>JAEIGQ010000028.1:1243596-2487193 GCA_018904275.1 Lordiphosa clarofinis
AAACGCAAACGCACCTCCACAACCAATAACAACAATAATAATAACAACAACAACTCATCCAGCAATAGCAATGCAGCTGCAGCAGCAACAGCAGGTGGAGGTACCGCCCCACCAACCGGTGGAGGCGGTGGCCAAAAGAAGCATGCACAGCGCTCGCAGCAAGCAGCCCAGGAGGATGACGAAGAGGAATGTCGGGCCGAGAATTGTCATAAGCCCACGGGGCGTGAAGTGGACTGGGTACAATGCGATGGCGGTTGCAATGAATGGTTCCACATGTACTGTGTGGGTCTGAATCGCAGCCAAATCAAGGCCGACGATGATTATTTTTGTATACGTTGCACCAAGACCATACCCGTGGTAAACAATTCAACGTCTGCGACCTCCACGACGACGACAACGCCCAGCAAAGGTCAAAGGACAGCCCAGTCGGCGAGATAGACGGGATGGGGGTCCTTGGAACAGCCGTTTTATGTTTTAAGCCTGAGTTTATACACACACAGACACACACGCTGGCCGACTAACGGCATCGAGAATAAAGATGATTTGAACGGGCAGCCAGGAGTTTAAGTACAGTCACTTCAAAAGTTTTTGTAGTACATTATGTATATCCATAGATATATATATATATATTTACATATAATACTTATTACTTAACAGAAAAGTAAACAAACACACAGACACACATTTGAAAAGAATCGAGATAAATGTAAAATGCAAAAGTATAATTTGTTTTTATTTTTGTATTTAGGCAGCCTACCCTCCACACCCACATACACCCTTCTCCCAAATCACACACACAAATTAACATTTTACGTTCGTTAAACGTTCATTATTTTTAGTTTTTTTGTTAATTTAAATTTTCAACCTTTTGTGTTGCGCCTTCTTTTACATCTACTTGCAAACCATTTATTTTACCTTTGTACATTTTCTTTTTTTGTTGATTTCGAAAGCGAAAAGCATAAAACTCTATTATTAATATATAATTATTATCTTCCATTAATGAACGCGTGGCGCCTCCTTTGTATGTTTATTTCTGTTTAAATGCCAACGAGTTGGAAAAAAACAAAATACAAAACAAAAAGAAAAACTTGTTGATATCCAAAAAATCATCTAAAGCTAAGTTTATACCTTGAGAGAAAAATGTATAATTTCTAATTTAAAATCTAGTAAGCAAAAATCCACTTGAAAAAATACCGAAAAATCAACAAAAAAAAGAATCAAAAACAAAAAATACATTATAAAGCTTAGAAGTATGCCACAACACTTTGTAAAATCATTTTTTAAATGTGTATAAATACAAAAACGAGAAAGGTAACCAACACCCACTCCCCCTAAGAACGTAAGGTTTAACAATTTTATTTGATAGTAAGCTGAACATGTACGATTTATTTCAATACCTTAACCCCCACGCGACCTCTCCCTCAACAAATATGTAATTCTATTATATAAATAAATTATATATAAATAGTATTTAAAAAAAAAACTGTATATAGTTTTTCATATGGGTATCGTTAAATTGAACTTTAGTCTGTTGGGTTGAAGTAAGGCAGTTTTCTTTGTGTTTTAGATGGTTTGTTGGGGGTTTTTAATGTTGGCCGTCTTTCCTCACTGTAGTCAAATCATTTTTGGCTAAGTTTTCCTCCAACGCGTTTCGCCAAATTTTTCTACTTTCTTAAAGGAGTCCTTTCATGTTGTGTTTCTTGAGATGATTGTCGGTGTATCCTCCGAGAATTTGTATATGTTGAAACGTTGTTGGGCCGATTTTTAGTGTATTTGTTGAGAGTTTTTAATTTTGGTCGTCTTTCTTCACGTCACAGCACTTTTTGGCTGTTTTCATCATGCGCGATTTCGCAAGTTTTTTTTTTGCTGAAACCTTCTATTATCCTATAAACATCGTGCAAATTTTTCAAGCAGATCCGAAACTCAGTTTTAGAGAAATAAACAAATATTTTTCCCGACCCTTTTATATAAAAATTGTTTTCATTGACCCGCGTATTTTTAAACAATTTCATTTTTTTCACATTTTTGGTCAAAAACTTTATAAATACTTATAAAATGTTCGATATTTTTGAAAAAAAGTTTACTTGAATATTTTTGAAGATTTTATTTATTACCATGTCTTGACGCACATTGACCCAAATTTCTGGAGAACCTGTTAACCGATTTTGATGAATTTTTTTTTTACGGTCAGAGATAACACCCAAATGCACCAAATATACCAACTATTCTGGTGTGAATTAGGATGTTTTAGATTGGTCAACAAATAACGGAGCTAGGACCAGTACAGTACGAAAAAATACTCGATTTTCGAAATTTTGACTTTGAAACACCATAACTCCGCCATTTATTGACCGACCCAAAATATCCTAGTTCACGGCAGAATCACATCAATTCTTAACAAAACCCCGTCTTCAGTTTTAAAATCAGATCATCCGTTCTTGCAACCACAAAAACAACCGCAGGTACAACAACAACAACTATCGAATTAAAAAACCCGCTTGTTAATATCGTAGTAGGGGGGGGTTTAACCCCCAAACCCACTCCCCCCTGCGTACGCCACTGCTTATAGTTTTTGAGTAATTTTATTTTTTGTAAACCTTTCAAAAATGACACCTTAACTAAAATGTGTTCACATTTGCTATTCGATTAGTAATTTCGTTATAACGAGACGAAAGATGAAACCATCACAACAAAGCAGAGACAAGGAACAGTGAAAGCAATGGACTTCTTCATAGGGTCTGTCGGGCAAAAAAGTAAAGGCGAGTTTTTTGTTTATACCCGTTACTTGTTGAGTAAAAAGGGTATCTAAAGTGGTGCAAATTTAAGTAACAGGTGGAAGAAACCATTTCTGACCTAATAAAGACGATATGTCCCTGTCCATCCGTCTGTATGAGAGCGCTAAAGCGCTCTTAAACTTAATAATAAAATAATTAAAGGAATTAATTATGTGCTGACCTGGTACATTATGTTGGGTAATGAGTCATAAAATTTCTTAACATAATAAAGTGAAATATCGTCCCAGGCACTTTTGATTCCTCGAATATTTTTAGATTGCGTTGGGTGTTATCCTTCAGACAAGTATTCTTTTCTGGGTTGCCATCCTCAAACGATTTCTATAATACTAGAGTCAGTCGAATACGGCGGACTTACCACTAAGGGCATGTTTTGGCGCTTAATCCATTCCGAGGATCCAAAAATATCTTTGATTGCTGGAAAGGCCGTTTTCTTTCTTATATGAGAAAATAGAGGGAAGCTAACTTCGGCTCGACCGAAGTGTATATACCCTTGGAGCTTGAGATATGAAAGATATTTTTTCAGACCTATCTTTTGTATAGGAGCTATACCATATACTTGTGCGATTTCTACAAATTTTAGTGAAATTATGTGAAATCACACAAGCTTACAAAAGGCATTTTTTGAACAAACTACCGTTTATTTGGCCGTGAACTCAGATAAATTGTCCGTTTTCTTCCAGCACGTCAGTTCACAGATTTTTGCATTAAGGTATTCTTAGATTTGTTTCGTTGGCCAAAGTGTCCTATTCGACCAACTTTGTTTAATTAGCGCATTGAATGACGTTAGAAAAACCAAACACGAAGTTTTGATTTTGTGATAAGGTACCAACTTTTGGATTTGAACATTAAAATGTGGTTTTTTGAAAAATCTATTTTTTTGCAGTTTAGAAATTCTGTAAATTTTTCTGCTAATATTAAAAATTTAAAAAAAAAATAGTTGGTAGTCTTTTGTTTCTTCTTATTTCAATTATTTTCCGTTTTCCAATATCATTGCGCTTTTAGAAGTTATAGCCCAAAAACTATAAAAATTTTCTACTTTTTTGGGACAACATTTACCGCCAAAATTTCTTGTAGCTTTAAAAAATAACATGGTTGTTATTTTTAAACCAAAGAATGGATATTAAAAAATTATTTAAGATCGATTTTTGAAAATTTTAAGACATTTTAAGGCTTAATATTGTTAAAAAAAATGTAAAAATATTACAAAATTTTTTAAGTTTTTTGGACAATAACTTTTAAAATCGCAATGAAATCGAAAAACTGAAAATAATTGAAATAAGAAGAAACAAAGGACTACCAACAATTTTTTTTTTTAAATTTTTAATATTAGCAGAAAAATTTACAGAATTTCTTAAACTTGCAAAAAAAATCGATTTTTTCAAAAAAACCCACATTTTTAATGTTCAAATCCAAAAGTTGGACCTTATCAGCAAAATCAAAACTCGTGTTTGGTTTTTCTTTAACGTCATTCAATGCAGCTTACATTAAAACAAAGTTGGTTCGAATGGACACTTAATGTGGCCACACGACCAACAAATGTAAGAATACCTCTCTAATGCAAAAATCCGTGAACCTGACGTGCTGGAAGAAAACGGACAATTTATCTAAGTTCAGCGGCCAAAAATACATAAGGAACGGTTGCAAAGTTCTCTGTTGCAAAAATGGCCTTTTTTTGTAAACTTGTGTCATTAAAAACTTATAAATACGTTCGAAGGGAGCGATAGAGCTAAGAACAAAAAAGTTTGTCTTACTAAATCTAGTATTTGAACCGATCGTTCCTCTGGCAGCTATATGCTATAGCCATCCGATTTGAATCAAACTTGACAGAATTATGTTGTAGAATGTAAAATTGAACAGTAACAAGTTTGGCTGCGATAGCATTAAAAACAAAAAATTGTTTCTCACAAGGATTGTTTTTCAGACCTATCTTTTGTATGGGAGCTATACTATATAGATGTCCGATTTCGACAAATCTTGGTGAAATAATGTGAAATCATTGAAAACGTATAAATACGAGAGTTGAAAGCACTAAAAGCAAAAAAGTTTTTCTCACTAAAACTAGTTTTTCAACCGATCGTTTCTACGGCAGCTATATGCTATAGTCATCCGATCCGGCCGGTTCCGACAAATGTGCAGCGTATTTGTACTAAAAGACTTCGTGCAAAGTTTGGTTACGATAGCTTTAAAATTGACGGAGGAGATAGCATAGAAACAGACGGACGGACAGACGCACGGACAGACGGACATGGTTATGTCAACTCAGCTCGTCATGCTGATCAAGAATATATATATTTTATGTGGTCCGAGATGTTTCCTTCTCTGCGTTACAAACATCCGGACAATTTCAATATTTCCATCTCCAAGGGTATAACAGAGTAAATGATAGAGAAAGTTCTTTTAGCCCATTATAAAGATCCTACCATTCAATTCAATTTTTTTGTGTTTTATTTGTAATTAAAAAAAAACTTCTTAATGGATTACCCTTTATCAGGGGTGTCCTCGAAATCTCAAGACATTTTCGTATAAACGATTGCACTTAAAATTAAACTGGGACTACTTTATTTGCGAAGTGTTAAGAATCAGACTGCCTTCTAGATCATGTGAAAGAAAATCGTACGCTTTAAATCTACTTGGCTTTGAGCAGGCGGTTTCAAATCTCTCAACTTTTGTCATCTAATCTAGTAATCGGGAATATTTGAGCCCCGTAATATATAAATTTTAACATTTTTAATATGAAATGCTAACGTTTATACGAAAACCTCTAGAGATTTCTGTGATACACCCGTATATACTTTATAGGATCAAAAATGATTCCTTTTTGCTTGATATACTTTATATACCTTTGGTACAGAGTGTTAAAATAGACGTTACAAATAAGAAAATCAGAGCTCAGTATATAGTTTTTTATATTTGGTGGATATATGGTTTGGTTTTGGACACAAAAAGGGAGGTTTTCTTAGAGCATTCTCTTTAATATTAGATAGAACAGATATTAATTATATCCTAGATGCCCTATACGAGAAGAGAAAACACCCTGGCCGAAAGCAACAAAAATATCCCCAAAAACTATAGTCAAAAGTTAATCGATATCGATATTCCGGCATCCCTAGTAGACACAACCTTCAATATCAAGTGATAGCTGCAGATTGAAGGTGTTCTAGCTAAGAAGAAGCGTTTTAGTTAAGTGGCTTACCTACTTGTTTATTTAAAGAAAAGGATAGATTACTACTCAAGTGAATCGAACAGCACTCAGCACAATCAATTAACTCTTATTCAATTCTTCTCTTTCTTTGCTTGTATTCTGTTGGTAGACAATGCCGACGGTGAGTTTAAAGTTGATTTTGTCGATACCCGACCAATTACTTCGCTAGAAAAAAAATAAATAAACAAATCTCAAACATTGATTTTTCCAGTGTAACCTTATTCAGATAAGATAGGCAGGCTGTTTTTAAAATTGATAAAAATGAGGCACTTGCATGAGCAGCTACACGTGCACCATTGCGATGACTCTTACAATTGCTCATGGTCTTTAGACATTGTTTACTTAGCAAAAGTGTGTCTATTAATTGGAAACTATAACACCTGGCTAAAATAATATGCCATAGATTAATAACAAAATTTTAAGGAAATGGAAATCCGATTGTATGCATGATTGGACAATTATTTTTTCTGTGAATTTTGATTGTTGAGTCGGATCGTATAGCAAATACCTATTTTAAAACATAATGTTGAATGTTATTTTTAGATGGAACTGGAAAAAAGGAAAAACTATTTTCACTCTTAAAACTTATTGTAATCCAGACGGATTGTACGGATCAACTTTTTTGGCAAACGGCAATGCATTGATCCAAACTACACTATCGTTAATACTTCCGGTCCGTTTTCAATTGCCCCGTTGTATAATTTTCACGAGTATTTGTTTTTGATTTGTTCGCTTCAAGGTCGATTTACCAATTTGTTGAACATTCATAAATGTTATATGATGGCCACTTATCGAAATTATCAGTTCAGTTGGCTGTAAATTTTCCACATGACGTGAGCTCAGGCAATTTAAAATAGAAAGAAAATCATTTCACGTGATTTTGGTTTTTGTTTTTTTTTTACAGTTTAAGGAATTTTTCTATTTATTAAAGTAGAGTTGTTTTTGTTGTTCTTTTATGTATACAGAGTCGGTTTGTTTCTTGGTTTTTCATTCTTAGGCAACAGTTACAAGAGTTTATAAAAAATAGTTTAGTTGTTTCTTGCATGACGTTAACAATTTCGATTGTTTATAGACAGCAATATAAATATTTAGTAAATACTAAACAATCGTTTTAGCATACAAGACAAAAATGATTACACACTAGATTTAACAGGCTTTCTTATGAGGTAATAATCAATTAAAGCGCTCGAAAGTGACTTTTAAACTAAGCTCACCGTCTAGCATTAATACCAGATATTTTTTTCCTATACTCATATGCACTCCAATACAGTTTGAATCGGGCGGGCTTATCTTATCATCTTCTGGGGATGGTTAGAGTGCCTTTGATATAGAAGTGCTGGGGTTGTTTTCCGCTTTTATTTGTTTAGTTTGAGATTACATTTAGCCACAAAATTTAGGATGCCAGCCCACGCTGACGTCTCTTAACTCGTGCATAAGGCCCCACAGCAGGATCCATAATGAAATCATATAAAACACGCGTCCAACTCGTATGCTGTGGCATTGTCTCATAGAACTCCTTAGCTATGCGCTTCACCTCCGGCAATCGTGACCCCGGTACGGCTGGAAAATCATGGTGTTCATTGTGATAGCCCACATTGAACGTAATCCAATTGAGTGGTCCATAATATGAGTAAGTTTCGAAACCCTTGGCAAACATATAATGCTCGGATATAAAATGTCCAGCCACTGGATGGAAACCCATGGCTAGAATCGAACCAATTAATAGATAAGCCAACGATTTCCAGCCAATAAAGTACACAATTAAAGCATTAAATGTCAGCTGTATGATGGTGTTGACAATCTCCAGTCGTGTTGGCGGCTTTGGATTAATGACCAGCGGGCGGAAAATGTAGAAAAAGGGTTGAAGACACACCCACATGAATTTGCCAAAGGTGGTGTCAAACAGGCGGGCCTCCAAAAGGGTGGGTATATCTGTGTCAATCGCCTCATCGCCTTGGTAACTGCAAAGAAAGAATTAATGGAAAATTTAATTATTCGAAAAGGAAGGTGAAATCCCAAAGACTAGCGTTTCACATTGAGAATCTTACATTGTTACATATATAAACAAGAGATATGGGCTAAATACTGACTATTGGGTAATGCTTGCTTTCTATCCAGTTGCAATAAAATATCTAAATATATATGTATATAACTTGGATCTTAACCAATCGTTTGGTGGATTGTTAAATAATGCTGCTTAATATAATTTTAAAGAAGGAATCAACTGCCTAGAATAATGTGTGAGATATGGAAATTTTTGCAAACGCCTGGGAGAAAGTGGCGTCACAAATGTAGAAAATTATCTCATTCTTTCCATGCACATGAAACCAATAACTCCGACATCTGTGCGGTAATACGAAAGCAAGTTATGATGATCAAGAATATGAGTATATAAATCATCTAGATAATTTGAATATATACCCTCTTAGAACAGGATTATACTCCTTTAAAGAGTACGGCTGTAAATTTGTATTTCTACTGAATCACTCTTGCAAGCGATGTTGCTTTTATTCTAAATATTTCGTACTTTAACTCTAATCTCAGCTAACGTTGTGTTTGTAGGCACCACGAGAATGTAAGTGATCTGCGTTGGTTTAAAAGGTGGTTTTCCACACAATGCATATGAAGTGGTTCCGACCTGATGACCGCTAATCCTGTCAATGTCGCTATAAGATATAAAATTCCCCCACCGAGTCGGACTCGTTATTAGTTTATTTTGTAATATCATTAGAAGTTCTTTGATATGCTTTCTTAGCTTATGAAATTTATTGTATTGTATTATTTGTTATTTGTATTTTGGTTGACAGCTCCTTTTCTGTCGACTCTAAATAAATAAAAAAAAAAGATATTTAACGTTAAGTGAGGATCGTGGTCGAGTCTTATTTTCAAGCTAGGGTATAAAATACAAAGCTAGGGTATAAAATATTAATTAATTGAAAAATTTGGAGAAAACATCACTTTATTCAGAGTTCTTTTTAGATGGGTGGTTTGTATCTTCTAGAGAAATTTAGTAGTCAAGTTATTTTATCGATTAGATAAAAGAATGATACACAAGTCGGATGAGCGATTTTCAAGTAACGATTAAAATAAAGAGCTGCTACTGCAGGTACAGAGTATATAAGAGTCGAGCTTGACCGGCTTTCTTACTTGTTTATAAGCAACTAGCTGAACTCGCCGTGACTTCGTCCGCGTCCAAGTTTTGGAAAAATTATAAAGCTCTCTGAACACTGTGTTGATTTAATCTATTTTTCAAAAAGGAAATTGTTTTTTAATATAATTGTCTTCATTAGTTTACTTTTGTAGAAGTAAATTAAAAATTTCTTATTTAAAATCGGAAAAAATAATTATATTTTTAATAAAGGTCACAATTCCCGCTGCGGTCTGATTTTTTAATCGCAAAAAGCTAAATTGAAGAAAAAGCTGTTTCGACAACACTGTTTTTTCTCTTTCAAACACACTTTTCATTGCGAAAAGTTCTCTTCTCTTAGATTATCAACTCAGAGCCTAGTTTATTAACAAAGACTCGCAAATAAGATAGAGAGACAACTGATTTTTAGGAGACTGCTCACGTCATGTGTGCCATCACTGTTCCATTCACTTCACGTACCACCACTAACAAAAGACGGACCGCAGATAAGGCAATTATTACATCTACATACATTTGGCTTCTAGTTTGTTGTAATTTTATTGTCTTTATTTTGAAATACGTTGTTAAAGCTGTCGATGTGTTTTGCATATGCCAATCTAATTCAATTGGATGAGGCTATTCTCAATTTGATTTATTGTTTGTTTTTGTGAAAAAAAAACATACACACACACCTCGCTCTCATTCTCTCGCGTTGCCTGAGCGCAACAACCGTTATGTCCCCATACAAACCTTTCATTGGCCTTTTCAGAAGATTGGTGAAAAATTTTCTTTCTTAGTGCGCGCCTGCATAACTAAACCAAAAATCAGACCTGTACGATAAGCCATTTAGGCTGTGGCTTGATACTATGTCAGTTGGGCGTACAGATTTATATATATAGAAGATTTACTGGGGACTTTTTTGTGGGATGTGGGCGGTAAGTGGGTAGGATGTGGGTGGGATGAGGATAGTAAGTGAGTGAGATGTGGGGGAAAACCCAGCAGCCAAGACGTAACGTGGACAAGTCAAAGTATTTAACTTACATAAGATTCGATTTCTGGGCTCAAATTGGAACATCAATTTAATAAATATCTTTAAATTCAAACATAAAAAAAACCACATATTTTTATTTGAATTAAATCGGGTGAACTATTGAAAAGTTATGATAGATACCGCAAAACAGAGGCCCATAAATATATGGATAACTGTTTATATAATATTTTCTTTTTAATTAAAATGATTTGTACGCTAAATAGCAAAAGTAGCAATGTGGTATTATCAGCTGTGCTCCGGCTTTCACTTACTTTAGCAATTTGCGGTTTCAACATATTCGTACGAATCTAATTTTAAGTGTTCCAAAATTCGCAACTTTTCGTTATCGATTCTGTTTCATTCGTTCTGCAACACTTCACGTGTCAGAAGCAGCTTTATCGCTAAACTTATGGGTTATCCCCCAGCCAAATCGCAATTTGTTGTTGCGAAAAGGCATTTGGCTAATTGTTATCAATTTCCCGGAAGACGAATTCCGTAGGGGTTTATTTTATATAAGCACGTAAAATACATTGACCACAAGCCAGCTAAAAATTACCAGATAAAAACATAGGTCGCTACCCGTAACAACATAAATTATATTACTAATAAAATATAATTCTTTAAAATCTTTTTGTTTTTGCACCCCTCGGTCAGCGAGATGAATTAAAAAAAACTTGTCCAATAATATTGGAATTTTACATCGTGACATCTTAGATGAAGACAATTTTTGGAATATTTAAAAAGCCAACTAATAATATATTATTATTTTCTATTTTGTAAAATTCCAAGCCAGGTCGCCACACTTCATTTGTTTATCGCCCTCTCAAATGTTAAGCAATAAACAAGGCAATTGATTGTGCAGCTGACTAGACTAAGAGATTAGATAAACATTTTTAAACCATTATCACTGACACACATCCTCGTCGTGCCACTAAGCTCATGGAACCGTCGTGGCACCTCTGAATTGGATTTGGTATCAGTATGCAGTATTTATGCTAGCCAGAGTGACTCAAATTGTTTCCTTCTTAACATTTAATTTATCAACAGAAATATTTAATTTTTGCAAACCCTTAAATCTAAGAAATGGGCATGAATGTGTCAATATTTTGTGATAAAGCTTTTTGTGAGTCAACTCAGACAAGGGGTGTTGACTGTTTAAAGTTAGCTACGTGACCAATTGAGGCAAAACAAGACTTAAGACAGTAGACACTTTAACTTTAGCAAATCTTATCAGTAAAAGCAATTAATAGCCGGGGAAATTCAGGCATAAAAACTAAATTAAGTCTCTGTTGCGCAAGGAATTTTGACTCATATAATGCATTCGTATGTAAGAAAAACTATTGTAAACAGACCACACACAGGCGACAGTGTTGAGTAACGTTTGCCGGCCGGTCTAATAAGCAATGCAAATTACCACAATGCGAGAGCGGGGGAGTGGAGATGGATTTTCATGACTACGCCCCAGCAACAACAGAAAGCAAATACAGTTACACCAATACAATCACATGTATGTATATCTCTTATCTACAGCCGGTTTCGTCATTGCGTTCCCCCCGCTCTTACCGGTGATGCTCCAGATGATATTTCTTGAACGATATACTCATGGGCAAGCCAATGGGTAAATTGCAAATGAAGCCCAATATCCGATTATGCATGGGTCGGCTGTGTCCAAATGCCAAGTTATGCGAGATCTCGTGAACGGCCAACATCAGCGAGTGGTTGATGATGCCTCCAAAACAATAGGCCGCCACCACAAGCCATGACCAAGAAAGATCCTTGACAATGAACAGAGCCAGTATCTGTGTCAACACCATGGTGAGGGCCACCCACTTGAAGTTAGGATCATGACCAAAAAGCTTCTTAATTTGCGGATATTTTTCAAGTATGATTTTCCGTCGACTGGCATGCGGTTCCTCCGTGTACACCCATTCAAAGTCACTGCGAGATACTTTTTGTCCCATCTCGAAATTTAATTGTATTGTTAGAATGCCGAACCGAAGTGAATGAAACTTATTGCTTTGACATTATAAGCGGAGTAAAAACGATTTTATTTACGAAGCAGCGCGACACTATTAATTGCAATAGCAACTTTTTACACGCTGCGCCGACAAATGGTACTGCTCAGTGTGGCCAACAGCGGAAAATGGAAAAATACCTTGCGTACAAATTTGGTCATACACTTATTTACAGCACGACATTATAACAGGGATGCAAACCGGTTATAAACTGAACCAAATCGCACCCATTCATGCTGAACCAAAGTTAAAACTGAAAAACTTAAATGATAAATACAGCAGTGAAAAAATAATAGCACCACCACCACAAGTAGTTTTTAAACAGTTGCCCAACTCTCATTTGTAACATAATGGAAACTTTAAGCACATTTTTAGAAATGGAAAACTAAAAAAAATATCTTTTTTAACGTTTTTAATTTATTTAGAAAACTTAAGCGAAACAAATATAAGCACCACTTTTACAAAATTAATTTAAAATTTAAAAAAAGACCAATAATTAGGGAATCCATTAGTTAACAATTTTTAAATATCAATACTAAATCCATATTTATCTGTTAAATTTTTGTACAGTGTCCTTTATTGGCAATAACAGCTTCTGGCATGAATTCGTTTTTGGGGAATTTTGGACCCGGACTCTGTAATTTCTTCCCAAAGTGCCTTCTTGACGTCGGACCACAAATATTCTATGGCAGGGGTGCCCAGAACGAGTTTACCAGCGCGTCATAACAATAAACATACGCCAAATATATTTCAAGCAATAACAACAAAATGAGATAGAGAGAGAGAACCGATTCTTGTTTGTGTGTATGTGTGGTCGTTGCTACGCAAATCATACTCGATAGCGCGACAAGCGTTGAGCCGTACGCATAAGCAATTTGTTGTTGGGTTCGAGTTTGTGAGAGACATAGGAGATAGAAAAGAGAGACATATATGATGTTGTTGTTGCAGGTCAGAGCGCGACAACAACAAAACACAGAGCAGGCATACGAATTGTTTTTGTTTTTTGCTGGCTTACGGCATGCGCAAATCGTATACGCGCAGGCTATTCCTTTTCGTAGAACAACAACACATGCGTGTCTTGCGCAATGAGCATGGGCGCCCCTGTTCTATGGGATTCAGGTCAGGGAACTGAGCAGGCCACTCCACTTCCTTTGCTTTGCTTCCTTGCTGGTGTGTTTGGGGTTATTGTCCTATTGAATGACCCATACGAACGGTAGCATTATTGTATCCATGATATTCAAGTACTCGTGCTGATCCACTATGGTTTTTATCCATTGTATTGGACCTACTCCATAGTAGAAGAAGCAGGCCCATACCATTACACTACACCCTCCATGCTTAATGGTTTTTGTGGTGATACACCCCAGGTGTGTTCTGTGTTCCTTGGACGTCTAACATATGATCGAGATTCCTTTCCACCAAACATAACCACTTTAGACTCATCTGACACTAAAATGTTCCTAAATTGTTGTTCAATTTTCATGAATCCTGGCAGTGGCGTAAATAGGGGGGTGATTAAGATGATCAATCGACAGAAAAATCCTTTCGTCACAGCGCTTTAAATAGATAGCAACACTTTCTAACAGCACATGAGCATCATAGCAAAGCCAAGGTGTTTCCAATTATTTGAAATACTGGACCGTGACTTAATTCTAAAACTATTGTCTCAAATAGTAGTGCTCAAATATGGCCGAAAAATTCCCGAATATTGCCTATTTAAGCTAAACTTTTATTAAAATGTGGGTATAATTATTTGCCTGTGGGAACTTAAGACTAGTTTAATGTTTATTGTCTTAGCGGACTGTGTATAACATTTATGACTGCGTCGCAATTTTTCCAATACTTAACCTCAAAATTTTTTTAACTCATTGACAACATTCGTTGAAAAATTTGTGGAAACGGCTTACATCACGCGAGATCCTTTTTTGGAGCTCAAATTTAAATTTTGATTTTAAGATAAACAGGCCTGTTTTCGATTTCGATCAAATCATGCGGAACCGTTTAATGTTTTCGCTTCCAAATACCGAATATGTTATTCAACTTTTAACTTCAAAGTCCCAATTACCTTCATTAGATCCTCTTCGATCTTTAACAGTTTCTTAGAAATCACAACTCTTACCGATTCCGATTAATCAGATTCGGATATGGGAACAGTCCTAAAAGATTAAAAAAAAACCATGACTGACCGCCGAGTCTTTATTGCATGTTAATTCTTGATAGTTCGCGGTCCATCAAAGGAATTATTTGAACTAAGGGGGACTTATACTAGGAAATTACTCTATATTCTTGGAGTAAGTCGTTGATATATTTATTTTTCATTATTTATTTGACATTTGGCATTTTTAAAAATTCTTTTAAAAAGAAAACGTAAATGAAATCCGAAATTTTTTGCATGAAAATCCTTATTAACTCGCGGTCTATCGAAACTTTTTTTTTTTTAATTTTGTGATAGAAGGACGGAATAATAAACTATTTCCGATAATAATAAATAACACTGAAACGAAACAAAAAAAATTTCTGAAATTCATCGCCCTCCATTGCAAAAAGCTACCTACGCCACTGAATCCTGGCAAACTTAGTAAAGTGTAGTATTGGAGCATTTTTTGGGCTGCAGGTTTTTAGGTTATCTTGAGCTATTTTTAAGCTGGGTAGCAGACTTGAAGGGATCCTTCTTGCTCTGACGAATAAGTCTAATAAGACATAGATCGTTTTCGTCCGCGAGTTTCCATTTTTTCTGCATCATTTTATTGGACCATCGTACCAATTGACCAACTTCTCTGCAAGTTTTTCCGTCCAATATCAATTTTTTTTAAAAAATAGTTTTTCTCCGCAGTGCATTGCTTTTCACGTCCCATTGTTATGATTATTTATAACTTTTATGATAGAAACAATCAAATCTTAGGCAAAACTAAGAAACACATGCTTTTTTACAAAGTCAATTCCGCAAAATATACGGGATTCACTAAAAACAAAGGCTAATGGTGTTATTTTGGGGCCTTTTTTTCTTAAAATCCCAAAAAAAAATATAGAAACAGAAATTTGAAGAATGGTAAGACTGTTTTTGTTACTAAACAATATAACAGAAATTATAATTTTAAAAAACTGCAACAGTAATCGCATTTTTTTTTATCAAGAAGAAAATTTCGCAACTGTATGTACTTTTTCTGAAGACGTACGCTTCAGCATTTGAAAAAGTATTACTTAAAATTCACACAATTTTTTACCAAATTTTCCAGTTTTAATGAACCCTGTTTAAAAAATTAATTATTTAAAAATATACTGAAGTCCGTCTGTGATATGTCAAGATTTGTTGCCACCCACCTCCAATAGAACCGTCGACTCTCCAACTATCGATAACACACAGTCAATCTTCAACTCTTTGGCCCAAGTGCAGCCCTGGTTGCCCAGCCGTTTCACAATTCAAATAACCAACAAAAAACCTCCCGCATTTGTTTCTGTTCGCCTTTTTTATACAATTTCTTATAATTGTTATCAGTTAGTGGTAGTACATTATGAAAATTTTGTATTTCAAATAATTTAAATAAAATTATGTTTAAAAAAGAAACGCATTGTTGTTGTGGCACCAAGCTGCAACGGCTTGCCGAAGCGGTGGCCATTACTTTTGCTGTGACTGTGCTCTCTCTAGTTTAGTGGGGGGAAGGTGTTCGGAAATTCTGGCTGTCCAAGTGGGCGTGACTGGCGTCAGCTGTTATGCGTATTGTAATATATAATAATATATTTAAACATAAAATTGTATATATGTATTTTTTGTGTTTTTAATATATTTTTATCAATAGTTCTAGAAAAAGCTAAAACAAAGTAGTTGTTGTTGTGGCAAAAATGTAGATGTTGTGGCTTTTGCGTTCAGTTTTAGCAAATTGTTTCCTTTTCAAGATAGATGCAAATTGTTGTTGTTTTGTTTGTATATATTTGTGGTTGCTTGGTTTGACGACGCAGTTTTAAAATTGATGTTACACACAGGCGAAGGGGGAGGGCGGATTGGCGACTTCTCTGGATGTTGGATTAGCACCTCCCGGATCCTGGCTGTTCTTGTTGATGTCCCTCCCTCTGCTGTTGATGTTGCTGCTGCCTTCGATATTGATTTGTTTGAATAAATATATAACTTGATTTTAGTTCTTTTGTTGACCTTAATATTTTTTTAAAAAAATTTCTCTTGCGCTCGTATTTCTTTTCGCGTTGCTCACTCGCTTTTCTTTTAGATGATTTCTTTTACAGCTCAACAAAATATTTAAATCAAATCGGCAATATTAGCAGGCATTTCCTCAATAGTTGTGTGATAGAATTGTTCAATATCCTTAAGGATTCGTCGGTCATCATCTGTGATGAAGTTGATCGCAACACCCTTGCGACCGAAACGACCACCGCGACCAATTCTGCAAGAAATAGAGATGGTGGTGATTTTATGGGTTTTCGGAGAAGAACGGAGCTATGAGAGCTGCTTACCTATGAATGTAATTTTCGCGGTTGGAGGGCAGATCATAATTAATGACCAATGACACCTGCTGCACATCAATACCGCGCGCCAGTAAATCAGTTGTAATCAGAACACGGGAAGAGCCCGAACGGAATTGTTTCATAATGACCTCACGATCACGCTGCTCCATATCGCCATGCATGGCGGATACGGTAAAGTTGTGGTTGGACATTTCCTGGGTCAGTTGATCGACCTGTAATGAAAAATAATAAAATATTATTTATTTATTGTATAAAGTCAACGAATTTTTAAAAGGAAATTTCTTAACCTTAGTAAGTAAACTAAATCGAATAAGGACCCAACATTTAAAGACTTTTATAATAGGTTAAATTGCAAAATGAAAAATTTGATTAAGTAATAAAATTAAGGACAATGTTAGAGTGCGCGCGAGAAGATGACATAATGAAAGCTTTGAGCAAAGCGAGTTGCTATCAGAATTTACCATATTATAATAATACAAGAGGCCAGAAGTGAGAGACACTTTTTAGATGCGTTTTTGGTATTTATCCTTATCCTTCTCAAAAATTAATACTAATATTAATATGCATGACTTACAATTAGAATAAGCTCAGAATGCAACAGAAAATACGCGCGATCTGAGCGAGTTCAAGAGGAAAAGCAGGTTTATCGAGCGTTTTCGCCCAATACTATCGCATCACTTCTTGCGCGCACTCCGACATTAGCCTTAGATATATAAGCAATTTAACTTATTAATAAAAGCTTGAATAAGGTAATTTCCATTCTGACGAACAGGACTATCGAACACATTTAAAGTAAATATAAGTCTAAATCGAACTATAGAATTATATAGAATTTTAACTTTTTATAATCCCTATTAATGGTGCTAATACTGATTATGGAAAATTTTCCGTTTTGAAGAACTTTTTTTTTGGTTTTATACGATTTGATATACTTACTAAGGACATACATACATAGTAACAACCAAACTCATCCCGGACGATGGATAATTACTATTTTTGATTTTTACCTATTTTACTCAAGTCATAAATATTATTTGCTGAGCTTTATATTATAAATCAATAAATAATCATTACGGTTCCAAAATCCCATATTTGGAATTTCTAGTGGTCTCGCAAAAGCTTTAAAGTTACTTATCAATGTAGTCATAGACATTTCACTTGTAAAATAAACATTGTTTATTAAAACAAAATTATAATCCAGTTGAGCTAAACATCTCTAACTTAAACCATCTGCTACGAAAAAGGCTTGAGTTACAAAGACTTTGAGATGTAAAATTATATGCGAATTTAGTCCGAATTACAGATAATTCGAGTTATTGACTTTAGATTTAGAAGAGATCGGCTGGATTTTTTTTTTAATTGAGTTAAGACTAAATGATCGTCGTTAGAAGAGGTGTTCGTGACAGATTTTTGTTAGCAAAGAGTAGACATATTTCTGTCTAGATAAATTGGATAAGATGTATATGGCTAATGAAGAGTATAAATCAAGACCGCAAAAATTTTTAACATTTTGATGAAGCTTCGCTCCGAAGGTTTGAACCAGTTGTTAATTGTGAGGTTCGGTTCGCGGTTGGGTTCACAGTTTTTGAACCCAATGAACGTAACCTTTGGTTTGATTTAGGGTTCATAGATTGTTGGCTATATTTTCTCTGAAAAGTCTTTCAATAGTGCCTGGCCTTTACGGATATTAATTTTATAAAAAGCATCTTTAATTATTGTAAAGTTATAAAAGTCTTAAGAAATTTACTTAAATGGACCTGTGGTCCGGTTCGAGAAGTTAATAGTATGAAGGGTTCATTCATGATTTGGATCGAGTGACTCAAAAACGACATAAGTTCGGCATAAATAGCACCAATATTGAGAGTCCTTTCTCACATCTACATTATTTTTGAAAGAGTGTAGCAACAACAATATCCATTTAATTAAATCTAATCGTGCCCTTCACTGGTCTAGATTGGTGGTAAAATTAAATTACAATTGAAATCGAAGTTTTAATTATGCAAAACTAATTCGTACCGAACGAACCAAGGTTCAAAAAGCTCCATCCAAAAAAAGTTTATATTTAAAAGAATTTATATATTTTTTAGTGTCCGGTTTCCACTTTCAATCATTTTTTGAGATGTCGAATGTTTAAAAACCAGGGAATCAAAGCGTATACATAAAAGCATAGCTTAGAACCGATATTTCAAATTGTATATTGGTACACAAGAACCGATATTCTTGGAAACAAAAAGGCCGAAACGATTTGATAGTTTTCCAAACAGTGACCAGGTACGAATATCGAATGTGTGCGCGACACAATCGATTGGTAATACACAAATTTAATGTTTAATCCAACTGTCACGGTATTGTTTGCGACAATAACGAGTAGTTTACACTTTAATGTTTGTGTTGTAATAGAAGATTGTTGGTCATTGACCATTTTTAGATTATAATGTCGTAGATATACTTCGATGTAGTTCACAAATCAATTTTTTGGTTAAAGCACGGTACGGAATACTCCAAACTGTTGGGCGCACAAAAAAGACATTTTTTGTTGCGTGTGGAACCTAAAAACAAATTAGTGTACAAAGATAGCCAAAAAATGCCAAAACCGCCAAAAATGGGATTTTAAGTTAATCTAACACGGTTTTCAAATGCGATTTGCTTATGAAAATGGATGAGAATTTAAAACCAACAAAATACGTAGAAACGATATTAAGGGGAGCCGGGGGCACCTCTCCCGCACAAATCGTATTGGAAGAGAGATGAGGATGCCAGAAGCATCCCTCAATGTTTCAGTTGCCTTATTTGAGGAAAGGAAGAAATATGGGAAGATTTGCCTGCGCTATGAGTATGCTGATATTGCGAAGACAGATTCTAAGATCTAATGTACTTCACACAGAATGGCTTCAAAAGGTACGTTAAAATCACGCAATGAAAAGTGCATACGAATCAATGAGCCTGACCAGAGTCTCCCAGATAGCCATTTGAAAAGCAAACAGTTGGACATGACAATTCCGGTTGATATAAACCTCCACTTCGAGACTCAAGTTAAAACTCGGCAAGCCCCAGGCTTGTTTCAGAGGACTGGGGTCAGCACAGTTCGGACGTACATTCCCACAACAGCTCGAGACAAATCTTCCATATGAACGCCAACAGTTTTATTTGCCTCTTCGAATTGCTAGAACAGCACTTGGTGCCAAAACGAAGCATCCTCTCCGGCCGCAATACGAAGCTGGTGTCGTGCAATCAAAAAACTTTTACTGTTGTTGCTTTTATCCCGGACATGGTTGTTGCAGATCTTTGTGGACTCTCAACTGCATCAAAATTATATTTATTGGTGAGTTTCCAAATACTTATCTTTGCCTCAACGTAATTAATCAGCGCAATTTGTCCTTTCTCATGAAGGCTCTTCAAATTATTCTTACGCACACCCTTCATTTCGGACCATTTTTTTTTGCTTCTGAGCGTCAAAATAAATAAATTTAATTACTTTGGGCGCCCAAAAAAGTCTCGAACAGCTGCTAATACCCTGCACATATTCAGAGTTCGACGTTCGAGTTCAATGTTCGTGTGGATCGACGTTTCGTTTGTCTCCGTACACACCGTAAAACCTCTGACGTCAAACGTTGTGCTTGTGGTTTTACAACGTTTTTTTTAAATGGAATTTTTCGTTTGCGAGCGCTTTATTGAGTACTCCGTACTGTGATTAAAACCGGAAGAACATTAGCCTTGAAAAAGGCTAGCATGTCAAACACGTGCGCCTTGAAAAAGGCATACGTGGAGCCCTACCTCGAACTATGCGATCAGGTCGAAGATTCCAGAGCGACTGCTTCGGTTTAGGGTTCTCAATATTTTGATCGATATATCGATATTTTTGTTGGACGATAATGGTTATTCCGATATGATATTTTGTATGCCGATATTGACGATTACCGATATTTTTATAAACGATATATCGGAAAAGTTACTATGGAAATACATAGGTGCAAATTATTTGGCTATCCTGATCAAAAATCTGGTAACAACTTACAACTTCAAATCGCATTTATGAACTAATCATACACATATGGATGCAGCAATACGCTGCAATGTTAGGTGTCATTGTTAGATGAGTTGTTCATGCTGTCTGCGGGTTCTCTTAAATTCTTCACTTGATATTTTTTTCTAAGCATAATCTTTAACTCTATAAAGTCTACACTCAGTTAAGATACAAATTTAGTTCGTCACAATACTTCACATGAAAAAAACCCAGTTCAAAACTGCTTTAATATCAGAACAATTTTAAACAGAAGCCTTACTTATACGAAGTAATGTGCCTAACTAAATTTGAATCTCTCTTAGAGACGGAACAACAAATTTAAAATTCAAAATTTTTTTTTTTTTGGTTTTAAGGAAATTTAAAATTTTTTTTTTCCAAAACCTGAAGTAGCAACGAAAAACAACATACAATAAATATAACGTTCGTTCCCTTTTGCAATTTTAAGATGAGAGCTTTAAAAGCAAACTAACGAACTCAATATTAATGTTACGTTTGTTGCGCCTCTGACGTATTCAAAGAAAATTTAAAATTTTTACAGTGTAGTTTCAGAAAACTATTGGAAACTGTGGAAAATATTAAATATAACGGTCTCTAGAAATCGTCACTAGCAGTTTTATGGTGAAGACGTTCAGACGTTTATATCGATGTTTTTTGGAGGCGATATTCAAATATCGATATTGAATTTAAATTTTTGATATTATTGATATTGATATTTTGAGAAATATCGACAACCCCATTTCGGTTCTTACCACATAGACTAGTGGGGAATTTAATGGAATCTGGTTATATCATAAGCTTTAATAATAAGCATCATAAGCTTTGTAAAATTAATCGTTAACATAAAATAATTCATTAAACTACTTTTCAACTTACCTTGCGACGGGTATTGCAGAAGATAACCGACTGGGTAATGGACAGCGTATCGTACAGATCGCACAATGTGCCCAATTTCCAGTTCTCCTGCTTAACGTTCACATAGAACTGCTTGATACCCTCAAGTGTCAGCTCCTCCTTCTTCACCAAAATGCTGACCGGTTCACGCATAAAGCAACGGCTCACTTCCAGCACATCAGGTGGCATGGTAGCCGATAGCAAAATAACCTGCACATCTGGTGGCAGCATCTTGAACACATCCTGGATTTGATCCTTGAAGCCACGCGACAACATCTCATCGGCCTCATCCAGAACGAAGAGCTTAATGTACTGCGTGCGCAGCACCTTGCGATTGATCATGTCGTAGACACGACCGGGGGTACCAACCACCACATGGCAACCGGACTCCAGAATGCGAGCATCTTCGCGCACATTGGTGCCACCAATGCAAGCATGGGAGTGCACCTTCATGTACTCGCCGAGAGCCATAACCACACGCTGGATTTGTGTGGCCAACTCACGAGTGGGTGCCAAAATCAGAGCCTGACATTCACGAATGGAAGTGTCGATCTGCTGAAGGATGGCAATCGAGAAGGTGGCAGTTTTGCCAGTACCTAAAATTAAGAAATCAAGGAAAATAATTTAGTCATATTTTATTTTTTCCAATCATTAAATAACCTCTATAAATTCAGCTTATAGCAACAGAATATATGGTTCAGCAGATGTTATCTGTTGTGTTCTAAAGCCCCGTACGCAGAACGACCGAAAATTCCTTTCGTCACAATATTCCTTATTCAATAATATTTGACGCCAATTCAGAAAGTTTCTAATATCTTTATATATACCGCCTTTGATATGTGCTCATTGGTCCATCCATCATATCGTTTATGTGGGTTCATTTGTGGTCTTCAAAAGCAGTTTTGTACCATGGAGATCCCTAATTTAATCATTTAGTTCAGCTTGTTTGTTCTAGTTGCCTTGCTGACAACATGAGCTGTTTGAACTGAAATGTTTTGAACTAATCATACATGATACAACTATATAAGGTAAGGTGCTCTCTGAGAGAGCTCTCTTTTCGGGACTCCAAACTTTCATTGTGTTGCTGTCATTTGTATCATGGAATCATACGAATATTATTAGTGTCAAAAGCTATTGACTTGATGAATCGTTGACTCATTTTAGAATAAAACATGAACTGACTTAAAACTCTACTCGTGCAGGGCTCTTCTTGTACATATGAATGTAAATACGATCAAAACTATGCTAAATTAACGTCTTTTTTAAGTGTTTAAGTCAGAGCAACTCAGTTCGGAATCGAATCGCACCGGAGTCGAAGACTCAGGGATTTTGGAAAGTGCGAACCGAACCTGAAATGGAGCAAAAGAGATGTTTTATCTCCAAAAATGATATTTTGACACATTTTAAATTCAATCGCAATTCTTACATCTGCATTTTTGTATCCACAAAAAGAATATTTATGTTAAGAAGCTAGAAAAATTAAAGAAGTGAGAAATATATAATCTGTGAAACTGTTCCTGAGCCCTGCTTCGAACCTGAACCCAGATTCAGCGACCTTCTTAACCAGCTCCGTGAATCTGAACTCAAAAAGTTTCGCGAGTTAAAAACCCTCTTGATTTTATGAAGGGTTTTTGGAGCCCTGCTTTAATAATGTTTGACCACAAATCAAATAATGAACCAGTAATCGCTCTCTGGAATTTTACAGTCCAACAATTTTCTGTTTATTTGATTAAACCTGCTTTTAATTTCAATGGAAATTAAACAAACTTTCTTTCAGTAGAATCAGTTGAATTCAAAAGAGACACACATTTCCAAGAACCTTTACATATAATATTGCAAATATCTGTTCCTTCAGACACTACCAGAAGAACTCTTGGACTATTTCTTTCAAGTGAAATTCCCCAGTCAGCTGGTCTATCTGGTTGATAGAAAGTGTAAAGTATGTAATTTCGGTCATACAAATGCGGATCACACACACACACGCAAAAAGCAGCTGCAAAACGAACATAAAAAGTGGCGCGCAAGCGTAAGAGACGCGATGAGTAAGAGAGACGGGAAGAAATCGAAGCCAGTCTCTTTCTCGGAGGGGGAACAGCGAAGAATAGAGGATCACAAGCCTTAGTCATGCCAAATTGCCGCAGTAATCGAGAAGCTTCTCCCAAGAATTTGTTTGTTTGTTGTTTAACAGATTACTCACCCGACTGCGCCTGGGCAATGACATCGCGCCCCTTCACGCAAGGAATGATAGCGCGCTGTTGGATGGCCGATGGCTTCTCGAAACCATAACCGTAGATGCCGCGCAGCAGCTCCTCGCGCAAATTCATGTCATCGAAATTGTCGTATACCTCATGCCAGGTCGACTCGATGACACCCTCAGGGTCCATGCCAGCGGGACCATCTTGAGCTATTTCACTTCGATCATCCCTGTAATTGAATATAGAGAAAAAAAATTCATATCAAAAATGTCCATCGATTTCCTTTGCCTGTTGTTGTGGGGTGTTCATTTCTTGGTTAGGGCGAATTGCTAACGACATCCGCGACACTTACATTATCAACAATAAAAAATTGACTATTTAAATTTATATGCTGAATTTCGACGGCTTGTGCACCGTTTACTTAAACAATTTCTGCGTTTGTTTTGTATGTCAAGAAAATGAGTAACAAAGAAGTCAGAGACTTTAGTTGGGGGTTTTCACAGAGTGCAAACGAACGTGTATTTTTTTCTTTCTTTATTTGTTATGTGCTCTTTTCTGGTCTGTGGTAATTTTATGATTGAAAATGCGAAGTACGAGTTTTTGCCGCAGAACCAAACAGCAGCAGCGTCCGCCCATGAAAGAAAGAGACAACTAGCTGGGAGTGTGTCTGTGTCAATGTCAGTGGTTGCATTTGTGTGAGAGGGAGAGAAAAGTTGACAGAGCTCTAACTACTAGTGTTGCCCAACTTTTCAAATAGCGGAATTTTCAAGGCGTGTAGAAAAACGCCGCCAAAGAGGACCGGCGGACAAAAAAAATCAACCACCACAAATGAAAATTTAATAAATTTCTCCTACTTTTATAAAAATAATTGCCTTTCTGCCAAACATTGGCCTTGCTTTGTCCAGTAACCTCAATGACCCTGAGTCACCCATTCGGCGACTGTTGGAGAGTGTGTGTGTGTGAGCAATTTTTATTTTTAACTTTATGAAAACGTCACTTTACTTTGTTCATTTGGCATTTATTTATTAAATATTTTTTTATTGAGGGGGCCCACCACTTTGTTCTCTCCCTCAACCACTACCGCTGTTCCTCTCACTCTCTCTTTCTCTCCCACTCCTTTGTAGCACCGTCACTCGTTCTGTCGTCGTCACTCGACGTTCATTTTTCCCTTTAAAATTTTCATTTGCAATTTTCTTTCTCATTTCGCACTTAAATTATCACAAAATTGAACGCATTTGAAGGAAAACTGCTTTGTCTTGACGTTTATCACATTTCCTTTCATTAATTGGCAATATATACTAACATTTTCTGAAAATTATTTGGCACTTTTTATACACGTGCTGCTACTGATTTTGTTAAAACCAAGCAAAAGAGGAAGAGGAAGATGTGCCACCAGTGTGACCAAATTTTAGTAGAGAGAAAATACTTAATAAAGTTGGACAGACAAAAGAAACTCGTTGCTTCCGGCTGAAAACGGAATTGTGTAGTCCATTGACAATGCTTACATTATTTATCAAAGTGATAGCTATTAAAATTTGAGAATAAATAATATAAAACATGTAAAAAAAAGCAGACCTGTCATGATTTGGGAGCTGCCACTGGGCGAGAGTGGCAACACTTTTTGTTAAGAAAAGTATCGAGTAGATTCTTTAATAGCTTATCGATAGTTTCTGTACTAGAGAGAACAAAATATATTAGTGGTATTCCTGAAAGTTGATTTGCTTTTGATTTGCTTTCGTGAAAGCAAAAGCAAAGCAGTTGGTGGAACGACCCTGATTTCATTTTGATTTGCTTTCAATTGGCGCCAAATTTAAACATTCGCGGATAAGCAAAAATGACAAAATTGTTTGAATTTTCTAATCTTCTTTAACATAGTAAGTGATCGAATCTGTAGTTCTAAAAAGTTCGTAATAGGCTTTTACACTGAGCACTCTACATCTAACCCAGTTTATGTTATACCTTGCATTTTTAAACTTTCTTAGAATGTTTGCTGTCTATGTAGTGCTACAGTAGCAAATTCCGTGGGATTTCTTTTTGTTAATTTATTATTAAGCTATCTAACTGGTCATAACATGTTGTATTGGCCCGTACGCCTTTGACGTCCTATCGGATTACCTCACTAAGCTGTTAGCCTACACTTTATCACGAACTTGGTCTCTCACTTAGGCCGCGGGCCCTTTTCAGTGCTCGTAGAGTCTTAGATGTGTTCTTTTTGTTTAGCAATACACTTTTTATTTTAACACAATACCCCGCCCTTTTTTCTCGGACGGTCTCACTAAACGAGCATCCTGTGTTTCGTTTACCTTATTCCACTTTCTGGGACTCTTTTGCGTTGATCAGCTGTTTCCGATCGCAACAACACCAACCCCTATAGCTGTTATTACCTTAACCCGTTTGGCTGTTTAGGGTCACGCTTATTACGTAGCTCTACTGCGGTTTTTTGTTTTTCATTCGATCAGCTCAAACTCTTCAAAGATCTATGAATCAACACAACTCATACCAATCTCAATCACCCCCATTGTATGTCTTTATGCGACTTGAGCCTAGCTCAAACCTCAATTTACATATAACAAAACATAAAAAGTGACTTTCAAATTTTGAATTTATCCCCAAAGTCACCGCGGACGTGTAGACTTTGCTATACGATGTTCAAACTCATTTTCAAAGATCTTATGAATTCGACCACAACCATACCATCTCCAAAATGGGTAATGGGTGGTCAGGGTATGGCGACTTAGTCCGTTACGTCAAACTTTTCAAAATTACACATAACAAAATGTTGTAAGCAAAAGTGGTCTTAAGTGGGTGATTGGGTGGGATGGAGTGGGTGGATGGTGCATGTGGAATGGTGATGTAGTGATGGCAAAGTGTGATGTGGAAGTGGAGGATGTGTGATGTGGAGATGGTGGAAGTAAAGAAAGGGTGGTTTTTGGGCGGGAGTGACGAATTTTGGATGGGTGGTTGTGCGATGGCGGATATGCTGTGAGAGTGGTGGTGGGCCTGATGGGTGGTTGGTTCTAACTGTTAGGCGCACGGCGGACGGCTATTTGCTAATGAAACAAGTATCTCCATGGTGTCTATTAACACACGCGGACGGCGCGCGGTTTGCTAGTTGTCAATATTTCCCAAATTAAAAATGTGAAAAAAGTCAAAATAGAAATTACTTTGTAAGAAAGCTCTTAGCAAGCACTTTAGTTATTGTTAAAGCAGAAATTAAGTGAAATTCGTTTTCCAAAAATTTAAAAAATAGGATGCTATCGTGGTTTTTGGGCGCAGCTATATAAAGACAAAGTTTTGCGAAACCTGACACAATTACAAAGCCCAAATTGTTTTAATATCTTACGAATGAAATTTACTTTATTGGAATTAAAATCTTTCGTCTTTATATAAATAAATATTTATCTCTGTCAATACGTGACATCTTGTCCTACTAGAAATCAAGAGGCAAAATGTAGAGTAATTAAAAAATTCATATAATTTAGTGGTACTTAGAATTCTATTTATATGTTTCTTTTAAAATCAGGCCCGTTTAGGTTTTCACATTCGACAAATTGTCGAATTTGAATATGTAAAATGTGCTGTTGTTTGAAATGAATTAGGCTAATCAGATTAAATCGTTTTAATTGGAATCCATCAAGAGTAAGTAGAAACTAAATGTTTGATTGATTTTCTTGATATTTTAAAAGAATAGAGAACATATGAAATAAAAAATAAACTTTTACTTCGGCTTACCACAATTAATTTGGTTTATACTGTTTTGAAACAGAAAAATGCATACATTTAATTCCTTAATTCCAAGCTATAAGCCGCTTGTCAAGTTCATAGCTTCCATAATTTTTTAGATCAGTCTCAAAATCACTTTTAAACCGGCCAAATTGTGTTTTGAACCGGGAAAACAATCAACTCTCTTTTTGAAACATAAAATCTTCATCATCTTTGAGATCTTTTTGTTCAAACGGACAGGACATGGCTATATTAACTCGGATGTTGATGCTGATCAAGAATATTCATACTTTATAGGGCCGGAAATGATTCCTTCTATCTGTTACATACATTTGCACGACTTTAGTATACCCTTTTTATATTCTGTACCCATTGAAAAAGTTTGCCTTTCAGAATACTCCTCTGGTAGTCCCTCCACGATATGATGATGTAAAACTGGACGCTTGCCTTGGTTATTCACAACTTCTGGGAGTAGTCGGTTTCCAATAAATGTGTTTCTACACTTCTCCCACTGAGCTACACCCCTTTACCACCGTATTGACACAGCAGCTGTTTCTATTGCTGGCACTTTTGAATTCGATAGCAACTCGATAAAATATCTAGCCTTTTAGCGGAAAAATAGTGACAGTGACTAGATCATCCGTGGCTGTGACTTGATCATTTAGAGAATGACCTCTCGAATGTGGAAGTGTAACAAGGCAATAGAATCGGGAGTTGTATTGTAACATTCACCTGTTAAATGTATTTTCAATGGACTGCGGCTTTGAACATGCGTGCTCAAATAACTGTAGCTTGGGCTAATAAGTTAAAATACTTTATTACTATTTTCTATACCAAGACTTATAATGCTCCCGTTAGGTTTATCTGAAAAGTGAATAATGTATAGTCAATTTTATAAGCATTTACTCAACATATACATTTTAATATAGTGGTGTTGTTTGGTAGTTAAGGGGAAATATCTGAGGCGGAAATATCGCATCTCTGAAAGTTAAAAACGTCCAATTTAACTCATTTTTATTTTATATTATTTATTTATTTCTTATATTTATATTTGAAGTTAAACGGCGTTTGGTGTTGGTACCAGGGATGTAGAAGAATGTTAAGCTTTTGGATAATGCGATTTTACAAAAAATGCATATTCCATTTTCGAAAATTTAGCTAATTTAAAGCTGCCGTAAATTTCTCAGCAAGTGTATGACCAAATACACAAGGTATTTTTCCATTTTCCGCTGCTGGTCACACTGAGCCTGTAACCAGTACCATTTGTCGGCGCAGCGTGTAAAAAGTGTGAGTTGCTATTAAAATTTTAAAAAATCCGCATTTATTGCCTTGGAAAATTAACAAAAGCGTGCATAAGCTCATCCACCTAATAGACTAAGTATTTTTGTGAATGGTTTGAAAGAAATAATTAATTTTAAGTCGCTTAAAACTTGCAAAAAAAAGACACAAAAGGCCATCGCACACACACACACACAGACACAAACGCAGTTTTTGCCGACGCTGTGGGAAAAGTTCAGGAGCCGGTTGGGAGAAAAAATTGTTGCTGTCGCACAAAAATTAAAGATTTATGTGTGTTGATGGCGATAAAGTTTACATATACTTATGATGCTTACATATATATATGCATTAAATTTAAAAAATGTCTATTTTTAATTTATGACAGTTATTACTCAGAGGACCGGCCAAGAAAGCCACACTCACTCACACAGTGAGAGCCTTCGCGGGTGTTGAGTCATCGCCTGCTCTCACTCACTCATTTGCATTAATAACGGCCGCCAAAGTCATATACAGCCATTTCACTCGCACACACACTCCAGCAGCCGCCCAAAGCCAGTGCACTCGAATGAAGTGGGTGAGTGGAGTGACTCACAGGCATTTTGAGTGGTTTTGGTTTTTCTTGTGTGTTTTCCCTGCCGCTGTCTCAACTTTTTGCATTCAATTTCAATCGCTTTTGTCACTCTGTACAAGTCGGACGTGTGTGTTGGGCGTACGGTTTTTATACAACAACAACAAAATTTTTCCTCCCCTTCGGCGTGTGTGTGTGGCGGTGTGTACAGAAGAAAAGTATGCTCTGCTAAATTTAATAAAAAAGAAAAAACTCCATAATCTAAAGTCAAATTTAAATTACAAAAAAAGTTAATCATTTCCAACTTGATTTTTCTCTTCCCCATCTCATTGCAGTTTAAATAAGTTTCCTTAAAAGAAATAAAAGATAAATCATAATTAATAAGTAAAAAATCGTCAACGTTTGCGATTTTTACTGCCTCTTTTCACCAAATTTTGCTAAATTTTTGGTGACGTGAAATCAACAAAAAAAAAAGTGTTGCAGGCTGTGCTTAAATCAGCAGTTAATTAATAAAAATAGTTTATTTAACCAACAACAACAAATACATCCATCATCATGAGCTGGCAAGATTATGTCGATAACCAACTCCTGGCCTCGCAGTGCGTGACCAAGGCCTGCATTGCCGGACACGACGGTAACATTTGGGCGCAGTCAAATGGCTTTGAGGTGAGTCGAAGAAAATCCCAAATCCGAGTTTCCTAATCCTTCAATCCAACCACTACTGGGTTGACAATGAATTTTTCGCAAGTTCAAGGGTGTGACCAAACCCAACAGCAACAACAATAACAATGTACAGACACAAAGGAGGCAGCAGCAGCAGCAGCGGCACATGCATGTCCGCCATGATTACTTTCATTTGATAAAAGAGCTGAAACTCCCACCCTGCTGTTCTGCTCTCTCGCTCTCTCTCTTTCACTGTCATCGCTCACTTTCTTATGGTGAGAGCATTCACCCCCCCTGCCTGTAGAATTTTGCTATCTGCTGCGCAAGCTCTCACACTTTGCACTCGATGTTAGAGGTGCTCGTTAAGCTGATATGTGTGTCTTCTTCAGAAATGATTCCTAGATTCCAAATTTACCAGAACACTTATTATATGCATCTAATCCCCGAACCAAAATATGACAGACAGTCTCTGAAATAAGGTTTATTATTGTCATTTCTAAACGAAAGTCTTTCCATTGGCCACAATTGACTTTAATATCAGTCAGTGAGCGATCAGTCGGACGTCAAGAAGCGAGGTCCTCACCAGCAAAGGATCTCATTATTAATTGGTAGATCTGTGTAGTCTTTGTGTATTTTAGGGAAAAACTAACTTCACTGAGCTGTTTGATACATGTTTCATTTCCCAAGTGAAAGATTATTTCATCTCAACATCATCCACAAGGGATAAAAATATTTTAAAAACAATTGTTACAATCCAACTTTGGCGGCATTCTACCATAAATAATCGTTAATGGAAAGAAGCATAATATTGGAAAATAAAATTTAATCGTTCCTAATCCTTTCCCAATCTTTCCAAGAAAACAAATAATGGTTCTGAACCGTTTTACTTCTTTTTCAGTATCACTGCACGTAATTTGATCTACACATGAATTTAAGCTACATTTATACAGTCTGTTTCTTTATCAATGTTTATTCATGGTTTAAAGGAAAAACTTGTTTATAATTGTCAAGTTCAAGATGTATTACTACTTATTAATTTCATCTGATCGGAAAAGTAATTACGAATTCAATTGAAATTATGAAAACACACCAGCCAGTTCTGTTATTAATGAACACATTTTCATTCTCACTGACAAAATTTGTATAAACAATTTTAGGAAAAGGATCATATAGCTCCTATGAAAAGACATTAAAATGAAATGTGTGAAAGTTTTAAAATATTTGTTCAATTTATGATTCCCAAATGATTTAATATGAAATTAAAAAAAATTCTCAGAGTAAAAACATTTGCACTGGATTGTGATTTACAAACTGCAATTCAATAAAAAAAATGAGCAACTGCATTCAACTGAAAATCATTTTATTTTGATCAAATAGAGCTCCACTATCAAGGTTGTTACCTAAATGAATCAAGGTTATGCATATTTGAATAAAACATAAATTATTGATAATTTAAAGTTCGCAAAGAAAATTGTAGAAAATCTTGATTTTTTGAAGAAATGTCTAAATGGAGTTCCGAGTAACTTAGCTTGATATTTCGGTCACTAAGGTCTCAGACTATCAATCGACGATTTTGAATCATCAATTCTTTGATTTTTATGACATGGTCATCCTGCCCATACCTCAACGATTTCGATCCTCTGAACCAGGGCTTAGGGCCGATTTCACATCTTCTACATAGATCAGATAAACTAACAAATAGCATTGTAAAATCTATAACTATCTCACACAAAGCACCTATCTGGGAGAACAGAAATCGGACCTAAATCCTGTAACGAATTTCGGTTCCACTTCCTGTACCGGTACGTCCCGAAATGAATGTTTCGGTTAAAGGTTCTATTTCGGTTTTTAATCAATTCCGGTTTTCAGTTTAGATATGGTATAGGGATTTTTATTTCGGCATACCTGTACGTACCGGTACGTACCTATATAAATACTACCTAATCTTAATACTAAAATCTTAATTCTGACATAAATCTTAATCATTTTATTCCTGCTTAATAAAACAAATTAAAATTCAACACAAAATGAATGGTTTCACACTTAAAGTTAAGTTATACATATAGACTTTATCGGGTGTGACACAGAAATCTATAGAGGTTTTCGTACCATTTCATATTGAAGCTGCTTGAATTTATATTTAAAGAGGCTCGAATTTTTCTGGCTGCTAGATTAGGTGACTAAAGTTAAGCGATTTGAAACCGCCTGCTCGAAGCCAAGCAGATTTGATGCGTACGGTTTTTCTTCCACAAAATCTAGTAGGCGGTCGGATTCTTTGCACTTCGTAAATAAAGTAGTCCCTGTTTAGTTTGAAGTTCTTCGTTCATACGAAAATCTCTAGAGATTTCCAGGGCACCCCTGAATATTTCGTATTTTTTTACGTAGTTAATAATCTCATAAATATTATATTATGAACTATTAGATTTCAAATTTAGCTTCGAATTATATACGTCCATGTATAGCAATCTTGTAATTTTTTCGCAGTAAAATAATTGCATTCAGTGTGGTTTCATTATAAATTTTACGCCTTAGAAGAAGCGTTTCAAGCTAATCTACGTAATGAAGTAAAAAGCATGACTTTAGAAATCTAATATAATACTAGGAACTTTTTGGTGGATTCTGACCACCAGTTAAGAACGTTTTCAAAGGCCGGAAATGATTCCTCTTTGTTACAAACATTTGCACAAGCTTAATATAATTAAGTACAGCGTAAAAAAAGAATCCTAAACTGTACCGGTACCAAAGTTTCGGTTTCGTTTCGGTACTATCGGTTCCAATAATAACGGAAAACGTTATTTGAATCGGATTATTTCGGTTAACGGTTCCGGATCTGAACATTTTGTACCATTCGTCAACTCTTGATTCGATAAACATTTTAAACACAAAGTTTAATGGTTGAATAGTTTCAGACATTATAAAAAACGAAAAATTCACTATTAGCTGTGTTTTAAAAGAAGTTCTGAGTATTTCAAACACTAATGAATATTTTGACGTGTAATTGCTTACAGATGTGAGCAGTGTCAGTGTTGTACAACTTTTTGTCGCATTTCAATTCTTTCCTTGGCAAAATATATTTGCTAGGCGAGATTCATCTAAGAATAGTTTCACGAACATGTTGCATCGAGTAAATTATATGCAGAGTTTCGTGATGACGATTCATTAGAGATCAAATTTTACAAGTGTTCCGTAAATATAATTTACTTGTAGCCCTAGCTCTGATTGTTTTACAACTGAAGGTAGATTCGACATTTGCAAAGAGAAAACTGCTGGAAGGTTCAAGATATCCAGCTTAGTCTACTTGTTAACAAACTGACCACAACTTGGGAAGTAACTGGCCATTTAATTTTGTTATTATTTTGATTTTTTTTCAAGTTTTTGGCAGCTCAGCTGTTTTTGTTTAACATGTTACTGTCAAACATGTTCAGTTTTGTCTAAAATTTAATTATGAATCGACTTACAAACGTTTGCAGATTATTAACTTTTAAGATAAATTCATGCTCGGTTATCCACTTCGTTTTTCGGAAAAATGTGTTCAGCGACAAATCTTCTTTCTGGTTGGATACGTAAAGAAGCAGAATTGCGGTATTTGGTGTGAAGATCAGCCAGAAGCATTGCAAGAACTGCCAATGCATCCCGAAAAAGGCACTGAAGTGGATTATGGGTTTTAAGGATGCCGAAGGCAGGAACGTTACTGTGAATGGAGAGCGCTAGCGTGCAATGATAAAACATTTTTTTTGCCCATAATGGAAGAGCTGGACTTGGCTGACATGTGGTTTCAACAAGACGATGTCACATGCCACACAGCACGCAAAACAACGGCCCAATGGAGAGGCGAGTTCGGTGAACAGTTTATTTCACATTTGGGCCGGATAATTTGCCGCCTACATCGTGCGATTTAAACGTCTTCGACTATTTTTTGTGGGGCTATGTTAAGGCTCATGTCTATAGCGACAAAACAGCAACAATTGGCATTTTTAGTTAAGCTGCAGCCGAAAGCTGCTCAAAATTCAACCTTTAAAGGACTAGTTGAAGGAGACTATCGCAAGCGTACTCTCCCAAGTTAAACCCATTGACCATCTCTAGGTCGATTAGGGCTTGGGGTACATGTACATGTCAAACAATTTCTGACGGTTCTGACAAGTTTGTCAAACTACTGATAAGGAAGCCCTCACAGTCAGCCAATTGGACTTTTTTATAATTATTTATAGACCAATTAGCCAGTCGAAGTGAGACAAATTTGTTGTTTGCTGCTTCCCTTGCTTGCTGATTTATTAAAATTAGTTTTATTTTATTTTTGTAAACTTGTAATGAATCATTCGTTAGATTGGATTAGTCACTCAGCTCACTCAGCTGTTGGCCGTTTTGCTTCTGTTGCTGCTGCTGCTGCTGTTTAATATAAATGGAAGCAATTTCTCGAAGGTGTTTCGATATGAGTAATTTTTGATAGGTCTGTTGACTTTTCAACGCTTGAGCACTGAGCAGCAGCAGCACACACTCCCTTTTTCAGCAACAGAGAGAGAGAGAGAGCTTGCAGCGAGTGAGAGTGAAGAGCGGGAGAGCCCTAACCTAACCGGTTGCCTTTATCAATAGTTTGAATGTATGCGCTTGTGTGTGTGGGTTTTATTATCGTTGTACGTTTCCTCTGCCGGCAAAAGTTATTTTTTTATCAAAAAAAAAAAAAAAGAAATGTTTCTTGAATACGCAGCCAGCCCCAGAGGGCCTCGTGCCGCGTCATCAAATGTTTGAAAAAAAGTTTTTATATGCGCGCCACGTTTTTTGCGTGTGTGAGTGTGAGTGCAACTTCCTGCCTTGTCTCTCGGCCCATGTGTTTATATTTGATCCTTCTCTCCTCTGTCTCCGACTACCCATTCATGGCATTTTAAGGTGGGACACACCCTGTTGTTGGCTTTTGTTTAAAAAGCGTTTCCAACTAGCAAAACTATATAATTCTCTGGCTGTCCTTTTGTGTGATGATGACAATTGTCACATATTTGAAATTAAAAGTTGTCATTACATTTAAGCAGCTTTTGGAAAAAGTTTGTGGCCCACGTCATCTTCCCACCACATCCACATCTTCACACATATCACTTTCATTTTATCTCTTACTTGTTTGCTTTTTATGTGTTACCTACTTTATGCTGAATTAAACTGTGATTTTTTTTTTTTAATTTTCATGATTCATCACAAAATTGCAAAATTTATTGCCAAATTGAGTTATGTATAAAAACTGTTTTCTGATCAATTTTTGGCTTGAATCAGCTGCCTGTGTTTGAGTGAATCCTTTTAAGAAGAATGTATTGATTTGCGCATAACCTTAGTATTGAGTTTCGCTTATAGAAAACCGGCTTTGTAAGGTAAAAGTCTATCAACACAAAACTTAATTCAAAAAGGAAAATTCTGTTCATAATTTGTGTAGTTTTTCGGTGTTTATTTTTACAAATGTGGATTTACATGGTGATAATTTTGAAATTATATATTGATAAGGACTTATATGTCCGTTTGACTCACAGCTGTAAACCAATCGGGCTGTGATTTCCCTGCAGGAAAAGTGTCTTGCATACAGCCAGAAATGTAGCAGTCTTTAAAAAATTGTAACTGGTTGCACTTCCTATCCAAATCAATGTATTAAAGTCGTCCATTTTGCACATTCATGTCATAGGCAGGTGACAATTGTCCCCGGCAGCAGACATTTGCAACCAGCTAAATGCCAGTTGTTGACCTTTGTGTGATCCTTATGGCAGTATGATTATGTCTTTGCTTAGTATGACACCAAATTGAAATCTGTCGATTACTTCAATCAAATCAACCAGTTAAGTTTCAATTGGATTGCAACTATCTCAAATTAGGGGTTACTACGTCATTAAACCGTTGGCTTTGAAAAGGAGGTTTCAAATCACTTAACTTTTTTCATCTAATTTAGTGGCCGGGCATATTTGTTCCCGTTCACATATGTATAACTCAATCAGATTTGATTTGAAATGTTATCGTTTATACGAAAACCTCTAGAGATTTCTTGGACCCACCCGACAGTAACTGTTTCAAATACCTACCCGTTTTATCTTCAGAAGCCTATTCCCCAAAAAAAAAACCTTCAATCAAAGCTTCTAATGAAAGCTCAAATAGACTAGCAATATTAAAGTAATCTTCCTGAAGCTGACGGTTCAAAGTTTGTTGTTCGTGACATCGGACTTTTTTTTTATCGACCACAGTATTTTTTTTTGAAATTCCAACTGTGAACTAGGATATTTTTGATCGGTCAAAAAAAATTACGGAGCTAATACCAATAGAGTGGCAAAAAAGTAGATTTGCGAAATGTTGACTTTGGAACCGCTTTACTCTAAGATATCCTAGTTCATACCAGAATTACATCATTTCTTAACAAAACCTCATTTTTACTTACAGACAATTCGTTGTCAAAAAATTTGTACAATGGCAAAATAGGAAAAAAGTAGACCTCGGCAATATTTGTTTTTGTGAAAAATTGTCATCTCGAATAGTTAAACAAAATCAACGCCGACTATTTATAAATAAAACCAATATTTGATAATAGGCAACACTACAAACCAGAGACTAAGACCCGAACGAATTTCGATATATTTCGGTTATATCAAGGAAAACGGACTTCGGTTGCTTTTCGGTTTCCCATTCAGTTAGAATAAGATTTAGGGCAATATAAATGTCTTGACTGAAACCGAAATTCGTTCAGGTTTTAATCTCTGCTACAAACAAATTCATAGAATGTCGTGGGAAAATGCAGTCCTACTAGATTATCATGTCTCATGGGTCGAACAGTATGAAGGCAGCCTTAATCACAAAAACTTGATCCTTTTCGCGCTAGTTTAAACTCGAATTATTTTACTTTTGACTTTGCTTACACTTATTTTATAACAAAAAGCTTCAGATAGTGGTGAGCCCATGACCTTAAAAATTCCATACTTAGCTGGCTTAGATATAACTACAAATTATCAACCAATTATCTACGCACTTTTTGGATTAACAATCAGTGAATGTCGCAGATCCTTAGTTATGATAATTCTACCGTAACGATTTTTCTAGAAGTTGCAAGTTTCGGCTGTGTTCCGTAGATCGATAACCTCAAAATAAAACGAGAGCGCAAGTTAAAGTCGGCTCTAACCGACTTCGATATACCCGTTACTCATGAAGAACATGTTTGACAGTGTTCCTGCGTTCCTTAGGGTGAACATCTGAAAAGTATGCAACACTTTTTAACTCTGCTATTTTTCACATTTTTGCTCATAACTTGAGAACCGCTCATCCGATCTTTATCATTTCTTCCCCAAATCGATTTATTTTGCTAATTACTAACTATCTCTAGAAGAAGAGAATCATCAAAACTGTAGGAGATCTAACGTTTTTTCCGAATTGCGGGGGCTGGAGGGGGCGGGGCCAATTTTTACCACCGGGGCAACCCACCCCAAAAAATTTGGTTGTTTTCGGGGGGGGGCCCCCCCCCCCAATTTTTTTGTTGGGGGTTGGGGGGGGGGGGGGGAGGGGGGACCGAGGGTGGGGGGGGGGGGGGGGATAATTCTTTTCGCTTATTCAGCAAACATGTACGTAAGTTTAAACATTTTTTGGGCCAATTTCCCTTATTCCAGAAATCAAAAATGAGAAATCGGACCTTGAACATTTGAACATTTACACTGCCTCTCATCTTGTTCAATGAGATTATTATTGTTCGTGACGCATATCACAGTTAGAGCGAGACGGGCGTATTCCCAAGTGGGGCTCAAGTAACAGAGAACAGCTGATTAATTTCTGACAGCGCAACCGTTAGGTTTATTTAATTAGACTTTTAATACCAGACACACACTCGACAAAAAAAAGGGGATAGTCGACTGTACAGATGTTTTAAGAACCTCCCGGTTGTATTATAAACAGGCTTTGCATATCTTCTGCAAGTTCACAGAGGCCATTGCTATGACTGTTCGGGAATTCCAAAGGCAGTACAAGTGAAAAAGCTGGGAACTCCAAATTGACAGAAGACTTTGCGTGTGCGTGTGCACCTTCTTCTTTCTGTTTTGTTATTTATTTATGTGATATTCTTTGTGCTGGAAATACAGGACTTAGTTAGAAGCACTAATTACAACGACGATCACGAAGACAACAGTCGATGGGAGTAATACAGTATTTTCAAAGATATTATTTATTAGTTCCATTTAAATATTATACAATGAAGCAAAGGGTTTCTTTGTATGCTGTTTTTATTCCAAGGCTCACAAATATTGGAAAATGGCAGCCCAGATAAATTGTAAGAGAACATGTTTTTGAACCGAACCCTTTTCTACTTTTTTTTGCTCCGGTTCAGGTTCGGGTTCGGGAAGAAAAAATTTTTCTGCTCCGGTTCAGGTTCGGTTCGGACTTCCCCAAATATTTCGGAGTCTCCGACTCCGGAGCGGTTCAGCTCCGAACCGGTTTGCAGCCCTGTTTGAAACAAACTTGATCTGCGTGCAGATAAAAGAAGCATTTGTCCCATACATGTCAAACCTCTATCTCTTACCATCTCTGAGATCTAGGTGTTCATACAGACGGACGGACGGACAGACAGACGGACATGTCTATATCGACTCGGCTGTTGCTGCTGATCAAGAATATACATACTTTATATGGTCGGAAATGATTCCTTCTGCCTGTTACATACATTTGCACGACTTTAGTATACACTTTTACTCTACGAGTAACAGGTATAACGAGAAGGTCAAGCTAACTTTGTCTGTGCCGAAATTTTTATAGCCTTCTGGCTTTGAAATATCAGAAACTCAGAATGATAGCATTTTCACGAATCTGTTTGAAAGTATATCAAATTATTAATCCTCAAGAACGATAAAATTAAAAATTTTAGTTTTTCTCAATAAGACGTATTTATCCGAACTATGGTTTCTTTCATCTATAAGGTAGGGTCATACAGAAAAGAAGACCGAGAGACTAGTTCGAATTAAAAGAGACAGAAAGACGGCCAAAGCTAAATCGACTTAGCTCATCGTCATGTTCGAGAATATTAACATGAAACTTTTATATGACTCTCATATCGCGTCGTTAAAATTTTTTTTATATTTATTACATGTGCTGCACTAATCTAAACTTAAACCTCGGTTCGATATACTCAACAATACAACGTTTATAAACAAACCGATAGCTTAGAATCTGTAATTTTACTCTAAATCAACTGAAGGCTGTCCTTTCGAATTCATTGATATTTATTTTTGCCCGTTCAACAAATTTCATAGTGTTCTCTAGAGTAGCTTAAAAGGCCTGTAGCGAAAACTGACAGACAAGCAAACATTTTTGAATAATTAGTATTTAAATTAATTGAATGTTTCTCGGAGCTTAATTTACACACAATTTTTGGCATAACTTTGAGTCTCTCACAAACCGGCTTTCTTAAACGCTGCTCTCTTTCTCTTCCACTCACTGGATCTCTTTAATAAACTCAACACAAAGGCATTAAATGCTCAATTGGAAACTTCTGCATATATCTTTTAGTGTGTAAAATTTATGACGGTCTCTTGAGCCTAGTTAAATTATCAAGAAAAACTTTTTTTTGCCAGACGCAGCTGTTTTTCTGAGAGAAAACTTGTCCTCCATTTATGCTCTCTTTCTCCGTCTTTCTCTCTTATTTATTATTTCAAGTGTGCCAAAAAAACATGTTTTTAAAATACACAATATTCCTTTTGCACAATCTCCAAACGGACACCAGTTCTCTCCCCCTTGCTTTTCTGAGCTGCTTTTTGTTAATGAGCTGGCAGTTGTTGCCAACTGTTTGCCAAATGGGTGGTGGATGTTGGTGGTTGATTTGCCTTTGTTTGCTGCGTGCGTGGGTTGCTGCTGCTGTTGGCTGCACCGTCTGTTAAGTTGTAAAAGGGAGCGGCGAGCACTATGAGTTGGATATCCTTTCTGACGCATACAAATTAAAAATGAAAACGTGGCCGGCCATACGCCGTTTGCTTCATCAAAATTTATTGGCCTCGCGCGTGACCAACAACAAAACTAACTTTTTTTTCTCCTTTCTGTTTATTCTGCTGCAGGTTTCAAAGGAGGAGCTGGCCAAATTGATTAGCGGCTTTGATCAGCAGGACCTGCTTACCAGCAACGGAGTTACACTAGCCGGCCAACGGTACATTTACCTCTCAGGCACAGATCGTGTGGTGCGCGCCAAACTGGGTAGAAGTGGCGTGCACTGCATGAAGACAACACAAGGTGAGTGAGGCATCCACAGTTAGCACAACACTCGCCCATAAATCAACTTTAGTCCTTATCGATATTTGGCCCAACTGATAGCGTCGCATTATCAAATATTTTTGGTTTCTTTAGTAACAAGCAGAAATCTTTTGAGTTTTATTTCAATTCACTTTTGGCTTGTTTTAGCAGGCTTTATCGCAAGTGCAAAGAATTTAATCCACAACTCAACCAAGATAAGTGTTGGTGCTTTGGCCCACATGTCCCATAAGCCCATAATAATTGATCAACAAAATTCTGCGACATTTAATATGGAAGGGGCGACGGCAATCTCATTAAACCTAAGTTATATTAAGGCTAATTTGTGGCATTTAACTGCACAGCCCCACGTAACAGAAGCAGAAGAAACAGAAACAGACACAAGTGGGGCGAGAGGATCGGTATAAATGATAGACCATTTAAATGTGCCGCTGTGTTGCTGCTCCATTTTTCCGGTCAACAAGCAAGGCTAGGCAGTGACGACCCCAGCAACGTTTCGTTTTTCAACACCTTGGTATCTAATGTGGAAAAAATCTTGGCCATGTTTCGTCTCTCTTTCATTTGTGTGTGTGCGCCATGAAACTAATTTTGTTGCTGTTTTTTTTTGCATTTACGACCAGTTTGTTTGCTGACGCGTCAGCCCCGTCCATATTTGTACAGTTTTTGCGGCAACAGTTGAGCGGCTCGCACACTTATACAAGTTCAAATATAGAGACAGTGTGGCTAAATACTGGAAACATTTTGAATGAAAAAGTCAGAGATTTCCTCCTTTGGAATTTTCATTTCTACAAGAGTTTTTTACTGATCTATTTGATACATGTTTGGAAAGAAGCTTAGCTAGCACAGCCGTGTGGCCTAAAATATAAGTGCTTAAATATATAAAAGGAGCAAATTAGGTTAATACAAAAGATCGATAAATTCAACTCTTGGTTTGAGACTTGCTGAGACACACAATCGCAAAGCTTGATAGTGTGTGTTTGGGCCCCACTGATCTAAAGCGTTATTTTTCACGTACTAGGGGGTCAATTGACCCGGCTCCAAACCTGAAATAAACTGTTCACCGTCCAGATCTTCCAATTTGGGCAAAACATAATATGTCATCATCATAGCGTTCTCCATTCACAGAATCTTTCCTCCCTTTTTACATTTTTAAATAAGTATGATCCAATGATGCCACCGGCCCATAATCCACACCAATCAGTGCATTTTTTTTGTTCACGTATCCAGAATTTAGCTACGTCTCTGAACACAATTTTCCAATAAAAAAAAGTGGATCTTCACGCCCTTTACCAAAAGGTAGTCGTTGTGGTTGGTCGTGTGGCATCAATTCTTGTATCAGCTGTATTTGAAAGGGTTTTATACCCAAATCCTTCCGCAAAAATTTTCCACGTAGTGGATTAACAGAGACCCAATTGCTGCGAACTTCGCCAAATCAATATTTCACCCGAGCATGAATTTTGATATAGAATTATCTGCAAGCTTTGTTCGTTTGTAAGTAAATTCAGGTTTAAAGTATAGACCAAACTGAACATGTTTGACAGTAACATGTGACATGAAACCAGCTGATCTCTCAAGAACACTAAGTTAATCAAAATCATCCTTTAATGAGTAATTGATGTACATTTTATTCCCCGTGCTTTTCAAATCTATAAGAAATCTAATATTATTAAAAATATATATATTTATATATTAGTTTCCAATTTAAACTCGTTGGCCCCACTGTTCCCAGCAGACTGACGGGGCCAACTGCCGCCCGTTGCTGCAGCCACAAGCTCAAGGTTATTGCCATAATCCATTTCAAGTGCAAATGTTGCACAGTGTGTCGATGTGTCTCTGTCTCTGCCATTACCTCTATCTCTATCCATGTGTTTGCATGTGTGTGCGTGTGCGTCTGTGTGGAATAAACCGCAACGAGGCAAAATAGAAAAATAGGCTACAAACTGGTCGATCTGGCTTTTGGTCTGTGACCTAGCCGTAGAAAGAGGGGGGGAATGTAATGTGTGTTCATACATATGTGTTTGGCGCCATTTAGTCGGCTTATGTGGCACCGGCAGCTTAAATAGCTCTTCTTTTTAGGTTTTAAGCAGCTGATCTGATCGGGTAACAAACAACATTACACGCTACTTGAATTACTTCACTCGAGAAAATCTACTCAAGCGGCAATTACCGCAGTTTAACATTTAAACTAGCATTAAAAATGACTTTGCCATGCTTGATAGAATTAAGGAATGTTGGCATTTGCCCAGGTTTTAGTTTATTGACCCTTTGATTTGATTTAATTTACTCCTCAATAAATTTACTGTTTGTATGAATCAAACGAGCACATCGGACGACTCTCTTTTAGAGTTTGGCAGTGTGGAAGACTTGTCATTCACGCGATGATGGCGGTTGTCTGGTGGTTTGGTGAAGAGTTTGAGTCTGGTCTGTCCGGTTTTCTCTTTATATTGAGCTATTTTATTCATAATTTCTAGACTTCTGTTAGTTCTTGGCTGCTGCTGTTGCTGCGAACTTTCTCTACACATTTGTCAACCGGATAAGCACGGTTTGAATATTTCAAGTGAAGTCTAAAAAAGATTTTTACTTCTTAATGAGATAGAGATAAGTGGCTACAAATTTTCAAGAATATTTGAAGCCTTGGTTTTATATTTCAGTGGATAATAAGATATGTGTATCTGTTAAAAAAAATTATCCGGGATTGTGTAATTTTTACAAATTAAAGATATCACATTATGTAATTAAAATGTTAAGGTTCGGAAGGTGAAATCCTATCGCAGATACCTATGTGATAGAGCTAAAAAAGTAGATTTTCCAAAGACTTATACTTCTCTCATATAAACTCTGGAGCAACACTATAGCCGCACCTTGTTTTTCAGACCTCACAGACAGTATGCCGAATAGGATCTATGAGTTAATTAGTAGGTTACACTTATTATGAAAGTGAATAAAAATATATTAATTAGTTAACATTTTTCTATAGTTTATTTAAATTAATGAAATTTACTAAATTAATTTAGTGAAGTGCGGCTATAATAATGCACCTCGCACAAAACGGTAATGAAACATAACGGTTATTTTTTGCACTGAGAGTGTTGATGTTTGTGATTTATTTTCTCTCATTTTTAACGCTCTTTTAAACGGTAAAGTTTTTATACCTCTACTCTTTCTATGCGTACACTGAAAATGATCTATGATCTAGGTTTCAATAAATTGTTTATAGTTAGGAGATATACTTGTATATTTTCGTTTTCAATTGATCGGAATTGGTACAAGTTCGAGCTGTGATTTCTAATAATAGCTTGAAGAATTCGTAGTCCTAAGAAAACTTCATGAAGTTTGCTTCGTCGTGTAAATCCCGACTTAGATAAAGTTAAATATTTCTATTTACGGCATGCTTTACATCTTAAGCTACGATGGCCTCTGGTTTCCTCCGGGGGGCGAAAACATTATTCACACGTTCACAACCCGAACGCATGCCGAAGCTGAGACCAAGAGAGCTGAAACCCGTCATTCGCTCGACAGAGTTCAAAGCGATTAGGTCGAAGCAAATGAACGGAGTTAATTCATTAATTCATTATCTGATACATAGCATCTATCTCTAAGATAAGAAATCGGTCCTAACAATTGTATACACGCAAGTCTATCAGAGACTTAAAAGATTTCACTGACTATTTTTATGCAGAGTGACTTGTAGTATTTGCATAGTTTTTCACTCTAAAAGCTATCCAATTAAGTAAAAAATATAATCACTCTCAAGTTGCCGTATTTGGGTTTGACAACTCGTGTTTTAAGATACTTTATGGCCTAAGCCAATATTATTAGAGCTCTTTCTCGCTTTCCATCATATTACAAATTTCTATTTTCACCATATTTTTTTCTCTCTTTACAGCCGTCATCGTTTCCATCTATGAGGATCCCGTGCAGCCTCAACAGGCCGCTTCCGTTGTAGAGAAACTTGGAGATTATCTGATTACTTGCGGGTACTAGGAGAATAAATCAACACAAAAACCAACAACAACAACTTCACCATCAACAACCAACCAGCAACAAACCGTAAATGAACTAATAATACATACAAAAACAAAACAAAAAAAAAACAAAACACAGAAAAGTAATTATTAATATTTAAAGAATGGCCAAGAAAGGAATTTGCGGAGAAAAGGAAACGAGAAATATGCTAAAAAAAAAACATTAATAATTACCCAATCAACAACTACAACAAAATTATAAATTCTGCATTATTATATATAAACAAACATTTTTTGGTTCATACGATAAAAATAAAAGAAGGAAAACCACAAAAATCAGAATATGTATTGGAAAACCAGGCAGCAAGCAGGCAAACAACATTTTTTGAGCACTTTTTTTGTATAGCATTATATACATATATATATTTGTATAGAGACAACTGATATATATGTATATGTATTCAGGCAGTTTTTATAAAAATGAGAGTGAGTGAGAGGAAGATCTCGAAGAGTCAGTCAGCCAGTGGAAACGAAAAACAAAAAATCATACACACACACACACACCACAAAATACCAACCACAATATATAGATATATATATTTATATATGTAAACTATTTGGAGAACCATTCATGATGCTCTATTTATAAGAATAGAAGGGAAGATGAGGCAGCAGCAGTGGTAACATTTTTTATACGAAACAACACAAAACAAAATAAAATCACCTTTTAGCCATACTACATATATATATATGCATATATGCGCTCATTCAGATTGAGTTCTCTGCTCCATTTGCTCTCGTACGCGCTTTTCATGTTTGTAATTTTCTAATCCTAAACAAAAACAAAACAACAACACATCATATAATTGTATAACGATATCTGCATCCCAAAAGAAACTTTCTGTCGTCCTGCGTTTTGTTTCAGGAACACTACTTCATTTGCTGAACCCTCGAAGAATTCGGCAATAAATTGCCATTACAATTTACACACATAAAATTACATACCATTAAAAAATGCATGTAACAATTTACTCTTACCTAACTTAAAAAAAAACAAATGGAATAAATGGCTTTTTCACATTTAGGTAAACTATACAAAGTCTTTCGTTTTGCACTCTTGACACAGGTTTTTGTTTTGGTTTGGATCGTTCCATCTTCCCCCTCAAAACTGACTTTGAAAAAATCCGTAAAAGAAATTAAATATATAATATATAAAAAAAAGAAAACCATATATAATACGATACTTTAATACCATTGAAATAAAAAAAACAGAGTGAGACCACCAAATAATCTCCTCATAAAAATTATATGAAAGAGTTTTTATTTTTCTATTAATCTGGGCTTTTGCAGGGAGAGCAATAAATCAACGAACTTAAAACGCTCCATGGGTTTTGAAAAGCCTTTGCGGTAAGTGGAACTGTTTTTGGTCGAAGCGAATTCTGAAGTTTACAAATGTTGTTCCCGCATCAAGGGCTTTCCATCCAGAATAGGAATGCTCTAACCAAACATTTGTTCTTTACTTTAAAAAAGGGTTCCGTTCAGATTGGAGATGGGCACAAGCTGTGATGTGTTGGATATAAAAATAAAACAGTTGTCAGGATCGCAGAGTTGCCATTTGTTTCAAGGCTGCAAACCTCTAAAACTTTGCAGAAAGTTCGGTCCGGGGGTTCGAACAAGGGTTCAAGGGTTCGGTTCGCGGACCTGTTCCTGGAACGCTTGAACCCGTGGTTCGCTTAAACAGAAAAGAATAGTTTCGAGACATTAATACTTATTTTTAAAAATAATATTCTTTTGTTTAATTATTGAAACTATCAAATTCACTAGCAGAGGTTTTCAACTTTCAAAACTGCTTAGTTTAAGTTAATAAGGATTATACCTACCAGCTCTTGGATCTATAAGATCAAACTTCAGTGCTCAAAAGGCTCGTCCAACTGATGCCTGAGTTGCTGATAGTATAGTTAAGGAAACATTTTAAAACATTTGTCAGTCTATATTCTCAATTTTCCAAGGAGATTCCTTACAATGTACAGATTTTATATTGATATTTGTTAATTGCGTTTATAAACTCCTCTTCTTTGTAGTCAGACTTTGAGTCATTTAAAGTTTTTAAAACTTTCATTAAGACTTTTTTATTCTCTAAGTGTGGGAGTAAACTAAATAAAAAAAAAGAAGAACAACAGTGCACTCCAGAAATTTCTTGAGATTTATGTTATTATTATATGTTGTTACATGTTATATAATGTTTTGCCTTTTTATGTGAAGTTGCAAAAATACGCTACGGAACTAGATCAGGTGGAACTCGCTAAGCGAATTGAAACCGTATATGGGCTAATCCTGCGTTGCGGACGTTACACTTGTACGCAAATTTGCTTCTTAAAATTGACACAACTGGCGTCCGCTTTGGTAAATTTGAAATACTTTTGGTGCAAAATGCAGTTCTTTGGGAGTAATTTCAAACCTAATTTAAGATAATAGGTTATCTGTTTTTGAAAAAAAGTTATGCTTGTTTAAAGTTCCGTTGCGGACGTTACAAAAAATGGAAGTCGACTTTGAGGCTTATGTGCATTTCCACATTTTTTAGCGAATTTTGCATAATAAACAAAAAAAAGTCTAATAACAAAAAATGTAGTAGAATATATGACCAATTCAACCCAGCTTTCAAAAGAATGATAAGTGGTCCCGTTATTAAAATATCTTAATTTTTGTGCTGTTGCGGACGTTACGTTGCGGACGTTACACTTTTTCCATTGACCGAAATAGTATAAAAAAAAAATTTTTTTTTCATCCGATTGACTTGAAACTGGGTTTAGTAAGCTTAGTACGAGAAATAATTCGACACGTGTTTTCCAGATTTTGAAAAATCCGCCCACGAGGAAAATATCCGTTAAATTCTGCTTGCAAAAAAATTATTTTTCATCCGATTGGCTTGAAATTCAGTTTGTAATGATAAAACTCGAATTAATTTGGGTTTTCATTTTCCGATGTTGGAAATACCGATTTTTATCGATATTTATCAATTACTAATATTAATATTATTTAAACACACTTTTTCTTACTTTGAGGTTATGTATTTCGGATTCTCGACAACCTAGAGCAATTTAGAGCCCAGATTCAGACTCAGCTGGCAAAAATCCATTAAAAACACCTATTTCCACCTCAAATAAAAAAAAATTTTTTTGAGTATTTTCTTGCCGTTGCGGACGTTACACATTTTCACATCAACTTTTTTTCAAAAATATGTGTAATAAAGGTATATTTTTTTTTCATCAGTTTAAAGCAGGGACCGTAACTGTTATAATTTTTTTATAAAAATTACAAAATAAGAGTTATTTCGAAATTTTTTTTGAAAAAAAATTTATTTTAATTATATATTTTTTTTTTTATGTAAAATTTTTTTGAAAAAAATTGTTTTCAATTTTTACAATAAAAATTGAATTTAATTTTAATTTTTATTTTTAATTTTTAAAATAAAAATTATCAAACAATTTTTATTCATAAAAATTAAAAATAACAGTTATCCAACAATTTTTATTATAAAATTAAAAAAAAAAATTAAACTCAAATAACTTTTTAACCACGGCCAATTACAAATATTTTACTATATGTATCTATGGTCACCAAGTGTAACTCTACGTCCTAGCATTCCGGTACTATTTCGGTTTATTTCTCTCGTTGGCCGACTATGCGCCTGCTTATTTTTATTATTAACACCGAAAAACTTAAACCTTATGTAGTAACTGTGACTTGTTAACGAGCCACTATCGAGCAATAGCCCGGTACTGGGCTGGCGATGTTTGAGAACCGAGTTCAAATCCTGTAAAGGGAGAAAGGTTTTTTTTTATTTTCTCTTAGTTAAATAACTAAGTTTAAAGTAGGCCATGAAATTAATTTCTTTGTGTTCATGTCGTAAACTTAATATAAAAAAAAACCTTTTCCCCATTACAGGATTCGAACTCGGTTCTCTACAACTATGCGGTAGCTCCAGTACCGCTGGGCTATATGCTTCGATAGTGGCTCGTTAACAAAAGTCACCCAAAGGTTACTACAATAAGTTTTAAGTTTTTCCGTGTTAATAATAAAAACTAAGCAGGCGCATAGATTTTCTCAGGCTTTCATACGAGAGAAATAAACGCGAAATAAGTACCTTTGGAATGCTTCCAGGACCGTCTAGACATGTGTATACATACTTGGTGACCCATAGATCACATATATGTAAAAATATTTGTAATTGGCCGCTTGGTTAAAAAGTTATTTGAGTTTAATTTTTATTTTAATTTTTATAATAAAAAATTGTTGGATAACTGTTATTTTTAATTTTTATGAATAAAATTGTTTGATAATTTTTATTTTAAAAATTAAAAATAAAAATTAAAAATTAAATTCAATTTTTATTGTAAAAATTGAAAACAATTTTTTTCAAAAAAATTTACATAAAAATTAAAAAGAAAAAAATTAAAAATAATTTTTTCGATAAAAATTGGATATATAAATTTATGCCCATTTTAACTAGCTGACCAAAAAAATTAATTCTGGTGCCTCCCCTTGTCATATAGGTCCTAAAGATTAAATAAATTTTTATTATTTTTTTTTTGTCCATAACTGTTATTTGCAGTCCCTGGTTTAAAGGGCATAAAAAACTCTGTTTATAAAGTAAGTTTGGATAACCGAATTATTAAAATTCATTCTGCTAAATTAAAAAAACCCAAATTTCCGTTGCGGACGTTACACACAGTAAACCGATTTTTAATTTAAATTTTTAATATATATTAGATATTCTACAAATATTATGAGTACCTTAAATTAAAGGAAATGAAACAAACTTTAAGTTTTGCTAAGCGGAAAATACTATAACGACTGTTTTTACCATTTTTGAAAAAACCCTTTTTTTTCAAGAATTAATAGAAGCAAGAGGAAGGTGTAGGTATGCCTCTGCCAAGAGCAGACAAACCACCGTAGAACAATATTGCTTACATATTTTGAAGCTTGAATATGTACCCTATTATTCCATTAACAAACATTTGGATTTTGGACAACTTTAAATTTCAACCCTTGGTTTAAAAATTTTCGGATTAGCCCATATTCAATGCAAGGTAGAATTCATTCAGACGGTGTTGTTCTATATGTTATAGTAACCATTGCTTACTAACCATACATTAACTAGTCAATATATGTACATCAAAATTCACCCAATTCATGTTCAAACCGCAATCGATTATGCTAAAATTTCTAGAGATTTCTAATATTTCCCTTTATGTGACGTTGAAGAAATTACTTAATTTTGTGAACCGAACCCAATTTTTTTTAAATGTGTTCCGGTTCGGGTTCAGGTACAAGGAGTCTAAAATCTAAGGGGACGACGGACCCAAAAAACCCGAACAGAACGGTTCCGTACCGGTTTGCAGCCTTGATTTGTTTGTCAGAACTTTTTGGACAATTAAGGAAAATCGAACTTGGAAAGTAGAATATCCTTCATCACGACAATGATAGATCTTTTAAGTAAAATGATGACTAGACTCCGGACTTTGTTGCAAAATCATGGGAGGACCAAAATAAGTTCTGATTGTTAAACTGTAGTAAAAATGTAAAGCACTTACGCCAAAAGATTGAGAGAAGCGTGGCTTGGCCCCAAAATTTGGGTGAAATGAAGAACAATACATAAAATCCGGGATCTAATGATGAGTTATTCGACAAGGTTTCTATAGCTGTGTTTTCTAATGTTCTCTTTTACCAGGGACCGAAATTAATGATTTTTTGTAAGTTTTTCATCTAAAAAAATCATTAACTTAGAACTTTTTCATTTTTTTAAAACCGCAATATCATATACATATTATGAAAACTTGAAAATAGGTTTTATTTAATTTGGTCCAATTATTAACCATATGCATCAAACTTGCCACAATTCCTACGTCAAACATCATCATCAAAAAAAGTTAATTGGCGTATGCTGAAAAATCTGATAAAACTGTTAGGTAGGAAGAATATTTCGCTCACTTACTTCAATACTGGCATAACTCAAAAAACACGATTTTTAACTTAACAATGCAGAAATATTCGCTGTATTGTGTACTATTTTGTAAAAAATTTTCATTTTGGTATCTCTTATATTTTTCACACGAGATCAAAATATGTCGAAATATCATTTTACAGGTTAATTTTCATGTTATTGCAAAAGCGTCATATCTCAGTTGTCCTGCAGTCGATATTGCGCAAACATACTTCAGCTTTTAGTTAAAACATGTTTTCATGTTTTATTAATATGCATTTTAAATTTATAATATTTTACAAGATTTACTCAAAACTTATACAATCATTTTTTCTGGGATAAACCTATTGAGAACTTGAAGCGCGTTTATCTCAAAATGGATTATTTTGAGTTATGCCAGTATTGAAGTAAGTGAGCGATTTGATCATTTTATTGTTTTAGTTTTAAATATCAACTAACAACTGCTGTCATTTGATTCAAAAGGTTGAGTGCGCACGGACTTTTCTTTGTTTAGTCGATGAGATTTCTATTTGATTAATAAATTGTACAAATTTCGAGCCAATACTGTTGCATGTCGATGTAAAGCAGTCCTGGCCACCCATAGCTACCAGGAGCCGAAGTTAGTCTTGTTTTTATACTCTTGATTGTGTGAATCGGCACTAAATTGCAAGTAAAAAGACTGTAGTCTGGAGAGAGCTCTCTTGTTCACCAACACAAGCACATTTTTTTGTCCCCTCCATCTTGCCGGCACTGATGTAAAGCAGGGTTCCCCAAGAAGATAGCGCGAAAATGTGAACAGACAGTGAAGCATTACTTCGGCAAGCATTCGGTGTGAATGTTCGAGCTTCAGGGGCAGAGACGTGCCAAAGATGAAGACGTACAAAAGATGAGGGAAGAAGAAACGAGTGATTACTTGTGTAAGTTGTGTAAGTATTGTGTATTACACTAAAATTTGCGAAAGTCATTTTAAATACAGTGACTTTTATTGAACAGAAAACATTAAAAATTAATCGCAGACTTCTTTTAAAAAGTGCCAAGCGACTACCAATAAAATTATTCAAGCATATACTATATGTTTATAAAATTTTATTTATTTAGGTTTGACAAAGTTCTGTCAACATTACTGGGTACAATTCAAAAAAACAGTAGTTCACACTAACACTTTTGGTAGTAGTTTTTTTTACCGCTATTCCTTCCGTCATAACGTTAGCCAAAAACGTTTTATTCCTTCTTAATTTTTGTATGCGTGACCAACTCGACCCTTCTTATTGGTCTCTCCGATTGTTTATCATACGGATCGTTAATCCTTGCCCACTTTGATAAACCCAAGAACTCCCTAGCTTTTAGATACAATATATTATTGAACTTAGTTTAGGACAGCGTGTTGCCCACCACGTAAATGCGTTGAAGGGCTTTAATTTTTATTTTATTCTCTAGTACTCAATAAGCGCTGAATGCCATGCCTGTTATAATTGTATCATGATCCATCACAATCACAAACATTAGCAATACTGATTGCACATCACATTCGTTTACCACAACAATCGAACTAGAGCCATTGATTTTGTTGACATCTATTTGTGCTGGTGAACAAGGCCTTTTTTTGGAGATTTAAACTAAAAATAAAAAATTAATCACTAAAGATAGATTTTTAAAATAGAACTCATAATCGTTACGGTCCCAGAATTCTACTGAATAGCTTTTCGTGCAGCTTGACATGCGTCATTTTTGATAGACGCACTTAAAACTTTGTGCATATCTTGGGTTTTTTTCGGATCTTATTGTGCTTTTCAGAATCAAGAGGGTTCTTTGAGATCGACGCGTTCATATAGGCAGACACACGGACCTAGCTAAATCGACTGCGCGGTTGATGCTGATAAAGAATATATATACTTTATAAGGTCGCAGATGCATCCTTCTGGCTGTTGAATACAGTTGCACAACTTCCTGAGATTCCCTTTTACCTATTTTTTTTGGGGCACAGAGCACTAAACTTGGTAAGTACATTCTTGTGTCTATGACCTACCGTCGTTCTTTGTTTTCAGCCAATCAATAGATCAATGAACTTGGAAAGTCGTTCTATGTTATCGGCTCTGGAAGTCTAATTCTTTTGTTGCCTTTTAGCATTTTTTGCCTAGGCAAAATTGTCCAGTTATTTATATCTTTAATGGCTGACGCAATTGTACAATTATTTCTTTTAGCAGCTGCTTTTCTTCTTTCAGCAATTTGACATTTTATTTTTATTGGATCTTTTCGCGCCTAGAAAACATTGACCTAAATTATTTGGTGAATTTGCGAAAATGTTCATAGCAGGTTTGTGTTCACTTTCGCTTTTTCTGCAATTGTTGGTTTTTAGTGAAAATCAAAATTAATCAGCGAACGAGCTGGAAGAAGAGGGGCAGCGAGATAAAGTTGAGGGCCCGCTGCTTGACAACTTTTATCAGCAGCAACCATACAATTAATCACACATTATTATTTTTTTAATATTATTGGCTGGTCTCCTCTCTTCTCCAACACCTCTCCCTCTCCATCGCTTAATTTGTGGCGCGTGTGTGGCATTTGTTTTCATCTCTAACGGCGAAATTCAAATTTCCTTGGCTGCGGGGCTGGCGAGAAGTTTTGACTCTTGATTCGTTTAATAAAATATGCAAATGTTGATTTTTTTTGTATGATTTCACTCACCTGGCCTTGCATTGTTGTGATTTTTCTATTAACAATCAGGATGATAATTGGATATGGATATGGTGTCGGTATAAACTTGTGGCCAAAAAATTATTCAAAACTAACTCAATTATTATACTTCGTACCAAAGTTACACAGAGTATCATACGAATCTTTTCAGATTCGATATAGTCATGTTTGTACACTGAGAAAAAGCTTTGGATGATCCTCAGGAAAAAAAAGGATATATAAGAAAAAATGATAGTTGTTCTTCATTCAAAAGTTTATTTAAGAAAATAGATCTTAAAGTGGATATTTCGAATATCACTTCTACGGGGATTTTTTAGGACCCGAAGACGATCGTGTTGGGCATAATCGATTGTGCATCTAGGCAAGATTAAAGGTAAATAGCTTCTAGTTAGACTTAAAGGAACGAAGAAGTTAAGGCGACCTTAAAGTTCAGTGGAATCTACACGCCTAAGACTGTTCTACAATTTGCTAACGACGAAAGGTCAATATGCAATAGCCTACTGGAGTACGTTAGAGTACGTACATAATTTAAGCCACGTTGGACAAAAAATAAGAATTACTTCTAAACTAATTCAATACGGTCTATATGCTTTTTATACTGCGGACACCAGACAGACGAGCAGTATTCAAGTACAGGACGGACTAGAGCAGTGTATAAAATCTTTGTGGTGAATGGATCATTAAATTTCTTTGACCAACGTTTAATGAATCCAAACACACCATATGCTTTGAGGAATTTCTATTAATTTATACGCTACAATCTTCTTCTGGCTTCCTAAAAAATCGAAATAAGAAATAATTTGCTATCAGAGAGCTAAACCGCACCACAGCACCCATAATTACCGCATTTAGATATCGTATCACCGAATACTACCGCATTTCTTTATCGTAATCACCCCAAGGGGATTCGCAGATGACGTTGCAATGAAATAAATAGAGTTAACAAATCCACACTCACCATCCTTTTGTTCCACACACCGACAAGGTTGAAGACCTTTAAAGTCCTATTTAGTTTTGGTACGCCTGTAAAGTAGCTTCGGATTTACATGTTGACGTTGACTATCACATATTGTATCAATTCGAATCATTTGATACCAAAAGAGATTTTAGGTAAGGCGACATCTGTTTGCTTGACTTATTTAATTTGCTGATGGGGCCGAGCATATTTTTGTTTTCGACCGAAACCTACGGGCAGTAAGCTGGGCGTTTTCAAAGATTGAGAAGCAGTCAAGACTAATAAGAAACTATAATAAGAACTATACTTATATGGTAAGAAATAGAAAAAATGTCACAGGTTGCCACGCCCCCTTCCGCACCCGCAATTTTGAAAACACCTCATATCCCCCACAGTTTTACAGATAGATGGTTTGTACCTTTTAGAGATATTTTGTAATTATGATTATTTATCGATTCGCCAATGAATTATTAAGATCGGATGAACGATAGCGGAGTTATACGGAAAACAAAAAATTTTGATGGGTAGCATCTGTTCAACGTTGATGGGCAGCACTGGGCTCACTTGTTGACACCTTTATCACTTTGTGTGGCTTCAATATAAAATTTATCCGATAAATGCAAGCTCTGGGGTAAGATGTTAGTGGACACCCAAATTGGTTTTGGGGGAACATAAATGCTTTGAAGTCGATTTGCGCGGACTAGAATTTTTCCATGTTTCTTTGAAATTTTCTTAGAATTGGCCGTAGATTTAGTTTTGGTTATACGCTTTGTACGTTTTTTTCGGCCCATACAAATCGACCCCCCCTAATGGGTATTGCTATTGTTATGGCTGAATTATATCCAACTGGTTAAACTAAGATGAATTAATCCATAGCTAATGTCCATTGCCATTACATAAATTTAGTCCATCATTTTCATCATCATATCATATCATCCCAATCGTCACATTTCTTCATCTTTTCCTTTGACTTATATTTTAATTACAGAAATGTACATACATATCGTACTATCTACAGCTACATTATATAAGGATTCAACCTGAATTAAATTGAATAAACTATTCCTATTAAGAATTTGTGACCCTATTAACAACCTCATGTCAATCAAACCCAATTTTTCTATTTGAGTAAAAGTATGTAACAGGGCGAAGAAGTCATTTTACTATAAAGTTTATATGTATGAACAAACAGATCTCGGAGATGGTAAGAGATAGAGGTTTGACATATATGGGACAAATGCTTCTTTTATCTGCACGCAGATCAAGTTTGTTTCAAATTTTGGCCACGCCCCCTTCCGCCACCGCGATTTGAAAAACACGTTATATCTCCTACATTTTGGAAGATAGACGATTCGTACCTTCTAGAGATAGTTAGTAATTAGCAAAATGCATCGATTTGGCGAAGGAATGAAAAAGATCGGTTGAACGGTTCTCAAGTTATGAGCTTAAAAGTGAACAAAGCCCCCGCTAAAAAAAATGTTGCATACTTTTGGGATGGTCACCCTAAGAAACGCAGGAACACTGTTAAATATGTTTTTTCATGAGTAACGGGTATATCGAAGTTGGTTAGAGCCGACTTTAACTTACGCTCTCGTTTTTATTGAATTTGTCAATACTTTTTATTCAGATACAGGTAAAATTTGGCTTATAAAACACATATATGCATATATCTATAATTAACTTAAAATCCTGATTGACCCTGAATTTTGCGTAGCTGTTCTAACGATGTCCAAAACACCAACGACCAGGGACCAATGCGCATCCAACAGGGTAAAAAACCTTTATACATGGCCTTCAAGCCCTCTTGGGTGATCAATTTATAATAACAATCAATGGCGTTTTTATAGTGCAAGCCACGACCCATTTCATCTGTTGGTTGATTCATGATCCGCGACTTAACAACATCGGCTGGTGTACTAAGTAAACTGCCCGCAAAGCCAGCACAGACAGAGGCGAGTAATTGAACCAATGGACCATCCTTAATTTGAAGTAAATATATAAACTGACGTTTGCTCAAATCATAGCACGCCGTGTCACCTAAATGGGGACAAGAAAAAGGGGAGACTTTAAAAAATATGCAAAAATACCCCCTGGTCTGACCCTTAATCATAATTTAAAAAAAAATTGTACTATTTCTTTTTTTACTAAACTACAAATAAAGGGCCCAAAATCTAATTTAAATTTTTCAATGGCAGCCATTTTGTCACAAAAAAAATCAAATCAAAATCATCCGTTTTGCAATTCTTTTTGTAGCAACTTACCCGCAGTCATAAGCGTTGCCCTTAGACAACTGGGTCCCACACCCTTCCAAAATTGCGGCAATCCACCATGCTTATAGACATCTCCCAGCACTTGCTTCACATTATGAACCCTCATTGGATAGCCTAGGTATCTTCGTCTACCCTCCATTTGCATACGTATTTTTACAATGTCCAAAGGATTTGCGATTGCCTGAGCTGTGCACCCAGCAATACTACCAGCCACAAAGCCCCTAAATATTGTTAACACTTCTTTGCCGTTCTCATCAGTATAGAAAAATTCGCGACGTATACAATCATATAAGACGACTCTTACGCAATTAAAAAACAAATTTCTAATTATCATCGCTGAAAGTCCACCATATAAGCCACGTAGACCCTCCTCCCGGGCCATGTAATAGGCGGTGGCCAACATGCCACGCTTAGGATGCCCAGCTCCGGCCTTTTCTGCCGCCTCTCCTTGTAAGTGCAATCGCGTTTTTGTGACATCTAGGGGATATGTAAAGAACTCGGCAAATGTGGCACCCAAAAAGGTATTCACATATAATTGTAAGAGGTGCCTCGGTTCTGGAGGCTTTTGGGTGTCCTGAGCAATTAGCTGGTATTTTGGATAGTCTTTAAATGCCTTGTCGTCATCTTCAGCCATAACAAATTTTGGAAAAACTTTCAAAACAATGGTAGAAACTTATTTTCTTAATAATTTAGCTTGACAACATTTGCAAATAGAGTCCAAAGGAGTTTTGTTTAAAGTTGGAAAGATAGTTAAATTAACCAACGCGTCGCAACGACGGAAATAATATAGATATATCGATTTACAGAGTTCGTCCGGAAAGTAATAGGTCTCATTTTCTTCAGCCGCTACTGTACTTCGGAGCGTACGCGCACTGGGAGAGTCAGGACAGGCATTTTAGAGCGACTTGTTTCTGTGAGTGGTGCAAGCCGAAAATATTTATTTAGTTTATTAAATGAATAAATAGCGAACCAAAGCTTCACTGAAAAAAAACGTAGAGATATGTATTTTCAATCTTTGCTACACAATTTAATCTTTTAAGGATTGGCCCATGCCTTTCGAACTTGTATCATTCCAAATGTGCTTACTACAATCCCTTTTGAGATCACATTTCCACAAAATGGAGAGCGAGAGCAAAGAAATATATGAGTAGTCTTTTACCGTTGAGGATGGTAGTGTGCGTTGCAGTGCTGCCAACTTTTGCCGAGAAAAAAAATCTGTTTTCAGCAGGTCGGAGAGGAAAAAAAAGCTATATTTTTCGACAAAAAAGCGTAAAAAAAGCGCATCGTTTTCTTGTCTTTAGTGTAATTATTAATACAAAATATTTTAAATATATCATCAGAGTGCTGAAGTTCCTCGTCCTCGTCCTTGCCGTAGGCCTCAGTTGTACCTGTTTGCTTAAAGTAACTAGAGGGGACCTTATAAAACGTAGTATCTTTAGGCATGCTCAACTTTAGCGTTGAACAATGGCAAGGACAAACTCTGAATCGCAAACGAGGCTAACTTAAAAAATCGTTGATTCCCTTTAGTCATTGTAAGCGATTACTTCACTCAAAAACTTAATAGTTTCTTCGTTATTCTTCCATTTCCCTAAATATAAATAATATTATTAACCCTATATTTTCCTAATATCGGAAAATTCTTCCAAAATGGGAAAAACTTTTTATTTGGTTGTAAAATGAAGTGAACATAAAATATGTTATTTTTTTGAAGAATGCTGTGGTTTTCAGGTAACAATGAACTTTATGAAAATCAGAGAATCAGATCAGCAGAAGACAACTTAAATAAATTAAAAAAATAAACTTCAGCTTTTGTTGTTTTATAAGATCAACTATGAAATTTTTGCAGCACATGCTCAACTAGATTTCTTCAATACTCTATCCATCTGAAGTTTTTTTCCAAATAGTCATCATGTAGTATTTTATTATTGGTATCTGATTGAATAACTTGTAGAATCTTTCAGATCTTTAAGATCATTTAGCAGGCCGGATGCGTCAGTGTCATTGATTTAAAAAATCTCGTTGATTTGTGGCATTTTCAATAGAATTGAATCTTATTGTTCTTTTTCAAGAACTGCTCGAGGTTATTCGAGAGGTACAAGATTTATACTTCCGAAACCAAGCCTTTCGAAGCCATTTATCGTGTCATATGGCAAGTGTTAATTATTGTCGATAAATGACTGGCAAGGGTGAAAAGCTATTGATTTGCTCCAAAACAAAAATAAATCTAAAAAGAAGCCGAAATCCTTTTAAAAAAGCCAGAATCCCCGCTTCCCGCATTTTGTAATTTTTTGCCACAATACGCTTTTTAAAAAGCCTGAAATGACGGGAAAAATGCTGATTTGGCAACACTGGTGCGATAAGATGCCATTCCGTTCGTGTTCGGTGCGTAGGTTCCAGTGGAGCTCAAAAATTTTTATATTAATTTTTTTGTTTTCTAGAAGTCTTAAAAAAACGAAAAATTGGTGTGGTCGGTCTATGAAGTGTATGAGGATGACCTATGGCATTTGGCTTGGCGGAGTAAAGGAGAAGAGTTATCTATCCTGTGATCAAATCAATATTACATATCGAGCTTAAGTGGTTCCACGTCTATTCAACACAAAACAATTTCAACACGTCAATTCAACACACGTCAATTATAACACATATACAATTTCAACATAATCAATTTCATCGCAAAGCAACAACATAATCAACATAGTACGATTTCAACACAGTACCATTTCAACACTGGAAAAAAAATTATATTTTCACTCCTACAAGTGGTAATGTCAGTCGAACCTGAGTTTATTATCCTCCGAAAGTGTACGCAAATTTGAAAGCACCAGAGATAACATTCTTTTGCGAATGTGAAAAAATTGCGCCGCAGGCACAATTTACCAATTTTTACCAGCAGATAGTGCCTCCCTTCTATCTCTGATGGTACTACACACTTGCATTTTATTTACTATCACTAACAAAAGTCATCGTTGCTCAACTTTAGGTTCCACGTCTATTCAACACAAAACAATTTCACCACGTCAATTCAACACAAAACAAAGTCTTCACAAAAAAAAGTCAACACACGTCTATAAGTCGTTTCACCCAACACAACAATTGAATTCAAACCAAATTTAAATTTTATAATAAATTAATAATTTTTTTTTGTGTTGAATTGACGTGCGTTGAATTGTTGTGTTGGGTAAAATGACTTAGTGATGTATTGATGTGTGTTGAAATTGTTTTGTGAAGACTTTGTTTTGTGTAGAATTTGTTTGTGATGAATTGACGGATTGTTGTGTTGGGTGAAATGTTTTATAGACGTATCACCGCTTAAGTTAATCTGGAACATTTTGAGTGTATGCTCTCAGCCATACATATGTTCACATGCATGCCTGATAGCGCATTGCGGTAAGATGCCATGCCGATTTGTGAAGTGCAAGTGGTCCCTAGTTCGATCCCCAGTCAAGTCGTGGTCAAGAAATTAAAAATTCCTGTTTATACCCGTTACTCGTAGAGTAAAAAGGGTATACTAAAGTCGTGCAAATGTATGTAACAGGCAGAAGGAATCATTTCCGACCATGTAAAGTATATATATTCTTGATCAGCATCAACAGCCGAGTCGATATAGACATGTCCGTCTGTCCGTCTGTCCGTCTGTCCGTCCGTCTGTATGAACACCTAGATCTCAGAGATGGTAAGAGATAGAGGTTTGACATGTATGGGACAAATGCTTCTTTTATCTGCACGCGGATCAAGTTTATTTCAAATTTTGGCCACGCCCCCTCCCGCCCCCGCAATTTGGAAAAAACGTTATATCTCCTACAGATAGACGGTTCGTACCTTCTAGGTGTTAAATTTTTAAGAATTATGAACGGTTCTCAAGTTATGAGCAAAAAAGCCCAACCCCCTCCCACCCTAAAAAATGTTGCATACTTTTTGAATGGTCACCCTAGGGAACGCAGGAACACTGTTAAGCATGTTTTCTCATGAGTAACGGGTATATCGAAGTCGGTTAGAGCCGACTTTAACTTACGCTCTCGTTTTAATATCGGCTTTTTATTGATATTAAAAAGTATAATATTGAGCCCCAGATCATATCATTTTTATACCCTTGGAGAAGATATATTAAAATTGTCCGGATCTTTGTAAGCATCTCGACTAAAAAAGTATATATATTCTTAATGACGTCCGTCTGTCCGCCTGTCTGTTTCTACGCTAGCTAGTCTCTAAAATTTTGCATTTTTGCCTGTAAATGTAAAATTGGCTATACATCTACATAATTTTTTTTTAGAAGAATAAGGCATTAATTTGTTTTGCAATATTCGGTGCATAATGTGGATCCGGATGACCAAGTGTCCAATATTTTTGATACAAACACTAGATATTTATTAAAAGCACTAAACAATTTATCGTTTACGACCACGAGAATACACAATTTAAAGTGTCATTTGTGATAAATCTTTTTGCTTAGTAACCTTCATCACCCCGTAAGCGTCGTATCTGCTCAAAGGTCATCCAAAACACCATTGACCAGGGACCCACGCGCAACCAATAGGGCAAAAATCCTTTGTACATGGCAAATAAGCCCTCCTCCTTTACGAGCTTACTGAAACAGTCAAGGGTTCCCTTATAGTGCAAGCCGCGTCCCTTTTCATCGGTGGGTTGATTCATGATTCGCGACTTTACCACATCAGCGGGTGTACTTAGGACAGCACCAGCAAAACCAGCTATCATTGCACCCAAAAATTGTATAATACGATTATCGGGTTGATTCAGCAGATCCATAAGAGATCGCTTGCTTATGTCATAGAAGCTAACATCACCTAAATCAAGAACCAAGTTTTAAGTCTAATCTGAGTATGAAAAATTCCACACCCACCCAAAGTAACCAACGCTGCACGCCATGCACTTGGAACGGTTCCCTTCCACAGACCCACCAACCCACCCGATTGGTAAATGGTCTTCACAGCCTGTCCAACATTGTGGATTCGCGGGGGTTCCCCCATTAAACGCCTCTTGCCCTCCATTTGCATTTGCACTTTGATAAGATCAGTGGGTGAGGAGATCACGCTAGCTCCGGCTCCGGCCATAACACCACAGAACGCGGAACGCACAAAGGTCAACTGTGGTTTGTCTTTATCATTTGTGATGATCATTTTGTCTCGCAAAATATCATAAAACCACATTTTCAAACCACTAAAAATCGAATGCCTTAGCACCATGGCCGAAATACCACCATAGAGTTTCAATGGACCCTCTTCACGAATAATGCCCAGTGCAGTTCCAAGCATTCCACGATATTTGAGTTCCAGACCTGCTTTACTGGCCATTTCGCCCTGAATTTGTAATCGCGTCTTGCATACATCAAAGGGATAGCCAACTGCTTCGGCACTACAAGCAGAAGCAACGGAGGTTAAATAGAGTTCCATAAATGGAGTCGTCCTGTTGGTAACTACATTTTCAAGAGATGGTTCGGGTTCCGGGGAAATGGGAAAAGTAGAACTATATAGATCCAAATTGGTAATGTCCGTAGAATGATAAGGCCGAGTTTGAGAATCACTTTCTTGACCCATTACGTTGTATTAATTTATATGTGAAAGGAAAATTTCGGACAAAAACGAATGTTCTAGGAAGAGATCAGTGTAAGAGAAATGAAAAGAATTTATGGGTGAACATGACAAACGGAGTTAAGGCTGCTGTATTTTAAGCTTTTCAAACTTTGCTGTTCGGAATTGGCTTTAAACTGTGGTTTCCTTTCAAATCGGGAATTGTAATTGCTGTGCCCCATCTTTAAATCCTTTCTTCTCCAGGCCTCCAGTCCTTTTTGGAGAGGCGGAAAGAGATCGCCGATGGAGGAAGACCTTCGACTTCGACAAACACCGACAATGTGACTCGTGTGCGCAAAGTATTGAACTTTGATCGTCGACTAAGTATTCGTTTAAATGCCCAGATGTTCATTTTACCAAAATCTGTGGTTCATGATATTGTGACGGAGCATTTGAGGTGTACGCGAAGATGGTACCAAAAGTGCTCACTGACGACCAGAAATTGCGGCGAGTGGAAGTGTGCCAAGGTCGGCATCCCAACGCTTCCGCAGCCGCCCTACAGCCCCCTGGCCTTTTTTTTGTTTTCTCGCATAAAATGGCCTATGAAAGGCAAGCATTTTCAGACGGCAGAGGGGAACCAAGCAACATGCACCGCGGCTCTTAAGGCTATTCCGAAGAATGCCTTCCGTGACGCCTTCAATGCTTCGCAAAAAAATTACTTCTTAACTATAGGAAATTTAAAAAATCGGCAAAAATTTAAAATGGGTTTTTATAAACTGGATTTCTTAGGTGTATTTTATCGGACAGTTCTCGGGATAATATTGGGAAAACAAATTCAATTGTATCTACTTAAATCATAGTATTATACATTTTCAAATAATTACACAGGCCAACAAAATGACCATCTTTGTGAGGTGCAGCCCTGTTGATTTAAAAATATGATAAGTTTATGTTTACTGATTCCTAAACTGGTTTCGGTTTCGTTCCATCAGCTCTTGTTTCCAAGATATAGCGGAAAAACGAAAACCTTGTATTTTTGGCACTATATGATTTATGGAGGCCACAATAGGCATAAATGTCTGAGTTTATGAGCTAATTATGATAAACGACATATCATTGCAAATTAGAAAAATCATAGGGACCATCAAAGTCCAGCGGAAAGTGTCTAATTTGGCCTTTAAAGAGAGACATTTTCCGATTTATAGCATTTTTATCAAAATAAATCATCCCGTTTAAGGAAGCGCGGTAATTGGATTAATACATTCGCCATCTGAGCGTATAGCCAAACATATGATCTAATTTTGTGATTTTTATGGCATTTAAATAAGTTTATTTGGCAAAGATATCGCGCGTTTAAGACAAAAATACATATTTAAATTTATGGGAGGAAAACTAGATTATTACTTTAAATCTGTATAGGAACTGTAAAGGGCCTACTTGGTTCGGCATAAATTGTTATATGTTTACATGTAGATGATAAATTATATTTGGAAACAAGTAGCCTTTTCACAGTTCCTATAAAAATTTGAGCTACAAATCTAGTTTTCCTCCCATAAATTTAAATAGGCTCAGATGGCGAAAATATAAATTCAATATCTGCGCTAGCTTTAACGGGCTATAAAAAATGCTATAAATGCTATAAATCGAAAAAAGTCTGTCGTTAGAGGCCAATTTAGACACTTTCCGCTGTACTAATATAGCGGATATGATTTTTAAAATTTGCATTGATATGTACTTTATCGCAATTAGTTCATAAATTCAGATAATTATGCCTAGTGTGGCCTCCATAAATCTAGAGTGCCAAAAAGTCGACTTTTGGGTTTTTCCGCGATATTCTTGAAAACAAAGCTGATTGAACAAAACCAATGATACAGTTTTGTTCAGTGAAGTCTATATTAACATAATCTGTTAAAAATAGACCTGCACCAAAATCACTGTTGGGCTGTGTTATTAATAACAATTATAATTGTTGCTGAGTTATATATATATATAATTTTTTCTCAGTGTTAACCTCCATGATATAGCTCCTATGGATATTCAATTTATTGCCCTAAAAATATCTTAAATTACGATGCTTTTAAATTTAGTTTCAAAGATATTAATTTTGAAGTTATAAGCAAAAAATTTCATACGCAGTCAGTTACAAATCTTTTTGATTGAAACTGAAATTTATCTTTAATTTATTAAGTTTTTAAAAACTGGAATTCAGATCGGACGTCTATATCATATAGCTGCCATATAACAATATTTTACTCTTCACAATGAAAGGTGATTTCCACCAAAAGTTAAGAATATCGACGCTTATCAACCTCCCAAAGGAAGACTGAAAATACCCTGATTAAAACAATTTTAATATAATTCAACCTATTGATGTATGTAGTTTCAGCTAACTGGTTCTTACTTTTAAAGCAACAGCAGTAACAGTTCAGATAACGATGTGTGGTTCCCGCGAAAAGAAGCAGCACATTGCGTGAGCGACCACACCTAAGGCAACCCATGAGGCGCTTAACCTGATTATTAATATGCCAACATATGTTTCTACTACCTTGCAGTGGCGGAAAGCAAAACCCTCTCCGACCTCAAAATGGGTGCGGTGATCCCAGCCACTTTGTCTCTGCCGCCAGTAAGTGACTCAGTGGCGCTGTCATTCACTCGACATCGAAGCGACGAGGCACGCACACTCCACCCGCGGAAAATAAGAGTCTTTAGCACTTTTGCCTAATGAAAGCCAGTTGGTTAATTTGAAAATTCCCTAACATAGGGGGGAGCCAGGTAATTGTTGTAAGGGAACAAGAAGCTCGCTTTCCACCGGGTCAGGTCAGTTATAACGAAGCAATCTAACACTCTCTGACCAACTAACCCGATTTATCAATGTGTCCCCATTTGACTAATGTTCAACATATTCCACTAACATGTCACATACAAAACAAAAAAAAGAATTCTGAACTGCTGATTAAGGCATGCAGAGGGTTCGAAGCAATATGAGAAGTTTGTTGAACTGCTCCACACGCGAAATATAAATGCTCAAATTCAAATTGTCATGATCAGCTAAAATCAAAAAGACATTTATGAGCAAATCAAAAAATTGGCAAGTGTGGAGAGAAAAATGAATGGAAAATATGGAAAATTAAATGGAGGATATTAAATACTCTTAGTTTGATCATGCTATTGATTGGGGGAAATCATTATGATTACAGATCAAAAAGGTGGCAAACTAATTGTTGCTACAGAAGTCACAATGCTTACAGAATTGCCTGATATAATACGTAGATATCCCGACGCTGTTGGACAAAGTCACTAAATGCTCCCATTCAAAAAGATTGTTTTTTTTCAAGCAAAAGCTAAAATTCTTCATTTTAATTCCCGAACTATTAAAATTAAATCTGCATGCAACACTACTGAAAAGAATATACCGAACATATGTATTATAGCTTGGTGCTAATTCTGCCTACGAGTTACAGTTCGAGAAACAATCAATCCATATCAAAATGAATATGATCTATTTTTTCGATGTGAAGACTTAATAACAAGTTTTTGGTATGTACTTGAATCCAGCAATTACGAACTTGATAGAGCACTAAGCTTGAAGCTTCTAATTAAAATTTCAACAAATTAATTTTAAGTACACTGAGAAAATAAAAATCAATTTAAAATCTAGATTGAAAATCCATTTTTTGAGAATCTTGCAATCTTATAAAAACAAGATTGAGAAACAGTTTAGAAATCTTAAAAACAAGCTTTATTATATTACAGCTTATCAACCATCCTACATTTTACTGTGAAGCTTCAGTTAAACAACTTTGATAGATTTATTTTGATAAAAAAACAACACGCCCCTCCTGGGACTTCTAATGAAGATTTTGGCAAGGGCACTTAGCTCTCTTGGCTATAGCCATTCAAGTTTTAGGCGCAATCAGTTGCAGTATGAGAACTTAGAAGGCGGCTCAGCTGTGAGTTCTTATACTGCAACTGGAGGCGTCTAAAAAGTGTCGGCCAATAGCCGAGTGAGCTAAGTGGCCATGCTGTGTGTTCAATCACCTGAGGTTCTCAGTTGAACTGATGGACTAAGTTTAAAATTGAGAATATAATCTTGGGTTAAGATTATCTCGTCTCTGTCGAATTATAATCTTGATTTTAGATTGATATTTTTCTCAAAGTAAGTCGTACTGTTGTACAAAATACTATAATATATTACTCGGGATCTTAAATTCTTAAACATTCCAAAGTATGATGAAATGATGCATAATACTTTTGTGGTGAATAAGCATGAGGCAATATTCCAAGGCTGTCTTCAAAATACTTTCACACTTGATTACATTGGCAAGCCATATACATTTTGCTAATTGGTTGTCTAAAGCACATCTCCTTTTAAGTGACATATAGCAAAAAGATAAAACAGCAGCAGAAACAACTAAAAACGTTTGTCAATCGCGACTCAAACATACACACAAAAAAATCTGTTGGAGTAAATCTAGCCGAAAATCTCCATTTAGAAATGCGCCAATGCACAAAATTAGTAAAATTTGCCCATGTTTAAAGTAAGTACATTTTCTACTGTATTTACAGTAATTTTACAATTAGTAATTTGACAGTTGTTAATTAACTGTAGAATAGTACAGTGGGATACTATTTTAACTGTCACAAGTTGCCAATCTACTTGAACTCATCAACGTTACAGGACAGAGAAAGCCAATCCTACTTCCTCCATCAACCTAAAACATTTGTTTAAATTAAACCAAATTTATGTTTACATTTTAAAAATGTTTTCTTAGAACAAAAAATTGAGTGCTAAAATAAATACGTGAACTTAAAATTTTTTCTGTAGATTTTACTGAGTTACTGTTGTACAAAGTTGTTGTTTCAAGTTGTTTTTAAGTCCCAAAATACTGATTTCAAGACTGTTTCGGTAATAAAAATCATTTAAAACCTTTATCTACACAAATTTCACAGAACAACAGTCAAAAAAAGCCCGGCATAAGACCCCTAAATTATGGTAAAACCCAGTTTTTCAAATGAAGCCTCGGTACGCATTTTATGTGTACTTTTGTATTTGCAACACACAACGACAACAATTTTAACGTTGTTTCAAATAGTTTAAGATAAAATTCTTCAAAATTCAGCAAATGTGGATACAGTCATTAGGAAGGCAATCTGTTAAGATACCTTCGCGCGGTAGATTTTTATTAAAATAAATTTTTATGACAATAAATATGTCCCTACACTCAGAAAAAAAACCAATAACTTTGTACTTCACTCAAGTATGAACGGTGTCAATAGTACGGTAAGTACGAAAATACTCGATTCAAGTACAAAATCTTTATTTTAGGTACGATTTTTTCAATCCCGAAATACTTGTTTGAAGACTGTTTAGGAATATTTAAAGTATATTTCGAACTATTATAATATTTTTATACCCTGTACCCATTGAAAATGGGTAAAAGGGGATCATGAAGTTGTGCAAATGTATGTAACAGGGAGAAGGAAGCATCTCCGACCCTATAAAGTATATATATTCTTGATCAGCGTCAACAGCCGAGTCGATTTAGCCATGTCCGTCTGTCCGTCTGTCCGTCTGTCCGTCCGTCCGTCTGTCTGTATGAACGCGTCGATTTCGGAGACTATAAGAGATAGAGATACAAATTTTTGCTGTACATAGGTATAGGCCGTACGCAGTTCAAGTTTGTTTCAGATTTGCAAAATTCCCCCCCTCCCCCTTAAACCGCAAAAAACTGTCAGAGCCACAATTTTAAAGTTACAACATCGTCGCTTAATATATATTATCTTAGGCCCGTAATCTATCTATTCTGAAAGCACAATGAGATCTGAGCAAAAACAAGGAAGTTATTAACGAGAAAACTATTTTTTGCACCCCCTCTCCCCCACGCTCTTGCTTAATATTCATTGTTTTTTGCGCCCGAGTGAGTGAGGGCGCGTTTGTTGTGATGTGTGCGTGTGTGTTTGTTTGTGTATGTGTGTGTTTGTCAATTGTACAGGGTATTTTGAAGTCGAGCTAACTCGACTGCAATGGTCTTACTTGTTTTATTTGATATGGTCTTAAGTAGAGCCCGACTTATTCTCAAAGTAAGTGCAAAAAGGTTCTTCATCGAAGTCTAAGCATTCTAAAGTCAACCCCAAACCATTTTTAAAGCAAAATAATACTTCAAGTACAAAATGTTCTTGGTTCAAGCCTATAAAGGTCGCTATATAATATCAAAATCCAAAGGAAATGCATTAACCAACGATCAAAATGCTTTTACTGTACGTTGCAAATCTACCCTGACTCCATAACCAAAGTGTTAGAACCTGGAGGAAATTTCAAGAACAAATTCAACGCAAGATAATTTGCATTTTTCGTAGCACACATTTAGGAGCTTGCATAGTAAGTCTATTCTGTACTTAATACAAGAAATTTTGTACTTGAGCTAATGATATATATTGATATTTTTTTAGATTTTTAGGCTAACTGTAAGTACAAAATGTACTTGATTCAAGAACGTTTGTTCTTATTTGAAATATTTTAACAATCGTTTTTCGATTCTAGAAATTGTTGTAATTAATTTAAGTACATTCAAGAACAAGACATACTTAAAATTTTAAGTACAAAACGGTATAAATTCAATCCCGATCGGTCTTATCGGTCTGCAGGTTGTTTTTTTTGAGTGTAAGAGATGGTACTCGACAGCCAAAAGACCGCAAATTGGAGTACCACTCTTAAACTCACCCACAAATCAATTCATATAGGTCATAAACCAGATCTAAGAATAGACAGATCTGTGTTTTAAAGTTTTGCCAACGGTGCCTTAGTTCGCGGTTTTTAGGCATTTTTGCGTTAGCAATTGCCTTGGAACAACATTGACCATTTAGGGTAAAAACAGCTTCAAAAAAATTATGGAAAAAATTCATGAGTAGTGCTTGAAAGGTGCTTGTTTGTTTTGCGTATTGCAAGAACAAAAGTACCCATTAAAAACGAACCGAGGCTTCATTTGAAAAACTGGGTATAAGGTCATGAGAACAGAAGTCCTTTTATCATATTTTGAGGGTCTTATGCCGGGTTTTTAAAAAAGTTTGATTTTGTGGAACTGTGTTATAAAATTCCAAAGGAAATGAATTGATCCAAGACTATCCTTACTCCAGTTCGAACGGACTTGGTTTTTGAAGCTAGCATTGTAAGTCTATTTTGTCCTCAATCGAAAATATTTTTTACTTGAAATAAGATCGCGCTTTTTCGGCTTTCTGAAGATACGAATAGTTATCAACTCAAAAAAATTTTATTTTATAAAATAAAATTTGAAAATGTTTTGTACTTAATTTAAGTACTTCAAGGAACAAAACATACTTAAAATTTTAAGTACAAAACGGTTAAAATTCTATCCCGATCGAGCTAGAACACGACCTGCTCTTTTTTTTTCTGAGTGTTGGTATCTTCCATATACCGTATATATTAAAATCAAAACCGTTAAAGAATGCATATAACCACATTCCTTTAGGGTATATTTTTACTAAAAAAAGCAAAAAACAGCCCTCTCTCAGCAAGGTCCGTTCAAAAATTGTGATTGCAAAGGTTTTTATTCTGTGATTTGATTTGCAAGTGAAAGAAACTCCAATTACCAGTGCAGTAAATCAAAGAACCAAATACAGAAGGAAGCAAACTCCCAGTCAAGTGGAACAGTGATTGCAAGCGATTCCAGAGAATTCTCTTGGGTAAGTGGTGGAGGTCTTCTGCTGGAGTGTGGGAAGAATAAAAAGCGATCTAATGATTGACCCTTGTGATTTCAGAGTATAAAAGACAAGCTTCAAACTGAAACGGAAGTTAGTTTACGGAAGCAAATGGCGAACTATACACATCTGAAGCTGTTGGTGTTGCTCTTTTGGGCTGGCTGCCTGGTGAGGGCTGAGGATCAGCATGAAGGGGAGACCTTGCATCGTAGTAAGCGCACACTGACCACAATTTGTGTAGAGATTAAGCCAAGTGGCCCACAGGAGGAGCCGTATTACATGTGCAAAGGAGCGGATTTTAGAGGTGAACAGCCACCAAATGCGCCTGCTCCTGCAACAGTGGTTCCTGGGTATCAACAAGTTACGCCAATGGCCACCTTTCCATCGTTTCCCGCCTTTGGCGGCGGGTTTTTTCCCATTCAGCCGGTGTACGAAGAGCCTACCAAGGTCACGCCCACGTCGTCATACCAGGATCACTCGGCGCACTCCCAGCCCAAACCTCCCACCCCAGAGTCATACGCCGCTCCTGCCCCTTCGCCTGCATCTGCTGCGCAATCATATGGCTTGCCAACAGTTCCTTACCCAGGTCCAGGCGGCACATCAACAGCTTCGCGTGGAGCTTCAGCAGGCCCAGGCCCAGAGGCCACGCCCCTTGCATATAATCCTGCAGCAGCTAAGAAAGCGTCGACAATCACAAAAGTTGCCCCGTCAAAAACATCAGCTCCCACCTATGAATCGTCTGTAGACGGAAATCGTTATCGATCTGGCTTAGATGAAGACGTTCTGGCTATGCCTAATGTGGGGTTTCATCCGGCTGAGTTTAATCAAAGATACCGCACACCTCTGGGAGAACCTCAACAGCCCATGATATGGTTACCACAACCACAGCCAGTGCTGGGGATGCCTAAAATGGCGGAGTACTACGATGATCCAGTCATGAGAAGCTTCTATGGCAGTTTGCAGCCCACAGAACCGCAAGTAGGAGCAGTCCATCAACCCGAGAGGCAAAAAAAAGGTGAATACTTGGGGCATGCAAGTTATTCACCAAACTACCCCCAATCTTCTACGCCAGAATCTCCTCCGCCAGCTCCACCGGTGTATCCCATGCCTGAACTTACTGTGCCCGCTCCCAGCACCTATGACACCTCCTGCAATAGTTGCAGTACTCCACCTGCTTCTGCGCGTCAATGTCCAGCGCACCAAGAGAGCGTATCCTGCCCAAGCTTCCAGCCTGTCATAATTGCCATGCCCTGCTATGGACAACAGCAACCCACCCATTATCTGGCTGTACCAAACAACGCCGCATCCTCACCAGTCAGGGGTCAGACTAATGACAATGCATATGGAATGAACCCCCAAATTGGAAGTCCATTTGGAATGAATCCATTGTTAATGGGAAACCAATTTGGCATGAGTCAACCAGCATACCACATGCAGCCACAACTGGGAGGTCCATTTAACCCTCAAGTAGGTGCTCCATTTGGTATGCCTGCTTTGATGAATCCTTTTGGACCCTTTGGAAGTCTCAATCCCTTTAATCCATTCAATAGAATTTTGGGTGCTTCAGTCTCTACCCCATCTCAACCCACTAAAAATCCCTTACAGCGTCTCTTCACCTTTGCTGGACAAGAGGATGGCGTTGCAACAACGGAAGGTCCCAAACTAACTTCACCAGTCAACCAACAGTCTCTTTCTAGCAGTACCATGGCCACACCCAGCTCGGAACAACCTGCTGATGGCAACGTTGGAGCTGCCAACGATAACACCTCAGATGAAGATGAACTGGATGAAGAGGAACCAGAAGATGAGCAATTGGCCCCCACCACTGAGGCAAGTGCCTCTGCTGACTCGCATGATATTATTGTATCCAAGTCTGCAGAATCCTCTGGACTCACGGCCATGCAATACGTGGATAAGGCTGCTGATAAACTGAAGATTGATAAACGCAAGCGGCACAATTCTCGTTCCAGCAGCAGCAATAATCCACAACAAAAGCGCAAATACCTGCAGCGTTTGTAGCTCGATATTTAAGTGAGGGCAATTTTTTTCAAGGAATAAAACGAATATATAAAATTCAAATTTCGTAATTGAAGAGCTTGCATGTGGAAGTTTATATTTGATTTCAGCTTATATCTGTTTTCCTGCATCTAATCTAAGTCATAGATCGGTGGGACTCTCCTTTTGTCATTTGCTTTTCACCACTTAGTCTGATTAGAAAGAAGGTCAAAAAACGGGAACCTTTTGTTTAACGTTAAATCTAAGCTATTTACTTCTTTGCTTTATAGACGGCGTAATAGCGGGTGAAGGACTGCGGCTATGAAATACGTGACGGAATGCCGCTTAAACCAAATCTCAAGCGACGGGTTAAAATTTAATATATGTGGGTTCCAAATGAGTTGATTTCTTATAAAAACCACTGAATATACCACTCTTATTCCTCTTCTGACATTTTTCACATGTTTTTTATACTTTTATCAGCTGTGAATTCAAAAACTGTCTATCCGATAATTTAAAGCCATCCAACAAATATTTTTTTTACAAAAAAAGGGCATATTCAGCACATAATTTTAATTTGCGGTTTACTATTTACCTGCTGAATGCACTAATTGCCGTCATTTTGTCAATATAAAATATATTATTGGTTATCGATAGCCTAGTGCGGTCCTGGACTGCTATGATTAATTAATAAGGTTCAAGACCGGTTAAAAGTGGAGGCTAAGTGAATTCATACGCAGAGGAAGAAACCCAAGGACATTGGATTTGAAATCAGCACAATCGTTACCAAAAACGGTGCATGAGCTGGGTTTCTCACCTCAAGAACAGTTTTTTAATAACGCTTTTGGCTCTGACGTTGAGTTGATATTGTTCCATTTTTAAGAACTTGATTTTAGTTGATATTGATATGTTTTCAAGAACATTTTCAGCTCAATTGGGAAACAAATTGGATTGATTTTGGACCTGGTGTAATCGGATTCCTCACATCAGGAAACGGGTGGACATACCTCATGGGATTGGAAGGAAACTGGAAGGCAAGAGGCTTCTAGATATAAGCCTCATACATTCGCCAATTGCAGACTTTTGCAGATTATGTTTGGTTAAGCTGACAGTAAGTTGAGTTGAAAAAAAACCAGAGAGAGATCAAAAAGATAACCAACTCGCTGCGTCTCGCTCTCTCTCTCTCTTGTATCTCTCTCTGCCAAAAACCAGCTTTGGGGTTATATAAAGAAAATATTATCCGATTGAGTACTTCTTTCCTCTTTCCGTGAAAATTTGAAACATTTGTTCTTAAAAAATTTTACATCTTGTTCTTATTTTATGTAGAAGGCAAATTATTTTCTGAACAGGATGTTTCCCTCTGTGTACATGTGTTTGTATGAGAATAAGCACGACTACTCAAATAGATTACACAGTGCTACCGTGCTTAATAACCTGCACAGAAAAAAATAATGATATGATATGGGGCTCAATGTTATATTTTTTCATATCATTAAAAAGCCGATATGACAAACTTGAAATTGACCTGTACGAAAATATCAGATTGAACTTTTCGACCATATCAAAATGATATTATTAAGATCAAATTGATATTTAATTATTTCGTAATTACAGAACGAAAAAAAATCAATTACAAATGGCAGGTCGTACATCCAATACTACTCCAGGCGTTCATTTTTAGCTAAGAACTATTAATTATTGTTTTATAGAAACAGAAAAAATCGAATTTATAATTCCTTGACTCCGCCTTGACTGGGGATCGAACTCGGGACCACCTGCACGTCACAAATTGGCATAGCGTTTTACCGCACTGCGCTATCGGGCATGTGAGTGTGCTCATGGCTGAAAGCCTACTTATACATTTCTGTTCGTTGCTTGAAGTTTCGATTTGCAAAACTCTCTGTCTCTTTCCTTTTAACATTTTTTATACATCCCTTTCCTATTGTGAGAGTTTCGAAAATTAAAAAATATCTTTCTTATCTTTTCTAATATTATTTGACAAGTTGATATTATTTACTGTTAAAATGAAACATTATAGTTTAGAAATGATATGAATATAATGATATTTCACAAAATATCAAATTAACCAGCCCATATCAAATTGATATTGATATTATTTTTTTTCTGTGTGGGTATTGGCATAGCATACGCTGTAGAGCAGGTCGCGTATAACTCTTCCTAATACTTGGTTTTCCTCGGGAACACCCAAAATCTGAAGTTATGGCCCAAAAACCGCTTTATCCTATTTTACCGCAATTTAATAGATATAACTCGCGAATGGACCGTCTGATTGTTCATGTCCTTATCGATTCCGATAGTAAAGAGAGGAATCTAATACATTACAATCAATGCACAGTAGGCTGGATGGCCAGATTTTTGACATAAAGTCGAATTTTTCATAACAAAGTTTTTTGATTTTGGCTATATATTATTAGGATACCTTAAGTACCACAACTCAAAAAACAAAAGTTATCGAAATGCAACCGTGAGCTTTTACCAGGGCTGCAAAGTCTGAACTTCGCTTTTCTGTTTGTTTACCAAAAAAAGCGGGAAAATAAACCGCAACTTTGCAATAAAAGAGATTGGCAGCTGGTGACCAAAAAAATTTGTGTGAAATATGGAAAATACAGCTAAAGGTATGTAATTTGCAAATAATATGTTACATGTGTGTTCTATATGTTAAATGTTTATTTTTAACTCAAACCGAACCAAAACACCTGTGCACTGTGGAGTTAAAACTAACTTTCGCCCACTTTCGGCCAAAATGTAATTATGTTATTGTGTTCTTAAAAGTGTGCACTTTAACTTGTTATTAACACTTTTTGCCCGATTTTGCCCGTTCTACGTCAATTTTCATATTTTTAGGAAAGATTGTGTTCAGCCATGCGACTCTTCTCGATGTATGGCTTGGCAATAACAGGAAAGACAAAGCGATTTCGGGAAGATTTTTGAGCAAGGCCACATACAAATTATAAGCGTCGAGACAAAAAATAATATTACTAAAAAAATCACAAATTTTACACACTTCATACTGAATAACTTGCCCAAGTGCAACAGAACAATCTCCAATTTTAAGTTGAAGCACTCAAATTGGCTTTCGTCGACAATGACGATTACTTTGGACAGCGATGAAGTGGTAACTCCCGGGCCCAGTCATATTGGATGTCCACATCTTTCATATGAGGCAGCTGGTCCACGTCTGAAAAGCAAATTATCAGCTGAACTGGCAGATACCCAGAAAAATTACACAAGTCTTCTAATGCACGCAGCCGCGGTTTCGCGGTTTCTATTGATGCACTTACATTCCAGCACTTAATTCTGCGAGAAAACCTTTGCTTTGTACATGGTCAAATACCCGTGGTATCCAATGTCGCCTACTCTACATAAGATTCTAATCCATGGATCCCAGATAATAGAGAATTCAATAGTACCAAATTTTATAAGCGCGATAGACAGTCGCATGCTCGTCAAAGCTCGCGGGCTAATAAAATGTTGGATGTCTTCCACAGATCAATGGACTCGTTAGATCCTCTTCTTAGGAAAAAGTCTGGTCAATACAAAAGTAAAGTGTTGCCAAAAAGAGTCATTGCACTTTTAGAAGTACCTTACTTTGAAATGGAAAATAAGAACGATCTTCAACCTTAATGACTGCGAAGAAAATTTTGATTCCAAGTGCGAAGGTGACAATTTATATTTATTTGAATTAGATGAAGAAGAAAATGATTGTAATTAATGTGTAACTTTGTTAAAACAAGCTCTCAAACTGTTTAAAAAAAAAGGATAAATGAAAAATTTCAACTTAAAAATAAAATCATGTATACGCAACATGTGATCATATGGGCGGCGAGAGTGGGCGTGATCCGATCGGTCCAAAATTTTTCCCACATGTTTGTTTTCCCATAGTTATTACATCCTGCAAGTTTCAACTCTGAGGCTACATTGGTCGACTTTATGCCAAAAAATTGGCCATCCAGCCCACTGTGCAATGGTTAGATTAGATTAACGCGATGGCTGAGAAATGCGACTTACAGATCAGGCATTTTGAACTTTTTTTGAGAAATTTGTACTTTGGCCATCACTGGTTTAACTATTTTATTCTATGCGATTTTTCGAACGGTTGTTTTCCCAATGAATTTGGATCCCGTTTGACGAAGTTATGCGCGAGTTTCTGAGTACACATCGACAATCTAGTATATTTTTTTAATTGCCCCTAAAAGTAAATTCAGTTTTGATTGGCGCCGGATTTAAATAATACTTTTAAATACTTAAAATGCAAATATATATAAAATTCAATGCTTCACGATTTCTGGGCCAAGTTTAACGCTCTCCAATAATGTTACTTATTGCGGCAAGGAGAATAATTTTGTCCTTTTGAACTAGGGGCGGAAATTTTAAGTTATCTTCTCCGACTACAAAATTGGCCCTTCCATCCCAGTCTTTACGCAAGTAATGTTCACTGCGATCTCGGCTGTCCCATCTGCACAAAAACAGCAATGCTTTGTCCATCCTTGTTGCAAGCCTGTTACCATTGCTCAACTTTCAGATCGGCACAGTTTTTCCACCGGTGAAGTGCAATACAAACTCCTAATGATCAACGTTTATTCTTATTTGGCTTGCTAAGATGTGATTTTTATACTGAAAAAACTAGCAAAAAATACTTTCAAACAGAGGTATGTTTACTTAATTGTGAATATAGCGTTTATTTTTCATCCGATTTCGATGACCAAGGGCAAAAAATGCTCGTTAAAGATTACCCAATCCTGTCAATATCTGAGACCTGAGCAATTTTAATGTTAAGATTGAAAAAACTCAATAAAAGTCAGCAAAATATTAAAAATTATCAAAAATCCAACTTTGAGTGCCATAACTTCGTCATTTATGGTTGGATTTACAACAACTGTCGTTTTTTTAAGAAATAATTTTATTATCTTTTATTTTTGTTACAGTTTATACATATCGGTGGACTAAAATCAGAGAAAATGGCATTTTAGTAGACCTACCTTTTTTCAAAACACTAAAATTGAAAATTTCGCGATATCTCAAAAACCGTTCTACTGACATATCTGAGAGCAGATTTGAATTCAGCGTGAAATTTTACATAAGGATCAACTATTTAGAAGCCGGGTTCAAAAAATTGTTGCATAGTGTTATTCAAGCTGCAGAAACAATGAAATGCGAATAAAAAAAGTCACTAGGCAGTAGGTCTTATACTTAAATGTCTATATTTTTGTTGTACTGAAAACTGGTTCTGGGTTACGTTCCCAAGAAAACAAAGGTTTAGTTTTCTGAGTTTAAACCGCTCCGGCTTTTTTGATTTTCTAGAATAGCTAAATCTTTGCTTGCTCAAAGCGTCCGTTTTCTTTTACCACATTTACTTTTTTTATGGCTACATTCCAACCAACAACTTGTTGTTCAGCCAAAAACGATTTACAAAGGCCTCTGCCCAACCAATTTGCTGATGAATAAACCAATGGCCACTTAAGGAAGTGATTTATATAGATACATATTAATTATGTATTTTTCCTTCTTTTCTTCCGTTTGAGTTTGCGCATTTTGTTTTTCACTGGCATACGTCTGGTGCACATTTATATTGGCCCAAAGCTACGCTTCACGGATCAAACAGGAACCTACATTGTGGGCGATTAACAATGTTGAGCACGTAAGAAAAATTTAAATAAGCAATAAAATGAAAATACAAATATACTATAAACACTGGGTAAGTTATGCTTAGAGTCAACGTACCGAAAATTGGAAGGTTGTCGCAAAGATCAGTTAAGCAAGCGTTATTCTTTAGAATGGGAACACCCAGCTGCTTTCGATTGGATTTCTGTTAATTGGGTTAGGGCATGGGGCTTGCGAAATTTAAGACGCAAAAAATGGAACTACAGAAGTTTATATACCCTTTAATAAATATAATATTAAACTCAGCACTGAATCTTTCATTTGATATTTAAAGCGAAAGGTGCCCAAATTTATTGAAGAGATATGGAAGGTGTTATAAATAGTTTAATAAGTTTAAAGAAAAGAAAGATAAATGTGGAGTTGAGATCGCCTTTCCCAGTTATTTTTTAAAACTTTTTTGCAGTAGAAAACCATTACCCATGGCATTAGCTAGCCTCCCTAATTAATGCCCTTCCAATATGTGTTAATAAGCTGACCTTGCATTTTTCCTGCCATTTCTTGTATGGGGCAGAGGTTCTCTGCTTAATGCAATCGGAGCTTTCTCCGAATAGTTGCAATTGACAATTCGCGTCGTATGGTTAAGGTTACCAAGAACGGAATTGTTTTGAAAAATGTTGAACTCCTGGAGCAGTTTTTTGGCCCTGACGGGTCTAGTAGCGCTTACCCTGGTCAGTGCTATTCAAGAGGAGGGAATGGGAAATAGCATTGCAGCTCCGGGCCAACCGATGTACTATTTGATGGCGGATACCGGGAACTCGGTGCGTCCAAATGAAGAACTGAGGCGTACGAATCGGTCGCTTTTAAAGTGGTGGGACGATTTGTTTGGCCAGAACAATTGTTGTAATAATAATTACAACAACAATGCGTATCCATCTTCCGCTCCAGTGGCACCACTCAACATCAATAACAACTGTAATGGATTTCAATTGCATAATTTGGATCCGTTCAAGCAGTTGAAACTTTTCAAGAAGTTGCCAGATCTTTTTGGTAATAACTGTGCAGGTCAGTGTGGCGGAAATTGTGGACAACAGGCGGTTGTGAACAATTATGAAAGTCCTGGCTATGGCGGACCGCCTCAACCACCACCAGTTGTGGGGCCACCGAACGAAAACCTCTATGAGACACCGAATGCTGTTTATCAAGGTCCTGGGGATGGAGATGCTGGTTATGTTGCACCACCACCACCCGCCTCGGAAAACTATTTGGCTCCACAACCAGTTTCCGATAGCTATGTGGCACCACCTGAAGCCAGTTATGAGCCAGCTTCTCCTGTAGCCTACGATCCCCCCGCTCCTCCTGCTGTTGCCTATGATCCCCCTGCACCACCCGCTGCCACTTACGAAGCTCCTGCCTCACCTGACCCCACTTACGAGTCTGCTGGCCCCGAAAACTATAGCAAAGTGGAGAGCTATCCACAGCCTGGCAAATCATATGGCGGTGCAGCGCAACCCCCGCAAATTGTATATCAGCCTATTATCTATGTCTCTGCAACACCGGCAGGCAAGACTGAAAGCAGCGTCCAAGCAACCTATGAGCCTTCCGCTCCTGTAAGGCAGCCGCCTGCATATGCCCCACCAGCTTCTGCACCCTGTAATTCTCCCTCATGTGGAGGGTATTTGCCTCTTGTAGGTGTGCCCGTCTACAACTATGCACCTCCTGCTCCAGTTTATACACCAGCAGTCACACCAACTCCCCAGGTCACTTCCAACTATGTCACACCCACTTGCCAGTCGCCCATACGAATGTCACTAGCTGATCAACCCTATCGTGTGGCCCCAGAACTTTTTGAGGAATACTATTACCGTCTCAACTTGGCCGAACAGAATAGATTATAGTTTTAACTCACCAGTTCGATGGGTTAAAATCATTTGGCTGTACTGTAAATAAAAAGAAACTATTGATGTCTGCTTGGATTGCTTTTAATTGGTTTTCTTCAACTTAAAAAAATTATTTTATGATAAGAAGGCGGTTCAAGGTTCAAGGTGAAGTCATTGAAGTACACAGAGGGAAAAAACCGAGAACATTGGACTCAAAACGAGCACAAACGTTATCAAAAAGTATGCATGAACGGGTTTTCTCACATGTAGTGCAATGTTCTCACTTCGAGAACAATTTATTGAGAACGCAAAAACTCAAATTGAGTTGACATTGTTCCATTTTTGAGAACAAGATTTGAGTTTATATTGTTCCGTTTTCAAGAACATTTTAAACTCACCTGGAAAAAAATTTGATTGCACTTGGGACCAGGTGTGGGCGGATTACTCACATTTGGGTGGAATAGGGAACGGGGACATCCCTCTTTTGATTGGAAGTGAAGAGAGGCAAGGCTACTCTGGATATGGGCGCTGCTGCTTCTCCATCCACCCATTGTGCCATAGGAATCAGAAACATCGCTTCAACGATTCAACTTCACCTGACTCGTTTCATATTTAAGTTTCCAGAAAAACACAGAAAAATTTGTTCGGGCTTAACTGGGATTTGAGCCCGGTACCTCAAGCACTCAACGTATGGAATGACGCCCTTGACAATTCAGCCATTGAAGAGTTTGGCAGATGCACCTCAAGAGGGCTACTTATGCTTTGTTGAGCAGACAAGAGAGAGAGAGCAAAAAGAGAACCAAATCGCGGTCTCTCTTGTATCTCTCTCTGCTGAAAGCCGGTGTTGTTGTTGTTTAAAGTAAATATTAATTGTTTGAGAACAACTTTACTCATTCCAAGAACATTTAGAATATTTGTTCTCAAAAATTTTGAGAACGTTCTGTTCTCATTTTAAGTTGAAAGCAACTTATTTTCTGAACACGTTTTTTCCCTCTGTGTAGGCTTTCTCTCTTGGGGTACCTGTAAAATCAGAGTTCCCCAGCCATAGCCGAAGTCAGATTTTCGCGCTCTCTTCTCGGGGTATCCTGTGCTGAACGATGGGGATGTCACTCTGCTCTCACATGTTCATATCAAGTGGAAACTCTCTCGCATGGTGAATTTTGTTAAAAATACCATTGGCGGTTCTAAATCAATAACGTAACGTAACGTATAAATAACTTGAGTTACTTTACGTGATCATGTTATAAAGAACTTAACCATCGGGTGGTGTATTCGTCTAGTGTGATCCTGCCCGTTTCAAAACAGCTTCTTTTAATATTTTACACAACACTATGGTCTAAAAGTCGATTACTTTTTAAAACATTACTTTTTTTTAAATTCTTGTAATTTAAACTAAAATGATTTCATAATTCGACAAATTCGAAAATTTGTCAAAGTCAAATCTACGGGATTTTTTCCACAGGTAGAAGTGGCTAAGTTGGCTAAAAAATCGCAACATTCCATCTGCGCGCAACCTTCATTGAAATAACCATTTTACTCGTTGTTTGTTATACTATACTCTGTAACGTGTATTTTTGTTCTCAATACTAGGGTAAGATCGTTTGTTCTTTTGAGAACAATGTTTTAAGAAGATCGTTTTGGTAAATTCAGAAAAAATGAAATATGAACCACATTAAGGAGTATGGTAGTTTGAGGAGAGGAAAGAAGGAGGTGGTCAGTGCGCTCTGCTGCTTTCTACACATTTTATTACTCACTTAAATTCTTTTTTTTACCTTGCCTTACTGGGATTCGGTGACCTGGTGTAGCCCAGCGCTTAGTGTGCCGGACTGCTGTGCAGTAGGTCGTGGGTTCGATCGAGCCTAGGAACATCTAATAAAAACGTTTTTTTCTTTCTCAGAAAATAGTTTTTACACATCCGGTAACCTGCAGAAGCAGCTATTTGCTACAGCTGATAAGTAACTATCCATGAAAAAGCTTCTCAAACTTTACCGTTCGGATTCGGGGGGTAGTTTTGTTTTTCGAACATAACTTAGCCAAAAATCAATATATTTTCATTCTGTAAATTTTGTATTTAGGTAAAAAACACGAAACTTTCCTCATCACTAGTTTAAAAAATAAATTTTTGGGGTTTTTTTATTTGATATTGAAAAAAAAGTGACTTTTTGAAATTTCAAAAATTTGTGGGGGGTTGTGAGCCACCCATCTAAAAGTTCAAAATTCGTGTTTTTAAGCAAATATTCTTTATTAAATGAAAAAAAAATTTTTTTTTCTCATATTCTGAATTAAGAAATATCAATGAAGTGTGAAAATTGATTGACAACATCAGGCTTGTTTTCTTTTATATAAGAGCACTTTTTGCTGGTGGCAGTTCTTTTGTTTGCCTTTTTTAATGGTTTTTTAACTTCTTTGGAGAGTTTTTTCTCTGTTTTATTGCGCATCATTGGAATATCCTCTTTGGAAGTCAAAACCAACATTTTTCCAAAGTGGCTCACAAACCCCCATATCTCACTTTTTTTTTGGTGACGTCACATAACAAAAAAAAAAATTATTTAAAAAAAACATAATTCTATTAAAAAGGCAAATGACCAAAGATATTTCCCTCATACTTACTTTTGGCATTACGAAAGAAATTTTGTATAATATTCACAAGTCAAAAATGAAAAAAAAACCTTTTTTTTTTGAAAAAAAAGTCGAGTTCTGGTTCTCAAACTTAAAGAACGTGTTGACTGATCGGTTGCTAGCCAAAAGTTAGATAATAAGAAGGGAAACACTTGACATAAACAAAAAGTTTAAATTTATTTTTTTTTGTGTCCAATATTCGAGTGGCTCACAACCCCCAGCGGCTCAGAACCCCCCATTCTCCCCTACTTAATTGTTGTCTTAAACCATTTTTTGGTAGTAACAGAACCGTAGAGTTATTTGGGAAAGTTTATTTTAAAGTTAAGGAGTATTGTATTGTAAAGTAAAGGATCCCCACCAAACGCGTCTAAACAGAGTTAAAAACGCTTTTTTTCAACTTTAAGGTTACTAAAAACCAATCCTTTAATATACTGGATTTTTATGAATAGTGCAATATAAAAGATTGATGCTTAACTTTGAATATATTATTTTTTCGCATTTTGTTTTTTGGCATGACGGATGTGTCGGTCATAATTCAACACATAATTAAAGAACGAAATGAATTAATTAATAAAGTATATATAGATTAATTTGTTCATAGATTTACAACGTATGGTCTAATTTTCAGAACGAGGAAAAGTAAAGAACGGATTGGGGGAATTTTGTGCTACTTTTTCAAATGCCATTTTTTTTTGAGTGTACGCAATCATACTACGAAATTGTTTAAAATATTTTTCTTTGCGGTTAATATACGATGTTCAGTCAAAGTGCCTCTTTTGGTCTTCAAGAAATGGTAGCAAATGTTGTGTGTCTTTGTTCGAATGCTATTAGCTATTTAGTTGCTAGATCAGGCATTTTTGAAAGTGGGAATGCTATTAAATTTCTCAAATAGCGATTAGCAAAAAATCTAGAAAGTTTTCAACTACTTCTTGGTCCTTCAATATGAAACACTGATGTCTATAAAAGCTATCGAAGCTTGCTTTTAACGATTAATTATTGAGCTTATACATCTGATTCCACCGCTGATTGATATTCAACACCCAGCGGCGAGGAAAAAACACATTTACTCAGAAGAACAAGATAGATTTTGGAAAGAAAAGTGCCAAAACGAAGGAGCATACAGCATAAAGCCTGTTGGCAGAACTAGGTGCACTAGACTGAACATAATTATTTATATAATACCGTAATAAAAACCGAACTTCGAAATTTTAAGGTTTAATACTGGCGCCGTGGGTATAAAGTTGCTTAACGTAAAATGAAAAAGGGAATATCAAAATTTACTGGAGCAACTTTAAACCCACGGCGCCAGCACTACCCCTTAAAATTTCGAAGTTTCGTTTTTCATGACGTTAACTAGAAAATATTACGAATTTTTTGCGCATTGAGGAACAGAAGTTTTCCAAAAAAAATTTTTTTCATATAAGGGACGTTCAGTCTAAGGTGCACGCATGTCATTAACAAAGATTTGATAACACAGTTTATGGAGGATTTAAAATGGGACATTTGAAACCCAAAATTAGTCCCTTGTTGGGCGAGTCTACAGATGTCAGCGTAACGAATATAATTGGTAAGCTTCTAGGGAATGTGATTGTATATCTTCCTAAAGTATATATTTTCCCGTTAACATTTGGAAGTTAATTTTAACAAGAATCACATCGATAAGTCTCTTCCGAGCAACTTTAATGATTAATAGGAGATGAATGTCATATGCGATTTCAGGAAGTCTTGAAAATGACTCATGCCTTTGCTCAAAATGTGATTTATTAAAAACCAATGGAAAAACACTCGCATTTAAGCATAAGGTTAAAGCATATGTGTGGTTTGAGAGAAGCTTGGCTTGGCCCCGTAGGAGGAGCTGTATAGCCAACTTTAAAAAAAAAAGTTTTAATTATTTGAATTATTTGACTTAAATTTGAACTAGCCAAAAGTACTCCGAAGATGAGATTATTGATCTGGGCGAATCCAACCCTTTGTTTTAGTTGGTATATAAGTTGATATATTAATGATTTGAAATCTTGAAATCCTTTAAAAGAGACTATAAGAAGTTTTTGTCCATTTTAAGTACTGAAAAACACAGTTTCTTAAGATTTATCGATTACAAGAAAATCAAAAAGCTTTTTTACCACCTTTTTTTTTTAGCTATTTTCGGAAATTTATTTTTCCTTTCTAGCAATTTTCGTCTCTGGCATAACTATTATGGCACTGGCATAATCTTAAAGAAAAACTAATTGAAAATACGAAAAACATTCGTCAAGTTATTGCAAATAAACGTTGTTTATTAGTTCTGTACGAATTGCATGCTTGGTTTGCAATGCAATACACTTAACTTTCGGTGATCAGAATCACAATCACAATAATGTTCGCAAAAGTCCATAGAGTAATGTGTGACTCTGTGGCACTGAGCGACAAAATGAAAGCCGATTTTCCCCCATGGGACCAAACCAACTTTCAAACTCGATCAAGAAAATCGCAAAAATAAAATAAAATTTGATTGTCTAGTTTTTGAGATAATCGGTATTTTCGACTTAATTTTCCACGTGTTGACTCCACTTAAACTCTTGTAATTTTTTGGTTTTTAGGGTTGCTAGGAGAGTTGTAAATTCAGTAGGGGGGCACAATAGACCAAAATTGGTCGCGGTGCACCACTCCCCAACAACAAACAGTAAAATTAATAATTTGAAAGAATAAAAAAAAAATTAAAAGAAAAAACTTGGACAAAAGATTAATTTTCAGACGAAAATGAGCTAGGGTAAGTGCTTATACTGCAATGGTCTCAAAAAAAAAGAACGATTAGATTAATTAATTCCTATTTCGTTTTCCTTCCTTTTTACAATCATTAAGTGAACCCATATCCTTATCTCCCTCCCTGAACCCCGCCTATTTGTACAGTTGTGTGCAAGCAGGCGAGCGATTTCCGCTCCAGACTTATCAACATGTGTAAGTACACATTGTCTTTAATTTTTTCAAGGTCCATCATTGACTTAGATTTATTTATCGCATATGAGGAGTCGATCACAAACAACTCGGCTCTTGCCTCTGTCCCCGCTCCTATCCCCTATCCGCCCTTTTCTGTTTTGGTTCCATATGTTCTCACGATGACGTTGGCAAGAATTTGAGCTGGGCAATCGCCGGCAGTCAGTCAGTTGGTCGTTGCTTTCGTTTTCAAATTCAAATTCCATAACAAATTGCACAAGATAAACACAAGCTTCCTTTCTTCACAGACTTCCTACAATGCGGGCATTAGGGTGGTGCGATAATATGAGAGACCAGCCCGTGACCATGACCATGACCAAGTGAAAGTGAAATTTGTTTTCTCTTCTTGCAGCTCCTCTCTTCTCTCTGCATACAGCCTTGCATCGCTAGTGTCTTTGTTGTCTTGACTCCACACTTACATACTTGAACACGAACTACTTTGCATGTGGCACGCACTTCTTCCATTTCCACTTTCTTGGTGATGATCGCTCCATATGCAGATGAGATTGTGTAAGCGTGACGTGCTATATTTATATAATCTCTCAACGATTGTTGAGTGAGCGAGAAATATGGTTAATAAATTAGCGGATAGTCTTGTGTGATCTTGGACATGATAACTACTTTAGTTGCATATTAAATAAAGTAATCGTATGTCTGAGTTTGGTCGAACATATTGAATATGTTGATTGAGTTGGGAGAAGTTCAATTTTACTTGAAAAGTTATTGATAAACCATCAAAGGCACTTCCCAGTTCAAAGAGACAACTAAATTATGAGCAATATATCAAGACAGCTTAAGCGCTTGAAAACTACCCCACACAGATTTTCTCAGAAGCCGAAGCCTCGGCGCTGACTTTGTCGATGTGAGTGCAAACAAGGGGATCATAAAAAATTTAACAGAACATAAACAACAACGGCTGCAGGAACATCTGCTCTTGTTCCTCTCCGCCCCTTCTCTAGCGCGCACTCTTTTTCGAATATAGAAACACTCGCAACGGCAGCGCCAATGCCACCAATGCCACATGCCATATGAAATTATCTTAATACACTTAAACTAGAATGTTTTAACTACTGGATCTATTTAGCTCGTTGGTCAGATTTAAAGAGAAGTTACCTAAAAATTTTTTCTGTGTGAAAAATTGTGAGCCCAGTCTCTTTTAAAATATTGCATCCCATTTAGATTCACGATATAATGTCATGAAAACATTTAAACGGAAAATCATCAATCCGTGTTATCAATCTCTGTTAAAGTGAAACTTAATGAGGAAAGCAGCTCTGTAATCCTTAAGCTGAAACATTGTACTTTGTATGAAAATAAACAGGAGAATACTATTTGTATATAGTAATAGTAACAGTATTTTCACAAAAAAATTTAAGCGCATCAGTCATTATAATTTTTAATGAGCTTGGAGCGATTTACAAATGAAGAAAAGAGTTTATGTTGCAAAAACTTCAAGTGCCAAAATTTTTTTCGGGTTTTTGCATGTTTTTACAGCTCGAGTATTTAAGAATATCGCCCCAAAAGGATTTTTTGAAATTCGAAATACTTTAGAAGATAAAGGGCCCTGTTCCGAATTCTGACTCGATTTTCGTGTAAACATTAAAACTTCGAATTCAATTTGTAAAACTGTATACTTAAGAGACAAGCTTATTTGTGGCTAATAGATCCCGTCGCAAATTTCTCTCGAATTAAATTCACTTGGGGTAAAGCAATCGTTTTCAGCTGCTCAGACATTTCTGATCTAGTAACCGTAGGAATGTTTGCCACATTTTATACAGCGTTTTTAAATTCGACTGCAAAATACTAAAGTTTACACGGAAATGGAGTCGAAATTCGGAGCAGGGCCGATTGCCTTTTTTTGTCAAACAAAGTCTTCGCTAATACAAGTAATTTTTACATTGCTTCAAACGCATGTATCTCGAAAGCACGTTTTTCAAGCTGGCGGCCATGATATCTCCTGTTACTACTGTTGGAATCTGCGCAGAATTGTCATCTGACCCTCAATCATAATTTTAGAAAATTTTTTACCGCAATTCGGAAAAACCGTTATATCTCCTACAGTTTGTGAAGATAGACGTTTCGTACCTTCTAGTTAGTTATTAGCAAAATGTATCGATTTGCCGAAAAAATGATAAAGATCGGATCAGCGGTTCTCAAGTTATGAGCAAAAAAGTATATCGCCCTCGCCCCGCCCCCTCCCACCCATTCACAACTAACACCACACAATCTTAGAGAGCGAGAGATTGTGAGAGAGCGAGAGATTGTGAGAGAGAGAGAAAAAGAGAGAGAAACTTTGAGATGAGCGCACCACCAGCATTGCATTTAGCTTCTACTCCAGGTACTGAGTATGTTATAGTCGGGCTTGACCGACTTTCTCACTTGTTTTTTCCACTAAACTACGAAAAAATCGAATTTAAATTTTTAAATGGCCGCCATTTAAAAAAAAAAATTATAAATTTTTTTCGAGGGTCAGACCAAAATGACATCTATACTGATTATAACCCTTATTATACCCGTTACTCGGGGGCGGGAGGGGGCGTGGCCAAAATTTGAAACAAGCTTGATCTGCGTGCAGATAAAAGAAGCATTTGTCCCATACATGTCAAACCTCTATCTCTTACCATCTCTGAGATTTAGGTGTTCATACAGACAGACGGACATGTATTGACTCGGCTGTTGATGCTGATCAAGAATATATATACTTTATATGATCGGAAATGACTCCTTCTGGCTGATACATACATTTGCACGACTTTAGGTTACGAGTAACGGGTATAAAAGTGGTAGTGCTGGTGAACTCTTTACCTCTTGCCCAGGGGCTCAATCTCCTTATATCTCCTACATTCGTACCTTCTAGAAATAGTAAGTTTTTAGCAAAACGAATTCATTTGCTGAAGAAATGATAAGGATCGGATAAGCGGTTCTCAAGTTATGAGCAAAAATGTGAAAAAAAGGCCGAGTTAAAAAAGAGTTGCATACTTTTCAGATGTTCACCCTAAGGAACGCAGGAACACTGTTAAACAAGTTTTTTCATGAGTAACGGGTATATAGAAGTCGGTTAGAGCCGACTTTAACTTGCGCTCTCGTTTAGTCAATGTACAATCATCTAATTATTTTAAGTTATTAAATTTCTTATAATCTATTTGTCTTAGCGTATTCATTATTCGTCACAATAAATATGTTGTACATGAATTCCCTTTTCCGAATGCTAGGCGTTCATCTGTACAAGTGTCGAGCAGCAAGGGAGCCTCGAGGGAGCCTTCTGATCTGCCAATCGTACTTGCGGAGTGAGTATGTGGCGGTGTCGTTGATGGTGCAATCGTGCTCACACAGAGAGTGGCGGTCACTGTGGGGGTTATTTTATTGCTTTTCTCCTTATGTAAGTATATTCAGAGAAAATATTTTGGAAATTTTCAATTGTTGTTATAGTTTTCAAATTTGTATTTTATTTGCAGTTTTCATTTTTACTTTTTGGTGAACGTAATAAATTTCGAACTCATCTCAGATATGTGGGTCGTTGTCTTTTGAATATAATTTTAATGCACATTGAATTGGTTGAATTCTACATATAATTAAGTATGTACATTGTAGATATATGTGAATTTATAAGGAATGTGACATAAAAGTTCGCCTAAATATGGTTTTTATTTAGAAAGGAGAAGGTTAAGAAATCAATTCTGAGTTATTTATTAATTAAGGAACACTAGATGCCCAGGGCTTTTGGCCCCCGTCTAAATTATATAACATGTAATCAGTGATTGGAAAGGCACACAATTTTCTTAGCTAGGTAAGGAACAAGGTAAATGTAAAAACCATACCTAGGTATGGCAAAATGTATGCGGAATTTGCAGTATCTCGGTATGGGTATAGGTAAATTTAAAATCATGTTTAACCCATTTTTAGTAGTAACGAATACTAAAAACAAAATAACCCTAATTTATTACAAATATTTTAAGAGTCATCCAATCCAAAAGTAAGGTTTAAAAGTCTGTTTCTTCTAAGTGTATTTAATTAGCCTCCCTAGCTAAAAATTTTTCAACTGGGGCAGCTGTATACTTAAATATAGATTCAATATATTTCCTATTATCGGTAAGATAAGACTTTAATTTCAATATTGGAATTGCACAATAATTCTCAATTTCATCCAATCTTCTATCACTGTTATCGTAAAAGTCTTCAGATTCTTTTCATTTTTCAATCTCATTGACAACAGTTTCCATATTTTATGGATTTGGATTTTGGTAGTGTCATAGTGGACAATACCAAAGCCATCGACTGTTTTCAATTCCAGTTTTAGTTTCAGACTTAATCGTTTTAAACCTAATTTTGTACAAACATTAAATAAAGTTATTATTTTAGTACAGGAAAAACCAAAATAATTCCAGATATTTGTTCTTGTTTCGGTAGTAATAACCGGTGATATTAGTTTATAGGGTTATGATTATAAGTTTCGGTTACAAAATTCAAAATGTTTTTAGCGGTTAAAGTTTACGGTTTTGATGACGATTTTAATCTTGGGTAGCAAGTATTCCATCTGAGTGGGAGAAGCGAGAACGAGAGAATGATGATGTAGATTGCTATCCAAAGGGTGATTTTTTATACCATTGGAGAGGGTATATTATATAAAATTGTCCGGATGTTTGTAACGCATAGAAGAAAGCATCTCCGAGCACATAAAGTATTTTTATTCCTGATCAGCATGACGAGCTGAGTTGATATAGCCATGTCCGTCTGTCCGTCCGTCCGTCTGTCCGTCCATCTGTCCGTCTGTTTCTATGTTATCTCCTCCGTCAGTTTTAAAGCTATCGTAACCAAACTTTGCACGAAGTCTTTTAGTACAAATACGCAAATACCGGCCGGATCGGATGACTATAGCATATAGCTGCCATAGGAACGATCGGTCGAAAAACTAGTTTTAGTAAGAAAAACTTTTTTGTTTTCAATGCTATCGCTCTCAACGCTCCTATTTATACGTTTTCAATGATTTCACATAATTTCACCAAGGCTTGTCGAAATCGGACCACTATATAGTATAGCTGCCATACAAACTGTCAGGCATATATCAAGCTCCAAGGGTATATAAACTTCGGTCGAGCCGAAGTTAGCCTGCCTCTATTTTTAGCTATTATCTTTTTGGCAACACTGGTTTAAACAGCTCACGCACGTTTTGTGTTTTGATTCACTGTCAAACATCTTCAGTTTGGTCCATAATTTATCCATGAATCGTCTTACAAACGAACAACGCTTGCAAATTATTGAATTTTGTTATCAATATGCGTGCTCTGTTAAGAAAGTTCATCGCGCTTCTTTCATTTTATGGTCCGTATAATCGACCCACTGAAGCGGCTATTCGGGCTATTGTGACTAAATTTCGCACCAAATTTACATTGTTGGACATTAAACCACCAACACGCTTACGTAGAGTGCGAACTGAAGAAAATATCGCAGCTGTATCGGCCAGTGTTAATGACCATCAATTATCGATTCGTCGCCGTTCGCAGCAATTGGGCCTCTGTTACTCAACAACGTGGTCAATTGGCCGCCTAGATCGTGCAGATTTAACGCCTTTAGACTATTTTTTGTGGGGCTATGTTAAAGCTCATGTCTATACAGACAAGCCCGCTTCAATTGACGCATTGTAAGACAACATTGAAGCATTTATTCGTGAGATACCGTCCGAAATGTTGGAAAGAGTATGCCAAAATTGGACTAAGCGGATGGACCATTTGAGGCGCAGTCACGGTCAACATTTGCATGAAATAATCTTCAAACATTAAATTATATGGACCGTACCATCGATTCAAATAAAGAGTTTATGCCGTACGTTTGGTGGGCATATTGAGATCTAATTTCGTATTTTTTTTATTGAAATCAAAAATGGTGAGTTTAAAAACCGTTCCGTTTATAGAAGAATGACCCATATAAAACTGGAATTTTTTGTGTTCCAGTTTAAATGAAAAGTATTTCGAAATACCTACTTCATCCACCGTCACCATCACCCACCCATTTGGTATTACTTTACCCAATTTAAAATCAGAATTGTCAACCTAAACGTATTTTGTAGTAAAAAAAATGTGTGTTCATGATGACCCCAGCTTACGCTGAATTTTTAACCAAGTCAACAATTTTTTTTTGCTTTCGGGCTGAGAGGGCAAAAGTAAAGAACTAAACCAACAGCCAGAAGAACTAAAGTTCAAGCTACTTGTGCTAACAAGGCAAATTGATTAGCTATATAAACTACAACAGCGACTGGAAATGGCATCAGTCAACTTTGGCAACTACAACCAGCTCCAAACCAGCTACAAATCTTTCAATCACCAAGATGAAATCCTTCGTGTGCTTCGCTCTCATCGCCATCGCCGCCACCGCCCTGGCTACTCCCACCAACGGAGGCTCAGCTGCCATCACCAGCTCCAGCGCTGCAGGAACAGCGGCTCAGCAGGAGTCCGATGCCGAAGGTTTCACTGGTGATTTGACCCGTTTCCGTAAGTCTGCCTATGGTGGCAGCTCTGGCGGCTATGGTGGTTCCAGCATCCCAGCCCCACCTTGCCCTAAGAACTACCTGTTCAGCTGCCAGCCCAATTTGGCTCCAGTGCCCTGCAGTGCCCCAGCTCCTAGCTATGGATCCGCCGGTGCCTACTCTTCGCCAGTGGCCACCTATGTTGCCCCCAACTATGGAGTGCCCCAGCACCATCAGCAGCTCTTTGGCGCCGCCTATATGCCCCAGGCTTATGGCTATCAGTACTAAGGAGAGACAGCAAGTCTTTCCGATTGATCTTTATCCCTGAAACTTGAACTTCATTGCTGATAAAAAAAATCTATGCTGAACAAAAAAACGTACAAAAAAATATTTATGCAAAATATAAACTTAAAAAATCCCCAAAAATATTTATGTTTTATTAACTTGCAATTTTTCTTCTTGCGGGAATTTATTATCAAGAAGTTTCCCAATATTTGTTTTAATACTCATACGCAGGTGGAAACAACAACTGTGGACTATACGGATGTTCTGAATCCCAGGATTGAACTCCTTCTTCAGAGCTGCAGTTCTTAAATTAGATCCGATTGCAGTCGTGGTATACAAAAGATAGGTATACCTCTGTACCAAAGGTACAAAGAGTACATTGAGTTTTTGCATATATATACATATATAAGTAACAGCCAGATGAATCATCTTCGAACCTATAAAGTACTAGAAGACCAGCGCACTTCGATGCTAACTAAATGAACTCATTGGACCAATTATGATATGCCTTTGGGAAGCGTTATCTTTGACACTATTGTACGTCAACGCCACACCTTGAAGATTGTGTATGTCACGACGTTCATTTGCAGTTGTTGTTGCATCATTGCTACGTTAATCTGAACGGGAACTCGCTTGCTACTTTGACGGCTCCTCGAAGCCACAATATGTGACGCATTTCGCATTTCGCCGGCCCCAATTTGAGCGTTTCGACATTTAACTTTAAAACCCACATATACAGCCATGCTCCCAATTTCACTTTAGTAAACATTTTTCGATTTCAAATCCAAATTTGGTCCATATTTGGTGTTTTGAAATCGGAAAAGTTTTGCGAAAGTGAAATGGGAGCATAGCTGATAATATATATAATAAAGGGCATTTCCATGACGTCGAACGGGACAATCGTACGCATTGAAACATTCAAAAAAGTCAAAAAAGTTTACTTTCACAATAGGCTTAACTTATAGCTCTTCAATAGCCCTACAATTGAGGCAAAGATCGATTTTGGACAAACTTTTGGTTTCAAAATAGCCGCAAAAAACATGAATTCGCACGGGACAAAAATAGAAGTGGTTTTCGCGGGAAACCATTCAAACACCGAATTCTGCGAATCCTGAGGCAATATATTAAAGCGATAAATATTAGAATGTAGTGCATTGATTTTTCTTTAAAATGGTTTTTATTTTACCCAAAAATAATTTACAGTTTTTTAAGTTTTTAATGTCAAAATGAGAAAAACTACGATAGCCCGGCCGTGAAACCGCAAATATTCCATTGGGTTATTAGTATATGTAAAATTAGCTTACATTAGTTTAATTTGGCTGTTTCGCTATAAAAATACAATAAAAAATAGTGTTTTTACCCACTTTTAATTTTTTGGCCCAGGTTGACCTTTTGGTGGAAAAGCTATACAAATTTTCGACTTAATTTGGACAACATTTACCGCCAAAATTTCTTGTAGCTTGAAAATAACATGGTAGTTATTTTTAAACCAAAGATGGATTTAAAAAATTATTTAAGATCGATTTTTGAAAATTTTTAGACATTTTAAGGCTTAATATCGTTAAAAATGTAAAATATTACAAAATTTTTTAAGGTTTTTGGACAATAACTTTTAAATCGCAAGAAAAACTAAAATATGAAATAAGCAAAAACAAAGGACTACCATTTTTTTCTAGATGTTTAATTTGAAGATTTACAGAATTTCTTAAACTTGCAAAAAAAATCGATGTTTTTCAAAAACCCACATTTTAGGTTCAAATCCAAAAACTGGTACCCTTTCGCAAAATCAAAACTTCGTGTTTGGTTTTCTTTAACGTCATTCAATGCAGCTTACATTAAAACAAAGTTGGTTCGAATGACACTTAGTGGCCACACGACCAACAAATGTAGATACCTCTAATGCAAATTCCGTGAACCTGCTGCTGGAAAACGGACAATTTATCTGAGTTCGCGGCCAATCATAGAACGGTTGCAAAGTTCTCTGTTGCAAAAAATGGCCTTTTTTTGTAAACTTGTGTTATTTTTGAGGAATCCGACAACGGAAAATAAAAATTGGCCACATACTCTGGCTTTCATTTGAAAAGAAAAACCGCATGCGATTTGGTTTACTCGTTGCGGAGATAGCCCCTTACACGCACATTTTTTTCTACAAACGTATGGTATAGATAAATATTGATATACCCGTGTCCATCTGTCCGTTCGTCTTTCCGTATAAAAAAACAGATCTCAACATATTCCGTTCCATTCCATTTTAAAAAACTTATTTCGGCACAATTCATTCAATACTTCATTTAAGTAAGAAATTCCGTTTTCTGTACCGTTCAAAAGTGTTTTTATTCATGTTAATTATTGTGCTGAGCAAGATATATTTATATCATCTTAAAGTTTAAGCAAGTTTTGTTCTTGGAAGTACTAAATTAAGTACAAAGCATTGTAAAATCGATAAATCACCGTTAATATTATTGAAATAAGAACAGTTGTTACAAGTATGAAAAATTCTTAGATCGGGCACAAAATAAACTTACAGTAAAATCACCAAAAAATGTGCAACAAAAAATGCGAGTATTTGGAAACTAATCTGTTACATACAGACCACGTCGCTAGTAAGTTGATATCTTCCCAAAGACTACGTTATAAAAGTAATTTTAGAAAAAAATAGGGTTGATTAAAATATATTTTCTTGAACTAAAAATTTATAAAAATTCATTTTAAGCACGTTCAAGTTAATGGACCAAGCATTTGAAGGCATTTTCGACTTATATGCAACATCTCATAACAGATGGGTGCTTGACCGCCATACCAAATGTGACTTATGTCTGCAAGTAGCTACAGTTTCTTTCAAGTTTTTACCAATCTCTCTCCTGCTCCGCTCTTTCATGAGTCTTTAGGAACGTAAGCAAAACATGTGCATAAACGAAAATCTCAATTAATGTAAAACGATGACGTTAACTCAATTATTTATTTATTTTTCGACTTATAACCCAATATCGTGCTACTAAAAATTGGCCAAGTCTGCGAATTGAAAAAATGCATTCCAACTCCTACAAATCATAGGATCAGCAATTCAAAAATCAATCTCTGGTAAGCACAATTTCTCCATTTTTGCCCAGTTTAAATTGGGGTCTCTGAACTCATATTCGCAGAAGTGATTGCAACATTTCCGACGACCCAAATCGACAATCAAAGCGGAAAAGCAGAAATGCAAGCTAAAGTTGAGGGTAATACGATACTTTAAGATCCAATCAAATGGCTGGTTGGACAGCCTACACAATGTCACATTTTATTGCTGACCTTGGGGTTCAGATAGGTACGAGTACGCATAAGGTTTCTGATCCCATACAAAGCTACCCCCAAGATTAGTAATGACTTGACCAGGGCATTATTAGGACGTGGGTGGGCTCTTAACGGGAATTATATCTCCACTTGCTAACTCCAACTCTTTAAGGAATGAGGCGACCAACTAACCCAGTTGTGGCGGAAATGTTACCTTGGAGCAATTGTTTGTTTTGATTTTGGTTCTGTTTCCGCTTGGCGTTGCAGTTTCCAAGTCCACAGTTGATAAATACAAAGTGAGCAGCGTCAGTTTTTGGCTCAGTCTCAGTTTACATCGCTTCAAGATAAAATCAAAATATGTCGTATGTCTATCTCATTTTCCTCTTGGCTTGCTGGGGAAGTATTGTCGAAGGTCAAGAAGGATGCACCCGCTGTGTGAGAGGTCTTCCTCTGTTTCACTTCATACCCGTTCGTCTCTATACACCTCAAATGCTTTTGGACAGCTCGGAGCTTGAGCTCAAGCGTGAGCCACGACAACAGCAAATAGTGCAGGAAGTTGTGGTGGAGAACAACTTTGGTGGTTTCGGTGGTAGACCCGGAAGATTTGGTGGTCCTCCCTTTGGTGGTCCCATCCGAGGGGGACCTGGATTTGGAGGATTTGGGCCTTCTCGTGGTTTTGGTGGAGGATTTGGAGGTAGCTTTGGCGGTGGATTTGGATTTGCACGAAGCTATGAAGAGGAACCAGAGGACAAGTCCATGTATAGTTCACCCAAGCAGCAGTCAAGCAGCATACCAGCTCCTGCTTGCCCACAGAATTATGTTTTCTCCTGTGAACCGGTACTGAAACCAGTTCCATGTGGTGCTGGAACTGCTGGTGGTTATTAAGAGAGAACAATGGACTGATCAAAATTATTGTGAATAAATTGACAATTACATGCTTATATTAGTTTCTTCGGAGGGCGGGATTTATTTAAGACATCCAAATGTGGTTGTCAAAGTAAACTTTTTACCTCGCTCAACATATTATTTAGTTCCAGATAACTTCCATTAGTCACATATCATGTACAAGACCTGCTGTTCAAGTGAAGTGTGCAATTTTTTTTTGCGATATTTGAGCTTATTAACTAGAAGCTCAGGCATACGTCAGCCATAGTGTTTATCACTATATTTAACCTGTGTTTTCATTCCATTGAAAGTCAATTAAGAAAGTCGTTCAAGCCCGAATGAAATTTACTCTATACCCGCGAAAGTGAATGAATTTTGAGACCTAAAAACAATTTTTTCTTTGTTTTTACAGCATAGTTAAATAAACTAATACAGGTGGATGTCGGGTGTTCCGTTGAATTCTTATAGTGTTGTCTTTTGATCCTCTGGAATATGGTGGAGCCGACATATCAGCGTAAATAACATTTCCAATTCAACGAAATTCCAAGGCGCCACAAGAATCTATTTGAAAATTAATAAACTTTTTTGAATATTGGAAACAACTATTTTCGAGGTTTAAAAAAAATTTTTTTTCTAAGTATCCAAAACTGTTTTCTGATACAATCGGGGGAAAATCGCATTATTTTATAATTATTTAATATGCACTTTGATTTAACTAAAATCATATTTAGCCATTACACTACCGTTGCGTCTTTCATATGATACAAGTAGTATCTTAGACGCTTTGGCACCAGCAATGTGGCGAGGGCATTCCAATCGATTTCAGTCCAAGCACGTATGCCCTCGCAGAAAAGTTTTTCAAATGCAATTTAATATAATTCGTTGTTTCTTAGATTCCAATTGTTGTTAATTCAAAGCAAAATAATTGGCTGAAAATTTTATTTAACAAATAATTAATTAAAATATTACACACCATTTTACTTATATATTTACGTATTCCATAGCTAAAAATGTTAAAGTAAAAGTGTAACTATGAAAAGTCCAATGCATTTTCCCTCAGTGTATTCAATGGTTCTTGCCCAAATAAGCAATATGTTTCAGAAGCCCAACAACTATGTTTCAGAAAAACTTTAAATAATATTTCTTTATTTTTTTTAATGTAGAGTCAATAGGAAAGATTTCATAGATGAATTTCTTATTTTGAGGGCGTGTTTTGTCATTTTTTTACCCTGTACCCGTGGGCAAAAGTGGATTACGAAGTTATGCAAATGTATGTAACAGCCAGAAGGAGGCAACTCCGACCCTATGAAGTATATATATTCTTATGCTGATTAAAAAATGTTGCTATAATATTCCCCTTAAAGAATATAAAGAGAGATAACACACTACAACTTTTTTTATTAAATTTTAGATATTAAACCCGATACTCAACCCATATATTACGCATATATTTTAAATATTCGATTTTGAGGGCGAGTGCGCTTCCAATAAATGTAGTCCGATCGCAACCAAACTTTTTCTTATATCTAACTGGACCAAAACGAAACTTTTTCCGCCCGGAAGAGTCTCATATATATTAATAATCCTTCGAAAAAATACCAAAAAAAAATTGGAAAAATTGGCCCTTCTGATATGATTCTGGCCAAGTTTACGCTCAAAATATTACACATTTATATTTAAAATTTTGCTGTGATATTGACCTAAAAGGATATAAAAAGAACTAACACAGAAAATTTTTTAGAGCGAAGCTCTTTTACGGACGTCAGACAGGGGGAGTGAATCTTGAAAAATTTTCTCTTTGCGACAGATTCTTTTGGGGAATGTCTTTGATTTTGTGTTTTGTATTTGCAAAATCAGCTGCTTTTACCATTACCGCGTAGTAGCAGGTGGGTTGTGTGTGGAGTGGGATAATGTGAGGTGCAAGTAGGGAGAGGTGTCACCTCCGAGGTGATGGGTATTTGGCAGGGACCTGGTGGGGATCAGGTGAAGATTTGGTGAGGATCTGGCGGGGATTTGGTGCTGATCTGGTGGGGTTCTGGTGGTGATGTGGTGGGGAACTGGTGTTTATCTGGTAGGGACCTAGTGAGCTCTGGTTTGGATCTGGTGTGGATCAGGTAGGGATCTGGTGGGGATTGGGTAGGGATCTGGTGGGAATCTGATGGGAACTAGGTGGGTATCAGGTGGAGATCTGGTGGGGATCTGATAGGGATCTAGGGGGATCTGGTGGGGCTCTGGTGGAGATCTGGTGGGATATGGTGGGGGTCACGTGGGGATCTGTTGGGGATCTTGTGGGGGTCTTGTGGGGATCTGGAGGGGATCTGGAGGGGATCTGGTATGGATCTAGTGAGGATTTGCTGGGGATCAGGTAGTGATCTGGTGGGGATACGGTGGAGATCTGGTGGAGATCTGGTGGGAATATGGTGAAGATCTGGTGGACTTAACAGTGACTTTACAGTGACTTAACAGTGACTTTACAGTGACTTAACAGGGACTTAACAGTGACTTAACAGTGACTTTACAGTGACTTTACAGTGACTTAACAGTGACTTAACAGTGACTTAACAGGGACTTAACAGTAACTTAACAGCGACTTAACTGTGACATAACAGTGACTTAACAGTGACTTAGCAGCAACTTAACAGTGATTTAATGGTGAACTAACAGTTACTTAACAGTGACTTTACAGTTCCTTAAAGCGACTTAACAGTGACTAAACAGTGACTAAACAGTGACTTTACAGTGATTTGAGAGTGACCTAATATTTAATAATTTAACATTTATTTATACTGAATCCAAATGTGTCCTTTTCCATTAGTTAAATCGGATTCATCGTAAAGAGCTTCGCTCGTACAGTGCGTCTCATGACACACACTCTGTTTTTTTAATTTTTACAGATTAAATCCTAAACTCATCCCCTTTATTTCCCAGATATTTAAAATTTTTGATTTTGAGGGCGAACGCGCGTCCACTAAATAAAGTCCAATCACTGCCAAACTTTTTACTATATCTATTGGGACTAAAACGAAACTTTTTTCCGCCCGGTATTTTGAAATCAGAGAAAAAAAGCTAATATAAGGGCCAGTCTAATGTACATCGTACCCAGATCGAATTTGTTTCAGATTTGCCTATTTCAGAGTCTGTGGGAGTGTGTCTGTGTGAGAGTGTGAGCGTGTGCTTATGTGTTAGTGTTTGCATGAGTGTCTCCATTGTACAGGGTATTTGGAGTATAATGTTTCGCATTATAATGAACATCACATAAAAATATTGATGGGAAAAACTGTCGCGTGCGAAAATCTTTAAAACTACAACTTTTGAAAAACTATAAATTATTTTTGTGTGAAAACAAAACCATTTTTAAGACATCCCACATTCTCCAACATTACACAATTAAATAGCGATTCACTTCTGTTTTGTCAAGTGCGAATGCCTTCAAATTTTGCATCTATCTTAAAAACAAAAATTGCCCAAAATCAGCCATAGCACCTTATCAAGGGTTATAAGTAAAGCCTATTTTCAAAACAAACCTTAAATAAGTTCGATGATCCCGTTCGACATCAAGGAACAATTTTCAGCATATTATAAAGTAATTATTTTATAATTTTTTACTAAACAATTAAAGCATGAATTCTGCAACATTTTTGATTTTGCAGCAAAAAACGCTGTTACTGAAAAGCGAAAAATTCAAAAACGTATATCCAATTTGTTTCATAATTTTCGTTTTATTGTCAGAGTTTCAGTTAACCAAGATCGTATGGCCTTTACAAGAATTCCCGAACCATGGGTACAGCATATTGTGGCACATACTGAGAGTAGGCGCCCGACGAGCCATAAGATGGAGCTGGGGCCGAGCAGGGCACAGGCTGCAGGGAGGGCTGGCAGCTGAACAGGTAGTTCTTGGGACAAGGCGGCTGTGGAATTGAAGCGGGAGGAGAGTAGGCAGGAGCAGCAGGAGCGGAGTAAGCAGGAGCAGCTGGAGCGGAGTAAGCAGGAGCAGCTGGAGCAGAGTAAGATGGCGCTGCTGGGGCAGAGTACGATGGCGCAGCTGGTGCAGAGTAAGATGGAGCAGCGGGAGCCGAGTATGAGGGAGCAGCTGGAGCTGAGTATGATGGAGCAGCTGGAGCCGAGTATGATGGAGCAGCAGCACCATAGCCGCCATAAGCAGCTCTCGAAACACGAATATTCTCGGCCAAAGGAGCTGGTATGAGAATTCCCTGTGTGGGCTGCAATTGAATTGTCTCACCGGCAGCCACAACAGCCAGAACGGTAGCAATGAGCAGGTGACCCATGTTGAAAGCCATGACAGATATTCTTGATATTTTTTACTTGCTGCTGAAGTGACACCTGATGAGGGACTGTTGGCCAAACGATCGAAAGTAAGCAACTTTATAGCAAAATCCCAATAAAAATTGCAACGAAGTTGTCCAAAAAACTGCTGATCAGCCCAAATAATGTTGGGACAGTCAGTGCCCTCCCAGTTTGGTTTTGCATAGCCAAGGAGAACACGGTGTTGGTTGTTGCTTTAAACTGTTAACCATTTAACACCATTTTCAAATGGCCAAGTTATTGAAGTTATTTTTATGGCTTTTACTAATGACCTTAAAACTGAGTTGCATGGAGACAGCTGCAATTGCCGCTTTGTCGTTTCAATTTTTGGAGCGATCCAACAAACCGGATCAAAATTGGACCCTATTTTTGCCTACGAATTACTACTCGGAATTGAATCAACAATATTATATAAGATTTCGTCGTCGGGCCAAGATGATCCTAAAGGGTCCACTACGTTTACGTTCATATCCCTTTGAATATGCCCGTTATGATTGAAAATGAAACGTTGATGAGAAAATTTACAAAATTATTAAAATAGTTGTACACTTTTTGCTCTTAATTTCCACAATTTCAAATATAATTGCCACTCTTTTTATTAATGAATAAAGTTATCGATAACCGTTGCAGCACCTTAAAAAGGCGCATGCTCGCGGGGGCGCATTTGACGTCATAAGGATAAGAACACACACACATACTGACGAAGGAACAACAACAATAGTCAAATAGCTGGCAACCAGGCAAAACAATAGACCTCGAAAAAATCATTCAAGTATCCAAAATGAAACTAACTCAACGACGATATTCCTGTCTTCTGATATTCCAATTTATATTAATTGGAGCTGATTTATTCTTTAATGCATTTGGTTGTTGGCTGGCGCAGAACAGAATCCAACATTCCATTATTATCTTTCTGTAAGTTGTAAATAAAACTATAACAAAATTTTACGAATTTTAATTGCTCACCACTTTTGCAGCATGCAGGACACCTTAATCATAATGGCATATCTACTGTTTGCCTTGGCTTTGTACTCCACTTGTGTCTATCAGGTGGGCGCCTCGCACATTATTTTGCGCAATTGCAAGCTCTTTTTGGCCAGCATTACGATTTATTTTCTATTGTGCGCTTCGCAACATTTTTGGATTATCTATCAATATCGTACACCATATTCGGAGGGTGGTCAACAATGGCCCTTGGGATTGTACGCTCTGGCTGTGGTCCAACGTATGAGTAAGTTTTGTTAAACGCTGAATACTATGAACTACTTTAATTTTTTCGGGTCTAAACTTTTCAGCTTCGGTTTTCTATTACCACACCTTCAAGTCAACACTTCTAACCATGGCCGATCCACGTTATAAGGAAGAACATCTCGATTGGATCGCCGATCAATTGGGTGATAAGTAAAAATAGAACAAAACAAAATAAATAGTTTTTATATATGATTAAAGTTTAGTTAGTTACAATTAAGGGTATGAAAAATCACAAAATTTATGTAAATATGTTATGTTTATGCTTTAAATTGAGTGTATATTGAAGTGAGTATGTAATATGAATATTTTAAATTTTAAATTCAATTAAATGACTGGTGAATCTAATCTAGGAAATTTTTAAATCTTTACAATCAAATTATTATTTCCTGGCGCCATTGTATTTTTCCCGAAGCATTATAAATGCCGGGTGACAATAACCAATTGCCTCGAAATTATTCTAAACTAAAAACGTTCTCTCTCTATTATTCTGTAAAGTCGAATATCTGTTTTAACATGCAAATAAAACTCTTAAACGAACTTTAGAAAAGGAGAAAATTAGAGAAGGGAATATGGATTGGTATGGTTGATTGACTTGCAGACGTTTTTACCCACATTTAAGTTCATAGCATGATTTTGATGACATGACAAAGCGCCCACGGACAAAGGGCCCATATTCAAATTAATCGTGGTAAGCATCGAAATTAAACTACAAAATGGCGTAATGTTCACATAAATTTTGGACATATTGCCCATATCTCGTCGGACTTTTCGCCCAGTTTCATAAAAACACTGAACTTATATCGAATTAGCTGTCTCTTGCATATCAGCGGCCTAAAGTGTACAGAGGCAGAAATGCTTGGAATAGAAAAAGCAGCAAGAAGCTGGTCACAGAGGAAGACTTTTTTCTGGCTGCGCACGGGACTCTCAAGTACAAGATAATCTCAAAACCCAAGGAGAAGGTTAACTACGAAATGGTGTCCACGTTCATGCCTATTCGGCATGGCTGGACTTAGATGTGACTGCCCCGGCGACCAGCGCAAGTTGAAACGGAATGGTCCAGGCATAGTTGTGCTTCCACCATCCGTTCGAATCTACTGATCTACGACATCTTTGCTCAGAAATCGGCAGTCGTTGCTGTTGTGGGAGGCGTTGAGGCCGAGGAGGTTACCATAGCCCACAATGGAGGTACCGCATCGCAACCTCATTTGCTTATTTTCGACCCTGACACTTCTGTGGGATATGTGTAGGCGATTGGAGTCAATTAATATTCAAATAAAGTTTCACTTCTCATTCATTTCCAAAAGACACAAATTCCGAATTTTATTTGTATTGATGGATAGAAACCCGCCATTAATTGCATTTTTGTTTGCTTGTCAATCAGATGTTCTTTCACACTAACAATCAAACCAATGTTTAGATTTGCTTAAAGTTTAAGCCATAAGCGAAATCTAAATCAAATCTAAATCGCTTTCATGAATGCCACAAAAAAACAGCAGAGTGCAGACGCGCTTCCATCCTACTATTAATGCGTTTTCAGCCCTGCCGGTGTGACCGTGGCTCAAATGCCCAAATTGATAATCAACCTACATGAGACAACCAATTACCAAATCAAAGTGGATTTCGATCGCACAAGCGAAATGGGACAGAATTTCTATGCCCATTTTAAAGCAACAAAATTGTAAACACTCTGTGGATAGCATAAATTTTTAAATTATATATTTAGCACTGCGCATTTAATGTCAGAAATTTGAATACGGACATTACACCCTTGGGCCCTATGTCCGGTCAAAAGGCCCAGAAAAATTCTGAGTTATATTTCAAAGGCGTTTTGTCATGTCACCCATGGTTTTTATAGCTAAACTGAAATTTGTCCTCTTCTTCTTTTTTAATGGAAATTACAACCAACAGCAACTATACCCTCCAGTTGCTGCTGCTCTGTGCGAGCTGGCACCAGTTTTTCGCACCAGGCTTGGAGATGTCTTTCCGCACCTGGTCGTCCCATTTTGCCTTGTCCCTAAGGGCGTAGCCAGCTTTCCGATAAGGTAGGGTCAGCTGTGCCTGAACTTCTCTAAAAATATTTTTTTAATAAATTAGATCAAAATGCATTTGATATGAAATGTGACACAATCTTCAAAATAATGGAGGAAAACTTAAGTTATACATGAAAAAGAACACTTTTCGGGGCCAAATCTATAATTAAGAGGGAGGTGCAACCTGTCATTCTTTTAGATGCGAAAATCCTCGCCAACTTTCAAAGGTCCATAAATCCTCCAACAAATCTTTCGCTTAAATACTCCAATCGCCGCCTCATCCGTTGATTATATTACCAAAGCCCATCAGTTCAGAGTGCCTCTCAATCTCTGAAAACGACAAGCTTAACGCCCGTTCGGTTTTGCCGATAATGTCAATATCATCAGCATGTGCGAGTTGCATTAGATCTTTATTAAAGATGGTGCCCGATCTGTTAGCATTTGGGCACTGGCGCAGTATATACTCCATCAGCAGATTAAAGTAGTCACAGGATAAGGTAGGGTGATACCTAAAACCTCTTTTGGTATTAAAAGGCTCGGAGAGGTTCATTCCTGACGGAGCTTTGAGTGCTTCTCAACGTCATCATAAAAAGTCGAATGTTCTTTGTTGGTATACCAAAGGAAGACAGGGCTTCAAAAAACCTTGAACTTATCGTTGTGAGATGGTGAGTTTTGATGATTCTCTCAGAGGTCTTAACCAGGATTTTAAGTAATGGATTTTAATGGATTTGGTAAGAATTTTTGATTTCAGATCTATAATTTCCTAAACTAATTGAAGATTCTTATGTTGTGAAACTTTTTAGATTTTTTAATTTTTGCTTATAAATTTTTCCTTTTTTTTTTATTTTTTTTCTACACATATTACAATGACTTCAATAATAATTCATAGCTTGTACTATGTTACAAATATATTACAATTAACTTCGTGTGTCAGCACCATCTCTTGTTTGCCGTTCGTTATATTTAGATATTTAGTATTATTGTATATTGTCCATAATTGAAACTCTAAACCTAAAATTCTTTACACATGTTTAGTTAAAAAATTTACACACAATTCGTGTTCAAATTTTTGTTGCACATAATAATTAAGGTTTCTGTTTGATATGAAATAAGAATAGTTCTTGGTCCCTTTGGTACTACGTTCCCGCGTAACTAAATGGCACACCAAAAAGTTTCTCCCAGGATTGTCCAATGGTGTTCAGACAACATTCGGCTTGGGCCCGCGTTTCGAATTTCAAAAGCCACAATTCGCATTTGTTTTGGGTATCGTCAATGAAGTTAATGGTATACTCTAGGTCTGTAAGTCGTTCCACATCCACCAAATTGCTCATGGGCTGGGTGAGACTTAATTCCAGATTCGTCTTTCGCTCCTCTTGCTTTGAAGACAACCAGTTGAACTTGCCATTTCCTGAGACATGTAAATGCGAGTCGGTGGTAAGGAGAGTGCATAACTCAAATTGCCGTTGTTCTTTATCAAAGGACCAATGACAGCTGGGGAGAAGAGCACACATCTTCAAGGGCTCTGAGAAGTTTGAATTCAGGTAATTTCGTGTAGATTCAGATGGCTGTTCATCCATTTGGCACTGCTCTGGTAGGGCATTGTCTAAGGAAATTAATAAATTGATTAAAGTTTTTAATGATGACTTCAACGGTTACTCACTTTGATGTAGGTAAAGCAGGAAGCTATCGGTACTAAGCATATCCTGTAGTAACAACACAAGTCCTCCCCAATCTCTTAAACTTAAAGCTACACCTAGCTTCCAGGGTAGCAATTGAATGCTCATTAAACGATCCACAGTCACACTGACCACTTGGCGCAACCATTTGCTGACATCATCTTGAGGCACTGCGTACGCCTCCATGACATAACATTTGCAGGTTGATATTACCACTAGACCATCTTTTATTGCTTGGGTTTGCTCATTATAGATGCGACCCTTGGCCAACCATTTGAAGTGCTCGCCAGCCTCTTTGAATTTACTTTGATAGAAATAAAGTTTCAACCGATGATCGATGTCATTGAAATCGCTATAGTTGAACTTATAGGGTTGAATTGAAAGAGAAGATGCGGTGGCTGTTGCTTCTGAATCAATCAGTTTCTTCGAGCTGGACATCAGCAGGTTGGTGGATTGGAATAGGGCTGCAAGAAGAGAACATAAAGAAAGTGAAGAAATTTATATTTCGATATGTTTTAGTGGCTTTTAAACAGAGTCCGGAGAGTCCCTATATTCTTTGTTTACATTTCGACATTTTTATAATCTTTGGTTTCTACACATTTCTCACCTCCAAACATAGAAGATAATCCAGCATCCTCAGCTTTCTTTAGTTGTCCATTGGACTCTTTAACCTCGATATTATTGTTATTGTGTTGGCTTCCACCGGATTCGGTTAATTGCATATTTTCCAAAATAAGGCTTTTACCTCCTGTTGATTTAGGCTTTTCCTTCTCCTTTTCCTTACCCTGTTGCTCATAGGCGGTGCAAATACTGTCCGTGACTGATCCTGAAGAGCTGCTTTCTGTCAACTGCACGTGAACCACTTGAGAGTTGGTTGTGGCCGTCGTCGTCATGGTGGTGGGTTGCTCAGTTTCGGTTTGGTTTAAATCATCACTGATCGTCTCTAGATGTGGCAGTTGTGAAATGCGACGCTCCTCGGAAGTCTTACGACTTGCGCTTTGTATACAATTTGTATCCAGAACCTCAATACTGGATTGGCTCGGATTAGAGATAATATCAACATCACTTTCATTAGCTCGAAATTCTAGATCACGTTCAGTATTCGAACTGCCCACCACGGACTGGTTGGAGTCGAAGGAGCATTGAGAATTCGTTATCTTAGAGCAAGAGCTGCTCTCGTTTAAGGAGTTGGCCGAACCTGTTGGTAGGGAATATTGGGAAAATTTGTGGGTTTGACTTATGAGGAATCATGTAAGTTATCTAATGGAAGCAGCCATGATTTTGCTTGGGTGTTTCTCAATAAATTTTGAATATTTAGAAAAAATGTTGAGAGTTAGCGCTACTGAAAACAAATCTTATACAAGTCTTATACCGCAGATTTTTTTGGTAATTAAATAATGCATTTGTTAAGAATTTTTAACAACCTTTTCATTGACCAAATAGGAAGATGAATTTTTATAGTATGTCCCCAAAAGATGTCTCAGATAATTTTAAAAATATTTTCCTTTAAAGAAGCTGAAAATCAAAACAACTGCTTCAATTGTTTTAAAAAATATTACAGTTAGAGAGAAAAGCTGCTACCGTAACCGAAACCTTTATTCAAAGTTTACAGCTTACAATGTATAACCGAAACCGTTCCCGAAAAAAAATTGGAGAGTAAGTTAATGTCGGATCTGCCCGACTTCGACATACCCATTACACAGGGGAAGAAATATTTAATCGCCTGTGTTCCGAAAAGTATGCAACATTTTTTTAGATAGGCTATTTATTATCAGACCTTTATGAAATGAGGGATTTTAGATATTGTATATGTAAATGTAAGTTTTAAAGATCTATATCTTTCAAATTGTGGAAGTTTTTCACCTTTTTGATGGGGTAGGAAGTGGGGATGAAAAACTTAAAACGAGAAGGCCAAGCTAACTTCGTCTTTGCCGAAGTTTTAATACCCTTGCAAATGTTTTAATACAACAGAGTTTACGAACGTCAGCATTAAAACAAACCATTTTTCTGATAAAAGCCACTTTTCGGCCGATAGTTTCTATGGCAGCTATAAGATATAGTCATCCGATCTTGACCAAAACTTCCAAATCTGTGTAAAAGCGTATAAAACTAAAAATTGTCGAAGCGGAAGGCGTTTACATTAAAAACAAAAAAGTTTTCTCACAAAAACCCACTTTTCGACCGATAGTTCCTATGGCAGCTATAAGATATAGTCATCCGATCCGGTCGGTTCCGACATATTAGCAGTGTGCAGTAAAAAGAAGACTCTGTGCAAAGTTTCAGCTCGATAGCTTTAAAACTGAGAGACTAGTTTGCGTAGAAACAGACAGACGGACAGACAGACAGACGGACAGACGGACAGACAGACGGACGGACAAAGCTCAATCGACTCGGCTTTTGATGCTAATCAAGAAGATATAGGACTGTACACAGAAAGTCGGGTACACTTGGGACTCAGCAGTTGATACTGAACAGGAGATTATATATCGCTCACTTACTTCAAGATTGGCATGACTCGCATTTAAAGTTCTTAATTGATTTAACCAAGAAAAAAATGGTTCTTCTAGTTTAGAGTAAATCTAGGAAAATTTAAAATGCTTGTCAATAAAACTGGAAAATATTATGTTTTAACTGAAACCCGAAGTATGTTTGCGCAATATCGATTGCAGGACTACTGAGCAGGACATAATACGAGAAACCTTTTCAAATCGTGTACCGGAACCGGAACCAAAACTAACTTTTTTTTCGGAACCGAAAACCGATTACCGTTTTTATTGGAACCGATATAACCGGATCGAAACCGAAACGTTTGTACCGGTAGTTCAGTTTTTTGAATCGAAGTTTAAGTCAGATTTTTGTAATGCAAAGAAGCAATCATAACACGTCCTTTACACAATGCCAGATTTTCTTGCAAATTTTCTTGGGAGGCATACTAATTTAAGCACCCCCATGTAAAATGACACTTTCAAGAAAATCCCGCATATTGTTAAAGGCGCTTATCTTACTATGCACGATACAAACGCATACGCTATAATTGGCAGTGAATGCTCAACCAACAGGATGTTAAAATATTTGCTGGCCGAACTGCAGAGAAGGACTTTTTCCGAACCGGAGAGTGTGGGACTCAGTTCAAAAAATTGTAGTCGTATTAGAACCAGCGGAGGTGGTCACAACTAAACTTCAAGCCCAATATCTAGTTTTGTGTGTTCCTCTCTTCCGAAACTGTTTTTTTCAGGAAATAGAAATGCAAAAGAAATTGAGCAAAATAATACTTGTAGCGATCTTTTTCTTAATATTTCTGCACAACTTTTGTGGTTTGCTGATCAATTGACACATTCATTGTATCAAGAAATAAGCTACTGGATTCTATTAACAATTTTCTTGTCCTATATCGTGTTCGTGTATCGTGTTACTATAACATTCTTAACTGGTGGTCAGAGTCCTCCACAAAGTTCCCAGAATTTTATGAGATTTCAAAAGTCGTTCTTTCTGCTCCCGCTACGCAGGTTGGCGTAAAACGCCATACTCTGGCTTCAAATATATAATGAATCTGCCAAGAAGTTGCATGGACTTAAATCAAATTGAATGCAATTATGCAATTATCACAAGAATGCTACATATATAGTGGACGTATTAAATTGGAAGTTTAATTCGAAAACTAATAATACACCTAAAAAATACGAAATATGAAGTCCATATAATTTTTCTTTAAATGTAAAACCGTTCATTTTGTGTTTAATTTTGATTCGTGTCATTAAACAGGAATGAATAATAATAAAAATAAAAATGCGGGTACCGTATCGGAGCCGAAAGAGAACTTTTGACACAACATTCAATTCTGGACGTCCCGGTACCGGAACCGGAACCGAAATTCACCTGTAAGACCTGCTACTGAGATATGACGCGCTTGCAATAACATGAAAATTAATGTGTAAAATGATATTGCGACATATTCTCATCACACTTGGAAAGTATACTATATGAATGCTTCATACTTATCTTGAAATAAGTAAGCGATATATGCTTCATAACGTCACACATTAATTTTTGCAAAATGGATTAACACACAGTTCATAGTTTTCAAAAAAACAAGTTTCAAGTGTAAAACTTTTATAAGATTTGTTTTTTAAATTTGTTAGCTTTTTCATGCCCAAATGCTGCTTCTCATCCAATCAGAACAGTGTGCAAATTGTTGTTCTGTTAACCGAAAACTTAACAAAATTAAAACTTATACAAATCGGCATATTAACTTTTGGTGGCTTGCATCAAACTCCTAGGATTGGGTGTGTTATTAGCGGTTGTTAGCCTGCAGTCGGCCACTAAAGTATTAAGTAATTAATCAATATTTTACATTATTGGTTGTGGGGTAAGAGAAAAAGGTACAAAAAACACAATATATAAATATACAAAAGTTAGATTCGTTTCCCATTTTCAATATTTGTTGGTGAGTTTGTGTGATATGTGTGTGCATGCAAAAAAAGAAAGAAAGAAAAATAAATTTGTAAAATTAAAATATAAAGAATATTTTATATAAACTTCAACGAAAAAATCCAACAGTTCTACCAAATTTCACACAAAATAGAAATACTAAAAGCAAAATCCCATCTACAAAGGATAATGTGTATGTGTTTTATCTAATGTTTTAGAAAATTTCCAAAACTTCATCAACATAAAAAAAGAGACTGGCCAAAGACTTGCCAATGCTGTTGGTCTCCTCCTTTGTCTGCAGCACCAGAGGTGTGCTCACTGGTGATTCCTCTACTATAAGTGCCGGTGATAGCTTGGGTTCCACAGCCATTTCCACAGTGGGTTTGTCCAGAGAACGGGGCAAGTCGGTCACTTCGGCCACAAATGCGCTATGACAATCGGGACAACTAAGCTCTTTAGGGAACATAAATAGGTTACAAACTTTCGAACACTGAATACTGAATTTGACATACTCTCTGTTTTATAGCGTTTGCTTTTCTGGTCTATGGTAAACTGAATCCCACACATCACACAACGATAGATACTAATGTTCATTTCGGTGAGATCACGCTGTGAGAGTATGCCGCGCAGTTTCTTCTCCAGTTCCTGTATTAAAATTTAGATACAATAATATGCTTTGTCTTTATCTCAGTGAAATTACCTGACACAAAGTGTTCTCCACGCAATATATGCGCTCCTGTTTGTCCTTTCTCATCGTATCAAAATTTATTCGCAAAGTGTTTGCCTTGAGGCGTTCACAGGACTCAAGAATCTGAAGGCTCCATTTTGTTTTGGTGCTGTAGAAAAAGTTTGATATTATCATCATTAGTTAAAAGATAAGAAATAGCATGATTAGAATTGATTTATTACAAGTCTTGGTTTATTATCTTTTTTTTTCTTTTAAACATAAGTCTATAAATATTTTCACCACAGAAAATAATTTTTAAATAAAGTGGAAGTTTATTGCAACTCGTGAAAATAAAAAATCACGAAATAAAAATCTATGTACGTACGATTCACGCACTATTTATGAAGGCGTCACGAATGAACGAACTCGTGTAACGTATCGTGTAACCTGTCTAAAAATTATATCTCCAACAACAAAGTGTACTGTGAAAAAATAAGCCCAGTCTCAGTTCAAGAGATTAACTGGTGATATATAAAAGATTCTTTGAGTTATAAAGCACATTTAGCTGTTTCCTCTATCTTGGTAGCTGTGGTGTAGTGGGTAAGGTATGAGACTGAAATTCAAACAGACCTGGGGTTCAAATCACGGTACAAGAATGTGTAAACAATTATCAAGTTGTCATGATAAGCACAAAAATTGTGCTCAATATAGTTGAAGATTAAATTTAATTTTTAAACAGATTACTTGATAACCAATTTGACGTGAGAACTCTTAATAAGTAAATAAAACATAAGAAAAATTAAATTTTTTTTTTGGTGCCATAGATTTAAAAATGTTTGAGTTTCTGTGAAAATTTTAAACTATATAAAGCAGTAATCTCAAGACCTTGGTTTCTTCTTAGGGTTTGAATAGCTATAGGGAGCTAAAATTTTGATCTGTAGGACTTTGTCGAAGTCGAACCTGCTTTCAAAATATTGTAGAAAAACTAAAAATGTATGGAAACACTTGAAGTTTTTAAAACATTTTTGTTATTTTGAGTGAGGAGACTTTGAGAGATTTTTGGACTTGCAATCTGTAAATGTTTAAAAGGCCATATTAAGAGCTACATTTTCGGTAAAGAACTTAAAGCAAATATTCGAAATAGTTACGAAATATAAAGTTCTGACAAACAATCAGTCTGGTCGCGCTAGAAACTTTTTTTAATTTAAAAATGCGTTCAAGTGTTATTAGTATCTACTATTGGTCCCCTGACAAACGGGATGTTTGTGATGCCTTTTAACAATATGAAGTTTGGTTTCTTCCCCTTCTTAAAGTCGTCATATACCAAATTTAAATATATTTTTAAAAGGGATTTTCAGTAGATACTGCAACGGGCGATACAGCACTAAACAAAAATTGTTTTCGAGCGATAAATAAAATAAGTGACAATTCATTTTTCTGAAGCGAAACTTTTTTCAAACAGAGATAACCAGTTCTGTGGGTTTAGGTCCAGTTAGTAGCCTTGTTTGCACCTTGCAGATTCAGTCAGAATCCACACTATAGTGCACAAAAAGTATATTAAAATTAAACAAAAGCAAATTGTAAAAAGTTGACAGCGATGGTATAAAAATACCTATAGTTATATAGGAAAAAGTTTTAACAACCTATACTTTTGTATATGAAATATTATATGTGTATTTAAAATAAATTGATACAAATTATTGCGCTGTCTTTTATTTGGAAATGATCTTTAAGCAGATCCACGGGATATGTAAATGAGATCCAATGGATATTTAAAGGATATTAATTATAGATCCATGGGATATGTCATTAAGATCCAATGGATATTAAAAAGGATATTAATAATAGATCCAAGGGGTATGTCATTAAGATGGATATTAAAAGATATTAATAACACAACCCAACAGTGTATTTGGTGCAGGTCTATTTTTATCAGATTATGTTAATATAGTGTGCACTGAAAAAAACTGTATTATTGTACCATATTATAGAAAAATGTCTGCCTTTAGAGGCCAATTTAGACACTTTCCGCTGTACTTACATAGCATCTATGATTTTTTAAAAATGCATAGAATAGTACCTTATCGCAATTAGTTCATAAACTCACATATTTAAAGCTAATGTGGTAGAGTTGGGTAGCTCATGAGTGAGTGAACAAAATTGAGTTGTTCTTTAAACTGAGCAAGCGAACATGTTCTTCTTCAATTGTTCTTTTTTGTTCAGCGAGTCTTGTTCAGTCTATCTTGTACACCCTGTCTTGCTCTGAGTTGTTCTTGAATTGTTCTCTTGTTCTGTTCTTGCTCTGAGTTGTTCTTTAATTGTTCTCTTGTTCTGTTCTCGCTCTTTTGTTCTTTTGCTCAGAGGGTTGTTCTGTCTTGCTCTGTTAACTGTTCAGTCTCTCCCTTGCTCTGAGAGTTGTTCTGTCTGTCTCGCTCTGTGAGCTGTTCAGTTTTGTCTTGTTCTGTGTGTTGCTCTGTGTTCTGTACCCTAACATCTGTTCGGTATCTAGTTCAGTGAACTGTTCAGGGTGACCTAACTGTTGAATTAGTTCACTGTTTGTTGTCAATTTATGGCAACTCTGCGTTAAGCAACCTTTAAGTGTAATCAGAAAGCAAAGCGACCGAATTGGATATTAAAACGGCGAAATGAAAATATTGCAGCGTTACCTTAAGTTGCAAATCACAAAGCATCACACCGCACAGTGGATCCAGTTGTACGGCAGAACAACAACAACGACCATTCTGCCCTTGTGGAAAATGTCGAGCAATTCGGTCCTCTAAGCCAAAAAGGATTGCAAGCTTTGTGTATAAGCCAGCCCTACATGTTGCCAAAAATACGCGACGAGTAGATGGCTAATTTGACGAGCAAACTGAGCTTGGCATCTGCATGATCATCGGGGGCCAAACAGCAATACACACACATACACTTGTAATCATCTGTTTTCTCTCGCTCGCTGAGAACACAAGAACAACAGAACAAGAGCAAATGAACCAGAACAAATGAACAAGAACAAGTGAGCAAGAACAAGTGAGCAAGAACAAATGAGCAAGAACAAGTGAGCGAGAACAAGTGAACAAGAACAATTGAACAAGAGAACAAGTGAGCGAATTGAGTGAGTTGACTCACTTAGAAAAAAAGAACAAGTGAACATGTTCAGCGAAAAGAACAACCTTTACCCAACACTCTAATGTGGCCTACATAAATCCTAGAGTGCCAAAAATTCAACTTTTTCGTTTTTCCGCGATATCTTGGAAACAAGAGCTAATGGAGTTTATCCGAAACTAGTTTTGAAATCAGTGATCATAAACTTATCATATTTATTCAACAGGGCTGCACCTCACAAAGTTGGTCATTTTGTTGGCCAGTGTAATTGATCCATGGTATATGTCTTTAAGACCCAATGCATATGAGGAATTGGATATTAAAAAAGATCGAAAGGATATTTCAAAAAGATCCAATGGATATAGAAAAGAGGATATTTTCAACAGTTGAAATATATATTTTAATATCCTTTTTTCGAAAATAAATCGACTTTGAAAAGATCCAATGGATCCCATAGAGGATAGTTAACTATCCAGTCCAAATAGATAGTTCAAAATCATCCTACGGATCATTCATTTTCTCAGTGTACGACAACTATAATTGGCGGTTTTACTTCACTGTGGAACCATTTAGATTTTATGGATTATCATGAACTTTAATACACGGTATTTTATTCCCACTTCTAGCTCTCGACTTTAAAGCAACAAAACTCACCGATCGCTGAGTGTATCCTTTTCCCGTACAAAGTTCGAGGATACGGTCAGAAACAACGGTTCACTGGGTTTATGCTCATGATAGACAATATAGGTTTCTTCATCGGGCTCCGAGTCGGACACTAAGGAAATATATTGGAAAAATACTCAAGTATTAAAAGAGTCTTTCATTTATCAAACAAACTTACCTGGTTCATCTTCCTCTAAATGGTGTGAACTACTGCCATACAGATTTAGCAGCGCCTTGTGCTTATCCAGTGGCGAAGACGATGGTGCTGATTTGTCACTTTGTTCCTTGGTCGTGTTGTTTAGACTCTCATACTGAGTTTCAGCACTCTCATCACAAGTCTCGTAAAGCGATTTATCGTCCGTTTTGATGGGGGTCAGGGTTGTGTCAAATGAAGCTGCCGTCCATTGGGAGCTATTTGTGGGCGTAGAGCTAACATTGAGAGGCTCTGCATTAGGTGGAGGTTCCACATTTGAGTTGGAAAACTCTCCCAGGTACTCATTGAATTGCTGGCGCGCCTCATTACGCTCTTGATCGCTTGGCTGAGGTGAATCAAGGCCCACAATGCTTTGCATGAGCTCTGCTTGACCAGTTTGTAGCCATTCATTGCCATATTTAAGACGCAGGGACTGAATTTGTTTTTTGGCCTCCAAATGGGAGGAGTCGGTAGATTCATCTGGTTCTGCAAGTGGTGGAGGTACAGAAACAGACACGGAAGTTTCTTCGCTATGTTCGGCAATGTCAACAGTGCGGACCTTTGTAGGACGCTTCTTACTAGTCTGAGAAGTGTCTAGTGAATTATAATCCGTTTCTGAGGAAGAATCTTTCCCACGGACGGATATAGAACGCTGAGAGCCCACACTAGAGGACAGAGTGTTTATAGATGTGCTGGAATTATTAATGGATATCGAAAGACTCGAGTTTAATCGGTGATTTAGAGAGCCCACAAAGCGCAGCTTCTGTTTGCCAGTCACAGATTTTTCTGCCTTGGTCAAGGGTTCGAAATCAAGCACAAATTTGACGGTGGAAGTATTTTTATGCAGATATTGGGAGGTGGCCAATCGATGCTTTGGATTACAGGCCAATGGATTACCTTGTAAATTGAGCATAGTTAACGTAATCAACGCACTTAAGGGTAGAAGTTGGCTATGCTCGAGTAAACAATTATCGGAAAGATCCAAGCTTGTTAAATTCTCCATTTTTGCAATATCCAAAAGATCTTCCACATAATTATTGCTTATATTGAGGAATTGTAGACGTTTGCAGGCCTCCATATGAAATATAGGGAGATGAGTCAAACAATTGTAGCTCAAATCCAAAGTCTTCAGATGCGGCAACCATTTAATCGCAGTGACACTTGCCAGTTTATTGTGTCTCAAATTCAAATACTGCAAATGCTGAGCAAACTCTAGGGCTGTGTCAATGGACTTCAGATTGTTGTAACTGAAATCGGCTGTCTGGAGCTCGTTCCAAACGAAACCATTGGATCTATCGCCACCGCAATGGGTTATAATATCATCCACTGATGTTAAACTTTTAATGCAAATCAATTGCTGGAGCTGAGATCGCAGGGGTTGGATGCCCACCACTTGGCTGATACTGATCTTGTGCACCTCCAGACGCCTCAAAGCTCTAAATTTGGCTATATCTATGAGACCCTCGAAATAAATCTCGCTGGGGAAGTAGTTCAGTTTTAACAAAGTGGTTTTCTGTACGAAATCGTGCAGTAATTGAAGATCGGGAAACACACTCGATTTGGCATTGATGGGCTTGACCACCTGGAAGCCTTTGGAAGCGCCAGCGCCTAGATCGCTATCAGCAATCAATGTAAATGAATCATTCAGAGCCCTCAACAGGGAACCTGAGGAAAAAGTGAGAGAAGAGAGAGAAAGGTTAGGTTGATAAGTAAATCTAAGCTTAGAACAAAGAGGCAGTTGGTCATCAGGCATTAACCGCATGCTCTGCCGCATTTTACGTTCTATTTTTATACTCTGCAAAGGGTATTCGAATGTTTGTCAAACATTTTGACATTTTGGCTGTATGACATTTTTCGTATTGATTCTAAATTATATTAAATTTAAAACCAGAATGGTAGTTAAATGAATTTCAAATGGTAAAAAATAAGAGTAAGCAACTTCTAAAATTCTTTGAATATGCTGTAAAAATTGTAAGATGAACATGAATAACAATACAGGGCATTCAAAATTCGACCCGTCGAACTTATGTCGCACTCATTTGGTTTATGTGTAGTTCAATTCTCACCTGATAACGTCAGGGTAAACTCTGAGCTCAAAATTTTATCACCATTCTTGCGTAGCAAATTAGCCAATTCTGTGATTTTTTGTGGGTCCATTATGAGGTTTGTGTACAGTTTTTGTTGTTGTTGCAGCTGCTGCTGGCGTTGTTGTTGTTGTTTTTGCTGTCGTACCCAACAGCTGTATTTTTTTTATTGTTCTGCTTGATGAGTCAACTGCAAGCAAATATACGTATTTAAATATATTTAAATGTTATCGTATCTAAACATATCTCGCATTAATTACCCAATTTCAATTGTCATAAATTTATTTTTGTTATTACTTGGCAAAACAACAACAAAGAAGGGAAAAGAAACTGCGTTTGACGAGGTCGGCAAATCAAGGCGTATTAATTTCACATATCCAACTTTAACACTAGCCCTTAGACACTTGTAGTTATCTTTACATTTTATTTAGTTGGCTGCCTTGGTTTTTAGGCAGCATTTTAAAGTGTTTTCAATTTGTTTTGTTTTGCAGGTAAAATTTATTTTAGGGTTGTCGCGTTACAGTTGGCCTATCGATACAAATCTTGCCTCGCCAATATATTTATCGCTATCGAGAATCGAGGCAAGATATTTCTCCGTTAAATTTGAATGACACCCATTCGAAATCAAGCAAGGGAAACATGAAAAACTCTCAAAGGAGCCTTTTACAGATAAATATACAAAATCTTATACAAAAAGTTTTCTTATACTATGCATGGAGGGAGTAAGTTTAATACAGTTCTGTGCATTTTTAATTGGTTTCCGTATAAGTTCTTTCCCAAGTTTTCACAAATATTTATATGAGCATTATATTTTATTAATATTAAAATAGTACGAATTTCGCAATCGTAATTTTTGGTACTCGGTTTTATTTGTAAATGCTATAAAAAAAACATAAAATAATAACAAATTCTTAATGTGAAAAGAAACTTAAATTATAAACAATCTTCATAATAAATATTCAAATATTATTAATGTTGTCAATATTGATTCCATTATTCATTATAACTAAATTTAGTCGAGATGGCTTGGAATCATCCATTTAAAGGTGGATATATTAACGTTCGCCCATTCTTCTTCAATTGCCAAATAAAGATGGCTAGCTGTCTCAACCAGCTTCCTTTAGCAGAACGGATCCTCTCTTGGGGATTCAAATGGTAAAATATTTGTCGTTAAACTGTACTAATGTACTGAACTATGGGCTAATCCGAACATTTTTAAACCAAAATAATTGTCCAAAATTCAATTGTTTGTTAATGGCATAATATGATGCATATTTAAGCTTTAAAATAAGTAAGCAATATTGTTCTACGGTGTTTTTTTTTGTTCTGAGCAGAGGCATACCTACACCTACCTCTTGCTTGTATTAATTCTTAAAAAAAAAGTGTTTTTTATTGAGCAAAAAATGGGAAAAACATTCGATTCAATATTTTGTGCTTAGCAAAACTTCAAATTTGTTTCATTTTTTTTAATTTAAGGTACTCATTATATTAGTAACATATATACATATATAATAAAAACTTGAACTAAAAATCAGTTTACGGTGTGTAATGTCCTAAACGGCATATCGTACAGGTCTGATTTTTGGCATAGACTTTCGTTTAGTTATGCAGGCGCGCACTAAGAAAGAAAATTTGGATAGTTTTTCACCAATCTTCTGAAAAAGCCAATTAAATGTTTGTATGGGGTCATAACGGTTGTTCCGCTCAGGCAATGTTGTGGAAAAGTTGTTTCGCTGAGAACGCAAAAGAGAGTGAAAGCGCGCTGAGTGCGTGTATATGTATTTGTGTGTTTTTTCACATAAACAAGCAATAAATCAAATTGAGAACGGCCTCATCCAATTGCATTAAATCTAATGGCACATACAAAACACATCGATAGCTGTAACAAAATGTTGATCGCGTTTCGAAATAACACAAAACTAACAGCCAAAATGTGTGTTTGTGTTTTTGCTTTCATATGCACAAACAGATACAAGTGTCCGTCTTTTTGATACCAATGATTTTAAAAAATAATTTGCTTTTTAACAAATAGATAATATACAAATACAGTGTTCAGAGAGCTATTCAATTTTTTCTACTTACTACAATTTTTTCAAAACTTGGACGCGAACGAAGTCGCGGCGGGTTCAGCTAGTAAGGTATATATTCTTGATCAGCATGACGAGCTGAGTTCATACAGCCATGTCCGTCTGTCCGTACGTCTGTTTCTATGCTATCTCCTCCGTCAGTTTTAAAGCTATCGTAACCAAACTTTGCACGAAGTCTTTTAGTACAAATACGCTGCACATTTGTCGGAACCGGCCGAATCGGATGACAACTATATAGTGTCGCTCCCATATAAAAGATAGGTCTGAAAAATAGTCTTAGTGAGAAAAACTGTTTTTTTTTTAATGCTATCGCATCCAAACTTATTACTGATCAATATTATATGATACCACACAATTCTGCCAAGTTTGATTTCAATCGGATGATTATAGCATATAGCTGCCATAGAAACGAAAGTCCGAAAAAGTACACAGAGGGAAAAAACCGAGAACATTGGACTCAAAACGAGCTCAATCGTTACCAAAAGGTATGCATAAACGGGTAGTCTATGAAAAAAAAATAAATCGGAAAATGAAAACACAAATGAATTCGAATTTTATCATTACAAACTGAGTTTTAAGTCAATCAGATGAAAAACATATTTTTTGCATGCAGAATTTTCGGATTTTCCAAAACCGGGAAAACACGTACTATGCTATACTATACCATATTTCAAAGAACTGGGATCTTTTGGCTTGAAGTTGTATAGTTATGATCTTCGGCAGTCTTCAACTCTCCGTATTCATTATTTTGTTTACGTAGTTGAAGTGGGTATGCAGTGTGTACGTTAACAGAGAGAGCAGACCAGTTTCAATTGATATTGCATTTTTTGAAGAAGTTGAAGGGAGCCTAAATATTTTTTTGATGAAGAAGGTTAGGAGACGCTCGCTAGGGAAAAGTAGCAAAAATTTTTAATTTTTTTTATATTTATTTGACATTTGAAAAAAAAGCATTTATAAAATTCATATAAAAAGAAATTATCTTTCGACTTTTTTGTATGATAATTATTTATAGTTTTCGGCCCATCGAGGGAATTTTTTGAGCATATGCCGGTAAACTAGACAATTACCGACAACTTTATTGTTCATAATTAAAAATTTAGAGTTCCATATGGAAATTCCATAAATAAGTTATGTACTTTTTAATTAGCAGCTTTCAAACAGTCTAAGATTCAGTTGCATAGGAATCTAAACATTAGGTAAATTTAATTAATGCGAAATGAAATAGTTTTGAGTTTGCCATTTATGGTATGAACCTCATGGTGAAAGTTTCCTTTGATTACAGCCGCTGCAGTGGGCTGTACAACTTGTCGCAGGAAGTCGAGGGGCACATTCCTACAGTTAAAGGTCCAGTGTGTAGGTAGTGGCATTCTGGTGACCAACTCAAAGCACTGCGCCAACTTAGCAGACCACACAGATACTGATCCAAAATCTAAGCCCTCCCTTTTGCTTAACTTGACGGCCTCATTAAAGTTCCGGAACGTGCTCAGTGTTATCACAGCCGACGGCTTATCGCCAAAATAGTACTGCGGAAAGTCCAGAACAACTATGGGAGAGCCTGGTTTCATGTGTCCGTAACGCTTTTTTGTGTCTGCTTCTTCGAACTCTTCCAAATGTATTGTCGAACAGTTCATGCGATCAATTAAGCTCAACGACCTCAGATAGTTCGGATGTTTGTGTAGGCGCTCATCCATGGGTTGCAGACGTGCACGTAATCGGTTGATAATGTCCTCACGTATAGACTCCTCCACTAGCACACTGGCAATTAAACCTTTGCCAATCGGGTGCTTTAAGTCTTTTAAAATGGCTTCAGTCACCTGCGTTATGTCGCCTGTCGCAAATAAAATTATTAACTGCGGATTGACCCACTGTTTGTGAGTGCCATCTTCGGGATATAAGAGCATGTGCCGTTTGAGTACGTGGGCGTATATGTCAGGAATCTCACCCAACTTTTTCTCGAAGTCGGCATCGATCTTGCTCTCGTCGCTTGCATGGTTCTCCTCTGGAACCATCGACTGTGAGTTATTCAAGCTATCGTGATCGGTCATTTAAATTCTATTTATTTAAAGTTTTTGAATTTTTTTTAAGGTAAAATGTTGTCCTCAGTGTGCTTACGAAATTATTGAATGTGTCTACTTTGTCCAAAAAATTATATATGAGGTTTTTTTTTTTTCATTCTTTAAAATATTCGGGAGAATATTATAGAGACGATTGTTAACAGTCTGGCAGCCCTCCCGAAACACCAATTTGGATTTCGCGAGTTGAATGTGGATAATTATGCTCAACAAATTACGAAAAGAAATTTCTTAATGAAACGCGAATTATAAGGTATAAGGTTTACCGTTATTATTGGAACCCATCGGCACCGGAACGAAACCGAAACATTGGTTTTTTTATACGCACTCTGTACCGAAGTATAGAGGCCGGAATTCAGGACCACCAAAAATAACCAAAACAAAACAAATTTATTTCCAAATCCTCAAATTTTGGATAAATAAAAAACAAAACAAAACAAATATAATATATTAATAATTATTAATATATTATTTGATCGAAGTGGTACCAGTCAAGTGGATGGTGGAATTCATCGCACGACTTCTTTTTCTTCCACTCTATTACCGCATGGTCTGCGTCGCATTCCATATGGGTGTGCCCGAGCACAAATTATTATTGGAGTTATCGGAACTTAAGTATTTTGCGGAGTCATGGCGGTAGTAATGACTTTTATACAGCAAAAAACTCAGTATATAGCTTTCAATTTCTGAAATATCTTGTTCGCTTTGTTTACTTTTTTTTCCTTTTTTTACCATTTTCCGCTTAAATCGATATCTATGAAATATGGTAAAACCTAAGAATACATGTCTCAAAAACTAAATTAATTTTCCTTTGAAATAACAGCATAAGTCGAGTTATGTATTAAACTTTCAGCAAACTGGTTTTGGAACAAAGACACAATTAAAGATGTGTACCTGAAAGTTAAAAAAATGTTTTGGAAAAAAGGCACATTTAGAGTTATGATCCATAAAATAAAAACATTTAATATGGAATAAAAGCTTAAGTCCAGATATGCCATCAGGTAATCAAAAATATCAATGTGGAATAACAGCATAAGTCACAGTGTGTATTTTGGAATAAAAGCACATCTCAGATGTGTCATTTTTTTTAAATAAAAATAAAATAGGAATTCTGTCATAAAGCAGGTTTTGAATAGGGAAGAATAACACAACTGAGATATGCTGTTTTGCCTTTCATAAACTTAAGCAATTTACACTTATGTTGTTTTGTTTTACCGTAATATCTTTGTAACCAATCACCCGATTGTCCTGAAATTTTGACACAAAATGGAAAAGAAACCGAGGAAGCCATTGGTATTAATATCTCAATTTTGACATAACTCGAGATATGCTGTTATTCCTTATTGCCACAGATATATTCATTTATAAAATAAAAAAGATGTTGGACAATGCCAACAACACGCGGTGTTCCCAAGCGGTCCCCCATCTAAGTACGGACGAGAACCGATGTATTCAGCGTGGTATGGTCGTTGGCGAATCCCTCACAGCTAAACGTTTGTTTTCTATGTCATATTCATGTGGACTTGTAATTTTGGTTGGCAGATCAACATAAATACTCACATAAATATAAATATTTATAAATAAAATGCGACTCTTTGTGTTTCTTCTTGACCGGAGAAAATGTTTTTTATTAGTTTGTTTGAATATTCAATCAATTTCTTTTCTTTCTTTCTTAAATGTATGTAGTATATACAAGGATGTGAACGATTTGTGTCGCTTGGGGATTTCTTAAGCCTTCTTCTTGGTACAGCCACCCTGGGCAATGATTACGCTCATCGTTCCGGATGGCCAGTTGCAAATAATGACGGAAGACTCTTGTTTTCTTGCCAGCCAACTCAAGAACTCAAAGTTTTTAGTTGATTAAGATTGTTTGCTCCAATATTCCATATTCCATCATTGACGAACGTTCAATTTTCTCTTATATAACACATCATATTAGTTTTAAGTTAAACTTAATAATGAACACAATTCGTTTAGGGGACTAGTTGTAGTTGTAGTTTGTTTGAGTTTTTAATTAATTTTAAGTTTTTGATTTAATTTAGACTTTTCTATTCTATAACTTTTATATACATATTAGTTTTAAGTTAAACTTAATAATGAACACAATTGGTTATTTTTAAAACATTAAAGAAATTAAAATAAAAATCGCTAAAACTTAAACAGGGCTGCACCACACTCGATCAGGCTCTCGCCTGGAGAGGCTGCGGTGTGGTCAGTGAGCTGAAAAGGACAGAAACGGTTAGCTTTTGACTCTGAATGTATAAGAAAAGTACTTACACTATACAATGTAGTGGGCCCGCACATAATCCAGCTCTTCCTGAGGCACTAAAGCAGCCACATCCGCTGGTATGGTGACCAAAGGCACCTCCATTGGGCAGCGATGCCGTAAGAAGGAATGATAAGAAGACAGGATTTTGTCACACAGTGGGCATTTCAAAATTGGGTGCTCAAGTTGGACGTAAACACCCAAAGTTGTACTGACCACTGTGTGACAAACCCAGCAGTATTTCTTCTTCTTAATTATTTGCGCGGCAGCGGACCGACGGATGGGTCCCCTCCGTGCGGGCTGTGGCGGTGAACGCGGAAGCGGTGGCAAGGGTGATGGCGGCGGTGGCAAGGGCGGTGATGGCGGCGGTGGCGAGGGTGATGGCGGCGGTGGCAAGGGCAGTGATGGCTGCGCCGGAGGCGGTAGACGCGCACGCACTGGTGAGTACGCAGGTAAAACTGGTGAGGGCGGCGGCGAAGGAGGCCGACTCCAATTACTCCAGCTGCTGCTGTGGCTGGGGCTGCGGCGCCTCTTCCTCTGTTCGTCCTGCTGCTGGACCGGCGGCGGCGAAGGAGGCCGGCTCCGTTTAATCCTGCTGCGGCTGGGGCTCTGACTGCGGCTGCGGCTCCGACTGCGGCTGCGGCTCCGATGGCGGCGCCTCTTCCTCTGACTATGCGGGGGACTCAAGTGCACTTGAGCCACCTGTGGCGACTGAGCCACCTGTGGCGACTGAGCCACCTGTGGCAACTGAGCCACCTGTGGCGACTGAGCCATCTGTGGCCAAAGGTACGGCATCGACTGGATCATAGGCTGCACCATAGGCTGCACCATAGGCTGCACCATAGGCTGCACCATAGGCTGCATCATTGGCTGCACCATAGGCTGAAACATCGGCTGCATCATTGGCTGCACCATAGGCTGCATCATGGGCTGCATAAACGGGGCCATCTGTGGCCACTGGGCCATTGGCGGCCAGGCGTAAAGGTAGGCCATTCCTCTATTCCTCTGACTGTACTTGATTTTACTTATCCCACTTTTTTTAGGTAAAATCCTTTCCTCAGTGAGCTTACGAAATTATTGAATGTGTCTACTTTGTCCAAAAAATTGTATAGGAGGTTTTTTTTCATTCTTTAAAATATTCGGGAGAATATTATGGAGACGAATGTTAGCAGTCGTGGCATCCCTCCCGAAACACCAATTTGGATTTCGCGAGTTGAATGTGGATAATTATGCTCAACAAATTACGAAAAGAAATTTCTTAACGAAACGCGAATTATAAGGTATAAGGTTTACCGTTATTATTGGAACCCATCGGCACCGGAACGAAATTGGTTTTTTTATATGCACTCTGTACCGAAGTATAGAGGCCGGAGTTCAGGACCACCAAAAATAACCAAAAGAAAACAAATTTATTTCCAAATCCTCAAATTTTCAATAAATAATAAAAATTCAAAAATAAATAATATTTTTTCATTTCATATTTAATTAAATAAAAAAATTGTTGGACAATGCCAACAACACGCGGTGTTCCCAAGCGGTCCCCCATCTAAGTACTAACCGCGCCCGACGCTGCTTAATTTCGGTGATCGGACGAGAACCGATGTATTCAGCGTGGTATGGTCGTTGGCGAATGCCTCACATCTAAACGTTTGTTTTCTATGTCATTTTCATGTGGATTTGTAATTTTGTTGGTTGGCAGAAAAACAACTATAGTTCATTTTTTGAACTATACTTCATTTGAACTATAGTTCATTTTTTGAACTATAGTTCATTTTTTGAACTATAGTTCATTTTTTGAACTATAGTTCATTTTTTTAACTATTGCTCGTTTTTTTAACTATTGTTCATTATTTTAAATACTGAGGATAATTTTAATACTGTTTGATACATGATACACAGTCGGCTTGGTTTCGATGGATTTGTTGAGTTTGCGTGCGCGTAAAATCAGGGCTTCGGTGCTTGCTCGCGCAGTTGCTCGGTCAGTTTGTTGAGATAAATGTTAGCAGCGATTTCTTAATGTTGTTATAGGCAAAATGAAAAGCTACATCTTCATAGATGTCGCAGCCATGGATCACACATGTCGCGCTGGGGGAATCTTTACACAATCAGCGAGTTACCCTTAACCCGTGCCTCTTAGTAAATTCAAGTTAACATGTCAGCCAGTTGGGAAGCTGGCTCATTAATACCAATAGCGTTGGCACGCTTTACCGAAATTTTCTCCTCACTGGCAACTTCTGGCTATGCTCGAAGAGGAAAAAAAGTAACACCTAGGCCTTGGCTAAATCCGTGGCTGTGCACTCGAAAAACACCTTGTTGGTCTTAGGCAAGTTCTTCGATCGTTCACCATTAATGATGGTCAGCAGTGAGAGAACTACACGATTGGCATCATAGATCACTGGGAAGAACCACGAATGATGTGGCTTAAGCTGGGCATATAAGTCCATCAACTGCAGACCTGTCATATTCTGAGTTTGGTTATGCGGTTTGAATTTGATTCCCTCTGACGCCAAATCCTCGCAGCTGAAGGCTCCCTGTAATGTGTCAATGTCGTGGGTGCCCATGGCCATCAGGGTAAATGTTTTGGAACCGCTTATCCTGCGGATCAATGAAACTTTTGCAGAACTCTGGGGTAAAGGACACATTGCGAAGCAAAGCGGCCACAGCATGTGGAAGAATCTGTGCTGATAGACTCGTACATTTCTCAAAGCCAAAGTATGAGATTTTCGAGCCAACCCAGCAGCAGGTGCTAAGTGTTGCCTCCTCCTGCTATTTGTAATTTTTTAAATCTGAATAGCTTGTTAAATTCATAGAAAATCATTATTAAATGCAGGCCCAATAGATTTTCATATCTCATGTATCAGACAATGAGTAAACGCCTTAAAATTGGCTTCAGTGGTAAAAAAAAATGAACTATAGTTCAAATTATGAACTATAGTTCAAATTGAACTATAGTTTAAAAAATGAACTATAGTTCAAAATATGAACTATAGTTCAAAATATGAACTATAGTTCAAAATATGAACTATAGTTCAAAATATGAACTATAGTTCAAAATATGAACTATAGTTCAAAATATGAACTATAGTTCAAAATATGAACTATAGTTCAAAATATGAACTATAGTTCAAAAAATAAACTATAGTTCAAAAACTGAGAAATACATAGTTCAAAATATGAACTATAGTTCAAAACCAAGACCTAGTTCATTAGTTCATTTTAAAGACTAGTTCATTTGAACTAGTTCAACAAAATCGGCCCAACTCTAATGCACAACATTTCAAGTATTTTTAACTATCTGGCAGCCCTGCTCTTTGTTTCGAATTACCGATACTATTGTGCGCCGGCATGCCATCGCTAATCAGCTGTTTCTTTAAGTGGAGGGGGTGGCAAACCAAGCAAAAGCAAAGAAAAACATATTTCGCCTCCAGATAGACGTCCGCCCGCACACAACGTGCAAGTTAATCAATAAACTTAATAAAAATGAGTCTTGATGACGTCATTTATGTACTGTGTCTGCTGGCCTGCATAGGAGCCGGCAGCTATGTGAAGAAAATTCGTGATGAGGCGCAACGAAAACTGACATCCACAGCCTTGGGCATTTTGGTGGTGGTTATTGTATCGGGATTCCATAGTTTGCACTGTTTCATATCCTTGGCCTTGGGTACGGCCAGTGTGTTGTTGGTGGATGCCAGGTGGGTACATATACCATACATACAAAGGTTTTATAAACATTTTTCCAATCCAACAGCAAATGCCACCTGGTCACTTTTGTGATCATGTTTGGCTATCTCGTGTTCTTCCGTCTATTTGACCTGTATCTAAGCATACCCGGCCACACCAATATGATCCAAATGATACTCACCCTTAAGGTTATTGGTTACATAACTAAAAACTTAGTTGGCAGTCATTTTTTAAAGTTTAATCTATTTATTCCAGGTGTCTGGCATTGCATTTGAAAAGACCGCTGCCTGGAAACGTCTACGGGCCCGAGATGAGCAGACACAAAATGAGCAGCGAGATGTTAACCAAGAAAGTCTAGTGGAGATTACCGACTATGATGTGGAACTGCAGCAGCTAAGCGCAGCTGAGATTCTGCATTATAGCTTCAATTACATTGGCGTGCTTACGGGTAAAAAATAATCTATCTCTCTTCTTTCCGCTCATTTACATAGCCATTAAACCAGTATGGTCTGTCGGTGGCCCTACATGGTATCAAAGTTCAATTACTGATAGTAAACCAAATAGGTGCATGTATAGGAGAGTCTATCAATAGACTTTTATAATCTTTTGCTCCAACTTACACTATTGTCATCCTATCATGATCCCATCTAAATCTATTGTTTTTGTTTGTGCCAGGACCCTATTATCGTTATCGCACATATCGTGATTACTTCGAGATGCCCTTTAAGAATCATGCTCCCAGTGTTGAGGCCACCATAGAGAAGCTGAAATATGCCGTTTTTTACTGCAGCATTTATCTCTTCACCAACTACTTTTGGCCCATTGAGGTGAGTCAAATTAAATTGTGTACGAAATCAATTAAGAATTTTGCTCTCCTTTTTTACAGTATGCCCTCAGCGATGAGTTTTACAATGATCGGTCCTTTGTCTATCGCCTGCTGTATGTTTGGCCCACATTCTGTGTATTCCGTGCTCGCATATACACGGGTCTTACGCTAAGTGAATGTGTCTGCACGATGGCCGGATTTGGTGCCTATCCAGAGGAGGCAGATGCCAACAATGGCGAGGGACCTCGCAAGCATTATCAGCACCTGAAACGAGATGCCGATAAACATACCTACAACTTCACCACAATTGTTAATACTCGTGTTCTGGAAGTGGAACGTTGTTGGACTTTCCGAGAGGGTATGAAGCATTGGAATGTGTGTGTACAATATTGGCTGGCTGTCAATGTTTACAAGCTATTCCCCAGCAAGAAATACAGGTGGGTGGTGTAGGCTCCATTCATTTGTAGAGGCTAGGCTAGATTTGTTGTCTATATATACGTTGTTCTTGTTCCCATTTCTCTTTGCTACTGATGCACACCCACACAGGGTGGGCAGGTATAACAAGTAGTTCACATTGCACATATTCCCAAATGAACACTATTCTTATTCTAATGTTTCAGAACGGGTGCCACTTTGCTTTGCTCGGCCTATTGGCATGGCTTCCGACCTGGACACTATTTCTGCATCATGGGTGCACCTTTCTATGTGGCTTTGGAGGATATGTGGCATAAGCTGGTGCGTAAGAATGCCACGGGTATGAGGCGGCAAGTGATGGATGTCATATTCTGGATCTTCAAGTGGTTCGCCTTCAGTTATCTGGGTACCGCCTTCCTACTCTCGTCTTTTGGACGCATTTGGTATTTCTATAGCTCAGTCTATCATATTGGCTACATAAGCTGGATCGTAATGATAGCTTTGGGATTCTATCTGACCAATTTGCAAAAGGCTGCAGAACGCAGGCAGAAAACTGAAAACAAGGCAGACGATGGAGGAGTTGCCCTGAAGGAAAAGGCTCAGTAAATGTTTAACAAGTTGAGAAGATATAACTTGTATCATTTGAAACTATTATGTGTATAACCATAGAACAATAGCTTATCTTTATAAGCATGTACAGAAATCGTAAAAGATTGACCATCCATTTACCTAAGGTGTTTTGATTAATTTCCAAAGCGAATTTCCAAACTAAACAAATCTAATTAGTTTTTAGCAGGGACTGTAAGTGTTATAACATTTTTTTTTTCAAATTACAAAATAAGAATTATTTCGAAATTTTTTTAAAAAAATTTATTTTTAATTTTTATTTAAAAAATTTTTTGATTGATTTTTAAAATAAAAACTAAATTTTTATTAATAAAATATTCTTATATGGGTTTTAGCGAACTGTTTTTTGTCAAAGTTTTAAATAAAATTTTTTTTTATTTAAAAAAATAATAATAAAAATAAAATTTAAAAAATTAAAAATAATTTTTTTCAGCAAAATATTTACGATAAATTAAAAGTAATTTTTTCGATAAAAATTTAATAAAAGAATTTCTGCCCATGTTAAAGAGCTAGAACAAAATTATTTCTGGTGCCCCCCGGTCATATATGTAGGTCCTTAAGTTTAAATAAATTGGTATAATTTTTTTTCCATAACTGTTATTTGCAGTCTCTGGTTTTTAGTCATTTAATTTGTTGCTATAAATATGAAAATAAATCTTATTATAAAAAGCTTTACAATTAATTTAAGGGCTGTAAACCTATTTAATTTTGGTTGGGATCAATCCGGGGTCGAGTTCACAAAGCTTCAGAGGGATATCGAATTTTAAACAATTCTCTAAATGAAAATCTATTGTGTAAATATTTTTAAAAGAATTTCAGATCTAAACAGTAAGTCTTTCTGTTTACTATTTACCAGGGACCGTAATCATTATAAGTTTTATTTTAAAAATCTCGAAATAATGATTTTAAAATGATTTTTACGATTTTCTTCAAAAATAATGATTATTTTTGAGTAATAAAATAAAACTTAAATAATAATAATTATTTCTGAGCAAAAAAATAAAACTCAAAAAAAATGATTAAAAATGATTTTTGATTTTTACTTTTTTGCTCAAAATAAAACTCAATCTTAATTTACGACTTCTGTGTTAAACTTTTCGCGGATGTGATTAAATAATACAAAATAATACATACTATATACCCACTGCAACAGAAATTGAGGAATAAATGAAATGTAATAGAAAATAGTATTTTGATCCTTAATATTCGTCCTTGAAGGACATACGGTATATCATATGAAAGGTATTCAATCATAGATCAAGAATATTTAATCACATCCTGATTTCAAAGTATGTTTGAAAACAACTTTCTGATTTTGCTCATAGGATACAAATTTTTGGATATTTATATGGAAATTGTGGTTATTTTTTGTGATAAATCGACTTTTATTCCATTCGAAATTTTCAAGGCATACTACAAATCTGCACCCTCCTGCATACTTCCTTGATAACATAATCAATATATTGGAAGGCCTTGTTTATTTGTAAAGACATAGTTAACAATTGTCTGTCAACATTAAATGGGTTGTGTTAAACCTGCTTCACCATCCAGATAGGAGAATTTGTTATTGATATGCCCCGGCTCACATCAGGTGGATAGAGAAGACAGGTTTAAGGGCGTGGAGAGGATAAAAGCAACATAATATTATACGAATTAATATACTGAGAACATTCAGTTGACAACAAATGGTACAAGATATTATAATTAGCACATACAACGAGAAAAGGACAATGCTGTGCGAAATTTGTCCTACTCATGCTAAGTGCAAGAGGTTGATAAGACCGCGTAGCTCTTGTTGGAGAAGGTAACATGAATCACTATCGCCATTGATCAACTTATGTACGAATATGACACCATGGCAAGTTCTCCGATTCTTCAACGTTGGCAGATTTATTAGCCGTAGCCTGTTAGTATAGGATGGCAGTGTGCGGATGATGCTCCCAGTTCAGGCCGCGCAATGAAAACAGAAGAAATTGTTTTTGAACACTATCTATAAGGTCTTGATACTTATCATACTGAGGAGACCAAACGCAAGAGCAATATTCAAGGACCGGTCGAACAAAAGAGGTAAACAGAAGTTTGGTGATGAAGGGATCGTCGTATTCCTTTGAACAGCGTTTGATAAATGCCAAAACACCCTTAGCTTTGTTTACTATCAGTCATAGTATTGATGCGTTCTAGATTGCTGTGCCCTAAAGAGTAGGTATACAAATGAGGTCTATTGCGGTAAAATGTCATGAGCTTGCACTTTGAATGATTTAAGTACAGCAAATTATTTTGGCACCAAGATTGAACGCTGACAAGATCATAGAGATCCATTTGAGCAGTAATTCAGGGAAACCAATTAATGGATGTTTATGCAAGAGTAGAAGATGATTTACAGAATCAAACGCTTTGCTAAAGTCAGTATAAACAACTTCAGTTTGCTGCTTTTCAAGAAAACCACGCCGGATTATAGAGCTAAACTCAAGGAGATTGGTTGATGTAGAACGGCGCTTCATAAAACCATGTTGAGTTGGAGAAATTATGGAGCTACAAAAGTTTTGCAACTGAGTAGTGATGAGTTTCTCAAATAGCTTGGGGATCGCGCATAATTTTGCATTGCCACGATAGTTCTCGATGTTGGCCTTAGTCCCTTTTTTATGGAGAGGTATAACAAAAGATTCCTTCCATATAGTTGGTAGTAACGACTTATTGGGAGACGTTTGAAATAGACTCGCTAAAGGCTTACATAGCGCAAAACTTTAAGACTTTGGTAGGAAGAAGCAGGATGAAATAGTGAAAGATATGGAAGCCCGAACATCTTTGATTATGTCAATTGAAGACCACTGCTCGTTAATCCCTTTATACTGACTCGTAAGCTTTCAAAAATGCATTCAATTAATATTTCTTTTATGACTAGATCTTGAAGTGCAGAATCGTGCAACGTTTTTCATGTTGAAATAACAGCAAAGTGTAAGTCACCTTCAGGAATACCATTATGTCTTAATTTAAGAGAATAATCAATATACATTTTGTAATAGTTTGTTGTCCCTGAAATTTGCCGCCCCAAATACTTCCCGCCCCTGAAACTCACAGCCCCTAAAAACTGCCGCCCTTAAAAATTTGCCGCCCGGGGCGGGCCACTTATAGCTTAGTGCGGCCTACAAAAATTCTAGAACGACAAGAAGTCGGAAATGTAGTTTTTGGCGAATATCTTGGAAACGGGAATTAAGATATGGCTTTGACATATCAACTTGTAATCAGCAGGAATTAGTTAAAGATGCTCGGGATACTCACAAAAGGTCTGAGTTATGGTCTACACTTTTGAACGTCAAGAACTTACCTTTCACATTTTAAAAACAAAATATTCATTTCGCCATTTTTTGGTTCAATTTGTAAAAAGATTATAATAAATTTATTAAGGTTTACAAGTGTAGATGTTTATGGTTCTCTAGTACTTCAAATATTTGCTGAAATTTAAAAAACAAACGATTTTGAAAAATATTGGAAAAAAATAAAATTCGAGATAAGGAGCATATTGCTTGTGTTAAGATAATAATTAAAACCAATTGAAATCCTTAATTTTTTTTGGGTATAACAAATATTCGATACCAGCTCGAATTTGGTCTAAATTCAATGCGTTTCGATTTCAGTTTTTTTTAAACAAATTTAGTTTCTTCAAATGTGTGAGCATGGCAAGAGATTTCCTGTTTCCAAGCAAATGTCACGCCGACGATGGCTCATCGGTGACCAGAGAGAGCCGACGCTTCACATCCTGCGTGGTATTGTAGGCGCCGCAGTGCACGCACTTTAGTCCGATGAAATGGAATTTGGTTTTCGAAGTCTGCAAAAAAAGAATGTTTGCATTAGAATCCCTTCTCCAGCTTGTGCTCAGGCACTCACCTTGTGGCAATCGTTGCAGAATATATGCACACGCTGGTTCTCATACTTCAGCGCCACAGGCATGCGCAACGCCTGCGCATCTAAATACTCCCACAGCGCTGTCATATCAATCAGGGAGGTCTGGCAGGTGGGGCAGGTGTAATGGCCAGAGGCCAGCAGCTGATCGAAGCACATCTTGTGCAGCAGATGACCGCAATCGGGAATGTGGCAGGGAATGCGCGAGGTGTGGATGTCGCCTAGGCAAACGGGACAATGCGAGCGAGAAATATTCTCCACGCACTGTAAAGGTGGGAGAAGAGCAGAGAGATACACTGGTTGAGAACGAAGTCATTTACATTGGATATCTTTACGACTTGAATTCTTAAAGCAGCCTCAATTAGGCAACCGGTTGGAGCATGACTTTACATAAATACCCATATTCAAACTTTACTATTTCTCTAAAATGCTTTCAAAAATTTGAAGGTCAATCTATATTCAGCACTTGGCACGAAAAAAAAAAAACAGTTTGATTTTAGTGTCAGTGTCAAACTAATCTGCATAAACCCAAGTGTTCTTTCCATTTGCATACAATCACCGAATCAAAATATTAAAATGTAAAAACTAATTCAACTGATTAAGTACCATGAATAGGCGACGTATAATGAATTAGATTCTGGAGAAAGTCAAGGTTAAAAAGTCAGTTAAGCCTGGCTGTAATATACCCTGTTAATTCAAATTTTTGTTTTTCAAGAAGTTTCTATAAGATGAGGTAGAGATTACCTTAAGTGATAAGTTTATTTAAGGATACCCAAACGTTGCCACACAGAAAAAAAATTAAGATCCATTTCAATTTGATGTGTGTTTTTTCATATCATTTTTAAACAATAACATGAAGTGCAAACCTCTCTAAAATCGTCCGTGTTCTCAATTCCATTTCCACAAATGTGTTTCGAAAGTGGAATTGATTCCTTTTCTGGTAAAATTAAAACTAAAGACTTTTTCGGACTCAAACGTTTTATCTTTTGGCTAGTGAAAATAAAAGTATATTTGGAATTTTGCATTGCAAAGATAAACTACCCGCGAAATAAATATAGATCATAATTCTCTGCTCAATATAAGATGATTTGGTATCACAAAAAAAATACTAAAGTTTACGAAAACTTTCGATTGCTAAGAGGCTAAGCGCGAAAAGCGAAAAGAAAAACGTGCCAAACGAACCATCGCTTCACCTGCCTTTCCATACATTCAATGTTTTAATCAGTTGGGAATCTCAAAAAACAATGAAAGTAAAAATAGGTCAAGCTACCATGTTTTCAAATTTTTGGTGTAATTAAGCTTAAGCTTTATTGTTGGTGGCACAAATGTTTGCAATTTTGAGCTGTCAATTATTATACCGCGTTGTTGCAATAATTTTTTTCTGAACCAAACCCTTTCCAACTATTTTCACAACACAGAATAGGTTTAAGTTCGATTTATTAAAGGGGGTGTGCTGCCGGCAGGAATAAGTGTAACACAATGTGTGTGTCTGAGTTAGAGATGGCGGGAGTATTGAGCATCAATAGTTGCTAGTGATGTGTGACCGCCACAAAAGCTACAGTAGTGGCGCCATCTATCGTTGAGTTTGGTGATTAACTCAGCTAATAATGTTTGATTAAAGTCATGTAAAACTTTAATTTACCAAAATTATACATACAAGCTGCAAGGGTATATAAACTTAGCTCGAGCCGAACTAGCTTTACTCTATTTTTCTAAGTAGTAATAGCCCTTTTACAAAGATAATAAGATATTGGTAAATGAATTCTATGGATATTCGCCAGTATGTTGGAATTACATTTTCAGCTTGCACCAGTCACAGAAACACGTCGCGCAAAAGTGCTTGTCCTGACTCTCTAAGTGCTCGAATACAACTGACCAGCCGCTCGTTCGTTAGCTAGGTAAGCCCTTTATCTCCAAAGTACAGTCGTGGCGGAAGAGAATCAGTCCTATTACTTTCCGAACAAACCATGTATAAGACGTTACAGATTGGCCAGAGAAGCGGAATCTTAGCTTTGGGTAATATAAGAAGAAACAGAATCCCAAATAAAGAAAAGTTCCCGCGGTTCATCTGTACAAAATGTTTCCGATTTTGGTTGAGTGGATATATCACTTACTTCATGGGGCTTTCATTGGAAATTATTTCTTAAGACTCTGCACGACGATTTAACAAAGCCGAACAAAGAAAATGTTCAAATTGAACGCCCATTTGCAGTAGCGCAATACAATAACTATATGGGAGGAGTTGATCTGATAGACAGCATAATTGCCAGAACTAAAATGTTATTAAGAAGCAGACGCTGGCATGTTAAAATGTTTTATCATCTACTGAACTTTACAGTGAGCAAATTCTTGGTTTTTGTACAAACGAGTTAACAAGACAAATGGATCAACTAAAAAGGTTTTCGGATCATCTAACTTTCGGTTTCATATAGTCAAAACTGGGAAAACGAAGCTCTATTCTTAAAAATGAACTGAAGCTAAAGAAGTAGACAAGTCCAACATTGGGTGTGCCAAATCAAATGGTACACCACTATGAGTACAGGTAATAGGATTAGATTTTAGGAATAATTGAATAGACATAATAGAAAAATTGTTTTACAAATTTTCATATACAAATTAAGACTCTTTACTCACCCTATGCCCATCAATCTTTAACTGTATAGGTAGACACATGTTGCAGACTTCACAGTGAAAGAAATTATGTGCTCCGCCAATGCGACAAATGCCACATTGATGACAATGATATTGCTGTTTATCAGAATCATCAAACAGATTGCAAATCAGGCAAGTGTACTGCGAATTACAAAAAAACAACAAACAACATAAGAAAAAGGCAGTAATAATTTTTTGAATAAGGGTACTTACCTTCCCAAAACGCACACCACATTTTTCGCACTGCTCCTGAACTTTCTGACGAACTTTACACTCGGAACAGATAAGCTCAGTGAGGGTCTTACGATCGAAATGGTGTGATTCATTTTCATCGTGACAGAAGCGACATTTGTAGAACTTATTACAGCAGGGTGTCTAAAAGAAGTAGAAGAAAATTGAAGTAGAAGATGAGGAAAATTTTGAAGGAACACAACACAATTCATTAGCATAAGTCTAGTGGCCAGCTAAATGGCTTGAAATTGAGCTGCTAATACGTGACGTGACCGAAACCACATCCATTCCAAGCTGTGACTTAGCGTTACCATTAACATTGGAGCCACCAGCCACCATCGCGATTCAATTAAATGAATCATAAATTTTAATTAAATCAAGGGGAATGTTCAAATCGAAGAGCGGCGGTACATCACAATATGAAACACCGCTTCGTCTCTTCATACATAGTCCAGAAACCGCGTCGACGCTTCATTAGATTGTCGCTAATTGTTTGGCCAAATACAATACATTTATCAAATTTTGTTCGTTACAATAAAGTAGGAAATTTAAAGATATTAAAGCAGGTTTTTTTTTAGGTGAGAAGCATCAATGGTTAAAATGGGGACCGCAACATACCAGCACGTAGGCATTAATAAAACTATAGATGATGAAATTATGTCACGTTACCTGGTACACTTACATATTACTCCGTCTTCTGTATTGTACTTACACGTATTGAAACAGTTTATCGGTCTTAATTAAATTTGTTACCTTTTTTATTTGTGTGCAAATATAGCCGAGTGTTGAATCAGGTGAAGGTGTTAAACTATATTTGTACATACTCGTACTAAACAGACTAAATGAAATTAATTTATACATGTGGACTTAAGCTCAATGTGAAAAGCCTTGTGTGCACCATTTAAAGTGGAGCAGAAGTTATCAAATTGATGCTATCCAGATCTAAAGTTTTCTGATGTACCTTGAGAAATGTTTGAATAAAGTTTGAGTATTTTGTATATATATTCATCATGAAGTAAGCTAAGCAAAACAAAACAGAACTTTTTTTCTTTCGTTATAAGAGGATGCAAAAGAAGAAACACAAAGAAACCGGATTTTAAGTCTCTTCTTATTTTTAAGTGTTATTATCTGAATGCAAAGTTTAAATAGATATATAAAAAGCAACGGTTGACGTTGCTGTCCTCAAGTTATTTATATCTTTAAAGATAGTGTGTTAATGTGCACACACAATATGTAACTACTGTTGATATAAATAAAACTTACACCAAAAAATTAGTCTAGAGTTTTAGTTCTTTTGATATTTAATACCTACATTAAAGCTAATAAGCCCGATTGTGGCACAATTTTAATGTTTGATGGAACTCAATACACACATATGATAAATATATGTACGAGAGCTGTGCCTTAATTAGTTATCATACTTTGTGCATCTTTGCTGGCATCCTCAGCATAAGAGTACAAAAATACACACGACTTAGGTAACTCAGGTCATAATATTTCTCTAAAACGAACCATGTATAAAACTATTTCTGTACAGTAGGGCTTGACTTAAGTAGTTGACTAATTGTATGCAGTTTTCGCCATTTTCTATTCCTGCCAGTTGCATAGAGTGCAGTTTTTTCGCTTTGATGAGGTTTAGTCTCTAAAGCTTGCCACGTGCCATTAAGATCAAACGGATTTGACTTGTACATAGAAAATACCTCAGTAAAATAATTTCACTCTTCAAGACCGTAGCAAGGTACTTTATAAATTTAGTTTTCTGTGCTTCTATGTGATTCTTGAATAAGGACTGCCCTATAATATTTTTAGAAAGTTTTTTCTTGTCTAGAATCTCCATGTTGAACGTTAACGCTGCTAAGTTTTCCCACTCTTGAAAGTAAGGTTGTCAATATTTCTCAAAATATCAATATCGGAAAAACGAAAATTTTTCTAAAGGCACGCACAAAATTTGAAAAAAGACAATCAGAAAAACAAATTATTGAAAAAGTGTCGGTACTATTCCAGTATGAATTACTCCAAATATGAGCTGTCTAGATAACGCACAGCAGCGATAATTTCAATGAATGCAACAGAGAGTTAAAAGTGATTTTGGCCATTAACTACGATCCATAAGGATGTTTTTTATTTTAATTAAAAATAAATTACAAAAAACTGAATTGGATTGTAAGATAATTTCATTAAAATGATGATATTTACGATTTTTAAAATTTTAAGTCACTCTTTCCATAATATATCAAGAAACGCGCGAGTAATGTTAGCTTCCGAATCTTGAGCCGTAGCAGGCTTATCGACGAAACATAAATTTATTTCGAAATATATCTGGAATGTAATTTTCTCAGACATCAAATGCATTTTTCCAATTCTTAAAAAATTTGTTCGTATTTCATTCCGCACACCTTATGAAAAGGAAAAGTCAAAATTATTAATATCGATATTTTATATAACGCGTCCAAAAAATCGATATATCGGCATTTTCTCAAGCTTAAGAAAACGAAAAGCTTTTAAGGAACGTCTGCACCATAAAACTGTTAATAACCATTTCTAATAGCCGTTATATCTGTTATATCTTAGTTTTCTGAAGATACATATTTTCAAAGTATGTACATTAATAGTGAGATTTTCTTTTTCCTTCCTCTACTCAAATGAGATAACAATTTAGTTGAGCACAATGCTTCGTATAAGACTGCTGTACAAAATTGCTCTAATTTCAAAGCTGTTGAAAAGTGTTTCTTTTCATGTGAAGTGTTGTGCGAACTAAATTTTTATTTTATATGAGTACATATGTATAGGCCTTAAAAATTCACAGATTCTGCTTACAAAAAATATCAAGTGACAAATTTATGCTATCTGTTGCTCTTTACCAATAGTGGTTAAACTAAGAATTAAAGAATACCCACTGCTTAATATGATCCCTCGTCATTCTGCATTATACGTGTATGATTATTATATCATTTATAAAAATATCGATAATTGCCCATATCAGCATACAAAATATCATATCGTAATAACCCTTACTTGAAAGCACTGCTTTCGTTCGTTGCAAATAAGTATTCCTTAAATCTTTGGAAGTGCTGCTGAAGTGTTGGTCTGCAGTAAATAAATGCAGCGGTGCTAACCCCGCCTCATAGCACAACAATCTATTTGGGGTGTATGAGGTTAGGTGTAAAAGTATCTTAGTTGAATACCAGAGCAAGTTTTCAACTTGCTCAAATAGAATAGGGTCGATCATGTGCTGGACCCTACCGCAGCCCAAAATATTTTGATTGTTCAATTTCAGGATCAATAATTAGCTGTTTTCACTACCTTCAGCTTTTTTTTAAGTGTATCGTGGTAAATCCATATTCCCAGAAATTTGAAGGTCTTAACAACCTGAAATGCCAGGTCTTCTCCAGTGCTTTTTGAACGCCATGATCTTAGACTTATTGGAGATTACTAGATGTCAATGTCAAATTTAGAAAAGTTTCATCGTGGCTACTTGCCAATATTAGATGCGAATCGGGAATAGGCCTCCTTCACAGTAGTCCTGCAATTCCTGATTCCAGTAACAAACGAGAGCGTAAGTTAAAGTCGGCTCTAACCGACTTCGATATACCCGTTACTCATGTAAAACATGTTTAACAGTGTTCCTGCGTTCCTTAGGGTGACCATCCGAAAAGTTTGCAACATTTTTTATTTTGCTCATAACTTGAGAACCGTTCATCCGATATTTTTCATTTCTTCGGCAAATCGATTCACTTTGCTAATTACTAACTATCTCTAGAAGGTACGAATCGTCTATTTTTAAAACTGTAGGAGATATAAGGTTTTTTCAAATTGCGGGGCGGGAGGGGGCGAGGCCAAAATTTGAAATAACTTGATCGGCGTGCAGATAAAAGAAGCATTTGTCCCATACATGTCAAACCTCTATCTCTTACCATCTCAGAGATCTAAGTGTTCATACGGACAGACGGACGGACATGTCTATATCGACTGATCAAGAATATATATACTTTATATGGTCGGAAATGATTCCTTCTGCCTTTTACATACATTTGCACGGCTTTAGTATACCCTTTTTACTCTACGAGTAAAAGTATAAAAATCTATGGATCTAATTCGATTGTTGCAGTGAACGAAGGAGGTGTGATGATGGCTTATTTTTGTGAATTGGAAATTTTAAGCTGTCATTTGAAATCAAACCGTTTGCTTTAACGCATACCAATTTACCTAAAAGTTTTATCAAAGCGTTCAGCATAAGGCAACCGACTTTTTTCTACGGATGATGTTTTATGTATGATATTTGATGCTGGATATATTCACCAGCAAGGCCAGTGTAACATTATGTTTACGAGGAATTATCACATTTCAGAGGAAAAAGTAAAGACGGACGAAGCCATGGAAGTAAGAAAGAACAGTGTCGAATAGAAAGCAGAAGAAATTAAGAGTATAAGAATTCGACTGTATGTTTCAAATTCTTATACTCTTAATTTCTCCAGCTGGCGGCAACTATGGATGGGATGGCAATTTTTGCCCCCCCTTAAGATTTGCATTTGCATTATCATAATATAATTTTGCAACAACATTTGCATTTATTGTGCTATTTTGTATTTTGTTGCATATTTTATATTTTAAAGCAAAAAATCATTTTCATTAATCAAAGTCACGAAGAATAATGCTTTTAATAGCATTTGGAAATGAAATCAAAACGTAAAACCGAACAAATTAAGGTCATTTTATAATGAGACATGTCATTAAATTTATTCTTTTATGTTTCCCATAAAAATTCTCTTCAAATTGTACAAATTTTTTGCAAATAAAGTTTTGTGGATTAGGTAAGCTGTCGCCTGAAGAGTTACGATGGCGCCTTCTGGAGCCATCTGCTTTTGGTTGCCCATACCCGTATTTATGGCACACAATGAACACTTTAACTTTATTTATATATTTCTAAACAAACAAACATTCCCTGGGCCACATTTCTTTTAAGTTCAATTGTGCAAATTAGTATTTACCCGCGAATTGTGCCTACCGTACAGAAGATGAGAAGCAGCAAGTTAATACGTAGATTCTCATTGAAAAGAATACTTGGCGTGCCCGTTTAACACCTAAAGTCTTGATCTGGATAAATAATGAGCCTTTCTGAATTTATTTATCTAATTTCATGACCTTTTTCTTTTCTTCCAGACCAAAGAAAATAGGAAGTATTCAGTTAGGTGTTAAGTAGGTATTATTCTTGAATGAGGTAAGAAATGATTTAACAGGTGTCGAGTAGATAAGTAGGACAAGAAAATTAAAAAAATTATAAGTATTCGTTGGATAAGGCGTTGAAATGTTCACAACTCTTAGAATAACCAACCAAATAAGAAGATCTGAACCGAAGTTTTCACACCCTCATATTGAAATATTTTTTTATAAACTTAAATAAAGGGTTTGTCCGGAAGGGATATAGTCATCCGATTTCGTAAAAATTTGGCAGAGCTGTTATGAAGCGTATAATAATTGTAATTGTTGAGTTTAAGAACGCTGTGACCCTAATCAAAAAGAGTCTCTCATTAGAACCCATTTTCCGAACGATCGGTCCATTGGCAGCTATTGGATATGGTCATTCAGATCAAAAAAGCACATTTTACTAAGACTCATTTTTCCACCGATCGCTCCGATGACAGCAATGAGATATAGTCATCCGATCGGATGAGTGGTATAGCAATAAATATATAATATTTTTATGGTAAACCAATTTGTGTACGTTAATGATTACTTATCGGGTTTAAATATGGCAAATGAATAATGTCAAACTCATAAACTTACCACAAACATGGCGCGTCGCTTATAGTGTGTGCAGCCAAAGCGCAATGACTCGGGTGTTGTTGGCGTCACATTTGATGCTGTTGCTGTTGGAGGATGATTATTGCACTTGGCGTTGCTCTCTTTGTTGCCGCTGATGCGTGAAAATTGATCGTGTTGCTGCTGGCGCGGCTGCTGCTTGATCTGGGCGACAGTTAAGCCGCAATTCATATTTTGTATATTTTTACTACTAGCCTCCATGGCAGAATGATTAATATTAATATTAGTCTGATGATGATGATGCTCCTCGATAATGTTGCTGCCGCTGCATTCAAGCATAGGGGTTGAATGTGATTTTCGCAATTTCACTGAGGTGATGGAGGAGGAGGAGGAGGTGGAGGGGTCTGGAGACATAATCAGAACCAGCTGTTGTTGTTTTTCCCGTAGCGCTATCTCAGAAGTCTCCAGTGTGGTTGCTGTTGTCGCTGTAGTTGCTGCTGCTGCTGTTGCTGTCGTTGTCAACTCTGACGATGAATATGAATTTAAATTGACTTGATTGGGTTCTTTTGTATTGGTAAATATTTGTACATTCAAGTTGTTGAAGTATTTGTTATTGTGATGGTTTTCATTTAGCGATATTCGGCGCTGCCGTTGACGATTCTTCATCTTGTTGCAGCCGTAGTTTTCTCGCTCTCGCGGTGGGTTGCAGTTGTCTTTGTTAATTGCGGCTGAAGAGAGCAGCCCAACCACAACACAGCAGTCGACGCTGCTCAAATTTACTTCAACATTTAAATTACTATTGCGACATAGACTTTGCCTCCGTCTTCCCCTCTTTGGCGACCCTCCGCGTCATCGCCTTAGCAGCAGCTTTAAACTTAATTTTTTCTACTTCTTTGTGACGTTGGACTCTGTGTGCTTCGTTCTCTTTAGTGTTTATTTCTCCTTTTTTTGGGGAAGCACTGTGTTAAAAGCGAACTTTCGTTTATGCAACAAACGACTTATTTTAATTATCCTCAGTGTTTGTTGTTGGTAATACCTTTGTCGAAAAACAGGTTTTGGTTTTTATTTAATTACACGTGGCTTAAATAAAACATAAATCGCACATATTTATTCCAAAATTTGCACACTACGAGCACAGGAGTTCGTTAGTGAATATCACTGGTTTACAAAAATAAACAAATTTAACGACCCATTTGACCCATTTGAAATGCTGAGCTCGAAAATAAATTTCATACATTTTTTACCTTGTAATCCCCTTGATCATGAATTTGTGTCTAAAGCCACACACCAATATTTGCTTGCTTGTAATTCTCAAGTTCCAATTCATCGCTCTCGTTTTATAAATATGGGGAGTTTTTCTGCACGCTCCGTGTAGCTTCCTGCACTCTACCCGTTGCGTGTGCAATTTATCAGGGCGAAATACGTTTCATTTGGGATTGATGTTTCTACCCGCCCCAATTTTGTTTTCTCTGTGTATAGATTCTCTTCCCTAATACCTTATTTTCTCACCATCTTGCGATATGTAAGAAGGAAAATACTTTATTTATTTATTTTATATCTTTAATATATTTCCTAGGCGTTTGAAAAAGAAATTGCGTTTCATAAAAACAATGCTCTAAGCGATTATTGACAGTTCAATAACCTTTGGATTCATATCTTGCTCGACTTTATCTAACGTTTGTGAATTGACGTATAGCTTAACATCAAAGTGAATCTACCGAAAATTTTTAAAAAAATCAATTAAGAGTGTTGCGGTCGAGTTTCCCGACAGCAAAATATCCTGTACCCAGTAAAGTGGTGCCAATTTCTTTGAATTCCTTTTTTTTTAATTTATTTATCTTCGGTGTTTTTGCTCAGATCCTCTTATGGGATAAAATAAATAGATATTGGGCCAAGCTATGGAATTTGGGAAGAGGAATTTTCCAAATCTGAAACAAACTCGATGTGTGTACAGTATACCTGCCACAAATTGTAAGTCGATCTATTACAGTCTCCGAGATCGACGCGTTCATACAGACAGACCGACGGACATGGCTAAATCGACTTTTCTGTTAATGCGGATCAAGAATATATATACTTTATGGGGTCGGAGGTGCTTCCTTCTGGCTGTTACATATGTACAAATTCATGATCCCCTTTAACTCATTTTTAATGGGTACAGGGTATAAAAATCATATTATAAAACCATTCCATTAAAAACATTTGGAAATCGATTTTTGAGATCAGCATTCCAAACTACACTAAAATATAGATCTAGTAGAAATTTGACTTTTTGCCTGTAAGCTAACAGTAAGAAAAAACGGCGGTGGTGCAGAGTGTGATTCTCGATTCGATTCGGCCTCGGAACATCTAATAAAAAAGATTTTCTTAAAAACTTGTACACAACCGGTCGCTGCACCCGCACCATTAACTTGCCTTCTCTTCTAACATAGTTGTTTGGATTTAGCGATAAACTTTAGCACTCTTTGTATAGAGCGAAAATGAAAATTTCAGAAGCCAAGGGATTGGAACAATCTGGAACTATATCTTAATTGTGCACCAACTTCTGTGGCAAAAACAGGAGCATAAGAAAATAGCCCTAAGAGACTTATTTGTGATTAGTAGCCTCAAGGTTGCCCCGCTTTCCTCCGACTACACTAGTTTACAGCATTTCCGATCCCGACCATTTGGCAGTCATTTCTTTTGTAAATCCCTTTGCGGTCGCAATAATTTTTGTGGGGCCGATTTCGAGAAATCGCGGAAAAGCTAGTTTTTCGATTGGGAAAAAAGTACCTTCAGAAAAATGGGTATATCTTCAGTATCATGTCTTTCATTATGAAAAGGTAATGGTCTCTTGGAAGGTAATTGAACGCTTTGTTATTCATTCATACACCACTTCTTAATCCGGCGTTATAAAGGCTTTTATTTGCAACTTTGCACTAAATTTATAAATTTAAAAAAAAAGCTAGATTTTGAGTTCGACTTTCAGCATGAAAAAAATTGTGTAAAATCTCCAAAACGACCCCACTAAAAAAATTGTGAAATGGATTTTTGGACTCAGCGGGGGGATTTACATAAGAAATTGCTACCAAATGATCGGGGTCATAAAATGTTTATTATTTTGTAAACTAGTGTAATCTGGGCCTGATTATGTAGGAGTAAAAAGTCTGTCCATTTCATAAAAAGAACTCAAAGAATCTTACACTTTGTACTGTGATGTAATATGCAATATAAAATCTACAAATGCTAAATTTTAATTTTGCCATAAATATTTAAATTGTATGTGCGTGTGTCTGTATTAAAGCCAACATTATAAACGGGTTGCCTTGTCGAACGCACACGGTTGAATTTAAATCGGATAATTAGTTGTTTTTTTTATGCAGGGTCGCGAACTTGCACAATTTGGACACACTGTGACGCAATTGAAAGGTAAATTGTAAAATAATAAGAAAGCACGTGTCTTTCTTCTTAAGACTTCAGTGTGCAGCTAGCAACTGTTGGATTCTGGCCAGGCGATTCATGTTATTCCCTGGTGGTAAGTTTAAAAAGGCAACCTTTCTGACCTAAATAAATGAAGAGAGATCCTTGCTGGAATTCTTCAAAAGTTTCCCGTGAAGATTATATTCTAACGGAAGAGAACTTTTCCAGCTCAATAATTCATTACTTGGGCTCAGATCTGTGTGAAAAAACACGAGTCCCCAGTTGCATTAATTTCCAACTTTACTTTCTCCCTCTGAATAGAGCAGAAGCTTAGTACAAAATTATTAAGAATTCGAGAACAGTTAAAACTTTTTCTAAAGAGCTCGTTCTACTCAATATTTCATACTATAATGACTGTGCCTCTTGGCATGTGTTCATCCATAAAATTTCGAAAAAAAAGGAAATTATATTTTTAAATCCGTCGGGATATTTTTGAATTTCCAGAATTTTTGAAAATCTGGACCAGTCTAGTGTCCAAGCGCTCTCAGCTTACAACTTTTCAGCCATGCCTCACCGTCTTATGGCCTCATGGAATGGCACACTTGTTAACATAATCCACGACGACGAGTCTGCACAAGACTTTCGCTTGTTGCTGGTTTTTGGGGGAAGGGATGGACAGCGGGAGGTGGGTGGCTGAACGAGCTTTATTGTGATTATCATTTGCGGTTCATTCTTCTTATTTGCATTGCGCTTCAAGTAGGAAAATTGTTGTTTATTCAGTTTTTCGCAATTATTAAAGCCGAACCGACAATAAATATTGAAACTGTGCAAAAATTAAATACGTGAACCGATAAAAAGCCCAAACAGAGAGATCCGAAAAAAAACTTGATTTCAGTTCATGCTCACGCACTCTCACTCACACACACTGGGTGCATTTTGATCAATAAACCAAGCTTCCAATCTGCCTTCAACATGTTTTCGCATAAAACTAATGAATTTATTTCAGGCCGAACGTGTTTTGTTTGGGAACTTTCTTATTCCTCATCTCATTTGTTGATTACAATTTATTAGTATTATAAAAAGATACTTTTAAATGTAAAACACACCACAACAACCACTCACAGCGCGATTTTTAAATCAATTGAATCAAAATGAAAACGACAACAAAAAAAAAACACACTTCTTTACATTCCCATTCCGCCCCTACTTGACGACCGTCCACCGTGAGCTATGATCTTCAACTGAAGTATACGGCCCCGTTCGTTTCGGCTTCAAAGCAATTGTTGAATGGGGAGGGCAGAAAAAAAGCTTTCGCTCTCTACTGAGATAAGCAGCTCGAGAGCTTACGTTAAACTTTTTTTTCATTAAGACTGTATGTTTTAAAACATTTGTCCGTTATTTCGATAAAAAAAAACTATTAACTAAATTTATTGAAATATAACTTTATGGAAAACTGGCTAAGCCCATGAGTTCCTTATAATCAAGATAAACGCTAAATGTTATTTTTTGGTTACAGAATGTTAAACTTCAGTTACACAACATTACAGAATTTTTGGTGCAGTCCTATTTTGATATAATTATCTTAATACGGATTCCACTTAAAAAACTGCTTCATTGTTTTTTTATTAGCTCTTGTTTTCAAGATATAGCGGAAAACAAAAAGCGATACCCTTAGGCTTTTGGAATTATGAAAGTAGTGAGCTTTGGTCACACTGCAAGCAAAAAGGCGATCTGAGCGTTACTTGAGAACTGATATTTGTGAAATGAGGACGTATAATTGAATTAACATTAATTAACAATAAAATCTTATCATTATTTAAAACCAAAAGTTGGTTAATTTGTTTGTACTTTTTGTTGATTTGAAAAAGTACTGTCCAATGACGAACAACTTCGTCGTTGAAGATAATTTTTCGATTAAAGAGAGATATTCATTCAATTTTTATAAGGACCATTCAGCAAGGTCTCTCGGTTTCAATTATTGTATGGTTATATACCGAGGTTCTTGCAGCTGATCGAATAACACAAGCCGAGTTGTTGGAAGAGCTCAGAGAGCACGAATTTAGATAATACAATGCAATGATTGTTCGTTTATTTATTCATGGTGATATGGCAAACCTTACATAGCATTTTTGGCCTCTCCACATGTTACAAATTAAGCGTGAGTTTTGTTTTTATTCTTTTTGAATTCAGTTTTAAATTTTCGCGCTCTCTGCACACATTGCGTTTAACAGAACCGGTTAACAGAATACCGGTTTAACGCTCACACGCGCCTATAACAACAGCCGCGCTAACAGCGCATATCGAACAGGCATGCCTCATTGCTTGAAGCTTATTAATTGTTTAAAATTTTTGTGTGTTTTCTCAGTGATAAACACTTTAAAAATATGTGTTGAGAGTTATTCCGGACCTCTGTACATAGGTAGGAAGAATCTATATTCAACTGATTACTGTGAATTAAAGTTAATACTTAATTACAAACTTTAATTTTTGACATTCCTTTTTTTTTGATAAATGTTGCTTATTCTTTTAAAATTAAAATATCATTAGTGGCCTGATTGGCGAGATGTACATCTTTTAAAAACTTGGGAATAAGAAATAACGATTTCACAAATTTTTTATTGGACTCAATTGGCATGTACCTTTTCTCCAATAGTTTACAAAGCGAATATGTAAGGATGCCCTAGTCAGACTCCACTTTTTCAATCTGTATTTGGTTGAATAATAGTGAAATTAAACGGATCACCATACCGACAGTGAGATAATATTCACCGCTAATTTTTTCAGTTGTATCTTAAAATGTGCTCAAAAGTCTACATAAATCAAGGCAAATGTTTGATTCTTTAACCGATAGTGTTTATAATAGTTCTTTAACATATTTGGCTTTTTTTGCTCCAAATGCATCACAATTTTTTTCCCTTTCTCCAAAATTTTGAAAAATGACGAAATCTTTTTCACTGTGGATTAGATGGGCAAAGCAAGGAATACGTTTTCCATTTCCCAGCTTTTTTTGAGGTGCGACGCCAAAGTGGTCTCGTTAACGCTTGTTTTAATTACTTTTCCGCACAAATTACACTTTGCTGTGCGTATTTTTTGGTCGCTGTAATTAGCTTTTATCATATTTGAATCCATTTTTCTCTTTGCGTCTCTTAAATGCGTTTGCGCTTGCTTCACAGATCATAAAGTGATCAACGCACAAATATCATAACATATCCCAAAAAAATATCGCATTTCGGTATTTGGAGAAAAAAACTATCAGCTTATAAATATATCAGTTTTACAAACAACTATCGATATATTGATATATTTTTGACAACCCTAGAGAACGCGTTAGGGCATTGACTCGGCATTGCGTGAGAAAGTTCACTTCACTTAAGCCGTTTTCAAAGTGAAGTGCACATCTAGTTGTTGCCTTTTTATGATGGAGATTTTCCAAAATTAATCTTGTCCTTATCCATCAATTGTTTACTAATCATGAGTGCTTCAGAAATAGAGTTATATCAAATTTAAGTTGCTCTCTAATAGGTGCATTAGGTCGGACATTTTAAATATATGGAAAAATATAACATCATACTGATACCCGCTTAAACGATGCATATTTGTGTAAAAAAGGCATAGCAAAAAAAAAACAAAATTTTGAAATAAAATTAGTATTGGGGTCTGCGACTTGGATTCAAAGTTTATCACTTATACGCACTGTTACCCATGACTACATGTTTATTTTTAATAGTTGGCGTGGAATTGGTTTGAAGTCATAATCTTTGAAAAAAAGGTACCATGAGCATTGAAAAAAATGTTTTTTATATGACCAAGGCAATATGTAAATAATATTTATGGGAAATCGTATATTACGGCCAAATATCAATTATTCTGCGATGTTCACTTCTAGATAAAAGCAAGTTTTAGCCGTACCCCAAGAGGCGATGAAGATATCTTTGAAGTGAGGCCCACACGAACTGAACTAAAGTGCTGCGCATCCCGACAGCAGCTGATCCTGCGCAAGTTTTTTTTACTGTGCTGCTTAAAAATAGACTATCGTCCATTTGATAATTCCCATTCTTTAAGGATTTAAAAAAAAAAGGGGATTACTATACTACTGTGGTCAACAAGTTTCGGGTATTTGTTTATAAATTTAAAAAATCTTTATTCTTGTAAATTCATTTCATTCCCCACAAAGTTTTGTCTTCGCCTAATGCATTACACTAATGGCAAAGTTTTTTTTTAATTTTAAAATCATGCTGCAAAGTTCTTTTCCGGTATAGTCTTGAATTCTCATTCATCGATTAAAAACGGTGTCCACAGAGCGGTCTCCTGAGTTCAGCGAACTGCCCATGTGTTGAATGCTGTATTGTCGCAGCATAGCGCCTTAACGTCATCTTGTAGCTCCCAGTCATTTAAGGCTTCAATAATTGCTGCTGCCGGCTCTTTTTCAGATGAGTTAGTTACTCCCATTCCAGTTACTAGGATTGGCAATCTTTCGGAAAACTTTTCATTAAAATCTAAATTCTGTTTCTTACTTTATTATTCCCTAGCTTTAACAGCTCCTTTGTAATTTTGAAATTTCAAAATAGTCAAAAAGGTAGTGCTGATGCTTTCCACTGGTTTTAAGCGTTTGGTTGCAGCTTCTTATTGAGCGAAATCATTTTTACTGACTTATGTTATAGACCAAGCCATTATGGGGGCAGTTGATTGGAATCATAATTTATGCTCAGTGTTTTAGGTGTTTTTCCAAACGTTAGGTGGGAAATGTGTACTTACTAATACTTTCAGCTCCCTCATGGTAGAGAAATTAGCTGTTCGCCATCTCGCATAAGTCTGAAGTGATTTTAAGAATGTGCATTTATTTCTTAAATTGATTTAATTAAAGCATTACAAGTTCAGTTCAATTCAGTTCTGGCTTAATTATATCATCATCTGCCCAAAGCAAAGGGTTCACTAGACGAGGTCTTGACATAGTAAATACCTTTCTTAGGCACCGCCGGTTCTCCACCCATTTGTATGGTCTGTCTACGTTTCTGGTCACACTGCCATTTACCTTTATCTTTTGTGCAAGGAGTTCCCCAGAATCCCTGGGGTGAGTTAATAGATTCGGCAAACATCTGATAGGAACGTATATGGGAGCAGCCCAAATAGTAACAACTACGTTGATACAATCCATAATTCGGATAAAAGGTGGCACTCCCAGTGGGTCGTAGAAAACCAAAGTTGCCACTGGTATGCATAGATTCCACATATTTGGCATCGGTGGGATCTATGCGGAATTCTGTGCTGCGATGACGAAACTTGGGTCCGGCCGGATCCAATGCGAAAATCGTATTATATTGCTCCGGATGGAGACGTTTTCCCGCTGAACCAGCTATCTGGGCACCCAACGAGTGTCCGATCAAATACATATCATCATACTGGGCCCCGAATTGACGATTCAGCTGACGAGTGAATTGAGCCAATTGTGCACCAAACACTTCAATTAGTTTGACCACCGAAAAGTAATTGATATTAGCAGAACTGGAACTCCAATCGGCCACTATGATGTTGTAATCTCCGCGCTTTAGATAGGCATTTTTCAGATCTCTATTAAAGGAGCCGCGTGACTGACTCATCCAGCCATGGATCATAATGCGTGTGGGTAACGTGGCATTAAAACCAGCTTGTTGCCATTTTTTGGCTACATTAAAATCCAGTTCTTTGCCGCATGCGGGAAACTCTTTCTTGAACAAATAGAACTGCATGCGTAGCTCCTGGCGGTTCGCGAATGGATTTAAATTTTTGGCAATTTTTTTTAAAAACGGTAAGTCCAAAAATTTGCCTATTCCTCGGGATTCACTCAGATCCTTGTCACAATTATTCCACTCGACAGCCGGAGTTCCCTCATGCTCATCTCCTTGTAGCAAGTCAAGAACATCATCCACTTCGGGCTCTTCGGAGATGTCCGAACGTACTCCTATGCTATCTGGCATTTCTGGATCAGGCAGCATATCCATAAACTCGGACATCTCTTGATCGTAATCTCCCTCCAAATCATTCGCATTCGGCTTACCCAGAGCTAGTTTAACAAAATAATAATTATTATTACTTTAATTTACTGTTATATGTAAATAAACCTACCCTTGACTGCTATTAGCAAGCATAGTAGAAGCACTAGTTGAGACTTCGTCATTGTAAACAGCTGTAATAACTGACCCAAGCTTTTCACTTCACTGGCTATTAGATTCTGTCGATCGAAGCGAACTAGTTGGCTGATTTTATACACATAACGTTCGACTGCATCTATTTAAAGGCCGAACTGATGCAGTCGTACGCACACAAAGTCATTGCCTGACTTTATCAGCTAAAGATCAAGCGTTAAGAGAGGCGGCATTCCCAAACAGGGGCTGTGGTTACGAAAGGGGTTTGGGTAAAGAAATTTTCATATATATTTTTTTTAATAGATATCATAATCTATTTAAGCAGGTGTGCTTACTGGAATTATAGGGAAGCCTCATAGCCCCTTCTAAAAATCGTCAAAAGTCACAGCTGCAAGATTTTTTTACGAGATTTCTATGTTATGTAAGCTTCTTATATTTCAAAATAAAAAAATCCATAAAAAATTAACTTACAAAACCTTTGGTGTCTAAAGTGGCATTTGGTATTTGTTTTAAAATGCATAACTATTATCGCCGCTTAGTAAAGTCGCTCCCTCCGATAGCTCTGCCCCTGGTTACACATTCAATATTATCTCTCACCCAATTAATCAGGCATTGCCCATCCACGCGTTTCCCCAAGTAACAGCTTGCGACTTGCAATACCGGTTCTAAATCATGCATTCTTACTCCATGCAATGACGTAGCACCTGGCCAGACAAAGTGTCGTTTCGCACACTTATGGGAAATTCTCAGCACACAAAAGAGTAAAAAATGTTATGATTATAAATTGGGCGTTTACAAATGCGCTTTTGCTAGCGATTAGCACCTACCTGTAATGGGTTAAACTTGAATTATATTTTTATGAAGGGGGGAAATTACTAAGGGAGAACTTTAATGAAATGTTACGGGTCTCTGGAATATGTCATTGTAAATGAATAAATTTGCACAGATGAAAATGCGAATTATCAATGGCATTGTTATAGCATGACTACCAAAGCGGGGGAATAAGAATTGGAATTGTCAGCTGTAACGTGCTACTTATGTAAGCCGATGGAATGGTACAACTGGTAGAAAATTTGAAAGAAACGCTGTGTACAATTGATTAAATATTTGTTTATTGCAAGCAGTGGAGCCTTATTATTGTAGTAGTATTAAGGAGTAGTATTAAGTAATGTGCAATAACCGTTAGTTTAAGTATCATAAGTGGCTCGGCCATCTCTAACAATATCTTGTTGTCTCACTTGCACACTCACATATGCAAGCGAAACTACAAGAAGCAGAACTGTAAAAGAAGAGAAATAAAGAACCATTCGAGTTTTGGCGTTTAAATTGAGCAGTCCACAGATCAGAAGTGGGATAAATTTCGCGTGTCTAAAAAAAAAAAAAAAAAAAACAAAATTTTTCACTCGCCCTGAAGAATGAAAAAAAAAAAACTCAAGTAAAAAATTAAGTAAATATAAATGTCGGCCATTAACTTCAGTTTAATTCTATTAAAAGACTTGAAAATTTGGTGCCAACAAAATAAAATTAAATCAAGTGGTACAAAAGCCGAACTTATTCAACGATTGGCAAAAGACCCACACATCACAGAAAAGTGTATAAGTGACTTAACCAACAAAATCATGCCTAAGACGCCAAAGAACAAAAAGGGCAGCAACAAGGATTGCCAAGCCATGGACGAAAAATTTTTCAATGACGCAGTTGCAGAAAGTTCTGGAAAAGACGAAAAAATTCACGGCGTCAGCGACAAGACGGCGCCGACGCGCAGTTGCACCGAAGACGAAAACGTGCAGGCAAAGGCAGAAAGCGACGTAGAGACCAACAACAACGACAAAGAAAAAAAAGGAGGCGACAACGTAAGCAACAACGACAACGTAAGCAACAACGACAACGTAAGCAACCACAACGTAAAGAAGATGGGCAAAATCGATGACGACGTAGATGATATCAATAACGATGAGTTGGATCCGATAATGGTTCAAAAAAATGAACTGGAACTGGAGATCTGGGGTAAACAACAACAACTAGAAGAGCTAAAGAGCAAGATGGCAGCGCTGGAACTAAAAACCAAAACAAACCAAAACAACAAAAATAAATTCAGCATTCAGTTTGAAACACTTAAAGATTTCATCCCAGTATTTGACGGTGAAAACCCAGCAAACATATGGCTTGCACAAATAAGTAGTGTGCGCAAGCGATACAATGTTGAAGACGACATTTTACGTGCACTAATGTGTAACAAAATCAAAGGGAAAGCACAGCAGTGGTTACATTCAACCCCTATGTACCTCACTGGATCGGTAGACGAACTCCTAATGGAACTGGATAACATGTTCAGCACAAAGCTAACCAAATTGGCTACTCGCCAGAAACTTCATAGTCGCATATGGCAAGCTGGAGAACCATTTGCCAAATACTTCAATGACAAACTTATTTTGGGAAACATTCTCAAACTGGAAGACGACGAATTTATAGAGTATGTGATTGATGGCATACCAGATGTAAATCTACGAAACACGGCAAAATTACATTCTTTCAATTCGAAGTCGGAGATACTCCAAGCATTTTGTGGCATTGAGCTGCAACCTCCAAAGCTACCGACATTATCGGTACAAGGTAAAGGTCAGTTCAACGAAACTAACAAGATGACTATGAAGAAGGAGACAAAGTGCTACAACTGCACAGCATGGGGCACGTAGCTAGTGAGTGCCGTAAGCCAAAACGTCAAGATGGAGCTTGTTTCGCCTGCGGTAAATTTGGCCACCAGGCTAAAGAATGCGAGCTGTATAAGAAGACCAAGGAAAAGGCTCAATACAATGACTACGTAAGGTGTTTAAGCATCACATTCCAAACTGATCATTTAAAATATATTTCTTTTTTCCTAGAATGCCTCATAGATTCGGGGAGCCCCATAAGTATTATCAAGCAGTCATGTATCCCGAATAAAGTTAAAATTGAATTAAAAGAAATCAAAAGTTATGTTGGAATAAATCAAAGTAAATTAAGAATCCTTGGATATATAAAATGTTCAGTTAAATTTGCTAATAAAATCATCACGATTAATCTTATGGTGGTTGACAACGAATCTATGGGATATTCAGTCGTGTTGGGCAGAGATTTCTTAGAGAAAAGTAATACAAGTTTAGTTGCTCTAACTAATAAACCTGACTTAAAGTCATTAAGCATCGAAAATTATGGTACAAAAGGAAAATGTATGAATAACAAAGAGTTTGATAATGTACAACGGCAGAATATTGGAAAAGATAGTACTGTAACCTTAATTAGGGAGGAGATGAAAAATAATGTAGCAAGTGAAGATAGTTTTGAAAAGCAAATTTTGTCTATCGAGTACGGTGGAGAAAATATGGAATACGAAGTAGGAGAACAATTGAGTTTCGAAGACAAAGTCCATTTTTCAAAACTATTTGAGGAAAAGTATGTTAAACCGAAACGACCATCGGAACCAATGATTAAATGTGAGATGAAAATATCCCTTGACAGTCCAAAAGTTTTTAATTGCGCACCCAGAAGACTTTCTTATGCAGAAAAGGAAAAGGTTCAGAACATCATAGATGAATTATTGAAGAAAGGCATTATACGTCCAAGTGAGTCCGAGTACGCCTCAGCCGTGGTATTAGTTAATAAGAAATCAGGCGATACAAGAATGTGTATGGACTTCCGACCTCTAAATAAGTCTACGATTAAAGTAAAGTTTCCGATTCCACTCATAGACGACCTACTAGACAGATTAGTCAACAAGAGGATATTCTCGAAGCTAGATTTGAAAAATGGCTATTACCATGTCTATATGCACAAAGATTCTATTAAATACACTGCATTCACTACACCGTTAGGTCAATATAAATTCCTAAGAATGCCCTTTGGACTCACAAATGCTCCATTCATATTCCAACGATTTATAAATAAGATATTTGATGACATGGTGAAAGAGGGAAAAGTTATTATTTACCTCGATGACATAATGGTAGCCACAGAAAATGTTCAAGAGCATATGTTGATATTAGAAGAAGTGTTTAAACGTTTGGTAGACAATAAACTCGAGCTACGACAAGACAAATGCAGTTTTTTCCAAACCGAAGTTAAATACTTAGGATATATGATATCTGAAAATGGAATAAAAGCAGATAACGAGGGAATTAAAGCGATACGAGACTTTCCAGTGCCAACAAAGGTACAAGAAGTTCAAAGTTTTTTGGGCATGTGCTCATATTTTCGACGATTTATTAAGGATTTCTCCATTATGGCGAAACCTCTTCACGACTTAACAAAGAAAGAGAAGAAATTCGAAATCGGTTCAGATGAGCTAGAAGCATTCAATACGCTCAAAGCCAGAATGGTAGAAGCACCTATTCTGGCACTATATGACCCAAAAGATGAGACAGAACTACATTGTGACGCAAGCTCAATAGGTTTTGGCTCGATTTTATTGCAAAAGAAAAGTGATAATAAATTACATCCAGTATTTTATTTTTCCCAACGAACAACGGAAGCGGAATCCAGATATCATAACTTTGAACTGGAAACGCTGGCAATCATACACTCATAGAAATCTAGAACGAATAATTTGAGTACGAACGCTCTTGAAAAAAAAATCTAGTCGCACTTGAATTTTCATGAATTTCGCTCTTGGAATCGAGACAAATTCATTCTCAATGTGGTTCTATAGGCAAGGGGAGTGAGGAAACGCAAACTTTGAGAGAATAACGTTGGCCGCGCTCTTTCAAAGAGAGACAGCGCATGCGCAGTTTGTCATTGTCATTTGACCGTGCCGCGCCGATAATTATGTTAAAGTTGAACATTAAGATTGGGCATAAGTAAGTGATTAAACGTCTGTATAATATAATAAAAATGTTTAAAACATCACAAAAAAAAAAATAAAATGAAATAAAAATAAAAAAAAAAGGAAAAAAAAAAAAAAAATAATTGCTGCTACGGGGACTTGATCCACGGTCGAGCTGTTGCGGCTGGCCAAATACCAACCGCGCTGCCTCATAAATATGCTTTTGCCGCTACTTGTAGTTTATCGACAATAGTCGAGTCGGTTAAGCTGCTCGTCCAACTGTGTGTGTTTCAGTCTTCGAAGGTACCGAGTTCAAGTCCCAGTAAAGTAAGTAAAATAAAAAATTTTTATCTGGTATGTGACTAATTCAAAATCAATCACATCTTAGAAAAAAGTGGGTGGGGGTGGCTGATGGTGAGTGGCGAGCTGCGCGGAGCAAACAAACACTACGTCGGTCTGACGGGTTGTCCCGGGGTCTCGGTCGTGTCTGTCACACCCAAACCCCCACCCCCTTCAATTATTATTTTTAGTCTTTTATATTGATTGGATTCCATTCAAAATTGTAACAGATTGTAATTCTCTTACACTAACGCTCAACAAAAAAGATCTGAACCCAAGAATAGCTAGATGGGCTTTAGAGCTGCAAAATTATGATTATCAGCTAGAGCACAGAGCAGGATCAAGAATGCAACATGTTGATGCGTTGAGCCGATGTAATACAATATTAACGATCGAAGATAACACATTTGAGGACAATTTGGTAATATGTCAAAGTAAGGATGAAAAACTGATCAAAATAAGAGAGATGTTAAGTGAAACTGAGCATAATCTTTACGAAATGAGAAACGGGATAATATACAGAAAAGTTAAAGACGATTTAGTATTTTACGTCCCAGAAGCTATGGAAGAGCATGTACTATTTAAGTACCATAATGAAATGGGCCATGTTGGAACAGACAAAGTAACAGAAAATATAAGTCGAAGTTATTGGTTTCCTAATATTAGGAAGAAAGCAGACGAACATATTAAAAATTGCCTAATATGTATAGCTTTTTCGAATAAAAATGGCAAACAAGAAGGATTCCTTCAAATTGTTCCAAAAGGTAATATACCTTTCCAGGTAGTACATATCGATCACTACGGTCCGATAAATAGTAAGGAAACGGCAAAAAAGCACATTCTGGTGATAGTAGATGGCTGTACAAAGTTCGTGAGGCTCTACCCAACTAAGACAACCAAATCAAAAGAGGCTATAGATGCACTTAAAGACTACTTTAGGGCATATAGTAGACCAGCACATATAGTATCAGATAGAGGATCATGTTTTACTTCAGACGAATTCGAGGAGTTTTTAAAGGATAATAATGTTAATCATATAAAAGTTGCGACAGGATCACCTCAAGCTAATGGACAGGTAGAACGGATTAACAGGGACTTAGGGCCAATGATAAGTAAGTTAATAAACGCAGAGGAAAATGAACAATGGCATAAAGTATTAGGAGAAGTTGAATATTCCATGAATAATACTGTACACAGGAGTTTAAATGAACACCCAAGCATTATGTTATTTGGTACAGGACAAAGAGGTAAAGTGATAGACAGTGTAAAAGAAAATGTAATAGAAAATGAACAACAAAGTAAAGATCAAAACGTAGAGGATATAAGAAGTAAAGCAGAAGAAACACAAAGTAAAGTTCAAAGTTATAACAAAATGTACGTAGATGCAAAGAGACAGAAGCCTATTGAATACAAAGAAGATGACTATGTGATGATTAAAAATTTTGATTCAACGGTTGGAGTGTCAAGTAAATTAATCCCAAAATTTAAAGGTCCATACAGAATATCCAAAGTTTTAGACAACGATAGATATTGCATAAAAGACATTGAGGGATTTCAACAATCACAAAGGCCATACCAAGGAATTTGGGCCGTTCATAATATGAAACCGTGGTTAAAGCTTAAAGAATCTAAGGAAAACAATGAAGAAATAGAAGATGATGAAAGTAAAAGTAAAGATGATCAAATAAATTCAGATGAAAATTGTACAATTGTAAACAACAATGTCAAACAGAAAAGTAATGTTATAAATATAAAAGATAAAAAAGAAACAATGTCAAGCATGGTAACAAGAAGCATGTCAAGTAGGATCAGGAGATCCTAAAAAGTCAGGACGGCCGAGCTGTAGTAGTATTAAGGAGTAGTATTAAGTAATGTGCAATAACCGTTAGTTTAAGTATCATAAGTATCATAAGTGGCTCGGCCATCTCTAACAATATCTTGTTGTCTCACTTGCACACTCACATATGCAAGCGAAACTACAAGAAGCAGAACTGTAAAAGAAGAGAAATAAAGAACCATTCGAGTTTTGGCGTTTAAATTGAGCAGTCCACCTTATTAACACTGAAAAATCCGAAATCATGGTGGTTCAATATGGATTGATGGTACCCTTATTAGAAAGGTCCTCAATTTTCTTACCTAGGTAAGGTGAAAGGTATCCAGAATTTCCAGTACCCGAATATTTAATCTCCTGTCTTTTTGGCTTAGGTATATGGTGTTCACAGCTAATAAATTCAAGTGGGACAGAGCTGTAGAAAAGTTAAAAAAAAAAAAATAGAGGCAAGCTAACTTCGGATCGACCGAAGCTTATATACCCTTGGAGCTTGATATATGCCTGACAGTTTGTATGGCAGCTATACTATATAGTGGTCCGATTTCGACAAATCTTGTTAAAATTATGTAAAATCATTGAAAACTTATAAATACGAGCGTTTGGAGCGATTACATTGAAAACAAACAAGTTTTTCTCACTAAGACTTTTTTCAGACCTAACTTTTGTATGGCAGCTATACTATATGGTTGTCCGATTTCGACAAGATACGAGCGTTGGGAGCGATAGCACTAAAAACAAAAAAGTTTTTCTCACTAAAACTAGTTTTTCAACCGATCGTTTCTATGGCAGCTATATGCTATAGTCATCCGATCCGGCCGGTTCCGACAAATGTGCAGCGTATTTGTATCAAAAGAATTCGTGCAAAGTTTGGTTAAGATAGCTTGCAAAACTGACAGAGGAAATAGCATAGAAACAGACTGAGAGACGGACGGACAGACGGACATGGCTATATCAACTCAGATCGTCATGCTGATCAAGAATATATATACTTTATGTGGCCGGAGATGCTTCCTTCTATGCGTTACAAACATCTGAACAATTTCAATATACCCTCTCCAAGGGTATAAAGACACATAAAATTCAGAAAAATGCATGAAATCTTTATTTGAATCGATAGTACGATCCATATAATTTAATGTTTGAACATTATTTTATGCAAATGTTGACTGTGACTGCGCCTTAAATGGTCCATCCGCTTAGTCCAATTTTGGCATACACTTTCCAACATTTCGAACGGTATCTCACGAATAAATACTTCAATGTTGTCTTACAATGCGTCAATTGAAGCGGGCTTGTCTGTACAGACATGAGCTTTAACACAGCCCCACAAAAAATAGGCTAAAGGCGTTAAATCGCACGATCTAGGCGGCCAATTTACCGGTTGTTGAGTAACAGAGGCCCAATTGCTGCGAACGGCGACGAATCGATAATTGATGGTCATCATTAACACTGGCCGATACAGCTGAGATATTTTCTTCAGTTCGCGCTCTACTTAAGCGTGTTGGTGGTTCAATGTCCAACAATGTAAATTTGGTGCGAAATTTAGTCACAATAACCCGAATAGCCGCTGCAGAGGGTCGATTAAACTGAGCATAAAATGGAAGAAGCGCGATGAACTTTCTTAACACAGCACGCATTTTGATAATAAAATTCAATAACTCGCAAGCGTCGTTTGTAAGACGATTCATGGTTAAATTTTAGACCAAACTATAATGTTTTACAGTGAAACAAAACACGAAACGTACGTGAGCTGCTTAAACCAGTGTTGACAAAAAGATAATAACTAAAAAATCACCCTTTAGTATTAAGTATATACTTTATAGGTTTGCTTTTATCGGCAAGATAAGTTGAGACTTCAGTTTCAATATTAGAATTTTAATAACAACTCTTAGTTGTAATCAATATTATATTACTGGTATCGAAAACCCTTATTTTTGAACCATCATTGATAGCAGTTTCAAAATTTTTCGCAATTTCTTTAACAAATCCATTTTTAAAACTTGTTATCGGAAATTAAATTTATTCATTCAAGTGTTCAAGATTTGAAGTTAAAGTATTAATTAAAGTAAAGTAGACAGAAAAAGTTATTCACTGCAGTACTACGACGGGACTCGTTTTGCATAAGATCAACAGCCTTAGCAATAATGTCAGTAACAATTTTCAATTCATGCAAAAATTTAATTTCCGTATTAACTTTTAAATTCTGTTTTAGTTTAAAAAAGGCCATGAAAACTGTTCCATTTTATGGCGCCCGAAGCTGTTAATTTAAGTTCACAAATTTCCTCAACTTTATCTGCAACTGTTATGGAATTGCTAACAGCGATACAAATTTCCGTTGCATTCGCTAAAGAAGAATTTTACAACCGCTTGAATCATGAGTTCAGTAGACCCTGTGCAGAATCTTTCGTGACAGCTCAGTTCAAAATGTGTGATGCGCACAGTGCCATGGAAAAATAATTTCAGCATCAGCAGAACTATCCAGCTCTATAGCCTTCAAATCAGAAATTTTTTTTAATACTTAGGTCTTACGTTTGTTTCTTTTAAGATGCACAAGTTAAAAGCTTTATAGAAGTGTCATGCATGTGACTCATATAAGAAACTCTAAGCCCGTATTTGATTTGACCTTCAGCTAAGGTAGTAACAATTATTTTATTGTGGGAAAATCGATGTGACGATGTAGATTGCTATCTGCATAGTGGCCGGTTATATAAAGCGAGTACAATTAAAATGAGTCCTTAGATATTTTTCTCATACATCCGATCTCTCATTTTCATTTTCGTAGAAATTTGTGCGATTTCAAACCTTTTTCAGTACAAAACTGGTCTAAAGATCCTAAAGTTTTTGGCGATAGTGGGAATGGGAGCATAGCTAATAGTTTACATTCTTCTTGCTTAGCATGAGCTGTATTGGTTTTGAGTGTCTACTGAACGTCCAGTTAAAGCCACAGAAAGTTTCTTTTCAACAAGGTACAAAGGCAACCTCTCGGCTATAATGTAATTGTTAAAAAATTGGCTATAATGTATGAAAATTATGACCTAGGTAAGGTAACAAGTCCTCTATTTTGAAAATACCGACGTATGACCAAAAGGTACACAAAATTTGTATCTACACTGAGAAAAAAACCAAGAACTTTGTACTTGAATAAAATACGAATGGTGTCAATAGTACGGAGGGTATGAAAATACTTGATTCAAATACAAAATTCTTATATCAAGGACGATTTTTTTAATCCTGAGATACTTGTTTGAAGACTGTTTCGGGATATTTTAAGTATTAGGCTGCCTTCACACTGTTCGACACATGACCCTTGACATCTAGTAGGCCTGTATTTCCCTATGAAATTTAAAACAGAACAAATAGTAGGACTACTAGACTATCATGTGTCATGTGTCGAACAGTGTGAAGGCAGCCTTAATTTGTTATGGTCGTTAGTATAGCACGATTCACTCTCAAAATAAGTTCTAAAAGGTTCTACATCGAAGTCTAATAAATGTTAAAGTCAATCCCAAACCAGTTTTAAGTAAGTAATTAAGTACAAAATGTTCCTGGTTTAAGCCTATAAAATTCTAAGCTTTCCCAACTTATCTTTGAAACTAGGATAATATCAAAAAAGTAAATGAATTATCCAAGGACCAAGATGTTTATACTGTAGGTCGGAAATATACCCTCACTCCAAAACCAAACTGTTAAAACCTGGAGAACATATGAAAAATAGATTCAACTTAAAATAATGCGCATTTTTTATAGCACACTTTTTGGAGCTTACATTGTAAGTTTATTCTGTACTTAATCAAAGAAATTTTATACTTGAACTAAGTACAATCAAAGATTTATAGATATTAAAGATGACGCATGTAAAACAAAAAACTATAGTTTACAGTATACGGTTTTTGGAAGCTGACATTGAATCTCAATTTTTGGTTCTCGCCGCCTTTACGAGGATACTTTTATTGAAATTTATCTATACTGCCGAGAGCGAAAATTTATACATATATTAGATGTTATAAAGGATGCCAAAAACGTATTGTCTTAAGATCTGACATTGGATCCCAAAAAAAAAAGTTTGTATGAGATGCGGTATCTAAATATGTAGTACTTGAAAATCCGAAATTTGCTTCATGCTAGCATAGAAAATAGCGAACGACATTCAATATTTTATAAATGCTTTCAAAAATCACTAAATGCATACGAAATGTGTAAATAGGCAGAAGGAAGGATATAATTTGCTGATTAGAGACAAGAAACAAGATTTAACAATATTTATTTCGTGACGGAATAACAAAACAGAAAAGTTACGTCAATTAAGATTAAAGAGAACTAAACCTTAAAGTCATTAACAGTTTAAGTTTATTTGTTACAATATTTTAGAAATAATATATAATATAGTTTACTACAATTATGGCAAACAAAACGCCATCTGGCGTTTTAAACGGAGAGCTCGAAAAGCTTATAAGCTTTTCAAGCAGAAGTTTCAGTGTAAACTTTTTTTTTAGAACTTAGCTAAACTTCCTCTATCGCATCCGGGGTGGGCTTCTGTTCTGGGGCTTCTGCCTGCTCGTTTATTTCATGTTCGTCAGTTGGCGGTTTTTTGATCTAAATAAATTACAATATATACTGATGAGGGAACGTTCAGGCACAATTCAAATACTTATCATGCAGTTAGTCCTTCATGCGGCTCAAGCAAATTACAGCTGCCTTTGACATGCACTTAAACTAGTCTTACGTTAGAGTTATTCTTGACTTACATATATATATTTACTTAAGCTAGGATTAGATTTTCGTATAATAGCTTCATATGGACTTTACCAGGTTATCGACCGCATGAGAGTACCAAATTTTTAGTGGATGGTTTTTTTGAATTTGATTTTTTAGAAATTTGAGTATGGACCACTTAGACCTAGGACCTAGCTAGCTCGAGGTAATAGTTAAATGTATTTGAAAAGCCACGCATGTATCACAAAAGTGTTAGTTCGTTTGTTTAGTGGATTCAATGACTTTTAAGAGTTTTTGATTTGTTATTATTTTGTTGTATTAACTCCGCCGACTGGCTGCAAGATTTTCTTACTTTGAAGCATCTGATGTGGAAATGATTGCACATTTCAGAGACCTACAAAATTGAAGGACAATCGTTACGATTATAGTTTAAGGGTAGAGAAGCCTGTGACTACTTACCACACCATAACCGTAATGCCAATGAGCTAGGGTTACAAATATCGTAAGACCTTGGACTATCCAACGCTCACCATCGGGAGTAAGATCTTGTCCCAAGATTTCCTTATAGTAGGGAAAACAGCAGACACCCACTGTGGCTGCCAATGGCCACATGAGTATATTAAAGCCATCACAACGGGTGTCCGACATTTGAGCTACTATCAAACGGCACTGAAAAAATAATGGAAAAAGCGTAAATCAAAAAATCTACATGCTGATCAAGAATCTATATACTTAATGATGATCTTACCGCAATATTTGAGAATAGTGTGCCATAAAGAATCCACAGTATACGAGGCTCCAAGTTTATTACACTATTTCGAGAAAAGAAGGACCAAACCAGAGTAATGACAAATAGCCAAAGAAAGGCAAAAAATGGGCGCAGCATTTCCCACATAGGTCGCATTTTTCCAGTCTTATTTTTATACGAGCTGTAAAATTATATTAATTGGTTATAAAGGACATTTCTGACTCAATATCTTACTCACAGATAAATGTTTCGAGCAATTATGGGATGACTGGAGACCATTCCGGATCCAATTAAAACCACCTCAAACACATTGGCCATTGTGAAACCATGGAAACTAAAACGGTATATGCCAGGACCCAGCAAAGTAGCCACAAAAAGCATAGCACTGACGCCCTTTAGAAAGAAATGAAGAATTGGAAACAAGAAGTTTAAACAAAATTACAATAAAATAAGCTTAAGAGATAAGATTTTTCTTTGCTTAAAATTGTAGCCACTTACCCACATGGTAAAGTCATAACCCCAGGGCAAAAACATTACACCCGTATTATATTTCTCCACATGTGTTAAGTAGAAATTTAGAAAAACGTTCCAAATCACAAAAAACATGCGTATGGGCGGCAGGTCTTCTGTACCAAACAAGGAGAACAAATATATTGGTATCAGAGCTGCTGAATAGGAATCTAAGCCATGATCGAATAGTTCGCCCAAAGGTCCACTGGTTCCAGTACGACGCGCCTGCTTGCCATCCATGCCATCTAAACGAGATAAAGTCAAAAATTATTGATGGTGTGCTGGTTGAGATTTTAGATGATTTTCTTGTGGAATCTGATTTGGGAAATGTTTCATTACTTCTCGATTTTTTTTTGCCCCTATTTGAACCTTCTTGGGCGCGAGTTGTGGGGAACGTTTACTTTTGATTTGACTCTCTTTAATACCATCGTAAAGTAGTATTTGTAGCAGTAAACTAAACTATCCCTAACAACTCTACGATATTTTAATAAACCAAAACGAAAAATTTAATAAGTCTAAGCTCTACACGTCTCATTTACGACCGTTTAATGCTACCAGGCTTCCGTCAATCTCTAAACAATGTCTTGACCAAACTTAACGTTACTCAAACTAAAAAAAAAAATAGTTGCAAATAACGTAAGTTAAAGATTATTTTTAAAAAGCATAACAGCTGTCTATGTATTTCCGTCCGTCTGATTTCTTAGCAGAGACATAATAAACTTTAATTCGGAAATTAACTTGATTCAGTTGAATTTAGCGAATACGAGTCACCAGTTACACGCCTCAGATCTGTTTGTTAGTTGCCACACGAATGCTGGACTTAAGCTAGTCATCAATGCACCTAGAACCAGAGGATTTCTTTTCCTGTACTTGATTCGTTGTTTAACTTTGTCCCATGATTGCCCTATTAAAAAGGAAAGTACGTACAAATATGTACAAAAAAGTCATTGTGCAATGTGGCATCTTAAGCCGTCGTTCAGATTTACTCGATTATAAATTTTACAACAATTAAGCGTTGGCCATGTGTAGGTGACTTTACTACTGAACTCTTTCGTTTTGCGTACAAAAGCGGCGGAATGCTGAAACTTGTCAGAAAGCGAACATGCAAAGACTGAACCTAAATGAGCGTCAAATATATACATACTTTGGGGACAGTTTTTGGTTCAGGCTTCCACACAGAAATATACATGCATAGACTTTAGAAAGAATATCTGTTGTGACTCTCTCACGCTCTACCCCGTTGGCGCTGTTAGCAGCTCTGAATATAGTGATGACAAAATTGGCGGCTGCTACGGAAAAAAAATAAAATACCTCAGAACCGAAACTCAACTGGTACGATGTTTAGGTTCTTTTCGTTCTCGAATACCGGTATTTAAGAAATTTAAAATATCTGTTCCGGATCCAGTTCTGAGTATTAATCGGTTACCGGTTTCGATATGATTCCCTGATTCAAAATGATATATCTTCACTTAACCAAATTGTACAATTGTTTGGGTATTAATAGTTTACGATCATGTCAAAGGGAGTAAAATCATACTTAAAGGTTCCTCTCTAACCGCGCTCAGAAATGTTATAATAAGCATTTTAAGCAAATTTAGGCTCAAATTAAAAAATCCTTTCTCAAAATTAGAATCGTGTTCAGCACATGATAATGATGATAATGGTGATTAACACAATTAAATCAATTAAATTTACCCAAATTATAGTAGATTAATATATTTATGGCCGCCACTGTCCATACCCACGCAGGTACAGTGTTACCCTGCTCTCTATCATTGGCTGCCTTAAAATCCCAATCGTAATAGGCTATCAATATGAAGTTCACCACAGTCATAAGAAAGCCTACAAACGTAAGTAAATTGGGTGCCAACCATTTAGGCAGGAACTGCAAAATAAGCCAGAGAATGGGTAAGTAAATAATTTTAAAAAATTGGAGCTTACTCACCTTGACACAGAAGTTCCAAAACGGATGCATTACATAGACACTGAGAAAACTGGTGTCTATGCTGTTGTACTATAGAAAAGTAATAAGAAATTATAACAGAAGTTAGATTGTGATATGGAAATAACTTAAGAATTACATTTTCCTACTTTTACTCTTAAGAAATTTTTTAAAACGGAGATTTCCTAGCAGAGTAATTGTTTTGGTACAGCATAAGAATACACCTTTGGAACTCGGCATAAGGCCGTTCTTTTGCTCCTCAATCTTGTGGTAGTTGTTTGGCAACTTATTTTTATTGTACATAATAAGTTCCGAAATAAAAAAAATTAGAAATGAAACAAAAATGTACTATCTAAAAATATCGAGTACTGTGCACATATTTTTCACCTTTAAGCTGAGGTGCACTGCTCCAAAGCGTTTGCGTACTAATTTGATAAGATTTAATGTTGATATGGCGTTTTTTAGCTGTGAAAAAATTGCTACTTAACCATGATAACGCATCATTCAATTGAAATTTTTGTGCCTAAATTGCATGAACTGCGGTACGTATTTTTGTCGCACTTGATAAATACTTCATGCTATTGACGGCTATAATAAACATAAGAGTAAACTACTAATCGGATTCGGTAAATTTGTATTTCTTAAGCAGAAACAAACGTACCACAATTGTTGTTAATTCGCATCGAATAAGGGTCGTCAAAGGAAATGCAAAAGAAGCATCCTAAAGAAGCTATGCAGAAGTGTGATTATCAAACCACTTCGTGCTTTTTTAAGTGATCTATAACCTTTTCCTTTTGTAAATGCCAGGGCATAGGCCGGGCATAATAATACAATAATAATAGACTTCAAGCTCATTTGGGGTATCATCAGCCCCCGAAAAATCGTAATTAGTAAATTTATCCCACATGAGCAGTTGCTTTGTTAAGGATATACTAAGCATAAAAGTGTATAGATATGAAGTCTAACCTATTATAATCCAGTCTACCATTTCTTTTTAACTATAAAGCGTCTTTTTTTAATGCACAGGAGCGATTTTAATTGCGTTCTATAACTATTAGTAATAAATTTTATATATATGCCAAGTGGGCCAGTGCTGTCAGATGTCGAGAAAGACCAAATTCTGGCGCTCAAAAGCAAGAATTTCTACACAGAGAATGTAACTAGAAAATGATAAAAAGGTGCGTCTATAGTGTTGCTCCAGGGTTTATTATTAACCTCTCATGATATATCTTTGATATAGTTTCCCGAAAAACGAAATAAATTCCATATACGGATACAAGTCTCTTATCAATCCAGTGCTTAATTTCTTATCCAAATTTATCGCGAACTCTTTGGGTACACCAATCTAGACAAGCGATCTGTTATCCGTATGGATAAGAAATAAACAGGTGTAAGACCGGAAGGCTGAAAATAGCAGGAACGGACTGAAACTGAGATGGGAAGACCAGGGGGGAACAACTGGTGCCAGCTCGCACAAAACAGATGCGGCTGTGATATAGATATCGTCCCGAAGAATACTAATTTTGTAGAATATTAATTATTAAATTATCAAATTATATATATATTTGTGACGAGTTAATAATAGTTGACATTCTATTGATTCTAACTGAGGTCAAGAAACTACCCTTTTAGCCAAATAATGTTCTGAGTATGTAAAAATACAGTGTAAATGGTCAATAGTCGCTTATCAAGTTTGTAAAGTTATCACTGTTGCGACACAAGATCATCTTTCAAAACTGATTTATTAATAGCTTTAATCTTTACAAGTACATATTTCAGCGCTTCAATCTAATTAACTATCTTCCAACGCAATCCGGATCATGGCACATGTCCCGTTGACAGTTCAATGCCTTTTTACTTGGAACATTGCTAAACATTATTTTGTTTTTGATTGCTGTCTATCCCGTCTACTAGAAGTTGATGACCTAGGCCTAGTCATACATGAGAATTTTGATAGATGATAAGAGGCAGAAGCAAATTAAACAAACCAACCGGAACTTGAACAAATTAAATACATAGTATAAGTATGTCACAATTAAACAGCCACTTATTGAAATAGAGCACATGCAGTTGGGTTGGGACATTGATTTTTTTAGGGTCGTGCCACCCACTGCTTGTGCTCTTCACTACTTACCTTATACCTCTCGAAGCCCCGCAAATGAGCTTCGCTCAAGTAGCGCATGGTCCCCATGTTGGTTTGATTGTAAGTTTTTTTTGTTTTCGAGAGAGAATGTGTTGCACTTAGACTAGGTTGCAGATAACGCCAGGAATGACCTTTGTAGCACTAGCAAACTTCAATAAAACACACGGTGGTATCTGCCCATGTTTTAAACTGGGCTTCGGAACTGTATCTGCTCGCACGCATTCAACTAAACGGAATGCTTGTAAATTAAATAATCGTTTTATTCAATACGCCGCCCCCTCCGCGCTTCCACTTTCATCCGGCCCTGGCATGGGCACGCAACTCACACTACCGTTAAATGTTTGTACAAGTACAGAAACACTGAAGAACTCTAGACGTGGACTGACGACTCGGTCGAGTTTATTATCAAGACTGAAGACTCAGCCGACGAGCAGGCACAACCCAAAAAAGCCCCCGCCCCGAGCGGCTAGTTTATAGCGTCGACGTCGACAGAGCGCGAAACCTTCGGCGCACAGTGGTGTCTGCCGTGGGCCAAAAGTAATACAAATCAAAATCAACTATTGGGTATCAAATGTGTCAAATGAATATTCTAAGTAATTAATATTACTTAAGAATTATGAAGTAAAAATCAAGCAACAAATCTATACATATCCGATTGGGAACCCTGAAATGGTATGTCCTATTCATCCAAATATATTTGTTCCTGTCGATGACTTATGACCTGGCCTCTCCTGTTACAAAGAAGTACGCAATTTGTTCTTCAAGGCACGATAAATTTTTGATGTGAAACATCTTTGATTTCGGTACGGAATATTTTAGCAGCAGTAAAATTGGAATTCAGCGTCACGTGACGCTGACGTCATGCAAATGTATTTCGTGTTGTTATTGGAGTGTCCTGGAAGAAGAAGTGGAAAAAGGTGTTGAAGAGAGGGAAAACAGTGACTGAACAGTGACTAAACAGTATATATAAAAGTATACATATCGGTGACTAAACAGTGATTACACAGTGACTAAACAGTGAATAAAACGGTGACTAAACAGTGATTCAACAGTAAATAAATCGTGACTAAACAGTGAATAACACGGCAGCTAAACAGTGATTCCACAGTGACTAAATCGTGACTAAACAGTAAAAAACACGGCAACTAAACAGTGAATAACCAGTAATTTAAAGCAGTGACTAAACAAAACAATGACTAAACTGTGACTTAACAGTGGCTAAACATTGACTTTACAATGACTAAACAACGACTTAACAGTGACTAAACAGTGAATAAAACGGTGACTAAAGAGCTTTTAGACTGTGACTAAATCGTGACTAAACAATGAATAACACGGCAACAAAAAAGTGAATAACCAGTGACTAAATAATGACTTAACAGTGACAAGTCAGTGATTAAACAACAACTTAACAGTGACTAAACTGTGACTAAACAACGACTTAACAGTGACTTAACGGTAAATTAACAGTGACCAAACACTGAGTCACGAGCCTTAACAGTGAATAGTGAAGGTTTGGGTTGGGAACAGTGGGGGAAGAAAGAGTTTAAAATTATTTAAATCGGGGGTGTCACAGAAATCTCTAGAGATTTTGGCCTCGGTTGGTTTGCAAATCGCTCGAAAAATCCGTCGGTGTCCCAGAACTTCAAGAGATTTCATTTTCTTATTTGAAAATCGAGTTGGAATGTTTGTGTCCATGCTTATGATATTTTTCTCTCAAATCTATAAACAGGGTTGTCCTTTCTTGCCAAAAAAATTTCCCATCTTCTAGTTTTGAGTTAATTTGATGTTTAAATGGAATTTGTTGATTGTGTTACATGTTTTACGACGCAGTTTTAAATTATAATTCAAATTCTAGTCATATTCTTCAAAAATAAAATGAAAAATTTAAAAAATTTTTAGCGCCAATCACTAAATGTAACTTGGCAACCCTTAGCGCATGTTGATACTCAGAGAGCGCTTGTTGGTACTCAGAGAGCGTCACCATGTGTAGAGGGCGCCAACTGACGTTGAGTAGCGAGTTGATTTGTCAACATTCGGTTGGTTTTGCAAACAATTATTGAAATGCAAATTTTATTATTAAAACAATTAAAAAATTTAATTCATTTGATGCAATCTATGCAGAAAAATAATGTTGATTACATTTCCAATACCAATTTTACTTATCAAAATGGTTTTAGTGGTGAATTTCGCCAAATCTCCCAACAAAACACGAGAGATTTAAAACCAACCGAAAGAGATTTCTGTGACACCGAGAATTGGTTTTGGGTTGGAATTTGGTTGGAAGAGGTTTCTGTGACACCGCCGAATGTGTTGCTTTTTCACGATTAAAATTATTATAACTATTTATATTATATTTTATTTTAATTTACTTTTATATTCAAGATTAAGATTGTTATATTATACTTTAATTTATTATTATTATTATTTTCATTTATCTAAACAGCAGCACAATAAACAAGACTTACAGAAAAAAAGAACACAGCAGCAAGTGATCTTTTTATTGGTATTTCAACTCCCTTTAATTTTTCTTCTTTTGAAAGATTGCAATTGCTAATTTATATACCATTGAGAGAACTTGTGATTTTTAATTGAAGCCCTTAAATTTAGCATCTTGTTGCACATCAAACCCTCGTAACTATTTTATAGCATTTTAGAAAATTTTAATAAAGCCATGACGAAAGTTTACAGATGTTTTACAAAAAGAACCATTAAGTTCACTTTGGCATGGGTAGTTTTTTCATATCCTTTGGACGATATTCAGATCTATTGTATACAATGAAAAGATTAATCCAAAGATCATTAAATATTTTTGGCCGCTGACTTCCTACAAACAAGTCCACTGTGCGGCGCTCGCTCTGCTCCGACTAAATCTCATTACACATATTGTTATCGCCTCTGCTCGCGAAAAGTCTGCCTGGTGGTTGTGGGCTTCGTATGGTTGTTTTGCATTCGATGAAATTTTTTGAAAAATTTTATTTGAGGGGTTATCAACGTGTTGCTGCCTTGTGTTGTTGTAGCCTTCCGATAGTCTTAATCGTGGACAGAGCGTATGAGGTGCTTGTGTTGTTTATAACATGTATAAAACGCATCAATGAGCGGGAATACTACACACTTGCACATATGCTTATTGCTTTTACTTAAGTAGAAGCTCCACAATCGAGCGGAGACTGCTAACATGTTATGAATTCTGCGCGTGCAATTAAAATGGCAGGGTATAGAGAGCGTATAAGCTGAGATTAATTTAATTAAGATCCCTATAATAAAATGCAATCTATTAAAAATATACAAAAATCTAAATATACATATATTTAATTTCATTCATTAAATTTCACGCTCTCGCTTTAAATCAAGCTGTCTTTTTCTGAGTGAGAGTTGGTTCTTTTTGTGTTCGTTAACAGCATTGGATGATTAAGAAATGATTATTTTTAAGGTTTGAACTGATTGGTACAGATTAAAAGTGTGAACTTGAAGTTCCTCACCCACTAAAACCACACCTACTCTCCGTATCCCTCTTGCGGAACTACCGCTAGGTATTACTTCGCAAAGGGGGAGAACGGTTGACGCAAAATTGCGCTAGGCGTGGCTCTTCGCGTTATGCAGCGAGTCTCGTCTTTCATCCTATATTGGAGGAACTATCCTAAAGCTGTCATTATACTTGACATGTATCTCTATAGAGATTCTCTAACACTACTGCAATAGCAAAGCAAGAATCTCTAAATATTTTGAAAATTGGTCTGTCTTTCTATAAGACACTTTTCTCTTTAAATACTGTCCACAACCGACGATTTGGGAATAGTATTTCAATCCTTGGCGAATTTTGGTTCGGTCAAACATTTTTCAACGGATACCGATCAAGAACTGTTTTTTCTTATCAGTTTAAAATGCCTGGATTTACTTTTCAAGAACATATTCAATATATATTTTCCCTATTTAATAGACAGTTTTTTTTGTACAACGGAATATTTTGTAAAGCATATTAAGTTATTTTCCCACTTAAGAAGATGTCCGCAGAAATCGACGAGATATTGAAACGCTTTCAGAACTTTCCAAATATTGCGGGCATTATAATTGTCGATTCTTCAGCCATACCCATCAAGACGACATTGGATTATACATTGACTTTGCACTATGCAGCCTTAATGAGCAATATCGTTATCAAGGGTTCCAAAATGGTGCAGAATTTGGATGCCACAAATGAATTGACCTCGATACGCCTGCGCACCACTAAACATGAAGTGATGATTGTGCCCCAAGAGAATTTCTTTATTATTGTGTTGCAGACTCCTGGCGATTGAATTAACTTTGAATTGTCTACAAATTTTGCCAATTTGCATTTCGTTGAATTTTAATTAAAGATATAAAGATTTGGTCTTTGAATCTGTGTGATATATGCGAGTTTTGCTTTGGCGTTAATTGCCGGAGATAAATATACCGCGGCGCCATAATTACGACAGACAGATTACGCGAAGCGCACTTAATTGTCCGCCGTAAAGTGTTTGCGCTGGTATCTCTAATCCGGTAAAAGATGCAGAAGCAGAAGACGTCCAGGGCGACCGAAGGCGGCAAGTAGCGGCTCGATTTTAATTATTCGGCGACATTCCCACACTGCAGTTTGCATATTCATTGGATGCGAGAGTGGGAGGGCAATGCTTTGATTTCCATTATTTCAGGCGCGTTTTTTACAGTTTTAGCCAGGAAAAAACTTTGGTGCTGCAATATGCTTGGTGGAGATAAGATGTCCGAAGGGGTTAAGTAAAAGGCAAGATGTTGTGGCGAACAACTTATTAAATATTACACTTTTTGCTTAAAGTGATAACCAATTTCTGTTGAAGTGAGCTTAGGATGAGTTGTGGGTAACAACTAATGCGCCGCGCAACTAATGCGGCTGACTTGACTGAAGGTTTGATTAATTCAATTTGATTTCATTCTTAGTTTTAGTTTTTAATCGATGTAGTAATATCTCGCACATTTCTTGTGGAATTGGATGATTTGAATTTAAAACTGAAGACGGGGTTTTGTTAAGAATTGATGTAATTCTGGTGTGAACTAGGATATTTTGGATCGGTCAATAAATGGCGGAGTTATGGTGTTTCAAAGTCAAAATTTCGAAAATCGACCTTTTTTCCACTGTATTGGTTCTAGCTCCGTTATTTGTTGACCGATCAAAAATATCCTAGTGCACACCAGAATGATAGGAGCAATTTAAACAAAATAATTTGAGGTACTCTTTAAATCTTTGCAACCATTTTGGAAAAAGTGGTTCCGAGATAATCGCATTTAAAGTTTCCACATCTGTTTTCGATGAAATAAAATTTTTTTTAATAAATGTAATGTTAATTTAGTCGGTCAAGGTGCGTCAAGACATGGTAAAAAATATAAACTCCAAAAATTTTCAAGTAAAATTTATTTTTTTTTCAAAATAGCTTCTATATTCTTATATATTCTTATTTTTAATAGTGGCATTGTCTTTTTGGTACCAACAATAAAGTAAGGGACTGACATAAAGAACCTCTACCAAATGGTCTGGATTGCATAATTGTTATTGTTTTGTAAACTAGAGTTGTTTAATATTGCCAATAAAAAATTGATCAAAATACATAATTCCAACAATAACTCTTAATTATTTTGTGTGTCATTAATTATAATTAATAATAAATTAATCAATAATTATTGACATCCAGATTGGTACACTCGACCACTGTGCGGTTCACTGTTCATAAAATCAATAATACGAACGAATTTAGCCCGCGCTTTCAAAGTTCTACCATTTTAAATTCAAGAGAGAATACATTTTTTCCAATAGCTAATATTTTTTGTGGGAAGTTAAGCTTATGACGTTTTGCTTTTTATGCTCATACATTAACAAGGCTATGGATCCTATGGTAACATTTTGAGTTTTCTTCTGGAAAATAATGTAAGGTTCTTAGGCATAAATGGCGTTGTTATTGTTCTTTTATTCTTTTATTGTATTACACTCGACTTACTTCTGCACTGTTTTCAAATTTTGCTGACCCTCGCTTTCACATTTGTCGCTTTATGCATGTTATCAAAAAAGGGTCCTCCACTGAGTTATACTAATTCGAGAATAAGAACATTTCTTCTTTGAAATATATAATGGATCTTTGAACATAGGATAAATATGCTTTTTGCCAAAGACGGTACAGCCAAAAAGTATGCAATGGAGTTTGTGGATTAGGAATGCCTGAAATCATACTACAAAAGCTCGGGAGCGAGATACTTGAAATTCATGAATATCATTTCTAGACCAAAAGAAGAAGTGATGGCCATAATTGTATTTTCCTGGCATATTCGTATGATCTGAATCGTTTCACAACAACATTTTTGCATTAAGTAGAAAAGTTACAATGGTTAGAGTATAAGGAGCATTTTGTCCTTAAAGGATTTTAACTAAAAGCCAGTTATAGCAAATCAAAGTATCTGGAATTGTTTTTGTAGCCGGAGCAAATGTGAGCAGGAAACCTATTTAGGTTAAATAGTAATTAATTAAGTGAATATTGAAAACTTTGAAAGTTAGACAACCACGATGGTGTCACTCCTTTTTAGTGGTTTAATTTTCACTTTAAAAGGCCACAAAAAATATGTCTGAAGTGGTCAAATTTTTATACTCTGTACCGAAGGTACATAGAGTATATTAAGTTTGTGCAAAAGTATGTAACAGGGAGAAGGAATCATTTCCGATCCTATAAAGTATATATATTCTTGATCAGCATTAACAGCCGAGTCGATAAAGCCATGTCCGTCTGTCTGTCCGTCCGTCCGTCCGTATGAACAAACAGATCTCAGAGATGGTAAGAGATAGAGGTTTGACATGTATGGGACAAATGCTTCTTATAGCTGCAGGCAGATCAAGTTTATTTTCAATTTTCGCCACGCCCCCTCCCGCCCCCGTAATTTTGAAAAAAACGTCATATCTCCCGCAGTCTTGTAGATAGGTGATTCGTTCCTTTTAGAGATAGTTAGTCATTCGTAATATGTATCGATTTGCCGAAGAAATGATAGAGATCGGATGAGCGGTTCTCAAGTTATGACTAAAAAATAAATTACCCCCTCCCCCACACCCTCCCACGCGATCACAACCAAGACCGCATTTCATTCAACAACGTGCGAGTGAAAGAGAGAGGGAGAGAGAGAGAAACTTAGAAATGAGCGCAGCAGAAGCGTTGAATTCAGCTCCTGCTCTTGGTACAGAGTATGACATAGTCGGGCTTGACCGAATTTCTCACTTGTTTATTATACGGACCTGTGAATTTAGAGAAAATAGGCAAAATTAGGCTTTTCGGAATTCCATAATTTAAGAATTACTCTAAATTTGTAAGGCTTGGAGAATCCTAAGTAAACAGTTACAAAATGTAAACTTTCTCTCGATCGAGCGATACATTTATGGCCATCCTGAATTACTGTCTGCTTTCCCTTACTAGCCTTAGCAGTTATTTTTATCAAGTCAGACTTGCCCAGTGTACAGCCATATAAAAACTATAAGTCCTGAGATCGCTGGTAACACACAATACAAAATTACCTTAATTAGGACACCAATGTATTTCCATCGAACATAACAACTCGGACATTCCCTTTTTTTATTTTTTTACAATTGAAAAAAAAAAAATTATCATCAACTATGCCTTTAGAAACTGTCAAATTTCTCCAGCTATGTCACTGCCTGTAACTTGATTTTCATTCTCATTTCAGTTTTCGGACAGTACGGAACACTTCCCAAAAAAAACCCAGATAAAATTCCAAGTATTTTTTTAAAATTACAAAATTTCTGGTATAATTTGGTTCTTTTTTTTTGTATAAAAAAAATTTAATAAAATTTTCATCATGGAGTACGGAAACAATGGCATGCAATATCAAACCATGGAAGGCTATGGCATGTCTGCGACAGATGGTCAATGCCCGGAGGTAAGCTATCGTGCACTTGAACTGAAGAAAATGGTATGTATAATGGTAATTTCGCTAGGGCTATGGCCAGATGACTTATGGTCAAATGGGTCAGGGCCTTGACTATGCACAACAAGCGGGAGGATATGGCAGTGGATTCCAGGGTCAAGAAGAGTCTCGCAATTGTCAGAGTGGTTCAGCTGCGTTTGGTGGTCCAGGGTATCGCAGTCCCTTAAGATACAACAAACTGATGAAAGCTATGAACTCGCGTAATGGACTTTAGTGAGTATTGAATTGATTAGTAAGAGTGCTTGACGGTAACCTTTCTCTCTTAGTTCGCCCATGGATCAGCAGCGCTCGGGCGGAGCCAATGGTGACTATTACAACTCTTTGCCTGGTCTAGGCGGATATGAGGGTCAAATGCCACAACAATCTCGTGGCAATACTAATCCTTATTATTGAAAAGTCGTATTATGTGGATGAAACTTATATTCAATGGAGTTAAAAATTTAAGAAAATTCTATTAGTATCTTGGTAAATTTTCGTTAGATAGAAAACAAAATGTACGAAAAAAATTACTTTATATAAAGCGAATCTGGGACAGCTATGGGCATGTTTTTCTTTTCAAAAAGCTTCAATTGACCTTCACTTTTTGATTTTGAAACAATTGTAGCCGTGAGCTGTGCTTGACCCATTTAGGGTATTTACAATCAAATTTATTAAAAGTTGGTGTACATTCCGCCATGGAAATATACCTTCCGCCCATCGGACAGAGGGGCGCAACATGATGGTGATTTATTTTTCAAAGCAAGGGAACCTTCAGAGCTGCTTACTCCTTAGTGTTTCATCAGCTAAGAGTACATGAATCGTGTCGGTCTGATAGCATTAGCTAATCAACTTAGACCGGCCATTACTAACACATATTTTACGGGCCGGTTTCTTCAAAGAGCTCACTGTTTAATGGGGAAGTTAGATATCCCCCCATAAGAGTGCTAGTGATTGCAATAAATGTTGTTGGAAATGCTTAAAGCTAGCATAGAACATATCTCTCTATATATATAAGAGAGTGTCCTGACTGACTGACTGACTGACTGACTGACTGACTGACTGATTGGCAATCATCGCACAGCCCAAACGGTAAGAGATAGAGGGCTGAAATTTTCACAGGAGTTTCTGTTGGTGGTGAAAGTGCGTACTAAGACGGGGTTTTGGAAAATTCCACCCGGAAAAGTCGGAAAAGCGTCGGAAAAGTTTGTATGGGAAAAATGTTATTTTTCATCCGATTGACTTGAAACTTGGTTTGTAAGCTTAGTACGCGAAATAATTCGACACGTATTTTCCCGATTTTGGAAAATCCGCCCACGAGGAAAATAGCGGGAAAATTCTGCATAAAAAAAATAATTTTTGATCCGATTGGCTTAAAACTCGGTTTGAAAGGAAAGTAGGTGAAATGAATTGAAATGTGATTTTCCGAAGTTGGAAAATTTGACCCAACGGTCGGAAAATTCCCGGAAAATTCTGCATGAAAAAAACTATTTTTCATCCGATTGGCTTGAAACTCCGTTTGTAAAGACAAAATACGAAATAATTTGAAATGTGATTTTTCAATGTCGGAAAATTCGCCCAAGAGGAAAATGGTCGGAAAATTCTGCATGCAAAAAACTATTTTTCATCCGATTGGCTTGAAATTCGGTTTGAAAGGACAGAATACGAAATAGTTTGAAATGTAATATTTCGAAGTAGGAAAATTTGACCCAACGGTCGGAAAATTCCCGGAAAATTTTGCATGAAAAAACTATTTTTCATCCGATTGGCTTGAAACTCGGTTTGTAAGGACAAAATACGAAATAATTTGAAATGTGATTTTTCAATGTCGGAAAATTCGCCCACGAGGAAAATGGCCGGAAAATTCTGCATGCAAAACACTATTTTTCATCCGATTGGCTTGAAATTCGGTTTGAAAGGACAAAATACGAAATAGTTTGAAATGTGATATTCCGAAGTTGGAAAATTTGACCCAACGGTCGGAAAATTCCCGGAAAATTTTACATGAAAAAACTATTTTTCATCCGATTGGCTTGAAACGCGGTTTGTAAGGACAAAATACGAAATAATTTGAAATGTGATTTTTCAATGTCGGAAAATTCGCCCACGAGGAAAATGGCCGGAAAATTCTGCATGCAAAACACTATTTTTTATCCGATTGGCTTGAAATTCGGTTTGAAAGGACAAAATACGAAATAGTTTGAAATGTGATTTTCCGAAGTTGGAAAATTTGACCCAACGGTCGGAAAATTCCCGGAAAATTCTGCATGAAAACAACTATTTTTCATCCGATTGGCTTGAAACTCGGTTTGTAAGGACAAAATACGAAATAATTTTAATGTGATTTTCAATATCGGAAAATCCGCCGTGATCGGAATTAATTTTTGTTTTTATTTTTCGATGTTGGAAATACCGCCGGGATGCCCACTGGGAAGTGGTTGGGGAGTGAATGGGTTGTGGGTGGTAAGTTGTTTTGGAAGTGGGTGGAAAGTGGGTGGTAAGTGAATGTAAAGTGTGTGGAATGTGGCGGGAAGTTGAAGGGATGTGGGTGGGATGTAGATGGGAAGTGTGGGGATGTGGGCGGGAAGTGGGTGGTATGTGGGTGGGATGTTGGACGGATGTGGGTGGAAAATTGGTGGGATTACGCTGTGTTTTTTTTTTTTTGTTGAAGGCGCAGCGAAGCGCGACGGGATATTTGCTAGTAACCATATATACAAAATAGTTTATAGATGTCAACGTTTAATAGGCTTTTTACACTGAGCACATCTAACATCCAATATCCTGAGTTTAAATGCTTAATAACCATATGCTATGCCAACATTTTTAAACTTTTGTTTCGTGGAAATGTTAAGGGGGTCGATGTCTAATAGGTAAATGCTACAAAGATAGCAAAATCCGTCTTGGGAGATATTTGACTCAGGATGTTGGATGTTAGATGTGCTGAGTGTGGAAAGCCTATGAAGGTAAATTCTTTTAATTGACAGAAATTTGTCAGTATATTCAAGCATTTCTGTGTCTTTATCTGGAATAGCAGCAGTAATATTTTTGAAGGAAATATTTAATAAAATTTTTGATATGTTTTCTGTACTCACCTGGAAGAATGCAGCTAATCAGATTGCATACTTTTTTTGGAAATTAACCCTTACCTTTTAATAAAAAAATTACGCTCTCGACGGGCTATTTTCTTATTCTATTTCTCACGAGCATCTTTTGACGGCTTACGCTTTCTCATCTTTTCAATCAGCTTACAACGTAAATCTGTGTAAATCTTTTCAGACCCATTTGACACTATTTCAACAGAGTTCTACATTTTTCCAATTTTACTTCTTCGCAATATCTTTTATTGTTTTTTCTAGTATAGAATTTATGCTCTCAAAATTCGTTCATCTTTTTTAAGAACTTCAAAATTTAATTAAATTGCAACAATGGAAATGGATTATAGCATGTATGCTGAAATTGCGGTCTATAGCTTGGGTATGCCAGCACCTGAGGCTTTTTACCCTGATGTTAGTTCTATGTCATATGTAGATGGTAAGATTCATTCCAAGTCACTTTCCCTCAGATGAAAGGCATGCAGAACAATTGTGTACAAAACAAAACACATCAGCATCAGGGTCTGCAGAATATATCCGGTGAAATTGAGCTCTATCGGGTTATCGTATAAAATGGTAAAGATTATCCAAAGCTTGTACTCCAATAACCGAACGGCAGTTTGGGACGGAAGCACTTTATTGGATTGGTTCAAAACTAATAACGGGGTAAAGCAAGGCTGCCTACTAAGTCCGCTTTTGTTTGCACTATATGTTGACGACATAGTTATGGCATTGCCAGGCGGAGTCAAGTTTGGAGATCATACAAAAAAAGTGTTGATGTATGCGGATGACTTGGTCCTATTAGCCGAAGATGCGCGAACACTTCAAAAAATTATTGCGATTGCAAAAAAAATATTCAAAAATCAAAGGTGAAAAGGTAAAAACGAACGAGGAAGAACAGCAAATAATGAACAGTGGATGCTAAATGGAGAAAAACACTTACACCCAATATGAGTTTTTCAAAACATATTGCCAAAAACTCGCAGATGCAAAGAAGGCGCTGAACAGCACTTGGAAATCTCTTCTCGGGAAAAAACACGTTACCATAGCACGAAATTTAAAATGTTTGAAGCAACCGCCAAAGCGATAATGTGCTATGCACGACAGGTCTGGGGTTACCAGTTCTACGATGAGGTGGAGCAATAGCTACGGTTCTACATAAAGAAAATGTTCCGTTTACCTAACAACACACCAACATACGCCATTCATCTTGAAACAGGGCTACCACCACCTTCATTCAAAAACTCAAACAGCACTTTCTTTACATAAATAAGGTGATGGATATGCCGGAAAGCAGATTGCCCAAAATTGTCACGAAGCACTTACTCCGCTGGAAATCACAATTTTTTTGGGGTAAGGTGGTGTCAATTGGAATGAAAGTGAAGTCCACAACTGGCCCAAGATGCAACAGATGCAACGAGCTCAGCTGGTTACACTGGTAAAGGACATCGCTGACTAAGGAAGAATTCTTAAGGGCGGTAAGCGGTGAAGACTGGCACATGCTGTTGGTATTAAATGAACGCTAACGGCAAATATTATGACGAGTTTATCTAAGGGACAGGTATCTCGCGACGAGCGGGGCAGCTGCATGCAGTACTCGAAAGTGGTGGGCATCCTCGAAGGAAGATAAGCTTGGCAGACGGATAAATTCCATGTCAATTAGTAGTAGTAGTATATATTTTATTTTCATTGAGATCCATTAATGCTTGTATGTATATAGTTACAAAAATCTTAAAGTGACAAAATGTTTAAAATATTAAGGATTTACAATGATTATAAAAAAAATTGGCTGTGGCAAGTTGCCGTTAGCCAAATGTAGGTAACATTTTTTTAAATTATGACTCATCGATTTTGATCTCCAATTACACGTCTCCAAAATCCATTAAAAAATCGCGTCGATACTGCAGACACTCTCTGAGATAGGAAGTGAGCAAACGCCAATTGCTTCCGTTTAAGAGTTTGAACATTTCCTGGTCGGTCAGAGCATCTTTTTCCCAGTATAGGACCCTGAGCTCCTTTAGGATTGGACAGCGAGAAAAGAAGTGGGCGGTGTCTTCTCTCTCTCCGGTGTTGCAGAGAGTGCAATGGCTGGGCCTTGAGATATGTGGCATATAGTTAAATGACTGATATTGCTGCCACGTCTAAATTGTCACTGAAATAATTTTTATCTTTTAAGTTATACTCCAGTTTGCTGTACGTGTCACGGGACTGACTTTCACGGGCTTGGGATTCAAAGCCAATCCTTTCCCTGCTGTCTATGCTCTGCAGCAGTTGTGTCTGCCAAAGGTTCCATGTACTGTTATCCTCCATATTGCAAATTATGTTGTGGTCCAGCGCCATGGCTTCCCACCTGCCAACGAACTGTGATTTTTCTTTTAATAAGTGTTCTGTGACAATTATTGAAGACTAGATGGCATTTGCATAGTTTTCTTAATATAATCGAAGTGCAGTTGCAATGTGTAGAGAAACATAGTTAGGAGACCCGTTTCCAAGTGTATAGCGTAGTTGGGCGAGCATAGAGGCAAGTGGAACACTCTCTTTATACTACTTCTTCGTATTGACCAAAGCCCCATACTTGGGCCGCATAGCACATAATTGCTCTTGCTGTGGCTAAGAACAATTTGTACTTGGTGCTGTGATTGACGTTTCTTTTTCTAAGCAGTTTGTTCCATGTGGTACTGATCGCAATTTTCGAGTCGCTTAGTTTTTTGTTTAAATGCTTGCGAAATGACATATTTGGAGTTAGAGTGACTCCCAGGTACTGGAATTCGGTGACAATATCTAAATTCACTCCGTTGATAGACCAAGTATCTGTCCTTGCTTTTTGATCCCTTGTATCTCGTATCATTATCTTCGATTTTTCGCAGTTAATTTGAAGACCCCACCTTTAGCAGTACGAGTGCTGCAATTCACGGGCCAATTCATCGGCCAGAAGTACCATGTCATCGGCATACATTAGGACTTTAATTCGTTCCGACCCCAGTTGGACACCCCCTGGCAGAATGGATGATACATCGTCGACGTACAGTGCGAAAAGTAACGGGCTCAGTAAGCAACCTTGCTTCACTCCAAGGTTCGTCTTAAACCATCGGGATAGGTTGTGGCCATCCCAAACTGCAGTCTTGTTGCAGATGTATAGGCTTTGGATCATTTGAAGATACTCCAATGTAGATACTCCAATGTTGCTGAGTTTTAAGTAGAGGCTTCGTCTGTCAATCGTATCGAATGTGGCTTTAAAATCGACAAAGAACGCAAACATCTTTTTTTTGTGTTCCAAGTACAGTTTTGCCACGGCGGTGAAGGTGAAGACGCTGTCAACAGTAGAGTAGCCTTCTCGAAATCCGGATTGGTATTCGCTTAAGATATCGTGCTTTTTTACCCATTTAGAAAGACGATTCAGCAATATTGAAGCAAAGGTCTTCATGGTCTCGTTTAAAAAGGATATACCTCTGTAGTTCATGTCAATTATATTATTTATATCTTTATGGCTACTTAGAATATTACTAATTATTTTTGTATTACACAAATTTTTTGAAAAACGAGAAGGCTAACTTCGTCTTTGCCGAAGTTTATATACGGAATCAAAATTTTAGTAGTAAAACCCATTTGCGTCACTAAAAATAAAAATTGTGATTTATATATATTTATCTAATATCTAAATTACACATAAGCATTAACTAAAATAAAATAAATATAATTAACTGAATTCCTGGTATACAAATTTTTGCTTACAACTGATAGATTGTTTATATGCAAGCGACAACCGCTTAAATGCAAATATCGCTTTTATGATATTCACTGTATTTAAATAAACGATTTTTTACAGCTTGTCCACGGATGCTTTATGTTACAGTAATGGAGATAATAGACATAGTTATTCATCCCATGCTGGTAAGTAGTTTTTGGTGAAAATCCAAAGAAATTTTTTTTTTAATTTGTATGAAATAGTAAAATTAACTAATAAAATTATAACGGATCGCAACTCCAAAAGTACCTTACTTTATAATGTAAACGCATATATATACATACAAACACAGTTGTTTTTAATTGTCTGACACCCGGAAAAACATCAAGAGATAGTAAGCAAATATTAAAAAGGGTTAACGCATTACCCATACCCCCCAAACCATTTGGTTAAACAAGAGACAATCCGCAGCCGCAATTAAATCGCACAACAAAACGAAATTTCAATTAGCGGCACTTAGCGTCAGCTGCCATAACCCTTAAAAAAACAACTCCCAAAAATATCTAGTATCAACTAAACGATATTAGAGAGCAAATTAGCAGAGTAAGAGCACAAAAAAAGACAAGAAATGAGTCAAGAAAATTGAAATGGCACCAACCGCAAGGCATTAGACCAAAAAACCAATTTCATTTGCAAATTGTATTGTGTTGCATTTTTTTGGGGAAATGAGTTTTTTAAGTGTAGTGCAATATGACGCACGCGGAAAGTGGAACCAATTAGGGCTTAGTGATTTCTTGTAATTGGTTTTAGTGCTTAGCGTTTGTACAAAATTGAAACTGCAAATATGCAATTGGATGGTAAAATGCCGTATTCTATAATAAACGCAGTTTCTAATGCAAAACGAAGTGGAATTTGCGGAAAATACGGAAAAATCTAAAACTGAGTTTTATGAGAGTATATCGAAAAATAAACATATTTGATTTTTGGTATTAATACTAATTAAAGCGTTGGTATTTTCTTTACTAAATTTATATAAATTTTAGTTCACACTAACTCTTTGCCTTAGGTCAAAGATGTCCTTTACAAACTATTATTTCTTAAATTAAACCTTTTTCGAAATTTTTTTCCAAAGCTTCGCTAACAGATAAACTTTTGTTGGCAAACCTCAAAACATTCCATGCCATTACACAAATCCCGCAGCATACTCGTACAACATACTTTATGAAAGCTCTCTTCCCGCTCTGAAGGTGGTCGAGTATTTTTGGATGATTGTCGAGCATGTGAAACTTCTTGAAGATAATAATAATTTAGTGCTGTTGAAATGACTTTTGACCATCACACACAATTGATACGACGACCGAAACTGAAATACACCCGGACACCCACACATGTTCATTCCCCTGCTTCACTGCCAAAATGGAATGCAACTTTGCTGCAGGAGCAGGCATCTCAAAGAAATAAACAAAAGAGCGATGCATTGGTGGAGGATGTGGGTGTCGGGGAGTGGGGGAGCCACTTTGCATGCAATGCGAGCAGCAACTTTCTGTTGGATTCCTTTGGCGGCGGGGATTTGTGCAAACTGAAAATGAATTCGTAAAAATTCACTCGTAATAATTTCTCGATTTTTGGTAAATTATTTGATTACACACACGTGTGGAACGGCATCGTTGGCGTCGGCATCGTAGTCGTCCTTCTTCTTGTTGGGTCTGGGCCATAAAATAAACTTCATCTTCACTTCGTGCTCTGCTGCAGTCGGTGTGGGTGTGTGTCTGAAATGCGCATTCATTCGCAAAAATTTGCAAAACAAATAAAGTAGTTTCGGTGGCAGGAAAAAGAATTGGGGGTAGTAGAAGGGGAGCGATTTAGTTTGATAGGCGGAAACAAAGGAGTGCAAAAAATTACGATATTTGGTTGAATACCCATAAGTAAGTAGACTCAAAATCTATAAATAATTCCAATTATATTAATTCTGGTTCTTCTTGGCTCAGAATTATGGGATTTTCAAGCCCTATTGGATTTGTAATTCATTAAGAAAAATATGAAATAAACACACAATTTTGCCATTTTTGTGTTCTGACTGTCTTTGCCTATCAGTGAACTGCAACAATCAATCTTTTCTTGATGAGGCAAACAACAGCACACAAAAATTCTTACTCACATTTTATCAATCAACAAAACTCAGCGTTGATTATACTCAGCTTATACCGGCAAAGGCATCAAAAGGTTGAGCTAGTGTGTTTTGATCGAACGTTTCTGTGTTCGAAAAAAAACGGCCAATTGGCCTCTCTCAGTGCCGGCTCAGACTATGCGTCGTAGTAAGAGTTTGTTCCTGTCTAATGTATATTCAAGTTTGATCAACGACCATCTAATATCTAGACAGCACGTTTGCTTAGCCCCTCTTCGCTGTCAGCTGCGCTGCTACGGCGCTCAGGCTCGATCCTCTCCCTGTCATGTTCTGCCACAGTTGCATTTGGTTTGCGCCATAGCTTGGCTGATGGATGGGAGTGAAATAGTGTTCCAACGGTTCGAGTTTAAAAAGAAGACGGTTGCAGTCTGTAACTGAAATTGGTTTGACCGAGCAAACATGCTGTCTAGATATTAGATGGTTGTTGGTTTGATGCATAGAGCGTTTTCCAACAGACTTCCTGATAGGTCGGCTGTTCTATCTCTATGTTGTCGATTGGTGGCATCGTTACTTCTCTAAGGGCGGCATCATGTTCGTCATCGCCTCCCAGCAGGTTGGAGAAGTAACTTCTCCATTTGTTAAGCGACACTTGCGGATCTGTGACGAGATTCCCCTGTTCGTCTTTGCATTGTGCGACTCTGGGCTTGAAACCTTCTGTTAGTTGCTTAATCTTTTGGTAAAATTTTCGAGTCTCACTTATGCGTTTTCTCTGCAGTAGCGCGTCGGCACTCCTCGTCGTACCAAGACCGCTTTCGAGGGGCTCGGGTAACCGAGTATCTCCTTGGCAGCCGTACCATGGAGTGCGATATACGCTGCCACTGTTCGCATATATCGGAAGGAAAGGGGGAGGTTTCCCTCAGCAGTTGGCGAGCTTAGCTGTGTAGGCTCCCGAGGTCACTTGTGATTGTAGCTTCTCGATGTTCAGCTTTCGACGTGTGCCAAAACGTGAGGCATGTGCCACGCTGAGCCGAGCGACAAGGCAATGAACCGAGTCTATATTTGCTCCTCGAATCGCACGCACGTCTAGTACACTCGATGAGTGCCTTCCGTCGATCACAACGGGATCAATCTGATTTCGTGTTCGTTGACCAGGGGACTTCCAGGTCGCCTTATGGATATCGAGGTGTTCAAATCTGGTACTACTTATGACCATGTTCCGGCCCGCAGCGAAGTCTATTAGCCTCTCTCCGTTACCGGAGGTTGTTTCATGAGGGCTAAATCGTCCGACTGTCGATCCAAAAACTCCTTCTCTACCGACTTTCGCGTTAAAATCGCCTTGCACGATCTTTATGTCGTGATCGGGGCAGCGCTCGTATAGTTGTTCCAGGCGCTCATAGAATTCATCTTTTATCGGGTCTTTCTTGTCTTCTGTTGCCTTAAGTCTGAGCGCGGCTAGCCGTTCATCAACTGGTGTGAAGCTGATGACAGAGCGACGCAGTCTATCACTCACTGCAAAGCCGCACCCAAACTCGTGCTTGGAAACATGCCCGCTGTAGTAGATCTCCCAGGGGGGTGGTGGTTTCTGTTCTGTCTTCTCTTTTGGTAGCGTCATTATCTTGCTCCCATGTCCAATCCATCGTATTTCCTGGAGTGCGGTAGCGTCCGATGTATATTTCTTGAGGACATTCACCAAGGCGATATCATCACCATCTCTGTTGAGGGTGCGGACATTCCAGGTGCATATTCTCAAATCGTGGTCCTTAAAACGTTTGCGTGGGTCGTCGTCAGGGGGTGTCCGTATCCGAGGCATTGTAGTCGCAGTTTTCATTGGTGGAGATTTTTTACTGTGGTGGGTACCAAACCCGACGCACTAACCCTATATATTATAACCTGTAGGGAAGGGGTGGGGGGGACGCCGCTCACGTTAGTCAGCAGCAAATGCGGGTGCATTGCCACTGCTTCCGGTGGTCACCACGAGGAGGTGTGAGTCGACTTGAGACGTAGTAAGCCAGGATCACTCTGGGTTCGCCAAGTTGAACCGATCAGAAGCTTTACCTGACCACATACGCCCCCATTAGGTCCAGAAGATCTATTATCCAACAAAAAAAATGCGGATTTATTTTTTTCTTTGAAAAAATTCAGCTGAACCACCATATAAGTTAAAAATTATTATTACATTACAAAATATGTCCTACGAATCTTCAGATATTTGTCTTAGAAATGGGTCCAAATTGCGGTGTACGCTTCAGGCACTGCACGGCAGAGAACCCAGAGCTTGGTTTGAAAGCTGGTGCTACCTGTAGGTAAAAACTTTAATGTGTCAGCAAGCTTCTCATTGGCTCGAATTGATTGCCTCATTAAAGTATTCTGCTAGGTAATGTGTTTTTCAATTGCAGTTGAAATGTATTTAGATTTAACTTCATTCATTCATGAATATCGGAAGAAGTGGCAATTCATTATAAAGGAAAAAGATCTTTCGGTTGATCGCTGACCAAAGCTTAACCCATTCCATTTTTTTGTTATTGTTGGTACATTTTTGTTGGTATATTACATAGAATCGCTATATCCTAGTCGGCATAATTATTTTGACAAAAAAATTCATAAAAAACCAAATATCCTAAACCTACTTCAATTTTTTGGAAAATTTATAGAAGATTTTACATTTTTTTTAGGTTGAATTAAGGGTTTTTAAGGGAGAGGTCTGCAGATGAACGTTTACGTTTGTGAGCGAATCAACCCTCCAAAATCAGTCAACAGTGGGCCATTCATATCGTGATTGTACTCACAAGAAAGTAATAAGGGGTTTTTTAAAAGTGGCTTCACAAATATTAAATCAAATCCCACAATGTTGGCACCAACTTTATAGTCTCAACATTAGGCTTGCTTTATCGGTATGTGTCGTTTCGCTAAATTGTAAACACGTTTTGTGCCAACAAGACCAAATTTGCGGGAAAGTTTACTATTTTTTTCATTTGAAGAAAATTGCAGCTGAAGGCCATCGAATGCTGCATACAGCTTACGGGAAACATGCTTCATCGATTTCCTCAGGTTAGTTTTGATAAAAAAGGTGTACTATGAGTTCCATGTTAGCGGATGAAACCATCACAGGGCAACAGAGCCGAGCATTAAATTACAAACAGCCAGATGTGGCAGCAACATGACTTGAAACTTTTTCTCTTCAAAAGACGCTGAAAGATGGGAAGAAGAAGTGGCTAGCGATTGACAATGCTTTGTAACAAATCTTTTACAATAATGCGTCAAACTTGAAAAAAAAATTCACAAAAATTCAGAACTTATTAAGGTACACTTGTAAAAATTTCCTTATAGTACGTTCAGTCCAAAATAAAATTGTTCCAGATTACTTGTTTATCCACGTCTCATAATGTCGCTTCTGGCAAATGTTGCCACACATTTTTATGAGCCATTTAGCTACCCACCAAATTTACTTGCGGCCAGCGTAGCATTTTTCTAGTCTCCTTTTTTGGAATTAAGTGAAGTTTTGTCTATAAATTTGTTTATTTAAAGATTGCGCAAATCAGGATCCGCCTGGCCAAGGAAATAGATTAACTTGAGCAACACTTACGCCATTTCTGGTTTCGACTTCCTGCCGCTTGTTAAATATTCAGCTCTCTTTCTGTCTCTCTCTGCCAAGTCTTGGGTCCCCTTTCATGACAGCCAACGGCATAAACTTTTCGAATCTTATTTGTTAAAAAAAATACTCTTGTTGCCATTTTCCTCGCCCCGAGCGTCGTGTTACAATTTCCGCAGCATCCAAGGGCCAGGCCATGCGCCCCCGTCGACCTGCTCTCTCTTAAATAACTTTCAATTTGAGCCAAGAACTCGCGGTTGTGCCTATTAACCGTAGGCCAGCGGCCGGTTTCCGGTGTGTTTATTAGTTGCAAATGCAAATTAGTTTTCCAAGATGTTAATAAGAAAACTGATCAACAACAACAGCGTGCCCCAAAAAGTAGGCAACAGAAAAATTCCTTCTTATGTAGGTTCACTAAAAAAAAATTGCTTGTTAAAACTGGCTTTATGTAAACTTAGTTTCAGATCGACCAGGTTTCTCTTTAAGTCTCAGCACTTTGTGACTGCCTCACGATCAGACTGTCGCTTATGCAAATGAAATGCTTAAGCTTAATTTCACAAATTGCATGGTGGCTTCTCCCAGTGCCGCCCATCTGGTTATTATTTAAATGGCGCATTATCAGTGGCCAGCAGTGGGCTGGCCAGTCAGCTCCTCGAATTGTCATAAACAATCAAAATCCATTTAAAATTGTACATGCAATTTGGTCGCAGCCCACCTGGCTGAGTAGCAGGGAGGCAGGAGCAGAATGGAGCAGCCAGTTGCCGACACCATCAACGCCTCGTCAATTTGTGGGCGCGCGAGTTGCAGGAGGAGAAGGCGGAGTAGGAGACGGATGCTACGGCTCGTCCATTGGCTGTCCCTTTCCTGCATGCCACTTGTCAGCCATGTCCTGCATCCTGAATGTGTGTGTGCGTGTGTGTGCGTCCTGGGCCTGTGTATCGTTGATATGATAATTGGCATGAGGTAATAATCCACTTGGATACGTTGACAATCGTTTATATCGCAATCAGTGTCATGCCGTCTGCCTTCTGTTTGGCTCTACTGTTTCGACTGGCATCCTGTGTGTCCTGGCATAAAGTATAATTTCCCAGTTCCATGTTCGCTCTCAACGACGACGCCGACTACGACGACGACGACGACATATTAAATAACAATGAACTGCAATTGCCCAACGAGTCTCGTAATTCGTTTGTAATGCGTGCAGACGCACAGATTTTGAGTAGCATGTCCTTCCACTCCTGGTCGACTGTCTGCGTGTTTCTTTGTGACTGTTTTGTTTTATGTGCTCCCAACTGGCAACCGGCAATTGTCCTTCTCGCATTGCATATAATTTCTGATTTTCCAGTTTAACTCGTTGCCTGTTAAATTTAATCACTTTTTGGAAATCGAGCGACTGAGGGAGAGAGAGATATGAAGATGGAAATATAACCAGAGCGAGACCAAGTCAATTTGGTGGATCCGACCTATCAACTCACTAAACTTCAATTGAAGGGATTTGCTTGACGGTCATTGCAGATTATTGCTTGACTAAAGCTGCAGACAATCTTTAATTTGAGTAAATAATAGCTTGGTTGAGAAGTGGTTTAAGCATAGCGTCAATTAGCTCGCTCGCCACGCATAACAATTTACGGACTTTCTCGGACATATAATATTTGGTAAAACCCAGCCAGCATTTTATAAATTTTTTTGATCACATCCAAGTCTTTTTCGAGTTCTCAGTCTTCAGATCATAAATGATACTTTAGTCGGGAGAAAATGGTACCGTATCCGCGACTCTTCCAGAAGAGTCGTAAATACCCAATTTTCTGATCAGCTTCGACTTATTTTCGCGTCATTTTGCGAGTCTTTTTCGAGTCGATTGTTAATGATTCACATTTTGAGCTAAGGCATGAGTCATTTTCGAGTCTTCCCTAAATCGCACATGAGATTAATCTCATTTTAATTATCAAAAGGGCTTGAATAAGACTCGCTAAGGTGATTCTTGTCAAAATAATCTTCCAAATGCTAGGTGGGAAATTATTTACATACATTTATATAAAAACATGTTCCATACTTGATCACAAATAAAAAATAAATCAATTCAGATTTAAATCTTTTCTTTTATTCCATGTGAATGGTTTGGTGATGATTTTAAGAGTACCATTCTTGTATAAAGGAGCCAAATACAAAGGAATTGAATTGGCTCTTGTGTTTACGTTAACTTTTCTGCGTATGTTGGCAAATCCACGCTTTAAATTACAGTGGGCTTAAATATTTTTGAAAGGGGTTGTATAAAAGTTTGATTTGAGCCACAGTGGGTATTAATATGGTAAAAAGGGTAAGGTGAATACTGGATACAGAGCACAGAGTATAAAATGGTAGAAATGTCAAACCTTTTGATTTTTGTATAAAAAGAAAAATAACGGCGCCCTGCTGCTGTTGGTTGTCTCAATAATTTTGATATTCCGAAAAACAAAGAATTAAACAATCTTATATGTATTAAATGAACATGACATTTCCCCATGAAATTCTATGAATTTGATAAGCTATTCAAATTTAAAACAGAACCAGAAGCAGGACTACTTGACTATCATGTGTCGAACAGTGTGACGGCAGCCTTACTCTAGGGGGATTCCAACTCGGTTCCCTTGGACTAAGTTAGTTCTCAAGGTTGCATTCCGCACTCGGACAATATAAATAGCGCATATGAAATTCGCGCAGAAAAAGTCAAATGTGTTAGCTGTTTGAAATCAAAGGGATACACCGTCTTGTTTATACGAAATTGGTAAAATCAAATAGATTATTCATTAAGGGCTGATTTCTGTTCTCCCAGATAGCTGCTATGTGTCAGATAATCATAGATTTTACACTGTTATTTGTTAAGCTAAGGTCCCACAGGCAAATAATTTGCCCAAATTTTCATGAAAATCTGGATAAATCGGCGAAATTAGGTAACTTTTCGGTCATACTTTATCTTAGTAATTGCATATGAAGCCATAGAATTAGTTTTAAGTCCTGAAAAATCTGCAAACATAGCTATTTAGCCAAATTCTCATAAAAATTTGGGCAAATTATTTGCCTGTGGGACCTTAGCTTTAGTATATGTGACAAATAGCTCTATGTAGAAGATGTAAAATCGGCCCCAAATCAAAAATTTTTCGCCAAAAACGGAAAATGTTGCATTTACAACTTTTCTGCGTTTTCCTGCTAAACAAGGCATATTGTTTGAAAATAGCTTAAATCTATTGGATTACATACCGTTCTTGTACTACAGCTGTATTTCTATAATCGAATTGTCTGAACTTTGTTCAGTGAAAATGCAATTGCATTCATTCACACAGCTCATTTCAGAGGTAAGCACAGGTTCCTCTTCATCCAAATCCTTGAGAACCGTCTCTACTACGTAATGTAATTGTTCAAAGATAGCCTTCGCCTGACTTTGCTTCGGTAGATTTGTTGAAACAGCACCTTTTACTAGAAATATTTTCCAGGGTACGCCTTGATTTTATATGTATGTATGATATTCTGGGCAATTTTATTTTAGAAACATGAACTTCCCTTATTGCTTAGTCAGATCCAATCAATACAAGTTTATCGAAATGTTCAGCACAAACTCGCCAAAGTACTTTTGGAGAAGCTTTTAATTGCAAAATTCCAACCACTGCCGTCTTAAATTAAAAAACTTCTTCATTATTGTAAAGCAGCAGTGTATATTTCTAAAGTTCCTATTCTATTGGATATTCATTTTTGTCGAGTTCTTTATTATGCATCAGGAAGTTTAAATCGTGTTTGAAGAAGACACGTTCTGATAGTTGATCTTTCACAGGGTTAGTTACAAACAAGTGAGATAGTCGGTCAAGCCCGACTATAACATACTCTGTACCTGGAGTAGAAGCTGAATCCAATGCTGGTGCTACGCTCATCTCTAAGTCTCACTCTCTCTTTCTCTCTCTCTCTTTAAGATTGTGCGGTGTTAGTTGTGAAAGAGTGGGAGGGGGTGGGGGAAGGGTGGTTCACTTATTTGCTCATAACTTGAAAACCGTCCATCCGATCTTTATCATTTCTTCAGCAAATCGATACGATACGATTTTTCTAATTAATAACTATCTCTAGAAAATACGAATCGTCTATCTTCGAAAAGAAATAACGTTTTTTTTTCAAATCTGCCGGCAAGTATAAGAAGCATTTGTCCAATACATGTCAAACCTCTATCTCTTACCATCTCTGAGATCTGTTTGTTCATACGGACGGACGGACAGATGGACATATATACTTTATATGGTCGGAAATAATTCCTTCTCCCTGTTACATACTTTTGCACAAACTTAATATACTCTATGTACCTTCGGTACAGAGTATAAAAATACATCTAACAAAGTGTCGCTGGTACTGGTGTAATGTGTTGGTATGGTGGAGTTTACTATCTGTAAGTCAAGGGAAGTCATGCCATCCGATACATTTTTAACAAATAAAGTACAGGTTAGATTTATAGCCTCAGAGTTGTCAATATTTCGGTGAGGTCGGCAAATGCTGCCAATCAGGGTCGTAATATGGTGTGTTTTATTAAATATTTGAAAAAAAGATCCATTCCATTATACTAACGATTGCTTGCACAGTATAAGTATGTTTTTAAATAATAAATAAATTTGAAATATTCAGTTGAAATTTTCCATTTCAATGTTGTTTCCACTCCTCAAGCTTCTTGAAAAGATGAATTTTAGCCATGGTTTTATATTACTTTATTTTTCCTCAGTGTACGTTATCGAAAAGTACTTTAAAGCCCAGTCACTTTGTTCACTAACAAAACTCTCTTACTATCTATCTGGATCACACTTTTCAGGTTACATTTAGTTCTTAAATATATTTAATTCACTGTACAGTCCACCCTCAATAAAATGATTTGTGTGATGCATAAAAAAAGGTACGCATACAAAATGGCTTTGGCTATTTACGCGCCAACACATTGCAGCTGGTGGAGCTTGGTGGAGCTGGTGGAGGCGACTCACCGCCACTTTAGGGCGAGAATTTATGGCGGCTTTTTTCAGCTGCAGGTATGCGCTTTTCCGGCCAAGCACTTAATTGATGTTGTGTCGCGTAAATTATAAACAAAACAAAAATTAAAGTGGACTCTATACGCGCTGAGGACTGCTTCTTTGGCTCGGAAGCTTTGCCGGCGGATGCGGAAATGCTTTCATCGCCATGAAGGAAAAAAGCCACGCTCGACCATTTGGGTACCTTTCACCCTCTCTCTCCGCTTCGGCAAGAGCCACCCACACACGTTCAGCGCCACTGCCACATGCTTGGTCAAGAGGCTAAGCAGGAGGTCAAGCGTAAAAGTGGCGCGTTCTTTGCCAGCGGATGTTCTTCTGACCCTCATCCTGCCTGGAGGCCACAACTTTTTTGCGCATAAATTTCCCTCTTTTTGCATGGCAGAAGTGTTCTGCCTGGATGACAGCATGCTAAACCCTTCGATAATATTTATATCATCTGATTTTGCTAAGTGTTTTTAATTATACGAGTTTTAGACATCAGAACTGTCTGGGATGGGACAGGTAATGGAATGTCATGCGATATTTATTCCCACAAAAATCAATTTGCCACTTTCAACCATCGCGACGGTTGCGTCCACCAAAAAGTGCCTGCCGCATGCCGCTGCTGTCTAATTGGAATTAACAAAACAATTTATGGTCCAAGTTGGTGTGATTTGTTGAAGTGACATTACGATGCGGTAAACGAGCACCCGGCGAGCAAGTGCGCCATAAACTGGAGATTCGAGCTGGGCAACGGAAATGGGTCTTGGTAAGTGAGTGGCGTTTGCAGACGCAATTTGTTACACTGAAAAGGGCCAAGAAGACATTATACAGCAATATAAACAAAACTCCAGACGGACCCGTACACACACACAAGCACACACATGAGGTAAATTAAACAGAAGGGACCCAATTCTTACTTTAAGTTGAACTTACCTAAGTAGATTTCTTCTTATAAAACAATAGGCCGAGCAGAGCTTATCTGTACTCTCTAGGTGTAAAGTGCACAAACGACAAAGCCCGAGAAGGTTTTTTTTTAATGCGTTTACAGTTGTGTTGGGTAAAGGTTGTTCATTTCACTGAACATGACTCACAAAAGTGAGTCAACTAATTCAAATTGCTCAGTTGTTCAGTCTACTAACCTCAAGGTATATTGAGAATCAGCATTCCTTTAATCCTTGGTGGTTATAATCCTATCATTGCTTTGATCAGTTGGGAACCGCAACAAACAATGAAATTAAAAATAGATAAGACAGCTCATTCCTTCCCACTTCACATCGCTGCCTCCTTAAGTTGCGATGAGAAGCCCACCACCTCTTCCACTCTTGGCGCCATCAGCGTAAGCTGTCCTTTAAAAAAGCCCAAGCTGCGTTGCAATGGTCTTCCAGAAAAAAACAAACAATTAGGAAATGGCGTTCGTAGCACGCCAGCAGCGTAAGGGGTCCTTTAACGAGGCCCAAGCTGCGTTGGAATGGTCTCCTAGAAAAAACCAACAATTGTGAAATACTTAATTAAACTCAATAACTGCAGCACCATACTTTCTGGTAAAGATAAAGTTCAATTTCAGTTATTGCCACGCCCCCTCCGCCTCCACAATTTTGAAAAATTCGTCATATCTCCCAGTTTTAAAGATAAATGTTCCGTACCCTTCAGATATATTTAGTTATCTAGTTTATTTATCGATTTGCTGAAGGAATGATAAATATGGGATAAACGATACTCAAGCTATAAGTAAAAGAGACCAGTAAACCCACTTGGACTTTTTCATTTCGCGTCTTTCTTTGCTTTGCTAGAGAACAGTCTGAAAAACTCTCACTTTAAAAAAATAATAAATTGAAGAAGAACATGTTCACTTATTCAGTTTAGTGAACAACTCAATTTGGTTCATCCAGCTCTAAAAGGTGATGTACTCATCCAAGCTAAGACCCGCGTTTTATTTGTATGCCCCTACAGGTTCAGTCGCTTTTTAATCATTGATTCTGGTCTTTCTTTTTCTGAACCCATCTAGTTGTAATGGCCATTTTATGCACATTTTGAGTAACTTTTGAAATTAGTTGATCATAAATTTGCGTTAATTACCTACAAAAATAGAGAGGTCTGCATTGTGGCCAAAATAGTAACATTTTGATTTCGAAATGCACTTTGTGCGCAGTTTTGACTAATAAAGCAAAATGGCTGCAGCTCCCCATCAAGCGGATGGGGAGGGGTCACCGCAGGTACTTCTAATCTCATGTAGCCGCGATTATAAATTGTTGCGTACTTCATTTCGGCCAAAATAATAACATGAGTAATTAATTTAATGTGCCAGCCACACAGAGGAGGGCACTTGGTGAGGGGTGCAGGTAGGGCGAGAGGGGGTTAGAACTGGGCTAACAAATGAACTAATGTTTATTGCAATTGTCGCGTAAATTACAATGCATGGGCCCAGGCAAAATCTATGCAGAGGGCAACAGCTGCATTCAAAATCTGGCAAATGGTTGAAATTATTTTGGCCGCGGTTGCTTCTGCCACTCCTCCTCCTGGTCAATTTGAATTGGCATGTATATTTAATTCAGTAACCGTTTCCACCTGTAGTTGATACCGAGCATTGGCAATTGAATGTGTGTAGACCAAAGCCCATCACTGGCGTTTGCCCATTAATTTTATTATTTTTATTGTCGTACTTTGTACTTCGTCCGTAGTTTATGGTGCGTGAATAAATGGATGAGTGCAGCAAAACATTCATTTAAATATATTTGATTGTCGCATGCAGCGAAGCAACAGCCAAGCAATGCAGTTCGACTTTGTACCCACTCCACATTATCTGGATCATTATAAATAATGGCAACCAATTCTGTTTAGAATCAGGGCTGCAAACCTTCTAAAAATCGGCTGCGTTTCACTGCGGGGTTCGAAGCCGCGAAACTTTTTGCCTCTCAAATTCGAGTAGTGATAAGCGATAGTCGACTGTACAGCTGTTTGAAAGACCTGCCGGTTCTATAGTAAGCTGGCTTTGCCTATGGGAATTCCCAAGGCAGCACAAATGCAAAAACTGACAACAACAGACAACTTCTAATTGGCATAAGTCTTTGTGTATGTGTGTTCAACCATTTCGGCACTTCTGTGAATGAAAGGATCATGACGGGCGTAATTTGAACTAAACACTTGCAAAAACAACGGACGAAAACGAAGAGCTACTCTGCTGGGTACGTTCTAGTTCGGAAGGCTTAGGATGAGAGACAAATCTACATCACCAAAAACCAGCTCATGCAGGGTAATTGATCCGACTCCAGTATATCTTAATAGAAGCTATAATGAGGTGACCAAATGCTGAGCAGTGCTCTAGCGATAGCAGGGACCGAATGAATCTCTCCTTTTTATATATAAATCAGAACATAACACAGTTCGACAAAATGCAACTTTTTTTTAAAAGCCCGGCATAAGACCAAATGCATAGATAAAAGACACCTATTATTAACCACATACCAGTTTTTCCAATGCCTTCGTTTAATGGGTACTTTTGTACTTGCAACACACAACTACAAAAATTGTAGCTTAGTTTTTAATGGCTTAAGATAAAATTTTCTAAAATTCAGCAAATGTGTGGGCAGGGTCATTGGGAACGACATATAAAAAAATCACTCATTTCGCGCAAACGGTTAAGAACCTCCAGGGGTTAAACCTTCATTCTTGAATATCTTTAAAAGCGCACGGTAGATTTTTGTTAAAATCGTTGTGTATGATGGTATAATGGGCTGTACATTTCCCTAAGAGATGGTACTCAACAGCCAAAAAATTGGAGTACCATTTTTACACATCCATTAATCAATGCATGTGTAAACAAGATCTAAAAATAGACAGTTCTGGCGTTTCAGTTTTGCCCACGAACTTTGGTTCGCAGTTTAAGCATTTTTTTTAGCAACTGCCTTAGGAGCAACATTGACCATGACCAGCTTCACAATAGTTTGAAATTAAATTTATAAGTAAAAATTGCTTCATTGCGCAGGAAAACAGATCATGTCATTTAAATACTTTAGTTCAGCGCATCTTGGTGTACCACTAGATTGGGGCAATTTTTTATTAAAGATTTACTTTTTCTTGGTGGCATCGACGAATTTTACTCATAAGATTAAATGCATAATTTTTGGGGAAGGCTGTAATACCGAGATGGTAAATGTTGTTTCAAGGCAATTGCTCATACAAAATTGCCTATAAACCGCGAACCAAAGCTTCCTTGGTGAATCTGAAAACACAGTTCAGTCTATTTTTACGTCGGGTATATAGTTCATATGGAGTGCTTCGTGGGTGAATCTAAAATTGGAACTCCAATTCGCGGTTTTTTGGCTGTCAAGTAAAATCTCTTAGGGACATGCAATAGCCTATTACACTGCTCGACAAAATGAGAGTCGATTTTCCCCCATTGGACCAAACCAACTTTTTGTAAAGTAAAATGGCCCGCTGATCACGAAAATCGCCATGAAAACAAAATCTATCGACGCGTTATCGAGATATTATCGATAAACCGTTTTTTTGATTTTTCAAAAAGTTACCCCCACTTACACTCTCATAACTTTTTTGTTTTTCAAACGATGTTAATGATCTAGACAAATTTAAAAAGACACAATTTGACCAAACAGTTTGTTTTCGGACAAAAGAGAGCTGGGTCGTGTGCTTTTAACGCTATGGGCTCAAATGGAGAAAAAACGAGAAGGCCAAGCTAACTTCGTCTTTGCCGAAGTTTTAATACCCTTGCAAATGTTTTAATACGACAGACTTTACGAACGTCAGCATTAAAACAAACCATTTTTCTGACAAAACCCACTTTTTGACCGATAGTTTCTATGGCAGCTATAAGATATAGTCATCCGATTTTGACCAAAACTTCCACATCTGTGTAAAAGCGTATAAAACTAATAATTGGCGAAGCGGAAGGCGTTTACATTAAAAACAAAAAAGTTTTCTCACAAAGACCCACTTTTCGACCGATAGTTCCTATGGCAGCTATAAGATATAGTCATCCGATTTTGACAAAAACTTCCAAATCTGTGTAAAAGCGTATAAAACTAATAATTGGCGAAGCGGAAGGCGTTTACATTAAAAACAAAAAAGTTTTCTCACAAAGACCCACTTTTCGACCGATTGTTCCTATGGCAGCTATAAGATATAGTCATCCGATTTTGACCAAAACTTCCAAATCTGTGTAAAAGCGTATAAAACTAATAATTGTCGTAGCGGAAGGCGTTTACATTAAAAACTAAAAAGTTTTCTCACAAAAACCCACTTTTCGACCGATAGTTCCTATGGCAGCTATAAGATATAGTCATCCGATTTATACCAAAACTTCCAAATCTGAGTAAAAGCGTATAAAATAAATATTTGCCAAAGCGGAAGGCTTTTACATTAAAAACAAAAAAGTTTTCTTTCAAAAACCCACTTTTCAACCGATAGTTCCTATGGCAGCTATAAGATATAGTTATCCGATCCGGTCGGTTCCGACATATTAGCAGTGTGCAGTAAAAAGAAGACTCTGTGCAAAGTTTCAGCTCGATAGCCTTAAAACTGAGAGACTAGTTTGCGTAGAAACAGACAGACGGACAGACGGACAGACAGACAGACGGACAGACAGACGGACGGACAAAGCTCAATCGACTCAGCTCGTCGCCCTGATCAAGAATATATATAGTTTATAGGGTCGGAAATGAATATTTCTATGCGTTGCAAACTTCTGGGCAAAATTATAATACCCTTTGCAAGGGTATAAAAATGTTTTTTTTTTTGCCAAATTTGAAAATTTTTCGTAATTAAAACGCTTGTAGATTCATAATTATACAAAATTATTGTTTTTTTGATTGGACAGTAAAAACTATGCAATATATTTTAAAACAAGCCCTCAAATGCAGAAATCGGACATAATGTGGAGTTTTCAAGAATTTTTTTGTGAAAATAGACAAAAATTTAGTTTTCATTCAAGGGGCGTTTTTTCGAACTTCAGATGTGTGATTTCAATAATATGGCTTAAACTAGACTAATAACTATTTGTTTTAAACTTTTCAAAATAAACTCCACCACATTTTAGTATACGTAAAAAAATTTTATCGGGACGTGTCCAACATGGAAAAAAGATACCATGGTTAAAGCCTGATGAGACCGTCTACTGCTGGACTCTAATCTCCGAAGACAATGTGCCCTATAAGAGAAATTCAAACAGGGTTTCTTTTCCAACTTCTATTTCTGTAAATAAAAATAAAGACAATGTTGAACAATGTAGCACATTCAATGCAATTTTTAATATATTGCATCCTATTCTTTATTTTTATTGCACTTGAATAGAGAATAAGACACTACATAGTTAATACACTTTGAGAAAGACATTTCCATAATCAATATCATTGTAAAATGGCATCTTGCTAACAGACGATTCGGTGGGAATTATGATCTTTATTTCTTGTTGAATAGACCGATACTTTCGATAGGCAAAAGGAACAATCAGATGATTGTTCTGCTCCCTCTAATGTACTGGGACAATCAATGGCATCCGTATTTTTTTTCTTTGACAGAGAGGTTGAGGTTTAGGCGGCCACCACAGCCCATCAATCAAGAATTTGGTTTATGACCCTTATTAGAGGAAAAATCAACCTAAATCAAGTCTAAATTTTTACAAGCATTATTTCGTTAAAGATGACTTTTTAATAGATATCTATTATTTTTGTAAGTTGCCTTTATAGGCATTTTTTACCAACTTTGACCATTGATATCTTAAAAACTTGAAGTGCTAGAATAATTTTAAAAATTCACTTTATCTCAGCTTGAAAGTAGTAAGTCGAACAGTATCAACCTCAATGGCCCAATATTTGTTGAACTGTGTTATTGTCTTGGTCTTATCCGAGATTCTACAAGGAACGCATACAGCCGCAAAAAGTGGTGGTATATATTTTGAAAGTGTTAAAAATAAAATTTTATTAATTTTGCTACAAAATTTTATACATATTAGATTAATTCTATGCCTGAGCTTATTAAAACCACTCACTAGAAGTCAGATAAATCAGTCACAGCTGTATTTGAGTTTTTGCCTATTTTCACAAAAAAATTCTTGAAAACTCCACTTTATGTCCGATTTCTGTATTTGAGGGCTTATTTAAAAGTAAATTGAATAGTTTTTACTGTCCAATTAAAAAACATAACAATTTTGTATAATTATAAAACTACAAGCGTTTTAATTTCGATAAATTTTTAAATTTGCCAAAAAAAAAAAACATTCTTTTTCTCCATTTGAGCCCATAGCGTTAAAAGCACTCGACCCAGCTCTTTTTTATCCGAAAACAAACTGTTTGATCAAACTTTGTCTTTTTAAATTTGTCTAGATCATTAACATAGTTTGAAAAACATGAGAGTTTAAGTGGGGGTAACTTTTTGAAAAATCGAATAAACGGTTTATCGATAATATATCCATATCGCGTCGATAGATTTTGTTTTCATGGCGATTTTCGTGATCAGCGGGACTATTTACTTTAGAAAAAGTTGGTTTGGTCCAATGGGGAAAAATGCTGTCGAGCAGTGTTATACCATCATAGACAATGATTTTAACAAAAATCTACCGTGCGCTTTTAAAGATATTCAAGAATGAAGGTTTAATCTACTCTGGAAGTACCTTAACCGATTACACGATTGAAGTAATTTTTTTGATGTGAAACATCTTTAATTTCGGTACGGACGATTTTAGTAGGAGTAAAATTTGATTTCAGTGTCACGTGACGCTGACGGACGATTTTAGTAGGAGTAAAATTTGATTTGAGCGTCACGTGACTCTGACGCCAACCATATTATGTTGCTGTCTTTGCTTTATGCAGTGGCTCGGCACACGCACACACACGCAAGATGGTTGGAGTAAAAACTGATTTGAGCGTCACGTGAGACCAAACCCTTCAGTTCTCGTCACCAATGAATCACCAATGATTCACCGATGACATAGGCCAATTCATCGGTGAATCACTACGGGAAAATGTAGTGAATTTAACATAGGCATGTCCTAGGAGGTCACGCGTGACTGTTCATTGGTGAATCACTGATGAATTCACTGGTAGATTCATCGATGATTCACGCATGATTTCTTTGCAAAATTCACTACTGAATTTACCAAAAAATTCATTTATGGGGCACCCATGATTCCTGCATGAATTTTGCAAAAAAGTCACCCCGGAATCATCGATGAATTTGAAACAGAATTCATCAATTAATTCACCTATAAATTCAAATTGGATTCTCCCAAGAAACTGTTGCAAAATTAACTTATGAATACAAACAAATGGAATATAAAACGATTAATTTCATAAAATAATAAACCAAAAACTTTTCCCCCGATTTACAAACATGCAACATTATATATTTGTTATATTCACTCATTTTATTTATCAATATATTACAAAATAAACATAATAAACACTTAACTTGTAAATACAGAAAACTTATAATAGAATTGAATGAAAAAAAATACATAAAAGAAGCAATCCACATCACAACAACTTGTCTGCAGACAATTATGCATTAATAAGATAACTTCAGCCACAAAAAAAAACAACCACTATTATTTGACACATTGAACGTCGCGCGATGCCAGTAAAGACACAAGTGCGTCTTAGATTTTTCAACGCATTTGACGACGGGCACGCAAACGCAAAGGGCAGAAGAAACGGCGCATTTATCCTTCTCGCTTTCGCACATTTGCTTACTCAGGGTATGGAAAGGCATATACTACTTTGAAAAGCTTATGTGTACATTTGTTTAAGATCCAAAAATAAAATATTGCTTTAGGGATAATAATAATAATAGTGTATCATAAGGTTATTCCACGAACGATCTGTCCAAGCCCCTTGTTTTTAAATTTCCAATTTGATACATAAAATATAGTTTAATTGCTTGCTCTTAATTAAAGGGTATTCAAACTTCTTCGTTTGTTCTTATCTTTTGGCCTGTGCGAGCAGAGCGATTGTCACGCCTTTTTTTGGGTTTTTTTATGTAAAATTGCAACAACAAATATACACAGAATTGAGCTCTGGCGACGTCGACGCAAAAGCAGCGCACGCTGACTTTTGTTTTTCGATGTTCTAGGCAAAATTCCAACAACAAATATACACAGAATTTAGCTCTGCCGACGTCGACGTTGACGCAGATCAGTGAAAAACTGGTGAGTTTGAGGAGTAGTGAATTCTGGAACTGAAGGGAAGCCAACCATTGTTGCTGTGTTTGCTTTATGCAGTGGCTCGGCACACCCACACAAGACGGGTGGTAGAGTGATGGCAGGGGGAAGATTGGTGATGGGGGGTGGAGAGAGATGCAGAGAAGAGTTTAAGATCACACACCCACTCCCAACATTTCATTTACAGTTCTTTGCCTTTGGCTCAGCCAAAAATCAAAACAGAGAAAACTACCACAACAACAACGAGAGAACATAATGGAGCGTACTCCCACAACTTTTGCTATAAACGCGAGAGGGAGAGTGAGTGCTACTAAGTACTGAAAAGACAGGGCACTGAGAGCAGCATCAAACCATTTTAGTAGAAGTTAAATTTGGTTTCTGCGTCGCGTGACGCTGACGTCATTCATATTTTGTGTTGTTTTGATTTGTGCAGCAAACAAACACACAAGAGGATGGGCCGAGGGGGGAAGTGAATAGGTAGGAAAGATGCTGAAGAGGGGCAACTGGGTGGGTTCTGGAAAAGATCTGGGTGTGATCTTGTGGTATGTGGGAGAGATTTGGGTGGAATCTTATCTGGGCGCGATCTGGGAGGGATCTGGGAGGGATCTGGGAGCGATATGGGTGGGATCTGTGTGGGATCTAGATGAGTATCTGGGTGGGAGCTGGGCGAGATCTGGCAGAGTACTGGGTGGGTTTTGGGTGGGAATGGGGGTAAGATCTGGGTGGTTTCTGGGTGGGATCTGTGTGGGATTTGGATGACGATCTGGGTGGCAGCTGGGCGAGATCTGGCTGAGTTCTGGGTGGGTTCTGGGATGGATCAGGATGGGATCTGAATGAGATGTGGGTGGGATCTGGAACGGATCTAGGCAAGATCTGGGTGGGATCTGGAAGGGACCTGGGTGGGATCTGGATGGAATCTGGAAGGGATCTGGATGAGATCTGGGTGGTATTTGGGTGGGATCTAGATGGGATCTGTTTTTAGTATTTCTACTCCCCTTCATTTGTCTTCTTTCGAAAGAGTGTCCTTGCTGAATTATATACTATTGACAGAGCTTGTGATTTGAAAATAAGCTATTAAACTTATCATCATGTTTCACATCAAAGTCTCGTGAGTGCTAGCGACACTCACATCTTTTTGATGTGAAACATCTTTAATTTCGGTACGGACGATTTTAGTAGGAGTAAAATTTGATTTGAGCGTCACGTGACTCTGACGCCAACCATATTATGTTGCTGTGTTTGCTTTGTGGCTAGGCACACACACACAAGACGGTTGGTAGAGTGATGGCAGGGGGAAGATTGGTGATGGGGGGGGCGGAGAGAGTTGCAGAGAAAAGTCTAAGATCACACACCCACACCCAACATTTCATTTACAGTTCTTTGCCTATGGCTCAGCCAAAAAATCAAAACAGAGAAAACTACCACAACAACAACGAGAGAACAATATAGAGCGTACTCCCACAACTTTTGCTGTGAACGAGATAGGGAGAATGAGTGCTACTAAGTACTGAAAAGACAGACGTTTTAGTTGTATCATGGTTTTCTCCTTCTGACAAACTGCCATTGCTGATTTGTATACCAAGGTGAAAGATTCTTTATGATGTGAAACATCTTTAATTTTGATACGGACGATTTTAGTTGGAGTAAAATTTGATTTCTGCGTCGCGTGACGCTGACGTCATTCATATTTTGTGTTGTAAGATCTGGGTGGGATCTGATTAGTATCTGGGTGGTTTATGGGTGGGATCTGGAAGGGATCTGGTTGGGATCTGGGTAGGATCGGGGTGAGATCTGGGTAGGATCTGGGTGGAATGTGGGCGGGATCTGGGTGAGATCCGGGTGGGATCTGGGTGGGATGTGGATCTGGGCGGGATTTTGGCGGGATCTGGGCGGAGTCTAGGTGGGATCTGGAAGGGATCTGGGTGGGATCAGGATGGAATCTGAATGGGATCTGGAAGGGATCTGGGCAAGACATGGCCGAGATCTGGGTGGGATCTGGAGGGGGATCCGGGTCGGATCTGGTGGTATCTTTGGGGGTGAAACATCATCATTTATCTTTCGATCAGCGCATTAAACTTACTGAAAAAATTAAAGAACTCTGCAGCAAGTGATCCTGTTTATAGTATTTCTCTCCCCGTTATTTGTCTTCTTTCGAAAGAGCGACCTGGCTGATTTATATATCATTGAGAGAACTGGTGATTTGAAAACAAGCTCTTAAACTTATCATCATGTTTCACATCAAAGACACGTGAGTGCTAGCGACACTCACATCTTTTTTTTATATTACGTTCCCAATGACCCTGTCCACATTTACTGAATTTTGAAGAATTTTATCTTAAGCCGTTAAAAACTAAGTTACAATTGTTGTCGTTGTGTTTTGCAAGTACGGCAAGAAAAACTTTTCAGCTCCGGTTCAGATTCGGTTCGGATTTCCCAAAAATTCCGGAGACTCCGACTTCGGAGCGGTTCAACTCCATCCGGTTTACAGCCCTGTTTAGAATGAAAGCTCTAAAAGGTAATTATAATATTGAAAAGAATAAGTTTTTTTTTCAAATACTTACTAAAAGACAAACCGAGAACATTCGACTCAAGATGTGCACAAATGTTAAAAAAAAACAATGGAAAAATGGCTTTCCTTATTTGTAAAACATTGTTCTAACTTCAAGAAATATTTCTGTTAATAATGTTTGTTTAAAAGAAACCGATTCAAATGGATCTCACATTCCGGGCTTCGAGAATAGGGAAAAAATCTATTAAGTGCAGTATAAGCTGCTTGCTTGTTTCATAGCAGAAATGGGTAAATTTTGGCTCGAATCCGCCAATCAGAGCTGCAAGTAAGGGTGTTGGGTCTGCAGCCCTGGCTAACAATAATGAAAAAGCACGACTAAATGACTGATTAAATCGCGAAGGCAAAACTTTCACAAATTTTTTTTAAAAAACTAATTTAGAAATACTTCATATGTGGGTGCAAGGAGAACTAAACTGATTACGCAACTACGCTAGGCAGCTTCATTACAATTGTATGGAAAATTCATTGCACTTGCCTTGAGTTAAGCATTAATTCCATTTAAATTGCCACCTTATGAATCAACAGGCGGTTGGCCACTGGCAACACCATCAACTCTCTTAATGTATCCTCCGTTGTCTTCTTCTATTCACCCCCCCTTTGTGCTCCAGCTGTGGCTACTTCGGAAGGATGGTCCAAACGGAAGCGCCTCGCCTACCACTCACTGCTCTCCTCGCCCCCTCTCGGTTGCTGTTTTCGGCCTAATGTATGATTATGTTCAAAATGCTACACACACGGATGGGTAAGGGTCCTAGGATTGGTCAACGAGGCGCATCTCCCCCATTTACACATACAAAACATTTGCATCCCGAAATTTGCACATGTTCAAATCGAGATTTACGATGCCGAAGTGACATCATTAATCAAGCGCCTGATTGGTGATCCTGTTCCTGTTAATTAATACAATAATGGATTGCGTGCAGAGACTTTTGGTGAAGCCAAAGACGACGACAACGACAACGTCCAGAGGATTTACGAGAGCTGTGGAAAGTGCGTCCCAATATCAAAAAAAGTGCAACAACATTGATTTAAAATTTACAACACTGAGGCAAAGGTTGCTCCAACATGGCCATATGTTGCATTGATTTATCATTAGAAGTCCATGGCGGTGGCCCAAAATGGAAATCTGTTGCAGCAAATAAATTTTGTTGCCAAGGGCGAAGGACGAGCGGGTGGCGGTTGAGTGCAGGAGTTCTTCTTCCAACACAAATTTCAATTAACAATTTTACCCTTAATTTGGCAAAAACAACACAAGGGGGGAGTGGAAGGAGGAGGCCAACAAACTAAATTACAATTTGGAAGGGCAAACCACACACCCTCCGCCGCCCCCTCTGCCCGCATCAATTATGATTATCGTCACGTTTTATGAGACGTTTTCGGGCAACTTTATGACTGGGCTAGCTTGTCAAGCGCCTGAAAGTATGCACTCGTTTAATGAATATTGACAAAGGATACGGCCAGGCAGCAGGTACCTGTGCCTATGCTCATTTATTCATTAGTAAGGCAGCGGCAGTTTCTGGGATTAAAGTAAACTAACATCTGCCGGCCCCAAGTTGCTCGCTAAAAATTTGATTTCTTTAAACATGCTGGAAGTTTTCCTCCTGGCAAAAGAAATTTCAATTTGCTAATGATGTGTGGAAAGGCTACTAAGTCCCTGCCCTCCACATGAAAGCTAAATCCTTGAGTCCTGGTTACATGACCAACCCGGCCACTCGCCCGCATTTACAAAGATGATGAATTTTGACATTTTGTGTGCCGGCAGTAAAGTCACTTGCTTAAAAGTTATTAGGGATTAAAAGAGTTGAGGCAAATGCGCCTGCGGAATCTGCTTCATTAGAGCCCGGAGCTTGGACTCGGACTGGAGAGGACATGGACCAAGTCATATGAGTGTGTTTGTAAGTGTGCGTGTGGGCAATGTTTACTTACCTTTGGTGAAAGTTTTTGAAAATCCTAAAAGGAAATCACTTTAGACGCGTCCAAAGAGATGACGTAAAGTTTTCCCCAACTTCCCCCGCGCCATGCCCAGCCGCAGGGCCAAAGTTTGCATCAAGAGGAGCAGAGGAAGTGTGAACGATTATGAGCAGTCTCTCACCTCTCTCTCTGGCTCAGTTCAGATGAGAACTTTTGAGACATCTTAATTCCTTTCGAGATAAATCAGAAATGGTGGAATTGTCCCCCTTCTCCTTGTATTTTTATTTACACAAATTTTTTGGGTAACTTATGCATTTTTATGTGCTGCTGGCTCTTTGTGCGGTTTATCCTTTCATAAATGGGTCCAACGTCCAACTGATTTATGCCACCACAAGCTGCAGTCCTCCTGAGCTTCCTGATGTCGAGAGCTGTAACAAAATGGCAAAACAACAAACAAAAATTCCAGAGAACAGCATAAAACCGATTGATTTATTTTGACTCAACCCACCCACCCGATCTTTTCCTGACCAAGCTTGTACCATTGTTTGTCGTCCTTCCGTTCGCATTTCGGACCATCCTATACCTTCCTGGCATAAAAGTTGTCCTCGTTGTCCGTTTTTGTAAAATATTTTATTTGCACATCTTTCTTATTTTAATCCTTCATTGCATTTAGTTTGGTTGGGGTAACTCGACAGGGGGTGGCTGGAGCAGGAGTTTCATGCGGGTTGCCTACGTTGCTGGGGCCATAAAACACACGTTAATTACCCTCAAGCAACATCAACTGCTGACCTCCAACCCTATTCCACAACAGATTTCTCTATTCAATAAACTAGAATAACAAAATCTTGGAGAACAAAATATTAAAGCTTGGACTGATATTTTTCCGATTTGACATATGAGATGCATACAAATTTTTAATTAATCTTTTAGTAAGCAATAATCCAAATCAAAGTCGAAAAATATTTCAACTTTTTCGTTTAATAATTATAGAAAAAAAATTCTAATTGGATTTGACCCAACTCTTGCATAGAAGTATATATAAGTACCACATAACTAAAAAAAATGTATGTGTCTTGATATCTTTAATGGGATATTGACCCAAGAAGTTTTTAACTTTGACTGCCCACCCTGTCGAGGATTTTCAGTCAATATGACTACTGTAACCGTTATTTTCTATCTATTTTACCTCCTCTTTAAATTCAATACTTAGAACAACTGAATTAAAATAAAAATTTAATTAATTAAAAATCTAATTTTTGTACCTTTAGTGCGTCTAAGAAATTGGCTTCGTTTAGGAGTATTTTATTACAGAACTCATGTGTTATATTCCGAAGTTGAAAAAAAAGCATACATCTCGGGTAGCTGTATAACAGAACAATATTGATTTTAAATGGGAATTTAATTTTAAATGCGATTGTAAATTATTCAAAGATAATAATTAACAACATTGTAGGCAAATTAAGAGTCGTACTGTTGGGAACTCTTAACCCAAAGTTGCAAATTGTAAAAAAACCCACAAATTTTTAGAGTTTTTGTCATTTTTAATGTAAACGCTTTCGAATGGAAAGTTGTTGGTAATTTTTTATAGCAATCTAATGCGAAGTCGAAAATAGGAAATCAAGTCTTGGCAGCTGGTGCTTTCCTAACTTTTCAGAAAAATCATCTTTAAAAGGCTGGCATTCAAAAACTATTTTGTAAAAAGCTACCAAATTTTGCCATAAAATAGCTATATGTATTCAAAATCATTGCCGATTTATCCATTTTCTCAAACAAAAATTGGGACTTTTGGCCAAAATTTTGGGCTGCTGGCCCAGTGTGCAATGGACAAAGAATGTCCCAACTGTCATGGGCTCAAACTAAAATAAAAAGTCAGCCGGGATGTGTTGCGCATCAGGAAATTGAACGGATTGCTAGTCGGCACGGATCCATATTCAAACTTGTTTCTGAAGTTCAATGGTAAATTTAATTCATGCTTTAACTTGAACTTCGTTCGGAGAAACAGAAATAATGCACAATACAGAAATATATTTATAAATCTACTTTATGGGCGGTGAGGTCGTCAATCCTGTAGATGCACGTTGTCAATATCCTCAATTCGTTTAACCTCAGTTCGCCAGGTGAATCGTCGGCGATCTGGACTCCCTTTTGAGTGAGAACAATAAATTGTTGATTTTCTTTCCCACCCAGATCCCACTCTGATACCACCCAGATCCCATCCAGATCCTACCTAGATCCCTCACAGATAAGATCCCACTCAAATCCCTCCTTCTTCAGCATTTTTCTTCCACAAAACATCAAAGCAAAATATGAATGACGTCAGCGTCACGTGACGCTATAATCAAATTTTACTCCTACTTAAATCGTCCGTACCGAAATTAAAAAGTAAAAAATTCGGTCAAGGACTTGGCTACATCGACTCCGCTGTTGATGCTGATCAGGAATATATATACACTTAAATAGTGTACTGCGTAAGGGCACAATCGGTACACAGAGAAAAAAAAGATCCCCGGTAGAATGGATATTCGAAATATCCACTTAAGATCCATTTTTTAAATATCCTTTTCACATTTTTCAGCTCCTTTGGATGGAGAAAAAAGATCAATGAAATATTTTTTCTCTGATATATCCTTTTTAAGCGAAAATAAATCGATTTCGAAAATATCCAATGGATCCCAAAAAAGGATAGTTAACTATCCAGTCCAAATGGATACCGAAAATATCCTGAGGATCATCAGAAACTATCCTTTTTTTTCTCTGTGTAGGAAGAAAAACGTGTTCACTTGTTTGCACAATCTCGAGAGCATCCTAATACTTATGCTCAACTAGACTGTTATTTCGTTTTTGCTAACAGCATTTTGGGTCTTCTAATCATGTTCTCAAATTAGCTGGTCTAACTTGAATTGCAATCAACATCTTAGCAAATTTCCCATTATTAATGCTTTGCCATATTCTCAGAATTTTCTTTAAAAAATTAAGCAAATACAGGGATGAACAATCATGCTTTCTTCTATTTTGTGTTTTTTTTTTTTTTTTGGCGAAGATGACTTAGGAGCCAGTCAAAAACTAACGACAATGGCCACCAGATATCCTGTTTAAGGACGACGCCCCTTATTCGCTCATATTTAGCTTGTCGTTTCGTATAGAAAGTGGCGGTGTCATAAATTAAAACTTAAACTTTTGGAAATGTCAAGTATAAAACGGTAAATCTCCGCACACACACACACTCGCCCGCTTCTCCATACACCATCCTGCTGGAAATGAATTGCAGCAGAAGGCAGAGGGACAGACACTGAGGCGGAGGCTCCCATTGAATGCGCATGTTTTAGTTGCGGCCTGCGTTTTTCGGAATAGACTCAGGGCGAAGGACGAGTGGGACGACTGGAAAAACTATACAGGACACCAAGAAAAAGCACAACAACAACAATACAGGCGAAACTCCACCCGCTTCACATAAATTTGGGCAAAAGGCAAACTTACAGATTATCCGCATTTAGTTGTAAAGGTTCCCACAAAATGTGTTGTATTTCATTTTGTGGAAAGTTTGTCTGTGGCTGTCGATGATTTACATTTGATTTACTTGCGACCTCCCCCACAGTCTTTTTTTTTCTAATCATCATAAAATCTGATTATCATTTTTAACAAAACAAAAACATTTAAGTAGAATTTATGAAAATTAAAAAACTCAGCCACAACTTTTCGGTCATTGGAAAATTTAATTGATCGCATAAATTCTTTTGCTGAGCTACCGGAAATCGTGGTAGGGGGGTTGGGGGAAGTGGGAACAATTTATGTCAATTTGCCATGGTGCGGACGGCGGCGACGAATGAAGTGTAACCGCGTACATAATCAAATTTCGTTGTTGCTGGCGACCAACCACCAAGTAAAACAAAACATAAGTTCGGACCAACTTGGACCCTCGAAATTGCCATCTTAATTTGAAAACAATTTCGAAACTTGCCCACTTTTTTTTGACTTCTGAAAGAGGCTACACAGTTTTGCACAATTTTTAATTTTAGACATAAACATTCATTTCTCTGGGGGATTTTTGGTGATTTTTATTATGTGAGGACAGAAGTGAAATCCTTCGAGCTTGTGGTGAAAATTAAAATATGGTCCCAATTTGAAAGGCCCTGGAAAACTTGTACATCACTGGACAGTATTGAAATTGCTTTGAGCTTTGTGCATTTGAAAATTACTTCATAATTTATTTTTCTTATCTTATTCATTTTTCAAATCAAAACAAGATTATGCTTACGATTAAAATTCTAAAAATTTTTGTTATCAAATACTCGAATCGTTTTGGCATTTTTGACATGGTTAACTATGGCACATACCTGCCACGGCTGCAGTTTCCAAAGCAAGCGGAGCCCAAAAGGGGTTGTATGGGTATAAGGATTTATTGGAGAGGCTATAGCCAAAAAATTGACAAAAAGTTTCTCCAATCAAAAAAAGTTGCATCCACAGAACATACGACCGGTTCGTCCACACTAAATTCCCTGCCACCACCACCCACTAGGCGTAGCCGAAGAGTCTATGGATACACCATTATTCTGACCAGTCTGTGCAGTGCCATATTCTGGGCAATCTACGAACTTGGCAAGCCGGAACTCGATCAACTTAGTCAGCCCATTGAAGATGAGCTGAGTGGGTTACCTTTGCCACAGCAGTATTTGCAGAGGATGTGGAGGTCTCTGCACTATTATCAGAAAATGTTGGAGGAACCGGTACCCAATAAGCTACTGCCCGATGCCTTAGAACCGCCATATATACAGCCGAGATATTCGCTTGTTCTGGAAATGAAGGATGTCCTAGTGCATCCCGATTGGACCTATCAAACGGGCTGGCGTTTCAAGAAGCGCCCCGGTGTGGATTACTTTTTGCAGCAGTGCAGCAAGCACTTTGAGATTGTCGTATATACCTCGGAGCAGGGCACTACCGCCTTTCCCATACTTGATGCCCTGGATCCTTATGGTTATATCAGCTATCGCCTGGTGCGCGGTGCCACACAATTGGTGGATGGGCAGCACATCAAGAATCTCGATTGTCTCAATCGTAATCTGAGTCGTGTAATTGTTGTTGACTGGGATCGTCGGGCCACACCTTTACATCCGGATAACATCTTTGCTATGGCTCGCTGGCTGGGAAACGATGATGATATCCAGCTGTTTGATTTGACCGCATTCCTGCAACTGATTGCCGAGCACTATGTGGAAGACGTAAGAGAGGTTCTGCATTACTATAGCCAATTCGAGGATCCCATTGAACAGTTTAAGGCCAATCAACGCAAACTGCTGGAACAGAATCAGGAGAAGTTGGATATAGGATGCAAAGTTAAGGCTAAGTCGCGCAAGTGGACCAGTGCTTTCATGGGTTCTACCACTCATTGAGTATTCAGTTATGTTAGAAAATAAACTATAGAATATTTTGTTCCAGTTTTTCCAGCGATTGATAATTTTATATTTTTTAAAAAGAGTCGTAAAATTTGTTCGAAATCAGATGACTGTCTGTCGGAAATATTTGTTACTTCATCGAATCAAATAATCGAATAATCGAATCCTGAAATTGTAATCGATTATCAAAGTCATCTGTTGAGTGAAGTGATTGATAACTTTGTAAGCTTATGCATTGCTTATATTAATTTGCACAATAATAATGTCTATCGAAAGGGTATCGAGAATGTAAAAATAGAACCTTTTTTGATAATGTTCGACATATTTTTATACCCTTGGAGAGGGTATATTGAAATTGTCCGGATGTTTGTAACGCACAGATGGAAGCATCTCCGACCACATAAAGTATATATATTCTTGATCAGCATGACGAGCTGAGTTGATATAGCCATGTCCGTCTGTCCGTCCGTCCGTCCGTCTGTCCGTCCGTCTGTTTCTATGCTATCTCCTCTGTCAGTTTGAAAGCTATCTTAACCAAACTTTGCACGAAGTCTTTTGGTACAAATACGCTGCACATTTGTCGGAACCGGCCGGATCGGATGACTATAGCATATAGCTGCCATAGGAACGATCGGTTGAAAAACTAGTTTTCAATGCTATCGCTCCCAAAGCTCGTATTTATAAGTTTTTGATGATTTCACATGATTTCAACAAGCCTTGTCGAAATCGGACAACTATATAGTATAGCTGCCATTCAAAAGTTAGATCTGAAAAAAAGTCTTAGTGAGAAAAACTTTTTGGTTTTCAATGCTATCGATCCCAACGCTCGTATTTATAAGTTTTTAATGATTTCACATAATTTCACCAAGCCTTGTCAAAATCGGACAACTATATAGTATAGCTGCCATACAAAAGTTAGGTCTGAAAAATAGTCCTAGTGAGAAAACTTTTTTGTTTTCAATGTTATCGCTCCAAACGCTCGTATTTATAAGTTTTCAATGATTTTACATAATTTCAACAAGATTTGTCGAAATCGGACTACTATATAGTATAGCTGCCATACAAACTGTCAGCCACATATCAAGCTCCAAGGGTATATAAACTTCGGTCGAGCCGAAGTTAGCTTGCCTCTATTTTTTTCATTAATGTGTAAGGCCCCACAAGAACTGATCTGAAGTGCTCACGTCACGGTTGCGGCCGTTTCTGCGCATAGTCTAGTTTTAAGGTGCTGCTTTTAAATAGACTATCGTCCATTTAAAAATTCCCAAATTTTAAGAATCTAAAAATAATGCGCTATATTATACAACTGTGGGCAAAAAATACCGGGAATTTCCTAAAAGTCAAGAAATCTTTAATTATTCTTGTAAATTCATTTCATTCCCCTTGAAGTACTTTCCCCCGTATGCATTTCACTAGTGCCAATATTTTTTCCAATTTTAAAAACATGCTGTAAAGCAAGGCTGCAAACCGGTCCTGAACCGAACCCCTTAGAACCGGTCCGGTTCGGGTTTTTTGGGTCCGTCGATCCGGACCATAAACCGAAGCTCTTATATTTTTGACTTCTCGAACCTAAACCCGAACTGGACCACTTTTTGGAAAAATTAGGTTCGGTTCACAAAATTAGGATGTTTTCCAACAAAACATTAACGATTGCGTTTTGAACTAAGCTTGGATGACTTTTTATTGCAAAGAAGAGAAGTTTATGAAAGGAATATAAAGCAATAAACAAATATCAAATATGTTACACATTCATTTGAAAATTGTTCAAGACAACATCCTATACATCGAGAAGTGTTGTAAGATTTTGGAAAAAATTGCCTTGCTGTTTCAACAACTCAGATATCAGTTGAACGATACTTTTTAACACTTTAGTTTGTTCGTTCTGATCTAAGAGCTAGCATAGATGAACAGCTTCTAGACGATATAATGCTTATTAACATAATCCAAAATTCAGCACGGTTTTATTTACTGTGTATACAACGCCGATCTACTGCAGCGACGTCATCACTCCGACAGCATGCGACCTCATACTGCTCTCTTTTGCAGCAACATAAGCGCGCTCTCGAGTGGCTTAACACACACACGCTACGCAAAATCAGCTGATGAATTTTATAATTAAAATTACATTATATAGGCTATTTTCTCCAAAGAAATGAAGAAAATTATATCATTTCTTTCATACGATTTGACATTCCTCACGAAGGAGAGTGGTATTTTTTAAAAAAGTACTCTCTACTCTCTAGAAGCAGAAATTGTCATCAGAAATAATTTATTTAAGGTATTTCGCCAACGCATAAACTTAACTGGCTACTAAAATAAAACTTAAAATTAACAGTAATAAATAAAACTATAAGAAAAAGTCCCTAAGTAACTGCTTAACAGTAACGTTGTTACTGTCAAAGTCGAACCGCATGCTAACTGGAAGACGATTGTACGTAAGAAGAGCTCTTAATATTGGATCATTTAAGGCATAATTGACCCTGTGAGTCCCCACTCTAAATGGAAGCATGGCACGCAAAGATCTAGGCGGAACATTGAAGGGAATTAGGGAAAGTAGGTTAGGGCAATTAATATTGCCTACTATAATGTCATTTATAAAGATTAGGGATGCAATTGTTCTCCTATCCTCAAGAGTAGAAATATGCATGAGGCGACATCTACTCAAATACGGCGGTAAAGGCTCGGAAAAATTTAAGTTAGCAAATTTGAGGAATCTTTTTTGCAGACGCTCCAGCCTATTCACATGAACTGCAGCGGAAGGATTCCAGATAAGTGAGGCATATTCAACTCTAGAACGCACTAAGGCAGAGTACAGACTCAATCGTGTATAAGGATCACGGAACTGATTAGAATTTCGCTTAACAAAGCCGAGCATTGAATAAGCTTTGGGGAGGATATAATTCAAATGCTCAGAAAACTGAAATTTAGAGTCAAATAAAACACCCAAATCTAAGGCTTCGTACTGTCGCCGTAAATCGTGATGAGCAATGGTATAAGAGGTAAGAATCGGCAGCTCACGTTTGCAAAAAGTTACATAGAAGCATTTGGAAAAGTTAAGAGGCAGCAAATTCCTCGCGCACCAGTCGGAAACATGATTCAGATCATATTGAAGGGCTTCAAAATCTCTAAGATTTTTTACAGATCTAAAAATTTTCAAGTCATCAGCATACATGAGATAATGTGAGTTAAGTAGGAAACCGATGTCATTAATGAAAATAGTAAATAGAAGCGGACCCAGTACACTACCTTGAGGGAGACCAGATGTTGCTACGTAAGGGTTAGAACGTTTGCCATTAATGAGCACCTGATACGTTCGACCATCAAGATAAGATTTAATCCAATTAAGGACGGAAGAATGAAAGCCAAGCTTGGAAAGCTTAGATAAAAGGGCATTATGACAAACATCAAAAGCTTTGGAGAAGTCTGTATAAATCACATCGACTTGACAACGATTTTCAAATGCAGAAATGCAAGTATTGCTAAATACAGTTAGATTCGTGACCAACAGGAAAAAAACCATGCTGATTGGGATCAATGTAAGAGTTTATAAGAAAATTAAAATGCTTTGAGACTATACGTTCAAAGAGCTTGGATATATTGCTAAGTTTTGAAATTGGCCTATAATTTGAAACATCACTTTTTTGAATCCTTTTTGTGAATAGGGATAACTGAAGCTACCTTCCATTTACTTATAAATTGGCCAAGTGCAAGGGACTTAGAAAAATCATAGTGAGAGTCTCACAAAGCTCACCAATGCAATTCTTGAGTAGGAACGAAGAAATAAAATCACTGTCCGTCTTACAAGAGTCGTCAAAGTCATTGATTGCTTCCAAAACGTCATCCTCCGATATGGGAATGACGCCGACATTTAGAATCGAAGGAATAGAATCAAGAGTGAGTTGATCATCCCAAACACTCTTAGGCTCAAAATTGGCGCTAAAAAAGGCAGAAAACAAGTTCACAATTTCGTCATACGAATTTGACGACAGTGAGCCAAAGCTCATATTAGATGGAATTGAGGATGTTGATTTTTTCGAGTTGACGAAACTCCAAAATGACTTTGGATTAGTTTTTAATCGACTTTCGACTTCAGAAATATACTGCATGTATAAAAACTTATTTAAAAACTCGAATTCACGTTTATGCAGCCGATATTTCTCCCCATCGGCAGGATCGTGGCTTTTGGTAAAGCGCTTGTAAAATTTATTTCGCAGATTTTTTAATTTTTTGAACCCTTTAGTGTACCAGGGAAGTTTGTACGAGCCATGCTTCCTTTTCTGAGCATTTTGATTAACTATGTCCAAAAATACATTAAGAAAACTATCATAACAAGTCTCCAAATTAGCATGCGAGAGGACCGACGACCAGTTAACATTTGAAATGCAGCTTTTTATAGAGTTAAGACTTAAATCATTAAAGTGAAATTCCAAATTAGAAGATTGATGCACAGAGGGTGCAAAAACATAATAACTAGTACTGATTAATAAAGAATTGTGATGCATATCACAAGTGGCAATGGGGAAATCAGCTTTCATTAAAGTCGCATTAAAGTCAGAGCTAACGAAAACTAAATCTAATATTTTATGCAAAGCGTTAAGAACGTTATTGATCTGGGTGAGGCCCATACTAAATAGATCATCAAGAAGAAGTATCTCGTGAGACTGGTGTACATTACTTGGCACCATAGCCAAAGAATTTGGATCTTGAGCCCACACAATTGAGCCCAAGTTGAAGTCTCCCATAACGCAAAGGTGCTGATTATCCTCCAGGTGCTGATAAATCTTCCATATGTTTAATAAATGCGCTTTATAAAGGTCATAGTCGCTACTTGGAGGTATATAGGAAGCACAAATGTAGAGTTGACCCAAAGTGCCTACTACCAGAACCGCAATTTGATCCAGAAGCGTGTCATTATTATTAAGAAGAACGCATTCACAATGGAGAGAGCGCCTAACAGCAACCAAGACTCCACCTCCTCTAGTTCGCTCCGTTCTCAAGGCATCCCTGTCTTTACGAAAGACTTGGTACAATTTGGTGTCGAAGTATTCTTCATCAAAGAAATTAGAGTTCAGCCAGGTTTCAACTAAAATTATGACGTCAAAGTCACAATGCGAAGTTGCCAAATGCACCAGCCCCGATTTAGTGCGCATGCCAGAAATATTTTGAAAATAAATTCTAAGCTTATCATTATTACGAAATGTCGGAGCAACCCTCGAATTAACAAGAATTGGTCGGGTGTGGCAGGCGGGGGTTGGCAGAATGTTAGCTGCATCCGATAAGGCTAACTGAGGTTGACGGTTAACAAGGTAATATTTAAGCAGCGTTGATACTCGAATTTTTGGCAATTCCTCTTCATCCCACCATTGCGAAAGTGGTGGTGCTGGAGGGGATAGTATGGGCTGCAGAGAAAACGCTGACAACGACGAGCGATTGATAGCAGCAGCAGCAAATGAATACAGAGCATAATTCCACAGCAGCAAAGGTATTGAAGAGAGCGTTGGAGCGTTACATAGCTCAAAAGACAGTCGGGAAACGAACTCAACCGACGATAGTGAAGTCATTAAGAGTGGGTGGTAAAGAGCAGCAACATGGGAGAGCAGCAACGCAGCAGCTTGCTGACGAGATCGACCATCAGCAACACAGCGAAGATCACATAAAGCAAGCAGCAACACCGGTGACAATAGTTGTTGTTGTAGCAATGAGGAAGAGAACGCAGAGCGGTGGGAAGAAGAGACAGCAATACTTGAACAGCTAGCTTTAGCACACAAATTAAGATGCTGGCTACTGCAGGCTATGACGCCATAGGCGCCATTCAAAGGGGGTTTTTTGAAATTGTCGATTTTGTAACTTGAACTTCATGAATTGGTGTAGAAGTCCGTAGGTGTGCATCATTAGTCAGCAAGTTGACAGCTGTAACCTCAGCTACCGGCCGCGGTCTATTGACAAATCGGGCTACCTTAACCGAAAGCGGCCAAAATTCCTTGCTGAAGACTGTTGAGAAGAACGGCTCCGGAATTCCCATCTTAAAATTTACAAATTTTAATGATGAGATATCAGTGTCCCGTTTGACCAATTTTACACAGGACAAATTATCTGAAGGCTGATTAAGTTTGCGGGCTACGTATGAAATCAAAACATCCGGCTCAGTCAGGGGAGGGAATTTACCGACATGGATAAACTTATTGCTGGCCAGAACATTTAAGTCGACACAGCTAGACGCTACACCAACAAAGCGCTTGTTATTATTGACGCGCTTCTTCTTCGGTTTTTTTCTAACTGTTACGAAGTTATCAGCCTCCGAACAAGAGTTTGAAGCAGCAATCGAAGATAAAAGTTGTGCATCAGAAGGGCCAGTAGCAGCAAGCCGATGATGCGCCTGATTAGTTGATTTGTTAGTCGACGAAGCAGCAGCAGAATATGAAGAGAGTCCATGGGGAGGGTTAATGACCGGGCCTGGCTGCAGCTGGAGCTGGGTAGCAGCAGACTTAGGATTACGCGTAGCTTTGACATTCTCTTTATTAATATTCTCAGCAGGTCCATCAACAATGTTCGAATTAAGAGAGTTGACAAGCATTGATTTCAAATCTTCGTATAATTTTTGAAGGTTGCGAATTTTTGCATTAAGATCGTCAATAATAAAATGCGAATCATTTGCCACAACACAATAGTCACATTGCCAAATTAAATTCGGCGAGTTTATTAACTGCTTAGTAGCATCTACACCGAGCTCAATACAGGGCAAATGGAAAACGCGACGGCACAACGAAGAGCAACGCACAGCATCAAAGCTGAGAAGTCGAGAAGCCGACACTTCGTTATTGCATTCAGCGCAAGTAGGAAAAGACATTGTCGCGAGATAAAACAATAGGCACGTCCGAACGCAATGACTGCTAGACTGCGACTGATAATTTGTCAATCAATGAACACGGCAAACTTTTAAGAAATTAAAATAATAAGAAATTATGCAAATTATTTTAAAAAATAAGTGTTAATAATTCGGAACTATTTTCTATGTTCAAGCGAATCGAGGTTTGAACCAAAAGGTCTTCGGAACCGGTCCGCGAACCGAACCTAAGACTTTACATCAGGTTCGAACCCCCGGACCGAACCTTTTGCAAAATTTTTGACGTTTGCAGCCTTGCTGTAAAGTCCTCTTCCGGATTAGTCTTCAATTACTTTTCTGTTTAGGGTTCTATTTCTTTTATCAACATGGTCTTCACTATTGCGTCGGTAGTATCTGTCTACAAGGTTCGTGCATTCACTGGGACATGGCCCTTGGGACCCCGCTCGTGCACGCTGTCTTCAACCTGTAAGCCACACTTGTCGCACTTTCTGAAATGGACAGCCCCCAAAATTCAGCCCCATATAGGAGCGCATCTCTTAGTGGGACATTGACTCGGCTTGTCGAAATAAGTTCTTAGTTCACCGACCAACACTGATACATTCGATTCGTGTTTATTTATTTGTTGCTCTATTAAAAACAATTTAATAAAATGATACCGAGAATTCGTGGACGAAATTTCGATTAGGTAATATCAGTGTATACACTCAAAAAAAAATCAATCCATATGAGATCAAATCAATCCCAATCGGTAATGAAAACAACGTAATCCCGGATATGATTGACCCGATCTGAAAAAGATTGAGTTGATCCGACTTTTTCAATCCTAAGAAGGATTACATATGTCCCGGGGTAATCCTATGAAAGATTGAATTGTGCAAAAAATTCAAGCACAATTGAATCCCAAAACTGGATCATTTTATGCCTATTCTAGATTAACTTATGCTCGATATGTAAGATTGATTTGATCTCAGGATAGATTACTATTTTTCTTTTCCTCCGCCATGCCATTTGCCGTAGGACATCATCATACACTTCAAAGACCACACACATCAGTTTTAGTTAATTTAGATTTCTGAAAAACAAAGAAATAAATATAAAAATTTTTGGCTCCACTGGGACTCGAACACACGACCATTCGCACTGAACAAGAATGGAACGGCATCTCATCGCACACCACCATACCCAATGTTTGTTTCAACTTGTCTGAGAGGCTACTTATATTTCTTCGCTCTCACTCTCTAATTTATGGGCATTTGATCTCGAAAGGGATTGTAGTAAGCACATTTGGAATGATACAAGCTCGAAAGGAATGGACCAATCCTTAAAAGATTGAATTGTGTAGAATATCTCGGAAATCGAGATTGAATTTTCAAGCTCGTGCCGGGCTTACTCCAAGATTTAAAAGATTGAAAATATCTCGGCGTTTTTTTTTCTGTGTACTTGCAAGGCTTTTCGCAGAGGTTAAAACTCAAATTAAATTTTTTTGGATTTTTAATTTATTATGTACATCCTAAAAGCAATCATTTAAGATGGTATCAATTAGGTTTTTTTAGCGACGTCCACCCCATTATCTATTTACAAAGAAAACTTAACCAAAATGCTCGTGTTCTGTTTAGTAAAAACTAACCTTCTGCATGTTTCTGCGATATGTAAAGTAAAAAGTTTGTATTGTAATTTAATAATAATCCTGTTTGCGGTTATGGGGTGCTGTAGCGGTACTTTAAACTTATAATAATTTAACATTCTATGGGACTGCGATTTGATTTTGGAGCTACATACTACTCTAAGATACCTACGAACTCAAAAACTCTTAGATAAAATGATTAATCAAATTTTATCAGTTCCGATGCTCCAACTCTTCATAGATAATCATGGAGACAGATAATACCTGCATCTCAAGTTCGACATGTTTCAGAAGCGCAAATTTTACAAATCCGTTTTCCGAATCCGATTGAATGAAAACTTGACTATAAATTGTTAAAAATAGTTAAATAGTAGAAAAAATCAATGAAAGGCCTACAATTAGGTAAAAATTTAGTTATAATATTCATTAACTATCCCAAAATTTGTTATACGTTTCATATTTACCACTTAAAAATGAATATAAGAAAAATCCCAATTCCCTTTCAAATTTTACCATTTTATTCACAGCTCGTAAAACTTTGTTTTATGATCACTAATACGCTCAGTTGCCATATATGGGCGGTCAGGGAAGGTGTGGTCAAATAACCATCAAATTTAGCTTAAATCGAGTGCTATATTTATCAATATCAAGTTTTAGCTCAATATCTGCAATATTGGACTTTATGCCAATAAATAGGCGATTCGGCCCACTATAAGTTGGTTTAAGCTACTTTTCTTGAAATCAAAATTTTAATAGCATGCTTGCTTAAAAAACCACCCCAAATTTTGGCCACGCCCATCAATAATTTGCTGTTTCTCCTATCTAAACTGAAAACCTGAAGTGAATTAAAAAAACTTGATTTATCATCTGTGTTATTCCTTAATGAATCACTATTACCAATCGATTGAACTAACATTTGTCATAGCACTTTATTGAACCACTCAAATGGGTGAATGCATTAAGTTTGGAGACGACGCAAGGAGTCATTAATAATACAAACAGAAGAACTCATTCATAGTCCGTACATCGAACCCTCAACTCGCATTCATATGCCAAGGAGCAGTTGCTCTGATAGGATTGGAATCATCATAATTGAAGATGCTGTGACCAGACCCAACCCAAAGGTGGCAATAAAATAAATGCCATTTACTGATGAGTCATCAACATAATTTTTACGATTCGATGAATAAACAAATAAACCAACTTGGAAACTTGGAATAGTTTGCACATATCACGCAAGCATTTCGCATGCATTGACTTTTTATGGGCAAACCAAACCGAATAACCAAATAATGCAAAATCATTTAGTGAAACTCCTAGCCCAGCTCCGCCGGCCCACTGCTCAGTGTCGAAAGTCATAAAATGCGGCACCGTATGAAATTCTCATCAAGTGGCAAGTTGGCACAATTTCACTTGGCCGCTAAGCAACTGACCCCAACTGTTTGCTCGGTCCTCTTGCTTCTCTGCGTGGCAATCGGGCGTGACTAACGTAATCAGCTCACGTAATGCCTGAATGAGATGAGATGAAATCAGCATACACTGCGGCTGAGGACTGCATAAATGTCGAATTTGTACGAAAATGAAGCACCAGTCGACTCTTGCCAGCTTGGGGGCATCGTTCACACAGAACCTACTGAAAATGTTTTGCAGATCTTTGACACGCGATAGAATTCTACTAAATTAGTTTTGGAAAATTGAGAAAAGTGCCGCAGACTATGATGAAAATTTTACAAATTCATTTTTATGAAGGTGACCCCAAAATGTAGGCAATAATAGCTGATTGCAGCCCATCCAAAAAGTAGGCAATTAAAATGTATGCTAAATATAAAAACCAGGGTACTTCTTAATATCTTTAAATGAATTAGATTAAAAGTTAAGAATAAGAGACTTCGATGTATCTTGATTTTATACTACCAAGTTTTTCCCTAAATCTCAACATAATCGGTATAATCTTCGGTAATGTTAATCTATCAAATGCTGAATGTGTTCCTTAATAGTAAAGACAACCAAAATTTGTTTTAAAAATTTCCGTACCATATTTTTAATGGATTTTTAAATCTAATTGAAAGGATTGACTCTAAAACTTGCACGTTCTCTATTTAACCCTAATGCGAATAAGTGACCCAACACATAAAAACGTAGAAGAAAGGCCAACAAAAACAAGAAAAATGCAAACATCACGCATAAGTTTCATTTTATTTTGATTTTTATTACTATGTTTCCATTGCTGTCGAAGCAGATGTCCCACCTGGATCACTTGCTAAATAACCAAACGAAAGAGCAGCAATATAAAAACGGACTCACTGAGGAGGGGCTGACTGGACTTGGATGTTCATGAGAACTAAAGCAGAGAAAATGCCTATTTACGAGCTTGCATGCGGCTGGACACATGGTAATCATATATTTTGGTCATATCTGTGGCCCATAAAACCAGTGTCCTTATGTGCCTGTCAATGAGTTGTTTCATGACATTTATTTCGCTTGTTCCTCTGTGCCCGGTGCGGGTTGCGGGTCAAGCTGAAGGGTGGGTCCTGCGTGCAGATGGAAAATATTTTAGTGTCCATTTAATGTCCAATCTAAGATGAGCTCGTAACTTTTGATCGAATAAACGAGCCCATTTGGGCCAAGGTAAGGGTTTCGGCTACGGGTTCGGCACGCAAACCTGCGTCTCTTGGGATAATTCTTTAATTTTCTCACTGACTGATAAGAGGAAGTTATTTGCCAGCTATTTGCTTATTTTATTAGTGGATTTTCTCTCCACAAGAGTCGGTTATAAATATTTAATTAAAATCAAAATTGGGTTTTCATGAAAACTTTTGCCGCTGCCTGCTCCGCGTGGGCAGTAATGAACCTTCTCCATCAAGGCAAGACCATGGGTTGTGTCAAGCGGTTGGACAACACCTGAAAGCTGATTCGTTAAAAATTTAAATCACATGTGCCCCCACTCCGACGAATCCGCCATTTCATCTGAATTCCCTTACCTGTTGGTGGTTTTCAACGGCAATTTAAGCGCTGCGTACACGCAATTCTCGCTGCTTGCATAACTTCTTGACTTTTAGTCACGGAGCAGGCCATAAGGTAGATTTGCATGCGATACCCCAGAGACGGCCATAAAGGGTGGGGCATGCTTCTGATGGAAACACCGCACCTACTGAGAAATCTGATGAAGTAGAAGACTTGAATGGTGCGAAATAGGGATTTCGACAGCAGGCCAGAGGCACGATTCGTTACATAGCTGACCAATGGATGTCACCAAAACCTGACAGAAGAGCAAGGAACAACAATAAGTCTTATACCTTCATTTTTTAACAGAAACTGTTATATTCAAGTAATCATTTTTAATTTCAACCATACTGTCATTGATACTTCGTGGTGGTTTCCCAGTGAATTGTTTAACAACCGCATACAAAATTTGATTGGACTTGAACAAGCTTTTGGCGGCACTCGAATTGTTGATGTATCCGCTGTGGATGTTTGGAGCACCAGCGGCACCACCAGCTCTCTACCCTCCAGCTGAAGCGACAGTTTAGTTGGTCTGTGGGTGTTGGCAGGCCGCTTGCACCCCGTATTGAATTTTGTGTGTAAATTTTTGTAGTCGATGAGAACGATGTCTGTCTGTCTGATTGTTTGCAATTAAAACCACGCACTGTGGTTGTTGATATGAATTTACACACTTTTATTATTGTCCAGAGGATACCAAAATATGGATGGAAAAAACGGTGATAAGGATTTAAAGATGGAATTATTCACACAAACAAAAGTATGTTAACCATTTATTCGAACTCTGAGTTTTAGTAGTTTGAAGGCTTCTAATGCAGTTAAAGCTTCGTGAATTTGCTTCGAGATGACCGCATCAAAGGCTAGCCTGCGTTCGGCTTTTATACTTGTAAATAGAGACTAGCGCTGATTTAGTGCAGGGCTCCCAACGAAGAGAGCTTGAAAGCTTGACTGTGTCTCTATCTAGCACACTGTGATGCATGACTTCGGCAAGCATTCGGTTGAATTTGCGAGTATCTTCCTTCCCCCAGGGGCTATGGCTTTCTTTATAAAATTTTCATCACAATTAGTAGGACCCGAAAGGCTACGGGCTTACATAGCTAGTTTATTCATATACTGGCAAGTAGTGAAGCTTACTTCAAAATTGCCATCTATCAAATCTACATCCAGCTAAATTGTGAACCTTTCGATCTTCACCATTCGTCTACTTTACCGTCTTCATAATAATCTAAAATTATTATAAAATTTTGAAAATTTCGCAACTTTCTGGTTCCTTTCATTTCATATAAGAATTCTCATCTACTGTTGCAACTTATCATACATTCATAATAATTTTAGGTCATATGAAAATATTGAAGATTTCTCAATTTTTTAAATTTTATATTTGCCATTTTGGACAGTTCAATCTTTAAAAAATACTTAAATGGATCAATTTTCGCGGCTTTCGGACTATCAACCATCTGTATCTATTGCGGGCAATATCTACTGAGTAGTTAAATGAGCTAAATGAAATAAATATATTATTATTCTTGTTTTCATTATACATCGACGACATATCATCGTACCTGCCCGGAGGAGTTGATGTTAATGGTTGCAACATTAAGACCTTGATGTACGCTGATGACATGGTGTTACTGGCTGATTCCCCTGAAATGCTTTATGAATTTTAGGGCTCACCTCCAAGAGAAATTAGTGGACTCGAAGAAAGCGATAAACTTTTTTGGGAAACCGCTTATCCTGGCAAGCACAAAATTTCGCCTTTTTGAAGCTGCGGTTAGGTCTGTGATGTGCTATGCGTCGCAACTATGGGGATGTACCCAGTATGAAGAAGTTGAGCGACTTCAAAGGATGTTTGTTAAGCGGATCTTTAAACTGCCAAACACAACTCCGAATTACGCCATCCACTTGGAAACCGGCCTGCCAACTCTGCACTTGTACTGTCTTCAAACGCACTTCAAATAAATTCGTGAGATCTTTGATGTGCCCAGCGAAAGACTGCCCAGAATTGTGGCAGACATGATGTTAGCTAGCAAAACGCAAGTGTTGGAGAAATGGCAAGCTTTAGCTTCTACTTGCAATGTCGATATCAACTTTGATTGTCCTGTGTCTTGCCTTACACAAGCTGATACTGGAGAACATCGAGTTGCGGGAAAGAGAAAACTTCAAATATCTGGCGACCCAAAGTGAGTCAAGAACTGTTTACAAATGTTTGAACCACAACCTTGGAACTCTGAACTACTTTCAAGACCATCTTGGCATCCAAACGATCTCCACTATATGCCGTGCTCGTTGCGAGATGCTAAATCTGAATTAGAGGCCGCATGTAAGCTCCATCAATACCAACTGAACACTCTGCTACCTCCGCGTAACTGAAAATGTTGCGCATTTGATCGGGGTTTGTCCAATCTTGGGAGAGCTAAGAAGTTTGTACCTCAACAAACCTACACTCAGAAAATTATTTTTCTATATATAAGAAAATCACCCTAGAATCGAAATCGCCCTAAAACTTAGAAAAAATTTCTATATTTAAGAAAAATTTTTCTGAATCTTAGAATAGTTGCCCTACGAATGAATTTTTTAGAAAAAAATTTTCTTTTCTTTTCTTTATTGCCTTTTCTAATTTATAGGGTTTTTTCACCTTTGATTTTAGAAAATATTTGTTTAAAATTTTGCGTACTTCGCCCCTTCGACCTTTTAAAAAATGTTTGCAAAATTGCATTGCGTTATGCTGCCGTTTGGTTTTAACAACGAAGCCGTCTATATGATGGCATTTGTTTACACACACTAATCTCTATCGGAATGCCTAAAGAATGAAGATGTGTTGATCCAGTTTTAGTTTTGTCTTGTAGTAATCGATTAAAGGATTGTATAAAATAAAGGAAATCTAAAAACACCCCAAGTAAAAAAAACATTAAAAAAAGAGTGTGTGTCATGAGACGCACGGTACGAGCGAAGCTCTTTACGATGAATCCGATTTAAGTAATGAAAAAAGACACATTTGGATTCTGTATAAATAAATGTTAAATTATCAAATATTAGGTCACTCTCAAATCACTGTAAAGTCACTGTTAAGTCACTGTTAAGTCACTGTTAAGTCACAGTTAAGTCACTGTAAGGTCACTGTTAAGTCACTGTTAAGTCACTGTTAAGTCACTGTTAAGTCACTGTTAAGTCACTGTTAAGTCACTGTTAAGGCACTGTTAAGTCGCTGTTAAGTCACTGTTAAGTCACTGTTAAGTCACTGTTAAGTCACTGTTAAGTCACTGTAAGGTCACTGTTAAGTCACTGTTAAGTCACTGTAAGGTCACTGTTAAGTCACTGTTGAGTCACTTTTAAGTCACTGTTAAGTCACTGTTAAGTCACTGTTAAGTCACTGTTAAATCACTGTTAAGTCACTGTTAAGTCACTGTTAAGTCACTGTTAAGTCACTGTTAAGTCACTGTTAAGTTACTGTTAAGTCGCTGTTAAGTCACTGTTAAGTCACTGTTAAGTCACTGTTAAGTCGCTATTAAGTCGCTGTCAAACAAAGGACATTATAGCTAGCACAGTATAGCATAGCACAGAATTCACAACTTGACCTTAATGCTGCCACTCTTTGCACCCCCAATCCCCGCATACCCACTATACCCCACCCGACCAACCCCAGATCCCCACCAGATCCCTACCAGATCCCCACCAGATCACCACCTGATCCCCACCAGATCACCACCTGATCCCCACCAGATCACCACCTGATCCCCACCTGATCCCCACTAGATCCCCATCAGATCTCCTCAAGATCCCCACCTGATCCCCACCAGATCCCCACCAGATCACCTCCTGATCCCCACCTGGTTCCCATCAGATTCCCACCAGATCTCCACCAGATCCCCACCATATCCCTTCCCAATCCCCACCAGATCCCTACCAGATCCCCACCAGATCACCACCTGATCCCCACCAGATCACCACCTGATCCCCACCTGATCCCCACCTGATCCCCACCAGATCCCCACCCGATCCCCACCAGATCCCCACCAGATCCCCACCAGATCACCACCTGATCACCACCTGATCCCCACCTGATCCCCACCTGATCGCCACTAGATCCCCACCAGATCCCCACCCGATCCCCACCAGATCCCCACCAGATCACCACCTGATACCCACCAGATCACCACCTGATCCCCACCTGATCCCCACCAGATCCCCACCCGATCCCCACCAGATCCCCACCAGATCCACACCAAATCCCCACCAGATCCCCACCAGATCCTCATCAGATCACAACAAGATCACCACCTGATCCCCACCAGATTCCCACCTGATCGCCACTAGATCCCTACCGGATTTCCACCAGATCCCCACTAGATCCCCACCAGATCTCCACCTGATCCCCACCAGATCACCACCTGATCCCCACCGGTTCCCATCAGATTCCCACCAGATCTCCACCAGATCCCCACCAGATCCCTTCCCAATCCCCACCAGATCCCTACCAGATCCACACCAAATCCCCACCAGATCCCCACCAGATCCTCATCAGATCACAACAAGATCACCACCTGATCCCCACCAGATTCCCACCTGATCGCCACTAGATCCCTACCGGATTTCCACCAGATCCCCACTAGATCCCCACCAGATCTCCACCTGATCCCCACCAGATCACCACCTGATCCCCACCGGTTCCCATCAGATTCCCACCAGATCCCCACCAGATCACCGCAAGATCTCCACCAGAGCCCCACCAGATCCCCACCAGATCACCACCTGATCCCCACCAGATCACCACCTGATCCCGACAGGATCCCCACCAGATCCCCACCCGATCCCCACCAGATCCCCATCAGATCACCACAAGATCCCCACCTGATCCCCACCAGATCCCCACCTGATCGCCACTAGATCCCCACCGGATTTCCATAAGATCCCCACTAGATCCCCACTAGATCCCCACCAGATCTCCACGTGATCCCCACCAGATCACCACCTGATCCCCACCTGGTTCTTATCAGATTCCCACCAGATCTCCACCAGATCCCCACCAGATCCCTATCAGATCCACACCAGATCCCCACACGATCCCCACCAGATCCAAACCTGAGCTCACAAGGTCCCTACCAGATAACTACCACATGACCACCAGAACCAAACCAGATCAGCACCAAATCCGCGCCAGATCCTCACCAAATCTTCACCTGATCCCCACCAGGTCTCTACCAAATACCCATCACTTCCCCCCACTTCCACCTCACACTATCCAACTCCACACACAACCCACCTGCTACTACGCGGTAATGGTAAAAGCTGCTGATTTTGCAAATACAAAATACAAAACACAAAATCAAAGACATACCCCCAAAGAATCTGTCGCAAAGACATACCCCCAAAGAATCTGTCGCAAAGACATACCCCCAAAGAATCTGTCGCAAAGACAAAATTTTTCAAGATTCACTTCCCAGTCTGACGTCCGTAAAAGAGCTTCGCTCTAAAAAACCATTTAATAAGAAACGAGAGCGTAAGTTAAAGTCTGCTCTAACCGACTTCGATATACCAGTTACTCATGAGAAAACATGCTTAACAGTGTTCCTGCGTTCCCTAGGGTGACCATCCAAAAAGTATGCAACATTTTAAAAGGTGGGAGGGGATAGCGGGGGGCTTGGTTCACTTGTTCGTTCATAACTTGAGAACCGCTTATCCGATCTCTATCTGTATAAGGTACAAACCGTCTAACTTCAAAACTGTAGGAGATATAACGTATTTTCCAAATTGCGGGGGCGGTAGGGGGCGTGGCCAAAATTTGAAATAAACTTGATCTGCGTGCAGATAAAAGAAGCATTTGTCCCATACATGTCAAACCTCTATCTCTTACCATCTCTGAGATCTAGGACAGACGGACGGACGGACAGACGGTCAGACGGACATGTCTATATCGACTCGACTGTTTATGCTGATTAAGAATATATATACTTATATGGTCGGATTCCTGCTGCCTGTTACATACATTTGCACGACTTTAGTATACCCTTTTTACTCTACGAGTAACGGGTATAAAAATTTATTAAATGAGAAGAAAAAGTATGCTCCTACTGGGACTTGATCCCAGGCCTTCACGTTTGTTAAGCGAAAGTAATGTTAACTAGACCAACTGTGTACATTATTAACTATGGTTATGTCGCTACGTCTTGCATAAGGTTAATAGTCGAGTGGGCTAAGGCGTCGTCCAAGTGTTCAGTATTAGAGAGAGGTCCCGAGTTCAAGTCCCAGTAAAGTAAGTAAAAAAAAAATGATTCAAGCATTTAAAATTATTTTTAGCTTAGGAAAAAGTGGCTTAACCCAAGGGTTCGCGGCGGGGTTTATCCAAACAACAACCACACACGTGGTGGTCTGTGGTCTGTCCTACCCTACCTCACACAAATTTTATTTTTTTAAGGCTTTTACTGTCAGCTGCTTCCTCCTTATGCCAGCGCTGCCATAACCGCTTGGGAATTTTAAGTTGACATAACAGCTAAAATTGTCTAACTTTTTTTTTAGAAAAATTGCCCTGAAATCCAGAACACAATTTTTTATTTTTTAGAAAAGCATTTTCTTAAAAACAAGGCGAGTTGCCTTTGAAAGTTTTTTAATGGCGATAAAAAATTAGGGCGAAAATGGCACTTTTTTGGGTGAGTAGTTTTTTGAGTGTACACTATCGGAAAACGAGATTGTGAGCGAGTTGAATGGAGAAAACTGGGAGACACTGTCTTCGTTTTTGCAACATGCGCTGAAATATTGTCTTACTATCTTAACCGAATACTTATAACTAGCCAATAACCAAAATGTCACTTCTTGCTGTTAAATTTGTTTTTAAAATTTTGTTTTTTTTTTTTTTTTAATTTGTAACTCGGATTTTCTTCCACCCATAGTTTTATATTGTCAGTGTGCTGTCTAAAAATTAAGAAATTATACTATTGTTTATTATGTTAAGTTATGGCTGTTGGTTAAAAACCAAGCCACTGTTTTTCCAAATAAAATACTACTTCTACTACTGTATTATTATTTTTGTGATTATACTATAATATAATAAATATAGTGAATAACAATCTTAATCAGCATTTCCATTTTGGACTTCAAGTGTTCCGTTGCTTTATTAAATCGGCTGTTGTTGTTGATGAAGATTATATATATCTTTTTTTGGGTAGGAGATGCATTCTTCTGGCTGTTACATACATTTAAGCTAACTTATTATACTCTTTGTATTTTTCGTTGTATAGTCTGTGGTAAAGAGACTAAGTTTATTTTAATTTAAAAAAACAAAAAAAAATTTTATTAAGGAAACTAGATTAAAAATCATTTAAAAATTTTTTATTCATTGTTCAAGCCAAATAGTGGCTTTACAAATGTAATGAATATTCCTACAGAACCGAACAGTTCTGGCAAATATGTAGAGCTTTTGTTTTTGAAGACTTTGTGAGAAGTTTGCTCGGAGGATATTAATATACAGACGGACGAACCAACTGACGGGCATGGCTATATCGACTCGGCTGTTGGTGTTGATCCAGAATATATATACTTAATGTGGTCGGAGGTACTTCCTTCTATGCGTTACAAAAATCAGGACAATTTAAAAATTTCATTTCTGTAAACTCTATGGCAGTTGTTTCAAGCAGGCCGGGAAAGCAGCGTTAAATTGCTAGAAATTTTCAATAAGTTTTCTTTTCAGCCCTTTTCACATTATTCTGTAACTTGTTCGGAGACGAAAACAACTTAAAAAGAACTAAAAAAATTTATATTACCCATTTTTAAAAACAAACATTTGAGCATCTATCTAAAAATGGCATCTCTGCCGAAGAAACCCCGTAAGCGCCTTGTGGAGCAGTTCGATGAGATAGAAGATGGCGAATTATCTGACCAGCAAAGTACGGAATGTGAAATGGAGGAATTTAACGATGGCTTTGATGAGCAACTATTGGGCGATGCCGAGGATCGTGCCCGTTTGCAAAGCCTCAATGAGCTAGAGCGTGAGCAGGAGCTATATCATCGCAGCCTGCGACGCGAGGACCTGCGCCGCAAGTGGGACATAAAATGTCAATTGGATCGCGAGAGGCAGCCATCCGTGTCGGATGATAATGAAGTGGACATGAAAGAGCGTTCGAAGGTGCGAAGACTGAATCTAAATGTGCAACGAGCGGGTGACAAGCGTTGCTCTGCCTTCGAACGTCTGCTGGAAATGCGTCACAACAAACAAATAGCCAAGTCAGATCCAGAGCAGGCACTAACTATGAGAAAAGTAAAACTTAAAGCCGCCGATATCTATTCCGATGACTCGAGTAGCAGTGATACCGACACGGAGGACTCTAGTTCTGTGGAGGAGGATTTGGTTACGACGATCGAGCAATTAAGAAAAATCGTGCTCACACGTGACCAGCTGAAGAGCTTTTTGGACAAACCCATTTTTGAGCAGACGGTGATCGATTGCTTTGTGAGGGTTAGCATAGGCATCGCGGGTGTCCACCCGAATGCGGCTTATCGCATTTCGCAGATTCTTGGCCTAAAGAGCTCAAAAAATGAGTATTTACTGGGTTCGAAACGCACAAATCTTGCCTTATGCCTACAGCATGCGGGTCAACGGGTGTACACTCTCATGGATGTGGTATCCAATCAGCCAGCGAACCAAATGGAATTTGATGTTTGGATGGGCACTTGTCAACGTGAGGGCATTCCTGCACCTTCACTCTCCCTGATTGAGAAAAAAGTGAAGCATATCGAAGAAGCCTCCAATTACTCTTTTACCGAGGGAGATGTAGAACTTATGGTGCAAAACAAGCGACGAGAGTACGGAAAACCAGTTAATGCCGCCGTTCGTAAAGTATGCCTCATCATGGAGCGTGACATGGCGGTGGGCTTCAATGATCTGGAGAAGGCTAATCGTTTGGAAAAAGAAATTCAAGAAATTGATAAACAAGCTCGGAGTGAGCCCACCCGAGTGCCGCGTGTCTCATATTTGAGCACTCCACGCATTGCGCCCGTGCCTAACGCTATTGCGACGAAGAAACCATTACTGGAACGTCCACCCAAGTCAGATGACATTGTTTTAGAAGGTTTCATGCGTCGTAAGTATAAGAAAAGTGCAGTGGTAAGTCGCACTCGTGTTGAAGTTGAGAACGAGGAGTGGGAAGATGCAACTGCGTTAGTGGAGCCAGTGGTTGAAGAGAAGAATAAGGAGGAGGAGAAACCGGCAGCAAAGAACGTGGATCTCTATGCGCTGCATAACTTTGAGGTGAATCTTGATTTAAGTGGGCTACGTGAGTGCAAAAATAACTGATTATTCCATTTGCTTAATTTATGAAATTCAATTTTTATTACAGCCCCATTAAGTGCCATTTACAAGGACATCAAGTTATAAAAAAAGACAAAACTGAAATACCAGATTGTATAAAAATTATTTAGCCTTCATGGCTTTAAACCAATAAAGTACAATTTGATGATGCAAAAGGCGGAGATATATTAATAAGAGTTATCTATGTGGCTCTATCTTTTATAGTCTCTGAGATCAAAGCGTTCATACAGCTTACATGCTAATCAAGGATATAAATACTTTATAGGGTCGGAAATGATTCCTTCTCCCAGTTGCATACTTTTGCTCAAACTTAACAAACTCTATGTACCGCCGGTACAAAGGGAATAGGGAGCCCACAAGAGCACCGCAAGAAAGCGTTAAGTGAGTTTGTAATCACGTCAGTTCTGAAATACTTCTTCTAGGCTACACTCGAAGATCTAATATACAAATACAGGAGACTTAAGAGACTTGAGCTTATGTTTAAGCCCTCATTGGGGCTTGACAAGACAGTGTACTTTTTTGCAAGGAACCACACTCGGTAGACGTTGTTAATTCACCCTTCTAATTACTTTAATGTCCTGTAGCGAAAGCCACTTCAAAGGAAACATGTTGTTGCTGTATCTCTTCATTCCATCACAGATATATTAAGCCCATGGACAATGGACGGATGCGCGTGATGCCCGAAAAGGATGCCATTAAGGCCAACGGTTACAATCGTTAGTGAAGCCATTAGTTTGCAGAGCGCCAATATGCGAAAATCACATACGTACAGACAATGTCCACCCCAACAAAATGTAAGTGTATAATTGCAAGTGTAATAACTTTGGCAGCCAAACCCCCTCCCCCAAAAAAAGGGATCCCACCAAATGTGTCCAGTTTGGGTTTCGAGAGTCACGAAGTTGGTAACGACACCAAACCAAACCAAACAATAACAATAAAACAAAGGCCAAGTCCGAAGTAACTGAAAATAATTTCAGGGATATTATCGCCAGCGTCGAGACGGCAGATGTCCCAAGTGCGATATGAGAGAAAAGGACACGGTCGCATCAACATAATGTCTACTTTACAATGTGGATAACACTGGCTAAGAAAAACCAAAATCACATCCATATGCCCACCTTACTAACCAACCCCCCCTTTGGAGCACTCGCTGGCCACTCGCACGCCACGATGCAATAAGTTACGGCTGCCTCAGCCATTACGGGCCAGGCACAGCCGCTGGCCGGAGACAAATCCGAAATCCATACTCGTAAACAAATGCAACTAATCGCCGTTCATGTTGAACGTGTTCACGGCCAGGCCAACGTGAAATTGTGGCCAGCTTCACATAGTATTGCACTGGTCATTCTGTGTGGGAAACGATGCGGCGGACTGCTGATTCGGATGGCATACTGTATATTTACTACTAAGCTGGGCTTAAGCAGCATATAAGTATCTGTAGAGTAAACCAATTTCAATAACTTTTTTTTTGTGCTGCCAAATATTGTCACGAGGTATTCGAGTATTGGTTCGTCGGCAACAGCAGATAGTGCAGCGGAAAATTTGTTTAGGCCAGTTTCGTCAAGTAAGCAAAATTTGACCAGTTAATTAAAAAATATTAGTAAAAAGTGCAGTTTTGAGGTTTTAGTACAAGATTTAACTTTTACGAACGCAAGCCGCTCGTTAGTTTAGTTGCATAATTCGGATCCTCTCTAAATTGGATCATCTCTTAATTGGAGCCTTTTGACATCGGCAGACCAAGTGGAACTAGCTCGCTTTGAAGTAAGTTAAAACAACTAAATCCAAATTCTTTTATATGGGGTTTTTGGTTTTGGCAGTTGCTTTGTTGAGGTGTATACTAAGCTTTAGTCAGGCAGCGGGGTTGTTAAAAATGTAAAATTTAGTTTTTGTTAAACTGTCAAAAAATCCTCAGCTCAATATTTTGTAAAGAGCGCAATAATAAAAAAAAATTCAATATAAGATATGGGTATTTCTAGCAAAAGGTCCAGGAATATAATTATCTCAAATGGGAAAAACTACCCAAAATAAGCCCTAGCACCAATTATAGGGCTTATTAGGAGTTATGAATTAAGCCTATTTAGACTTTTATTATACTTTATATGTACTCGGTCACGTTCGACAGATTGGAAATGTTCACACTCATGGCTTATGAATGAATGTCTTCATTAATAACATTCTTTTTCTAGGATCATACATCCTTCCAATGGCCAAGAAGTTCACGTGGATTTTTTGGCGATTCGAATGATAGGTCTTATGGAAATTAAATTTGAACAGGTAAACAGGTCGTTTCTTCGGGCAAACAGTGTGCGTTAATAAGTAGAAGGATGTCTACGAGGAAGTCATCTGTGGACTAGTTCCGTCTTTTAGGGAAACCACTATGAAAATAATGCCCTATAGAGGGTTAAGAGGAATATGCCTATTAAAAAAACCAATTTAAAAACGCGCCTCGAACTTTATATCAAAAAGGAGGCAATGAAAAGAATTCAAAACTTTTCCAATAGGTATCAGGTCTTTCCATTTTCATATTCTTAACATAATCCTTACATATTAGTCAACAACATTTTCAATATATTTGGGTATATATTTGCAAAATCCAAAAGACCCCGAAAAGCAAATATGATCGAGCATATATTTGAATGGTCAAAAATGTAAACTTTGAAACTCAATTATAAACGAACCATGGTCGACCTCCAATTCATTTCTGCTGTCCTTTGGGGAAAAATAGTTCCCGAATTTTCGGGGTAACTTACCTTGAAGTAAAAATTTACCCACTTTTTGCGAGAAACTTTCCTTTATACCGAATCTGCGAAGCATCACCCCTTTTGACAAGTGGACAACAGCTCGGTATCCGGGCGCAACATTCTACTCTTGATGTCGCATAAATTTGTGTTCTACTCTCAACCAGTGAGCGTAATGCAAGCTGAGGCCGTCGTAAGCCAGTGTCCTATGCTCGGGCATCCTGTCACGGGTGTCTCGTTCAAATTTATTTACTTTGTTATTTATTTTGTCACTTTGCAATGATTTTGAAGTTTTGCAGACAAAGAAAATGGAAAGAGGAATTGGTCTTGCATTGTGAGTGGGTAATGCTTGTCATGCGGTGGAGCTACAAATGGTGCATGTCAATTTGCCATTGAGTGCTTGAAGCTTAAATAGTTCAATTTTCTAAAGAAATTTTAATAAATATGCAGGACTCTAAAGAAGGTTTATAAATTCGCAGGTAGGAACTTATTCGAAGCAGAAAGAAATAATTGGTATTTGATGTTTACATGTAAAATTAATTATAATCCATATTTAGTCACAAAATTTCCGTTGCGACTTTTATATGAATTACCCAGGTTTTTCGAACTTTAGAATTACAAGTGGCTTAGGCAAGTCAACTGGATGGAAGTAGTATCATATTTAACATAAAGAAAAACATTTTATAATCAGGGCTGCAAACCGGTCCGGAGCTGAACCGCTCCGGAGTCGGAGACTCCGAGATTTTCGAGAACCGAACCTGAACCGGAGCAAACAAAAATTTCGCGGCTGAACCTGAACCCGAACCGGAGCAAAAAAAAGTTAAAAGTGGTTCGGTTCAGAACAAAATTCATATTACTATTTTCGGGCTGACTTATGTATTGGTCCTTTAAGGTTTGAATGTTCGTAAATACTTAGAAAGTTCTTAGAAAAACGTTTTTACTTTTTACGTTCAATCTCAAATAAAATCATAGAACTTTTTTAAGCATGATCTAGGTCATTTAAGTTAGGATTTTTTCCATAACTTGTCTAAAACAACACCACAGAGGAGGCTGGTTGACAGTATAGCTATTTCATGAATACCAATTCAATCTTCAGCGGTATTCGTCTGTCCTTAGTGTGTGGGCAGAAAGTACCTCATGACAAAACTGATATGATCGCTTGGGAATCCCAAAGGTAGGCTTGTAGCAAAATCCGACAGCAGCATAATAAAATTTTTTTAAAATCCAAGAACTTAATTTTTTGACCTTGAAACAAAATCAGCTTGCAAAAAGACAAATTGCTGAATTGTATGAACCTCAAAAAGAACTCATTTATAAAAGCATCACTGATTATTCTTATGATCATGAAATGCAATCCTTAGCTAAAGAGCTAGAATATAAAGAATTAGTGACAAATACATAATGGTGAACGACTTCGTAGCTTCATTTGAAGAAATTCCAAGATTGCCTAAAGATTCTAATCTGTTAAAGGTTTGGATAAACATTAGCATTAGCTGTTTCTAAAACACAAGTATCAGGCATATTTTTCTTCAGTCAGTTAATTTTGGTTTATCCATTATTAACTTAAGCATAGTTCGAATATTATTTGGAAAATATCAATAGTTGGCTAATGTTGTTACAATGTACATTCCTGTTTCTTAAGCTAGCAAAAAATTATTTCTGAACCTCGGTTCGAACCTGAACCTAGGTTCACCGATCTACTGAACCCGCTCCGTGAACCCGAACCCAAAAAATCTCACAGGTTCGAACCCCGGAGTGAACCTCCACCGATTTCAGAGGGGTTTGCAGCCCTGTTTATAATTTTTAAATTAAAATGTACACACTGAATATTACGAATTAATGGTAATAAAATTTTGACCAAAGTTTAGATACTAAAATTCTATTAAGCCTTCAAGTCTTTGCAGGCTCGAGGTCACGCTATGTTTGCACATATTTTAAAACAGTAACATAGAACACCACAAAGGACCTTACAGCATATTCATGAACATCCCTGTTTAATCTTCAGCGGTCTTTGAACTTCAAAAATTCTTGCTTGCGGCTTGGATCCAAGAACTTTCCGTTTTCCGTTCTTTAGACTGCTTGATATGAAGCATTATAGGCTTTAATTGTAGTGTGTAAGGTACTTACCATAGATTTAATCCTCCGGACTGGCCCATTTATTTCTTTTCCCAATTAAAATTAAAACGAGAAATAATTAAATCAAATATTCCTTAAGCTTAGCAAAGGTCAATTGGGAAACACTACAAATACCAGAAATAAATTCATACTCTCAGTGAAAGTAAAAAAATTTAACTGGGATTTTAAACGACATTTTCGGGCACAAGAAACGAAAATTTGCCATTTCCCACTATTTGATTTCGTGCCTATTTAATATCGTTCGTCGTTCTTGAAAGTATCCCAATAAGCTTTTTTATAAACATATGTCTCGTTGTTAAAGTTTCCTCAAAATCAAATGGAGAACATTTGGTTTTTAAAATCTTGCCGCAAGGTACATCTGCAAATGTCTTAAAAACCTACCACCTCGCTTAAGTTTTGCGGTCCAAAAACTAAAATTGTGCAATACAAATTTATGGGTAATAGAAAAAAGGGATCAAGTCGAACGGATGAGGCACGCACATTAACCCAACTGCCCACAATTCCTCCCCCTTTTTGTTGGCGATGCCTATCTCTGGCTAGCTGGTCATCCGCCTGTTTTGGGACACTCACTGGACACTCAACACTCGTAAACATGCTCGAATCATACGATATCGAAAAATAATCTCGCAACGGAAATGGCATATTTAACAGGCCAAAGGATTGGCTGCGATTTAACTTATAAAAAGGCGATGGCGAATCCAATGCCCTGGAGTAGAGCCATCTCCTTCGTCCCGTTCTCCTGCGCAGAATGCTGCTGCTTTCGGGCAACACTTTTTCGGGGGATTTTTAGTGTTTATTGCCGTAGATTAGTTTGTTTATTGTAATCCTTGTTATAAATTAAGGAAAACTTGCGCTTAAAAACTCATTGGCAGCAGCAGAAGGGTTGCGCCAAGTTGTAGGAAGTTCTGCCGGCGAATGGGTCGTGGTCCCGGCTGGCCATATTAATTTGCCGCATATTTCCCCAAAGGCATCGAAAACGAACTTAGCGAGATAATTGCTGCAAATGGTTTACGACCGCAGTCCGATAAATGCGACGATAGGGCAAAACCATAAAGCCTTCATTTAGTTTTGGATGGGAAGGCAGAAATCTGTTCAAAATAAAAAACTGGATTTGTTTTTCCAGAAAGTAGTTTGTAAAATTAGTCTGAAGGTTTTTTAAAAGTAAATAATTAAAAATTAATACAGTTCTTTATAAAATTACTTTCTGCGCCTACAGCGGTAAAATTAAAAAATTTTAAACGGTTTCATTAACATTTAAGTCTATTAGAATGATGAACTGACACAACGTCCACACTGAGAAAAAAAAATCAATCGAAAGTCTAGATTGAAAATCTCTTTTTCGAGAATCTTGCAATCTTATAAAAAGAAGATTAAAAAACCTTGAAATAAGATTAAAAATCTTAAAATCAAGATTTATCATCTTGCAACTTATCAACTATTTACAGTTTTCTGTAAAGCTTCAGTAAAAAAACTTTATGATATACATAAATAGATTTATTTTCTTAAAAAAAAATTAATAAAAAATAAAAAAAAAACTCGCCCTTCCTGGGACTCGAACCACAACCTTTCCGCTCCAATGAAGCTTTTGCCATCCACTTAACTATCACGGCTATTGATGTAAATTTTTTTGCGAGCCAGTTACAGTATAAGAACTCAGCTAGAAAGCATTGTCGTGCTGAGTTCTTATACTGCGACTGGTGCCGCCTTACAAATAGTGCCCAGTAGCCGAGCGGGCTGAGTGGGGATGCAGTGTGGTCAATCACTCCGAGGTACTCAGTTCAAGTCCCAGTACCAGCGAATTAATAATTAACATTTGTATAAGTTTTTCAGAAACAACAAATTATTAATAACTAAAGCAAACAGAGCAAAAAAATATAAGAAATGCTCAATATAATTTTTTTTGTCTTTTTTTTCATATTAAAAAATTAGATTTTCATCTTAAAGTCGAGTATAAACGATCTTTATCCAAGATTAGTGGATTAAGATTAAAATTGAGAATATAACGTGGGGTTAAGATTATCTGGTCTTAGTCGAATTCACGTGGGGTTAAAATTATCTGGTCTTAGTCGAATTCTGACACCGTTTCTCTTTGATTCAAGATTATAATCTTGATTTTAGATTGATTTTTTTCTCAGTGCAGGCAAAAGGCTTCACCTAAACGATAAATCAAAGTTTGGTTATCCCTAAATGTTGAAAAGAATGGCTCTCTTATTCAATCAACTATTTTATCAGTACTTTCCCTTCTCACAGTTTCATATCTCTATTAAATAACAGAGTAATATATGAGTTTATCTGACACATATATTAATATCTTGAAAATGTGAAATCGGCCCCAAGTCAGTCAGAAAAAATTTTAAACTCACAGTTTTATATCAGCGATGAGTACTACTTGAAATTTAGTTCGTAAAAACTGCAAGGCTATAGCCAGTGGGGGTTCATTTTTAAGAGTGAATTATTTACTAAAATGCATCCGCACGATTTGATAAAACTGATATGGGGCTTAGATCCTTTGGTATATTATTTTATTGGGTTTCTACCTCTGCGTGTTGATATCTTTGCATAAATATTATTATAACAAAAATATATTCCAAACTGAGTTTTATGCAAATTTCAAGATAATATTTAAGTTCATTCTGGCTCAGCTGGCAACTATATTGCATACATGTGAGCGTAAGGCAAAGCGAGTTTAACTAAATTAGGCACAGCCAACCTGTTCTATTTACGTAATATGCAATAGCAGCTGTTGCCGCTAGGTCGTTCGATTCGTTTCGCCAGGCGCAGAATGAAATTGAACAGCGGCTGCTCAATAAGTGGCCAAAATATACAAAAAAAAACCTAATAAGCTACATTCAGGTGAGCGAGGCAGGTGATGCTCGCCCAACATTTCCATCGAAATGACAAAACTCCATTAAGAATTACCGTTGTCTGTTGTGCCCCTTTATGCGGATTTTGTATTCCATTTCTATTCCAATTCCAATTCCTTTTTTGGCTTGGAGCGCGCGCGCGTCTAATTGCATTTTAAAATTGCGACACCATAAAATGTGCTTACGGTATAAATAATTATAACGGCATTTGTCGCAACAAACAGCAGCACAACTCGAAATCCCTCCCCTTGAGTGGCAATGATTTTGTTCTGTCAGGACGGGCACAAGGACTGGCATGGAGGTTGCAGTAGGTTGGTTTGGCTCTTTCTGCTGCTGGCGTTGTTGTCGCATCTCTTGGATATTGCATGAGCATTCCCCCTCACCACCCCAAGCCCCATTTTCCTGGCGGGACACTTGCAAGCGTCATGCGATTAACGTGAGCTGCATATTTTCAGCTAATTTTCTAATTAAAATGGTATTTATGCATTTTTCAGTTGGCAGAATTAAACATTCAGCGCTAAGAGCCAGAGAATAAGGGGATCCAGGACCTCGTTGTAGCTGGTTACAAGGCCATCAATTTATGCCTATGAGTAATACTTCTTTGACTTGGCGTCGGCTGATAAAAAGCCAAAGGAAGAAAACTTAACTTTTCATGAAATTGTGCAAATGTATGTAACATGCAGAAGAAAGCATCTACAACCCTATAAAGTATATATATTCCTGATCAGCATCTACAGCCTATTCGATTCAGCCATATCCGTTTGTCCGTCTGTCGATCTCAGAGACTATAAAAGATAGAGATAAAAGTTTTTGCATGTACCGTATGCAGATCAAGTTTGTTTCAGATTTGCAAAATTTTCCCCCCATCCTCAAAAAACTGTCGAGCCACAATTTTAAAGTTACAGCCGCGTCGCCAAATATTATATATATTATCTTAGGCCTTAAATTTATCTATTCTGAAATGCACACTGAGATCTAAGCAAAAACACCCAAACAAATATTTTTGTTTGAAGAAATGATAAAGATTGGATGAGCGGCTCTCAAGTTATGAGTAAATAAGTAAACTACCCCCCTCCACACCCCCTCCCACACTTGCACAACCAACACCGCACCATCTTAGAGAGAGGGAGAGAGAGAAACAGGACTTAGAGATGAGCGCAGCTGCAGCACTGCATTCAGCTTCTACGCCAGGTACAGAGTGAGTTATAGTCGGTCCAAGGTCTTTTTCCATATCCCTGGCTCTCAAGTGCCATTGAGCTCCTGAAATGCGCCTAAGGATTTTCGCCTGGACCACTGTAATCTTTGCCGCGATTCCATCATTTCCGGAGCCAGAATAGCCTTGTGACATTGGACTTTATTCCTGAGAGACACTAGGCTTATTCTTGGAGTTTAGGAACCCATGCGCCGTGCTTTGGCAGCCTTGACATGGTGTCCACAAGTCAGTTTTCTGTACAGTGTCATCCCAAGGTATTTACGAGCTGCTTTATACTCTATAAGCTAACCGTGCAAGAAAACACCCGGGGTGGTTTCACGACGGGTGGAATAAGTCACCGAAGCACACTTTTCCGTGTTTATGGCAATGATCCATCCAGCGGCCCAGTTGCTAAACCTATTCAGATACTTTGAAAGGTATATGAGTATATGGTTTTGTTGCGGGAAAGTATGGCCTTGTCATTAGCAAATGTTGCGATAAGAAGTTCTTCGGGGTTTTCGACGGAATGCCACAGGCTCTGGGAATATCGTCAGTGAACAGGGAGTATAGCGTAGGGCCTAACACGCTGCCCTGCGGTACAACAGTCCGAATAGTTCTTTTTTCAAATGACGCTCCGTCCTGGGCTACCTCAAAGATTCCGTCAATAAACTCTTAATTAGCAGATGCAGTTGGAGCGGGAGGAGACTATTAATCTTCGAGAGCAGGAGGATGTGGTTGACCATTCGATGTATTTCGGAGTTCGGGAGTTCCTTGGCTTAGCCGGAAGCCAAACTGAAAATCTGGTAAAGCATTTCGAATAGATCATACATCGAGCATTCTTTGAAGGATACAGCGTTCGAACATCTTTCCAAGGGTGGATAGAAGGCTATTCGGCCGGTACGAGATGTAACATTAGTTTAGTGCAAGGCTTACCAAGTAGACAGTAAAGTATTAAAGAGGATGGTGAATGCGGGCCCATTTGTATTCATAAAATATTTTATTTTATTTTTGCGGCGTTTTTTAATATTAGGCAAATATGAATTTTGTCTATGTTGAATCACGTAGTCTTTAAATATTTCCAATATACATTTTGAGTATCAATCTAGTTGTCCTGCCATAACTATAAATTCATTTTTCGGTATTAGCTGATTTATAAGCAACAAAATTTGTGAAAGTATAAGTACCTTTAGGCTACATGCTAAAGTGGTTGTTATTTAAATCTAACCGCAGCAGTAACTTGAACTCGACTATTAAGTTTAAAAAATGTGGTATCATTTCAGTGAAATTATTCTTCGAAGTGAAATTTAGACTCTTTTGAGTACAATGAAGATGCTCGCATGCTTTTTGTGGGAAGCATTAATACGTATACTGTTACATAAAACTCATAAATCCAGAAATTGCTGCCCGGCGCAACCTCTATAGGTTTTTAAAGGCCAAAAATTGGACAAAATGGATTTTCCGCGATATCTTGAAAACAAGAGCTGTTGAGGAAAACCCGAGACCAGTTTTAGAATCAGTGCCCCAAACTGTAACAGAATTTTGTATGAAGAAGGCTGGACCAAAATGGCTGATGGCCTGTGTAATCAATAAAACTCAAAACGTGCTAAAATATTTGTAATTTTTGTACTTTATTGGTGAGCCTCGCTTGATGTTGTCCGGACAAATGTGCTGCAAGGTATTAATTTTCAATTTAAATGTATGTTCTCAATTGTATTTTCAATTTAGTTTAGCAAATCGGCTGAGCTTGTAATCGTCAGTATATTAATTGTATAAAACAGAGAAGATAATCTGATAATATAAAGAATATATATTCTTTATCAGCCCTGTTCTGGGGAATGCAACGACCATCGACGCTAAGGAGGCGCAGAATTGACATCGCATCGAGCCATAAAACGTACAAAAATGTTTAAAATAAGCAGAAAACTTTCCATTTCACAGACTCTGCGAAGCCTCACCCAAAAAATATCATCATTAAAATACCAAAGAGAAGTTCTGAAAGTGGCCAACCAATTATAATTATGGGACAAAAAGTTCTTCACGAAATTTGGAAAATTTTAAAATGTTCATTAGACTGGCCCTTAAAAATAGATTTCAAACGGCAAAAGGGTTCGTTTTGGTCCCACAGATGAAAAATTTTCGCGACGCTTCTTTGCGCGTTCCCCTCAAACGAAAATATGAAATGTAGGAAACGGGATGAGATTCGAATTTAATTTCTAAAAATTCCAAAAATTTTTTTGTTAATTCTTTTTACATCCTTTTCGGGAAATATCTGCAACATTTTAAATATAATTCTTTTTTGGGCAGCCTCCGATCAATCAAAAGGGTCAATTTTTAAAAATTTTTTTTGGTATTTTTTTCAAAGAATTTTTTGATTTTTGCTTTTGCCGGGCGGCAAAACTATCGTTTTGGTCCCAAAGATATAATAAAAAGTTTGGCTGATCGGACTTTTTATGACCGCTCTAGCCTTAAAAACCAAACATTTTAAATATGCTACCAATAAATGGGATGAGATACGGTAAATCTGCAAAATTTGAAAAAAAAATTTTGTGATTTTGCTCTTTAAATCCTTTAGGGAATACCATAGCAACATTTTACTATTTTTGTTGGATATTTCGAGCGTAAACTTGGTCAGAATCATATCAAATCGCATTTTTCAAAAAAAAATTTTTCAAGATAATTTTGGATTTATCTCTAAAATTTTTAAATTTTTTAAAGTGTTAATTCTCTTTAAATACTTTTCGGAATCTACAACTTTTAAATATTTTGTTGATTTTTCGAGCAAACTTGTCAAAATCTATCATAACCTATTTTTCTCTTTTTTGGGGGTTTTTTTTGTAAATTAATTTTCGACTTGATTTTTGCTCTTCTCGAGAAATTTCGTTTGTCCCATAATAATAAAAAGTTTGCGATCGGACTTCAGTTGGTGGAATCGCACTCGCCCTCAAAATCGAGTATTTGAAATAAATGGGCAATATTTGGGGTGAGTTTTGGGCTTAATATCTAACTTTTTAATAAAAATGTTTAAGTGTTATTTCCTTTATATTCTTTTAGAAGAATATCATAGCAACATTTTAAATGTAAATGTCCGATATTTAGAGCATATCTCGAATTATTTTATCTTAAAAAAACATAAAAAAATATAAAAAATGTGAAAATGTGCTTTAAATATGATTCTTACCAAATTTATTCTCAAAATATCTAACAATATTCAAAATGTTGCTTGATATTTTGCTAAAGTATTAAAGAATACCAAAATTTTTTAATTTTTAGATAAATCCAAAATTAACTCAAAAAATTTTTTTGAAAAATTGACCGATTTATTGACTCGACCAGTTTACACTCGAAATATCCAACAAAAATATGTAAAATGTTGCTATGGTATTCCCCTTAAATTTAACAAAATCACAAAAAAATTTTTCAAATTTTTTACTATCACATCCCTTTTTTTAAAATTTTTGGTTTTAGTGCGACGCGTCCCTAATATAGTCCTACACTTTTATTATATCTTTTGGGACCAAACGTTAGTTTCCGCAAAACAAAAACAAAATCTCAGTATAAAAATTCTTTGAAAAAATACCAAAAAATTTTTAAAAATTACCCTTTTGATATGATTCGGGCCAGGCTACTCACAAAATAAGACACTTTATTTTAAAATGTTCTATGATATTTCCCGAAAGATGTAAAAAATTAACACATAAAAATTTTTTGGAATTTTTAGAAATTAAATTCGAATCTCATCCCCCTCATTTCCCTACATTTCATATTTTCGATTTTGAGGCGACCGCGTCCCTAATGAAGTCCATCCTCCAAACTTTTTGTAATGTTCATATTTCGCAAGCAAGTTGTAGCCTGTAAACCAATAAACTGTGAGCGCACATGCCGGTGGATGCTAGATGTGTATGAGCTTGATCCTCCTCTCCTTCCCCCAAGTAAATCTCGCATTTTAACGACATTTGGAGAGAATAAAGCGACGTGTGTCCTGTCGTCGAGGGCGACAGATTTTTCTAATGTCTCCATTCGAATCCTTTGGCCAGGCAATTAAAGAGGCGAGTAAATGTTGGAGGGGGTCATAATTGTATTTTTTGCTCCGTGCATAAATGGAAATGGGAAATGCTCGTCCTGGCATGTGTGGGAAGAGGGAAATGTTGTCATAAATTCAACGGCAAACACGATTCAAAATGAATTATGCCTTATGATTATTAGACAAAGGGACATCCGTACGAAACGAATCAAGGATATCTGCTGAGGTGTAATTATTAGCATTTGTGCGGGGCGAAACACACACAATTAAAAGCGAAAGCAGCCCGTTGAAGAGAGCCTGACACATATACGGTACATAAGACTGAAGCCAGTGGTGGGAGGGGGAGGGGGGCGCTTTCAGTGTGAAGAACACATGTGCAATTGCCGCTTGCCTTAATGGGCCATAAATAACCAGGACAACAATGAGGCGGCTGCAGCGCATCCTCCTCAACACTTCTCTGCCTTCTCTCTTCCTTTATTTTTTCTCATTGCTCGCCAGGACATATGAAATTATTGCACGTCGGCGTGTGCAGCGGCAACAGCAGCAGCCAATCGGTGTGCGTGTCCTCGCTGCTGCATGTCCTTCGTCATTCATCAAAGCCGAATGAGGTTGCGGCTTAGGGGTGGCAGCCGAAATGTGGAAATGTGACGACCACTTTTTGATTTATTGTCAATCGAGCAGCTACATAAAAATGCTGCCAATAAAAATGCTGCCGCTGCTACTCCTGCGAAAGGATAATGCGCCGCGCTTGTTTTAATTGAAAATAAATCTTGTCAATTTACGTCGCCTGCAGACACATCCTGATCCTGCAATTTTTGTTTGCTTTTATGTCCGATTTTAATTTTTCCTTTTTTTTTTTTTGTAAATTACTTCCGCAAGTCCTTTTGTTGAATGTCCTTTTTTATGGTCAAAAGGTGTTGCGTAGTACTTGCAATCATAAAAAAAATATATATATATGAAACACGATTCAGAAATCCGGCGACTAGCATCCGCCACCTTTTGGTGAGTCTGTGAGTCTGAAGTCCCTTTGGGTTTTGTCCTTTTTGCAATAATACCGAGAAAAAATCTACATATAAATAAACATTAAAATACGCAGAAAAAAAATCCAACAAAAAACGAAATGTATAATAAAATTTTGGTGTGTGCTAAACTCTTGGCTATGCCGCTTCCATTATACTCTCTAGTATCATTATGACTGCAGATTGCAGTATGTAAGGATTCTTTCAATTTAAAGTTTCTGCTTTTAAAATCAAAATAGCAAATGTGAAATTGAAGAGTGGTAAATAGTTAGTAAAGACAAGAGAACCTTAGCTTATTTGAAAGTGATCTCCATTCCACTTCCACGGCAACTCTTCGAAAGTGGAATTGATTCAGTTTCTCGCAACACCAAAACGAAAAAGTTATGCTTGTTCGGTCGGTTAGTCTCAACTGCATAAGCATAAGCATAAAGTGAATTTTTCTTAATTCAGTGATTCATTTAGAAAATGTTAGAAAAATTTATTTTTCGTTCTAGTCTTTTATTGATTTATAGTGAATTTTTTGTTTAAAATGTCCAGATTTTGGCTGTGCAAACGGAAACCTGTAAGTAAGCGTGTCTCATTTCTGACTATTCCATTTTCAATCGATTCGCTTGGAATTCTGTTTTCTCGGTGTATCTATTGCCATTCTCGCTTGGTCCGGTGGTTTGCAATAAGTAAACAGACAGTAATTTCATTTGGAATTGAGAACATGAAAACGAAACCGAAGTGGTATTGCCTTTGATTTACTTTTTAAACTCGATAATGGCCATTCCGAAGAAGGACTTTGCCAAGTACTATGCTACTTGGAAAATTGTTATTGCAGCGAAAGGGGATTACTTGATAGGGGATAAAATATATTTCGATATATACATATATATAGGTAATTATTTCTGAAGTGGGCAACTATTTTTTTCATAGTCTCCAAATGTTTTAATTTTTATGTCAGGATAAAACTACAGTTTTCAACGATTTTTAATAGATTTTTCAGAATTTTACCATTGTGGGATGCAAAGATATAGCGACTGTTTATATTTGTTAAAGTTGGTTATAACCAAATATTTAATGGACCTAAAAATAAATATAAATTTTCAAAAAATTTTGCTTTTTCTTTACTTTGTGGTAAAAATATTTGCGATGGTTGAACTGGGAAACAGCCAAAACTTAAGAAAAAAATTTAAATCGCGGTTTGTGAAAAAACGGCCATTTTAGGATTTTTCAAAAAAATCAGGAGTAATCCTCTTGATATTCTTAGTGATATGAAAAAGGCTTTATGATGGGACGGCCATAACTTTCCGCGAAATGCAAAACACCGTTAAATGAAGAACCATTTTTTGGTTCCTACCTAAAAACACACCGAACTGCATTTCCAGATTCATCAATATAGCCTTGGTTCAGGAGTTATGGGCGTTTTTGTTCTAGCAATTGTCTTTAAAAAACATTGACTATTTGGGTATCACCAGATCCTCCAAAATTATCAAATTTGTCTTAATAGTAATATTCTTCACTGCCAGCAAGAAAAAGTGGAGTTTAATTTTTAAAAGTCTTTGGTAGTCAAACCGCAAGACGCTAAGATGCCTGGAACTGAAGTAATTAAGTGATTTGAGCTGTTTTCCTGCTGGTGATTAAAAACATCACTAATAAGATCATTTGCATAATATTGGAAAAGCTGGTTGATGCCCAATTGGTCAATGTTTTTTTAAAGGCAATTGAGAGAACAAAAATAACCATAATCCATGAACCAAAGCTTCATTGGAGAATCTTTAAACGCAGTTCGGTCTATTTTTAGGAATGGTTTAAGGCCTGTATGAAGTTGATCGTGGGTGAATCAAAAAATGGTACTTTGTGTCGCGGTTTTTTTAATTTCTCGGAAAGTTATGGCCGTCCCATCATAAAGCCGTTTTCAGATCACTAAAAATATCATGGGGATTACTCCTGATTTTTTTGAAAAATCTTAAAATGGCCGTTTTTCCACAAACCGCGATTTAATTTTTTTCTTCCTCCAGTTCAACCATCGCAAATTTTTTTACCACAAAGTAAAGGAAAAGCAATATTTATTGAAAATTTTTATTTCATTTTAGGCCCGTTAAATATTGAGTTATAACCAACTTTAACAAATATAAACAGTCGCTATATCTTTGCATTTCACAATGGTAAAATTCTGAAAAATCTATTAAAAATCGTTGAAAACTGCGGTTTCATCCTGGCAAAAAATTTAAAATTTTTGGTGACTATGAAAAAAAATAGTTGCCCACTTCAGAAATAATTACCCATATATAATATATAGATTTTCACCTTTCAATTTGATCACGGTAGTGTGTGAACTATTTATTCAATAATTTTTCGATTGCATTGGATCAACTTAATCAAATTGACTTCGGGTAGCACTTTTTCGAAAATTCCCAGACTTCGTATAGAGTATGCGACTCAGCTTGTTATGTTGATCAGGAATATAATATAACATATATGGTGTCTTAAATGCTATAAAACAAAAGGGCTTAAGTGAAATATAATTTCCAAAGTGCGGGTCTACCTTTATTTCTTTACTTAGTATCATTAACAGAAGCTTTTCAAATAAATACATTTTTTTCTGAGTGTACAAGTAAGTAGTACATAACTAATTCGCCTTCTTTTCCATTTGTACAACTTTTGCGTTCAATAAAAGCAACGGAAACTGGACAAAATTTGTGCATTTCTTATCCTGTTTCCCCTTTTGTGTTTTTTTTTTTACTCAAATTCTTTGTATACATTTAATTCAAGTTTAAGGCCGCAAATTTCGCATTAAGTAGGATTGAAATGTCATTCTTCTTGTGTTCAGAAATCAGGACCAGAAAAATGGAATAAATTGTCACTTTTGATTTGTTTGTCCTTGATATGGTCGAACTTTGAATTTATTTCATCGAATGAGTTTGCTTTGCTTGGTCCTTGCAGAATGCTTGCATTTCCCGTTCTGCTATGTGGAATGATTTCATGTGAAGCGGTGATTATTTTCACCTAAAATGCGCCCCCTCCACTGAGTCTGAGTTGCAGTCCTAGCAGAACTACAAGGATATTTATGGGCTTTGAGCGTGTTCTGCCCGCGCGCACTTTCCAATGTCTTTGGCTCCGAGTCCACTTGTATTTATGTCTTCGTCTATAAATCCAAGTCCACACACACACACAAACCCATACGGGCGCGTCTTCATGTCAAATCGTAGATTTATAATTTTCGGCGGATGCAAGTTGCAGGCCAAAAAAACACACACACACACACACAGCACTCCGTTCTTTGGTTCTGGCCTGTCGAATGGCATGAATTATGATTTTTGATTGAAGTTGAGTTATTGCAATTCAATTTATTATAAATGCGGTTGCCACGAACCTTGTGACCTCCCCTCGCCACCCTTAGCTCACCCTTTCCATGCCCTGGCATCGCCTGCACAGGACATTGAACTATGAGTTCTTGGCGTGGCCGAATTTCTCTGTGTGTGCCGTTTTCGACACTTTTGCTAAATTTATTGCCGATTATTTTTACATTTCTTTTTCAATTCATTCTCAAAAAGCGAGTAAGATTTTTTTTTGGTGGCGCGGCAATTATTTTTAACGGTTTTGTTGATTTTTCATTGATTATTCCGTGTTCCGTTTGCTCAGTGAATGAAACATTTCAATGGCCTTCAATTTCAATTTGCTTATGCAAAATCAGCGGAACTTCTTTCAAGTATTTTGTATCCGATAATACAGTAAGTAAGCAAGTTATTGACTACAGTTCACAAATTTAATATTAAATACGAAATTGTAAGTTCCGCCAAAAACCAAAAATCATCACTTTTCAGAAAAGCAATGTTGTTGTCTCCCTTTTCCACATATAATATGTTCTAAGTAGCGTTAATCAAATTGAAGAACAGATAGATGGGTTTGTCCTACGCAATTTTATTCGTTCGTTATTCGAAACGCAAGCCTTCCAATTTGACCTACTCTGAGCCTTATGGTAATGCAAGAGCAAACACCGATCAGACCAAAGCCATCCCTACTAGCTACTGTGTGAACCAATTGAATAAGTCTTACTGTATTTTTAGCCCAGTAATCAATGAACTGTCTGTCCAATGCAATGTTATCTTCATCAAACCTGTATCTGGAAGTGTACTTACGTTCTGTGCTGATGGGCTTTGTAAGCCTACTCATAAATTATTTGAAGAGTCTGTGGAGTCATCCGCTTTCCCTATGTTAAGAAAAGAATCTTTTATCCTTCTTCTCATTTTAAAAAAAAAAGGTCATAAGTCTGAGGTCAAGAATTTTGGCGGTATTTCTAAGTTGTCTGCAATTCAAAAAAACTTTCCATTGAATTTCTAGCGATATTGTTCTTGCAATTTTTGCCCTATTTAGCTCCACATTGCGCGTTTTAGAAGCTCGAAGTTCCGTCAGGCCAGAAAATGCAAAATATCTGACGGAGGCATCAGTTCACATATGTTTGAATTTCCGACACAATGGAAGTTGTTATTTTCCATGTGGAGGAACCGTTTAGACTTGAAAAGATTTTAATCCAGTGTGGATACGATTAGCATCTCCAAACGTATCGTACCTCTATCCACAGCGACTACGCTGCCCATGTGGCTGAATTGCTGGACTTGTTTAATGGGCTTCTCCGGAGCGAAGACTAAGCGATTTAGTTTTGGCTGAGATGCCAGTTCGGCTAAGGCACTTGCCAGGTCGCTCAGCCTATTTGCCAGGAGGCATATATCGTCTGCATAGTCCAGATGCCGCAATGTGATTGTCATTGTCCAACTGATGCCGCTGTTGTTGGGTGCTGACCGCATAGTGGGGAGCACATCTGCAACCACCATTATAAGCAGGAGCACAGCCCTGTCGAACGCCGCTTAGGACTGGGAAAGCCTGCGAGAGTTTTTTTTGTGTCGCTCTATGATGGAAATAAGTTTTTCTGGTAAACCCCTCCTTCGCAACCCTTGCCAAATGCACTCCCTGCTTACGCTGTCTTAGGCTTTCGCGAAGTTTACGAAAGCCATGTGTAGGTTCGATCTACATTCCGTGCATTGCTCGATCAGAATGTGAAATTTAAAATTGTCTATACAGCTCCTCCAACGGGGCCCAAGCCAAGCTTCTTTCAATCTCTTGGCGTGTGTGCTTTAAATTTTTCGCACAAGAGAAAGGGACCTACAGTTTAACGCCGGATCCGCAAAGTTTGAGAATTTTGCTTTTTCATGGCTAGTTACTTCACAGCTGGCGCTGAAGGTGACCGCATGTGTAAAAGCTATTTTCTAAAGAAAGAAAAAAACTTGTATTATTAGATGTTCAGAGGCGGGCTCGAACCCACAACCTCCCGCCCAGCAGTCCAGCACACTAACCGCTAGGCCACAGGCGGCCACATCAGAATCATCAGCGATCAGAATGCGGTCAGTGATTATATGATCCGTGCACGACGAACCTTGTCAGAATCCGGTTTGCTCTTCGCCATAAAGGTGTCTCTCAGGCGATCCAAAACACTTCTTGTTATGAGCTTTGAAATAGTGGGCAGCAAACATCCGCGTAGATCGCCCTTTTTGGGAATGTTCACCATGATGCCCTTTAACCATTCTGTGGGGAGCTCCTTAGCTTTCCATGTCTGTTGTATAACCGGGTATAGTAAGTCCGCAGCGTTTGCCGGTTGGCCCTTAAAGAACTCCGCAGGTTTGCCGTCAATTCCAGCTCCTTTGTTGTCGAGCAGCAATTGGATGGCAGTCATGATTTCGAGCTTAAGCTCTATTTACACGACCTCTCATCTGAGTTTTTGTCTGATTTGCTGTCTGACCGTGTAAAAAGGCGTCTGAGTACGAAATAGAACCGGTTCTATTTGGCCTGAGCACTCATCTGAGTGGCATTTATCGAGTTACAGTGTTGCCTAACTGCAGTGTTGCCTAACTGCGTTGGCATTTTCTGACAGTCGATATACGTATCTTATCGAAATTTGGCTATCGGTCAAGTTTATTGTATGTCAAGTGAATTCTTATTTAAGGCCCATACGGACATCCGAAGTGCGTAATTTAGCTAACTTCGCTTCATGTTTCGTCGCCGTGGAACTTAAGATCGGTGTAACCAGACTTAAGAAAAAATAACGCCAAAAAATAAGTTTTTGATATTTTTAATTTAATGTGCGGTGGGTCACACTGCTCGATCATTTGTATTTTGTTTTGATGCAAAGTTGATTTTTTGCAGAAGCTCAGCCACTTCTCCCCAAGCTTTGTTCACAGAATTAAAGTCGGAATGCTTGGGGTGGAAAATATCAAAAATGACAACTCGCTCTGCCAAAATTAAAAACATTTTTTTGTCATGCAAAAACACTTTCAAACTTTATTTTCTTTTAAATCACTTTAGCTAAAAGCAGTCCAGCTAATCGATGCAGGTAGAAGTAGAGTGGCTTAACATGGTGGATTCTCAATGCTGTTTCAGCTGGTCAAAGCACAATAAGGCCCACAGCCATCTTACATAGTATCCACAAATGTGCTGCTAAGTGCAACATTGTCTGTTAAGTGTAACTTTCAACTTCGCACCTCCGTACATGCAAAAAGTTCAAGAGGCGAAGTTGTAACTTCTGCTTCTTCTTTCCTCAATTTTTGTATGTAACTTCTCGCAACTTCTGATGTCCGTATGGGGCTTTAAGTACGAAAAATAAATTGCAACTTAAGAAGCATCAGAACGCAGATCGCCATTTCGCTTTTTATTCTTCTTGTCTTCTTCTTCTATATAAACAAAGCAACGTCACAATGTTCATATGAACCGAGGAACCAATAGTTCTGCAACTGGCTCATCTGAGCTTCTCAGGCATGTGTAAAATCAAAACTGAGTTGATCAGATGAGTTTTCGGCTGACGAAAATTTTGAAATTTAAAATTTAATCAAATTTTATTTTAACTAGATAATAGACCATTTGGTAATATTCTGAAAGAGATGAGATATATGAGCATCAGATTAAGCTGACTTAATGTACCATCACTCTATAAACAAAGTAATAGAAACAGGTTAAATATTATTGTAATTTTTGTATTGACATTGTAATCCTATTTAATAGTAAAGTAATTGTGTACTTGAAGTTAGAGTACACTCTTAATACTTGATTAATTTGTAAAAATTCATTCGCTGTTGAATTTCGACTCGATTTTCGTGTAAACTTTATTTTGCAGCAAATTTGAAAACGTTGTATAGAAGGCGACAAATATACCTGCGGCTACTAGATCAGGAATAAATAACAAAACTCGGAATTGTGGCAGCAGCTGAAACCGATTGCTTATTCCCAAATGAATTTAAATCGGAGTTCGCGGGTCTAGTAGCCTCAAATTAACTTACACTTGCGTTTAAATTTATACAAATTGATTCGAAATTTACATGTTTACTCGAAAATGGAGTCGGAATTCGGAACCGGCCCCTTTTTCATTTCTTTTGCAAAACGATACAAAAATCTATCTTCTGTGATAATAGTGAACCCAGCCAATGTCAAGAATTATGTTCCTAGCAAATAACCATCACTTTTTCCCAAGTGTTGTTATTAGCACTTTGTATACAAACCAAATCATCCCTAACTGAAGCCCCCTAAAATATTTTTTTTTTTATTATTCTCCACTTAAATTTCAAAATGTTTGGCCTACAACGTGAGGCCATTTAGTTAGCCTTTAACCACCTTCGGGTAACTAATTTCAAAAATACGGGAATCTTATTTAATCTAACTGTCTCAAATTGCACACAAAAGCTTCTCATAACACCACCAAGAAGTGCCCCATCATCATCATTCCCAACCGTGTCTTACATATATTTAGCATATTTAAAATGTAACCGTAATCCAGTTGTGTTTAGCAGTTTATGGTCCAGCCCATACGCCCATAAGTATTTCAAATTAATGACGACACTTCAAAATAATTATGAAGCACTCCCCCTCCGGCCACCACGTCCTTGGCGAGAGTATGTCAGGGAACCAACGGTGTGTGTACTTACCGCTGGCACTTTTAAGATGCTGCCGTGACATATTTATGAAGTTCAATTATCATAAAATGCAAATGAAATCGTCATGCCCAGAAAACGTCAACCTCCCGCTCCGCCATCTCCAATAAAACAAAAACAAGCCTAACCCGAGACCTAACCGAGACCTCGGAGACGTGGCCAAAATTAAGCAATTTACTTGCGATATCCGCCAGGCAGGCGTTGAATTCACCCCTTGACCTTCTCGGCGAGATGTTCTAACTGGCGTGGCGGTGAATTTTATCTGTCGACTGGCGCTATTAAAAGAAATTACGCTCAAAACTAAATTGCGGGCCAGCAGAAAAGGTGAGCTGGGGATGCGGGAGGAGGGGAGGAGCACCACACCATTGAAATGAGAAACGATTATGCTGGGACCCCGGCACGGGACAGTATAAAGAAATGCCGAAACGAACAAGAGGCAAACTTTTTAACTTGTTTGCCTTGTTGCTATTTACAAGTCCTGTGGGACATCGCCCCACACCCCAGCCCCGAAGGCAGGCTCCCTCCTCAGGTAACTGCCGTATTGCCGCATTGCTGATGTTTGCGTTTTTCGCGCTGTTTCTTTGTTCTTGGGACTCGTCTCGTCTACGTCTTCTCACTTGTCGCCCTTTTCTGGTTTCGGTTTCAGTTGGCGTAATATGTTTCCGTTAGTTTTTCCTCGGAGAAGGGGGGGGGGGGAGTTATGGTAATTTAGTGAAGCAATTTTGCGGAAATTGATGCTGGAGGGTGAGGGTTATTTTTTGTAATACCCCCATTTAAATATGCAGTTGGCGGCAGATTTAACAACAGAAGTAATTATAAATATTAGTTTGCTTGGATTTATTAGTTCTGGAACCAATTTTGCGCTCATACCGAAATCATTTGCATATTAGTTTCGCAATCTTGTCGCAATTTCAAATAATAACATTCTAACAAAAACATAATCATCCGTGTAAACGTATTAATAGCGGTTCGCATTATTTCCTCAGCTACTTTCAGCGGTTCATTGGTCTCCTGATTGAAATACCAAAACACAGCGTTCACCTGCTCTGCCATCACCAGCGTAGCCAAAGTTGTGGTCAAAAACCGAATATATGCATTGACCAGAAGTTTTTTTCTCAGATAACCCAGGCTTAAGAAAATAGGTCTTATGTACGATCTGTACTGAGACAACATGGATGCTAGTTGAGAAAAGTGAACGTAAAATAACAAATAGAAATTACTTTTGTAAATTTTTCTCTTCCGATAATATTTAGTGTTTGTTAAAAACTGTTATTTGAATGCTAACTAGATTTGAAATAATTGAGAAATTTACAACGACTCAAATACTTTTTTTTATTTATTTTATTAAAGATGATTTTGTGCAATAGAATTACCACCCTGAACTAAGTTCGTGATTTAAGGGGAAGGACGAATAATTTAATTGAGTAGCTGGATACATGGTCTCTGCGTTTTAACCCATAAACTTATATTCTGTTATGCAATCTTGAGTTTGCACAGAATTTAAGACATCACAGTTTGCAAACACTTCGATAACATTAAGAAGTAAATATTGGTTGAGAGATATTGTTGGGACAGATAAAGAATACTTAACATTCCATACATTCTTTCTACAGCTTTTACAATATGCGTATAATGAAGGTCCAAGGACAGAGCCGTAAGGTACACCACGCTTAACATTTAATAACGAGGACTGTAAAGACGGTACAACAACTGCTTTACTCCTTTTTGATTTTATAAGATTTAGGGCCGATTTATCATCTTCTACATACAGATCGATATATTTCACATAAACTTAAAAATAGTAAAGTAAACTGTGAACTTATCTGACACATAGCAGTTATTAGGAAGAAGAGAAATGGCATCGGAGAAAAACCACTCTTGAATCAAGAGCATTTTTCAAATTTTATCACTTCTTGTCAGTACGAATAATTCTCAAAATAAAAGACTAAAAATAATAATGAAGGGGTGGGGTTTGACAGACACACCAAACCCGGACAACCATTTAGACCGACGTAATGTTGTTTGCTCCGCGCTGCTCCCACTCACCCAGCCACCCCCACCCACTTTTTCTAAGATGTGATTGATTTTGAGTTAGTCACATAACAGATAAAAATTTTTTTTTTTTTTTTTTTTTTTTTACTTTGTGATTTACTCGAGTCTGAAACATACAAGTTGGACGAGAGCAGCTAACCGACTCGACTATTGTCGATAGCTCAAGCAGCGGCGAAATTTTTAGCAGCGCGGCTTGTTTTGGCCAGCCGCACAGCTCGACCGTGGATCAAGTCCCCGTGCAGCAATTTTTTTTATTTTTTTTTTTTATTTTATTCATTTTTTTTTTTTTGTGGTTTTTTAAACATTTTTATTATATTATACAGACGTTTAATCACTTACTTTTGCCCAATCTTAATGTTCAACTTTAACATAATTATCGGCGCGGCACGGTCAAATGACAATGACAAACTGCGCTGCGCTGTCTCTCTTTGAAAGAGCGCGGCCAACGTTATTCTCCAAAGTTTGCGTTTCCTCACTCCCCTTGCCTATGAACACATTGGAAGAATTTGTCTCGATTCCAAGAGCGAAATTCTTGACAAGTGCGCTAGATTTTTTCAAGAGCGTTCGTACTCAAATTATTCGTTCTAGATTTTTATGAGTGTACTGTAATTCCGCAGGGTGAGCAAAATTACTAAGCCATCTCAAATCGAGGCCGATAGTTATTTGTCTGGCTTTAGAACAGATTCCCCAGCGATAGCCCCAGGAGCACGAACTTACTTGCCAAATGTTTGCCGAAGTCATACTTCATTGTTAGGGTGTTCAACAGCCCGCGTAAAAAAGTAATTGTGTTAATTTACGCGACGCAGCTATTGAGCACCCCTAAAGAGTTTACCCTCGTAATTTTTGGCGTAAATCAGCTGTTTTTGACAAGCTGTGAGTTTTTCTGTTACTTGTGTGTGTCAAAGTTTAATTCGAATTTTTAAAGCAGTGGCCCAGTCGGACTTGGATGCATGACAGATGTCCATATTTCATGCCAACTTGTCACGTCAGAAGGCATGAGAAAATCTGAAGGTTCTGCTTTGTTTGTCTTAAGAAACGCCGTGAAACTCAGGGGTTCTTGTTGTAACCGTTAACCGTTTGGGTGACGTCACGCACCAGACTTCGGGTTCCGCGTTTCTCCTTGCTAACTCAGTACTTCAGATGCACTGACTTTGTATATCGTAGGGAGGAAGACCTGACCGTAAGCTTACGAATTCATGTTTTTTGCATGCCTTTGAGTAAAATGTCACCCCCATAAAGAACTTAACTACATTTGAGTTTATTTGCAATTTTTATTAACAATTAATTTAATATACAAACCAACAAAAATTTTTGTTTATTTCTATTATTATTATTGATGTTCGCCATGATGCCTTTGGTTGCTAATGGTAGAGATGATTGTTAGTGAGTTGTCCTTTAAAAGTGTTGTTGCTTATCGTTTCTGTAGAAATGACCTGTTTTAAGTAATAAAGTTGATTAATAATGACAAATTATAATATAATTATAGTACTTTAGAGCTATTGAGTCCGTAGATGTGACTAAATTCGATACTCACCAACAATATATTGCGCATTTATAATTGAACAAATTTTTTATATATTCTCTGGGAACACGTCTTTTTTCAACATAAGCCGAAATCTCCCTGACTTAAGAATTTTTTTCGCATTTCTCTCTCTCGTTTGGTCAACGTTCGCCAAGTGTTCGGAGCTGACTTCGTTTTTCTACATCGTGCTCAATTCCACGACCAAGAGAGACTGAACAGTTTCACGATAGGACGACTTTTAGCCTTACCAATAGCTGAGAAAAGAACGTGTGAGCTTTTCATGATGACAAATGCGCTAATGTCATGCCAAAAAATGATGTAGTGACTATTTCCCTGAAATTTCATGCCACCAAATGTACTTATTTTGGGAAGCACATGCTGCAAAGTCCGACTGGGTTCTCTCTCTCTATGCGTGTGTTGGCTGCGACGCTGGCAGAATTATGACTTCGTATCCCACGGGGTACGAAAAATTAAATGTGTGCACCACTGTTCTAAAGCATTGATGGTTGGTGCATAAATCAAGCTAAATGAAGAAATCTTGAGATACAACCATGATGCTGTCGATGAAGTGGTAGACGACGGTATGGAATTTCTTACTGCAGTTTCATGCTGGCTGCTAGTATCCAAGCTCTTTGTGCTCAAATGAGTCAACTGGCGAACCAATGTGCTACCACTTTTCAATGACCAATGGGTCCGTGCGGCCCCATGCTTTTTGTCGAATGCATTTCGACCCCAAGTGAAAAACAGAGAGCACTTTTCTGTTTGGGGTAGTTTGGAGAAGCTGCATCAATAAGGAAAACTACAACTATGTTTACAGTAGGTGATTACGGCTCCCTAGGTGTAGCTACAGACAGCTATTTTGAGGAAGATGTCTCAATGGATTTACTGGCCAGAAGCAGTTAAACTGACAAAAATTTTTTTAATTATTTTAGGTGTGACCGCATATTTTGAAGAAAAAAATCTCAATATGACTGAAAACCGAGTATTTTTTGGCGATACTTTGAATAATTTTACAACACTTCAACAATTTACTCTTTTTACACTTTTATGCTGATTTTTTAAACATACCCCAGGGCAGCAAAAAGATGAAAAGATGAAATATTTCATTCCAAAAAATTGACGAATGATGTGTACGGTCACACTAACGTACACAAAGAACAACTGATTGGACTGCTATGTCTGGAAGTAAAAATCAAAGTTCGCCTTCGACATGCGAAACAAAGAATGAAACACTTGACGCTTGCCTTGGCCCTGCCCAACTTATGGGTGTAGTCGGATTTCAATCAAGGGGGTCCACACACTTCTCCCCCTATGCTCAACCCCCACCCAATGAACGCCATCGACACAGCAGCTGTTTCTATTGGTAACACTTGGGAAGTTTGATTGCATATCGATAGGAAATCTAGCCTTTTAGCGGAAAATAGCTAAATGTTGTGACAAAAGCTAGATCATTCTTGTAAGTGATTTGCTCATTGCTTGCGTTGAGGTTTACTGTAGAATATGCGAGTTGCTTTTTTATTTCTTGTGGTTGTTGTGGGTTCAGAAATATTTTCTTCATTTGTATGGATGTCCGCGGCAGTAAGCTGGCTCTCGGCACTTTTAGCTCTTCTAGTTCCTGAGACCTAGGTGTTCATACCAACAATCTGGCATGGCTACATTGTCTCGGCAGTTAAAGTCGATCAGGAATAAATATTCTTTATGATATCGGAGTTGCTTCCTTACACCATGTGCATGTATCTATTGGTACATTTCTCACATGATACCGTGCTCAATATATATCATATATATCTCCGACTTTACTGTCAAAATAGTCAGTAAATTGAGTCATTTCATTTCGGGCTCTCCAGTTCATTTCGAAAAGTACCCTTAGCAAGCACATCAAGCCAGTTCAAGGAAAAAAATCCAAATTATAATTTTTGTCGTAGGTACACTTCAAGTTTAAGTAGATTTTAATCTTATCTAACCAAGAACCTTCCGGACACAGTTGCAGTCAATATGATTCGTACGCGGCCCATTGAAGCAGCCAGGGATGACGAGCGCTCCAAGGAGGAATTGCGTGCCAGTTTAATGGTCTTTATGGCGCTATGTGTAGCCATACGACTGGCCCCCATTGTAATCCACGGCTTTGGGTCCTAGAAGTGGTATTACCAATCGTCACCATTTCCTTACAAAATGTGATGAATAAAGAGCTGTCGGCATTAACTCTACCAACAAGCGATTAACTTTGAATAAACATCCAACCGCAGGACCTGACAAGGGGAATATAAATCAAATAAACAAACCTCATTAACATATTATCAGCTTCAAACGGTGACACGACCCGTCATCTTAGGTTCAAGTGAGAAATCTGTCACGAGGCATTAAATCGCTTTTGAGGCCACACCCAAAAGCCGCAACAAGACGTATGGCGAGTGGGTGACGAAGTGGCTTATGGAGCTGCTTCTCCTGCAGGTACGCCAACGGGCGTTATTCCAGGAAGTCTGTAACGGCAACGGAGCAGGCACACATAATTATGCGTGTAAACAAGCGTGATGATAGTGCGCTGACGTGTGACGCTGATGGTTGTGCCAAAGGGTTAACTTACCCTTCCGCCTTTAGGTGCTGGTGATGGAATACTTAACTACTGCAAAACAAATTGCCGAAATTCCTCACGGCTAACCCTCTCACCCTTGGTGCTGCTGATGCTGTTTTCAGGCTGATTTATTCGTGTTGTGTTGGCAACAATTAGAAAAGTTACCGCAGGCAAGCCAGGCCAAGTCAGGCCAGGAAAGGCAGTCGCTTGTCGGGTGTCTTCGTCTCACCGTTCTGGGCCGCTGCGCGCTGTGCGTTTTAATTTGACGAAAGACTGATGACATCTCATTAATATTCATTGCCGCTTTGCCAAAGGCGCTGCTGGGATTTGTGGCCATATATCCTGTTTATGCCCACCCAACTCCTGAATTTATTCATTGCTTCATCAGTTGTAGTTTGTAGTGTACTCTTTGCTGGATTGTCTGTTGTTTTGATTCTAATGAGGCGTTAAATGTTTTTGGCAGAGGAGGGGGTGAAGCTTTGAGGGTGTGCTCGACGTGGTGCTCCTATGTTAAGCTTTTCAGGAACATTTTCTTCCTCAATCCTTTCTTCTCCGTTTTTACTGTCTTCCCCTCTTCTTTCTTTTCTCTCTTGCTCCTTCATTCTTTTTAATTTCGAACGTCTCAGAAATTCGTGCTTGATTTCAGAATTTTCGGCTTGGATCCAAGAATATTCCGTCATACCGTCCTTTTGGCATCAAAACTGCTTGATATCAAGCACGATCACCTTGGTTTTTTCTCTGAGTGCCCGTATTTCTGCCCCTCTTCTTCGTTCCTTATCCATTCCAGTCTTTTTCCTTATTTCCTTATCAAATCTTTAGTTCCTTTAGTTCCAAGTCTACATTTTAGAGTCTTTTTCTTTGGGTCCTTAAATTTTACATCCCAAGTCTATTTTTTCTGTTTTTCTACGATTTCGAACCCTGTAAATGCGACTGCATTGATCACCTTAACCCCCTATCTATGTCACTGAACCCTTTTGATTCGCTTTTGAATTCATTTTTTTTTGTTTAAAAACTTTCTTGATCCTCTATAGCTAACCTTTCAGCGTTCCCTGCTTTTGCCCAAAAACCCATGCACCAAACTAAATGCCGGTGCACATTATTTCTCTGCACGTGTTTGAACCGCAAACAGATGAATTTCTGCAGGGTAGAAGTTGCTACCGGGATGACTACGACGAATTATGAGCCTGAGAGCCACTCACAGCCTCAGGGGTGTGCAAGGGAAACAAAACTGCAATTCGTCCTCGGGGTCTTTTTTGTGTTAATAATAAATAAACGGGCTCTGGCACACGGGCGCCATCTAGCGGCCTGTCTTGTGTTTTGGACACACCAGAGCGCATTTTAATGGGCTGCAGCCGGACCCGGGCGCACCTTTTCGCCTAGTGCATGTGTGACACCCTGCCCCCCGCCCCTCTCACCCGACACAGCGCCGCCTCCCCGCTTGAAATACGGCATTTGCTCGTCCATCTTTTGATTTAGCACCGACATAAAAATGATTTATCAGTGACATTAAAATAATGCACACTGTGGCGCATTTTATGTGCGAATGGATTTCGCGCCTTTTTGTTTTCGTTTGCCTGCTCCGTGCTGCATTTACCCCCAGACCCAGCCGCCAGTTCCCCACTCAAACAGCTGACCGTCCCTGTGTCCGTCAGTCTGCCGTCAGCCGAATGTTTTACGGCCGAGGTGTTTGTGTGTGTGAGTGCCAGATGGTGGGCGACAGGGGTTTAGGGGGTTCTGCACCTATCCAAACCTACATAGCTGCTGTGCTGGGAGCATCATAAATGTAAACTTTTATGTGATTATCGTGCTCTCTTTCTAGCTGCATTTCTCTGCACGTTTCGCCTTGTGCTAAATATACTGAGAGAAATAATGGCTGCAAGGACCTAGTGTTACGGATATACTTTCTATGAGGTTTGTTCAATTAGCATCACGAATTAAGTGCTTTTTCAAAAATGTATTTATTTACGGTTCAAGTTAATCAATCGGTTCAGATAATAGTTTCACGCCAAAGATGAAGAATTCTTCATATAGAAGAAGAAATGGGTCTTTATATTAGTTACAGACTTTGGGCTAGTTGAGTTAATTAAGCCTATATAAAGTGACTGAAGGACTTATTAAATCGCGAAAACAAATACCAAAGAGCATCAAAAATGCCAAACAAACTTTACTCCAAACCAAGTCATGAAGAATGCATAGGCGCAGTTCACGTGCGTAAGAAACTGCTTTTCAAGAATTTCGTTTTTTTAACCCTTGATTCTTCGCTAACAATCCATTTATCCGTCTTCATTACAACCAAAACTCATCCTATTATATAATTTTCTAAACTTTTTACCTCCTATTTACCAGTCGACAATTTCCAACTTTTAAATCTTCACGATAATCTGAACTCATTATGCAATTTTCGCGATTTTCTTAAGACCGATTGACTTTCAATTTCCATTTACCCGTCTACAATTGATACTTAGCTAGCTTTTTTGTTACACCATCTTAAGCAATATTGTCGGGCGAATACTTACGAACACGGCGAATTCTTAAATAACATACCAAAAAATCCTGAAGATGGTTGAGAATTTAGTATTTCCACCCGACTTTTTGGTAATTTCAACAAAAAAGGTCACACTGGGTGTTGTTGACATCTGATTTATAGCCTATTTCCACTGGCTTCATTTCTTGTCATTTTCATTTCTAAAAATTTTGCCGTTTCCATTGACAAATTGTCATTTGTTTAACATTCACAACGACACGTTGTGAAAAACAGCTGAAAAGTTTGATTTAAATAACAGGCGCCACTTTCAAACCCACGGGAATATTTGCAAAAATAACATAACCGTCGTGACAGCAATTTTCAGGGCAAACGCATTGTTATCATCCTGAATTATCAACAGAAAGCTAAATACACAACTTTTATTGACTAATTTATATTTTAAACAAAATTGCGCCTACTATTTAAATCAAATTAACAAATTATTGGTGAGACACTTTCCGTTTCCAGAGAGTACGAGTAAGCCAAGAGTAGCTAGTATTTTTAAAAAAATACCAGATTCCTTCGTGGTGAATGTCATCATTTTTCATCATTTTTCAGAAATGAAAGGCAAAAGAAGTGACAATTCGTAGGAAGAATACATTTTCTTCATTCTGTCATTTCATGAAATGAAGCTTCATTGTTCAGTGGAAATAGGCTATTAGCTTAACATTTAAAGTAAAAAATGTAATTGTTTTATTAGGATGACAGATAGATAAGTTAGATTAAATAGGCTGCTCGACGGGGCCGTGACAAGTTAAGAAGATGTGGGTTAAAAAGGAGATTGGTGGAGTGGATGGGGTGCGCAGGGCGTGACGGTAAGCCAGGTATTCTAGGCGCAGATAACCAGGTCATCTAAGAATGGGTATCCCAGGTGCTGGGTACGTAGGGCCATCTTGAAGACAACCTATTTTATAATGCATTTTAGGGTGTGTAGCTCTGATGTTTTTAGCGTATAAAAGAAAGTACATCCTTATGTAACCATGTCCATTGAGGTTTGGAGGTTTAGTCACAAAAGAAGCGCAACCTATTGGTCAACTGGCTTTTTTTCAAAGGATATATTTTTATATTTTTTTAGAAAACTAATAAATACATGCACAAAAACTAAATTTTTATAATTGAAAGAAAAAAAGTTTAATTTCAAGATGCTAAAAGTAAATTATATAGCTAAATAAGTACAAACATAGCAGCCACAGAAATTGTTGTCTAGCGACAATATTGTATCTAGCGAAAACAATCGCCGACGCTCGCCCCCAGCAGCAATTTATTGCGGCGAATTCAACAACTGTCTATCTCGCTCTCACACATTTAGATTCCCGTAAGAGCAAAATTGCTGCTAGAAATTGTCGGTAAAACAAGCAAGTGTCATTCCACTTTATGAAAAAAGTATAAATTTCGCGGTCTTTGGACCATTTAAATAAAAGTTATAAATGGTTTTTCTGCTATTCAGGTCAACGCCAAAACCATCAAATCAAAGATCATTAAAATCTCTTTTTGACGATTTCGACCTACATTGTGAATCTATGTAAATGGGCTCTGGACGTAATTTTGCTTTGAGCAGCAGACGCCACATTGTTGTTCTTGAATGTGCTGAAGTTAAATTATAAACGAGTAACTTCGTCTGTGCTACGAACCCTATGAGCTATTTGAGTTGAGCATTGATCTAGTTGCTTTGTTGAGCTGAATCATTTCAACTAGATCAAATTGCTCATGTCATGAATCTATTATTATAATTTTCTTAGCTATGAGTGGAAGTTCATAGATAGATCAAATCAGAAACAAAGTCAATGGGATCTTTGATTTAGTTCATGCAGTCTCTAATGAGGATCAAAAGCAATTGTATTCATTTTATTAAAGATTTTATGAGTTCCAAGTAATAAAAATCGGTTTTAAAATAAGTCCACCAAATCAAGGCGAAATCACAAACTAGGAAATCTAGACTGAACGATTGCGCAGTCTACACCGCTTTTGTCAGAAATTAGTCAGCTGTTCGCTCTCACTTACGCTCTCTGATCGCATTTGTAAATGTGTCTGTCTCGCTCTAGCTGTGATTTCATATAGGCAAGATACTTAAGCTTATTGGGCAGCATCGCTTAACACCACTCAAATTTAGTGGCAACGAAAATTTTAGCTCTGTTTGTAGGGGGGCGAAATTCCTTCCTTTTTAACTTGTAGTGTTTGTAGATATAAGGCTTTTAAACTGTTGTAGTGTGGGTTTTGTATATTTAAACTTCATGTAAAAAAGGTATGTTCGTATGTGTACATGTGTTTTACTTCACTGTCTGACTTCAACTAACTCTTAAGACTAGCTTACAAGTAGCTTAGACCTAGTGTGGTGAAAAGCTTTTTATTCTTGGTTCGGCTTAGCTAACTTCTGTTCACCCTTCGCATCTGGCATGAACAAGCTCTAAAGCAGCGTTGGCCAACGAGAGCGAGGACAAAAAGTAAGAGCGTTTGGTGTGCGAAAAAAAGCGCTGTGAAAATGCTTCGACCTAATCGCATCGAACTGTGCCGAGCGACTGACTGCTTTCGGCTCTTTTGGTTTCAGCTTCGGCATGCGTTCGTTTTGTATATGTGTGAAAAGGGAAATGTCTTGGCCCCCGGAGGGGGAACCATATACCTACATATACATATATTTTCTCCTATCGTTCATATGGCAGCTACAAGAAATAGTGCAGGCAAAAGAAGTCGCTGTGCAAAAATTCAGCTTCATAGCTTCAAAACTAAGGGACTTTTTCGCGTAGAAACAGGCAGACGGAGGGACAAGGCTATATCGACTCGGTTGTCGATGCTGATCAAAAATATATATACTTTATATGATCGGAAATATTTCCTTCTCCCCGTTACATACATTTGCACAACTTCATGATCCCCTTTTACTTATTTGCAATTGGGTCAAATAGTCCTTAACTGCACTTAATGTCTCCTAAAAATTCGAATTTAAATGGAAAACCTCTCAAGCGAATTACTTTCCACAACATTTCTTTCCGTGTATGTGGGTTCCTGTTTTGAAATGTGCCATAATTTGCACCCAGATGTGTGACACAGCAGCAGCACTGCGCTGGGCTGGCTATCAACTGGAACGCCGGTCTACAACTACTGCTCCACTAGGATGCCACCGAAAATGGACGACAACATATGCCCCGTAAGGGGCCTGGAACTCATTAGAGCGGGCGTCTCTGCCAGTGTGTATGTGTGTGTTTAATGAGGACAACACCAGAGCCAGGAGATGGCGCAGGCGCTGCATTGAGAAGGGACATGGACATGCATGCCCAGCTGCAGAAGTCGCTGATTGCCCAGTCCCAGTCTCCGTCTGAGGCCAGTTGGCAGAGTCAGCATAATTTCCTGATGCTAAATGCCAAACGCAGGACGAGAACAGGACGAACCAACCAGCCAGCCAGCCGAGCACTTAAGCCCATCCGCCGTTTTGCCATTCGACGACGACTGTCGACTGACCGAGACGAAGCTGAAATAGTGAATGGGGCCCGGTTGGAGAGACGCGGGATAGGGAACAGGAACATGGAGCTCTGTAGTTGTGGCTGTGTGTCATTGTCTCGCGTTGGGCCTGGACCAGGACGAGCACCAGGGCAATTTAGAGGAGCGCACACACACACAAACACACCTGTTTTTGGGTAATTTATCTCGAAGAATTATTATTTCAAATATTTTGAAGCTGTGCAGGATGGGCGGGACGCACCAAAATAAAAGGATTTTAAAATGGTCATTTGATATGAATTATGCGCGTTGGTGCAATTACAGCAACCCTGATGCCTTTGTCTGACTGTGATGCGGTTGCCTGGACGCTTAGAAGAGGCGGGTCCCAGCTTGTTTACCCCATCGGGTTTGAAGGGGGTGGGGGTGGGGGCGCTCTGCTTTCTGTCCATTTCGCGACTTGAACTTCATTGTTAAATAATTAAATCAGCTGCTAGACTAATATTTTTCTCTTAATTGCGACTAACTCATGTGTGTGCGTAGGGAAAAGTGTCCTGTCCAGACCATTTGGCCCCCATTTCTGATTTATGTGCTCGGAACCAATGAGCATATGCGGAGAGCATTCATTTAGATACTGTTGATGGGATATTAGGTGGGTGGAATTATGTGAAAAGTCATATTCATAGATCAATAAATCGATTGCACATCGTGAGTCACAACATTTAAATGTAGAAATAAAAAGAAAACTTAACATTGGTTCCAATCAGTTGTGCCCTGAAAGTCTGTCAATTCATGAAATGCTGAGACGCAGACAACTAAAAGTTGCGTTGGTGTTGCCAGATCTTTTGTTTTCTCATGTCATTTTGTGACATTTGATTTAGCAAATTAAAGATATCGTGAATTTCATAGTATAATCGTATTATTTGATGGTTAACGCAATAACAAACTTTGTGTAAACCCATATTCTAAGTTACTTCGTCGATAAGGACAACGAAAGTAAACTTACTTTAGCGTTACATTAAACTCCGATGTGGCAAAATGAGCATTTGGTAGGGTATAAATAGTTTGGCACTGACCAGGATAGATAGGCCTTCCCATTATTATTATTTTTTTAAATTAATGTTCATTTCATTTACTCTAAAAAAGCTAAAGAGATTAGGGTCACACTTAAAAATCTTATCTTCTTTATAAAAATTATGTTTCTACTTTTCACAATAGTTAGCCTTAAAACCAACAGACAAGCCACATATCAAAGGTTTAGTAGATAAATTTTAGCTTGTTAAATATATCGGAACTAGCCAAGTATCGATAGTTGTTTAACCGAAATGCATGTTGGCAACCCTACGCCTGGCTTAGTTATCGAGCTTCGTCTGCGTCTGCAGAGTTTTATGCAAGAAATGTCAAATTTGTTAAAATAATTGAATTTGTGAAGAACTCTTTTTAATAAATCGACTTGTGAAGTGCGCGCCTTTTGGAAGGCTTCAGCATAAGCAGGTGAGTCTGTGGCATATAAAATTAAACACTCGAATGACCGAAAATGAAGAAATTTTTGTCAGAATGTCGACGCCACCGCCAGTTGTAGCAGAGCCATCGAAAAGTTTCCCGAAATCTTCATCTAGTTCCAAACTTAACCTAGATTTGGATTTGGATGACATCTCAGCTGAGGATGATGTTGAAGAGCAGTCCATCAGTTTGCACGGTGAGAGTGAAGTAGTGAGAGCACATGACACTTTAGAAGCTGAGTTGAAAAGGGAAACGAAAATGGAGAACCAAAAGGAAAGTGAGAAATTAGCGAATTCAAATGTTGACCCTTTGAAGTTCATCAACATTGCGGAACTGAAGGTACAGTTGGAAAATCAACTAGGAGACATCAGAGAAATCAGACAAATTGAAGAAAATGAGAAGCTTTACAGCTCGGAATCCGGTAAATCATTGGCCGAAATTATTCAAGAGAATGATGCATGTAATGACTATGTCGACATCATGGATGTGATTTCTTTAGATGATAGCCTTTCAAGAGACTCTGCCCAAAAGTCGCTAAATTCGTCTGAGGACAAACAGGACCTAATTAAATCCCAACAAATTGCGCAAATTGTCGAATCTCTACAAGCTTCGGAACTAATTCCCACCCCTAATTTTACCAGGGAAATCCACTCAACTAGAGCAGAGGGAAATTCTGACTCTCTGAACTTATTAAGTTCTATTAAAATAGATCCCACTGAAATTCTTACGTCAGAATCAGCAAACGATTTGCTTACAAATGAACCCCAAGTAAAGTCCAAAAATAAAGCAGCCGATTCTATATTTGAAGATAATGAAAATATCACACAGAATCTAGGGGAAACTAAAGAATTGTCTCAAATTATTTCTAAAGATCAAAGCTCTACTATTACAAATGATAAATTCAATAATTCTGAGTCTGAAAAACAGGAGGTTAATAAAATTACACCGCAACTACTTTCAAATATTGATCTACCGTTGGAAACGGAAAACCAGAATAAAAACTTTACCAACCAGGAACCTGCTTTACCAGCAGAAACCCCAGGGATAGCTAAAACAGCTGCAAAGGAAACGCATGTTGAAATTGAATCGAGTTGTGCAGTTAGCTGCTTCATCCCCCGGCAAGGTTAAAGTTGAGCCCTCCGAACTGGAAGATGGTGAAGTTTCGGATGATGGAAAGAGCGATGCAGTGGAGGAAAAAGCTGTTGGAAACCAAATGCCCATATGTCGTTTCTATTTGCGAAATGCATGCACCTGGGGCAGCAATTGCCGATTCCGTCATCCGACCTGCAGTGATAAGGGCAACTATGTTATGTTTGAAAAGAAGCCGTTGCCAGTGGCCAATAGGCATGCCAAAGAAGGTAAGTATACCGACACTGAAAAGAAGTAATTGTAGAGATGGAATTCGTTTTGAATGGAACTAGACAAAAACAATCTTCAAAGATATGGCCCAACTTTGATCAAGTCTACTCGTACATTTTTAGTGAAAACCAAATAGTAAATAGTCAAATAGTAAAATTCTCTGATAATAAACAAAAGCAGAGCTTAACTTCTCAATAAGCCAGATTTTTATACCCTTGGAGAGAGTATATTGAGTTTGTAACGCATCTCCGACCACATAAAGTATATATATTCTTGATCAGCATGTTGAGTTGAGTTGATATAGCCATGTCCGTCTGTCCGTCTGTTTCTATGCTATCTCCTCCGTCAGTTTTAAAGCTATCTTAACCAAACTTTGCACGAAGTCTTTTGGTACAAATACGCTGCACATTTGTCGGAACCGGCCGGATCGGATGACTATAGCATATAGCTACCATAGGAACGATCGGTTAAAAAACTAATTTAGTGAGAAAAACTTTATTTTTCCAAAGCTATCTATTCCAACGCTTGTATTTATAAGTTTTTAATGATTTCGCATAATTTCTTCAAGTCAAAATCGGACAACTATATAGTATAGCTGGCATACAAAAGTAAGGTCTGAAAAAAATTCTTAGTGAGAAAAACTGTTTTGTTTTCAATGTTATCGCTCCAAACGCTCGTATTTATAAGATTTTAATGGTTTTACAGAATTTCAACAAGATTTGTCGAAATCGGACCACTATATAGTATAGCTGCCATACAAACTGTCAGGCATATATCAAGCTCCAAGGGTATATAAACTTTGGTCGAGCCAAAGTTAGCTTGCCTCCATTTTTATACCCTGTTCCCATTAAAAATGCTCCAAATGTATGTAACAGGGAGAAGGAAGCATCTCCGACCCCATAAAGTATATATATTCTTGATCAGAATCAACAGCCGAGTCGATTTAGCCATGTCCGTCTATCCGTCCGTCCGTCCGTCTGTCCGTCTGTCTGTCTGTATGAACGCGTCGATCTCAGAGACTGTAATACAGTGGTGCACACATTTCATTCTTCGTACCCCATGGGATACGAAGTCATAATTCTGCCAGCGTCGCAGCCGACACACGCATAGAGAGAGAGAATACGTGTGCTCTATAAAATGCACGCACACACATATGTGTGTTTGTTTGTAGCCTATATTTGACATAACAAAGTTTGCATCGTGTTGCTCTGCTACGCACACCAGCGCAAATCATGATAATGTGAGTTTGTGCACCACTGCTGTAATAGATAGAGCCACAAATTTTGGCATGTATATAGGTGTATACTGTACGCACATCGAGTTTGTTTCAGATTTCGAAAAATCCTCGTCCTCCATCTTTAAACAACGAAAATCTGTCTTTTTATCTGTATAAACGCGTAGATCTCACAGACTATAAGAGGAAGAGCCACAAATTGTTGCATGTATGTAGGTGTATACCGTACCCAGATCGAGATTGTTTCAGATTTGGAAAATTCCTCCTCCTCCATCATTAAACAGCGAAAATCTGTCATTTTATCTGTATAAACGCGTAAATCTCACAGACTGACTATTAGAGGTATAGCCTCAAATTTTTGCATATATGTAGGTGTACACCGTACCCAGATAAAGTTTGCTCCAGGTTTGGCCAATTCCTCCTCCATCTTCTTCTAACCGCGAAAAACTGCCCGAGCTACAATTATTAAGTTTGAACCTAGTGACTTAATATATATTCAGTGAGGCCCAACATCCATCTGTTCTGTGTACCACAATGAGATCCGAGCAAAAACACCGAAGATATGTACATAAGTGCGCCTGCCCATTTATTGAAATAATTTTTAAAAATAAATGGAATTCGAAGCTATAGGAACCACATTACTTGGAACAGGGTATTTTGCTGTCGGGGCACTCGACCGCAACACTCTTACTTGTTTTCTTATATGTTTTTTTTTGTACAGAATATATTTTTTTGAGTGTTGCCATATTATTTTGACATACTGTTTTACTTCCGTTAATTCTGTTCTTTTATTCAGTTTGGCCCGCTTACGCCTTTGAAAAACCAAGTGAACTAGATACCTCTTTCGATCGTAACTTGCTCAGCGTACGACAAATGATGCAAAGCGCTGGCTATGAGCTACAGTCAACACACTTGCAACGCTACCAACCTGCGGAGGCACCACCACAGCCGCCCATATTGACATATAGTTTCAATGACATGGACGCTGATCCCTACTACTCACAACTCCATCAGCAGCGTTCCCCATCCATGGAACGAATGGCCCTGTTACCTACACCAGTGCCTTTATGTAAATCAACGCCCTATGATGAGTACCATCATCCATCTGCTCGTCAGTTGACCGGAGCTGAGCGTCATGCCTGGATGTCAACCAAAAAAATAAGTACTCCCCAGCCAACAGGCAGATTCAGCAGCAGCAGCAGCTCATCGTCGTCCACCACCATTGAGGAATCACCTTTAAGTTCCTCGTCCTCCTCGAGTGAATTACAGCGTGCGCGTCGGCGACCCTTGCCCCCATCTTCTAGTCGTCATTCGACTATGCATCGACGCTCGCGCAGTCGAAGACCAAAGACCAGTCGTTGTGTCAGCGGACCACGCACACCCTCGCGCAGTCCACCCAGGCACATGAGGCGCAACAATTTGCGTGCTCCACGCAAGAGGCGACGTTTAACAAGCAGTTCATCCAGCACCAGTGTCTCATCATCATCGAGTTTTGATTCAACTACAGATAGCACCGATTCGAGTTCTACTTCAACCGATTCGGACCTGAAGAGGCGTAGGAACAACAAGAGATCCAATAAATCGGACAAAAATCAGAAGAAACGGAAGTATGGTAAAAAATCTAAAAATACAAAAATAACTTTTCGTAAATATTTGCTAATGAAACTATCGGTTATAGAAACAGAAATTGACAAAAAGAAGAGGAAACTGAAATAATGGACACGGGACTGATGTAAAGTGAATCTTTCTAAATTTTAATGTCATACATTGATGTGGGTCTGTTCAATAGGTTGTATTTTGGAAATACAACAGATTTTAGTTCTCGTACTACATGATGAACATGGGAGACAAATTTTTAAAATATCTTGAACCCATTCTTTAGCTATGGCATATCACAAGACGATTTATATAGGGACCTCTTGTTCCGAATACTTTTTATATACACTTATTTGTGGAGGAACAATAATGTCACTTCCTTTAATCACTTCAACATCAGTTTATATGTATTTTAGTTAGAATTAATCTACTCCCCACATTTTATATAACATTTTCATTTTCCAACATTTGTTTATAATAAAAACCGACAAACTCAGAATATTCACTGCGATTGATAAATCCCTGTACGTGTAAACACTTGTGTATCCTTGAGCAGAAGCAAAGGTGGCAAAAGCACTGCAAACTCATAAACCACGCCTGCTGCACAGTCTGTGCTCTTGCACAGTGGGGTCGTACTGTATATTCCAAATGTGTTTCTATCCTATCTTCACTTATAAATCTGCAGGCCCGACTGACTGAAAGTCTGATATATTGACACTAGGAAAAATATATTTGAAAATTTGTCAGCAAAGTGGATGAAAAGGCCAAAGAATAGTTTGTATGGACCACATAAATGTTTTGCTGTTTGTGTGCCAGTGTAAAGGCGTCTGATTGTGGACATGAAGCACTCGGTGAGCGATTTTACGAAATAGAACCGTTCTTTTTGGCTGAGCACCCATCGAGGGTTTATCGAGTTACCGTGCTGACGAAAACCACTGAGCAATCAGTTCGTGTAAATGGAGCTTAAACGTGTAGGTATGTGTTGTATGTATGTGTCTTGACTCTCTGTGAAAGATGATAGCTGCTGTGAGAGACATGTGTTAGACAGAAATTGCAACTAACAAGAGAGAGAGAAGACTTGGAGGGCTCAAAGGAGGCGGCGCAATCTGGGCGGGATGGGGAAAAAGATGTAGTAAATGGAATTGAATTATAATTCAAGAATGGCTGCTATGAGTTCAATTAGTGCGTAATTATTTGTTTAACGAAACGGGACTTAATAAATATTGTTTCTTAATTTTTTGGAAAAGACTTAGGGATCTATAAATAAAAATCGCAATTATGGGCAAGCAGTGCTGATTCTCCTGTGAAATTCACAATCCTTATATATTTACTAGATATAGGCGCTGGATTGAAAAATCGTTTCACCCGAAATTCACATCCACTCGACGGAAGGGATTTGTGCCATAAAAATATGGTTTTCCAATGTGTACAGGCCACTGCATTTTCCACGCAAAATTTTGATATATTTTTACCAGCTGTGAACTTGAAACTGTCTAAAAGATAAATCAAGACAATTCCTTCAAATCTTGGACGCGTACAAAGTCGCGACGGGTTCAGCTTGTAAGTATATATATAAAAGATTTGAAAGGTCACTCACTAGCTCTGATAAAATCATTGATTTTCAATTTTAAAACGGCGCTTATTCTCTCTAGGTTTGATATTCTATACATATCCCATTACATCATTACAAAATTGATTAGTTACCTTCATCGTGTTAAGATCGACAGACTTTCGCTTATCCAACTCGTCGATTAAATGAACTAAAATAAATATTTTTGATTAGCGTTTTCGGTTCAGCATTTTCCAAAGAATACGGGCCTGAATTATGTTATTAATTTATTTTAGACCCCATTTCTCAAAACTTCACGTTATAAACTAAACTTTTTAAACACAAAATAATCCTTGTTTTTATATACAAAATTACATAAAATTTGGTTCAAATCACCACTGTTCCTGCCTTCGTATGGCAAAGTCATACACTGATTGCAATAAGTGAGCGCATCTGTAGTCCTACCCTTGCCATGTGTGTGTGCGCGTGTGTGTGAGGGTGTATACTTTGCTAATATCCTTGTTAATATTATTAAACATTATTTATGGATTTGTTTAATTTGTATTTAGTAACGCTTCGCCGGCTCTGACTCCGGATACGTGACTCTGACTCCAGCAAAACTTAAGATCTGCGGTTGTCCTCTGCCTGCATTGCCAGCTGAGCCAAATGTCCGCCACATCCGCATCCTTTGCTTGTTGTTTGCTTTTACTTGCCTTACTGTCGCGTCGTTCTCGTCCTGGTGGAACAATTACATGGTTTTGCCTAATGAATTTATCTGCTCATCAGCATCTCCACAGAGTTGCAATGCATTTGCCTGGCCCTGGCCCGGCTGTCGTATGTGTGTGTGGGTGGGTGGCTGTCCTGGTGGCAACATAGTAAATTTTATGTAGATTTCCTAACACGAATTATGTTCATTTGCCAGAGCTGCTTGTTGTTAGCCCAGCACAAAGCACGAAGACTCCCGTTCCTGTTCCTACTTCTAGGTCATGTGCGTGAAGTTTATGAAAAACCTCATAGACAAACTTCTTGTCCAGCTAAAGCGAAAGGTGGCCCTGTTAGAGGTGAGTAAATTGATAAATCTTTGGGTAAGTCTTTGAGCAAGCAAACTGGAACCAAATTTTATTCATTTCCAAATAAATCTCTTATTGTTCAAAACATTAACTGAACTCATCAAATACATCTCTAATTGTGGTTGTCGCAATAATTTTTAAAAAAATAAACATGCACAGCCACCGATATTTGATATTTAATATTATGACGAACCATTTTAATTTTTTTAAACTAAAAAAAACACACGCCCGATCCATTAGTATTTAATACTAGAGACAATATAAATTGAGGTACAAAAAACCCACAAATACTCCTTTCCAAAATGTATCGTGATTTCCTTTAGTTTTGCTCATCTCTAGCAAAAACAAGAAAACATTTTACTTTGATTGGGTAACCATTTTATTAGCATCTTAATCGTGATTTGTTACCCTTGCTTTCTGTTTGTTGTGGCCAGAAGAGAAATTTATAGATTAAGTTTTCATTGGAAGATAATTAGTATAAGCGCCCCAGTTCAGGGTTGAGCCTCAAAGCAAAATTTGTATATTCTGAATATCATCCTATTCCTCGTCTCTGCTATCCAGTTGCTCTTTAATTTGTCCAATTTCATCATTCAGATAATGATAGACAATTATCAAGGCTATTACCAGGCCCTGAAGTAATAGCAGCTGTAAAATAGAATTGATTTGAAAAATTCTTACTAGAACTCCAACAGAACTTATTGACTTACCAAGATAAAATGCTTTAGGTCAAACCGCCAAAGTGAAAAAAATTTGATTTGAAATCTGTTTACCAGAATAATTCTTAAGTCCTTGACAAGAGAACGCACGGGCTTGAGTAAAACATTTCTTTGCAACAGTAAGGCTTCCAGTTTTCTTAAGAAGTTCAGACGCTGGAAAAGAAAAAAAATAGTTTAAACTAGTTGGAAAGTTATATGTTTAATATATTAAGCTCACCTCTTGCTCTAAAAGTGTTTGAACCAACAGCAAACATATGTAATCGCAAGCTATACAGGCATAAATGGAGGCATTCCCTGCATAGAAAATCCGTCGCTTGCGCTCCTCAAAGATAAGATGCCAAGTATGGCGGTAATAGATTAGCGAATAGGCACCACCTAAAAAAAATTGCGAATTTAAATTAGATTGAATATGAATAGGTACATATATAAAAGCGATATCTGTCTGAAACTCTAAAATATCGAAAGACAAATTTTAAGAAACTAATGAAATTGAAATATTAGAAAACTTTAGAAACTTTTTCTTAAAATTAGGTTCGGTTCAACAAATAAAGTTGCTTTTTCCAACGACACGTACAGGGTAATATAGCAATTCCTTGCAAACTGACTGCTTTCATTCACGAAGTTCTCCAATCCTACGTCGATTAGGGCAAAGCAGAAAAAATGCAACTATGAGGAATGCAATTGTTCTGAAATATTATGTTTATTACAATAAACGTTCGATAAACGATCTTTCGTTACGTTATTGAAATATCTAACAAAGAAGTATTTATAAATCAAAATTCCACTACTTTTTGAAAGGTGAATTGAATGCAGTTCCGCTTCGGTTTTGTATTTGTGTTCTCAAATTAGAATCGTTTTGGTGTTGCGAGGAAATTCAAAATGGATTTCGGTTTCGATAAGCCCCGCAATGAGTATTCGATTGACGGATCTAATTAAGTTCTTGAATACAAACGTACATATGTAGGTGTGTCAATATATCGATTATGACTTCAAATAAAATCTGGACGATTCCAAAATTTAACCAAAATTCCCATACAAATCCAAATTCACATATTGACTATAACCTAATCCCAATCCATAACCAAAAAGATATACAGATCTGTTCCCGTTTTCGATTTCGATCAGATCATGCGTAATCGGAATTGGTGGGTGTTCCCGTTCCCGAAAAACTATCAAGTTATTCGGTTCCAAAAGTTTTGCCTTTGAGTCAGTGGAATGAAATCTAATTGAAAATTTTCATGTCAACGGGTTACCTTCTCTTCTATCAAATATTTTTATTCATTTAAACATATAAGGGTTTTTAGTGACCTGCATTGATTTTAGTCAAAGTTTTTGTGCTTTTTACAGCGCTGGCTCAAGGTCAATGGTTGATAACAATTTAATGCAATCAACGCAATTTAACAGAGATAGCTCACAACATTACATCGGAAAAGCAATTGGTATGTCTGGACAGACTGTTTCGGATTTGTCCCCAAATCCTCATCAGCAGACTTCTATGCTTATTCACACTCCAACCATGGTATTCATTGCTTTTTACAGGCCAATGGCCGAATAAAGACTTGAGAATTTGACATTTGTAAATCCAAGCCCCGACTTTTCTGATATGAATTAGTCAGCCTGAAATTCATTTAAAATAAATATTGTGAAGATTTTGAAGAATCCATTATATTATATTGAGCTCAGCTCCTGGGAGCAAAAACTCGTGAACTATGATTCGATATATGATATTTTAAATTAAAATACATTTTTTTTAATTGTACCTCAGAAACTGCATGTAGACGAAAACAAAAACGATCGAAATGAAACCGAGCTGTTCGCAATTCCGCATTAGTGTTGATCGAAATTGTTACGGTTACCAATCAGCTGAGTTAGAGTTCGAAAGCGATTCGAACTTTCATTCGAAATGAAAATCGTTTTCTATTTTACTCGGGAACGGTAACATCAAATGAAAACGATTCGGAATTACAATCGTTTTACTTTTAAAATCCATTCGGAAATGGGAACAGATCTGATAATTATTATTGGTTTTTACTCTTATAATATGTACAGTAGAACAAGTAAGAAACTCGATCAAGTCCGACTATTACATAATCTGTACCTGGAGCAGGAGCTGAATGCAGTGGTTTCTTCTGGAAAAACTTTCCTACGTGGCAAAATCTGAATACAAATATTTATTTTCCAATTTTATTTTAAAACAGTTTTGTTTCCTATTTCGATTTTTTTTTTTTTTATTCTTTAAGACTCTTTAATTCTTTAAATTTGCTTTCTAATCATCATTGCAATCTTAGTTTTATTTATCCCAAAAATCATGTGTTGCTATATTGATAACTCTACTTTCGATATCTAAATGATTTCAAATCAATATGACTTTTTATTTCTTTTGATGCCTACCAAGCAAACAATTCGCATTTATGCCCACCAATAGAAATAATGATTTCTGCATAGCCTTAAAGAAACTCTCAAATCTGGCACCCAACAGCTCCAATTGCCTACGCTTCAACTCCAAAGTATTGCTACTGCTTGGCGAAGACACCGTGATAGTGAAAGATGTAGTGGCCATGTCCGTTTCATCTTTTTTCAGATTCACACTCAACTCTTCTTGAACATCTCTGTTCAGTTGTTGTAACCTTTCTTTAACCAACCAAGCCAGGATGGTGTAAAACCTTACTGCACCTCCCAGCACCAAATGGGGCAGAAACAGAGCCGTGCCTATCATGATATCTTGGAGAGGCGGCAGCTTGAAATCCATTTCATAGGCTATGTACAAGCCAAAGCACAGTAGCACACTTAGTGTAGAACCCAATAAGGCATAGGCTATGCCTTCTTCCTTAGTCCAAATACGTTCACTTGCTGGTAGCGATTCCAATAAAGCATTGGCAGCTCCCATCGCTTTCACCGAGGCGTATACAGCGTAGCCAAACACTTTCACTCCCACCAGCAGCTGCATGCGAGTTAAATTGTTAAGAAAAGGGGAGACATCCTGTAGGATCTTTAACATCGACGAGGGCTGAAAGTGCTGAGCAAAGCAGGCGGCATATACACAAGCCAACACCAACAAATTCACCACGGCGGCTAGAGATATCCGATATCGAACTTGCGAGCCGAACCAGTGTATCTGGTACCCCGTTAGAACTAATAGAATATTGCAAGCTCTTAACACACGTGAATGATTCATTACGCTGTCGCGTTTAAAACTCAACTGACGCACAAATTTGTTTCGGTATAAATCGATTTGGTCTGTTATCTGTTCATCGGTATGTGACAAAACATCTGAAGCGTGTCAGCGAAGGTCAAATTGGCCAAATTATTGTGGTACTTTTATTTTGTTACGGAAACTGGTTTCTGACCATAGAATTTACAATATTTTTATGCACACGCAGAGGGTATATTTAAATTGTCCAAATGTTTGTAACGCACAGAAAGAGCATCTCCTCCGCCAGTTTTAAACCTATCGCCAAACCTTTTATTTCAAAGTTTTTATAGCATTTTCACAGTTTGACCAAGTTTGATAAAAATCTGTAATCAAATAGTAAAGCTGCCATAGAAGGGTATCACTGAATAGAAGTATTACCAAGAACATTTTTTTTGGTATTAATCAATATTATATGCTACCACATAATTTTGTTCAGTGTGATTTAAGTCGCATGACTCTAGCATACCATTGTAAAGGGTGGTTTTTTAGTTATTATCTTTTTGGCAACACTGGTTTAAACAGCTCACGCACGTTTCGTGTTTTGTTCCACTGTCAAACAACTTCAGTTTGGTCTATAATTTAACTATGACTCGTCTTACAAACGAACAACGCTTGCAAATTATTGAATTTTATTATCACGCATTGCTCTGTTAAGAAAGTTCATAGCGCGCTTCTTCCATTTTATGGTCAGTTTAATCGACCCATTGAAGCGGCTATTTGGGCTATTGTGACAAAATTTCGCACCAAATTTACATTGTTGGACATTAAAGCACCAACACGCGTGCGAACTGAGGAAAATATCGCAGCTGTATCGGCCAGTGTTAATGATGACCATCAATTATCGATTCGTCGCCGTTCGCAGCAATTGGGCCTCTGTTACTGAACAACCGGTCAATTGGCCGCCTAGATCGTGCGATTTAACGCCTTTAGACTATTTTTTGTGGGGCTATGTTGAAGCTCATGTCTATACAGACAAGCCCGCTTCAATTGACGCTTTGGAAGTCAACTTTGAAGCATTTATTCGTGAGATACCGGCCGAAATGTTGGAAAGAGTATGCCAAAATTGGACTAAGCGGATAGACCATTTGCTACAAATTTGCATGAAATAATCTTCAAACATTAAATTATATGGACCGTACTATTGATTCATATAAAGATTTTATGCATTTTTCTAAGTTTTAAGTGTTTTTATTTTGAAAAACTTTTCTAAAGCTCTTAAAAAATCACCCTGCCAGGAAACAATCGGCCTAAATAGTAGTTCTAGAGAAAGAACTTTTTTGTTTCCAATGGAATCGTCTGAACATTTGGATTTAAAAAATGGTCTTTTGAGTATATCGTTAGCTGCCATATGAAAAGCTGACCTTTTGGTTAAGGTCTAAGTATTAACGCTATCTTTTTTCTGTTTGGCAAATCACTTGGCTAACATTGTTTAAAGTGAAATTTAAGTGGTTGAATGAAGGGTATATAAACTTTGGGGAGGCGAACTTTGCTTTCCTTCATTTTTTTTAATGGCCTCATTCAGCAGATAATTCTGATTAGCGAATTACGATTTGCGATTGCCGGTGTGTCGTGTATTTACTGTAGTTAAGAACTAATAGAAACGCTAATAGAAATACTACTTATGTGAAAACTAACACTATATCAGGCTGATCCAGCAATTGTTAACCAATTATACGTTTTGTTCGATTACCTTTCAGCAACCATGACTGTCAAATTTGCCAATCGCAATCGGCTCACAAATCTCTAATCGCAAATCGAAAATATCTGACGAATGGCTCCATTATTTTATCCATTTTGGATAACCTGATAAACTCGAAATAACTTTCAAGTATGGACGAATGAAACAAAACGCTTTCGTAAAGTTCCGACAGGCCTCTACGCTGATTCAATTCCGATGGGGTGGTAGCAGAAAAAATAGTTTGTAATTTTTCCGACACCTACCCGTCGGAATGCCAGCAACCAACTTAACACGTTACTTACAATCCATGGTTAACCTTGGTTCGAACCTAAGATTCTTTTCGGTGTGCAAATTTTGTTATATTGAAATAACGCCAAATTGGTAATGCAGTATTTAATGATATGGATTCCTTGGTAACTACATTTCTATGTCAGTATACTTAAAGAAAACAGCGAGAGAATTTAGCAGGCAACAAGAACACCCCACTCCTTAAAGAAGACTGCACAAAGTCTACTGCCAAGTAAGCGTTGTCTCGTAACGCCGGTTTTTCTGTAAAGCCGCTATGGAAATCCCAAGCGGTTATATCAGCGCTGGCATGAGTAGGTAGCAGCTGATGAAACCGGGAGGTTCCAGAATCAGCCTCTTGTGTGGTGCGTTGCTTTTTTGTTTTTAAGTTATTCTCATGTGGGACCTTATCTAAATGAACTTTTTGTCGATATAAAAACTCACACTTTGAAATCTTTAGTTTAGGTTTGGTTGACTCATACGGATTAAAAAATAAAAAGGCCATTAGCTGTATATAGAAGTCATTCCAAATCGTGTAAAAAAAATTTATATTTTTTTCAATATATTTCTCTCTTGATTTGCTTCGCCAGAAATACACTGTCATCTGCAAGAACGCAAATGAGTTCGCAATTAATCTTAAAATTTACAACGTCTTGCTTTAGCATTAAATCAACCACACGCTTACACACACACACCCACATTCACCCAACCACCCCACCTTTCTCTCTACTCATTATTGTAATTCACTTGTATGGCCTGACCTCAATATTTTCATTTAATCATTTTCGCAGAAACCCCATTCAGAAAATAAAAATGAACTCTCCTGCCTGCATATTGACTTTAATGCCGAGGATGCTACTTACACACTTACTCACTTGCTTGTATGTATGTACATACAAACAGGATACTCGGGTGTTTTCATTATTCAGTCGTCTCGACTTGAATGAATTTATTACAGGGTCTCTTTCCGTATTTAATGTTGATTTTTATGCCTTGCACATAATGTTATATTTATTTTCAACTTTACGATCATAAATGTCCAAAAAGGGTTTGATTTATGTCACGAAACTTTTGTGCTTTATGATTCCGACCGAAAAGACAGAGAGAAAGAATGAGAAAGAAGCGACTGACAGCGAAAATGTGGTTAAATCTCTCAGTTCGAACAAAACGTTGAGATATGAGAGCATTTTAAGTGGGGTTAACTCAATGCGGAGAATGAAAAAGTTGGGAAAAAGGCGGCACTTCGATTAAATGTGTTGGACCTGCCAATTTTCAAACTATTTCGTAGAAATTAATTCTACTATGTAAGGCGATAGGAATTCAGCGAATTGAATAAAATTAGTATAATCAGACATGCTCCGATTTTTGGGAAATATTTCCAAAAACCGGTTTCAAATTGCAAAAAATTTGCGAAGGTGAAAATGGGAGCATGGCTGTAAATATTAGAGTTTGAATACTAAAATATTAGGTAAGTATCAGTAAAGCGTCCAGTTTGAAGCGACGAAATGAATTACAGTCGAACTTGATAAAGTTCTATAAAGCATGTGGATTATTCAATTGTGAATCAATCAAAATATGGCGACTGATATTTCCAGCTGATGTTATCTTATGTATATATATATATTCCCCTCAATATTTGCTTATGTCACACCTTTCCTCAACCCCCCCTTCCGTGTTGTAATTACACTCAGGATCTGCTCTCATACACTTGAATAAAATATTTAATGCCTGGCGTAAGCAAAAACTATGGTAAAAAATCTAAATAACTAACAAACAAACAAAAGAGAATGAAATGCGCCAAGCGACAATTTCTAATTACAAATTCGCCACAGCATTTAACCCGTTTTTGCCGGACAAGTACACACACACACACATTGCATAGCATCCCCGCTGCATACGTGGAGATAATTTCCACACACCTTTTGGGAAAGCAAACAGACTGTAGAAGAAGAAAAACGGTGCAGGAAAAAAGCTCAGCTTGCAACATTTTATGCTGATCCCTGTCAGGCAACAAAACACACATAATCTTCAAAAAGGAAAACAACCCATTGGGAATGGGGCGGGAGGGGGGCGGTGGCAGGTGGAAAAACAAACAAAATATTTAAACGGGTACTACGACTGGGGTTTGTGTCTTTTTATGTAAAGTACAGGCCAGTGGAGGGACCAGGTCCAGGCAACAAACATCAACCAATAATGCAGACGCGATTATGTCCAGCAGCCAGAAGAAGAAGGAAGGACAACGCAAGCTCAAGCTCCAAATGTGAAGTTGACGCCAAAAACGAAACCCACAGATATACGAGGACCTACCAAAACTAAACAAAACAACAACACAAAAACGTAAAAATGGAAAACAAACAAAACAAGATGAAAACGACAAATGGGGAGTGCAAAACTGAGAAGAAAAAAACCAAAAACCGAAAGTGTTGCACAATGGGCGTTGCTTCAAGTCTGACGCACACACACACACACACACACACCACACTGTCCTCTGATTTATGCCACTGACGAACAATGCACCCAAACTAAACACTGAGAGAAATTTAATTATATTGACAGCAAGCGTCTTGAAAGTGGCCGTCAAAAGGTCTGATGACACTTCGCTTGGACATTTGTAAGTACATAGGAGCAAATAAAGAAGTATGAAACCATTTAGAATCGAAAAACGACTGTTAGTTTTATTAAAATGAGAACAATCGCTCTTAAATCAAGAACATATCGCACTTACAATAAACCATAAAATTTGAGAATAAAGCGTTCTTAATTTAATTACAAATTATCTTGGATTGATGACGAAATAGACTTACAATGCCAGCTCCAAAAAGTGTGCAACAAAAAATAAGAATTGAAATTGGCCCGGAGCAGAAACCGTAACAGTTGCAATATTTATATTAAAAGTCCATACATGAACCGTTATTTAGTGTTTTTGTTTTTAAGTCCTGACATACCAATTATTCTATAAAATTTATTTTAAAAGTCCGAAATTAACAATTATTTTTTAATTTTTGACATTTATTTAACTTCTGCAAGGCACCGAATTTTTTTTACTTTAAAATGGAATTTTATTTTAGATTTTTTAGAAATGATTTCATTTATATTGATTAATTTTTATTTTTATTTTAATACACTTTTTATTATAAAAATAAAAACCTTTTTATTTTAGCAATATAAATATGAATAATAGTACAAATTTTTTTAAAATTATGATTGAGGTTCAGACCAGAATGGTGACAATTCTGCGTCGATTTCAGTTTTAATCATCAAAATCGGTGCAGTGTAACTGGAGAAATCATGTCCGCCAGTACGAAAAACGTGGTTTCGAGATAAACGGGTTTGAAGTTTGAAGTTCCTATTTTGGGGGGAACAAAAAAATTAGAAAATGCAGTTCTAGAATGGTAACAATTCTGCGTCGATTGCATATTATTTCATCAAAATCGATTTAGTTGAACTGAAGAAAAGTGGCTTGGCAGTTCGAAAAAGTTGCTTTGAAAGTAAACAAAAATATTACAGATATTATATACTTACAGATATTTGTCGGCGATGCCAGCTGCATACAGCGGACCTTCCTCATCTGAAAATAAACTGTTTTCAGCAGCAGCTCTCTGTGCTCTGCGTGCATAGTTTCTGAGCGGTTTAGTCAGTCTGAGCATTCGATAATTATCGATTAAAAGTCGATTAATAATCGATATCGATCTGAGGCAACAACATATAACCATTTAAATTAAAGAACCAGCCGTTATTTTATAGCTTTATGTACTCGAAATATATTTACTCAAAAATTTCTTGTTTTAGCGAAGACATTGTCCGACCAAAAATCATCTTAAGTATTTCGAATTTCAAAAAATCCTTTTGGGGCGTTATTCTCAAATATCCAAGCAATAAAAAAGTGCAAAAAAATAAAATCGAAAAAAATATTTTCCACATGGAGAATACCCCCTTTAAAGATATTAATTTATGAAGTTATGAACAAATAAAAATATACCTTTAAAGAGAAAGCTTGCCAATCAAAAATCGCGAAAGTAATAGACTATTATTTCGATTATCTGAAACTAATAAAAACGGGTTAAAAAGGTAATTTACATAGGCACATAAAAGAGATGCTTAGAAAAGAAAAACGACAACAGCTTTATCTAAACACATTACAACAGCCGATCATACAGCTGACTTCAAGCATGTAAAAATACTTGCGGCTTGCGGATCCAGAAGAGATTAGGGCAAAACGTAAATAAATTGGTAAATTGACGAGTGAAAATTTCAAAATTGAATGAATAGTTCAGAGTACCATCAAGATTTAATATTTGGCACTTGAAGACGGGCAAGGTGAAGGTGTCGGTCAACCGGTTTAAGAAATCCCGAAATTCGCAAAACGTCCAAAAAGAGTTTAGATTGTCGTGGAGATGAATAAACGGACCAGGAAGAAGAAGATTTGATGGTTAGTAATTGAGAACGGGTAAATAGGACCTCTCGGTTAACCGGTTGAAAAATATTTAAAATTTACAAAAATTCTTAGGTATATAAGTTCAAAATTTGCAAAATATTATTATGAGTTTAAATTATCATGAAAACGAGTAAATAGACGGATGGTGAAGGTCGAAATGTCCAAAATCATCAATTGTATTAGTTTCACTTCTTTGATTTCCATACCTGCTAGTCTGTTTATGAAATTCCTTCCTGTTTCCTACAGTAATACTACTCTGAGGTTGACTTAAATACTTGTTATACTTCAATGAAGAGTATTTTGCACTGGTTTAAAAAATTAATTGGGTTGTACTTAAAGACCATTACAACCTAAAGTTATGATCAAACAGATTCAAAAATAAAAGTAGGTCGCAACTTTATACACATTTCCCACAACAGTCTTAAACCAAGTATTTTGAGATTAAAATGTCGTATTTGAAATAAAAATTTTGTACTTGAATTAAATATTTTTGATCTTACCGTACTGTTGACACCAATTGTACTTGATTCAAATTTCTTAGACTTTTATAATAAGCGCAAGGAGAAAAATCGTTAGATATGAAATTTTCGGTTCTTAAATGAACTTCATTTGCCTGCATGTAAATAAGCAGACTACCAACATCATTTGGTGCCTCTACGTATCCATATCTGAAATCTGTGAGTTCGTTTGATAGACAAACAGTCAGAAGGACAGACGTTTGATGCCTAGTTTCTTTTTCATCAATTTGCGCATTTTCAAATTTTGCTCAAAAAAGTATGCTATAAATTTAGCAAATCAAATTGATAAGCTAATCAAGTCCCATTTGTGTCTGGCAAAGGGTCAACAATGGGCGTGGTAATCTGTAAAAATTAAAATTGGAAAAATCTCAAAATTTTCTTTAAGTGTACGCAACCAAAAACTTGCAATGACAACGACACCGTCGACGACTTCGAGAGTAGTTCAACCCGCTGCCTCTGCTCGTGCTCGGATGATGCCACTGACGAGCGGAATAACGAACAGTACAGCAAAACGGAAACCAGGAGGATCCTACCTAGCTCGCCCCCCTCCCTACAGATGCGCACAATTCGTTGTCGCTGAGTGTCCTGCCCTGTTCTGTGCTGTCCTGGTACTGTCCGGGTCCTGTCCCTCTGGTTCTCTGTGTGCATTTTGGATTTCTTTTTTGTTCACTCGCTCGACAGCCAGTCAGCGACGTCAGCGCCAAGTCTCCTTCTGTTTGCTGCTGTTGGCTGTTGCTGGCTGCGTCGAAGGACATTTTGCACCCTGCAGCCGAGTCCTTCTAACGAAATTTAATACTTATTGTGTGCCTCGCAAACAGAATTTATGTTGTGACATTTTAAATTGCGCAATTTTTATGAAATCCTTTTGCTGCGCCTCGCATATCCCTGGTGTGGCAACAACTCTTGACTGCTGCAACAAAAATGCGAGCGAGAATTTTTGTGTGCAGCATTTTTTTGTTGTAGTTTGTTTGTTATGTTGGCCTGTGCCTGGGCAGTTCAAGTCCGAGTCGAAGGCCGTGCGCGAAGCCGCTGTCAGGCTGGCGTTTATTTATTTTATGTTTAGGGAGAAGTGGAGTCGGCGTCGTCCAGAAACCGAGCGAAATGTCCGAGGCAAGCCACCATGATTTACGATGATGATGTGTTTTGGAACGCTGCAAGATGCCACTCGGCTGCGGCAGCCTGAAGTCTGATGTCAAGCTTTACATATTTGGCAAAACTACGAGCTGGGGGAAATTCCTTGAGCATTATTTAAAAACTTTCAATTAATAAATCACTTTTCCCGCCATTTCATTTGAATCATACATGTTTTCAAATTTCCCCTTCCGTTCCATCTGTCGGTGGGTGGAGGGAGGGAGGAGCGTAATTGTGATTACTTTCACGTTGCGTATAACAATTTATGATTATTGTTTTCACATTTTTCATGTTGTCAATATTTTAAAACATTAATTTTCACACGAATTGGCTGCATCACTGGATGGATATCAGCGAAGGATGTGGACATGTTTGGTTCGTCTGAATTTTTATTGAAATCCGATGGATGAAAAAAAGACCGGGCCGAGAAAAAATATGCAGTGCACTCATAACTCAACGCTCGGCGCCAGGCGCGGCAAAGAACCACGACCGCTGGACAGATCCCATTGTTGCGATTCAGTTTCGGATTCGGCACAATTGTCAGGCAATAAATCGATGTGTGTGTAGGGGTTGTAAATTTTTGGCGGATGGCCGATGAAAAAGTGCATATTATGCAATTCGACAATACGCCAAACATGTCGACCTACGCACAGCACCTATCCCCCACCCGCCCGGCCAGCCTCCTTCGCAGCGGAAACGGAATCGCGCTCTTCTTCTGCTCATCTTTGCTGGCCGCCCATGCAACGCCGCTTTGCATATCAATGAAAATGCATAAATTTTTTCCCTTACTTTGTTTCGTTGCAAGGCCCAATCCCAATCCTGGCGTCCATCAAGGGGCATAAATCAGTTGAGAGCCGTGAGCAAAACAACAAAAAAAAAAGTGGCCAACACGCAGCCAACCGGATGCTTCAGTTTTGACAAAAAACCCCAGAAGTATCCCTGGACACACAACTGCAGTAGGCAAAAACATTGAAAATCCATAAAAATGCATCATAATTTCTCGCTGGACAACCAAATGGAACTGGATCATCAGCATCAGCCATAAAGACACATTTTGCAAAATATTAGGGGTGTTCAACCAAATTTTATGAGAGTAGGTAAAATATTTCACAGCTCTATACTAAACAATTGTATAGAAACTTACATTTGGGTACATTACATTGGTCATTATTGTGGAAATCCAGCTTTTTTCGTCATTCAATGAATTATGCTGTTAATTGAGATTAAAAGCTTAATTTGTGAATATAAATCAAAATGAAAACGCCAAGACAGAGGGCTTAAGCGAAAAATTGACATAAACCTATCTTAAATAGAATGCACGAGAATAAAGAAAAATAAATTCCTCAAAATCTGTACACAGAATAAAAAACTTACGAGTATTCCGGGCCCAAACGATGTCAGTAGTCGGTCAAGCTCGGATTTTGACAAGCCAAGTACGATTGATTTGAATACGGATTTTTTAATCTTGTAATTCTTTTCTTGATCACGATTTTGATGATTTATCTTGGTTTACGAGCTCGATTTGATTCTTCAGTCGAATCCATCAACTTGATTGGATCTCGAAATCAGCTTGATGCAAGCAATACCCGAGATTAAATTGAGCTGGATAATTAGCGATCTTTTGACGCTCCTTCGCTTTGACAGTGGAATTCCGTACTTACTTCAATCTCGAGTCAGGATCATTTGATATTCAACTAGAGTCCGTACTTGAAATGAGAGTTTTCGGATTGATTTAAGCCTTTTAGGACTATTCCAATCCATTCGTACTTGATTCAAGAAAAATCTAAAACGACTTGTACTTGAATTGTAAATCCGAAGGTCGAGAGCTTGATTTTAGCCTTGAAACAGTCGATGAAGTGATGGACAAGCTTATGGAGGACCTAACTGCAATTTCATGCTGTCGGCAAGGAACCAAGTTCTTTGTGCCCAAATCAGTGAACTGGCGAACCAATTTCATACCATTTATCAATGATGGTCGTTTCGTCTAAAGGAATAGGCATCCATAAGGAAAACTGCATCTACAGTATATCTGTATTTTTAAGACTTGTTCGACACTGCTCGTAGCTTTTTTAACTTAAATGTCTCAGTTCATTGACAGGCCAGATGGACATATGATTTTTATACACTTGAAAAGTGTATTATAATTTTGCCCAGAAGTTTGCAACGCATAGATGGAAACATCTCCGACCACATCTCAATATTACCGCTCTCAATCACGGTCATGGGTAATATTAAATGTTTTTAAGCTGATCTGCGAAGTTTAATCGAAGTCGCTAACCGTTGAGACAAGCGATTTCAAGTGTATAAAAACTTCGGCACGGACGAAGTTAGCGTTTAATTTATTTTTTGGAGTGACCGCATACTTTAAACGCAAAAATCTCGAAATGTCTCTGTACAAAGTTTTGGAAAAAATTTTAAAAATTAGGTATCCGATTTCATTTCTTGCAATATATTTTCGATCAGGTGGAAAGGGGCTGACCATGGAGGTACTACTACAACTTGTCTGATTTGGTCAGTTTTATGGTACACGCTTATTTAAAGTGATCTGAAGCATCAAGAAATGAAAACCTTATTCCGAAAATAGCTAGACCTTAATTTTTACGGCGCAAAAAAGACGTAAAAAAATGGGTTTATTTAGTTTGGTCCCCTAATTACACTTTTACCTGCATCTGCTTAATGTAATCATAAAGGGCTTGGACTTATACATTGCCGTCAAGAGAGGCGCATTTCTCTTGGGTTGAAGGAGCCTCGCTTATGTCGCTCCATGCAAGACATTGGGTCGAAGGAGCGTGCCTTATGTTGCTTCTATGCATGTCATTGCGTCGACCTAGCGTACCTGGAGAGTCGTTAACGTATTGAGCGGACATCCCCTTGCAAAACACGTCAGACGAGCTCATTGTGAGGGAAATAAGCGTACGTCGACGACAGTCACAATATCGTCGACAGAACGTTGATATAGCGTCGGTCGGCCGTACTAGAGGGCAATGCTAACTGAGAGCGCTCTCGCGTGTCTGAACGCACACATGCGAAGGCAAAATAAGCATGTGTGTTTTGCCGGACACTGGTCTAGACCGATGAGGAAAGGGGTGCGGCCCAAATTCTGGAATATAGATAGAAATATCTCGCGAACCAGAGAAGCTAAAGATATGAATTGCTTGTGATAGAGAATAGATCAAGCTTTCAAAAATTGAAAAATTGTTGACATACACCGAAAAAAATGAGTCTTAACTATTCTTGACTTTGGGCTTAACTGCAGATCACCGTGCAAAGCCCTCTAAAATCGGGAGGGGTTCACTCCGGGGTTTGAACCAGCGAAACTCACCAAACTCCCCAGAACCAGCAGTAAGTATTAACCACCCCAACTAAGGAATCTTGTGCGATTTTCGAATCGGCACCTGTGTCCGGACGGGACTCCCGGTTGAATAGCACCGTCGCTCCCTCAATTTGGACGAGTCTAACACACCAGTGAACAAGTTTCGGGCAGAGTACGACCACTACACATGCGTGCACGCACGTTCTAACAAGTACGACTTGGAACGATACCCCCGGGTTCTGGGTGGCCCCCCTCAAAATAAGTCCAAGGAGAAAACATAACTCTCGAGATATATGAAGAAATGTTTACCCATTACAACTCTGACTATTTTCTGGAAAGGGGGGAACGACTTTAGTAAACAGCGGAACCAAGTATGAATCAAATAATATCTGTGAAAGATATTGAGCTCCTCTCCACATACTGATTTCTACACCTGGCTGCCTGGTCTTCTCCAGATACCAGATCCCTATCAGCGTTTAGCGAGTATAGCACATTTGCTCACGCATGTAAGACCAATATATATAAAACTTCTAAAATTGATTCTCGATAGTTTAAAGCTAGCTTAATAAAGTTCACCTGGTCTGCCCAGTACTTTTCATACCTGTCATCCAGACTGCTTAATATATCGGTCTTTGCTAGCAGACATTTCCTAAAACATTGCGTTCTATGCTCCTTAAGAATCGGGCATATTCCTAGATGTTAAAGCTCATCCAGTTCTCCAGGGTTGCATGGTCCTGACGATTGTAAGTGTTCGACCCGAGTTTTATCAGATCGAATCGAGCCTTAAGTAACAAAGTAGCAGTGGTGACTGGCAGAGACTGGAGCTTATAGGCTTGTAAATTCGGGTGGAGCTAGTGACCTGTCGCTGATGGCTCTACTGCAAGGTTTTTGATATGAGGGCATCAAGAATGGTTATCCCGAAAGAAATCCATTCCCGTGTTTATATTCAGGACTCTATCCAGCCTACTTGAAGCGGGTTCTATACAGACTTCTTATTCAGAAGATATTCTTTTCCATTAGCATGCAGGTAAGTAGACTGGGAGGTTATTTTCATTATACGAGTTCATCGTTTTTCCTAAAAAGCTAAAGTGTAAGTCGAGCGAATACAGGTGGGCATCCTTCAAGCCGGTCTCAATGGATATGGCTTAGCTTGGTGTATTAGCTGGCAAATATATAACTTTTTTTTAAAAAGAATAGTTAAGCCCTGTCTACTTCTGTAAAGTGTCCTCCTTCCCTTTTATTTTTTTAATTCCTTTAAAGATAAGACAATTCAGCAAGCTGGCTCTTTGCAAGCTGTTTTTGTTTCAAGTCGAAAAAATTAAGTTCCTTGGATTCATAAAAAGAGGTAGGAATTGGGATTCTAAAGTGTGAGAACGTTTTTCTAAAAATAGCTCGAAAAAAGTTAAGACAATTTTATTGTTTTCTGAACCAAAACCTTCTTAACTTTTTTCCTGCTACGGTTTGTACTTACCAAATATCCCGATATTTCCTTTTATTTAAAATATAGTCATTCCATATGAACCAAATTTTTTAAATCAGTTTTATGCCATATGATATTCATACAAAGCTTAAGAATTCTAGCAAATAATTATTTTTGTTTTGTATAAAAACCACGTTATTTGACTTTCGATCTTTTTGGTAATTTCATAGTCCACCTACCAAAATATTCGTGGTTTAATTCATAAATTTTTTTAAGCATATTGAATATCGAATAACCCTAATGGAAATCAATTTTCATGCAACCAGCCCAATACAATAGCAATTCTTTATCCCACCTCAACAGTGACTGCAGTGAATGCCCATCAAACACGCCGAGCATGACCAAGCAAGGACACTGGGACTAAAGCCTTTAGTGCAACCCGCCTGCATGGCAGAGTGCCCGTGTTGACACTTGTTCCTCGTCCAATGGCTCAGGCTAATAGATTTGCATTTCCCTGCCACCCCTTAGTGCATATAATCACCCAACATTCGCGTGTTGCGACGAGGGCTCACTTTTTTTGGTCCTTTTCTTGAGCCAAAAAAGCGGCCGTAAATTTTACTTCATTCATTCAGCGATTGTCCTGTGCACATTTGAGTGCATTCGATGCGATATGTCCACATGTCATCCTTGCATTTATTTATTGAATTATTGACCATGGTAACACAAAGGTAAAAGAGGCTTTTGACGTCAAGGGAAGAGAGGGTACATGGATTGGTTAAAGAAGTTTTGTGTTTTGGACAAGCAACTTTAATTTCTTGGTTTTGCGTGGAGCAAAGTAGGATGCAACAGATTTATACTTTTAATCTCAGAACACTCCCCTCTTCTACATCTATTGTCACCTGTGCTGTCTTCAAACATAGAGTTTTATCTTACCGACCCAGATAGAAGCGGCAGCTGGCTTCTACTTAAGATTTTACACAATAGTGTAAATATTTGAAACTGGCAAATGTCGGCGCTGTCTTTTAATTGTTTCTAATTTCGTTGTGTTGACACTCTACTTAGTACCCCGGGCAGCTGTGCTAGGAAGCTGTTTCTAGGTGCCGCCAAAGCGACATCTAACACTATCTCCTGTTGACACACGCATGTCGCGTTCGTTTGTTGATTTTAGTTACCCCAAACCAAGTTTCACATTTTAATTACCCAAGACAATGAGTGTGGGTGGCAAAAGGCGGGGGAGGATGAGTATTCTTTGAGCTACCGCTACACACACACACAGCATTTTGAATAAGTCTGCCGGAAAAATGAGGAATTTGTGTAACCTGTTGACTGGCGGTAACTTTAGAGGCCTTTTGTTTGTATTTAAGCATTTAATGGAAGCTTAACTCTACATGTTAATTTGTTGTCTAACCTAGAGCCTAACACTGTATAATTAATAGTTTAAGCTTTGAAGCCGCTTTACTTGTGGGAGTAAGAAGTAAAGAATTGTTTTGGAATTATCGCGCTTAAAGCCAAACTAAAGAATGAGGTATAATTAATAAAGTTAGCCAATCCATTACACACTATGAAGAAATAGTGTATCACCATCAAAAGCCGGGTAGGGGAAGCAATTTTCGCCATTTTGTCTAAACAAAGAGTTTTCGGACATACAGGGTTTGTCCTAAAGGTAATAGGACTGATTTTCTTCCGACGCGACTGTAATTCGGAGCGTGCGCGCACCGACTGGATTCGGTAGAGGGCGTTCCTAGCTAACGACCGAGCGGCTGGTCAGTTGTCTTCAAGCACCTCAAGAGTTAGGACAGGCATTTTCGCGAGACTTATTGGAAATAAAGGATTTTTAAAAAAAAAACCTTAGTCTAAGCCGCATCTTTTCCAAACATTTGGAAACTGGAAAATTAAGGAAGTTATAGCCATGTAATCTGAAAACTAACAGTATGCGAAATTTGTTAAAAATTTCACATTTTATTTTTGTTTCTTAGGTGGCCCAAATATCTATTTTGAGCTATTGAATAACATTTAGGACCCTGAAAATAACTCTTTGGCTTTAAGGCTTACAGAAAAACATATAATAAAGACTTTGAATGACCGATCTTAAATTATTTAATCGCTAGAGAGTTCAAGCAGCGACCCGTACTGGCAACGTGTATAATAAAGGGTGATTTTTTAGTTATTATCTTTTTGAAACCATCAATATTAAGCTGGCTCAAGGTCTCGTTATGCTTGCGCATAACTCCAAAAAGGAGGAACACAACACACCACAAGTGAAGCTAGTTAGTCTTTTTGGCAACACTGGTTTAAACAGCTCACGTGTTTCAATGTCAAACATCTTCAGTTTGGTCTATAATTTAACCATAAATCGTCTTACAAACGAACAATGCTTGCAAATTATTGAATTTTATTATAAAAATGCGTGCTCTGTTAAGAAGGTTCATCGCGCGATTCTTCCATTTTATGGTCAATTAAATCGACCCACTGAAGTGGCAATTCGGTCTATTGTGACTAAATTTCGCACCAAATTTACATTGTTGGACATTAAACCACCAACACGCTTACGTAGAGTGCGAACTAAAGAAAATATCGCAGCTGTATCGGCCAGTGTTAATGATGACCATCAATTATCTCTCCTCTCGCCTCTGTTACTTAACAACCGGTCAGTTGGCCGCCTAGATCGTGCGATTTAACGCCTTTAGACTATTTTTTGTGGGGCTATGTTAAAGCTCATGTCTATACAGACAAGCCCGATTCAATTGACGCATTGGAAGACAAGATTAAAGCATTTATTCGTGAGATACCGGCCGAAATGTTGGAAAGAGTATGCCAAAATTGGACTAAGCGGATGGACCATTTGAGGCGCAGTCACTGTCAACATTTGCATGAAATAATGTTCAAACATTAAATTATATGGACCGTACTATCGATTCATATAAAGATTTTATGGATTTTTCTTAGTTTTAAGTGTTTTTTTTTTTAAAACTTTCCTATAGCTCTTAAAAAATCGGGCGTTACAACCGGGCGTGCTCGACTCTTCTTTTTTCTGGCTTTGTTTTAATAACACAGTGTTACAGCCAAAATATACTTTCGAAATGACCTAGCACACGCTGTAGAGCAGGTCGAGTATAGCATTTCCTCATACTTGGTTTTTTCCTAACACCCCCAAAATCTGAAGATATGGCCCAAAAACCGCTTTTTGCTTTTTTACCTCACTTAAATAGATATAACTCGCGAATGGACCGTCTGATTGCTCATAACCGTATCAATTCCGATAGCCACGAGAGGGATCTAAAACATTATAATCAATGGTTTGACTAATTTAACGCGATGGCTGAGAAATGCGGCTTACAGATCAGGCATTTTCAACTTTTTTTGAGAAATTTGTACTTTGACCATCACTGGTTTAACTATTTTATTCTATGCGATTTTTCCTTAAAGTTTGTTATAAAAGCCCATTTAATTCTCCGTCGAACGGTTGTTGTCCCAATGAATTTGGATACCGTTTAACGAAGTTATGCGCGATTTTCTGAGTACACATCGACAATCTAGTATTTTTTTTAGTGTGCTAACATATTTATGTTTGCTTTCACATAATTGCCCCTAAAAGTAAACTGAGTTTTGATTTGGCGCCAGATTCAAATAATATTTTTTAAATACTTAAAATGCAAATATATATAAACTTCCATGTATCAAAATTTTTTCGCAAATATTAACGGTCTTTGAATACTGTTATCTAGCTTAAAAATAAATTGAGCTATACTGAGTAGATGTGGGCTGCAAGTGGATGTTATTATTTTTTAATGAGCTGAAATTGGCATATTAAACAAAAGAGCCGTGCACAGCAAGAATCGTATACAGGTAGGCACGGTTAAGGCTTGTGAAAAGCAGATTGCTCTCGTGGCGCAAGCCTTTGCCACGCCTGGACATATCCGGTCTAATGCAGAGAATTTAGCTGCGGGTTCTATTTAATGATAAACCCCATTGGTACCTAAGAAATTACTTTTCAAGTCCACAAACAAGGCCCAATGATAACTGTCTAACCACGATTGTAGAGAACCGCGAAAAAATACCATGGATGACCAATGATGAAGAATATAAAAACCACTATAACAGGATGGACGAACCATTAAATACCAAATAAAAACCCAGTCCTGAAACGCGGTACAGAAGCACGGATTTTAACAGCAACGTATGAGGCGGCGATCGGCGTTTTCGAGAGAGAATTATTTGTTATTATTTTATTTATAACCTTTAAAAGTTGGAGATGGAAGTTGATGGACTCCGCACCCGAATGAATCTCGAACAGTAGGCGCTCAATGGGGATCCTACTCTAGTCAAACGCATAAATCAACAGAGACTGCGCTGGATAGGACATGTTACCCGGGTAGATAAAGAAGATCCAGCAAATAGGGCGTACAAGACGTAGGCGGCTGGCATTGCCAACCCCAACCTTGTTGTGAACAACTGTCGCAAGCTCGCACGGAACAGAAGCGACTGTCGGGCAGTAATAGCAGTGGTCGAGATCGTCAGGCATATGTGATATAAATTTCGGGCCAAAAAAGAATCCCAAAAATCCACGAAGCAGCTGGTGCTGCTATAACTCCTGCTAAATTGCTGAAGACTGGCGAAGTATTATTAACATCTTTACTTTTAAAAAGGAAACTGTTGAATACATTTTGTCAACCATTGAAAGTAAATACTTATAAGCGAGTTAAAGTCGCCCATACTGCACTTGCTGCGCTGTGTGCTTATGCGGGCTGACGTCGACACTCTTGGATTTATTTGTTTTAACTCACTTCAAATCGAGCCAATTACACTTGTTGCGACGTCAGCTTGTGCGGGTCCTCGCCTCAAAAGAACGCAATTTATGCGCTGAGTTTTTAGACAGGATAACGGGCCGGGCGTCGCGGCCCAAGCGGGCTATGCATTACCCATTGCTGCTTAAGTGCAAGCTGATGTCACTTTCTTCTCATTTTTACTTGGTCCACTTTGATTTTTATTTGGTATTTAATGGTGCGCCCATCCTGTTATAGTGATTTTTATATTCTTCATCATGGGTCATCCATGGTATTTTTTCGCGGTTCTCTACAATCGTGGTTAGACAGTTATCATTGGGCCTTGTTTGTGGACTTGAAAAGTAATTTCTTAGGTTTATCATTAAATAGAACCCGCAGCTAAATTCTCTGCATTAGACCAGATATGTCCAGGCGTGGCCAAGGCTTGCGCCACGAAAGCAATCTGCTTTTCACAAGCCTTAACGGTGCCTACCTGTATACGATTCTTGCTGTGCACGGCTCTTTTGTTTAATATGCCAATTTCAGCTCATTAAAAAATAATAACATCCACTTGCAGCCCACATCTACTCAGTATAGCTCAATTTATTTTTAAGCTAGATAACAGTATTCAAAGACCGTTAATATTTGCGAAAAAATTTTGATACATGGAAGTTTATATATATTTGCATTTTAAGTATTTAAAAATATTATTTGAATCTGGCGCCAAATCAAAACTCAGTTTACTTTTAGGGGCAATTATGTGAAAGCAAACATAAATATGTTAGCACACTAAAAAAAATAGTAGATTGTCGATGTGTACTCAGAAAATCGCGCATAACTTCGTTAAACGGTATCCAAATTCATTGGGACAACAACCGTTCGACGGAGAATTAAATGGGCTTTTATAACAAACTTTAAGGAAAGAATAAAATAGTTAAACCAGTGATGGTCAAAGTACAAATTTCTTAAAAAAAAGTTGAAAATGCCTGATCTGTAAGCCGCATTTCTCAGCCATCGCGTTAAATTAGTCAAACCATTGATTATAATGTTTTAGATCCCTCTCGTGGCTATCGGAATTGATACGGTTATGAGCAATCAGACGGTCCATTCGCGAGTTATATCTATTTAAGTGAGGTAAAAAAGCAAAAAGCGGTTTTTGGGCCATATCTTCAGATTTTGGGGGTGTTAGAAAAAAACCAAGTATGAGGAAATGCTATACTCGACCTGCCCAACAATATGTACTGGGTCTCGTGAAAAGTATGTGCAAATTTTTTTTTTTGTAACACTGTGTAATTGTAGTCTTAATTTTGACAAAACTTGAGCCAAAAAATAAGTGTCAAAAAGCTAAAACAAGTCTCATTAAGGGGTTAGCTTACTTATATCTCTCTATATATAAAAGAAAGTGTCCTGACTGATTCACTGATTCACTGATTCACTGATTGGCAATCATCGCACAGCCCAAACGGTAAGAGATAGAGGGCTGAAATTTTCACAGGAGCTTCTGTTTGTGGTGAAAGTGCGTACTAAGACGGGGTTTTGGAAAATTCCATCCGGAAAAGTCGGAAAAGCGTCGGAAAAGTTTGTATGAGAAAAATGTTATTTTTCATCCGATTGACTTGAAACTTGATTTGTAAGCTTAGTAAGCGAAATAATTTGACACGTGTTTTCCCGATTTTGGAAAATCCGCCCACGAGGAAAATTCCCGGAAAATTCTGCATGAAAAAACTATTTTTCATCCGATTGGCTTGAAACTCGGTTTGAAAGGACAGAATACGAAATAGTTTGAAATGTAATATTTCGAAGTATGAAAATTTGACCCAACGGTCGGAAAATTCCCGGAAAGTTCTGCATGAAAAAAACTATTTTTCATCCGATTGGCTTGAAACTCGGTTTGTAAGGACAAAATACGAAATAATTTGAAATGTGATTTTTCAATGTCGGAAAATTCGCCCACAAGGAAAATGGTCGGAAAATTCTGCATGCAAAAAACTATTTTTCGTCCGATTGGCTTGAAATTCGGTTTGAAAGGACAGAATACGAAATAGTTTGAAATGTAATATTTCGAAGTTGGAAAACTTGCCCTGACGGTCGGAAAATTCCCGGAAAATTTTGCATGAAAAATACTATTTTTCATCCGATTGGTTTGAAACTCGGTTTGTAAGGACAAAATACGAAATAATTTGAAATGTGATTTTTCAATGTCGGAAAATCCGCCCACGAGGAAAATGGCTGGAAAACTCTGCATGAAAAAATCTATTTTTCATCCGATTGGCTTGAAACTCGGTTTGAAAGGACAGAACACGAAATAGTTTGAAATGTTATATTCCGAAGTTGGAAAATTTGACCCAACGGTCGGAAAATTCCCGGAAAATTCTGCATGAAAAAACTATTTTTCATCCGATTGGCTTGAAACTCCGTTTGTAAGGACAAAATACGAAATAATTTGAAATGTGATTTTTCAATGTCGGAAAATTCGCCCACGAGGAAAATGGTCGGAAAATTTTGCATGCAAAAAACTATTTTTCATCCGATTGGCTTGAAATTTGGTTTGTAAAGTCAAAATCGGAATTAATTTTTGTTTTTATTTTCCGATGTAGGAAATACCGCCGGGATGCCCACTGGGAAGTGGTTGGGGAGTGAATGGGTTGTGGGTGGTAAGTTGTTTTGGAAGTGGGTGGAAAGTGGGTGGTAAGTGAATGTAAAGTGTGTGGAATGTGGCGGGAAGTTGGAGGGATGTGGGTGGGATGTAGATGGGCAGTGGGTGGGATGTGGGCGGGAAGTGGGTGGTATGTGGGTGGGATGTTGGACGGATGTGGGTGGAAAATTGGTGGGATTACGCTGTGCATTGGTTCTATACTGTTGAAGGCGCAGCGAAGCGCGACGGGATATTTGCTAGTCTATATATATAAAAAAGTTCAACCTGACTGACTGACTGACTGACTGACTGGTGACCGTCGTACAGCCTAAGCCATAAAAGATAGGAAGATGAGATTTTCACAGTAGTTTTATCTTATGCTGAAAGTGAGTACTAAGAACGGATTTTGGAAAATTCTATCTGCAAATGTGGAAATTTCGCGGAAAACGGTTGTATGAAACTTTTTTGTTTTTCATCCGATCAAGTTCAAACTCATTTTCAAAGATCTATATGAAAATTCGACAACAACTGCATACCAATCTTCCGGAAAATTCACCCCCCCCTCGGTGGAAAGTGGGGGTCATGGGCGAAATTTTAGTTGCCAGCGATTGGCGCCAAACTTATTTTCAAAATTACACATAACAAAACATAAGTTGTACGCGAAATAGAGATTTTGGAAAATCCGCACAAGAGGAAATTGGCCGGAAAATTCTGAATCCAAAAAAGTTTTTATCATACGATTGGCTTGAAACTCGGTTTGTAAGTATAGAATACGAAATAGTTTAAAATGTTATATTCCGAAGTTGGAAAATTTGACTTGACGGTCGAAAAATTCCCGGAAAATTCTGCATAAAAAAAACTATTTTCCATCCGATTGGCTTGAAACTCGGTTTGTAAGGACAAAATACGAAATAATTTGTAATGTGATTTTTCAATGTCGGAAAAGCCGCCCAAGAGGAAAATGGCCGGAAAATTCTGCATGCAAAAACTATTTTTCATACGATTAGCTTGAAACTCGGAGTGTAAGGTCAAAATGAGAATTTAGTATGTTTTTAATTTTCCGATGTTGGAACTATCGCCGGGATGCTCACTGTGAAGTGAATGGGATGTGGGTGGGATGTGGGTGGACAGTTGTTTTTGAAGTGGGTGGTAAGTGGATGTAAAGAGGGTGAAATGTGGCAGGAAGTGCGAGGGATGTGGGTGGGATGCGGGAGGGATGTGGGTGGGATGTTAATGGGAAGTGGGCGGGAAGTGGACGGGAAGATGACGGGAAGATGGCAGGGGGTGTGTGGTATGTGGGTGGAATGTGGGTGGGATGTTGGTGGGAAGTGGGCGGGAAGTGGGATGTGGGTAAGTGGTGGGATGTAGGTGGGAAGTGGGTGGGTGGAATGTGGCGGTACGTGGGAGGAATGTGGGTGGCAACTGGTTGGAATGTGGGTGGGATGTGGGCGGATAGTGGGTGGGAAGTGGGTGGGATTGAAATGGGAGGTGGATGGGATGTGGGTGGAATGTGGCGGTAAGTGGGAGGGATGTGGGTGGGATGTAAATGGTAAGTGATCGGGATTTGGGCGGGAAGAGGTCGGGAAGATTGCGGTTAGTGGTTGGGATGTGGGTGGGAAGTGGGTGGGATGGAAATGGAAAGTGGAAGGGATGTGGGTGGAATGTGGATGGGAAGTGGGCGGAAAGTGTGTGCGAAGTGGGCGGAAAGTGGGTGGAATGTGGGCCTGAAGTGGGTGGTAAGTGGGTGTGCGTTGGTTAAATATTGTTGAAGGCGCAGCGAAGCGTGACGGGCTATTTGCTAGTGTTAATATATTTAATTTTTTGATTTTTTTTATATATTTTATATATTTATATTGGCGAAATTTAAAACAAGCTTAAAGGCTATGCGAACACTCTCCTTATTTACACACTAGATCTTATGAGACGCAGCAAAGCGCGACGGGTACTATGCTAGTTTATTATAAAATTTTTAATTCTGTAAATTCTTCAATTGAGGCTATTTTTAAACAAAATTTGGTCAGATTATTTGCATGTGTAAACTTAGCTGAAGCAATGAACTAGGGGAAATAGTCCTTATTTCTTTCTTCAGCCATGTCTGCAGATGTCTTGCATATTTTTTTTACTTCTTGGTAAACTTATGAACACTTAAGACTTTCAGACATTTAGACCAGAGGTGACCAAAATGCCAAAAGCCTTTCCCAAGGCATAGGGAACTTAAAATTCTGCCAGCGTCGCAGCCGACACACGCATAGAGAGAGATGAATACTTGTGTTCTATAAATAGCACGCTCGGCGGCTTGCTCTCTTACTTTTTTCTATTTCTTCTCTCACAAAGCATTTTTTCGTTTGCTTGTTGCTCGTCATTTGACGTCTTGCAGTTTACTTCGTGTTTCGCTGATAACACAAGTTTACAAAAAAAAGCCATTTTTCGCAACAAAGAACTTTGCAACCGATTCTTATGTATTTTTGGCCGCTGAACTCAGATAAATTGTCCGTTTTCTTCCATAATATCCATTCTTTGGTTTAAAAATAACTACCATCTTATTTTCAAGCTACAAGAAATTTTTGCGGTAAATGTTGTCCAAAAAAAGTCCAAAATTTGTATAGTTTTTGGGCTATAACTTCTAAAAGCGCAATGATATTGGAAAACTGAAAATAATTGAAATAAGAAAAAACAAAGGGCTACCAACTATTTTTTTCTAAGATTTTTAATATTAGCGGAAAAATTTCCAGAATTTCTTAAACTTGCAAAAAAAATCGATTTTTTAAAAAAAAACCCACATTTTTAATGTTCAAATCCAAAAATTGGTACCTTATCAGCAAAATCAACATTTCGTGTTTGGTTTTTCTTTATGCAGCTTCAATGCAGCTTACATTAAAACAAAGTTGGTTCGAATAGGACACTTAATGTGGCCACACGACCAACAAATGTAAGGATACCTCTCTAATGCAAATATCTCGTGAACCTGACATGATGGAAGAAAACGGACAATTTGTCTGAGTTCAGCGGCCAAAAATATATCAGAATCGGTTAAAAAGTTCTCTGTTGCAAAAAATTGCCTTTTTTTGTAAACTTGTGTAATGTGAGTTTGGACAAAATCCATCTAGATGGTTAGCCTTGAGCATGAGCATACCAAATGCAGTGAGTTCACCAAGATTTATTATGTCTACATTACTGTAAATTCTCTGTTAAGTAACGTAAAGGAAGGATCTTAAACATTTCCTTCCGTAAGTAACGAGTGTATTGACGTCAGTGTAACACCGACTTTGGCTTACGCTGTCCATATGTATGGAGAATACAACTTTAAAAATTGTACAATTTATTCAAAAATCAACACTTTTTGTTAATGTTGCAATACTGCAGTATCACCTGCAGAATTATAATAACAGATTTGGAATCAGGTAACCAGGTTGGACACCGAAAATAGTTGGAATTTGTTAAAGTCTTGTAATACAAATACGCTGTACAGTTGTTGGATGATCTATAGCAGCCATGTCCAGCCCTATGCTCTTTGGGCTCGCTTTGTTTTTGTAATTGCTCCGGAGATGGCAAAGCAATGATCGTATACATGCACGGCTCCAAGTATACCCTTCAGTTCTCGTCACCAATGAATCACCAATGATTCACCGATGACATAGGCCAATTCATCGGTGAATCACTACGGGAAAATGTAGTGAATTTAACATAGGCATGTCCTAGGAGGTCACGCGTGACTGTTCATTGGTGAATCACTGATGAATTCACTGGTAGATTCATCGATGATTCACGCATGATTTCTTTGCAAAATTCACTACTGAATTTACCAAAAAATTCATTTATGGGGCACCCATGATTCCTGCATGAATTTTGCAAAAAAGTCACCCCGGAATCATCGATGAATTTGAAACAGAATTCATCACTTAATTCACCTATAAATTCAAATTGGATTCTCCCAAGAAACTGTTGCAAAATTAACTGATGAATACAAACAAATGGAATATAAAACGATTAATTTCATAAAATAATAAACCAAAAACTTTCCCCCCGATTCACAAACAGGCAACATTATATATTTGTTATATTCACTCATTTTATTTATCAATATATTACAAAATAAACATAATAAACACTTAACTAGTAAATACAGAAAACTTATAATAGAATTGAATGAAAAAAAATACATAAAAGAAGCAATCCACATCACAACAACTTGTCTGCAGACAATTGTGCATTAATAAGATAACTTCAGCCACAAAAAAAACAACCACTATTATTTGCCACATTGAACGTCGCGCGATGCCAGTAAAGACACAAGTGCGTCTTAGATTTTTCAACGCATTTGACGACGGGCACGCAAACGCAAAGGGCAGAAGCAACGGCGCATTTATCTTTCTCGCTTTCGCACATTTGCTTACTCAGGGTATGGAAAGGCATATACGACTTTGAAATGCTTATGTGTACATTTGTTTAAGATCCAAAAAATAAAATATTGCTTTAGGGATAATAATAATAATAGTGTATCATAAGGTTATTCCACGAACGATCTGTCCAAGCCCCTTGTTTTTAAATTGCAAAATTGATACATAAAATATAGTTTAATTGCTTGCTCATTATTAAAGGGCATTCAAACTTCTTCGTTTGTTCTTATCTTTTGGCCTGTGCGAGCAGAGCGATTGTCACGCCTTTTTTTTGGGTTTTTTTTTATGTAAAATTGCAACAACAAATATATACAGAATTGAGCTCTGCCGACGTCGACGCAAAAGCAGCGCACGCTGACTTTTGTTTTTCGATGTTCTAGGCAAAATTCCAACAACAAATATACACAGAATTTAGCTCTGCCGACGTCGACGTTGACGCAGATCAGTGAAAAACTGGTGAATTTGAGGAGTAGTGAATTCTGGAACTGAAGGGTAGGCAAACACAACACATGCAAACAACTACTTGTGTGTGCACTGCGTAGCACCTAAACCGTTATTCTTCCCTTCTTTTTATTGGTCTTTGCTCGCGCATCAAACTGACCAACAACAATTTCAATGATTTTGTTTTTGCCTTACTCAAATTCGTTGTGATTGTGTTGGTGTCTTGTCTTCGAGTTTGCACTTGCAAAAATCGGTATTGAGTTTAACCTGCCGGCAAAATGTTTAACATTTATCATTCAAACTAATGTTAAAAAGATGAAGCTAAACGAAATGAAATGTTAAAATTTATTTTCATTTTTATTTACATTATTTTTGTTAAAAAGATGAATAATTTGTTAAACTTTTTTTTCTTTTATTCACATTAGTGAAATGATACCTATGTATATTTTTTTTCCAGTGCACAAATTGAAATACAAAAAATTGTTCTCTTCTATGTATTGGTGTTTTTATTTGTGAGTATTGGTAAGAGCTCTGTCGTATGCTGGATTTGGGCATGCCTGATCTATAGTGTGATCAAAATCGTTTAAATATATAGGACTGGCCAGCCAAAGCCAGCAGAAGAGGTGCCATCTCTTAATCAATTTTGCGAAATTAAGGTTACCTTGTAAAATTTCTTAATTCTTAAAACAAAACTTATAAAACTGAACCGAACGAATTCGTTTTTAAGCTTAAATAATGGAACTTGCGACTTTGTTCGCTTCAGCTTACAAGTGGCTTGCATTCGTAATTTCAGTTCCGACAAATTTGATCATCTATTGCGTAAGAATAATAATGTTTTAAAACTGTTCTCAGAAGTACACAAAATACTGGTTTATATGCTCTCGAAAAATCAGTTATTAGATTTGTAGTAATGTTATATAAAAGGTTCTTATGGTAGAGTTTCGTTGATCCAAATTAGAACAAAAACAAAAATCGAGACAATGCCACAATGAGATGGAAAACAAAATGAAAAATATACAAATAATTATCATCCAAGTGTCGATGCATTAAAATCATTATCATCAATACATCACTTATTACGTATACGTACCGTTGAGCGGCATTTAATACATTTTTGAAATTTTACCAGTGTGTGTGTGTGTGTGTTGAGGGAACTTTTGCATTATGGCTGGTGGAGACATAAATCAAAATTCCATTACGCCCGAAAGGTCCGCCCATATCAGGAGACACAACCCATGCTGTGATTTATTAGAAAAACTGCAAGGGAAAAACCAAGCAGAGAAGAGGAGCTGGAAAGGAAAACAGAAGCAGCAGCAGCAGCGTTTCTTTTGATAAAAATTTTGAACTAAATCAAAACTTCATTTCACATCGGTGCCATTTCTTGTGCCAGGGCCTCAGTTTTCAGTTGAGTTGAGCCCGCCCACCAGCCAGCCCGGGTTGAGTTGCAACACAGAAAAAAGTGCACAACAACGAAACAAGAAATGGCGGCAAAACTAGAAAGTGTAGCACCAGGCAGGGGGAGCAGGAGGTAGAGCATCCTTCGTCCTTTTCCTCAACGGTGTCGCATTCAGGGATGCCTGCGACTTGACTCGACAAAATTCACTGCTGGCTGTCAGTTCAATAAATCATTTGCGTTTTGACACGCCGTTGCCACCGCCTCACTATGCCCTTCTTCGCCTTCGCTCAACAAAACTAGCTGCGCCAATGAAAATCCATAAATACAAAAACAAAGCGGGGAAAAAAACAGCAACAAGACATGGCCACCGAGACGCGACCGAAAACCCAGCAACCCAGGCTCCATGTGGGATGCACATAAATTCCAAGCTGTAGGAGCAGTCTCCGCCTGTCTCCTCGAGCAAAAGTACACGGAAAGGAAATTGTGTACACAAGAAGAGTGAAAGAAACTGGGATGTAGTTAGACTTGATATTTTAGAAAATTATTTCTAAATCAAATTATTTTCAGAAATATTATTAAAACAGTCAGAACTTTATTTCTTTAATTTCGAGCATCTCAAACTGTTTTGTTTCTCTAAGTGTAGCCTGTACCAGAGCCAGCAAGTCGAACATGAAAACGTTGCCTTTGCCAGAGTCTATAGATCAGAGCAAATGTATGGCCTGGGCCTGAGACAGCAGGTGGCAATTGGAAGGGTGCAGTTGGAAGGAAGATGATGATGATGATTATGAAGATGTCGCTGCAAGGACGACTCAAGATGCACACTGCAAACACACACACACACACACACTAGCTCACTGAGTAATATATTCCCAGCCAGCAATTGAGCAAACGTTATGCAAAAGAAGCTTAAAGTAAGCTTACTTTTTCATGCGTTGTCGTATGGCAGCCTTCGATTTTCAAATGTCGTTTCGGCGACTGAGAGATTTCGTGCTCTCTCTCTCTCGCTCTCTTGGCACTCTCTCTTGGCGCTCTCTCTCTCCCTTGTGATCTTTTAGTTCTAGGCAACTGCAGCTGACAGGGCAAGCAAAAAAAAAAAAAATGTAACCTCAAGCAAAGGCATGAAAAAAATTGTGTATATCAGTTTAGTTTTGTTTTTTGAAGAGCGAACAAGTAAGCATTTTTATTTAAAAATATAAGTGCGCGCTTAAATTTATTTAATGCCAGCAGCATTAATATTTGGAAAAAATTAAGAAAGCATATTATATACGACTGTCCACATCAAGTGCAAGGAAATTCGCTGCGGACAAAACATAACATTCGCCACTGCCATTCGCCGTGAGTAACAATGATTTCTTGCAGTTCAAAGTCAACTATTGACATTTATATTTAAATTCTATTGCAGAGACTTTCACTCTGATATGAAGGAAGGAAGAGGACTTTGTATTTTCTTTTAAAGCAGGGAAAACGCTAATTTAATTTAATTTAATTTAAATTTTTGAATAATAAAAATAACCAACCAGAACACTCACAAAATAAATGTTTAAAACGCTTTATTACTTCACTTACAATACGTGTTTTGTAACCGTATTTACAAAGCTTGTTGTAAGCTTATGAAATCGAATTATAAAACATGTTTTGCAAGCGTCTTTTTTAAGCTTATAAAGATGGGTGCGTTTCGATTATAAAACGCTTACTTTGATGCGTTTTATAAATGTCACAGCAGCGTTTTATAAGCGTTTTGCTTATATTTGAACGCTTACAAAACGTGTATTTTTATATGAAATTGTTTGCTGGGTTACTGTGAGGAGCAAGCAGAGGAAGCACTTGAAATCGCTTTCCACAACCATAAACATGAGATCCTGGTTGCGTCATTTCAAGCCATTGATGAGCAGACAGAGAAACAGCAGCTCCTTTATATTTTTGGTAATTCGCTATGTGGCATAATATTAGTAGTTTGCTGCTTCAGTCTTTTGAATAATAGAAAGAAGAAAAGGTCCTTTAAGCAATGAGTAATCTATATTTACAAATGAAGAATTTTGTTTAATTTCTCAAGGCAACGAATTTTCACTTTTTTCCAGTTTGTAGAAAGCGTGGGGGTTGAGCAATTAAGACTTATCCTGAATTTAATTGAATTTTTATCGAACAAATTTGCTTTATTTAAGAAAAAAAATTCTGAAAACGCTGAAATATTTTCATATTATGCTTTATTTTCGGCATGTTTTGCTTTATTCTCGGGAATCACTCGTGTTAAATAATGCTGATTTGGTTTTTCTCAGCAACAAATTTTGCAAACTTTGCACATCTAAGCTATGATTAATTAAAACCGACGCTGTTTAACACGAGAGATTGAAGAGAAGCTTAAATTTTTACAAATAAAAGGGGGTGTAAAATTTTGAGCAAATTTATACAAAGAATTAATGAAAATAGAGTTTTTAGGTAGATTTTGCGATTTTCAAAATGTTCAAGTCAGATTACTAATAGAAATTTCCATATTGGAATTGCGATTGCCTGTGACCATCTATAGAAAAATGATTTTTTGATTAATTTACTTTATTCTATGGACTTTCACAAAAAACTACTCACCCGCAAAGGCTGGAAAGTTATTCCCATTATCGCCATTACCGTAACATGAAGAAGCACCCGTCGGCAAGCTGTAAAAATACGTTTATAAATTATTAATTATTTTTACTATCTATATACATAAAGAGATAAGACATTGGTTGTCATCAGTAGACAGCGGATTTTGCATATTTGCATATTTTGAACCGCATGTCCGATTTAAATTCTGACTGCACACATCTTATTTTTATTGAAATATGATCTAAGTCCGCTAAAAACATTTTTGCATAAATGGCATATTTGCATATTAAAATATGCAAAATATCAAAAACCTATTTTATATGAAATTACATACTTCAGATCAATTATTATCCTACAAGGCTATGGTTATTAAAAGTCAACAATAGAAAATCAGTGATAAAAATCACGTTTGATTGAAATACATATTTCCATATGAGGTACACACCCTTAAGAATTTTAAACACAAAACAAAGCATATAAAATTTTTATCCGAAACCACGCGACTTTTTGGTCTGTATGATCTATCTTCTATTAGCAGTCAGCTCACACGTCTTCGTGTCATTCGAAACTCATATTAAAATTAAACAAATGTTCTTTAAGGCGATCGACAATCACTTCCTTTTTAGCCGTCTTTAGTTCCCAACTATTAAATCTTTTTGACAGTCTATCGATCTTGATTCACATTATATATACAATTTCGCAATTTTGTGGACCGTAGTATTGAGCCATTTACGTGTCTACAATCGCCATTTATTAAATCTTGATAATTCCCGAAACTCATAAAATTTTGCAAATTTAGCGAAAAATCCAACCTCAAATATTAATTTTTGGCAGTACGTCTTACACTTTATACATTTACTGGTCTATTTAAACTTCAAAATTATCTTTGGATGTATGAAAAATTCTCAAATGGTGCGATTCCTTGAGCCGTTCCATCTACACTTCCTATTTACCCGTCTACATTGCCATCCATTGAATCTTCATAATAATTTTTGGACCCTTCCATCTACGCCTCTTATTTGTTAAAGCCTGCTCTTTCGGAGATACTTAAATGCAAAAGTTGACAAATTTCGCGTCTTTTGGACTTAACCTCTTGTATACGCGTCTTTAATTGCTATCTATCCAATCTTCATTATTATCTTAGATCCTTTGATTTTTTTGACCCTTTGATCTACTCCTCCTTTTTACTTACCGGCTTACGATTTTTTATGATAACCTAAACTCAAATGTGTTATTTCGCGATTTTTATCATTTGTTCCTTTAATGTATTTACTCTTGCCGTCTATTAAATCTTCATAATAATCTTAGGTTTTATGAAAAATTTAAAAATTTCTCAATATTTTAGAACGTTTACTGTACATTTACATTTGCATTTACTAACGTCTGCTTTTTATACCCTTGCAAAGGGTATTATAATTTTGCCCAGAAGTTTGCAACGCATAGAAATATTCATTTCCGACTCTTAAACTATATATATTCTTGATCAGGGCGACGAGCTGAGTCGATTGAGCTTTGTCCGTCCGTCTGTCTGTCCGTCTGTCTGTTTCTACGTAAACTAGTCTCTCAGTTTTAAAGCTATCAAGCTGAAACTTTGCACAGAGTCTTCTTTTTACTGCACACTGCTAATATGTCGGAACCGACCGGATCGGATAACTATATCTTATAGCTGCCATAGGAACTATCGGTTGTAAAGTGGGTTTTTGTAAGAAAACTTTTTTGTTTTTAATGTAAACGCCTTCCGCTTCGCCAATTATTAGTTTTATACGCTTTTACACAGATGTGGAAGTTTTGGTCAAAATCGGATGACAATATCTTATAGCTGCCATAGGAACTATAGGTCAAAAAGTGGGTTTTATCAGAAAAATGGTTTGTTTTAATGCTGACGTTCGTAAACTCTGTCGTATTAAAACATTTGCAAGGGTATTAAAACTTCGGCAAAGACGAAGTTAGCTTGGCCTTCTCGTTTTAAATACTCAAATGAAATTTTGGCAAATTTTGCGGTGTTGGACCATTATAAGCTTGTATGAAAAATGTTCATCTTTCGAGATTTTTTGATCGTTCGGTCTTAAACTTCTATTTAACCGTCTATATTGGTCATTTATCTATTTTTATAGTAATTTTTACTTTATGTACATTTTACATATTTTGCATATTTTGCATATTTTTTGCATATTTTGCATATTTTTTTACATATTTTGCATATGCAAAATTTGCATATATTGAATATGCAGTTTTCAATGAAAAGTGGGTTATTTAATTAGTCCAAATCCAAATTTTCACCTTAAAGCCTAGTACGGAGGGCGTTCGAATTTTCCTTCCAGAAATTTGCCTGATATTCCTTTTTGTGGAATGTAAAAGGCAGTGTGACCAGATAACATTAAAAAATATACCGAAAACGGAAAATAAATAAATTGGCCAGCTGATATGTGTTTTGACATAACTATAAGATTTAAATAAAATGAGGCACTTTGCACAACATGGATAAAGTTGCAATTGCAGTGGCAGCTGTTAAGCTGAAGAATGTGAACAAGACTTCAGAATTGGATTCGCCTGTTGCCAAGAATCTAATGGTCTGCACGAGGCCGCATCATTCCGGGCGAGGACCCCACTCAGGTGCACATATCGCTACAACGAAAAATGGCTCAATTGGCCCTCCAACATGACAAGATTCCAACATGGCGCAACTGCTTCGTCATTCGTGATGCCACAATCATGTTTTGTTTTTCACTGCATCAATTAATGCATTTTTGTCGTCATAACTAACATAAAATTTTTGTACTTTTGCCTTGCCTTTTGATAATTGACACAAGGAATAAAAGACTGCACAATATCTTTGGAAGGAATATCAGCTGTTTGATACAATCCACACGCTTTATCGATATGGCAACTCTCAAAATTCTTGTGTGTATTCCTTGGCTTTCTTTGTACCCCAAAAAAGAGAATGATGCAAGGAAAAATTCCTTAAGCAATTTTTTTTATATGGAGTTTGACAGCTGAAGGAAAATTCGAACGCCCTCCGTACTAGGCTTAATCCGTCTTCATTTAAAAAGTTGCATATAATCCGCTGTCTAGTCATCAGCCTAGAAGGCAAACCGTAATTTCAAAATTTCACAATAACTTCCTATAGTGATCGCACATGGTACTAAGAAAGCATTTCCTCAAAGCAGCACCCATTGCTCTCCAAAACGAAAAAACGTTTAAATGCTAAAAATATTTACTAGAAGTGTGTTTTCTTGATATCGAAAAATAACAAAAAATTATATTTGCTTAAGAATACAATTTGAAAACAAAAAAATATTCGCTCGAGTCAGGCCATGATTCGAACCCACAGCTGCTGACATGGGCGGCTGACTCTCTCCCCTCGCGCCACGTTGGCCATTTTCAATTCGGTGGCAGACCACTTATAATTATGAAGCGCTCAGTCCACAAGGCATATTTCTTTTATTTTTTTAAAAAGGCGTCATCTATTATAAAGATAAAGATGCTCAAATAAATCCTGAACTGTTTGAATGGAGTTTTAATGTCCCTATACTTGCGATACTTAGTCCTTGGTTCCTCCCAGGGGGCAAAAACATTTCGTTATTCACACGTAAACGACCCGAACGCTTGCCGAAGTTGAGACGAAAAGAGCAGAAAGCTGACATTCGCTCGCAAGAGTTCAAAGCGATTAGGTTTTTAAATACTCAATACTCTCTCACTTTTTGGCCTCGCTCTATATCTATAAAAAGAGAGTGTACTGACTGGCTGACTGACTGATTCACTGACTCAATGGCAATCATCGCACAGCCTAAACGGTAACAGATATAGGGCTGTAATTTGGAGAGGAGTTCTGTTAGTGGGGAAGGTGCGTACTAAGACGGAGCCCACGGGGAAAAAGGACGGAAAATTCTGCACTCAAAAAACTATTTTTCATCCGATTGGCTTCAACCTCGGTTTGTAAGAATGGAATACGAAATAATTCGAAATGTAATTTTCTGATGTTGGAAAATTTTACCCAAAGGTCGGAAAATTCTGCATAAAAAACTATTTTTCATCCGATTGTCTTGAAACTCGGTTTGTAAGGACAGAATACGAAATAATTTTAAATGTGATTTTCCAATGTCGGAAAATCTGATCCCCGGGAGTAAAAATGCCCGGAAAATTCAACATGCAAAATAACTATTTTTATTCTGATGGACTTAAAACTCGGGACAAAGAAGAGGTTGGGAAGTGGATGGGATGTGGGCGGGATGTGAGTGAGTTGGGTGGGATGCGGGTGGCACGTTGTTTTGGAAGTGGGTGGTAATGAGAATGGGTGTATGGGAAGTTGGTGGGATGTGTGCGTGAAGCGGGAGGGTTGAGGGCGGTAAGTGGGTGGGATTTGGGTGGTATGTGGGCTGATATTGATTCTATACTGTTAAAGGCGCATCGAAGCGCCGACGGGTTATGTGCTAGTTATTTATATTTGTCCAAGAATCGATTATACCTAACTTTTGCAAGAATTGGAGAACAGTGATGTCAAGAGTGTAAGATTTTGCCAATTGAGGAGGACTTATGTATATAAAAACGAGAAAGGCAGGGCTAACTTCGTCTGTGCCGAAGTTTTGATGCACTTGAAAAAGCTTGCCACAACGGTTACCGACTTCGACCAAACTTCGCAGTTCAGCTTAAAAACTTTTAATATTACCCATGACCGTGTTTGAGAGCGGTAATATTGAGACCAAAATATTTTTTCCCACTAAAACCCATTTTCTGACCGATCATTTGCAGCTACAAGAAGGATATTCGAAATATCCACTTCCGATCCATTTTTTAAATATCCCTTTTACATTTTTCAACAGCTTTGGATGGAGAAAAAGATCAATGAAATATTTTTCTCTGATATATCCTTTTCGCAAAAATAATGATCGAAAATACCAATGGATCCCAAAAAGGATAGTTAACTACCAGTCCAAATGGATATCGAAAATATCCTGAGGATCATCAGAAACTATCCTTTTTTTCTCTGTGTAGTCATCCAATCTGGTCGGTACCCACATATCAGCAGCGTGCAGACAAAAGAATACTGAGGGGATAGTTCGCGTAGAAACACACAGACGGACGGTCAAAGCTTAATCGACCCAGCAAGTCATGCTAATCAAGAATACATATACTTTATGTGGTTGGAGATGATTTCTTCTATGCGTTGCAAACTTCTTGGCAAAATTATAAGACACTTTTCAGGTGTTTCAAAATAAAAAACTTCAAATTTTTTGTCTAATTTATTTTGCTTTGAACATATCTAGGGGTCTAAAATTGATGAACAACAATTTCAACCGTGATCTGACAATATGTCTTATCAAAAATAAACAACAATTTTTATACCCGTTACTCGTAGAGTAAAAAGGGTATACTAAAGTCCTGCAAATGTATGTAACAGGCAGAAGGAATCATTTCCGACCATATAAAGTATATATATTCTTGATCAGCATCAACAGCCGAGTCGATATAGACATGTCCGTCTATCCGTCTGTCCGTCCGTCCGTCTGTCTGTATGAACACCTAGATCTCAGAGATGGTAAGAGATAGTGGTTTGACATGTATGGGACAAATGCTTCTTTTAACGGCACGCAGATCAAGTTTGTTTCAAATTTTGGCCACGCCCACTCCCGCCCCCGCAATTTAGAAACGGTTTATCTCCTACAGTTTGAAAGATAGACGATTCGTATCTTCTAAAAATAGTTAGTAATTAGCAAAACAAATAAATTTGCCGAAATTTTAATAATGCCGATTTATACTTCTTATAATGATATAATGTATAATTAAAATTATAATAATTTTTGGCCAGTTTCAAACCTTAAAATTTGATCTATTGAAACAGTTTTAACTTACGACAATCCATTCCGTGCACGCATTTCCCTGCTTCGTTTCTGTTGACGCGCCATACAACGATAAGCCGAGGAACTTGTGCCCTGATAACGTTTGGAATTGTAGGGATAAGCCTCCTGATTGTAGACATTGGATATGTTCTGCTGAAACGGATGGTAGCTATGCCCTCCGGTTGAGGAAGTCAGGGTCTGGTTTTGTACACAACTGTTTTGCATGCCTCTTGCCTTAAAGAAAGAGACTAAGATTGCCTTCTGCTATGTATATGCGGCATAGAACTTACATCAGGGTAAAAGGACTCAGGAGCGGGCATACCCAAGCCATAGCCAGCAATTTGAGCATATAAGCCATAATCCATTTCCATTGTTGGATGTTTCTATAATTTTGAGTTCTTAAAAATGTTGAACAAATTTTGAGAGAAAAAATTGTAAGTTAGATTTTCTAACTTGCAAAAGACAATGAAAGATATTTCTAAGAAATTTAAATTAGAAACAAGTAAAAAAGTTGTTCACGACCTACTGTAAAAAGAATAGTCTCTACTAGGAGTAGCAGCTGAAAATAGCGAGGCTAAACCATAGATGGCACCACTACTGCCATTACTAATTGCGTTGAATAACTAGGGATTTCAAAACTGGCCCATAGATGATGCCACTACTGGCAGGGCATGGAAAGTAATTTTCTTATTGTTATAACTTGAGAATCGTTCATCCGATCTTTATCATTTCGATCGATAAATAATGCTAATTACTAACTATCTCTAACTGCTTCGAACTATTTGCCTTCTCCTGTTACATACATATCAACCAGCCTACCTATCGACTTTTTAAGCACAATTAGTGGAGTTCTCTATGTTTGCGACCCATAGGTTTTTTTGATATCCACCCATTTATCAGCCTGCTATCAATACCTCTTTACTTAGCGACTTTTCCATTTCTTAGTCATTACAAAATCCTCAGCGTCATCTCTTTGTACATAATTTGTTCCACAAGCAAATCCTTAAAAGATATTTTCTTAGGGTTCTTATGGAACACAAAAAAAACCCGTGCACAGACAACAGAAGCAACGCCCACCATCGCCACCACCTCCTCAAACAGAGCGAGTACTAATGAGACTAACACAGGACGCAGGACGAGACAAGAAGCGCCTGCAGTGCAAAAGTTTTGCAAAAGTGTCAGAAAATGTGAATGCGATTGTGTGTGGTGGCAAGCCGAGTGGTGGGACAGGACCAAAGTGTGGGTAATGTGCCGAGGTAAACGGCAGCCATGAGATGGATGATATCTAGACGAATGATGCATGAGTCGCATTGGGGGCGGTTGTCCTGGCGTTGGCGTTCCAACATGAAATTCCGATGCAGGGGCTGGCCGGGGGAAGGCCAAAAAGGACGCAGGCGTGGAGCAGGCAGCGAATGAGCTTCCAGGGCGAGAGCAAACATATCCAACTCGAATCTTGTCTACAATAAATCAAATTTTATTACACTTTTCTTTATGCATGCCACACAGGATATGGCAAGCGTATGGCGCACTGATGAGCACACACAGACACAGTCGTACACACACACACACACACACACTTTGGCAAACATACTTACAAATGTGAGCTGAGATTTTCGCATGCTCATTTGGGTTGGGCGTTTTGGGTGGGTGGAATTAAGTAGAGCCCAAGCCCGGGCATTCACAGATTGACATCGTTGTGGAAGTGAGCAAAAAAGCATTAAACTGGATGCGGCATTTAAAGGATATTGATATTTAAAAATTATATTAAGTATTTACCAGCAAGATCCTACTAGAATATCAAACCAACCAGCAACGGGAAGAAATTGCATTAACTTCAACATTAGCACTCGGGACGGAACGGAATAGAGAAGAAAAACTTGTATTTGTGATCAGAACGGGACGGTACAGTTGTGGATTCGGATCTTTTTGAACGGGATGAAATAATATATGCTGATCTCAACATTTAAGCTTATCGTATTCGAAAACTTGGCGAATTTAAGACAGGAATCTGAGTTTATGGGCTTACAAAATCTAACTCGTTCAAGAATTCAAGCAGCCAGACTTGAACTTGCGTTTGAATTTCAGTCAATGTGCTCTGCAACAGCTAATGAAAAATTTTGTTCAGGGACTAGGCAACATCAATGTTGTCGCATTTGGGGTGATGAGCAACTCGAAGAGACTTTCGAACTACCTTTACATCCACAAAAATGCACTGTTTAGTGTGGTTTAGGTGTGCAGCCGGCCTTCCAGATCACGTGATATCACATCAGTAGACATTTTTCTGTGGGGTTACTTGAAGTCAAAAGTCTTCGTCGATAAGCCAGACTTTAAAGCCAACATTAGTCGCAGAATTCTCGAGATACTGAATAAAGTTCCATCCAATTCTCTGTGTGCATCACTAAAGATCCTGTACGTGCCTGAAAAATCGCTTATCTCCAAATACATACCTCTTTAAATGGGATCAGTTGGATTTTGAGTTGGGGCCACTTTGTATATGAATGTAATTTTGTCATCTATGCCTCAAGCGTCTCTTTCTGAACTGCTGCTCTAAGCAAGGCCCTCCCATTCACGCTCTCACTCTGTCTCACACACACACACACACTCTCATGAGCTTATCAAAGAGCAAAAAAGTAAACCGTTATGTGCGATGCATGACAGTTTTGAGAATTTATGTGTTTGTATCTCATTAAGCGGCGGCAGCACTAGAGAGAGGAGTGAGTGGGGTTACCCAAAGGTGGCCATGGCCCGTGCGCCAAGTTGGCAACAAGAAAAAGCCGAAAACCGTCAATGAAGCCTCCTCAACTGAAACTGAAACTCAGGAAAAAGTTGTTTCAAAACATTTCCCAAAAATTATCTCTTAACGCAAATGTGACACACGACACATATGCCCCACTCACCTCCCCGGAACCCCACCTTCCCTCAGGCATTTGCCCCGCCCCCAACATGCACACATCATAAATTTTAAGTGAAAATGAATCCTTTGGCAATTGAAGTTTTCGAGGAGATTTTGTGTGGCGTTGGATCGTCATCAGGCGAGAGCCAAACACATTACACACACACTCACACACATGAAGTTCCTATCTGCATCTGGTTGGCGTTGTCTTAATCCTTTGTTGCCCATAAATCAGCGAATCGCGTTCACATTTCGCGCATGTTCCTGTTCCTGCGTTATCCTCCTCTCCCCCCTCCCGCCCCTGCTTACATAACCATGTGCCCCATAATTCAGGTTTAATTAACTCGGCGTGTTTATTAGCAAATATTAGTTTACAATTTGATATGCCATGTTTTGGGGGTCTGCAGCGGGAATGGGGAGGCGTATTTGCGGATTTGCTGAAACATTTGGGAGCACTTGAGGCAGCGACCAGTCCTTGGACTAGTTAAAATAAATGACTTGAGTTCTCAACTAATTGAGTTAATGTTGAGTGAATGCACATCAAGAGAATTACTGAGATTAACTGAATTAAACGGGGTCAAAAATTATAAAAGGGCCTTGAAAATCTTTTGCCACCCATCAAGGTTTGAATTAGGACAGGGACGGGAAGTTGCCTTTAAGTAAAAATTAATATAAATACAGATTTTCTAGGAATGTTTAAAGTTATCCTCATTTCGATTACTTTATACCAAGAAAGAACCGGTTTTCGACAATGAGAAAGAGAAAGAGAGATAGTTGCCTTTCTTTTTGATCTCTCTATTGGTTTTTTAACTCATCTTTTTGTCAGCTTACCCAAGCATAAGTGTAAATCTGCAAAGGAGTGCAATGGCTCAATGTGCTAAAGCGCCATTCCATACGTTATTCGTAAAGTGCTCAAGGGGTTACTCGGCTAAATTCTCAATCAAGCCAGAACAAATTATTCTGTGCTTTACTGAATTTCTTAAATGAAGCGGGTCGGCTGGAGTAGTAGTAGATCGTTGAAAATATGCTAAGTTTGTTGAACTTGTTATACAGCGATGTCTCTGATCCATTCCTTATCCACCAAAGACAAAAACTTGGGGAATTCGCTTATAGAGCCATAAACCTAGTCCAAAACCAATCAAATGTTTTCCCCAGTTGAGTTTAACAAGGTTTTGAAAACTGAACAACATCAGCTCAAAATAAGTTCTTAAAAAATAAAACAATTTCTACTGGAAATGAGTTTTTGCGAGTGAGATCATTGTACTAGAACCGAAAAATACCGTTTAAGCACTGTTTTTGGTAACGTTTGGGCTCATCTTAAGTCCAAAGTTCTCGAGCTTTTCCCTCTGTCAATTGAAATATTACACTATTTATTTTGGAACGTTGGAACTTTTCAGGGACAGAAAAAAAGTAGAATTATGTTCTATAGGATGGACGCCGATAAGGTACGATGCGAAACTGAACAGATATCAATAAAAATTATTAGGTGAACAAACAAGCATCATTTTTGTTTTAAATGAGGAAGCTGTCGAAGTTCCACAAACTCCCTGAATTTAATCGAATGCTAAGAGCGACAGTCCGTCACAAGATGAGCTGTTAGGCTGAGGCCGAGATCATCCAGAGGCCTTATGCCCAAGAAGGTAGCTCTTATTCAAAGATTATTATTTTACAGATTGTTTTCTCTTTCATATCAAATGCATCTTGATCTAATTATTTAATTAGGGTATTCACCAGCTCTCGTAATTGCGTAAACTCCAAACACAGATTTTTCTGTATTGGCGTTGGATGAGTTGGATATAATTATCCCCTTGTATCCCCTTGATATTCCGGTTTGAGTCACGGTAGAGCATGAATCTATAATCTTTTTTTTGTAAGGCCAAAATGTATAGCCCGTTAAAAACAGCTGGTTTACCACAACAATTACTATGGTAGGTCACAAGGGGGCGCTCACTAGCTCATGTGTGATAAATTTAGCAATTATGCTTTTATGAGGGCTGGTGAACACCCTAAGTGTTGAAAAATAATGTTAAGTAAATAACAATTTAATTTTAAAACAGTCACTTTCTTGCATAATTAAATAAATCAATTTTTATTTCTAACTTGTGAAGGGATATCTTTTTGAACTTTTTACCAAAGTCTCAAAGGCAACTAGGCATCACTGATAGAGTTCATATATTCTTGATCAGACAATTCAATAGAGTCATGTCTGTCAGTCCCTTTGAACGCATGGACCTTCAAGACTTATATAGTAATCCGCAATATTTATCCGCAAAGTTGTGTAGCAAAGTTTGGGAATGATTAGATGGACAGTTTTCTATTGATAACTGTTTACAAGCAGCTCCAAGTTAACAGACTTTGAACAGCAACGGCCGCAACCGTGATGAGCGACTCTTCAGTTTACCTATTATTAACTAATTGCTTTTTAGTGAACGGCACAATCGAGCTTTTATCTAGAAGTAACCAGCGCAGAATACATAATACAAATATGTATTTAGTCGGGAGTGACACATTTTAAATTTAGACTCCAGTAATTTATATTTTATTTATTTGAGAGATTTCTTTTCTTAGTGCTAAAAGGACTTATTTGAAAGCCCTAATCACTACGACATTTACTAAAAACAATAGTCGATGGAGTTATTAAGGTGATATTAATATTTAACATTGATTATGAAATAAAAGTATAGATGAATACAGAATAATGAAAAAAAAAACTAAAACTAAAAACTAAAATTATTGCTGTAGGTAATTTTTCATCGAATTTTTAAAAACGGCGCGCGCTTCAATTGTTTTGAATTCGTTAGGTAGCTGGTTCCATAGGCGAATAGCATTAGGAAAGAAGTGCAAGTCAGATGTGGCTAGTTTATTTCTTGTCGGGATTAAATTTTTTGTCCTATGAGAAGAATCAAAGTTAAGCATTCGAAACAGGTAGGAAGGTTCACCGGAGTTAATTATTTTGTGCAGGAAAATTAACACTCGTAAGCTAATCCATAAATTTAGAGGTAAATCAAATATTCTCTCTGCAAATTGTGAAATGTGGTCGGATCGTTTTTTGTCATATATATATCTGGCAATGTTATTAAATGCTACATTAAGCTTATGTTACTACATCCGAAAACTTCCACCCCATATAGCAGCGATGGTATTATATGAACTTTAGCAATAAGGTCTCTTATACGTGTGGGGAGGTATTGTTTCGTCAGACTTAACCGCCTAATTAGAGCATATGTTTTCCCAGTCGCCTTACTTATATGGTCATCCCATGATAACGTTGCATTAAGTGTAATACCTAGATTTAAAGCACTTTCAGTATACTTAATAGTGGATCCGTCAATCTTCAACTGCTGTAGACTGCTCGTCACATATTTCTTTTTATAAATAACTAAGCATTTTGATTTTCTTCTTTCTTATATCTGTAGTGAAACAAAAAAAGCCCAGCTACTAGATCAAATGGCGAAAGAACCGTATGTAAACAAATCCAGATAGATTTGAGCAGTTAAGCAGTAATAAATAGTTACATATTTTCTATATTAACAACAAATTTTCGAAGGTCACATGCCACCTTTTTGTTATAACCCCAAACCAAGTCTACGCCAACTACCTAAAAAATAAACAGTTAACAGTACGTATGAGTAATACATTTTGAATTTAATTTGCGGACACTAAAACCCATTCAAAATTTACTACAAAACGCATCATATAAGGGGGTCTCACCTTGGCCCTCTCAGTTTTCCATATATCGATATTCTTGAATGTTTTCCTCTGAGTAGGTCTGAGTGTACACTCAGAAAAAAACGATCGGCAGAGTTCTAGGCCGATCGGGATAGAATTTATATCGATTTGTACCTGAAATTTCAAGTATGTTTTGTTCTTGAATGTACTTAAATCAGCGGTGGGCAGCATCATAGCCCTTCTTACCCGCGCAACCCGGCCCGTTATTTATATAATTCTACGACGCAATAGAAATTAAAACAAACACACGTTGTCGCACATCGCGCTGATCAAAAGCAAATGGCAAAAATAAGAATGTTGTTGTACCCTTTCCGTTATTTCTACTGCCCACCGCTGACTTAAATCAAGTACGAAACATTCTAGAATAGAAAAACGACTGTTAAAATTAATCAAATGAGAACAATCGTACTTGAATCAAGTACATTTCGTACTTACAGTTAGCCTAACAATTTAAGAAAAGATTGTACCTAGATCAAGTACAAAATTTCTTGGATTGAGTAATTATTTAAAGTTGAATCTCTTCTTGAAATTCCCTCCTGGTTCTAGCACTTTTGTTATGGAGTCTGAGTAGATTTCCGACCTACAGTATGAAGATCTTGGTCTTTGGTTAATTCATTTTCTTTGGATTTTGATATTATACAGTGACATTAATATTTTTGTACTTGAGTTATAATTTTGCTTCAAAAATGGTTTGGGGTTGACTTTAGAATTATTAGACTTCGATGAAGAACGTTTTTGCTTATATTTTGAGAGTAAATCGGGCTGTACTTAAAACCATAAAAAAGATATTATAATATTTTGAAATGTACTTAAAATAATTTCTAAACAGTCTTTAAACAAGTATTTCGGGAAATAATGATTTTGTACTTGAATCAAGTATTTTCGTACTTACCGTACTATCGACACCGTTCGTACTCGATTCAAGTACAAAGCTCTTGGTTTTTTTCCGAGTGTAGTTAAAATGCGGTTCAGCTGACTATTTCATTATCACTTTCCCCCCAAAATTGAAACAATAAGACATTTTATTGAATTTGCAGTTGTTTTCTCAATTTATTGAGCAGTTGTTTTTTTTTTTCATTAATTTGATTTTGTATTTTTCTGTTTTAATTCGTTTTGCGCTCTAATTTTGGATTCGCATTTTTACAAGTTTCTTTTCGTTTTTTTGGGAAGAGAAAACAAACCTTGCGGCGACATTTCGCTTAGAATGCGCTCTAGTTCTCGTATAACTTAGTCTTAGGTGCTACATTTGGGGTTTTTGAAAAGGAAGCAAATGGTTTTGTTAAAAATAATATCACAAAAACTCAAATACAAGTCGTCGTATACATATTCCATATCAGAGATAAGTGGATGATAATGTTGTTGGTGATGAGGATGAAATGTTTTACATTTGTTTTGTTGTGTTTTGTTTAGCAAGTTTCTTAGGCATTATCTTAGGTTAAGTGTTTTAAATGTTATTGTTGAGATTGTGGGGTATACATAGTGTCTATATATATATTTAAGTTGTATAATTCATGCGTATACATTAGTTGCCGTGTGAGGATTACATTTTGATTTGACTTTCTTTATATATAAATATATGTATAGTTGTAGTGGAAGGAAAATGCTAACAGTTAATTGTATGTATGTACATCAATCTAAGGATATTTTCTAACTTTTAAAATTTTATTGGTTTTAAGTTTCTTTTAGTTTTGAGATTTTTTTACGTATACTGCGTTGCGTTTTTGTGTTTTCAAGTATTTTTTTGGCACTCCACTCGGCACAAACATTTTCTCACTCCAACCGGTTGCAATTCCACTCAATATCCCCCACCCACCATGTTGGTTTTGTTGTTGTTGTTGGCCTCTCACAGGCTCCATCCAATCCGCATGGGTCAGTTGTGTTTTTGCTTTTGCTTTGTGTTTTGTTTTTCAATTTTTGCCTTTGCTTTTGACGAACTCTTGTCGTCGCCTTTCGTCATATAGCCGTCTCTTTTGCTCTGAATTTGTCTCTGAGTGTGTGTGTGTGTGTAAATGCGAGTGGCGCCCGCCTGCTTTGTTGATGGACAGCAGTTCGTCAAAGTGGTGGTAATTGAATTGCCAGGCACTGAGCGCTCTCTCTCTCTCTCTTTCTCTCTAATGTGCGAATGCGATGGCCTTATGTCTGATTGGGAAACAATAAAAATACAAAGTGACGTCACTGCCTTGCCCCACAGTGGAAAGCAAAAGGAAGGGGCACCAACACACAGAGAGAGAGAGAGACTGGGGTAATTCAGCTAAAGTAGGGGAAATTTTAAAGGCTGCAGAGAGCCAAACAGTGAGAAAGAGCGGGAATTGCTCTCGCTCATTGATCAGAAATCAAAGCAGAGTGCAGACAGTAAATTAGCTGAGCTGATTGAGAGCTTACACTGCTCAACCGAAATTTATTTTAAGTATTTTTTTTTAAATATTTATTTACTTTAAAGATTAAAGCAAGTTTTTGGCCATTTTAGGGAGAAGCTAAATTAAAATCTTATTCTCTTAAGTTCCCATCCTATTCAGGCACTATTTAACTGTTGAGTACCCTTATTTGAAATTTTTTGAAACTAAAAGGTAATTTTTATGCTTTTTAGTTTTTAAGTGTACTTTTTTTGACACCTCACGCTTGATTTGTATCAGGTGGCAACGCCAAAAATGCTCAGTAAGGTTTGCCATTTAACCATAAATGGACTAAACAACTAAACAAATAGTTTTGAAATCGTCACGATTTTTTATTACAAATTTTGAAAAAATTTTCCAAAGGAAAACGGATTTATGTAATTCAACTTAAATTTTAGAAAATCATTCAACAGTTAAATAGTACACACAAAAACTCAATCATTTAGTTTCAAGAAAAAGTACCTCGCCATAGCTTTAAAAGTCCCTTCTCAACCCCTTGATCTGATCAGAATCCCTCACACACACCCACCTTAGGCATTCTTTGACGACAACTGCTTGGCCAATTCAGTATATTTCAAAAACTTGGACTGCGGACTCTCATCATATGGATTAATGGTGGGTGAAGGTGAGGGCTGTTGCGATGCCGCCGGACTTCTCGAAGCTGCCCTTTTGGGTGAGGCCATGGGCAACGATTTGGGCGAAGATTGTGGCCCCACGGGTGACTCCTCACCCGCATCCTTTACAAAGTGCACCTTGGACAGATGATGACGATAGGCACCCTTTGACCCGAATGGTGTATCACAGAATGAGCACTTGATGATGGAATCGCTGAGAACAGCCTCATTACAGGCCCAACTGAAGGCAACCAGATCACTGGTCCCATTTGCAGAAGAGACCGAAGTACTGCGGGTATTTGGAGCGGGTGGATCTGTCGTCTCACAGAGTTTCTGTAAGGCGGCCAAGGGATGAGCTCGTGGTTTCTTGGAGCTATTGTTGTTGTAGTGTCCTAGAAAGAAAAACAAATAAGAAACGGAAAAATACATTAATATGGGAAAGAGAATGTTATACCCAACACCACCTAACATAGTTGAGCTAACCAAGGGTTAACGAAGTCATAAAAAGTAATTGGATCGGCAGGAATCCAATCCGAAACAAGCATTCCTGGTAAAAAATTTCATAAGGGTACTCAAAAAACCTTTTAGTATTTGCAACAACCACATTTAGAAAAAGAGAATCAATCTATTTCTTAAATTCTAAAATCAAGATTAAAAATATATTCTTTGATACGCTTTCAACTGAAAATATACTATCAGTAATTCATACAATAAGCAAGCGAGAAAGTCGAATTAGCCCATTTGTAATATACCTCGTTTGTGTCAAAAGTCGGTCAAGCCCAGATTTTCTCAAACCAAGTACGAGAAGGATTGATTTGAGTACAAATTGTGTAATCCCAAAATTCTTGTCCTGATCCCGACTTTATTCTAGTTCGATTTTATTCCTCAGTGGGATCCAATCAAGAAGGTACGACATTGATTAAAGCTCAATATTCATGCTTGATTTGAACTCGAATTCGACTTGGTGCCTCGATTCTCGAACAACATTCAATCCGAAAAGGAATTACATCAAAACTGACTGAAATTGGCTTTAGCTCGATGCTTAAACTCATTTTTACACCAACAAAACCATCTCTGAAGAACATTATGCAACTTTCGTAATAGAGCAATAAGTATTAGAGACAAAATTTACTCAGTCGACATCGTTTCTGTTAGAAATTCGCCATTTCCTCTCTAATACTTATTGCTCCATGATCAAACTAGCAAGTTCTTGCAGGCTGAACGAGGTCGTTAGTGGTGAAAGTGCTAGAACTGGTAGGGAATTCCAAGGTAACAGTTAGTGCAAAAAACCCACATCATCAATCAGGGCTGTCACAGAAATCTGTAGAAATTTTGGACTCGGTTGGTGTCCAACCGTATTAGATTAACAGACCCTAATTGCTGCAAACGGCGCCGAACCGATAATTCGCAGTCATTAACAACACTGGCCCATACAGCTGCGATATTTTGTTCTGCTCGAACTCTTCGTATGAGCGTTGTTGGTTTAATGTCCAATAAGATTCCGAACAGCCACCTCAGAAGGTCTCTTAAATTGACCATAAAGTGGAAGAAGTGTCCGATGCACATTCTTAAACGAGCATAAATTTTGCTAATAAAATTCAATAATCTGTCCATTCATGGTTAAATTATAGACCAAACTGAACATGTTTGGCAGTAACATGTGACACGAAATCAGCTGAGCTGACAAAAGAAAGTTGGTAAAAAATTACCCTATATAATGCATCTAATAGATTTTAAAGGTATTTTCCGACTCTTGCTCTGGAACCCAAGTCTGGATCGATGGAATTAAAAAACCCAAACCGAAACGGTTTTGTGGGGTTCGGTTCCGAACCGGTTTGCAACATTGCTTAATATATGTTGTCTACTTTGTATTTATTTTAATATTATGTACTTAAAGCCCCATACGGAGTACGTCGAAAAATTTGTTTTTTACAGTATTTCATATAATTAGAAACACCTTGGCTTTGCTTTGATGTTCATGTGCTGTTAGAAAGTGTTTCTATTTATGTGAAATACTGTATCGAAACGAATTTTTCGTACTTAAGGCTGGATTTTCTCTTTGAAGTCAGGTATGTCTTGATCCAAGATTGTTGATTTTAGAATTAAATTGAGAATGTAATCTTGGGTTCAGATTTTCACGTTTCTGTTAATTTTTGACAGGGCGTGTTAATCATGTTTGACATGTGCGATCTTGGCACCAAAATCCAGCGGAAAGACGCAAAAAAAAAGTTTTTATAACTTCGTTATTCAAATTGCGGTTAAATATCTTTGAACCCTTGTATCTTACTTTTGGTGATGTTCAGCATAGATGCAAATTTTGACTTTTATATAATTTAATATAATTTCACGTATTGTGCTGTCCTCACTACAACTGCTTTTTAGCTAGTTGATGAAATGACAGATTTCGAATTTGCCTAAATTAAAACAAATATAAATTACTTTATACTTTTTAATAACATCAATAATATCAATGACAACACAATGAATTGCAGAAATTAGAGACTTCTCTATGTAGTTGCAATTTGACTTAAGAGACCACAAGCCTTCTTGTCTGAGCAAGACAATGGTTTGCGTTGAAACAAGTGTTTAGATCCAACCCGATAAGGAATATTGTATTGAGAACTTCTTCGAATCTATTTTCACTGTTTTGTAATGGATGAATCAATTCTCCCTTTAGTATAATTATGTAATCTTTCTATGCCATCACTTTCGAATAAGACTCCGACCAGAGAACTGCAAAAATCACATTTTTCTTGATTGCGTCATTCACAAAAATTATTACTCACATTTATTTATCTAACAAAACTCTAAACTCAATTAATTCAACTCAAATCGGAATCGCATCGAGCGGTTTTTATAACGAGCCAGAGTTTTTTGATCCAACATTTTTATTCATATTTATTCATCGAACAAATATTTTCAATCGCATCGAACGGTTGAACTAGAATTTTTGACGCAACACTTGTGTGTTCGATCAAACAAAACTCAGCCAACTCAGGCCAACGCATTGACAGAGACATAGAAGAGAGAGAGAGAAGAGAGATGTTGTTGTTGCAACAACAAAACACAGCTGGCGCAATGGTAATGGGCGCCACTGTTTTAGCATATGCGTCTTTGCAGGAGTTTATTCATACGAGATGATTTTCGCTCGCTCAGAATATTCGTCGTCGAGCTAAGCGAACAAATCAGCCGAGCTTAGCGGAATGAAGCGAGCTTGATTATACTCAGAGTGCCAACTATTGAGTTGAATTAAACTCAATGGCGAGCATCTTGCGTACACTCAAAAAAAAATATTTTCTACATTTTAGAAATTCGCCATAAAATAATTTTTTTTCTAAATTGTAGAAAAATTTCTTGTTTATAGACATTTTTTTCTAAAATTTAGAAAGCATAACCCTTAGATGAGATTTTCTAGAAAATAATTTCTTAAATTTAGAAACTAATTTTTTTTTTCTTAAATTTAGGGTAATTTTTCTAGAAATTTTCCTAAAATCTTTCTCTAATTTAGGGCAGATTTGCCCTTGAATTAAGAAAAGAAATACATAGCAAAATAGAGCGACAGCCATTAAAGTTAATAAAACGCCCTTATTTTAAGAAAAACAAGTTTCTTAAACTTAAACAAATTTGTTTAGAAATTCACCCTAAAATTTAGAAAGATTAATTTAGAAATTCGCCCTAAAATTTAAAAAATGTAAAAAAGAGAGACGTGAGAACAGGAGAGGAGACAAATCAAAAAAACGAACGCTTCTTCCTTATTGTTTTCGTAGTTTGTTGCCGAAGCTTTACCGAGACATGTAAATTTGTTGTTGCATCATTGCAACTTTGGTTTTTTTTAGGTGTTTTGTCTATTACTATTCGAAGTGTTCTCGTTTGACAAGCCGGCTGCGTCGCAGTTTCTAGTTACTTCGTTCTCTTTGACACACGCCACACGCGTGCTCCTAACTGTGTACATTATTAACTATGGTTAAGTCGCTACGTTTTACATAAGGCAAATAGTCGAGTGGGCTAAGGCGTCGGCCGAGAGTTCAGTATTTGAGAGAGGTCCCGTGTTCAAGTCCCAGTAAAGTAAGTGAGCAAAAATTCTTAATGCGCTTATTTCTAAATTAATTATATATCTATCTATAGCTTAGAAAAAAGTTGTTTGGTGTGAGGAGGTGGTGCTGGTGATGGGGGGGAAGATAGGACAAACCCTAAAAACCGATGGGTTGGTGGGGCGGGGTGGATCAAAAACATAACCACACACGGGTTGGTCTGTGGTCAGTTCTACCCAACCTCCCCCTAAAATTTATTTTTAAGTGTTTACTGTCAACTGCTTCCTCCTTATGCCTGCGCTGCCATAACCGCTTGGGAATTTTAAATCGACCTAACAGCTAAAATTGTCTAAGTGTTTTTTAGAAAAATTGCCCTGAAATCTAGAAAAGCATTTTCTTAAAAATAAGGCGAATCGCCTTTGACCCCTTTTTTAGGGCGAATTTCTAAATTTTAGGGCGATTTGGCATGTTTTTTTTTTGAGTGTATGCAAGTTCGATGCATTGATCGCAAAGCCAGTTTATTCGTGTATTGATTAATGCGTGAGCGATTTGCAATCGAATGAAAACGTTCTCTGACTCCGACCATTCTATACGAGTGACCAAAGACTTAGGCGGGCGAGAGTTTTCATGGTGGAGGTGGACACCTTTGCGATTGGGTAGTCCGTGATGCTTCCCTATGTTTTTGTTATCCCATTTATTAGATTCATACCCACCTAACATTTGGACGATCATTCTAACCAAAATCATCATGGCGAGTCTTATTCAAAGTATCAAAGTATAACTTATGATCAGAAACCGAGCGCAATTATGACTAGTTTAACCAGACAGAGGACTCGAAAAAACTCAAATGTGATCAAAAATTTCATAAAATGCTGGCTGGGTACCTTGGCTCTGGGTTTGGTCTGAACCGGGTCATTGCTTTTTTTCTCCAATGAATCAACTTCCGGGTTTTCCCCCTCTATTTTGCACTTACCCGTATTATTATTATTGTTATTGGCTTCCACATTGCTTAGCTGATCGAACATGGAGTTAAGTGCCAACAGACTACCGCTATCGTTGGGTGGAGCCGAAGGATTGGGTGATGTACTCGACCGTCCACTAACTGATCTCGGACTCTCTCGTTGATTATCCACGCTGAACTCCTTCTTAACATTAATTTGCTGTCTGTTCTCCGTTTCATTGGTCTCAACCTCCAATGGTTCCGACTTGATGGCTGTGGGCGGCGGTGGTGGAGGGGCTGGCGGAGCTGGTGTCTCCGGTGTGCGTCTGGGTGTCTGAGCATGTTGTCGCTCCGGTGTGTAAGCGGATTCCACGCGACTTGTGGAGCTCGATTCGCTGGCACTGCGATCGCGTGTAGCATGATGGGAGTAGGACGAGCGTAGCAGATGCATGGCTTGGGCATCCATTAGGGGTTTGGTGTAGTCGCTGCTATCGTCGATACCCAAACGCTTTAGGATGCTGGCGCCCAGCGGTGTGCCCGTCTCCGGATATCCACCCGACAGGCGAGAGCTCCTCGACTCGAAGCTCTTCTCGATGAGCTGTTCGAGGGCATTTAACACCGAGGGCGGCTTCTCACCCACAGGACTGGCCAAGCGATGATCTGTAGTATTTTGGGTTGAAGGACGTCGCGGTGGTATGGGTATGCTGTCGCCCAGGCACTTGCGTATATGCTCCACAAATAAAGCGGTCTCGATTTTGCTGCCGCATTTCTCACAGGTGATCTTGGTGGCGGCAGCAAAGTCGCGCAACGGCTTGAGGGCCGAGTCCAGGCCAGACGAAGAGGAGCCGGCGGAACCAGAACGTTCAAGTTCAAGCAATTTACGTACGGGTAACGACTTTTTGCGCTTCTCGCTGCGTCCTTGACGGCCTGCGGTTGGGGTGCCACGCTTGTTGGAGGCAGCCGGAGGCGCTGCGGGTGGTGAAACCGCGGTGCTGGGCTCCTTGTAGTGCGACTGCTGAGCCATGTGAGTGCTGAGCTCCTTGAGGGTGGCAAACGCCTGATCGCACACCTTACAGGTAAGAACAGCCGCTACACTTTGCGCAGAAGCAGAAGCCGAAGCAGAGGAAGCAGAGTTACCTCCGCCATTCTGAGGTCGTTCACGCTCCCGCTCATCGCCCGACTTCCAGGATATGATCTGTTCTTGGGAAATAATGTTTGTATAATGCTGCGTCTCCTGCATATGGCTGGTCATCTCGGCCAGAGAACGGAAGCTCTGACCACACCACATACACTTCAGGATCTGACGCGTCTGTTCGGCCCCCTTGCCCAGCCAAACATCCTGTCCACGCACTAGTTTTCGTGGCAAGGGCATGGTCTCCTTGATCAGCATGTTCAGCTCCGATTTGGAGGAATTGGAAGAGGACGTTGAGGTGGAACTGCTGGTGCTGGAGCAGACAGAAGTGGAAGTAGAGGTGGGCGGCAACCTGCCAGCTGTCGAGGACGAGGGTGAGGGAATCTGCACGCCACAGTGCTGGGTCTCCTTCATGTGACTGGTAAGATTGGCCAAAGTGGCAAAGCTTTGCTTGCACCACACACACTTGAACACATCCTTGACTGCATCGGCTCCCTTGTTGAGCCAATGCGATTGCCAGGCACTGTGTCGTCCACCACCGCCTGTCGAAGGCGTGGCATTCCGTCCGGCGGAAGACGGTGGCGGGGTCTCCAGCCTTGACATTTCGCTCATCTTCTCCAGCGCCTTGCTAGCTGCCTCACTGCTCGTCTTGGCCGCCACTGCAGCCAGATAGGGATTTAAAGGAGGCACCCAACTTCCAGGTGGCAAAGGGGATTTGTAGTCAGCAGTGCGTGGCAGTTTCCTAACCGGCGAGTCCCGTTCGTCACGCTTTCGCGTGCTTACCGATAGATCCAAAGGACCCGACTCCCCCTCGCCAGAGCCTTGCTCTTGGGGCTCCTCTTCTTCCTCCTCTCCTTCGCTGGACACACGCTTACGACTAAAATCCAAGGCAGGCGATTCCTCTTCCATGGCTTCCTGTTGCGTGGCTTGTTGCACCAGGGAAGCGGCAGCCGCCAAAGGATTCGTCAATAGCAAATGATTCTGTTGCGCAGCGGCCAAATACGCAGCCATTGCTGCCGACTGTTGAGGCAGTAGAGCAGCTGCTGCAGCAGGCGGTAACGTGGCCGTCAGTGGGAGACCCACAACCGTGGGTGATGTTGGTGTGGTGGATGTGGGCGTTGGTGCTGGGGTCAGGCAATCATTGTTGGCCGAGCAATGTGATTCATTTGAGGGGCATCGTGTGTCACCCGGTCCCGTAGCCGAAGTGTTCGACTCGCGGGATTGACAACGCGGACTGGCCAGCTCGCTGGAAATGAGATGAAAGAGAAATAAAGATTTAATTAGTACGGGTCTCTCAGTCAAGGAAATCGAAAGAGATCATTTCGGTTCGATAATTTTTATCTCCCAACCTTATCTTTTTCTTGTATCTTATCTTAAAATGTAGGGGCACCTCTTCCAAATAGAAACTAACATTTTCTGAATTTAAACGTATTTGGTTTTTTTGTTCTTCAATGAATGTATTCTACAAGAAGTAAGCTCAATGTCTTAAAATAGGCAGCTTTTAAAATTCTAAAAGATTTTTGCTTTGTCTTAAGATTTAGTTCGCTAATTGATATTTTATGCATCGAATCCGCAGTCAAATCAACGTTTTCAAAGCACAATAAATTATATTTCCCAAATTAAAGATTTGAACTCCACTTTCAATTATTTAGGAAACAGACAAATTGACACTTGAATCGGAATTTGCTGGCTGTTTCGGAGATCCAGGAGATCCTAAAAGCAGTGGTAAAAAACTGCTAAAAGTCTGATGACATTTACTTCAAGTTTCCAACCCGAGAATATTTATGCGTTTATGTTTGTAAGATCAGTGAACCTAAGTATAGGTTTGATCTCTCGGGTTTCAGTAAACCTCTAAGAACTAGTTCTGTTAGTGTTCTAATGATCCCCTAAAGCAGAACATGAACCGAACCCCTTGGAGAGGGTATATTGAAATTGTCCGGATGTTTGAAACGCATAGAAGGAAGCATCTCCGACCACATAAAGAATATATATTCTTGATCAGCATGACGAGCTGAGTTGATATAGCCATGTCCGTCTGTTTCTATGCTATCTCCTCCGTCAGTTTAACCAAACTTTGCACGAAGTCTTTTGTTACAAATACGCTGCACAAGTGTCGGAACCGGCCGGATCGGATGACTATAGCATATAGCTGCCATAGGAACGATCGGTTGAAAAACTAGTTTTAGTGAGAAAAACTTTTTTGTTTTTAGTGCTATCGCTTCCAACGCTCGTATTTATAGGTTTTTAATGATTTCACTTCATTTTATAAAGATATGTCGAAATCGGACCACTATATAGTATAGCTGGCATGCACAAGATAGGTAAGAAAAACAAGTTTTTGTAAGAAAAATTTTTTTGTTTTCAGTGCTGTCGCATTCAAACTTGTTTCTGATCATTGTTCCATGCTACCACACAATTCTGCCAAGTTTGATCTAAATCGGATGAATATAGCATATAGCTGCCATAGGAACGAATGGCCGAAATAGTAGTTCTAGTGAGACAAACTACAGACAGAGAATGACTCTATATTTTTTGGTCAAATGACCAGCACGGCTGACTTCGCAGTAGCACATTGATTTCGGTTTTTTGAAATCTTCTCAACTCGTTCTACTCTTGTAAATTATAAAAATTTCGACAACAGCACAAATCGATGACGAAAAAATCGATGGATCTGGTTCAATTGTTAAGGTGAACGAATTTGAAGCGTTTAATAAAAGCCAATTAACTTTTTTGGAAGGATGATGATTGGTTTTTAATGTTTGCTGGTGGACAAGGTCATTGTAATGCTTATAGTTTTTTTCGATTCGACTAAAAATGATCTACAAAACATGATTCATATTTGAGTCAAACAAAATGGTTTTTGCTAAATTGGAAGTTTTTATTGCCACATAATCGGATCGAATTCGGAAATGGGAACAGGACTGGCTATTTCAAGAGTAAAATTACCATGGAAAATTTGCAGGACAATAATAGACTTGTTGTGTTCTGGACACAACAAGAGATATCAAGCTGAAAACATTGAAATTTTGTTTATTTTTTTTTGGCAAAGTTTTTAATAAACTAAGCATTAATAAAACCCACTATTCGATCGATAGTTTTTATGGCAGCTATAAGATATAGCCATCCGATTTTGACCAAAACTTCCAAATCTGTGTAAAAGCGTATAAAACTAATAATTGCTGAAGCGGGAGGCGTTTACATCAAAAACAATAAAAGTTTTTCTCACAAGGACCCACTTTTCGACCGATAATTCCTATGACAGCTATAAGATATAATGTGCAAGGATTCAGCACGATATCTTTAAAACTGAGAGACTAGTTTGCGTAGAAACAGACAGACAGACCGACGGACAAAGCTCAATCGACTCAGCTCGTCGCCCTGACCAAGAATATATATAGTTTATAGGGTCGGAAATGAAAACTTCTATGCGTTGCAAACTTCTGGGCAAAATTATAATACCCTTTGCAAGGGTATAATAAAAAAATTGTTCTTACATAAACCCATTTCCCGACAGATAGTCATCTGATTTCAAAAAAATTTGGAGAGTTTTTTTGAAAACATAAAATAAACAATCGCCAATGTTAGGAACGTTCAAATCGAAAACAAAAAGTTTCTTCTTACTAAGACCCATATTCGACCGATGGTTCCTATGACAGCTATAAGATATAGTCATCCGATCCGGTCGGTTGCAACTTATTAGCAGCGTGCATTAAATTGAAGACTCTGTGCAAAGTTTTAATTCGATAGCTTTAAAAATACCAGACTATTTTGTGTAGTTGCTACAATAATGCAAGGGAACAAAAAGGAAACGCCGATTTAAGAAATATAGTTCTTTGCATTCCTTTTTTGAAGTGAGAATAGGCAACTTACATGTGCCATAATAGGAAACTGCTTCCCGCGCCTTTACAAGAGTAACAACAACTTATGTGATGCTCTGTCTTTAGTACACTCAGAAAAAAAACCAAGAACTTTGTACTTGAATCGAGTACGAACGGTGTCAATAGTACGGTAAGAACAAAAATACTTGATTCAAGCACAAAATCCTTATTTCATGTAGGATTTTTTCAATCCCGAAATACTTGTTTGAAGACTGTTTAGAAATTATTTTAAGTAAATTTCGAACTATTATAAAATCTTTTTGGCCATACTGTTTATTGGTTATGGTCTTAAATACAGCCCGATGTACTCTCAAAATAAGTGCGAAAATGTTCTTCATCGAAGTCTAATAATTCTAAAGTCAACCCAGAAGCATTTTTGGAGCAAAATAATTCTTTAAGTACAAAATGTTCTAGGTCTAAGTCTATTAAGGTCGCTGTATCAAAATCCAAAGAAAATGAATTATACTGTAGGTCGGAAATCTACCCTGACTCCATAACCAAAGTGTTAGAAGCAGGAGGGAATTTCCAGAACAGATTCAACTTTAAATTATTCGCATTTTATGTAGCACACTTTTTAAACTTGCATAGTAATTCTATTCTGTACTCAATCCAAGAATTTTTTGGCTAACTATAATTACGAAATGTACTTTTTTTCAAGAACGTTTGTTCTCATTTGATTAATTTTATAAGTCGTTTTTCTATTCTAGAATGTTTCGTACTTAATTTAAGTACATTCAAGAATAAAACATACTTGAAATTTCAAGTACAAATCCGTATAAATTCTATTCCGATCGGTCTAGACCTCTGACGATCGTTTTTTTCTGAGTGTAGTTAAAGCCATCCGACCCATCGAGTTAAAAATTTTTTTGACCTTAAATACATAGTTCTCCCACTCAATCTTCAAAAACACGTGTTTAGATTCACAATGGGCATGCTTCTTTCCGCGCAGGGTGAAGAGGTTTTTTTTTTGAATAGTTTTTGGTGTCAGTATTTCGAATAACTCTTTCAACTGTGAATAAACTGGCTTTAAGGGAATATTTTTTTAAGATTCAAAAGCAGCCCTAAAAATGGTGGCTTTATCAGTGCGTCCTTATATGATTTGACCAAAGAGGGATACGTTACTTAAGATATGGCCCACTTTATATTGACTTCTTTCTATTTTAATTGCACTTTTTCTTTGGATCAAAATGAAATCACTTTTGTGGTCCTTACCCCTTCCCATTTCAAAAATTATTCAATATATATAGAGAACTAAGCGATAGTACACGATTTCGACTGATAACTTGGAGATAACTAAGACAGAATCGTATGAACCTATTCAAGTGACTGAATAAATTCAAAGCAAACTTAGAAATGAACCGTAACTCTTTGCAGTTAGTTTTTTCTCCCACATTAAAGGCACATTAAAACTCTCAATTAAAAATATAGAGAAAAGGCTGAACGTCCACTGGATTGATATCTCTTTACCAATAAATAATGGAAACATGCTGAGCCTATTCAAGTGACCTGCAGTGTATTATCAAGACAACTCATTCGCGTTTAAAAATATAAAGTCCCTTTTCGCCTTTAACATAAAAAGTTATATTGCCATTTGTATTTCGATTTGTTGTTAATTAAGCGAATCGAATTAACTTTCTCCATACTTTACCCGAAGGTGCAACAAAATATTAAATTAACGCACAGCCTTACGATTTACACTCTCACTTGTTTACGTATACGTAACAGAATTTCACAATGTAAACACTCTCCTGCTCTCAAGTTGGTTTCCCTTTGGCTTCCCCCCCCCCTCCCCCTGTTTCGGGTATAATATTGCACTCACCTGGCGCTGAGTGCCTGACGATAGATCTCCAACATGACAGCCTCGTGTAGCATCATTTTGTCTAATATGTAATTTAACGGGGGGGTGGCGGGGGCGAGGTTAGTTCTTAAATTTCGGTAATTAATTACCCCGCCAGACTCTCTCACATCGATGGGTTGATTTTATGTTCACTACGCGAAACGCACTTAAGGCAAATAAATATCAAAATGTATTTTATTTTCGTTCACTAAATAAATTCTTGGGCGACTTTGAGTCTCTCCCTCCTATGCATGTGTGTGTCAGTTTCGTGTTGAGCTTCTATCAAAAACACACACGTCAAATAAATCAAATGTCACAATGGGTGGCGCGGGTGTTGAGGGGGTAGCCTGATGACGAACGCGGCTGCAAGTGTGTGTGTGTGTTGTTGTTGTTGCTGCGGTCAAACTGCCGCCAATTCCAAGCACCACACTTCCTTCTTCTTCGGTGTGTTTGTGTGTGTGTGTGTGGGGGCTATTAATTTAATGATTTACTGACGGCTGGCCACAGGAATTTATTATTAAATTTTGCGCGCGTTTTGTTGTTGGTTTTTCTCTTTGGCTAATTTCGAACTTCTGATTGACACACGCACGTTGCAGGGCCGCTTCGGTTACTGCGCTGCTGCTCTGTTTTTGCCACCGTTGAATTTCTTGCGGAAAATCCAACAATGCGACATGATTTCGTTCAGCGCTGCCGTTGTCGACTAAAACATCTTTTTGACACTGACAACGTCGAGAGCTGACAGAGCAGCAACAGCAGCAGAACGGGTCTCGCGGCGGAGAGCGCAATCAAAATGAATTGTGAGAGCACAGCGAAGACGACGTCGACGTCCCCCTATTAAATTGATATATGCCGGCTGTACAGTGAGAGAGTGAGAGCCTGGCTGCGCTGCAACTACAGGCGCCTGCGCTGCAGCTGCAGTTTTGTTTTGATTTATGAGGGCGGAGAAAAAAGCTTCGCTTGAAATCGGAAACGAAACGAAACAGGAATGGAACAACTGCAGTGGGTTTGCGAGAGACAGAGAGGGAGAGCCAAGTTGCAGTTACAGAGCGAGAGAGAGTCGGAGAGCCAAGTCAGTGACAGGTGTTTGTATGTGGGGGCCGGGCCGGTCTGGCCACTGTCTGTCTCTCTGTTCTTGTGTGTGTGTGCGAGAAGTTTTGTTTGTGTTTGCAGCTGGTCAAACTGCTGTGTGGGTGGGATGGGGTTGGGTGGGTGGGTGACTCTGCCAGCGTCGCTGCCGCTTAAATCAAGGTTATTTATTGAAATTGAAATTGAAGCAGTGCAGAGGGGTGGGTGCAGGCAGTGCAAAATGTTAAAGAGCTTCGTCGTCTTCTTCTTCTGCTGCAAATGAGCAGCTAAAAATCAACCACTCTCCCTCCCCTCTCCCCTACTAACTGGAGGCACAACACGATATGGGAACAATTGTTGCATGCGCTGCGCTGCTTTTAGCGACCGCAGAGGAAAAGCGTTTCAAGGGAGGGGGTGGTTGAAGACATGTAAGCAGGGTATTTTGCTTGTAATAACCGTTATTTGAATAATTCAAACGGGTTAAGTCTGCCCCAACCCCTCTTCCCACTCTTTGATTTAGCCTTTCGGTATTTCTAATTATTTTCCAATATTTGTGCGCAGCTTACCATTACGCATCCTTATGACTTTTGCTGAGTTTCGCACTCGTCACTCGTCAAGAAAGAGCGCCCTAAGATTTCCCCCCACCCACTCCCCCCTCTCCCTAATCCACAATTAATTTCCCCAGCATTTTTAATGTTTAACGGTAACATTATGCTCTGCCTGCTCTCTTTATCTCTCTGTGGAATTGTCGGGATTGACAGGTTTTCGAATATCGCGACACCTGACAATTGCGGCCAAAATGCAGCGCCAACTGTCCTGTCAGCCATCAAAAGTTGGACACGCGGCCGATTTTGGTTTCTTTTTTTTCCGCGAATGTGTGAACTAGAAATGAATGACATAACCGAAGGTGGGCAGCTGTTCCAGACCGAAAACCAAAACCCCACCCCAAACATCCCTCCCCTCAACCTTTAGCACTTTCGCTGTTGCAATTTTGAACAATGCATTTATTTTTTTTTTGATTATGAGACGGAAATCGAGCGAGTCTCAATAGGAAATTGGAGTTTGTTAAGGTTTCCGTAATGATAGAGCTGGGAAGAGAGACAAGAGACTCCACCAAAGTGGTTAGATCTTTAATATCTATGATCCGTCCCGGAACTTATAGTGGAGATGGAAGTACAAGGAGCTCCGTATTCAATCTTTTTATTCTTAGATTAAGCCTGTTCAATCTGGTCTTACAGGATACGATACTCAATTCCAGCCTCTAATGCTAAATCCTTTCGAACTTATTTCATTCTAAATCAACAACCGAAATTTTGTGGTTGTGTTGGTGATGAAGTGTGAAAACCGAGATCGTTCTCTTGGTGTCTTACATGTAGCTAGGAATTATACTCCACCATTAAAAGCAGGGAATCAAACTGGAACCGGAACCGTATACCGAAAAGAACCGATTGAAACTCAGGACCGGAACCGGAACCGATATTCTTAATTTTGTATATACCGGTATCCGAGAACCGATATTTTTAGAACCGAAAATACCGAAAAGAACCTAAACGTTGTACCGGTACGGTTTCGGTTCTGAGTGCAACCACTAGACTGTAAAACGAGCAGTTAGATTTGGAGGACTTTTACGCAATTTGGCTGAATTGTTATTTTCAAATATAAAAAGATTCTGGCTTAGCACAACTTTTGTTCAGTGACATACAAAATCGCGAAACCAGTCCCTATGCGGTATTTTCTTAGACCCTCGTTATAATGTCAGTCTAACCTCTGAACAGAAAAGTACATGTGTAACTGTTTCGACTGATATGTATATTTTCAAGAATTTTATCCACTTTTGTTCAATTGAAACTAAATGACGAAAGCAGCTCAAGTGCTTTGTCTGAAAGTGGAGATGAAGTCGATTTTTTTATGAATTTCTATGAAAAGAATCAGGACAATACAAATACTTTAGTACTTCCACAAAACAGCTTAATGGCATCAATCAAGGCTTTCCTGAACCTAAAACGTTTACAAAATGAATATAATGTACTTAAATTGGGGGAAATAAAAGGGTACCGGAACCGGAACCGTATACCGAAACAGTAGCAGAACCTAAATAGAACCTTTTACCGAAACGTTAGTTTTGGTACGTACCGGAACCGGAACCGAAATTCGTTTCGGTTTGATTCCCTGATTAAAAGCGAAAAAAGTTTTTCTCACTTGAGCTACACTCAGAAAAAAGGACCCGTTCTAGATCGATCGGGATAGATTTTATTCCGTTTGGTACTTGAAATTTCAAGTATGTTTTGTTATTGGATGTACTTAAATTAAGTACGTAGTATTTTAAAATGGAAAAACGCCTGTTAAAGTTATTCAAACGTTCTTGAATCAACGACATTTCGTACTTACAGTTAGCTTAAAAATTTAAGAAAAGATCGTGCTACAAAATTTCTTGGACTTAGAACAGAATTGACTTCCAATGCTAACCGGATCTTAACTATGAACAGGTCTATTGAAGTAATTGAGGCGTCATTTGACGCGTATTAAGAACGATAATCTGACTCCGCTTAAAAAATATGGATTTAATAAATTATACTAGTTTAAGGCCAAAAAGACCCATTTTTACTGAAATTTTTTTTTAGTGTAGTTTGGAACGGTGATCTCAAAAATCAAATTCAAAAATTTTTTCATGGCTCCGTTTTTCAAATTTTATTTTTTTAAATTTTTTTTGTAGGTGCACTTGCATTTTAAGCCATATCTCACTTTATAATTGTAAGGTAGAATCAAGCAAGATATCAATCGAAAGGGTATAGAGCTACCAGTAATCGCGGACAATTTTGTTGAACAATGTCTGCTTTGGTTGATTTTTCGTCTAAAAAAATTCGAAGATTTTAAACATAATTATAATTGATTTACATTAAAGCTTGCGGAGATTGACCATGTACTAGCCTGTTTATGCCCTTTTTATAGACTTACAAACATATGTTAAAAATTTTTCTAAGACTTTTTAAGACCTATATTTACTACAAATACATTCTCTTGCATCTCTCTCCTGCTTTTGCATGTGGGGGATATTTCAAAAATGAAAACGGACTTTTCGCCCAAATAAAAGTTGGGGGTTATATCATGTCACATTATTATAATAACGGGTTATCAGTACCAAAGCAAAATTAAATATTTGGGTTATTCCTTTACTAGTCAATTTTTGATTAGATGTATGAACAAGAAATTTTTTTACGTACCGTTATCTTCGGTGTTTTTGCTCGGATCTCATTGTGGTACACAGAATAGATAGTTGTTGGGCCTCACTGAATATATATTAAGTCACTAGGTTAAAACTTAAAAATTTAAGCTCTGACAGTTTTTCGCGGTTAGAAGAAGATGGAGGAGGAATTTGCTAAACCTGGAGCAAACTTTATCTGGGTACAGTGTACACCTACCTGTGGTTGCAAAAATTTGTGGCTCTACTATAAACGCGTTTATACATAGAGAGTGACAGTTTTTCGCTGCTAAATGATGGAGGATGTGCAGTTTTGAAATCTGAAACAAACTCGATGTGGGTACAGTATACTCCTATATACATTCCAAAACTTGTGGCTCTATCTATTACAGTCTCTGAGATCGACGCGTTCTTCCTTTTTTAATGGGAACAGGGTATAAAAATAAACATTTTACATACAGGTGCATGTTTTACATATGTATATGAATTTCTTCACTAAATTTGGCTGCATATTTATTTTAGAAAGCGACTACGCAGCCAACTAAAATCTTAACCATCCTAATCTTTCCCTATATTTGTTATTACACAGCCATTAAGTTTTAATGAAAACCTAAGTATTCACACATATTGTTGTTATTTACGCTATCGCCTTTTTTAAGTTACTCTCTTCCCCAGAATGTGAATTGAAAAAATAGACTTAAACATGGTTAAACTTTTTCATGACAATTTTACTCCAATATGAAAATATATGAAAGTGATATGTTGAAAACTTCAAAATCATATTATTTGATATATCAAATATATTACATATTTAATATCAGTCTGAAATTATTCATTACACTGTTCAACAGTGAAAAGTATCCAGAGCATCGTTAACTAATTCCAACGTGCCTACTCATGCTGATTACGAGATGGTATGTCAAAGTCATATCTTAGTTTCCGTTTCCAAGATATTCGCGAAAAACTAAATTTCCGACTTTTTGCCGTTCTATAATTTTTGTAGGCCACACTAAGCAATAATTGCTTGTTTTATGAAGCTTCTAGGATGGTACACACATCAATTCAACTGAGAAAAATCAAACACGCCATATAACTATTGCCAATGGTATCGAAATTGGCCTTCAAAGTCAAATTTTACTTGATTTATAGCAATTTCGTCAAACTAAACCATTTGCTACAAGCCATTCTATTGGCGTCATATCATCATATAGTTTAACATATGCACTAATTATGGTAATTTTTTGGCAATTTTGTCATGACCGCAAGCAAAGTTACAGCCAATAATATCCGAAAATTAAGATTAAAAATTTATGGGAGGCAAACTAGATTCCCACCCCAAATTTTTATAGCAGTTTTAAAAAGGCAACTTGATACAGCATTGGCTTAACTAAATATTTAATGTAATGTAAAATGACAACATTCATGGAATGCTACGTTAACATATGCGGATAGTATTTAAAAGAAAAGTCTAGTTCTCCCCTCTCTTTGGCGCTGCATGAAAATAACAACAGCTTAACGGTTTCCACCGCTGCAATTAATGCCCGCCAGTCGTTTCGGCTTTGTGCTAGCTGGCACCAAACCCAGATTGGCTATGTCTTTCCGCACCTGGTCTTCCCATCTCAGTTTCGGTCTCCCAAAGTCTTTCGCCTTCCGTTTGTTCATATGATTTACTGGAGCTTTTTCTTGCTTACTGGTAGCATGTCCTTTCCAGCGCAGAATTTGAAAGGATGATAGCATATTTTGAACTGGTTCAGAATAGTTGACATTCCTCTTATTTCCTAAGAAATTATTTGCGACAAGGCGAAAGTCGTCCCAGGCTTTTTTTCTTTTCCTTAAAAACAGATTTACAGTTATATGGAAATAAACTTACAAATTTTGTTTACCTTCTATGACTAGGTCGGAGTTATCATCATTAAATAAATTTCTAAAATGCGGGCCGACAAAAACACCTTCCTTTATCTTAGCTTCGCTTAGTCTGGAAAACTTCTGGCGTAGATATTGGAAAGCATCGGCATTTTTATCCATTGCTTTACCGAAATTCTTCATCAGTATTACGGTGGAAAAAACACCTTTTTTGGGTCAACTAATTTGCAAGAAGTCACCACTTATTTATATAGTTTGCCTTTCTGTCACGACTATCCCATTCGCAAATGAAGCAACAAAATTTCGTGTATCCTAGTTGTAGTCCTAGGAGCAGATCTAAGATCTTCAAATCTCCGCAAATTTGCCACTGGTGGTCATTTAATATGCAGCACAAAGTTTATCATGCTTTCATAGCTGTCTTTCATATGTACAGCGTGACCAATGGGAATCGAAAATACACTATTTTCGTTATGTAATAAAACAGCTTTTAAAATTGCCTTAAGAGCTATCTATAAAGAGTCTCCATTCGTGCTTGTTTTATGTGATGAATTTAGCCTCCAATTATCCACTGACATCGTTACAATATGCTAAGCTCTCATCACTTTCGAAATGTTGCGTAAATTCTTTTTGTCTACTGCGTAAAGATGTAATAGTCGTTCCACTTTTTAAAAGGTTCCATTGCTGAAGTCTCGAGCCTATAAGATCAGCTTAGCTCTTTGGTAATTCTAAGTCCCTTAAAAGATCATTCAAATCAGCTTGCGTTATTAATGTGGCTGTGCTGACGAACTAAGTTCTCCGTATTCTGAATTTAAGGAACTCAATCCAATCAATAAAACATTTAATGAAAATTACAAAAGCATAAGGCTCATTTATTAGTATCCAAGTAGCCTTTTTATAATTCTGCCCTGGTTCTACTATTCGCAAATGTTAACGTAGCACTCCATGAATGTTGTTATTTAACATTACATTAAATATTTAGTTAATCCAATGCTATATCAAGTTGCCTTTTTGAAACTGCTATAAAAATTTGGGGTGGGAATCTAGTTTGCCTCCCATAAATTTAAATCTTAATTGTCGGATATTATTGGCTGTAACTTTGCTTGCGGTCATGACAAAATTGCCAAAAAATTACCATAATTAGTGCATATGTTAAACTATATGATGATATGACGCCAATAAGTGTCCGACAAATAGAATGGCTTGTAGCAAATGGTTTAGTTTGACGAAATTGCTATAAATCAAGTAAAATTTGACTTTGAAGGCCAATTTCGATACCATTGGCAATAGTTATATGGCGTGTTTGATTTTTCTCAGTTGAATTGATGTGTGTACCATCCTAGAAGCTTCATAAAACAAGCAATTATTGCTTAGTGTGGCCTACAAAAATTATAGAACGGCAAAAAGTCGGAAATTTAGTTTTTCGCGAATATCTTGGAAACGGAAACTAAGATATGACTTTGACACACCACCTCGTAATCAGCATGAGTAGGCACGTTGGAATTAGTTAACGATGCTCTGGATACTCACAAAAGGTAACAATTTGTTGAACTGTGTTATCAATTTAAGTAAAAGATATTATTTTGGATCAGAAAGATATTATTTTTCTGCCAAATGAAATGAATAATTGATATTTTTGAAAAGTTCATATTAATCAAGTAAATTTCTAAATGAATTAAATTTTTTTACCTGTATATTCAAGATTTCTAACAATTGGTAGCACTTTCTGTTAATAACTAATTAGATTAATCATTGTTCATATGTTTGTTTGTTTAAAAGTATGCTTAACCTACCTTAAAGGATCTTCAATCAGGTTCAAATTTCACTTCACCTTTCACAGACAAATAAATTACCTGCGGCTCTTTTTCTTTTGAAAAATATTCCCAAAAATTTTCTGACAGATGCTTTTAACCACAATTCATAAACATTTGCACACAAATATAACAAAAAAGCAAACAAAATGCACAAAATATAAAATGTTTGATTCTATTTAACTTTGGCATCGCCCTCAACATTTTTTTAATTGTTATTGGTTGGGTGAAGTTGCATCTGTGAGTTTTGCTAAAATGTATCTCCAATTGTGTCTAAATTTAACAGCAGCCAAACAAATGTGTTTTTTCTTGTTTCCGAGCATTTTTCAGTCACTTCGTTGACTGCGCGGGAGGTGAGGGGTTGGGGTGGCGCCTGCATTTTTATGGCAAACGTCGCGACGTCTGGACGCGTCCGTCACCGCAAAGGTGTCAAAAATTTGTGCATGCTGCATATTTGACAGATGCAAGAGGAGAAACCGGGGGGCATTGTGATAAAATCGTGTGTCAATTCGATTTTTGACGTTAACCGCCGCCTAAACAACAACAACAACAGCTACAACTTTTTTTATGGCCAAAGAAGGGGCTGGGAATTGGTTTGGCTCGACTCGCATAGAACGGACGCGATACATGACATTTGTGGCAGGCGAATTGGCAGGCCTTGCAAATGTTGCAACAACCTGACTGACTCTCCAGGCGTGGTAAATATGTGCAAAAATATTAAAAATAAAGGCAGAGCTCAGTTGAAACATCTATCACGTTGATACGTGGGTTAGACATAAAACAAGGACGAGGACATTTAAAGACTTGCTCATGTATTAAAGTAATTCGCTTGTAAACATAAACAAACAAATCTGTATGAGTGTCTGTGTAAAATGCAAATTGGCATAGGATTTGCATTAGAGATGAGCGAGTATAGAATTATACAAAAGTCTTTAAAAAGGAACCACAAAAATTATTTTTAATTATTTATAAGGAACAATGAAATAACACTTATGCATTCTATTACTTAACGACAGTTTTAAGATGACACACATCTTTAGCTTTCAAAGTTTATTAAAGTAGTGACAAAATAAATGGTGCTCCCTTGGGGCTTCATTTTCATCTCCCTTTAGTGATTCGAGTTTACAGGTGAAAGTTCAAGAAATTTTTCCAACCACCGATAACAAAATCAGTCTGGAAATCCGAAGAAGAATTACTCTTGGAAACCCATAATACTACGGGCTCAGTAGGGAGTTCAAGAGCAGATCCCTCTCTCGAAAAACGAATGAGCAACACAATTCGTTTTTGATCCCAGCCCTGCAATACGGTGCAGCAGCAAGCAGATTAACGGCAGCGAATGAAGCGACGATCGGCGTCTTCAAGGGGAAACCTCTTTCGACCTTTAAAAGTTGGCAATGATTTTAGCATCCGAATGAATAACGAACTGTATGAGCTCTATAGTGACACCAATCCAGTGAAGCGGATGAAAAAACAGCGACGTATGGAGAATATGGTCATCAAACTATGTAGTTCATGCACTTGCATTGAAAATTCAATCACGACTTCCATATTAATATACACAATGCAAGCTTTTTAGGATTGGCCCATGCCTTTCTAAATTGTATCATTTAAAAGGAGATTACATCATTCCCCCTTGATGTCACATGTCCATAAAGTGGACAGCGAGAGCGACGAAATATAGGTCGCATTTTTGACAAGCTGCAACAACCGATGGGGATGGTGGTGTGCGCTGAGAAGCCGTTCCATTTACTGTGGCGCCGTCTTGTTGAAACCAAATGTCAACCAAGATTCTCGAAATTATCCTTCTTTTTGGGATAACCGTCCAAATCCAAATGTTTGGTTATAAATAAAAAGCTCCTTTACACAAGCAACTTACGACCCCTTTTAGTTGAGAAAGAGAAGATTTAATCGCCATTAGAATATGTGAAAGAAGCAAAAAATTTGGGTTTTCATTTCAATAGAGATCTCAACTGGAACACACAAGAAGTGTTTGCAAACTGTGATGCTTTAATTCTGGCAAACTGAAAGTTCCACATAACAACATTGCCCGATATGTTTATGGACTAAAACGCAGAGACCACGTATCCAGCTACTCAACAAAACTATTCGACCTTTCTCCTAACTCATGGACCAACTTCAGGATTTTATTACAACTGCACAAAATTATCTTTAAAAAACAACCACTGTATCTCTTTGAAAAACTTGAGTTCTCAACATCAAGACGAACAAATAATTTAGTTATACCAAGGCACAAACTTCTTCTATCAGAAAGACAATTTGGTGTTCATGCTGTTCGGATTTGGAACCAATTACCAAATAGGGAAACCGATAGGGAATAATAGAATAAGTTATATAGGAATATTAATACAAAATAATAATAATTAAATTAAAATGAATATAAAATTTAAATTTAATGATCATTTTATTAGATAAGTCGGAATATGTTTGTCAATGTTAATTCTGTATATTTGTGATTAGTGAATTAATTTATAAGTTTATCTTGTAGCATTACGAAATCGCACAATAAATCTAAATCTAACCATACTCCGAGCACCAGGCATGATCGGTCCCAGCATATCGATGACACCAACCTGAGCGACAGCAGAACGAAATAAGTCCGGACTGTAATAGATACAAGCGCCCACAAGAAGAGTTACCCCGTATGCCCAAGCGATCTTTGGTGGTGTAATTTAGTTCAGTTAAATAGATGACAGCTGATTGGAAATCGTCGAAAACATTTTGTTTATTTAGCAAACGGTCGGTATTGTGCCATTTGATGCCGAAGATTCGGATAGGCAAGAACATCATCGAAGGTGTCGATAAACATGAGCCCTGGAAGGGGGGCGGTTAAAAATTTTTAAATGTTATTGAAAATGCTAAAGTTTCTGAGCAGAAAGTAGACAGAATTTTACATTTCTTTGGGCTTGCTCTGAAGAATTTTTAAACTATTTTTCTACCTGTAATTCCAAACGATGATAGCATGCGTTCATTAAATCCTTCATAATCATACAAAAGACAGAGACGCGGGGTCGATTGATTTTCCATTCTTGCTTAATATAAACGTGGCAATCATATACAAATCTCTAGAAAACCCATCCAGCTTAAGATTGATTTCGCGGAATATCTTTGGCATAACAACAGTGTTCCTGCATTCCTTAGGATGACCATCCGAAAAGTATGCAACATTTTTTTATGGTGGGAGGGGGGTGGCGGGGGGCTTGTCTCACTTTTTTGCTCATAGCTTGAGAACCACTCATCCGATCTTCATCATTTCTTCGGCATTTCTTCGATTCATTTTGCTAATTACTAACTATCTCTAGAAGGTCCGAATCGTCTATCTTCAAAACTGTAGGAGATATAACGTTTTCCGAATCGCAGGGGCGGAAGGGGGCGTGGCCTTTTCACTCTACGAGTAACGGGTATAAAAAGTGTGAGTGTCGCTCACTCAAGATGCTTTGATGTGAAACATAATGCTAAGTTTAAGAGCTTAATTTCAATATCACAAGCTCTTTCAATGGCATTATATAAATCAGCAAGGGCACTTTTTCAAAAGAAGGAAACTAACTGAAAGTAGAAATACCAACAAAAACATCAATAAGTCTTATTTATTGTGCTATTCCATAATTAAAAGATGATGTTTCACCCACTCAGATACCACCCAGATCTTTCCCAGTACCCATCCAGATCCCAGCCAGACCCCTCTTTAGCATCTTTCCTACTTCTTGCCCTCCTCTGCCCTGTTGGAGTATTTTGAGTCTACCGAATCGGACCTCTTCTACAAAGCGCAGGCTTGTTAAAATTCATAGAAAATAAAGACAAAAATGTTTTAAAGAATTTATATGATTAAACCAAAAATTCGGTTAAATAAGTTGTATAATAACCTCCGTACCAAACCCTCTGCAGAATTTTTAAGATTTGCCATCCTGTTTATAATCACTGCTTTCATATTTTGTATGCGCAAATAACAAATCAATGTCAATTTGCTGGCCTTGATTGTTTCAACGCTTTGACAGCGACAATCTCAGCGGTTGTTGGATGGGATGACCGGCTGGCTCTTTGTGGTCCCACACAAATTGTGCCCCAGCCATGACCAAATTGTCCAACAACAATGCAAATTGCTTAGATTTGTGTTGGACCACAAAGCCACACACACACACACACACACACACCCCAAACACCTGACCAGAGTCACAGTCAGAGAGCACGAGTCGAAGCTGGCGTTGAAGGATTCACGATGTGACAATGTCGTCCATGCCATAATGTTGTTGCTCTTTGGACAACAAAAACTAAGCACAAACTGTCGTTGACAGCAACAAGCCATAAACTTGAAGTTGACAATTGCAAAAAAGCAAACAGAGGCACGGGACACGGGGCACGGGGCACATGTGAATGTTAGAGACCCGGACAACAGTCAACAGGCAATCATAAAATCAACAAACTATGAAATTCATCACCGCTCCAGTGAAAAGGCCTGGCCGCCTCGTTGACACTTCCTGGACTGGATTTGGATGTGGATCAGGCAACACTCCTCGACAGGCAACAGCAGCGGCAGCATCATCATTCACGGGGACCGGCGACGGGTAAGTGAAATTAATTGCATTGTTTTTGGCCAATGAATTCCTAGTTGCCAGTTTTTGTTTTCGGCTTAAGCGCCTTGACGCCTTTTCTGCTGCCATTGAAATGGTGGATGGAGAATGTGGAGGAGGGGCTGCGGAATGGACACAGCGCGCGTTCCCGTTTTGCTGTCCCCCTGGCGCCCTTTCTGTGACATTTTGCAGTTCATCACATGGTGATTGCCGCAGTATGTTGCACAAAACATTTCAAGCCGAGAACAGTGGGGCAAGTTGAGCGATTGCAGGATCCAAATAGAAACTGCGTAAAAATCCGACAAATCTAACTGCTTGTTTCGCAGTACAACGTTTAGGTTCTTTTTGGTCTTTTGGGTTTTAATAATTTCGGATCTTGGATACCGATTAAATGAACCCAACAGTTTCTTTTGCAGTTTCTGTTTGCGGGTTTGGTTCGGTTCAGGTTACGATCATCAAAACGCAGTTCCGTTCGGTTCAACACCAGTTTGCGCTCCTGTAAAATACAACAGGAACATTTGAGATTTTTGATAACCGGATTCTTTACGGATAAACAGTGTTCAAGCTTTGTTTCGATAGTTTGTCTTTAACATAATAAAATTTCAGAAAACATAGGTTTCAACTTGAACCAGGCTTAGACCACTGTGCGCTCACATGGAGTTTGTTTAGAGAGTTGCTCGTTCTGCTGCCTGCGCCTCCATCTACCTCTCTCTCCCTCTTCCTCTCAGCATACTATCTACACATCCTCCATCCTAGCCGCTTTATCGCGCTCTGGCTCTGGTCTCTGGCTCTTGCTCCAGTTAGTTACCATCATCAACATGTTGACATGTCAATGACTGCCTGCATATGTATAAGTGGGTGTGTGTGTGTGTGAGTGTGACGGCATATGTGTGTTGGTGTTGGTGTTGCAGCAGTCAAGCGCTAACCAAGCTCAACAGCGTTTATCACTCATGCTTATGGTCTTGTTTTTGCGGTGATATATCACACTTGACACTCATTCATTCAGTTTGGAGTTTAGTGTTTTGGGCTCGTTACCCCCTCCACTTGCACCATTTGAATTTCATCACTTTTGAGGCAAGGCTCTCTCTTCTTCTCCATCTCTCGCAATGGCAATTGCATAGTTAACTATCGTCTCTGACATTTTCAGCATTTTGGTGGCTTGATGAATGTATGAATGCTCTGCTCCTGGTCCTGCCCGTCATCATCATTGTTGTTGTTCTGTTTGTGTGCGTGTGTGTGTGTGCTCCTGTTAATTTGTTCAACGATAGTTGACTAGGCATGGGTGAGTGGGTGGGTTGAGCAATTCATTCACTCCGCATCATTCACATGCATTTTCGACACTGTTTTTGGGTCTTGTTTGTTTTTCAATTGCTTCACAAATGTTTATGCAGATGAATTGTATTTTGAGTTGTGTTTTTGTCTGGCTCTGGGTGGGGAAGGAAGGAGGACTTTTGGCTCCTTTGCTGTTTGATGAATGATGGCAAATGTTTGCTAAGCTTTCCATAATTTGACTATAAATTGTGGGCCACTGAGAAAACAGAATTATCCAAATGTGTGTTCACAAGAAGAGAATTTAAGTCAGTCTAAAATGTATAAAAGCAACTGCGACAGCAAATCTGGAGTTAATAAGCAATTTTTAGCAAGCTATAGAGACAATCAGACGACTTGTTTGGGTGATTGTACCAGCCCATCCAGCATTTTCCAGTCTTCTGTCACTGTTTTTCAATCTGTTTTGGGAAATGGTCCATCAAGTCAAAAAATTTGTTTACTAAAGTTCAACTTAGTTTAAAGTGGCTTAAAATGCCTATTTAGATACCGATAGAACCTTTCCTGATATCATCGACTACTACCATATCTCAGCTTTAAAAGGACGTATCCCAAACAATTTTGCGATTTTTTTAAGCGAAGCTATTTCACTTGGAATGCATGTGTTGGAAATGTCAAAATTGTTAGCTGCCTAAAAGTATGCAATGCAAAAAAGTACAGAAGCCCAGTTGTTTGTATTTAGTTCTTAAGCAAAAGTTTGTCTTTTAGACGAAGACATTTAGAAATTAAAAATAAATTAAAATGCATACTTATGGGAAAAACAAAATGATGTCATTTCGATCACATAAATTCAAAATGGTATGTCTTCGATTAAAAAAACCGTAAAATTATTTGGAATGTTTTATTTTAAAGTTAAGAAATATTACTTTTCGAAAATATTAAAAAGTTAAAGAGTAAATATTAAAGTATCCCTTTAAAACGCTTCTAAAAAGGTTGGAAATATTTTTTTTGAGCTACTTTTCTCTTACGTTACCAAATATCCCAACGTGATGTCCCATTTCCCAATACAGATTCGTGTTCAGTACGCTTATATCATCTAGAATCGATACCACCCCTTCGATAAAGTGAAAAATATAAATTTTATTGCCCGGTCAATCTGCCCTCGTAAATGCTTTTAAAATGCTATTTTGAGTTTTTACCGTAATTAATGATTGAGCATAAAAACTTAAGCGCACAAAGCAATGAATCTTAATTTAGAATAAACTATTTTATCAAGGACTTAACCCCTTTTGACCCCTTTTTAAGGCAAGCGGCTAGTATAGTTTCTAAGAGCAAATTTTTTTTGGGTATGCAGTAAGTCGTATTGACTATCATGGTTTTCTCCAAATATCAAACTATTTGAGCGCTTTTAATGAAACAATTATGTGATCCACTGCAGTGAAAACAACTTTACTAAAGCAACTAAAATATCCAAGCGGATGATTGTATTTTATAATACGTCTTTGCTGCTGGGTTTTCGCTCTAGTTCTCACCCAATTCCCACTAGCATTCCACTTTCATCCCATCTAAATCCCGCCCACATCCCACATCCATGCACCAACATTACGCAAGTGTGTTGTTGTACTCGTTCGACGGCTCAAATAACCACCCCTACTGTTTACTGTAACACATAACACATGTAACACATTGAAACTATTGAGCAATTCAAAAAAAAGAATGTTCTGCAGAGGAAAACCCAATACGAAGTGTACTTAAAATCCTAAGGTACACCATCCAAGTAAATACAAAAAATTTCAGTAAAGTCGGCCAATCTGTTTGGAGCTCTTAGCCATTTGAACACATCAACCATTCCTCCAGCCGGCAAGAATCGTTGACCTTCCGAGTCACAGAAGCCAAACAAAAACAAAACAAAAGAGCGTTTACGGCAGACCCGGCCGCCTAAGGCTCGCACGAGCCGAAGTCTGTCGTATTTTTAAGCAAACGCGAGCCGAACTTATGGTTGTGTAAATCGGTGAGCACTGCCTAACAAGTAAAATGCGTGTTGTCTGGAGAGAGCTCTCTTGTTTACTAACACATGCTCACTTTTTTTTCCTCTCCATTTGGCCGCCTCTGGTTTACGCTGAGCCTTTCGCTTTTTTGCTCATCTGCTGACTGTTTATGTGAGAGCGCTCAGTCGGATCGCTCTCCATAATTTGATATTGAATGAGCATAACAAAAATAGTTCAACTGAGAACAGTCAACTGCAACCCAAAACAAAGCGAAACGAAGTGTGTTACTCGGTAATAGAGCACGAACCGCAATGGGAAGTACGGTCAACAGTTATTTCCGAGCTCTGTTGGTTTCAGTTCTTTTACTGAACATTTGGCCGAGAGCAGACTTCCAAAGTGTCTTTCGCGTATGTATGCGTGGTTGCGAGTATTCCGCCTGTATGTATCTTAGTCAAAGACGTATGCGGTGAAGTCAGCGGAGTATGTATGTGTTTCAAAGGAAATGCAAAATAAATTAATTTTGTGTTGTGCTTAAAGTCTATTTAATTATGTACTTCAGTTGATGATCCGGTTTAAATCTATTCACTTACAGCTTCGATTGTGCAATACGTACCTTTGGTTCAGAGTATAAAAATGAATACTAGATTTTCGTATTTGGTTTTATAATCAAGTTCAGAGCTCCACCAGACAGGTGTCTTCTCTCCAACTTGCAATTAATTTAAGGTCTTGGGCTGCGTTAACTGCGACATCTCCATCTTTTGAGCATCTTCGAGTGCAATTGGCTAATTGATTTCGATTCTTTTGCGTCATCCGTTCACACGTTCGGTCCCTCATCAACACATTCTGCGCAGGCAGGGGGAAGGCAAACGTTAGCAGGACCTTTGGCTTGTCATTATTTGTCCTTGTCTATCTGTGATTTCTATTTTCTATTCTATTGCTAATTTCGAAAGACGCAGACACAGCAAACGAATGCCAGCGCAACGTTCGGTCAAAAGTTATTCGTCTCAGGGGTGGTAGGCGGCAGGGTTGGGGGTTGGGATTGGGGGGTAGCTGGCTCATTGATTAAAATGTTGTTGAGCTTCGGCGTTTGCTTCTTTTTAGGTATTAGCCATGTTAAAAGAATGTGTTGGCTACAAGTTTTTCTTTTAACTGAAACTGTCATCAAGTGTCTGAGCAATTTCGATGTGTGCAAACAAGTGCACAAGGGCGCGGAGTGGGGTGTGTTCTACCCTCTGCTTCACTGGTGCTGCTTTTAATTACAGTCGACAACAACTTGAGTTGCGTTGGGCAAGTCCAAGTCCAAGTCGAGCCATCAGCGTCATACTTGCATCATCAGCAGAAGCTGAGACAGAGGCGGAGAAGCTAACTTTTTCTTTGAGGGGGTATTACAATCAATATGGGGAAAGATGTAACAGTCTAGGCACAAAAGCAGATTTGCTATCATCAACCAGGGGTACCCGCAATACCTGTGAAGAAAATAAAGAAACATTTGGGAAAATCGACAATGGCCAGTTAGGTTTCGTTTTCAATTCAATTGCTAGCATATTAAGCTGACCCAGCTGAATAAGCGGAAATATGATCATTTGCTTTGCTAATAACAAACTGTAAGCCTGTTGGCTTTTGCTATAGTTGTAAAAATAGTTGTAAAATAAAGCATAAAAGAAACCGGTCACCTTCACCAGCTACTTGTTAGCCATGAAAAGCTTACGAAGAGTTCCAAGTCACATGAAATGAATATGCATTGAGATCTCAAAACTCACTAATTTTATTTCTTACATACTAACTTAAGATCTTATCTCCCACTGAGTCTGTCTGTTTCAAGTGTCTATTTTAATAATAACAATAGCTCATAAATGATTAAGGTCAAGGGAGTCCAGACCCTATGCGCACGCCGCACATTCGTTCTAGTTCACCACAAACGGATAGCAGCGCGTATAGTTCCCCCGTTTGCCTGTGTCATAAAACGACCACATCGAATAAAGGTACCGAAACAACCTTTAACTACTTTCTCTAACTCTCTTTGGTTGTGAGAGAAGAGCAACACATTTTTTGTTTTTCTTTTCCTCTCAGGTCTGTCTCGAACATTTTGGCAAAATTCAGGGACTCAAAAGGTCTTCCTCGTATATATCCAAGTTTTGGCTACAGCGCTCGCAAATGAAAATGTCCACATAAAAAAGACGTTGTAAAACCACACGCAAAAGGTTTGTCGTGAAACGTTTTACGGTGTGTCCGCAGAGAAATGAAAAGTCGATCCACACGAACATCGAACTCGGACGTCGAACTCTGAATTTGTGGATGGCATGAGCAGCTGTTCGAGCCTTTTTTGGACGCCCAATGTAATTAAATTTCTTTGTTTTGACAGTCAGAAGCAAAATCACAAGAAGGGTCAGCGTAAAAATCATTTGAAAAGCTTCATGAGGAAAAACAAATTGCTCTGATTAATAATACGAGGCAAAGATATGTATTTGGGACCTCACCAATAAAAATACTTTTGATGCAGTTAAAATGGAGGCTTATTGATTCGTATCTATTTAACATGCCATTCTGTGTGAAGAACAATAGATCTTAAAATCTGTCTTCGCATTATCAGAATACTCATAGCCCTAGTCAATCTTCCCGTATTTCCCCCTAGCCGCAAATAAGGCAACTGAGACATGGATGGTTGCTTCTGGCATCCTCATCTTTCTTCCAGCACGATTTGTGCGGAAGAGGTGCCCCCTGGCTACACCTTTAACTATCCGTATTTCATCATCTGCATTATTGTATTAAAGATTTTAGGCTCTCATTAATTTTCAGACATTTATTGGCGCTTTTGGCATTATTTGGCTATCTCAGCACACTAATTTGCTTTTAGGTTCCACACGCACAATAATTGACTTTTTTGTTCGCCCAAACAGTTTGGAGAGAGCGATATGGACTCTCTTTCTCTCTCACTGAAAGACACTCTCTCTGCTTATGCAAAACTCTGTCGTTCTCTTGAGTCTGCAACCTTTTCATTTTTTTATAGTGAAGTCTTTGAAAAAGTTTGACTGAATTGGACATGGTATGGAGTTGCTTCCAGACCACTCAGTGCTGTGTGTTCAACTACAGCCACTGAACAGTGAGAGGAAAGGAACCCCGAGAGAGTTTTGTTTTTGTCTTTCACAACTTCTTATGTGAAGAGAGAGTCTCTTGAAAATTCGAACGCAACAATAAATATGTGTTTGCATCGTTTTCATTTGAGAGACGAATGCTTTCGTGTGTATCAGACAGTCACGAGCAGACACCCACATCAGCAGGCAATAATCGGGTTTCTCTTTCTATCTCTGGAAATTGTCTTCATTTACGGTAAGTTAGTTCATTTCTAATTTGGGTCAGGAATATAAATTTGGTCTTTAGGATGGTTTAAAAGTTTCAGATTCAACCCGTTCAAAAGTGTTTCTGAGCATTATACTGGAAATTTATTTAGCTATGAGGTGAAATGTCTATCTTTCTTCTCTAGCCTTAACTGGCATTTCACAATTACTTCTAACTACTTCTTTGTTTTTTGGGGAAACAACAAATATTTCCAATTTTATTTTCACTGCATTTTTCTCTTTGATGGGGAAAACCACTTTGAAATGCTTCGCTCGTCTTCAGTTCTCCCTGTTTATTCCTCTCTCCTCTCTCTCTCTCTCTCTGTCCGAAAAAGTCAACAATGTCTTGGTCTTGGACATGGCATTTCATTTCACACAATATCCACGAATTGATGCGAAAATTGATTTCAATGCATGTGACATGTTTACCGAATTGTTTTGGAGCCTTGTAGGAGGAATCTGTTCTGTAATTATTGTAAGAACTGCAGTGCGCAGCCTTTTCGTTCTGGCAAGGGAGGGGGGTGGGGTCGCGCTTAAATCTTTTACAAATCAAAAGCATACCGAATGTGGCTTGCTTTGAGGCTAATTAGTGCGGTCATCCTCCTCCTTTTTTTTAATTAGAGAAGCGAAAGGACAAAGATGCGTTGGGACAGGCAGAAGAGCGTCAGTGTCGGCAAACAAAAGATATCAAGAATTTCATTTCTTAGCCCAAGCGGAGGCGGCAATTGAAGAAGGAAGACGACAACGGACAACGGTCATCACAAGATGGTTAAAATAAAGAGAAAATGCCAGCGAATTAGCAAAAGCCACAAAAGGGAGCAGTAAGTAGCAAGGAGGACGATGAATTGCCCATGTCTCCAAGTTCCCGTTTTTTCCCCCATTTTCTTATTTTTTGGTTGCCCTGCAAGATGCGCTTTAAATTCCACTGATAAGAGCTAACGGCGACAACCAAGCCAAGAAGCAGGCGTCAGTGTCAGGCGGCAGGCATAAGAAATGTGTCCCAGACAATTAGTGTCGCAACTGGTCAACAAACAGGGCCCAGATTCAGATTCAGGGCGGGATTGGAGATGAAACTTTTGCATGAGACTGAGAGCCCACCTCTTCGAGCACAAATATTTAAAAATCCAAAAAGTAATATTCATTAAAAAAGGCCATAAAAACTGCCCCAACTTGATGAGCAGTTTTCCTATCTTTCCCGTCAAAGGGTTTCTCCCTTCTCTGTTCACTGTGTGAACAATTCATTTTAATGCGGCGACTAGCCATGTGAGAGGACGGGCAGCAGAAGGATGCCCATTGCCCGTTTTGCTTCTTCATATTTCGTACTTGAAACGTAATTACTTTAGAAAATAATCGTTAAAAGTAATGGTCTGTATCAAATATATTAAAATATAACGCAACGATGGCGGCGTTGGCAACGGAGACGACGACTAGGGCCAGGATCCAGTGGAAGAGAAGGCCCTCGGCAACAACGTCAGCTGCAAATGGGACTGGGCATTCGCACTCGTCATGTCAGGAGTCGTCAAAGCGCGCACAGCATTCGTACGTCAAGCGAAAGGAGTCTACGCTCCATTGGAGGCCATTGCACAGTGGGCGAAATATGCCAAACCTTAATAACAACGAGAGGGTTAGTCGGAGTCAGCTCTTAACGACATTGATATAAGTGTAACTCATGGAAAGATATGATCACATGACATGAGGGGCGACAGCACAAAAGTATGCAACATTTTTATACCCGTTACTCGTAGAGTAAAAAGGGTATACTAAAGTCGTGCAAATGTATGTAACAGGCAGAAGAAATCATTTCCGACCATATAAAGTTAAGTCTTGATCAGCGTTAACAGCCGAGTCGATATAGACATGTCCGTTCGTCCGTCTGTCCGTCCGTCTGTATGAACACCTAGATCTCAGAGATGGTAAGAGATAGAGGTTTGACATGTATGGGACAAAATGCTTCTTTTATCTGCACGCAGATCAAGATTGTCTTTAATTTTGGCCACGCCCCCTCCCGCCCCCGCAATTTGGAAAAAACGTTTTATCTCCTACAGTTTTGAAGATAGACGATTTGTTCTTTCTAAACATAGTTAGTAATTAGCAAAATGAATCGATTTGCAGCTGCAATGATAAAGATCGGATGAACGGTTCTCAAGTTATGAGCAAAAAAGTGAACCAAGCCCACCCGCTTCCCCTCCTCCCACCCTAAAAAAAAATTGGCGGTTTTTTGAATTTTTTTGGAAAGTCTTTCCATTATCTCACAAATCAGTTTAATGGCATCAATTAAGGTTTTCCTGATTATAAAACGCTTAAAAATTTTAAAGATGATGTACCTAAATCGTGGTCAGAAAATTCGTCCAAAATTTCAGAATTGCAAGGACTTTCACAAGTTCTTCTTGCTGTTCCATCTACCCAAGTAAGCGTAGAACGTTTATTTTCCGGTGTGAAGCTTATAATGTCTCTGCAAACAAATCAGATAGATGAAATCATATTGACCGTTATTATGTTTATAAGAAATAATCCCTTTAATTTCCTTTCTTTGTAACTAATTTTTTTTTGAGTTCAAATATTATTTTAATCATCTTATGAATTTAAGCTTGACCATTTTTAAAATTTTGAATATGATAATTTATGTACACATACATGTGTATAGCTTGCTTACCCACTGTGTTTGGACTTGTTTTAAAATTTCCGAAAATTCGATTCGGTTTGATTCCCTGGTTTATATAGATTGTTTACAAAGTAGATAGATTGTTTCAAAAGTCCATATATTAGGCAATAACTGATTCATTTTTGTCCCTTGAAATTTCAATTTGTAAGTGTATTTAACTTCGCTTGCCAAGGCAAAGTAATGGTACGACCGGAATAGAGTCAATCTTCTTCCTTGTAACTGCCTCTGACTATACAAAATAAAAGAAAACTTTCTAATTGTACACAATGTATTCCAACCACAGTGCCTTACTGGCTAACTGTTGGTTTGGCACTTGGCTTGGGACTTGGCCATCAGTTGAAATGAGTTTTTATCAACGTCTGTCTGGACGTATCGCAGTCGCATCTGGTCTGAGTCGGAGGTCCTGGGCACATTAGTGAGCAAAATTTTATTGCACCTCTGTTTCTGGTCCTGTTTCTGTTTCAGTTTCATTCATAATATAATATAAGAGTTGACATTAAAAAAGCAATTCGCGTTCGGCATTTCATCTGCCGGAATAGTTTTTGCCGCTGCCCTCCCTCCGCCCACGAAGACCTTGCGTTCATAATGCATAAGGCAATTCCCCTGCCCAGAGGCCGTAACGCTCCTTCTCCTTTCCAGGTTCCTTTGTATGTTAAATTTAATTTCTTTTGTTTCGTTACTCGCACGTCATTTGCAAAATGAAATTATTACAAAATGTTTTTCTCGCTCTCATTTGCTTGTCTTTGACTTGGCTTTTGCCATTTTCCATTTCATTTTTTTTGTGCATTTTTTCAGCTTCTTAAGCAGCAGCAACAATTCCCGCGGGCATATCATCTGCTTCATCACTGACTTAGAACTTTGCCATTTTCTCCATTTCATTTTTCCTCTTCCTTTTCTGCTTTTGCATTTCTTAATCATTTTTGAGTGTCTTAATTTAAGTTGTATACTCTGGTTTTAATTTCGAGTGTGTTTTGGTTGGGAACGCTAACTGGCCCTGATAGTATCATTAGCATTTGCCACAGTTTTCCCCGCACTTCACATTGCTTGAAGTATTCTTGAGGCCAATCCAAACGAAATGGCCAAGAGGAGAATTAAATTTGGGAATAAACTTAAGATTGGTTTTATTTTATTTTTTTGTTCGGTGCATAAGATAATCAAGTTACATTTACACGTTGAAATTGAAACGTTCACTGAAACGAGGGAATCACTGATCAATTTTAAAAGACAAACAAGACACGAAAGTAATCTAGAATCGCAACATCCCTATCAATAAACTAATAAAGTTCTAATTGTGTTGCCACCCAATTACCCAAAATTATTAAATTTAAGACAATCCACCCTTCAGATTGTAAGATCTAAAAATATTTGCCTTGGTGATATGACATAAAGCCCATATGAAAATTTGAGTTCAATCACAGATAAAAATCTAGCTAAATAAAACAAAACAAACAAAGGGTCTAGCCCGATAAGGGAAGGGGTGCGGCCTAAAGTCTGGGATTTTGAAATATCGCATATAATTGGATAGATAACTTCAAACCAAACTGATCTGGCCCAATGTTGGGTCATTTTGGTGCCATGTCCTTGAGATAGCGTCAAAAATCCTTTTTTTTATAAGCTTTTCTTTAAATAGAAATATCTCGGGAACCAGAGTACCTAGAGACATGAAATAAACTGCCAGTGAAAGAGAATTGATCAAAGTTTTCGAAAATTTAATAATTTTTGACATACTCTGAAAACATTTTTGCTATAATTAAAAGAAAACTTGAATGTGATGGTTTTGGCAGTTCGCGTTGGACCGCCACCTTAAAACTTTTCCTGGTATTTCCCCCAACCTTAGAGCCAATTATCAAAAAGTTTGAAAAAAATCGAAGATACGGTTCCTAATGAAAAATTCAAAAATATATATTTGCTTATTTTACTTGCTCGTAGTCTTCACTATTTTCGGGTATTACAACATTCGCTTCATTCGCCTCAAAAATTCTTGATAAAATTGCTGCTGGACGGATAATGAGTAATTAGTATCTTGTAATAAATCACACTTGCAGCATGAGAACAACAGCCAGCAGTCCTCTTTCCGTTGGGACAACTACAGCAATAACGTTGTACGCCATCTATGCTCTTATTGTTTGGAATAAAATCGCCGTAGACAGGACTTGCTGTTAATATTCCTCGAGCGAACGTCGAATTTTATTATTGAGGGACTCATTTTAACGAATGAAGCATCAATCGTCCTGTCCTCATTCAGGATTTTTGCTAGGTATGAGACTGCTAGCGACAGTTGGTAAGATCCAGAATATAATACCTTTAGCTCGTCTTCCGTGAGTCTTGGAAATTACAAAAGCGATGATGTATTCATTGGACTTAATAAACTTCTTCTTCGGTTGTAACGCTCTTGCTCAACTTCTTCAGACAAAGTACTCGGAGCCATCATACGATTTTTAAAATGAGAAAGTATTCTGCTTCCTAATTCTTTATCTGAGTTCAACCTCTGTCCAAACTTGTTGTTGAGATACCCAGCGATTCTGCATAGATCACCAACTTTGTTGAGATATTTGTTGTCCAGGTTGTGATGAAAAAGTTTATATTTTTTAGCAAATGATCCATGAACGGCTTCGACAACCCACCTTATTTTGGTGATTTTTCGAGACTCATTTGCTTCTTCGGTGTCCAGTTGAGCTTTTTCCCTTTAAATGCTGGCATCAGAACTCTAAAGCCTTTTCCTTCTGTCTCACCAACGACATCGCGCCCCTATCCACAACGAATATATCATTAGGTCGCAAAAGCCTTATTAAATTAGTGTGGGCAAGAATTTTTTTCATAATCGAAGCATCGTTTTCTTTACCATAAAACGGACCGCATATGTCAAGAACGAAGCCATTTGTGATACAAATGGTAAAGGGCTTGCATAAATGAGTTTTCTTCTGTCCCGAATATGATTTACGTTGATATAAAAATAAGCGAATATATATTGTTGAATATTTCATAAGGAAGCGTATCTTCGATTTTTTTCAAACTTTTTGATAATTGGCTCTAAGGTTGGGGGAAATACCAGGAAAAGTTTTAAGGTGGCGGTCCAACGCGAACTGCCAAAACCATCACATTCAAGTTTTCTTTTAATTATAGCAAAAAATGTTTTCAGAGTATGTCAAAAATTATTAAATTTTCGAAAACTTTGATCAATTCTCTTTCACTGGCAGTTTATTTCATGTCTCTAGGTACTCTGGTTCCCGAGATATTTCTATTTAAAGAAAAGCTTATAAAAAAAGGATTTTTGACGCTATCTCAAGGACATGGCACCAAAATGACCCAACATTGGGCCAGATCAGTTTGGTTTGAAGTTATCTATCCAATTATATGCGATATTTCAAAATCCCAGACTTTAGGCCGCACCCCTTCCCTTATCGGGCTAGACCCTTTCCAACTAAAGAGGATAGAAATGGTGATTTCAGGAGAAAAACAGAGGAGGGAGAGTAATGGATATGTCGAGAAAGATCAGGAACGTCAAGGAAATCCATATGGTGGTATCGGCTTCAATGAAACTATAATCTTTGTACAACAGTTGGTGGATTTAAGCGTTGGTATCAAGGAATATATTTAATTGCATGACACTGCGTGGACTAATTTTGCTATAAATATTGGGCTGATTTGTGGATCTCCTTACGGATATACAGCTTTATCAATGCGAAATCTTATTCATTCAAAAATGGAAAGTTGAGATTCGCAATGGAAATAATTGTATAATCATTTTTCAACATAAAGCAGTGGTGCCCAAACACACACTACCAAGCCTTGCGATTGTGTGCGTAGCAGCGAAACTCGAAGAAATCGTAACTATGTTAAACATGGGCTATAAGCAAACAAACAAATGTGTGTGCGTGCTATTTATAGAGCACACGTACTCTCTCTCTATGTGTGTGTCGGCTGCGACGCCAAATTATAACTTGCTGTCACATGTGATAGGCAAATGACACTTTGGGCACCACTGATATAAAGCCTTGAATACTAATAGAAATGAGACAGGGGTGCCCAGGATGAACCTACAGTCGCGCAAGCAAAAACCACTACAAGAAATAGAAAGAGGAACCCGATTTTCGAATAATAAATGTTGTTGCTTTTTAATTTGCCAGAGACATAGGAGAGAGAGAGTCACATATGATGTGGTTGTTTATGGTCTAAGCGCGTCAACAACAAAACCTTAGCTCGGAAAAAAAGAGTGATGGGAACACGCATTTAAATTTCTTGTTGCGCGGGAACCGTACTCGTACCAGCTATTTCTTTGCGTCAAACAACAACGAATGCGTGGCTTGCGAAATGAGCTTAGGCACCCCTGCCCTAGAGACACAGGAATATTTAAGAACTTTTCTTCGTAGTTCAAATATTGTGTAAACATAAAACCCCCCATTATGCTCCGCCAGTTCGCGTTATTATTAGACTTTGGATATTTAAAAAAAAATGTTGTTCATGGTGAGTTATCCGCGGTTTTGTATGCAACATAAGATGGAATATTACATCATGGATCATTACATCATAAAGGGCATAGCAGAATAAGCATACAAAAACTGCCCCCACTCCGATCAAAACCAAATTTATATATGTTGTTACCACCAATGAAAAACTCACTCTCCTAAATTCGTAGTCTTCTAATCGCATTGGGAGTAGAGTTATGAGGGCGGAAAGATAAATCAAAAAAGTCGTTTATCTTAAGAACCGCTTAACCGATTTGGATGGGCTTAATATATGTTGTAAGTGTCCACAGAACAATGAAAAAAAAATAATTTTTGCACATTTTTATTGCCAATTCTTCGGCCCAAAAAAAATTATTGAAATTTTCAAATAGTTCTTTTACGGTGTTCCTTTTGCGACACCGACAGTTTTTTGCTGGTTTTTTCATCAAGAGGTCCCTAACAACATATAATTTTTGCACACACATCCCAAGTGTGCCTCATAGTGAAGTATAATTAAACGTTAAATTAGTATTTTTCATATATATTTTATACATATAAGGCACACTGTAAATCAACTTAAAAAGGGGAAAAAGGGGAAATTTTCTGTCAATTCTGTTTGAGTAGTTACAGTGTGCTCAGTATTATAAAATATATTTGTAAAACAGTTCACATGTTTTATTGGCATTCACTATGAAGATGATTCCCGATAACCGTGCAAAAATTTTACATTGTTAAGGATTTCTTATTGAAAAAAACAGCAAAAAAACTATAAGAGTTGAAATCGATTTACACCTCGAAAAAATTATTTGAAAATTTTATTAATATTTTTTGTGCCTAAGAATTGGTAATAAAAATGTGAAAAAATAATTTTCTGAATTCTGTGGTGGACAGTTGTAACATATTTTTAACGCATTCAAGTCAGTTAAGCGGTTCTTAAGATAAACGAGTTTTTTGTTTTACCTTTCTGCCCTCATAACTCTACTCCAATAGCGATTAGAAGACTACAAATTTAGGAGAGTGAGTTTCTCATTGGTGGTAACAACATATATTAATTTGGTTCTGATCGGAGTGGGGGCAGTTTTTGTATGCTTATTCTGCTATGCCCTTTAAGTCAAAGTCATTTGTTACATTCTCCACGTGGTGTATTTTTTGTCAAAAAATTGTGTGAGTGTCGCTAACACTAACAAGGCTTTGATGTGAAACATTATGCTAAATTAAAGGGATTAATTTCAAAGTTACCAGCTCTCTCAATGATAATTAAATCAGCAATGGAAATCTTTTAAAAGAAGAAAACAGGAAGTAGAAATACCAACAACAAGATCACTGGCTGCTGTGTTCTTCCTTCTTTTTTGTAATTCTATTAAGTCACTGTCGAGTCACTGGAAAGTCACTGTTAAGTCACTGTCAAGTCACTGTAAAGTCACAGGTTAGGCACTGTTAAGTCACTGTTTACTTACTTTCAAGTCAGTGCTTAGTCACTGTCAAGTCACTGTCAAGTAACTGTAAATTCACTGTTAAGTCACTGTCAAGTCACTGTCAAGACTCTGTTTAGTCACTTGTAAGTTACGGTTTAGTCACTTTCAAGTCACTGTTAAGTCGTTGTCAAGTCACTTTCAAGTCATTGCTTAGTCGTTGTTTAGTCACTATCAAGTCACTGTCGAGTCAGTGTTAAGTCACTCCCACTTTCCTCCCACTTCTCACCACTTTCTTCCTCTTTCCACCCACTTTCCCCCTTCACTTTTCATCTTCTTTCACCCCTCTTTTACCCCTCTCCACCTAGGACACTCTGCTAAAACACCGACACACAATATGCATGACGTCAGCGCAGCGCTGAAGCGTCACGTGACGCTGAAAACAAATTTAAATCATACTAAAATCTTTCGCATCGAAATTAAAGATTTTTCACATTTAAAATTCAAATCCAATTACGGACTTAACGCCCATTAGCTTAATGTCCTTACATAGGGACCAAAAAAGTTTTGATTTTTATTTCAAGGTGTGATCGATGGGCTCATGTCCGTGGGCTTTATGTCATGTCATTCAATTGACTAAAATATATGACTATATAAAGCATTAATTTTTAGATTTTAAGATCACAACAATTGAAAATGTTTACAACGCATAACTTTTTTTTTACCAAAAGAATTGTCTCTACAAACTTTTCATGTCTTTCATTTTACGGCTCTTCTTTATGACTGCCTTATCTACAGTCGCCATCGTGATGGCCTCATCATATTTATTTTTTGCAACATTTTTCAACACCACAATACGAGGATCGTTTATCAACTGGCCACCAAGTCGCAAGCCGGCAGGATCAACAGCGACAGAGATAGAAAGAAAGAGAGACAGGGTGTGCGGAAAAAAGAGAAACCTGAATAAATTACGCACATCTGTCAACTTTTGAATTAGCCATTAAGGCACAAAATGTGCAACATTAATAACTGACAACAGACTCGATTTGATTCGTGTCCGAGTGAGAGAACCAAGTTGCGCTTGCGCATCGTCCTAATTGAAAGAAATTACTTTGAGTCTAGCATGTCATTTGTCAACTTTTTGTGTGGAGTTTTGCTGCGGGTGATACGTATTATGATTGAAATTAATACCTCCTAAAGAAGTGGGTGCCAGACTCAGTAAATTATTAGATGTGATGCAGAGGGCAGACTGCTGCCATTGTTACACGATCACAATGAGAATTCGCTTTGTAGAGATCTTTACACTCTGAAAAAAATTGAACATTAAATCCAAAAATTCTTTTGGATATAACTGAAAAAGTTTAGAGAGAAGACTCGAAAAGACCCGAGAGTCCGAGTAGAAAAGAGTTGAAATACCTAAAATAAAGAATGGGTGAGGTTAGGGACTGATTCCAGTCTACCGTCAAATTCTTGTGCTCGATTCCGATTCTGAGACCCATGATTTCTGCCATAATAAAGAAAACTTATTGCTTTTATTCTAAATTTTAATTCCTTCAAATTTATGCACCTCAAACTGGACATTGAAAGAATTTAGCGATTTGAATTGGAACTTGTGCCCTCCCCTCAACTAGTCAAAGTGGATAAGCATAAATTGCAACTTGGTGCCACAGCGATCGTGTGACAGAACGAATGACAAGGGGTCGAGCATAAATTATGGCGTTGGTTGAGCGTTAATCGCACATTTTAGTTGCCACAAGAAGGGGAGAGGGCCTAAACGATTGGCAAATCGACAACCGCCAGCAACAGCAACAACAACTTTGTTTCAGCGATAACAATCACGAATGGAGGAGCAGCAGGAGCAGCAGCAGATCCTCAGAGAGCAGTGAGAGATGCAACGGGCCAGAACATAAGCAGCAACACAAATAATTCGCTTTAATGAGATCGCAATCTCGGCCATGCGTGTGAGTGTGTGTATGTGTGAGACAGAGATGAAGATGAGCAGAGTTGGGAATCTCGATCTCGATCATTGAGCCGAGCTCAGCATCAGCTTTAGCATCAGGCATCGATGCTGTTGGCTGCTGTTGCGCTCATGTTGGCTGTCAGCGCTTTGACTTGTTCTCTGCCAACTTGGCCAGGTTGTAGCCTCCGCTTGTTGACATGCTCAGCATGCTTAGGCTTACAGCCGATGCCAAAGTGGACCACATGACGCGGAGTACAGGGCATACATTAAATTGATGGACTCACTTGTTGTTGCTGTCTCTGTCTTTCAGCTTTCATCAAAAAAGTTCGCTCATCACGTCGAGGTGACAATTAATTGCCACAATTAGTGCGACATGTCGACGTTGATTAAGGTTGCAGATCAAAAAAGAAAATTAAACAACTTTGAGTTAACCATTTATCATGAGGCGTTAGACCGAACAGAAAATACTGCTAGTCTTATATAAAGGTGGGGGAAATATAAGTCGCTAAGAAAATGCAAAGGGTTGAACTTTCAATTGGCACCAAGTCAATGAACGGCTTGGGCTTGTTTAAAGAACATTTTGTGCTTGCAATGTAAATGCAGAAAGAGAAACCAATGTATTTGTTGAATTTTTTTTAGTTGGTTTAAAGAAGTAAAATAATTTTTTATTTTATTTTAAAAAATGTACCTTCTGACTTTCTTTTTCTTTAACTTAAACCTCCTTTCTTCTATTCTTTTTTAACAAAAATAAATCAACTTCGAAAATATCCAGTGGATCCCAAATAAGGATAGTTGACTATCCAATACAATGGAGAACGAAAATATCCTGAGGATCATCCTATTACTATCCTTTTTTCTCAGTTTGCCCTTTGCTGAGGAATAATAATAATAATAATAATAATAATAATAATACTTTATTAAAAATCAAATAACAGATGGTTTGAAAAGGCATACAATATTTCACAGAGATGTTGAGTTTTAATAAGGTAATACGGCTATGACTATCAAGTCGTCAGTCGGAGAATTATTGGTGATAAAAATTATTAATATATAAATTATTTTATTATAGTGTGAAACATGTTTGCCACTCCCTACCTTAATACAAACTGCTTCCCCGCTCGTCGCGAGATACAGAATCGTTGGGGTATGGGAGCAGCTCCCAAGTTGCACCTATTAAATTAAAAAACAAAAAGAAACAAAAATTTTAAACATAAAAACTAAAAATATTCCATTAAAATTTGTTTTCGGTATTTTATGGCATGCTGCAGATATAGTGTTAAATTCTTCCACTTAGTTCCTTTGCTGAGGAATACAAACTGATAAAAAATTTGGTAAGATTTAAAACATAAAAAATGTTTTTTCTTAAAACCAAACTCCCACAAACAAACACTTAAAGTAAAATGTATATTGGGGGGATTCTACATGTCCATGTTGTTTTTTTGGCCTTTTCATACCCTTGGAGAGGGTATATTAAAATTGTCCGGATGTTTGTAACGCATATAAGGAAGCATCTCCGACCACATAAAGTATATATATTCTTGATAAGCATGACGAGCTGAGTTGATATAGCCATGTCCGTCTGTCCGTCTGTCCGTCCGTCTGTTTCTATGCTATCTCCTCCGTCAGTTTTAAAGCTATCGTAACCAAACTTTGCACGAAGTCTTTTGGTATAAACACGCTGCACATTTGTCGGAACCGGTCGGATCGGATGACTATAGCATATAGCTGCCATAGGAACGATCGGTTGAAAAACTAGTTTTAGTGAGAAAAACTTTTTTGTTTTCAATGTAATCGTTCCCAACGCTCGTATTTATAAGTTTTCAATGATTTCACATAATTTCACTAAAGTTTTTCGAAATCGGACTACTATATAGTATAGCTGCCATACAAAAGTAAGGTCTGAAAAAAAGTCTTAGTGAGAAAAACTTTTTTGTTTTCAATGTTATAGCTCCCAACGCCCGTATTTATAAGTTTTTAATGATTTTACATCATTTCACCAAAATTTTTCGAAATCGGACCACTATATAGTATAGCTGCCATACAAACTGTCAGGCACATATCAAGCTCCAAGGGTATATAAACTTCGGTCGAGCCGAAGTTAGCTTGCCTCTATTTTTATACCCGTTACTCGTAGAGTAAAAAGGGTATACTAAAGTCGTGCAAATGTATGTAACAGGCAGAAGGAATCATTTCCAACCATATAAAGTATATATATTCTTGATCAGCATCAACAGCCGTGTCGATATAGACATGTCCGTCCGTCCGCCTGTCCGTCCGTCTGTATGAACACCTAGATCTCAGAGATGGTAAGAGATAGAGGTTTGTTATGTATGGGACAAATGCTTCTTTTATCTGCACGCAGATCAATTATGTTTCAAATTTTGGCCACGCCCCCTCCTGCCCCCGCAATTTGGAAAAAACGTTATATCTCGTACAGTTTTGAAGATAGATGATTCGTTCCTTTTTGAGATAGTTAGAAATTTGCAATATGAATCGATTTGCCGAAGATATGATAAAGAGCGGATGAACGGTTCTCAAGTTATGAGCTAAAAAGTGAACCAAGCCCCCCTCCCACCATAAAAAATTGTTGCATACTTATCGGATGGTCACCCTAAGGACCGCAGGAACACTGTTAAACATGTTTTTTCATGAGTAACGGGTATATCGAAGTCGGTTAAAGCCGACTTTAACTTACGCTCTCGTTTTAAATAAAAGATTGTCTGATATGAAAAGTAAAAACGGGGTTATAATCAGTATAGATGTCGATCTGGTCTGACCCTCGAAAAAATTTATTATTTTTTTTTTTGACAAAATTATAATTGAACGTTAAATCAGAATGGTGATAATTCAGCATCGATAGTGTAATTGGAGATATCATGGCCGCTAGTTCGAAAAACGTGGTTTTGGGAAAAAATTGTGGCACATTGAGAATCCCTTCTTAAGGAACTTAGACTTCAAACTGCAGTAGGAATCTCCAGAATTTTTGTGAGTCTGAGCTGAATCTCTTTCGCCGCTTAATATAGATCAATCGGCAAGTTTGAATACTGAGTTGAACTGAAGACAGGACTGTGATTTTGTCAAAAGCAGCAAAATGCATCTTCCTTGAATAGTTCACCTTGTTAAGATGCAACAAGTACGAAAATCCCACCACTACAAGGACTCAACCAGAACAAGTATTCAACTAGTACGAGGAACCAGAGCTGCAAATTGGTTCAGAGTTGAATCGCTCCGCAGTCGGAGACTCCGGGATTTTCAAGAAGTCCGAACCCAACCCGAACTAGAGCAAACGAGTTTTACTCCGCCCGAACCTGAAACGTAGCAAAAAAAGTTAAAAATAGGTTCGGTTTAAAAATGTGATCCACTCTGGGGTTACGACGTATTTGCATAAACGTGTGTTGAGCAAGGTTGTTTACATTTGTGGGATTTGTGACTCCATTAAATAACCTTTTCATGTCAGCTGCATTGAATGACATTACCGAATACCCAAACACGAAGTTTTGATTTTGCTTATAAGATACAAATTGTTGGATATTAATATGGAAAATGTGGAAGGGACCTACAGTTGAACGCCGGATCCGAACGGTAAAGTTTGAGAATTTGCTGGCGCCAATAGCTGGTGAAGGTGACCGTATGTGTAAAAGCTATTTTCTAAAGAAAGAAAAAAACTTTTATTTTTAGATGTTCAGAGGCGGGATCGAACCCACGACCTCCCGCCCAGCAGTCCAGCACACTAACCACTGGGCCACATAATTCAATGAATTCAAATATAAATTCCAAATATTAAGACTCTGAACTACCAAATATGAATGAAATTAAGGTTTAAGGTTTTTCCAATAAACATAAATTTTTTTGAGTCAGCAAAATCAAAGGTATTCCTGAACCCCCGGTTCGAATCTGAATCAAATTTAACCGACTTTCTAAGCCCGCTCCGTGAACCCGAACCCAAAAAGTTTCAAGGATTTGAATCCCTCCCGATTTTTAGGCAGCTCTGATGCCCACAAAAGGTCTACCAGGTACCAATGCAGCAGAGAAAAAAACCATATATGGCGGCTCTTCTGACACTAGTTAGTTACTATTTTTAATAGGTGTAACTAACTTTATTTAATATAGCTTAATCATTAAAAATTATCGATTGATCAAATGGACGCGTCGTGGTGGCGAGGTTGTAGGCTCCTCGTATGATAATACTTTAACAATACACTTTAAAAACTTGAATTTCACACACTGCTAAATTGAGCTTTTAGTTAGATTGTTGTTGTGTACATTAGTTCGTCAGAATCAGAGGCATCAAATTGGTTTGCTATATCTCAGATTTATTCATTCGCATCTCTCAAACTGAATTGAAATATCTTTCAACCATTTCTGGCCGCAATAAATTGCATGTAAATATTTTGCAAATCATAAAAATTATTATTTATAATGCGTTAATTTTGGTGCTTCACCCTGGTCCATAAAGCAGTTTGGAGTCATAGATTTATGGCCCATAGACTATGGCCTGATGGAATCCATGAGCTGTGCCTGGCCTATTGTCAGACGTTGGAGATGACGACGTCGACGACTATGGCGGCGGCGGCGTTGGATGAGATTTTCCATGCACGAAATGTGCGAAAATTATTTCTGTTGTTTTATTTATGTTTACAAACTGATTTATTTGTGGGGCTGTTGCGCTCCACTCCGCTCGGCTCAGCTGAAATTTATTTTGACAGACATGCATATCGCAAGGATTGGAAGTGTGTAGACACTGCATCCGTTTCAAATCTGCATGGCCTGTCATGGGTAGACGCACGTGATTGGTTTTTCGTGCAGTGTTCATGCCGTTAGAGTTGCCCTGGCCAAATGTGAGCTGTTCTATCCCAAATGGCTAACAATAGATTAAAGGGAATATGTGTAACTTCCACTTCCATATTTATCTTTGGGCATCGCGTATTGTAATCAACTTTCTTTCGGCCACAACAACGACAACAATGGACAAATGCTTTTGCCGAATTTCTTTCTGGCTTGCCATTAAAAGTTAACCATCATAAAGTCCATCGGGAGCACTGCGCACCGGTGAGTGGACCCCAACAACAATGGACAATGAGCACATAAATCAGTGTAATTAATAGAAAACTAGCCAAAAGTCCCCATGCACACACACACGCATGCGCAACAGGTCGGTGTCCCGCCGCAGACCACGTGCAGGACCAGATCCATTTTCGTCGCATACCAATGACCCAAAACGTTAAACCTAATTAAAGAGCCAAGTTCCACAACTGAGAAATGTTAATTGCCCGAGCATCCACGTCTTGTAAACAATTTCCAGCATTTTCTTGGGCAATTTATCTCACAGTTTGATGCAAACGCATAAATCTCTCAACGCCCGCGCGCAGAGGCAATATTTCAATTTCAAATTAAAATAAATATTTAAAATCCCCCAAATTTATTATCAATAAAGCAAAATGTGAGTACCAACCCCCTCACCCCTTTTATACTCCAGGGTATCAATTCATTCAAATCACTGTCCATTCATTTGGCCAAATGTCCAAAAGGGTTTCGTGCGGTGCGGAGCCCACAGAAAAGTCACCGGCAATAAGTCATCAGGCAAAGGACTCAAGTAGTTTGATGCTTAGATATCAGTCGTGTCCTTCAAATTACAACCTGATTAGACTCCAGGGACAGTGGCGAAGCCAACTCATCTGTTGTGGCTAACGGGCAGGCAGCACAGGGCCGGAAGATGGAGTTAAAATTGATGTCCTCTGTGGGTTTTCTCGGTTGAGCTCAACCTGAGTGAATGTGAAAAATATGCCAAAGAATAATTTTGCTTAAATGCACAGTTTTGTCCAAGGCGGGACCAATCCAATAGAGAAACGGCGACAAAGCTTTTCTTGCAAAAACCAACATAGAAATCCGTCACAAAATTTCACACTCACAAAAATAAACACCATCCGGAGCACGGAGTCAGGACGCAAACCATGCACACAGTTTGTTGTGTATCTTTTGGATACACGCGCGATTTGTGGTATTTTTGTTGCGTGTGCTTGTCGATATTTGAATTATTTCCATCGCCACTTTGCCCCACAATCCCCCGGAGCCCTGTTGTGGGCCCTGTTTTGGCCACAATTGTGGCCTGAAGAGTTCGAGTTGCAGTTCCGTTTGCCCACCCATCGGCGGTTGTTGTAAATCAATTGCTCGCTGAGTGCCTAATGTGCTGTCGATGGGTTTACAATCCGTCAAAACAGTTGCCATAGACGAGTGCCAAGTGCATCATTGGCACTTGCGACCTATTAGCGAGAGCTTCAAATAAACAGAAATCGTATTTAAGTAACTTATTTGTTGTGGATCTTGCCCACGAAAGATCGAGCCAATGGGCTTCCACTGGCCAAGGGCAAGACGAAGCCTTAAACCTGCCGGGTGAGTTTTTCTTAAGCGAAAAAATGTAACAATGGCAGCAGCTATCAAAAGTTACAGCCTGGCAATGTATCAATGTCAATGCGGGACTGGGAGCCGCACCTACCCATTGGTTGCAGTAGCCCCTGGAACCCATTGTCCGCGGCGGCTTTGGCCAGCCCAAATGTCAACTATTTGAGATGTTCCGCCTGGGCATGCTCCTCTCATTGGTGGAGCAGCGCTGGGGCCATTGTTTATCCGGCTGGTTCCCCGATATATGGACTTGCCTTGCTGCTCGGTTGTCGTCGCCGCGTCAAGCGAAGCAGCAGAAAAGAAAACACACACAAGCACACGTAATCGCATGCCAAACAAAAACACTCCATAAGCAATAATAAACAAATCATTTTGCCAGCCCTATTCCCAGTCCGGGCCCACCCGCACACGAACCGATATTGATTCGATCGCGCGGCTGTCAAGCCCGCTACGAGGTGGATTTCCTCCATCCTATCCCAGCTGTGTGAGCTGTCGAAGCACTTGATTTGAGTTTTCATAATTGCATGTCTTCGATGGAGACTTGTGGGACAACCGCAAGAGAAGAGAAGACGCACAACTGTACGATTTTTTTTCCGATCTATGACATGTCTCACAGTCTGGTCCATAATTTTAAGACTTGCAATATTTGTACTTTATTTCTATGGCAGAATATTTTGAGAAATTTCTGCGATCTGCGAAATTGTACAAAACTAAAAATACGAAGAAAATAAGATGTTGAAGAAGAAAAGCTATACATAGATATGGTAAATATCAAAAAAGGGCTTTACAGCCCCAAATGGTCAAGCCAAGCTTCTCTCAATCATTTGGCGTGTGTGCTTATACTTTTTCGCAAAAGAGAAGCGCCGAATCCGAACGGCAAAATTCGAGATTCTTTTTAATGAGGGAAAAAAACTGTTCAGAAAATAAGTCGCCTTCAACTCAAAATAAGAATAAGATGTTATCAAAATTCTTGAGAACAAATGTTCCAAATGTTTTCGGAATGAGTAAAGTTGTTCTCAGTTGGATAATATTTGTATTAAACAACAACAAAACCGGTTTTCAACAAAGCATAAGTAGCCCCCTGGACGTGCATCTGCAAAACTGTTCAACGGCTGAATTGTCTAGAGCGTCATTTCATACGTTGAGTGCATAAGGTACCGCGCTCAAGTCCCAGTCAATCCCGAATACATTTTTCTGTGTTTTTCTGAAAAACTTAATTGAAACGAGCCACGTGGACTGGGTCGTTGAGGCGATGTTTCTGATTCCTATGAAATCTATGGGTGGAGGGAGAAGCATTAACGCGCATATCCAGGAGTCTTGCCTCCCTTCACTTTCAATCAAAAGAGGTATGTCCCCGTTCCCTATCCCACCCACACCTGGTCCAAGAGCAATCAAATTTCTTTTCCAGGTGAGTTTAAAATGTTCTTGAAAACGGAACAATATTAACTCAAATCCTGTTCTCAAAATATGGAACAATATCAACTCAATTTGCGTTCTCAATAAATTGTTCTTGAAGTGAGAACATTGTACTATACATGAGAAAACTCATTCATGCATCCTTTTTGGTAACGATTGTGCTCGTTTTGAGTCCAAAGTTCTCAGTTTTTTCCCTCTGTGTAGTTACTTCTCAGCTTCACAGCCAATAGCTGGTGACCGAATGTGTAAGCGCTACTTTCTTAAGAAAGAAGAAAACTTTTTATTTAATTATTATTTTATAATTTCAAAGTCAACATTTAAAATCTTAGAAACCAGTTCGCGCGAAAACAAACAGACAGACGGACAAAGCTCAATCTTTTCTGATGGTCATGATGTTCAAGAATATATAAACTACTTTCTATGAGTTGCAAACTTCTAAACAAGATTATAAAACACTTTTCAATTGTATAGAAAAATTAGAAAAATTAAAAGAGAGAAGCGAGCGTTGTTCAACCTACAAAACCAAATTGAAAACAATGTTATAGCCTGTTTTCACTGGCATCAATTATTATCATTTTCATTTGTAAAATTGTGCCGTTTCAATTGACAAATAAAAAATAGCAGGAAAGAATTTCTGCAAGGCGCATTGTCATCGCTCTGAACTATCAGCAGAAATTGAGACGCCACCAGAACTATTGAACTACTTACTCATCGGCTTGGATCCAGACTCAAACCTGTTTCTGAAGTCCTTAGATTTAATATATGGTTTAAAATGAATTTATTTGGATCAACAGAAAAATTGCACAATACAGCGGCAAATGATCAGAAATTGAACTCAAGCTTCAAAATCAAAGGCTAAGTGTACCATAAAGTTGCAAATGATTCCTAACGAACCACATACAATTTTGCAAATCTTCTTTTTGGGCGGTGAAGACGTCAATCATTTGGATGCACGTTGCGGCTACAGTATCCTCAAATCGCTTAACATCAATTCGACAGGCGAGCTGGTCTCCCTTTTGAATGAGAACAATAAGTTATTGGCTTTCATTAAGTCACACCTGCACGAATTGCAAAGCGACAACTACTTTATTGCTATCATTCCTGAAAAAACACCAGCTTGAGAGAAAGTGCGTAGATTTAATGCGCCTGGCTTAAGGCAAATCGTTATATTTTATTTAACAACCGAAATATTCAACAAAATATTTACTAGAAACTATTTATACGGCAGAACATCAAAACCATGATACAACTATATAAGGTAAGGTCCTCTCTGAGAAAGCTCTCTTTTCGGGACTCCAAATTTTCATTTTGTTCCTGTCATTTGATTGAAAAGGTTGAGTGCGCAAATTTTTTTTTTTTTATTTTCCGACGGGATTTCAATTTTATTTGCAGCTTGTAAAAATGTCGAGCCAATACTGTTGCGTATTAGAGTTGGAAATTTTAGTTCATTTTGATGACCTAGTTCATTAGTTCATTTTTTCATGAACTATAGTTCATTGTAACTTTGGTTAAGCGGTTTGAATTTGATTCCCTCTGACGCCAAATACTCACAGCTGAAGGCTCCCTGTAATGTGTCAATGTCGTTGGTGCCCTTGGCCACCAGGGTAAATGTTTTGGAGCAGCTTATCCTGCGGATCAATGAAACTTTTGCAGGACTCTTGGGTAAATTACACATTGCGAAGCAGAGCGGCCACAGCATGTGGAAGAATCTGTGCCGAGGAGGAGACAACACTTAGCACCTGCTGCTGGGTTGGCTGGAAAATCTCATACTTTGGCTTTGAGAAATGATAGTCTCGTAGTCCTGCTATTTGAAATTTTTAAGTGTGAATAGCTTGTTAAATTCATAGAAAATTATTATTAAATGCAGGCCCACTAGATTTTCATATCTCATGTATCAGACAATGAGTAAACGCCTTAAAATTTGCTTCAGTGGTAAAAAAAAGATTTATAGTTTAAAAAATGAACTATAGTTCAAAAACTGAGAAATACATAGTTCAAAATATGAACTATAGTTCAAAACCAAGAGCTAGTTCATTAGTTCATTTTTAAGACTAGTTCATTTAAACTAGTTCAACAAAATCACAACTCTTTCGTTTCGTTTAAAGAAGTCAGTTCTGGATTAATGCAAACGCGAGTAGAACTCTTGAATGTGTGAATCGGTGAACACTGAATTGCAAGCAAGACGCCTGTGGACTGGAGTAGAGGCGGCCAAATGGAGAGGACAGAAAAGTGCGCTTGTGTGAGAGAGAACTCCCTCAAGACTACAGTAGTGTAACTTGCAATGAAATCTCTTCCGCCTCTGGTCTGAAGAGAGCTCTCATGGCCGGCAATGAAGTAAAAAAGGGTTCCCCTTGAAGAGAGCGCGAATTCGTGTCTGTGTCTTTCTTTAGCCCAGGGTTCCCCAAGCAGAGAGCGCTAAAACGTGACTGCGTCTCTCTCTAACACACAATGAAGTGTGACATCGGCAAACATTCGGCAAGTAAGTTCGTGCTCCCGGGGGCTATTCCTGGGGAACTCTGCTCTAGCCATATTGTTACGGCACTGCATTTTGGGCTGTCACCGGCTAGCAAGTCATTTCAGGGCGGGATCTTAACCACAGACCGCATCGCGAATAATCACTACAGCGCCATTAGCCGGCAACACTCCCAAGCAGCGATTTGGCTTTATCAGCTGCCTTAACATAGGAGCCATTTGATAAGTGCCAAGAGAATACCAATAAAATTTAGTCATGTATATAATAAGTGTTTATTATTCTAAGGCAGACCCGGCCGCCTAAGGCTCGCACGAGCCGAAGTCTGTCGTATTTTTAAGCAAACGCGAGCCGAAGTTATGGTTGTGTAAATCGGTGAGCACTGCCTAGCAAGTAAAATGCGTGTTGTCTGGAGAGAGCTCTCTTGTTTACTAACACATGCTCACTTTTTTTTCCTCTCCATTTGGCCGCCTCTGTTCTAAGGGTGCTTTGCTTTTTGTTTTATTCTCTCTCTCTCTCGATATAAGCAAAAGCTGTCAGTACTCGATAAACTCTGAATGCCATACCTTATATAGTTGTATCATGATCAAAACTTTAATTACTGTCAAGGAATGCCAAGCTTCATAGAAAATTACCGAAATTATTTTTAATAATCATTAATTAAATTTTGAGGTTCAAGTATTGAAATAATTGTAATGATTTCTCTTCTTCTTAATTATCCCACCTTTTGTTAAAAACTTCAAACCACTTCCCAATTAGATCCCTGGGATTCCAAATAGAGTTTACGTACGTCTACATTATCCAATGAATTTGACAAAACGGCAAATTGGTTCTTTATACCGATGTTGCGCTGGGCCATTCCCATTATAGCAGAAACACTGCTTCTATTTGATTGTGCCTTACTGTAGTCTGTACCGTTGCGGTTTTGCCAATGTCTATCAGGAGGCCTGCCAAGAACGCCAACTGCTGTGCAGAACGCAGCAGCAGCCGATCGTGCGCGATCTCCATGGAGAGCTGTCGGTGCGAGCTCCCACAACACCGCACAGAAACAGCAACGGCTAACAGAATCGAGCCGAACCGAATCCAAGCGAAAACACACTCTGGGAACTCTGTTGATTGCTTGAGTGCATATGAGTATATCGGGGCTGGCTGGCTGCTGCTGCCGCTGCTTATTTTAGTTGGGCAAACTGTCAAAGATATCCCAGCTTGTTGCCACCTTCTCTTTGGGCCCTCTCCACCAACCCCCTGGTCTAGTGCGGTGCCTACTTTGTGGCCATGCAGATCGCTTGATTGATGATTTGTTTATTTTGATATGTGTGAGGAGGGGCAAATCACTTCGCACCCAGTAGAGGGAATAAATTTTGCCAATATGTTGGCGAGTTTTTGTATTGGGAGCAGCCACCCCAGAGCGAAAGTGCGAACGGTATTTGTTTTTAATTTATGAATTATAATTTCATGGCGCATTTAGCTCAACCAAAGTTTCCACATAGTTTTGATATATTTCAACAATTGAACGAGTGAGAAAGTGAATCAAACTCGACTGGAATACACCCTGTACAATGAACAATAAGTTCAAGCGGCCCAAGTGCTATCAAGCTAAAGCCAAGCTAAAAATAACAAAATGATTTAAAAACAAAAAAAAGAATAAATATTTTAAGTAAATTACAATTACAGGTTTTAAAAACTGAAAACGACTGTTCCGAATTGATCCACCCATAGAGGTTATTACATTAAGGGCCGATTTCACATCTTATACATAGAGCTATTTGTCACATAAACTAACAATTAACTGTGTAAAACCGATGACCGATTGACACATAGCAGCTATCTGGTAGAACAGAAATCGGCCCTTAGAGTCTTAAAAACAAAGTTTGAAAGTTGCCATTAAGATCTACTTTTATAGAAACACTTTAATAAAATCAAAAATAATACTTATGACTACCTTTAAGAGGCAAAATAGTTTAGATTTATATCAGATCTAAGAAAATCTTAAATTTTCTTCCAAAGAATGTTTAAAGCAATTCATCCCGAATACACAAAGGGTTTAAAGCGGCAATAGGCACAACATTTCAGTTTGTTTGCAGTCCAACAACATAAACAGCGAATCTCGGTACCGCACACTGCACCTGTTGCGCCGTCTGCGTGTGCACCCATCTGATGTTGAGCACCGATCCGCATGAACTAAATTGTTGCAACAAACTTCGAAGAGAGGCAATTGCGACGCCATTCTATGAGTGACTGATTCCGCTGATTTAAAGCCCTAAATAATCCTGTAAAGAGAAGTATCCAGTGTTTCAGTGAACTCTTTCTCTTGCGCATACCCATTCATTTACTTCCTTCAGTACAGGGTATTCAAATTCATCATAGGTCAGGAATGCGTACATTAAGATTTTTGCTCAATCCCAGTGTATCAATCATTTGAAGGTGTTGATGGAGTGTAATATTCAAGAATTTCGATTTCTTTAACCAAAATTCCGAATCCATTCGAATATTCTAGAAGGGTCAAAGTACAGACCAAACAAAAGAACTTCAAGTACAACAAACAAAAAATTGTTATTGCTGGCTTCCATGTCTCTGACTTTGATGCAATGGGGCAGTGAGCAACTAAATTATACCGTCGAGAGTAATTTACGTGCTTTCCTTCTTTATTATACATACGAGTATGACCCCATCCTCGATATGTCCCGCTTCAGCTGCAGCCTCACCTCAATGTCCATGTCCATTACCATGTGCCTCTCCTTTCCCCGCTCTGCTATCCACTTGGATTTTGTTTAGGTTTTTTTTGTTGTTGTTGTGGGTGATTTACAGACACTTTGACGTCCGTCCGGGTGACGGTTGACCCATTAGTGGGCGAATGCCCAAAAGAACCCAGCAACCCTTAGTCCTCAGCCTTTGTATACGTATTGGAATAGAAGTGGTAGAGGTAAAGCGAAAACAAAATCATGAAATCATTGTCCATGATGATGTGCAATACATTATCCATTCACCGGACTGAACTGGACCTCAAAGGACTTTGGCACGAAATCCTTTTCTCTATCTCTCTGTCTGTCGCTTGAAGTGTGTTTGGGGCAATGAGTGATTTCAGCTGGTCGCAATCCTAGTGGGACATATTCATCAATAATTCAAGAACACTTTTCACCCGTTTTATTTGGCTGTTGTTGGTTTTGTGCATGAAAATTGCATCAAATGTGGTCCAAGCTAGGCAATCAGAAGCATGTTTTAAAATAAAGCCTGAGCTTAAATTCCACATATAATGTTTATCATGAATAAAGGCTTGGAAAAATCTAACTTAGTTTTGCTGAAAATTCGGTAATCGGTATTGATTAGCTTTAGATGTATCTTTTTGAATGGAGAAAAACCGGCACAAAAAACAGACTTTGATACACCCGTTACTTATGGAAAAAAATGTTCAATACACTGAGAGAAAAACCAAGAGTACTCGTACTTAAATCAAGAATTTAGGTGGATTCGGGATCTTTTTTAAAATTCATAGAGCTTACAATATGCACACTCAGAGAAAAAGTAGAGAATTTCACTTTTGAATCAAGAGTATTCATTCTCAAAAGTACGGCAAGAGTGTTATTTAGAGACACGACCGACCCGTCCGAGCGACGTATGGTGTTGGTATTCCTTCCTCACTCACCGTTTATACCCACCCACTTTTTTATAAGCTGATTGATTTTACATACAGACAAAAAACAATTTTTACTTACTTTACTGTGACTCGGGCCCCTCAAGACTGAACGCACGGACGACGGCGCGTTAGCTCACTCGGTGATTTGGCATCAGCGAAACCTCTCGTCCAAATCATACTTAAGAATATACGCCGCTCTCAGTGAGAGCGCGTTCAACGCTATTCGTTCTTAGTTTGCTTCCCCTCTCTCGCTTTGCCTCTAAGACCCAAATTGAGAACGAATTTATCTCAATTCCAAGAGCGAAATTCTTGACATTTTATTTTTTGATTTTTTAACGGTCGATTTCGAATTGAAGAACGAAATGGTCTTAAATTAAAACTTTTTTTTTTGAGAATCAAGAATTTTATTTCTATTTTGATTTTTTAACGGTCAATTTTGTATTTAAGAACGATTTCGATTTTCTTCATAATTTTTAGACCTCGAGATGGAAAAACTCAAGTTACTTTTGGTTTATAAACTGTTTTTGTTAGAGATTTTTGTATTTTCCTCGTTAAGCATTAAATCAAATAGTTAATCAATTGACTTTAATTAGAAAGCAAAAATCCAAAACATTGAGTCTGTCATGCAGATGCCTTGCCCGTTTACCCCCTTCGTCTTACCGCCTAGTATATAATCGCCTGATAGTCCAGCGATTAACGCTCAATACGGTCGCTGATCATGCAATAAGCGGGGATAAGTGAGCAGCAGGCAAAACAGAGGCTGGCAAGAGAGACAGAAGCTGCCCACTGACATTGGGCCAACAAACAGCAACAGGACCAGCACCATCACCAGCACTTGGTAGTAGCTGGTTGGGTTGTGTAAAAAGTCTGCGGCCTCAGCATGCGCCCTGCTGCTGCCTGCCTGCCTGTCCTCTTCCCGGGCTGATCGTTCTTATTGGTATCGCAGCAACGCGATCGAAAATGGATTTGTATCAATATCGACTCACTAACATGATTCCAATAAATTAATATGCATACATGGCAGGCAGCCAGACGACGTGGACTGTTGTCTGGAGTTGGTACGAGATCTCCGATCGACATGGCAACACGATGATGCATGTGCTGTGTCTCTGAGTTGTGATCGTGTTAATGTAAATAATTGCCAGACCCGGGCGGAGATGTAATTAAAATCTCTCTCTCTGTCTCGTTGTCGCTGTGGCTCTGCAGCGGCTTCTCACTTTTCGTCGGATTTGGTCGTTTGTCTGCTTGTACGAGAGATTCGTCTTGACTGATATGAGTCCAAGGCATACACGCAAACCTCGCCAAAAAGAGTTGGTTGCGTTGTCTCGGTGTTGACACTTCACGAGTTTAGTTTGGCATTTGGCGAAAGAAAATCTGTCTAATTGGATTTGTTATGGAAATTAGTTGGAAATTGGAGGAAAACCGAACTGCTGTCCCCCCCAATAAGGGAATGGAAAGGTGTTGCCTACTTACTTACTTACTCGTGTGTCAAGAGCCCTCGCCTCGAAACATTCTACTGTCCTCGACCCGAGCTTATTTATGGCCACAGATGGTAGAGATATCACACACCAGACGAGGACACATCAGAGGGCCAGAGAGTGTACAGCTTTTGCGTGGATATTTTAAAACAGATATCGACCGACATTTCACAGGAATCGAGGCTGAAGCTTCTGCCACTTTCATATCGATGCATTGTTGATTAGTCTGAAAGTTTGCAAAGCCAAATACAGTCACGCACCCTCTCGCACACTGTGAAGTTGTCAATCACTCTCGCCCTGCCGATCTCAATCTCTGCTCGGTGCCAAAGACGCCATGTCATTATTTGTGGGAACCAATCCACGACACAAGAATTTGTATATCACGCAAAAAATCGAAAATCATTACTTTGCGTCCAGCAATCAATCAATCACTGGCACAAATCAAACATGTCAGAGACCAGCTCACTCACTCGCAAGTGGCAACTGGAAACGAGTTCAGCTTGGCCTCACAATGGCGCACATACGAGTGTTTGACAGATCATCTCGAGGTTCGAAACTATCATCCAGTTGATCCCAACTTGCTTCAATTGTTAGTCGTGCACTTGAAGAATTTTTTTTTATTTGCCTGGGTTTCTTTCTCGATTTCTGTGTGTGAGTGTTTTTTTTTTTATTTGAAGTGCACAAATAAAGGTTAATGAGCTTTTTCTCATTATAATTGTTTGGGTGAGCTAAAAATATGACAAATAAAATTGTATCACATTTTTCTAGATCAAATCAATGCTGACAAACAGTTTGAACGGCTCAGTATATGAAAAAAGATAATTGAATTAGATCCATGAAAATATTTGGGCCTGTTCCAAATTCATCATAATTGTTAGATGATGTCGGGCCAACCCGACTTCGACATACCCGCTACTCAGGGAAAGAAATAGCTAATAGCTAACAGAAAAACAAGTTAAAAAGTCGGTCAAGCCCAACTATAACATACTTTGTACCTGGAGTAGAAGCTGAATCCAATGCTGGTGCTACGCTCATCTGTAAGTCTCTCTCCCTTTCTTTCTCTCTCTCTTTCTCTCTCTCTCTCTCTCTCTTTAGGATTGTGCGGTGTTAGTTGTGAAAGGGTGGGAGGGGGCGGGGGGAGGGTGGTTCACATATTTGCTCATAACTTGAGAACCGCTCATCCGATCTTTATAATATCTTCAGCAAATCGATACATTTTTCTAATTACTAACTATCTCTAGAAGGTACGAATCGTCTATCTTCAAAACTGTACGAGATATAACGTTTTTTCCAAATTGCGGGGGCTGGAGGGGGCGTGGATAAAATTGAAAGTAAACTTGATCTGCCTGCAAGTATAAGAAGCATTTGTCCCATACATATCAAACCGCTATCTCTTACCAGATCTGTTTGTTCATACGTACGGACGGGCAGACGGACATGACTATATCGACTCGGCTGTTGATGCTGATCAAGAATATATATACTTTTGCCTGTTACATACATTTGCACGACTTTAGTATACCCTTTTTACTCTACGAGTAACGGGCATAAAAATGATTTCGTAAGTTGCTGTTTCGTGAGTTGCTCTAAAGTTCACGCGCGATATTGACATATCGATATCGCTACGCCGCCACCCGACGTCAACGTGTCACGCAATAGTCACGCGATGAGAGATGACTTCGAAGGTGTGAAATTTATGTAAAAAGGGTTCCCCAAGGAGAGAGCGCTAAAACGTGACTGTATCTCTCTTTAACACACAATGAAAAATGACTTCGGCAAGCATTTGGCAAGTAAGTTCGTGCTCACGGGGCCCTCGCTGGGGAACTCTGATGTCAAACATATTTTTCGTGCTCTCCATGGCGGTAGACATACATATACAAAAAAGTGTTAAGGTGCGGAGTTTTTAAATGAGTAGGACTATTCGCAATTGTTTTTGAAAGGATATCTTCTCGAAAGGATAGATTACGCTGGCGGCGTCCTAAGCACGCCAAGAGTCAAAGCGTTGGTTGAGTATCCATCGCAACTAAAGGAGGAAGCGATGCTTAGTGGCAGTTAGCTCCACTCATGCCGTTTTCGACCAACTTGTCGGTACATGAAATGTGTTCTTAGCCATGCATATAAACAAATATGTGCTGATACTCTTTTCAAGAACCTTAGCTCCTCATACGAGACAGCTTTTTCTACAATTTAATCGTCAGCGGTCTTGGCCTATATTTAATGGGCTGGAGGAGATTACCTGCTGTGACCGGTTGGGAGTCCCAAATACACGCTTGAAGCAAAACCCGACATCAGCAACAGTTTATGCCCCGAAGTATAACATGCCAGCCCTTAGTCCTTTGGCTATCACATAGATGGCGCGGTGAGGTGGCTATGTAGGTTTTCGTGTAGCTAACTTCGTGTAACAAGTTCGGTATAAGCTGCGCCGAAAGCGCGGGCAGACTCTTCTAGTCAACGATGGCACACTCCTCATGTCGATAGCATGCGATTAATATCGACAGGTGCCTGCAGCTATCGCATGAGGAAATTGATCGGGGATGCCACAGCGAATCTTCTTTAGCGATGGTCATCAGGGCCGATCAGTCACTGCTGACGCTGTCAATAGTGGTGGCGATAGCAACCGTGACGACGGTAGGAGCTGAAGTTTGTAGGAGAACATCTGAGGCTTGCTGTGATGAGCCGTTGCAGTTGCAGTTATGTCGATTATAACCTCACGATGAGGCCTTTGCTTCGATTAAGGGTCGACAAGCAAGTTCACCTGAAAAGGCTGAGACTGCCTCTCGTCAAGCCAAGTGAGGGTTGATAAACAAATTCGTTGATGTTTTGCCTTGCGTTGAGGGGTTCGTTCAACCTCTTTGTGATGCCTTGCGTTGAGGGCTTAGTTCTGCCTACAGTTGATGGCTTCTTATGGCTTTGCGTTGAGGACTTCGTTTTGCCTAGCGTTGAGTAGAGAGTAGAGACTCGCGTTGTTTGGTCGAAACGATTTTTGTTGTTGAGGTTAATGAAAAACATGTAAACGAGGTTTGGCCAGGCAATGGACGCCCGTCTATACGTCGCGAATTACAACCACATTAATGATTAATTGTCAATTGTTCTTTCAGTAGTGGTCACCAATGTCGTTATTCATGAACTAAACATTTTAATATCTTTTGTCATAATTTTGTTTGTTAAAATACGTTGGGTGTTGAATTTGGCTAAATGTAAATTAAGACCTATTTAACAAGTCTTCTCCTCCATATTTCGTTCTTAAAAAGTCCGTTTTAACTAACTATATCCCCTGAACAATTCGTTTCCTAACAAGTTCACGCGAAAACTGATTCGTTTCAAATTGCTTACAATTCTCATTCTCGAGTGTTGATGCCCAATTTTCAATTTACCCAATGCATTTGAAGTATCCCATAGAGCAGCTGATCTTCACACTTTCAATATTTTCTTTACCACCTTCCTGGACCCCCCTCCAACCACCCCTACAACGACGACTCGATGTTTGTGTTCTGCAATTAAATTCGTATTCTCTTACAATTGAGGCGCTCAAGTGGAATTTCCACGAATATCATGGATATGGATACGCTGACAAGCCGATTGAGATGCAGCTGCAGTCTTGGCCCGGCTCCGCGTACTGATTCCTAGGCTGTTGTTATTCTAGGCCCAGTTGGGTACTCATCGTACTTGGGTGCGTGTGTGTTTATATTGCTCTTGGGTTTATCAATGGAGGGAGAGGAGAGCAGGAGAGAGGCAGCGACTGCGTCTGAAGCACCTCCATATCAAAATAATCAAATTTTTGATTGAGTGCAGTTAGTGCGTCTGTGTTTACACGATCGACAATCGAGCGATTCATTGCCTAAGCTTGGCTGGGTTTGGGATTTCATTTCGTTTTCGTTTTTCGTCCAATCATGTTGTTGATATTGATAATGACATTGAGTGACTCCACACTCGAGTGCGAATGCATTCGCTCGGCTCGGTGCGGTTCGGTCGATTGTTTGCGCGGATTTTTGATTTCGAAGCTGAGGCTGAGGCTGATGTCTGTCAATCGATGAAAATCCGGCACAATTCGATGGAATTGGGGAATTGGAATTCAAGCCTTTGGCTCTGCTCAAGTTGAATGATGATTATTGACATTATCGAGAGACACTTAAAATTTGTATATGTAATGATAAAGCGCAATGGTATATATTTCAAGCGGGGCGCAAACATAATTTTGTAATTGTTTTGGGGTACATATGTGATACACTTGTTGATTGATACAATGCACTTAAGGAGATGACAAGTGAAAGTAAGAGAAATATATTTGATCGACTTTAATCTTACCCAAACAACTTCAATGATAGGGCTATTTCACCAGTGAAAATATACGACTAATTCCAGCTATTTCACAATTTAGCTTTAAGTCAAATTATCAAATTTAATTTTTACTTTCAGAGGTAATCAAATCTGATAAATTGTATGTAAATCTCCATCTCCATGGCCAATGCCCGGCATTGAGGTCAAGTCCTGTCCTGCATGGTTAATGTCTTCGTTTAGCGTTTAATTTTGTTGCGGTCATTGGGTGGAGTAGAGTTTCCTCAGGCCCTTGTGACGGATTGCATGGAATGCCTGGCACCCTGGCTTCCGCCCCCCCATTTACTCTCCTGGCTCGGCTCTGCAGCACTCATAATTCATTCGGATAACAACACGAGTCGCCTGTTTTCTGTTTGCAATTTCATTGCTGAAGGGCTGAACCGCCGTTGGTGACACTTTGACACCATTTTTGGTGCGATGATATGGCATTCATCTTGACAGGCATAACTGCCTCTGATGCCTATGCTGGCGCTCCGGCCCTCTCTGACTCATGTTGATGTAGTCCGTCCGAACGTCCCTCGGTCGGGTGTACGTGATGCATTTGCGTCACTTACTTCAATGTTGCAACGCATTTTCGGTCACCCAAAACACAAACACACATACACACAACCTCACACACTCCGGCCCGGACAGGCAGACTGACGGACAGACAGCGCCAGAAACATGTTGCATCGTCGTTGGCAGCTCCTGCCCTGCATAACCAAAAAATGTCCTTGACACTTAATTCACGCTGCATTAATGCGAACTGAAACTGAATGAAGTTGTTCTGCTGCTTCAGCTGCATCACCCTTCACAGTGGGGCGAAAGCATTAAAACAACTGATGATTGTGAGATTAAAGCTCATTTATCGCAGGGGTTTGATCAGCTTCACTTGACGAACAATTTGCACTCCTTGCATGCCGTTTTTGTGGGCAATTCTAAGGACCTCGGTAGTACGTACAATAACCACTCTTGTAGGCAACATCACTATTATTTTTGATAAATACTTGTAAATTTGGAATCAGAGCAGACTTTTACTTTATTTTGTAGAAGGAACTTACTGTGTAAATAATGTGAAGTTAATTGCAAAGGCTGAAATTTTTTTTTATTTAATTTCGTACGGACGATTTTGTGGTAAAATTTGATTTCAGTGTCCGTGACGTGACGAACGATTTTAGTGGAGTAAAATTTGGTTTGTGCGTCACGTGACTTGACGCCAACCATATTTGTTCTTGTTTGCTTTGTGCAGAGGCTCGCAGCCAAAAACAAAACAAAAAACACCACAACAACAACAGAAACAAATAGCGTACTCCCACAACTTTTTGCGTAAACCGGGGGAGTGAGGCTACTAAGTACTGAAAAGACAGGCCTGAGCAGCCAAACCATTTTATGTAAAATTTGGTTTCTGCGTCGCGTACGCTGACGTATTATATTTTGTGTTGTTTTTGGCCACACGATGGGCAGAAAGGTAGGAAAGATGCTAAGGGTGGGTTTTGGAAAGATCTGGTGTGATCTTGGTGCGATCTTGTGTATGTAGAATTTGTAATCTTATCTCGGGATCTGGAGCGATATTGGTGGGATATGTTGGGATCTTATGAGGATCGCGTGGGAGCTGGGCGAGATCTGGCTGAGTTCTGGGTGGGATCTAGAGGGTTCTGGGTGGGATCTGGGTGAGAATGGAGGTAAGATCTGGGTGGTTTCTGGGTGGCAGCTGGGCGAGATCTGGCTAAGTTCTGGGTGGGATCTGGGAGGGTTCTGGGCGGGATCTGGGTGGAAATGGGGGTAAGATCTGGGTGGTTTCTAAGTGGGATCTGGGTGGGATTAGGTGGGATATTGAAGGGATCTGGGCGGGATCTGGGTGGGTTCTGGGTGGGATCTGGGATGGATCAGGATGGGATCTGAATGAGATCTGGGATCTGGAACATCTGGAAGATCTTGGGATCTAAGGGATCTATGGGATCTTGAACCTGGATTCGGATCTGTGGACTGGGGGATCTAGATGGGATCTAAGGGATCTGTGGATCTGGGTGGTATCTTGAAGGATCTGGCGAGATCTGGGTAGGATCGGGTGAGATCTGGGTGGATCTGGGTGAATGTGGCGGGATCTGGTGAGATCCGGTGGGATCTGGTGGATGGATCTGGGCGGGAATTGGGCGGGATCTGGGCGGAATCTGGGTGTTATCTGGATGGAATCTGGGTGGGATCTGAAGGATCTGCAAGGGATCTGTGCGGGATCTGGATGGAATCTGGATGGGATCTGGTAAAATCTGGTATCTTATCTTTGGATTACCACAATAAACTTCCTGAAAAATTAAAGAACACAGCAGCAAGTGATCTTGTTTCTGGTATTTCTACTCCCCGTTAAACTTCTTCTTTCAAGAGTTGCTGATTTATATACCCTGAAGCTTGTGATTTGAAAATAAGCTTTTAAACTTAGGATTCATGTTTCACATCAAAGACTCGTGAGTGCTAGCGACACTCACACTTTTTTTTTATTAAGAAAACAGTCCCCCTCCCCAATCAAAATTTGTCAAAAATGCGATTATAAGCGCTTAGAAAATAAGCATTCCTGTATAAGTCAACTCTTAAGCTAGATAAAAAAATCTAAAATTATTTCTTAATTTTCAGTTACACCGAAAAAAATTCGGGCAAATTTTAAGCATTTAAAGAATGATTTGCTGCGAAAAATAAAAAATTATCCTGAAGTTGGCCGTCATTCTTAAAGTTACGCGTGCATGAGTCGGATCATGTTTGTGACTTAAGCCTTACTAAGTTACTACACCTCGTAGTTGTTTAGTTGTAGTTTATCAGGTAAATAATGTTTATTTAATATATATAGCCACGATGTTTAAGCCATACAAATTAAAAGTGTTCTGGCCGCTGCGGCGGCGACTCTAATAAACATATATCTATGTTTGCATGTCTGCACAAATCCGCGGCGGTTTCGAAATAATTTAATCAGATTTAGAAGCTGTGTTGTCCATTTGTATACTAAATATAACGGCTGTCTCCTCTCTCTCTCCTCTTTTCTTCTCTCTCTCTCTCCTCTCTCTTTTTGGGGGGCCTTTTTCTTTTCTTGGCGTTTCACGGGTAATTTAACTCCTCCCCTCTTTCCGGGGGGCGGGCTCGCCTTGGTGTCCTTCATTTCCTTCCTCTCCTCCCCTAAAAAATTATGTTCGAAATAAGCACAAATAAGAAGTTCTCTAAAAATGTAAACATTTTGTAACTAAATCTTGATATCTTAAAAAAAATATATATACTTTATATATACATAGGTATGCTTTTGTTTACATGAATTAAAAAGAATTTATTTATTTTAGGAGTTAAATAAATCCCGAATATCGGGAGCAGATAATTCTCTGCCGTTTTAAAACGCTATCTCGAATAGAACAAAATTGAGTTCGATGAGAGGATAAGCTGAGCTCGGCAAGGCAAAACCGGGATCAAAATGTTGATACCTGACGTGCTCAATTCAAGCCATTCCGGGAGCTAATAGGTGGCTCCTAATTAATTCCGTTATGGATAAAGATTATTCCGAATAGATCAATTTTTTGGTTCAGTGTATTGGCTATTGCTTTGGCCTATCTACAGTTGTTTTTACTTCGGCTAAAACCCCGTTACTTCGAGTTCTCGATAATTTCATTTACTCCCAAAATTCGAACTATTTTTCCTGTCTATTAAATATTAGAACCCTCCATAATTCGATGTGATTGTGAGTATAGATTAAAAACAAAGTTACCTCAATAAATCGATATCAGTAAAAACTTTTTTAATTGTGGAAAAGTTAAGGACAAAATCATAACTTAATGACCTATAGCCTGCTAAAAAAGTTCTACGATTTATAATATACAAAATACAAATATAAATACAAAATATCTGGAAATTAAATATTGAAAGGCTCAAAAGTTTCAAATCTACCCAAAAACACTGTCTTCATCTAACAAGAATCAAACAAAATGCAGGCAAAAAAGTAAAAAACTCTACGTGTCCGAAAAAAAAGCATAAGGGGAGAAAAACTTAAAAAAGGGGATAAGGCTCTTAAGACTTTTGTTCCGAACCCAGAAATAACGAGAGCGCAAGTTAAAGTCGGCTCTAACCGACTTCGATATACCCGTTACTCATGAAAAAACATGTTTGACAGTGTTCCTGCGTTCCTTAGGGTGAACATCTAAAAAGAATGCAACACTTTTTTAACTCGGCTATTTTTCACAATTTTGCTCATAACTAGAGAACCGATCATCCGATCCTTATTATTTCTTCGGCAAATTTATTCAAAGGTACGAATCGTCTATCTTTAAAACTGTAGGAGATATAACGTTTTTTCCGAATTGCGGGGGCGGGACGGGGCGTGGCCAAAATTTGAAACAAACTTGATCTGCGATAACAGAAGCATTTGTCCCATACATGTCAAACCTCTATCTCTTACCATCTCAGAGATCTACGTGTTCATACAGGCAGACGGACAGACGGACGGACAGACGGACATGTCTATATCGACTCGGCTGTTGATGCTGATCAAGAATATATATACTTTATATGGTCGGAAATGATTCCTTCTGCCTGATACATACATTTGCACGACTTTAGTATACCCTTTTAACTCTACGAGTAACGGGTATAAAAATCTTTCTTGGTAATATATCAACGATATTAAAATTTTTGTACCAAGCTTCGAAACAAAACCTTGGGTTCAATAAGTAAAGGAACCGGTTTGAGAAGCGAACCTAACACTTCCCAAGGAATTAGAACCCCGGCCTGAAACTTCTTTAGAATTTCAGAGATTTGTACCTTGGCTTGAGCTGCTTTCATCATTGAGATTCACTTAAAGAGAAATGGATAGCACAAGTACTTTTTTGTTCTAAGGTTATCATGACATTGCAATGCGGATCTAAGATATAGGATGCAACATTTTCAAAGAGACTGCATGCTCGCTTTTGTATATCACATTGTAAATGCGATTTTACCAAACTACGTAAAAGTCCCCCAAAATTAAATGCTAGTTTTGCAGTCTAGTTGTTGCTCAGAACCTAAACTATGGATGTCAGCACTGTACCCGTACAACATCGGTTCTCGGATTCTCGCTTACAACCAGGGAAAAAAAAAAAAGGCGAGCGCAAGGCTCGCTCGCGAGCAATTCCGAACCCTGCTTACAACCAATTTTAATTATCGGTTCCGGCCCTGAGTTTTAAACTGGGTTGGTTCGACAACATGCTGAATTTAGTTGTGTTATAATTTACTTTGCGAACTCTGGTCACCCTAATCCACCACAAAATTCAATTAATCACAGCATTCGTATGGCAGCTATATGATATAGTAGTCCGATCTGCGTGATGTTGATATTTTTAAAAAACTTGAAAAATATAAAGCACACGTGCCAAGCTTCAATCAATAAGCTTTAAAACTAACAGTCTGGCAAAGCTTTATTTAAGAGCATCTTTTTATTTGTTTGTAACTTTAAAAATTAATATCTTTTACAGTTTCTCTGGAGGGTCTATTCCGGTTCGGTCGAACGAGAGCTCAGCGCTTGCCTTTCCAAAGGCACGTGTTCCCTCCGCCATCTTGGCAGCAGCCAACTGAAAAAGAATTTGTACACTCAAGGTCGAAGACCTAATTATCAAAAATAATCAAGAGTAACTTAACCCAACAAAAAAAAAAAAAAATATCTTTCAAACTATAAAAGTCTCCATCTTTTTGAAAACACCATAATTTAAGTTATGTTTTGTGCAATAAATTGTATATTCTCAGAAGCTATAACATGGTGGTTAGCAACAATTACTTAATAATATTAAATAATTTAAAAATCTATAAAATTATAATTTGAGTAGATCCAGTAAAAAACTTATCGCCAATATCAACTTGAGTTCTGTCCGATGAACCAAACCTAAGATATCACGTTTTTAAAAAATCCTTTTTTTCCATTTTTCGATTTTGACGATTTTTGAAAATGTTTGTAAAATTAACAAAAAATATTTGTCAAAAACCGCAAATTATCGAGATCTAATGTTCGGATTTATTTTTATTAAAATCCAAAATGAAAAATTTTAAAACTGTTCGGTTTATAAAAGAATGAGCCTTTTGACTGTACCACAAATTTTTATCTTTTCTTTAGTGTTGTACCTGTTAGAGTTTCCCCATCAGCATCCAACCCACTGTCCACTGTTGCAGCACTCAAAATTGGGTCTGAAAACATGTAACCTCAAAAACACTTTCCCAGCAATGATCTCTCTGCTTTGGTTCTAAACCATGTTTTTACAACACTTTGCGACCCCCAAAACTAAAATGCAGGCACAATACACAGGCACAATGCATTCCCATTCTTTGGTGTGGACATGCCAAAAAAGCTCGTAAATTACTGGGCAATGTGGGGGGAGGGGTAGAGTGGGGGGCAAATATAAACATCAACTACAGCAACAACAACAACAACAACAGCTACACTCATCGCTCATGTTGGTGATGATGCATTTTGCGGTCTGTCACACAAAATGCAATTTGACGGAGCTGTGCAAAAACAGTTTTTCAAGCTATCAACCAATTTGGCCACGGCTGCACGCCGACCCTGTCCAGGCCACAACTGCCATGCGAGTTGCTACTGAATGCCATATCATGGCTGCTGCTGCCCAGCAGCAGGATGACGACGCGTCGTAGGTGCCGGGTGCCGTTTGCCATTGCTACAGCATTTGTCCACGCACCCACTAAACATTTTTCGCCTGCCTCGCTATCTTTGCCATACCCTGGCAATAAAAATTAGGAAAGAGTCTATTAGCATTCCTCGAATTGAACTAATTTGGAGAATATGCGCTAAAGGTTCGCAATTAAGCTGCAAGGCGAGACTTAAGAAGCTTCGTTTAAAATTTGGGAAAATGTTTGGAAGCAAATTATTTATTCATTAATTTACACTTCACAGACAGTTATAAGAATATTTTTAGTCAATCAGAACCTCACTTCTAATTTCAAGGAAATCTTCCCAATCCTCAACATCTTTTGTCTACCCATAAAAAACCGCTTGATATAATATTAAGGGTATAAAGGGTATTTCAGCTTCGGCGACTCTGCTGTTTTCTAAGTTTTTTTTTGCCAGCTTTTGACCAGCACGAGCCTTTATCCAGTTGTTGTCCTTTTTTTGGTCAGTGTGTGAGAGTGTGTGTGAATTTTTTTCTTCTCTCTAATATTTTGTGTGTGTTTTAGTGCGTCGTCTCTGTGCATGGATGTCCCTGTGTCATGATGTCCTGGCTGGAGTGTGTTTATGTTGGCGGATTCATGTCGTCACTGCGTGAAATGTGTGTGGCAGATGAGGCAGCCCCTCTGCCCCTCACTAACTCTCTGTGCTAAACTGTGCCCAGGCTAGTTTTGAAATTTATGTAGCGTTGGTGAGTTGGTTGATTTTTTGTGTGTGTGTGTGTGTGCAGAGCATCATGACCATTAACTGCCATTGTCCAGTTGCACATGTCACAGGCAAGTCCTGCTCCTCCAGTTCCAACTGGTGTTGTTGATGGTCGTAAATGTCAGATGCGCGTGTTCGCTGGGACAGTAAATGTCTTCAGCTGCAATTACATGACCTCCTTCCTCTAGTTCTCTCCTCTTTTTTTGTGTCCATCTCCATAAATCACTCATCGCTGGTAATAATCCGATTTTTAAGGGCTAAATGGATTTCCTTACAAATTACAATAATGGCACATTTATGTCCATTTGAATTTCCAGGTGCGGTTTTTAGCTGACTCAGTGGCCGTAAATTTATGGCCGATCATCATGCGAACAAATCACGTCATGTCACAATATTGACACTCAGCTGATACCCACGGGCTTAAGTCTGATTCATTTCAAAAATATATATGCTAAGCATAAACATAATTTTGCACATTTCACAGAAACCTAGTAAATCTGCACCAAACAAAATTTTTGCTTGACACGATGAATATTTCATGGTGCATAAATTGCCACCACAAAAAAGCAAAAAAAAACAACAAGGCAGAAGCTTACTTACTGGAGTTTTCACTGTTTGGGGTTGATTGCTGGCATTTTGTGCAAAAGAATGAATAAACTGCAAAATTCACAAACGAATGGGTGAGCTCTGTAAGGGATATGTACTTCATGTGATGCTGATTATAAAGTTGTTCTGGCAAAGTAATTGCAATTGCAGGCGTTGTAGTTCAGAAAAATTTATTGATCAATTAGAGTTTACGGCTAATTCTGATGCTTACAATTTTTTCATAATTCATCGCATATAATAATATTTATAATTGTAAGAAAATCCGTTAATCCGACTGATTTCTCTTTCAGAAATCGGAGAATTATTCCGCGTACATCATTCCCCTACCTGAATTTTTCTACTTGCCTTAAGGTACAATATTGGAATAATATTTTAGTTATTAACACCAATTTTCTGCTCTTTGAAAATTTATAAAAATACCCTGCCCCTGCTGGGACTTGATCCCGGTACCTCCTTGGGAGACTGAACACACGGCATGTCATTGTGGCGATATTCCATCTCTAGCCAAGTGTGACCGCACACTATCTCTGGCTCATACAGTAATACAGAAACAGAGAGTGACACAAGATGGTTGCAAACGTACACTTGTTCAGTTTGATAAGTTAAAAAAAATATATTATAATAAATAAATAATGGGGACATTAAAAATTCCACAGCATCTTAACTCGCTGCGCTATCGGTCGTCATTTATAAAGTCGCTACCAGTCGCAGGATGAGATTTTAGCTGGCAGAGATATAAACTGTACCTTAAAAAGACGAGGTCGTGGTGCGAGAACCAGTAGAGGCGGGTTGAATTGTAGCCGAAAATTTGTTATTTTCTTTTTTACAAATAACTAATATCCTGCTAAAATCCTTAATTCGCTTTTCCCTTAGATTGCTGCTGGGTTTCCCACCACCCCTCCCCCCCCATTCCCACCTCCACCCACTCCCCCCAACATCCTACTTTTCTCCTTCCCGCCCCTCGCATGTGTGTTGGTGCAATTGTTCGACGGTCCAAATAGCCACCCCTACTTGTTGCCGGCATTGTTTACTGTAACACAGTGGAACACTCAATATAGTCTGGTATTGGGACCAATAATTTGTGAAACTAGAGGAATCAGGTAGCAACACCTATCGTTCCGCAAGTTCGCGTTTAACGGGCACATTTATACTAACAACACACAGCTACACACATCCGTTGCTCTGGTAGATGAGAGCTAATATTTTGGAAAATTCACCAAAGATGAAGGGAACTACCACTATTGTTATACCAAATTCGCGCCTCCAACGCATAAACGCTTAGTACCCCGCCCATAGAGGTCTAACTTAAAGAATAGAATTAATGGAAAACCACTCGATAGAACTTTGTAAGATTTTTAGTAAACTGAGATACTGACCCATTAAGTGTGCCCTTAAGAGATGGTTAACATGCATCGAAAAACCGCCATAGTGGGTATCACATTTGACAGCAACCATTATCGAGTTCATATAGGCCATAAAATAAAGATCCGAATAGATACCAGTCAAAATAGATAAACAACCCACTTCTAGACTACATCCCACCCACATTCCGACGGTATTTTCAACATCTGAAAATGAAAACACAAATGAACTCTCATTTTGACCCAAAAACCGAGTTTCAAGCTAATCGGATGAGATAGGTATAGACTTTTATCATGCAGAATTTTCCTGCCATTTTTACGCCTTTGGGCGGAATTTACATTTCAAATTATTTATTATATTGTGTCCTTTCAAACCGAGTTTCAAGCTAATCAGATGAAAAATAGTGTTTTCGTGAAGAAATAACCGGAAATTTTCCGACCGTTGGGTCAAATTTCGCAATTAAAACTATTTCGTTTCTATGCTTACAAACCGAGTTTGAAGCCAATCGGATAAAAAGTATTTTTTTGCATGCTGAGTTTTCCGGCCAATTTCCTCGTGGGCGAAACCCTCGAAACAAAGCAAGTTTCAAGTCAATCGTATGAAAAATAAAATGTTCCCCACTTTCCGGATGGAATTTTGCAAAATCTCGTCTTAGTAAGCACTTTCACCTAATGAAAGCTGCTGTCCAAATTGCAGCTTTCTATCTTTAACCGTTTAGTCTGTGCGATGATTGCCAATCAGTCAGACAGGCCAGTCTCTCTTATAGATATAAAGATAAAATTTTTCAAATGAAGCGTTTAAAGGGTTGATAAGTTGCTAGATAATAAATATTGTTTTTGAAATATCAAAGCTCATTTTAAGGTTTTTATAATCTTGATGAGATTTTTAATCTAGATTTTACTATATTTTTTTTTCTCAGTGTAGGATAGGGTTATGTTATTTGTTTGAGTGTACAAAAAGGTTACCATTTCGAAAATCTACCCATATCTATTTCAAGTAAATTCGTTAAACAAAATTGTCTGCTTCCCATCGCAAATGGGAAATTTTGGGATTTAATTTGTTTGTCCAGAATCCAACATGTAACATCCTATTCTCTCTTTAGTCAATTCGACTGTCCGCTGCAGACATTGAGTCAAGTTGCCAATACTCTTGGCCATATTTTGTTTTGAGTTGGGCTCTCCCAAAACTCAAGTTCAGAAGGGAAATGTTATGTTTTTTTGTTTTGGGTGAAATTATCCAATTTTGTTCACTTGATTGACTGCACTTTTGATGCCGCTGCCAGAGCCACAAAAACCTCAATGCAGATGCAGCAGCAGCAGCACTTCTCCCCGCCTTTTGAGCTGCTGTCGGGTGCTGGTGATGATGCTGGAGTTGCTGCTGCTTTACATGGGCCAGGCGGCCCGTCAAGCGACTTAATGGACTTTCGCAATCAGCTGTCAATGCCTCGCCCTGGCTATTTATTTTTGCCTCAGTGCCAAGTGTCACCGACTTTGCAGCGATTCCATCAATCAATCGCTGCGAATTATAAATAACCCAACCGAACTGAACCGAACTGACCCTGAGGCGTGCCTGGCCGAGTCCGTGTGATGATTTTGAAAAATTGCCCATCAAAGAGAAAACCGCAAAGAGTTCCAGTTCCCGTTGCAGTTGACATCTCTCGCTGGCCAAAAACAAAGAAATGTTTTCTGGTTCGATTTCTCTTTGTTTTCTTTTTTCGTCTTTTGATGAATTACTTGTCCATTGACAATTGTCAAATGTCAATATGGCAAATTGTTTTTGGGGGCCCGGTTTAATTGCTTCAATTGTTTCTATTGTTGGGAGAATGGAAACTCAATGGCCATTAAATGTGCAAAATTGTTGTATTTGCTTAGCCGGAATATTAGGGCTATTTATCTTTGTTAGATATGCAAGGGACGTTGATGCAGCTGATGTACTGTGGGGGTTGATTCTAGGGATGTATTAACCACTGCTTCAATCCGGTTATCCCAAGTGTTTCCATGATCATCAGGATGAAATCGTATCCATAATAAATACTTTTTCTGAAACAAAGTTGACCAACCTTACGAATTTCCTCTTGAATCCTTTAGTAAGAAAACTTTGAGGGTTAAAGCTCAGACTGAATCCCATCTCTTTTATAGTTGACAATAAATGACTCAATGAAAGAGGATCTTGAATTCTGGAAACTTGATACCACAAATTGCGGCTCGTTCATCAATTGTGACAACGGCTCAAGTAATTCCCTCGGACATTTCACGCCAAACTGAACGCAGACGACACCCAATCAAAGAGGAATCGCCAAAGAAGCAACAAATACAAAAAAAGGTGCCACCTTGCCTTGCAGTTTTGCCAATTAAGAGAAAACGAAAGCTGAACCACGGAAGAGCGGGAGTTGGTATAAAGGTCCTCTTCAAACTGCTGACGTTTATTAATTTCCGATTAGCGACATGGAATTTATGTGCTACCGAAAATTGGCGACGATCACTTTTTAAATTTTAAAGCTCAAATTACCTGCTACTGATGTCGGGGGTTTCTAATGCCGCCTGACACTTGCTGCCAAGTGTAAACGAAGCCGCTCCAACGAACATTTAATTATATTTCTTTTCACTGATTTATGACCAGAGCGGTCGTAAATAAATGAAGACATTTCTAGTCTAAATAGGTTTCTTTAAAACAAGTGTAGGTGGAGCTGGAATAGTTGATCGTTTTATTGGCACACAATTAACTCCAGGGGGCCCACCTTAAGCGTGGTACCCACGCATTTGCATTGAAGTTACATTGTTAGGCTAAACGGTTGCTGTTGTAACGTCAATTGCTATATTTTTAATTGGAATGTCAAAAAGAATGAAGACTCGACAACAAGTTACTTTGGTAACATGTTTCACCGGATTAAAGTCCGTTCTATTTATGTTTACTTAAAACCATAATGCTATGTTTCCACAGGCAAGTTATTTGGCCAAACTTTATTGAAAACTTGGGAAAAAATCTATGATTGCAGATTTTGCAGGACTTTAAGAGGGGTTTTCCATGTCGAGGCTGTTTTTTGGACCTTTTTTAAAAAAAATCTTATTTGAGAACGCAGAGTTTTCCAATTCTGTTTTTATACTCTGTACCAAAGGTCTTTAGAGTATATTAAGTTTGTGCAAAAGTATGTAACAGGGAGAAGAAATCATTTCCGCACCATATAAAGTATATATATTCTTGATCATCAACAGCCGAGTCGATATAGCCATGTCCGCCTGTCTGTCCGTCTGTCCGTCCGGCCGTCCGTATGAACAAACTGATCTCAGAGATGGTAAGAGATAGAGGTTTGACATGTATAAGACAAATGCTTCTTATACTTGCAGGCAGATCAAGAGTATTTTCAATTTTTGCCACGCCCCCTCCCGCCCCTGCAATTTGGAAAAAACGTTATATCTCCTACAGTTTTGAAGGTAGACGATTCGTACCTTCTAGAGATGATTAGTAATTAAAAAAATGTATCGATTTGCGGAAAAAATGATAAAGATCGGATGAGCAGTTCTCAAGTTATGAGCAAATAAGTGATAAACCTTCCCCCCACCACCTTCCACCCTTTCACAACTAACACCGCACAATCTTAAAGAGAGAGAGAAAGAGAGAGAGAGAGAGAGAAAGAGAGAGAGAGACTTAGAGATGAGCGTAGCACCAGCATTGGATTCAGCTTCTACTTCAGGTACAGAGTATGTTATAGTCGGGCTTGACCGACTTTCTCACTTGTTAAAATTGTAATGCAGAATGTTTGCAGTCTGTTTGTTTTCGATTACTACGTATCTCTCTAATAAAAAATAGCTATAGTACTGCATTACTTTTTCGCCAGCCGAAACGCATATTTTCGGCAGAACACGTTAAGCTCTGCGCCGCTGGGCCTTATATGTGTCAAAGAAAGCGAGAGCAAGAGAGTAATAAATTTCTGTACTCGCTTGGTGTCAAAACACGTTCAATTCTTCCGCGTCGCTTGTAACGTTTGCTTATCTTTTTTGGTATACCTTGCCATGAAGCATATGTATTATTGATCAGCATCAACAGCCGAGGCAATGTAGCCATGCCCGTCTGTCTAAGCTAAAGATGCCCAGAGCCAGCATATGGCCGCGGGCAACAATACAAATGAAGAAAATAGTTCTGAACTAACAACAACCATCAAGAATGAGAGTGCAACTTGCATATTCCGCAGTTATCCCCAACGCAAGTAATGTGTTCTCCTGCAATAGCACCTAACGGTTGAACACATTTACAGTAATTCACATGCATTAAAGTCGAATGGCTGACAAAGTCATTGCTCACCGAGTATTTGAAAGTTAGTCTCAGTCAGCGTTACAAAGGAAACACAGATAAATAGAATTTTATGTCCTTTTTTACCGCATGCTGCTACAGTCGTCTTCTTTCTGAGTCTGCTGGAACCTGAAAAAGTTTTTATTTTTGATCAGACAAAAACAGCACACGAAGGCATTATAGGCCAGGATTACAATTCTACTTCACAAGATTCACAAATTAAAAAATTTTGAAAAATAATCATGAGTGGAGACAACCTTTCGGAATGACAAACCCTTTGTTATTGAGTGTCATAAATATAAGTTAAGCCACAAGCACAAAGGTATCTCTGGTTTACACATTAGAAGTAGGGACATTTCACAATTCCAGAAACCGAATCGAAAACGGAAATATCTCTGGGCTTTGTAAGTGTGTTTGAATGTGTGCTTGTAAACACTACTAATACTATGAAGTTCATACTCTGAATTACTTAGGAGTTAAATTCTTTGAATTTCCACCTTTGAAAATTTAAATTGACGATAAAGCATTTCAATGATCTGTAAGTTGGAAGTAAAAAAAATAAGTTTAAGACACGATTAATCACAGTAATAATCTGAGACTTTATTACAATTTCCTCTGATAACTACCTTGTTTGTACTGTAAAGTTCAGTCCCAACTATTTGAAAAGATTAATTCGGACAACAACTCACTCATAATAAATCTCCTACCATACTGTTCAAAATCTTTGGATACTCTTACTGAGTTCTTATTTCAATGGTAATAATAAACGTTGTTTTAACTGAGACTTGTTTGTTACCAACCTTGTCTAGGCTAGTTATTCTCCCCTGTATTTTTTATATAACGGCCTTTCTGTCTTATCGTTTTTGTTAGCTTGATTAGTATTGATATGACCTCCCTTTGCACACACATCTATTTTTTATATTTTTAACCTAAGCTTTTATTCTATTTTTTTAGTAAATCCATAACCCTTTTTTAAACTTCCACCCCCCGCCCCGCTTCCCCAGCTAAATTCCCTTCCTTTCCCTTTCTATTTTCTTCTTCTTCTTCGTCCTCCTATAAACTCACCTCCCCTCTCTACCTTTTTTTTTTTTTTTCCTCTTTTTACTCTCTTCGCTGTCACACATCCGCCCGCCCTTTTAAAATACCTTGTCACACATCTAATTTTATTAATACTATAAATATTTTAAAAACAATTTAAAATAAATCGTTGTTTTTAAGATGAAAACTGGTATCTGCAATAGGATGCCTGCTCTTAAACAAACTATTTGACTGAAAAATTCAATTTAAAAATCTAAATTATTAAGATTTTCATATTTAAAATAAACTTTACATTACCGAATTCCATATTTAACGCTAAATTAATTTTGAAAATGTTGAGGTTAAAGTATAGGTAAATATTACAATTTCAGAGCATTTTTTTTCTTGTACTTATAAAATTTTTATTTCATTCCGCTCTGTGATTTAGGAGGACCATGGAAACCACCTGACTGCTCAAATGAAAAGTATGCACGAAGATTTTAAAAGACAATTCAACGCAAGAAAAGCCAAAGGAAATCCTTGTACTTAAGTTCGGCCCCGTCAATTAAAGAGCCATTTACAAAAGCCGTTTTCAAAGACGCTTGTGCTTTATTGTGTTCTCTAGATGAACGACCTTAGGAATATCCTTAATCCCATTCTACGTGGTCTGTGATGTCCGCATTGTATTAACCCTTAAAATGTGCAAGATGCGTTAATTTCAGGTCAGAGATGGCAAGTACTAAAATCGAAAAATATACCAGTAACTACCCATAGCAAATATTAAAACAGAACTCGTGAACCTCCTGAGAAATTGTGAATTTTGTATTTTTGTTTTTAATTCACTTTTAACTAAAAGACTTAGCAAAAGGAATTTAAGAACATAAATCTTTGAAAAGAAAATTACAAAGAACGAAACTTAACTTGTTTACTTCTCACTATCTGATCTTTGGCTAAAAAGACCTTGTAGCCAAATGGCTAATGGCCGATTTCCCACACTGATAGAGAGGCTAAGTTGCAAAAGGAAGAAAAAAAAATTTATTTATGTACCTTGCGGCGCATTTGCGTTTGTACCGACAAATCAAATTATTCAGCCGCGTGAGACATTCGTCATGTCTAAACTTGGACGTGGCCAAGGTCTGTTTTTCGTCTACATGGGCCCCAGCCTTGTGTTGTGGTCCGTCATACCATGTCGGCCACAGTCACAGCCATCCGTCATGAATGGTGACGTCGCCATCATCCTCATCCACATCCCCATCCCCCTCTACCCTATCCCCATCTCCGGTTCAATGCATGAAATCGAGTGCAACGGGCAACGGATTTGAACAGTTTGATGGATCAACTTGTGCACGTCCTCATCATAACTCACAACACTTTCCGTTCCGTTCCGTCCGCAATGGCCTTTCGTTTGGACAGTTGACGTGAGAGCACGTTTGATGGAAGATGTGTCAGGGCGCGGGCATTGAGCCAGCTTTATGCTGTCTGTTTCAATGTTGGCCAATTTGCACACTGAATGATTGGCGGTGGCTTTTGTTCTTGGTCTTCAACTAAGAGACTATGTATGCGAGATGCCCCCTGATTTATTGGCAATTAATAAAATTGAAGTGTCATAATTCAAGTAGTTAAAGAACTTGACTCATTTTATGCCACAGTACGACTAGTCGAACATTAAATGGCCCATTGTGAAAAGTGGTTCTAAAACGTTCTTAAATTCAGAGCTACCCGCATTCCCTCTTGGGAGCTTTGGACGGGAATAAATGAAGTACTTTGCTTAATAAATCAGGGATCGTAACGATTACAATTTTAAAAATAAAAATTACGATTGAAGGATTACATTTAAAATGAAATCTGAAAAACTCTTATTTATTTTATTTAAAAAAATATAATAAAAACGGCATAAGCAGGCTCATTCAGGTTCAATCTCCGGAAGCTCTAATGTAAATCAAATTTAATTATATTTTAAATCTTAAATTTTTTTTAGAAGAAAAATCGAACAAAGCAGACATTAGTAGTGGATGCTATAAATAACATGTGAGCCTTTGAAGGTAAATATAGAAACTAGATAATTGAATTTTTGTTACATATAATGGGCGAGTGTCTATTTGCAGATAATGGACGTAAGTCAAATGAAATATCTGAAGCTGCGTTACTTATGATATGCAAGGGCTCTGTTTTTAAAGTCGAATTAAGGTCGAGCTTTAAATGGGTCAGAACCGGTTTCGAACCGGTTAAGAGAGTCATATCTCAGAAATTATTTAAGCCATGAACTGGCCGTCGGTCTGAACCAGTTCAAAAATGGTTGAAGTCCACATTACAGAAATTAAATCTGTGATCTATCTGCTCTTAATGAAAACCTCAAGTCTTATTTGTTTGAGTAAAGACTTGTTAGAGCTTTGCACAGTAGGCTGGATGGCCAAATTTTTGGCATAAAGTCGAATTTTTCATGACAAAGTTTTTTGATTTTGGCTATATATTATTAAAGTGTATACCTTAAGTACCACAATTCAAAAAACAGAAGTTATCGAAGTGCAACCGTGAATTTTTACCAGGGCTGCAAAGTCTGAACTTCGCTTTTCTGTTTGTGTACCAAAAAAAGCGGGAAAATAAACCACAACTTTGCAATAAAAGAGATTGGCAGCTGGTGACCAAAAAATTTGTGTGAAATATGGAAAATTCAGCTAAAGGTATGTTATTTGCAAATTATTTTTTTGACGCTTTTTGTTTTTGTGACGTCCTTAGCCAGAGAAGACCTAACCAAAACACCTGTGCACTGTGGAGTTAAAACTAACTTTCGCCCACTTTCGGCCAAAATGTAATTATGTTAATGTGTTCTTGAAAGTGTTCACTTTAACTTGTTATTAACACTTTTTGCCCGATTTTGCCCGTTCTACGTCAATTTTCATATTTTTAGGAAAGATTGAGTTAAGCCATGCGACCCTTCTCGATGTATGGCTTGCCAATAACAGGAAAGACAAAGCGATTTCGGATTGGATTTTTGAGCAAGGCCACAAACAAAATATAAGCGTCGAGACAAAAAATAATATTACTAAAAAAATCAAAAATTTTGCACGCTTCATACTGAAAAACTTGCCTAAGTGCAACAGAACAATCTCCAATTTTAAGTTGAAGCACTCAAATTGGCTTTCGTCGACAATGACGATTACTTTGGACAGCGATGAAGTGGTAACTCCCGGGCCCAGTTAAATTGGACGGCCACATCTTTCATATGAGGCTGCTGGTCCACGTCTGAAAAGAAAGTTAGCAGCTGAACTGGCAGATAATCAGAAAAATGACACAAGTCTTCTAATGCATGCAGCCGCGGTTTCAGCAAAGAAATCTAATGAAATTCGATGCTCACTCCGAGCGGATCAAGTGAGATTAGAAAAAAGTTGTTTTTTGCGGAACCAATACCTCTTACACCTAACGAAGCTCGTTAAGCAAAAATCAGTATATTGCTATTCAAAATCTAAACAAAAAACAAAATTGTGACATATTTCCAAGTTATCCAAAAATACAGGAGGCTAACTTGCAATTGAGGCCTCAGAATGTCGCTGCTACTGCAACCAAAGCGGAAGTTCCCTTGCAAGATCTCTTAAACCACACTGCCAGCCGAATCGTTCTTTTACAAAAGGAGCTACTTTGTAATTTAGCGAATACTACGAACGTTACATTAATTGCCAGCTATGGATTTGATGGGTCTACTGTAGAGTTGTGCCGATTTTGTTGAACTAGTTCAAATGAACTAGTCTTTAAAATGAACTAATGAACTAGGTCTTGGTTTTGAACTATAGTTCATATTTTGAACTATGTATTTCTCAGTTTTTGAACTATAGTTCATTATTTGAACTATAGTTCATATTTTGAACTATAGTTCATATTTTGAACTATAGTTCATTTGAACTATAGTTCATTTTTTGAACTATAGTTCATAATTTGAACTATAGTTCATTTTTCTTTACCACTGAAGCAAATTTTAAGGCGTTTACTCATTGTCTGATACATGAGATATGAAAATCTATTGGGCCTGCATTTAGTAAAGATTTTCTATGAATTTAACAAGCTATTCACATTTAAAAAATTACAAATAGCAGGACTACGAGACTATCATTTCTCAAAGCCAAAGTATGCGATTTTCGAGCCAACCCAGCAGCAGGTGCTAAGTGTTGCCTCCTCCTCAGCACAGATTCTTCCACATGCTGTGGCCGCTTTGCTTCGCAATGTGTCCTTTACCCAAGAGTTCTGCAAAAGTTTCATTGATCCGCAGGATAAGCTGCTCCAAAACATTTACCCCGATGGCCATGGGCACCCACGACATTGACACATTACAGGGAGCCTTCAGCTGCGAGGATTTGGCGTCAGAGGGAATCAAATTCAAACCGCATAACCAAACTCAGAAGATGACAGGTCTGCAGTTGATGGACTTATATGCCCAGCTTAAGCCACATCATTCGTGGCTCTTCCGTCTACCCAGTGATCTATGGTGCCAATCGTGTAGTTCTCTCACTGCTGCCCATCATTAATGGTGAACGATCGTGGTACTTTGTTTCCTCTTCGAGCATAGCCAGAAGTTGCCAGTTGAGCTTAAAGTGGTCCAACCAAATGGTAACACTCTCTTATCCAGAGGTAGTCGTACGTGAGGAGAAATTTCGGTAAAGCGTTCCAACGCTATTGGTATCAATGGCCGGCTTCCCAACTGGCTGACATGTTAACTTGAATTTACTAAAAGGCACGGGTTAAGGGTGACTCGCTGATTGTGTAAAGATTCCCCCAGCGCGACATGTGTGATCCATGGCTGCGACATCTATGAAGATGTAGCTTTTCATTTTGCCTATAACAACATTTAGAAATCGCTGCTTACATTTATGTAGATAGTAAAACAGTTTAATCTCAACAAACTGACCGAGCAACTGCGCGAGCAAGCACCGAAGCCCTGATTTTACGCGCACGCAAACTCAACAAATCCATCGAAACCAAGCCGACTGTGTATCATGTATCAAACAGTATTAAAATTAACCTCAGTATTTAAAATAATGAACAATAGTTAAAAAAACGAGCAATAGTTAAAAAAATGAACTAAAGTTCAAAAAATTGAACTATAGTTCAAATGAACTATAGTTCAGAAAATGAACTATAGTTCAAAAAATGAACTATAGTTCAAATGAACTATAGTTCAAAAAATGAACTATAGTTCAATTGAACTATAGTTCAAATGAACTATAGTTCATGAAAAAATTAACTAATGAACTAGGTCATTAAAATGAACTAAAATTTCCAACTCTAGTCTACTGGACAGAGCATGTATAAGCAAAGATTTGAAGATAGCGAACCTGATTCATTTGACCAGTCTTTGTTTGTCACAACCATAATACCACTTAAAGTAATAGATGACTTGGGCTCAATTCTTAGGATAAATCGAACGCCCTTAAAATGGAGTTCGCCAAGGAAAGCAGAGAACACATTCTTAAGGAAAAAGAAAATTTGGATACACAAATAAAAAACCTGATGCCTTATGATTGTCACATTTTAAGGGAGAGGAAAATCACCGTGTCATATGACCTTTATATGACTCTAATAGATGGAAAGGTTTTAAACATTTTGACCGGGACAAAATCTTGTCAATTGTGCCCAATCTGTGGAACTGGACCTAAACTGTTTTTGGAAATTGCCGATCCATGCTCACCTATATACAAACCAAAACCTGGAAGTCTTTAATATGGAATGAGTCCACTTCACGCTTGAATTCGAATGTTCGAGCTTGTGCTTCAAATTTCTTATAAACTGGGATGCACAAAATGGCAGGTGAGGGATAAATCGGAAAAGTTAGAATTTGAAAAAAAAAAAAAACAGAATATACAAAAGCGAATGTGGCAGGAAATGGGGTTACACGTAGATAAGCCAAAGCAAAACGGAAACGGAAATACAAACGATGGCAACACTGCAAGAAAGGCTTTTTCAAATCCAGATTTTCCAGGAAATTTAAGAATGCCTTCATACCATTTTAATCGCCATTTCGTGTGAATTTTCTATTGATGCACTTAAATTCCAGCAATTCTGCGAGAAATCCTTTGCTTTGTACATGGTCAAATACCCGTGGTATCCAATGTCGCCTACTCTACATAAGATTCTAATCCATGGATCCCAGATAATAGAGACTTCAATAGTACCAGTAGGTTGCCTTGGGGAAAACGCATCAGAAGATCGCAACAAATTTTATAAGCGCGATAGACAGTCGCATGCTCGTCAATGCTCGTGGGCTAATAATATGTTGGATGTCTTCCACAGATCAATTTACTCGTCAGATCCTCTTCTTTCGAGTATTACGATTAAGAAAAAGTCTGGTCAATACAAAAGTAATGTGTTGCCAAAAAGTGTCATTGCACTTTTAGAAGTACCTTACTTTGAAATTGAAAATAAGAACGACCTTCCACTTAATGGCTGCGAAGAAAAATTTGATTCCAAGTGCGAAGGTGACAATTTATATTCATTTGAATTAGATGAAGAAGAAAATAAGAAGTAGAAATTAATCTGTAACTTTGTTAAAACAAGATCTCAAATTGAATAAAAAAAGGGATTAATTAAAAATTTTCAACTTAAAAATAAAATTACGTATTCGCAATATGTGATCATATGGGCGGCGAGAGTGGGCGTGGTCCGATCGGTCGAAAATTTTTCCCACATGTTTGTTTTTCCATAGTTATTAAATCCTCCAAGTTTCAACTCTGTGGCTACATTGGTCGACTTTATGCCAAAAAATTGGCCATCCAGCCCACTGTGCTTTGGTATGAACAGTGTGGGATTTATGCTGTTTTATATCTAACATATCAAGGTAAATAAAAATTAAGTATGAACCAATGTTAAGTCCAAAAACGATCGTTATGGTTTTTACTATAAGAACAAACATTCATTAATCACAACTATTTCAATCCCCCAAGATAAAATACAAAATTATAATATTTTTATCTTAAGGTATAAAATATCTTGGACTTAAAATGATTTTGACTGACAAAAAATTGTTATTTCTTAATAAAATTATCTACTAATATCGTTTTGCTCATAGTGGAAAATTGTAGTCCTTCAGTTCTCTTCTCATAAATACCAAATCAAGGGAATTAATGTTAAAGTTCTTTCGGCCCCATTTCCCAGCTAAATGCCAAAATTGACAAAGATTAGCACATTTAATCAAGCTAAAATGATTGACGGTACCCAAAATAAAGTACAAACGCTTAGGATCAATTGAATAAACCGCAACGCAACAAGCCAAGTGGAATGAGAAATTTGAAGGCAAACACATCACGACAAGGATTGGCGAGAGAGGAGATGCCGATGATGATGATGACGATAAGTGCGTCTGTGTGTTTCGGTGCCACAGGGCGTATGCGGTTGCCTCGGAACGCCTTGATTGATTGATGACGCATCGGGCGTAGTAATTCATGTCGGTGAACAATTTGCGTCTATCCTCCAAAAAGGTGGAACAATAAAACGTCAATGGCTAGGCTTGTTGCTTCTATGTAAATAGAACCTGTGGGAAAATTTCCTTTTTTTTTGATGCGCCTACCCAGCAGAGAGACTAGGACAAGGCCACAGCGGCAGCCTTTCCCCCCACCGCCCAAAGAGACAAAGAAAGCTGAAAAAGAACCTTCAGGAAAAATTGTTTTTCCAGCAGTTCGGGTTGCCTTGGCAAGGCACAAAAACCTCCGAATAGCGATTTTTTCACGTTTTAATGTGGGGCTCCTTCATCGTCCTTGTTTCACACTCACACTTACACACACTCACACGCAGCGTCTGCCTGCCGTCTGCTTCGGCCTGGCTTTGCCAGAGAGTTCAAGTGCGCCTCCCCTCATCGAACCCGATGGCAACTTGTTGATTTTGTATGAATTTCACATGCAAAAACCAAACCAATTTCGCCCTTCATTGGCGTTCGCTTTCCTTTTTATTTCTGTACGTCCTGTTTCGCCGTGTTTGTTTTGTGTGTGTCCTTTATTTCCTCTTTTTTGCCATTTTGCGCCAAACTAGGCTGCTTGAATTGCCAAAAAGGAAATCAATAATCGATTTTCAAAGTGCGGGCAATTTTGTTGTTGCCTGATTTAAAGAGTTTGTGTGTCATTTAAGTTTATGCGAACTGAAATAGAATATTTGGCATCCATTACGAATTTCTTTTTTATAAAAGTGTGAGACATGACTGTCATTCAATTATTTTAATTTGACATCATAAAGCTACACTTAGTAAAGAGTAAACATTTTGGGAAGTAGCGGCTTTGGGTGTTCAAAAGTGGAAGTTTCTATATTTGCCTTAAAAATTTATTTTTGGTGATAAGAATGGTTTAATTTTTTTTATCACACAATATAAGTTAAGAAAACAATTTAGAGTAATAAACAAGGAAATCAGAAGAGCGGAAGAAAAACTCCAACTGGTCCCGTCTTGGGTCCCTTGGGACCCAACCTAATTGTCAGCCTAATTAAAGTTGTTTAGCATTACTAGTTTGTTCCCAATCACAATGAAATCTTGTCCCGCGCTTTTCTCTGAACTCTCTGAATTCTGACTTTGGGGGTGGACTTCACCATGAGCTGAGAGTTATTTTGTCTATTTAAATCTGGTTGACTTATAGATGATCGGAAATAATATACATCTTATAGACTTCTATGCCGCTAGACCGATATCGAAGAAATGTTGACACTATTTCCATATCAAACGGGAAAGTCTGGGAGCAGGTTCGACACGAATGTAAGAAGGCTGGATTGAAATTTTTTTCCAGTTTAATTTAAACCAGCCGGCTAAACCAATTCAAATGAAGCTTAAGGCCTTAATATTAGACATTTTTAGGAAAAAAAAAAACAACAGACCTATCATTCAGGTATAACCATCGCCCTGAACTATTAGCAAAAAGCTAAACAGACAACTGATTTTGAACTATTTATATTTTACGCAAAACTGCGCCTACTTCTTAATTTTTTGTTCTTTCTGCAACATTTGACTTCATTTATAAGAATTAATTAGATATTTAAAGGTTGAAGGCAAGTTCCGATTCAGAGTGAACCGGGCTTAGTCGGTCACAATTTATTTCAGACCTGAAATCGAAATAATGTGCGTCGGCTGTATATGGGCTAATCCGAAAATTTTTAAACGAAGGGTCGAAATTTAAAGTTGTCCAAAATCCAAATGTTTGTTAATAAAATAATAGGGTACATATTCAAGCTTCAAAATATGTAAGCAATATTGTTCTACGGTGGTTTGTCTGCTCTTGGCAGAGGCATACCTACACCTTCCTCCTCACCTTCCTCTTAATTCTTAAAAAAATGGTTTTTTTATTGGTCACAAAAATGGTAAAAACAGTCGTTATAGTATTTTCCGCTTAGCAAAACTTAAAGTTTGTTTTATTTCCTTTAATTTAAGGTACTCATTATATTTGTAGGATATCTAATATATATTAAAAATTTAAACTAAAAATCGGTTTGCTGTGTGTAACGTCCGCAACGGAAAATTGGGTTTTTTTAATTTAACAGAATGAATTTTAATAATTCGGCTATCCATACTTACTTTATAAACAGAGTTTTTTATGCTCTTTAAACTGATGAAAAAAAAATATACCTTTATTACACATATTTTTGAAAAACGTTAATGCCAAAATGTGTAACGTCCGCAACGGCAAGAAAATACTCAAAAATTTTTTTTATTACTATGAGGTGGAAATAGGTGTTTTTAATGGATTATTGCCTGCTGAGTCTGAATCTGGGCTCTAAATTGCTCTAGGTTGTCGAGAATCCGAAAAACATAACCTCAAAGTATCAAACAGTGTGTTTAAATAATATTAATATTAATAATTGATAAATATCGATAAAAATCGGTATTTCCAACATCGGAAAATGAAAACCCAAATGAATTCGAGTTTTATCATTACAAATTGAATTTCAAGCCAATCGGATGAAAAATCATTTTTTTGCAAGCAGAATTTTACGGAAATTTTCCTCGTGGGCGGATTTTTCCAAATCGGGAAAACACGTGTCGATCTATTTCGCGTACTAAGCTTACAAACCCAGTTTCAAGTCAATCGGATGAAAAAAAAATTTTGTTATATAATACTATTTGGGTCAATGGAAAAAGTGTAACGTCCGCAACAGCACAAAAATTAAGATATTTTAGTAACGGGACCACTTATAATTCTTTTGGAAGCTGGGTTGAATTGGTCATATATTCTACTAAATTTTTTGTTATTAGACTTTTTTTTGTTTATTATGCAAAATTCGCTAAAAAATGTGGAAATGCACATAAGCCTCAAAGTCGACTTCCATTTTTTGTAACGTCCGCAACGGAACTTTAAACAAGCATAACTTTTTTTCAAAAACAGATAACCTATTATCTTAAATTAGGTTTGAAAGTACTCCCAAAGAACTGCATTTTGCACCAAAAGTATTTCAAATATACCAAATTAGACGCCAGCTGTGTCAATTTTAAGAAGCAAATTTGCGTACAAATGTAACGTCCGCAACGCAGGATTAGCCCATATATGGAGTTCTAAACTTTTCCATTTTTAAACGTATGCCCAACCAGATTTGACATATTGCTATATATCACTATAGTGGAGTTACAGCAGTTTTAAACTTGATTATGAACGCTTTTATAAGAAACATGGCAAAACATCAGTTCAGAAAATAAGCGACCATCAACTTAAAGAAAGTACAAGATGTTGTCATCATTATTGTTGTACTCAACTCAACCACCATACGGAAAATTAGAAGTAGCAGGTTAGACCTCCAGCTACAGAAGTCGGCAATGGTGGAAAGTGCTTGCCCGCTATTCCGTACGTTGTTCGTTATGTGCAGAAGTTCCAGAGCTATCCTATCAATATTTCAATCAAGTCCGATGAAATGTTTCTGTGTTTTTGTAAAAGACTTAGGGTACTGTATTATTTTTATTTGCTTAAACGTTTTATTAGGATCTTATAAAAATCCTGCAAAACTTTCAAGCAGATCCGAAACTCAGTTTTACAGAAATAAACAAAATCAGTTATTTTTCCGGACAATTTTCATCGACCCTCGTATTTTAGAAATTCTTAGTTTTTCACTTTTTTGGTCAAAAGTTTTATAAATATTTATAAAATGTTTGATATTTTGGGAAAAAAAATTTATGAAACAAAAATTTTTCTTCGAAATTTTTAGAGATTTAATTTTTATACTCTGTACCAAAGGTACATAGAGTATAATAAGTTTGTGCAAAAGTATGTAAAAGGGCGAAGGAATCATTTCCGACCATATAAAGTATATATATTCTAGATATTCTTGTCTGTCCGTCCGTCTGTCTGTCCGTCCGTATGAACAAACAGATCTTAGAGATGGTAAGAGATAGAGGTTTGACATGTATGGGACTAATGCTTCTTATACTTGCAGGCAGATCAAGTTTAATTTCAATTTTTGCCACGCCCCCTCCCGCCCCCGCAATTCGGAAAAACGTTATAGCTCCTACAGTTTTGAAAATACACGATTCGTACCTTCTAGAGATAGTTAGCAATCTGCCAAATAAATCGATTTGCCGGAAAAATGATAAAGATCGGATGAACGGTTCTCAAGTGATGAGCAAAAAAGTGAACCAAACACCCCGCTACCCCTCTTCCCACCCTAAAAAATGTTGCATACTTCTCGGATGGTCACCCTAAGGAACGCAGAAACACTGTTTAACATGTTTTTCATGAGTAACGGGTATATCGAAGTCGGTTAGAGCCGAATTTAACTTACGCTCTCGTTTTTAATTGCTCCTTATACGCACCATTCTGGTGTGAGCTAGGATGTTTTTGATGATGTGGTCTAAACCGGAAAGGTATGTTCCGTTCACTATTTCTCCTCACCCTCAAAATATAATGATCCGCTTATCCAAAATCAATTGAATTCCAGTTTTGCTTAAAACAGAACAATATTATTTTAAATCAACTTCTTGAAATCCGAACTATATCAACTCAAATTAAGTTTTGCGTTCTCACAAAATTATTTTTTAAGTGAGATCAATATACTTCAAATGAGAAAACCCTTTCATGCACTGTGTTGGGTAATTTTAGTGCTGATCTCAAATCCAATCCTTTTTTGGTTTTTTTCCTTCTGTGAATGTATATAGTAGGTGTCTTATCAAAGATCAAAACTCGTTCATATGCAGACAGTTGCTCTCCAAGTTCTTTAATTTCAACTAAAAATAGCTAAAATAAATTGAAACGATTTACCGTTCTCTCTAAGCTCTTACTAATATCCTTCGTGAGGCCGATTCCTGAGTTTGGTTCGTGGATTTTTAATCAGTAACCTTTGTAAGCGCATCTATAAGCAATTCTTCTCGGTTACTACTTGGCTACTTGGCTGTGGGAACCATTTTTTTTTTTTTGATCGGGGGGGAACGTGGCTGACTTAAGGGAATACTCCTTCCAAATCACCGATTTAGACAGTTTTTGGTACACGCTTATTTTAAGTGAAGCCTAATTTTCTGGCAAAGTGTCGTTAAAATCGGTAAATTTTTAGATGTAGCTCAAATGCAAAATTTATAACTAGCGAGAGCATAAGTTAAATTCGGTCCTGCCCGACTTCGATATACCCGTTAGTTAGGGTAGAAATATCTAATAACCATCCGGTGTTCTTGAAGTAGAAATTGATTCCTCCTCTCTGTTACATACTTACATACCGGACCTTAAATTTCCCGGCTAAAAAAATGATAAAATGTGGAAAAAGTGAAAAGTAGTTGCAGTTACCTGCAGTTACCTGGTAAATCCAGATGTTCGCTTTACGCCAAATCCTGGAGAAAACCAACGAGAGAGGCATTAAAATATAGCATCTTTTTGTTGATTATAAATCAGCATAAGGTCAAGGCTCTTCGAAGCCCTGTCTACTTTAAGTATCCAGCAAAGAACGTTCGACTTTGCATGATGACGTTGAGAAGTACGCAAAGTTCCGTCAAGATAGGAAAATACCTCGCCAAACCATTTGATACCAAAAGAGGTTTTAGGCAGGGTGATACCTTGTCGTGTGACAATTTTTTTTATACACTTGAAAAGTGTATTATAATTTTGCCCAGAAGTTTGCAACGCATAGAAGGAATCATCTCCGACCACATAAAGTATATATATTCTTGATCAGCGTGACGAACTGAGTCGATTAAGCTTTGTCCGTCCGTCTGTCCGTCTGTCAGTTTCTACGCGAACTAGTCCCTCAGTTTTGAAGCTAGCGAGCTGAAATTTTGCTCAGAGTCTTCTTTTGTCTGCACGCTGCTAATATGTCGGAACCGACCGGATCGGATAACTACTTCTTGTAGCTGCCATACAAATGATCGGTCAACAAATGGATTTTAATGAGAAAAACTGTTTTTAGTGCGAAGCTCTTTTACGGACGTCACACTGGGGGAGTGAATCTTGAAAAATTTTGTTTTTGCGACAGATTCTTTGATTTTGTGTTTTGTATTTTGTATTTGCTGCTTTTACCATTACCTCGTAGTAGCAGGTGGGTTGTGTGTGGAGTGGGATAGTGTGAGGTGTAAGTGGGGGGAGGTGTCACCTCCGAGGTGATGGGTATTTCGCAGGGACCTGGTGGGGATCAGGTGAAGATTTGGTGAGGATCTGGCGGGGATTTGGTGCTGATCTGTAGGGAGTTGGTGGGAATCTGGTGAGCTCTACTTGGGATATGGAGGGACTCTACTGGGGATCGTGTGGGGATGTGGAGTTGGTCGGGTGGGGATATGTTGGGTATACGGGGAGTGGGGGTGCAAAGAGTGGTTGCATTAAGGTCAAGTAGTGAATTCTGTGCTGAAAACAATAATGTTTTTTGTTTGACAGTGACTTAACAGCGATTTAACAGTGACTTTACAGTGACTTAACAGTGACTTAACAGTGACTTAACAGCGACTTAACAGTGACTTAACAGTAACTTAACAGTGACTTAACAGTGACTAAACAGTGACTTTACAGTGATTTGAGAGTGACCTAATATTTGATAATTTAACATTTATTTATATAAAATTCAAATGTGTCTTTTTCCATTACTTAAATCGGATTCATCGTAAAGAGCTTCGGTCGTACCGTGTAATTTAGTATTATGAGCTAAGAGCTTAAGTCGCCATTAAAATAAATGACAATAACTAAATAAACATGCGATTTGTGCTCACGCACATACTTAAATTTTGGGAGAAATTTAGCTATTACCTTGAGAATTAATTCAAAGCTACACACAGATATTAAATGAAATTTTAGCTGCCCGGATTGTTGAGAACGGAAAATGAAGTACACCATAACAAGCTATTTTTCTATCCACCTCATTTGGTTTCCCTAGTTTCCCAATCTCAAATTAAACCTGAGCGTGAAAAAATATTCGTTTAATATTCCATAGTTATAGGTGACGTATACTTTTCCTCTGCAGCTGACATTTCGATTGACAGATGAATCCATTATTTGGCACAACAATCAACCAGAGGACCTGTAAATATGAAGTGGTGAGTCCAAACTAATTACAACTTACACACGATTCTTTTCTGTCCACATATTGTCATTCAAATTCTTTGGGGCACAGATGAAGTGCGTCATTTCCGATGACAATAAAAATTCTGCACACATTTTCGATGGACTCGGAGTTGGAATCGTACTCGGTCCCTCATCAATACACGCTGCGGTCTGTCAGCGACCATTGAAACTTCAAGTGTAAGACATGTCATGTCCACTCAAATGGGAATGGGAAAGGGAATGGGGGAAATGGGGAACGCACTGCGTCCAATTCGGTTGGGTTCCGAGGAGGGGTCGTCGTCCAACACACTTGTCTGTCATATCAAAAGCATCAAAAGTTTTGTCATGTCGAAACTTTTTGCACCTGCTTCTAATACAAAAAGCTTTGACATATTAATCCTAAATAGAAAATTTCATCAACAGCCATTCGACAAAAATGTTTGACAATGACAGCAGCAGCCAGATGAAACGGAAGGGCGACTGGACGAAAAGGAATTGCAAAACTTGCACTTGACTTTGGCAAATCTTTAAATTCCCCTCAAGCACGCAGCAGAGCTTTAAGTTTTAACCCAAATTGAAAGTACGGCACACATTTCCCACAGCCAAGCAGAAATGCAATCTCACAGCGACACACAGAGAACCCGCCGCACAGTGGATCGTTTTCCGGAAACTCATGATAAATATAAATTATTAGGTCTGTTTCAGATTTTGATCTCAATGGTTGATTCTTAAGTGTTCCCGAATTATTTGGCCTATAAGCCTCATTAATCTTCTTTCAGACCTTATGGCAAACCGTTTCATTGATCGTTTCTTAGAATTCACAACTATTTCGATCAATCAAATTTGAAAATTCATCCCCGGAATTATCCTAATTTGAAAAATAGATTATATTTGTTGGGCGTTCCTGTTCAGTTTAAAAAAAGCTTTAGATTGTTAGTTAAAATAAATTGTAATTTGGCAGCCAATTTAGAAGAAACACTCCACTGTGCGCCATCGAAGGACTTCCAGACACAGGAAGAGGGCACTCGCTGTGCGGTTGTGGAATACGCAAACAAAACAAATTGCGAACAAAGTGCGTCCTTCTTCTAGCCAAAAACTGTGAGAGTGTGTGTGCGTAGAGTCCTTCTTGAGCAGCAGGGCGGATTTATTATGGAGGCAAAACGTCGGGCAAGGACAATGAACTTGTCGCTTTCATCGTCACCCTGCTCGTCACCGTCGAAGTCAAATGTCAGTCAAAGGCAACGGCGAAGACGACGACGAAGAGGACGAGGACGACGAGAATGGAGTCGTGTCGTGTCGCGTCGAGTCGACTCGAAGGAAGGCTGTCAGTCATCCGGCGACAGCACCGAACAGGGTCCTGGCATAAAGGATGATGGATGAATTTGTGATTTGCAGGTTAAATAAATATGTATGTCTGGGCTGGTCTGGTGTGGCCTGGGCAGGGGGGTTTCTGCTAATGAAGTGATTAGTGCAACGCCTTTGCCTTGCAACAATATGGCTTATTAGGGTGGGGGAGGAGCGGGAGTTACGTCCTCGTCTAATAAATTGCCCCTGCCTGTGACTTGAGCTTTTGAGATATATTCCAAAAACGGAAATAAAACAAAGCACTTTCCATCGATCACAAATATTAAGCACATTTGTTATTAACGCCCTCGCCCCAAACTATGCTCCCACCCACACACACACACACAGACAAAACTTTGCTCCAACTTTAACTAAGAAGTGTGTGTGTGTGTGCGTGTATGTGTTAGGGTGCTCACATATGCCATAGATGCAGATAAATATGTGAAACGTGCATTGGTTGAGGGCCTGGACCGGGCTGAAGATGTGGGCGCTGCGAGTCTAATCAATTCCAATTAGTTGCCCAGCTCTCTGATGTATTCGCTGAAATTATTATTTATCATTTGGTTATTTGTTATTTATTTCCAAGCACAATTCGTTCGCCTTGTCCGGTTAAGATATTGTTGACTGTCCTCAGGCTAATCCATGGCCCATATGGTCATCCACAAAGCTAATGACTTGGTATAATTTGAGATAATTGTGATTTTGCAGCAGAGAAACAAAATTGTCAAGCCACATGCTAAAGCAAAGGATGGTCTCAACAGTGGAAAAATCACAAAGTCAGTCATTTTTATGATTTTCGCCTAACAAAAATTTCTGCAGACAGAAAAAAAACAATTGTTCGAATTGATTAAATAAACACTAGGGCATTTCAAGAGAAGCGAGTTCAAAAAACGAGAGTTTATTGGTGTGCTTAAATAAAGCGACGCAAACCAGCTCTGACTTATTTCATCGACCGCTGGCCAGCGACTGAGCAGCCTGTCCGTGTGAGTGGCGAAATGCTTACACAGTTTACTTCAACAATTTTTCAATAAGTTTTGTATGGGAAATTCTTAAATCAAGAAAAATCCTTTAACATTATCGAATAAAGAATACCAATTCTTTAAACAACAACTTAACTTTGTCAAAAAAATTCGGATTACGAATTCTTAATTAAAGTTTACAATTGTTTACAAATAGTTTTGAAACTTCAAAGTGCGTTTTGTTATTCCCAACTTCTTCTGTGATTTTGGTAAAGGTAGAGAGTAGAGCAAGTTTTGTACTAATTTTATGGATTTACTTTTTGTTCAAAAGTATATGGGGAATATTTTAAGAATATTTATACTCTGTTCGAAAGGTACATAGAGCATATTAAGTTTGTGCAAAAGTAACGGGGAGAAAGAATCATTTCCGACTATATAAAGTGTATATATTCCTGATCAGCATGAACAGCCTAGTCGATATAGCCATGTCCGTCTGTTTGTCTGTTTGTTTGTCCGTCCGTCCGTATGAACAAACAGATCTCAGAACATGTATGGGAAAAATGCTTCTTATACTTGCAGGCAGATCAAGTTTATTTTCAATTTTTGCCACGCCCCCTCCCGCCCCCGCAATTTGGAAAAAAAGTTTATATCTCCTACAGTTTTGAAGATAGATGATTCGTACCTTCTAGAGATAGTTAGTAATTAGCAAAATGTATCGATGTTAAAAATCGGATGAGCGGTTCTCAAGTTATGAACAAAACAGTACATCACCCTACCCCCACCCCCCACCCCACACTTTTACAACTAACAACGCACAATCTTAGAGAAAGAGAGAGAGACTTAGAGATGAGCGCAGCACCAGCACTACATTCAGCTTCTACTACAGGTACAGAGTATGTTATAGTCGGGCTTGACCGACTTTCACTTGTTTTGTATTAAATTGGCATGTTCTTAATTTTTTGTGGGATTATTGTGCGTCCGGTTATGGTGAACTCTTGGATTTGATAGTTTTTCTCCGATCACTTCACTAGCTATTGGCAGCTGTGAGTAAAGTAGCCATGAATGAAGTTAGGATTTGTTGTTCCTTTCCTCTAATGCGAAAAAGCACAAGCCAATAGATTGTGAGAAGTTTTGCTTGACCCTTTGTTCTGTTAAACAGAAAATTAATTTATTTCTTTTAATTCTTGTTCTGTATTTGATCTTTGCTTTTCTTAATGAAAAACACGAATTTTAAGTTATAATCTATATATTGCGTAAATTTTTTGTAAGGATGTCTTTTATAATTTCCGATTGAGATGACAGTGTGTCTTTATTTTGTTTTAAAGTTTCATATACATGTTCTAACATACATATCATTATTTCGTTGTAAAAACGTCATGTTTTCCAGTTTCTTTAATAAGCATTTCAAATATTATTATTTATTAATTAATTGACTCGAAACTTACAAATTGATTTCTCCGGGTTAAATTAATTCAGAATTTTTAATGCGATTTTCATTAAACGATATTTTTTGAGCTATTACATTGCTGTTTGTAGAATTTACTGTTTGTATTTATTTACTGATGAAATGACTGACAAAAAACTGCAATGCGTACTCCGTGCGTACTAAGCTTTTAGATACGCACGCACATTGAAAATAGCCTCTGCTGACGTAGATTACGCATCATCAAAAATCTGAGTGTTTGCAATACGTAGAAGCATAAGTTGAAATACGCAATAGAGTTGTAAGGGAATGATTCATTTTTGAATCAACCCTGAGAATCATTCAGGTATGGAATTGCCATATTTTTCGAAATCAGAATCGAATCGATTTTGGGTTTAATTTATTTGCAAAAACAAGAATTAAATTGATTTTGCCTAAATTCAAATGAATTAGAAAATTAACATACAAAATCCTTTTAGGCCCAATTTTTCAAGAGTGGCCGGTCAAGTTTGCCGCTCGGAATTACCAGAGGTTAAGTCTTTTGGTTTTCTCCACGAGATTTACCGGCAGCTTCACCCGATATCGATTAATTGCTATCGCTGGGATAGGGTGACCAGATCCTGTAATCGAATCAGCCGTTTGTTTTGGGATTTTTTTCAATACTAATGTTGTTGCTGATAATTATTTAGCAAAAAAGTTAAATAAAATTGATTCATATGCCAGTCATGGAGATCAGTTTGCCGCCATGCCGACTTGCGGGATAAAAAATTCGAAAGGTTAAAATTTGACCTCATCATGAGGCAGCGGTTAAGTTTGCCGGCTGGTTTTCGCCAAAGACAGCATGAGACACTCAAATGCGGCTAACCTGCCGGTAATTTTGACTAACCGGACCTTAAGAAAATGGTCCTTAGTCAAAGGGTTTAGTCAGTTAAGCATTCAAAAAATTTTGTAGAGGATATTTTAAAGTAGTCTTGATTTTTGTATCGCATAATAGGAAGCATATCCGACAACATAAAGTAAATATATGCCTAATCAGCATGACGAGCCATGTCCGTCTGTCCATTTTGATGCAGATCGTTGGTCCTAACTATAAGACGAGCAGTTGCATCTTAAGCTAGGCCGCATCTGCTTTTCTAGAACAAAATGAACTTTGTAGCAAGTTTGTTTCATGTGTTCTAGTAATTTCTAGCCTTCTTATTTGCCATCAATATGGTGCGGCGTCTAAAGACATTGACAGGTTGGCGGGGCGTGAATATCCGGATGGCAAACCCCCGAAGGACTCGTCATAGTCTGAGGGAGATTTTCTTGGTAAGTTGTTGATGTGGCTATTAATTAATGCGTCATGGAATGACACACCCAAGCTGGCCAGCAAATGTGTATTTGTTAGTTTGAATCATATTTATGGATTATGAGGGCATAAATCTCAGTTGAGTTCCATCAGCCAAGGAAAAGTATAAGTTTGGCGCCCACAATGATGATGGAATATGCGTATTTTTTTAATTAGCCACATTTCCACAGATTTATGAGCGTCCTTAGTGCGTCTGTCTATGCGTGTGTATGTGTGTGTGTGTGTTTTCGCACTCGGACTGTTGGGAATTATCTGCAGACGTGTGCCAGGGGGCCCAATGATTTATGCATTTCGTTTAATTGAGAAGTTCGAGACTTTGATGGCAAAATCCTGCTCAAAGCTTTGATTCTAATCGCACCTGAGAAAAAAGTAATTAGCGCGTCCTTCGAGTGGCATGGGAGAAAAATCGAAAAATACATAATTGAGATGATAATTCCACATAATTAGCAAATCTCGAGTGATGATTTTCAATTATTATTTCCCCAGCTCCGCACGTTCTCCCACATTTTTGTGTTGCAAACTTTTGGGGGCGCATCTTAATTAATTCCTGTTTGATGAAAAACACTTTTACAAATTAATGTTGCTGAGGCACAAACTTTTACCTGTCCAACTCCTCTCTGGTCCTTGTCAGCTTCAATGACCCTCCATTTTGTCAACTTTTTACAACCCACTTCTGCAGCCCCGCTGCTCTCGCTCTGCTCCCGCTTTTCCATTTTTTCCTTTTCATAATTCTACCGTGTGCACACATTGAATTCGTCCTTTCAATCAACTCTGTTCGCCTGCAGGACACGTCCACATCCGCGTCCAGCTGTCAGTCAAGTGGCGAACGCCCTGTCCCTGTCCCTTCCCACCCAGTCGGTCTGCCTGTCTGTCTGTCTGTCACTTCACAACTTTACTTGCAGCGCTCATCCGAGCCCAAGTGGAAGTCGAAGTCAACTCGGCTGAGAGACATTGATTGACTTTCTTAATAGACTTTAGGTCTTGTCAAAATTAAAGAAAGCTTTTGCTCTGCTAATAACGTGCGTAACCCGCCGACAGTCGAATATGGTGGCGTATGTTCTTGTGGAAGAGAAAGAGTCTTAAGAATAAGATGGAAACGCTTGTAAAACATTGGGAATTTTAAGCAAATCTCATATTTGTCTTCTTCTTTTATATCGAAACATACGGATAAAAGTTAATGCTTATTTGTTTATATGATTGTTGCCACAGAGATAAGATTAGATTCTTTACTCATTTACAGTCCTTTTTAAGTTCTCATATAAAACGGGTTTGCTTTTGGATTGGCGCAAAAAAAAACATTAAAATAAATTAGTTTAAATTTTGAGTTAGTTTTGCTGATTTTGAGAACCGGCATGATTTTTCGATTTTTTCACAGTATTTGCATTTTTCACTGTAAGTTCATAGGCCCCAGTACGGGACTGATACAAAATGGTGTAGAGCCTTATCTAAAAAAATATGTAAATTAAACAAATCTCCCGACGGATTCTGAAAATTGGACACGAAAAAATATTTTCAAAATATTTTTCGGAATTTTCGTTGATGAAAAACCCATGGCAAAAGGCCTATGAAGTTCGAAAATTTGACTTAATTCTAATGGCCGCGCACAGTGGGTGAAATGCCCATTTTAGAAAGACGAAATAAATATCTTCCAAAATAATCGAGATGATTGCAGTCTGTGTTTTTCTCTTAAAGAATTAAAAACAATAAATAAAAATTTTTAATGACATTTTTTTAGTCTGTAAATTAAAAAAAAGGGTGTGAGTGTCGCTAGCACTCACGAGTCTTTGATGTGAAACATGATTCCAAGTTTAAATTTTTCAGGAAATTTATTGTGCTTGTGATCCATAGATAAATGATGTTGTTTCACCTCCCAAGATACCACCAAGATGAGATCTAAGATCCCACCCCGTATGCTACCCAGATCCCTTCCAGATTCCACCCAGATCTCTACCAGATCCTTTCCAGATACAGCCCAGATCCCTTCCAGATTCCTTCCAGATCCCACCCAGATCCCTTCCAGATCCCGCCCCGATTCCACCCTGATCCCTTCCAGATCCCCTCCAGATCCCTTCCAGATCCCGCCCAGATCCTTTCCAGATCCCATCCATATCCTCTCCAGATTTTTTTTTTAAACTTTTAAGCTTAAGTTAAAGTAAGATGGAACACTTACATTTTGAACCAAACCTCGACTCAGAAACATTAAATGTGGTCAAGCTTGGTATGAATCAAAAGGTTATTGAATTTTCTAACAATCGCGTAAAACATTGTTTTTAAATCGGTTAAGTAATTTGAATGCGAAAAGCAAAAATATAAATATATATTTTTGGGCGAAAACGATCGAAATTTCTTTTATAAACATTTAGAACAAAATACTTTAAAAGTGGAAAAAATTATTTTTTTTTTCTTTTTAACATTAGCATTCTTCCGAAGAAGTTAAGGTATTGGTAAAGATAATCTATGGATGATAGATCATAGTGGAAGATTATCGCCGTTTTGAACAAGCCCATCGGTAAGAACCCACAAGTTTTCTCGGATTTTAATAAGGTCCAGCTCACTACAGGTTGTGTTTTTTAAAGCTGTATGAAAAAATAATTTTCCTAAGTCAGTTGGAGGCTTGCCCTGAAAAGTTTTTAAGTTGGTGAAATTTTCGGGAAATGGTAAAAAAAAACCGCGAAATTTGCCATTTTTCCGATTGCGATGAAACTTTGGGGCATGGAATTGCTAAACCTGCAGTTGTACAAAGGCTTTCTTAACTATTATTTAAATGATCAAAAAACCGCAATATTCGCAAAATATTTAAAATTTGCATAGACCTTAAGGTTGTTATGAAGAGTGGATAAATAACAATTGAATACGTAGGTATATGTTAAAAGCAGGGCTTAATCCCGAAACGAATTTCGGTTCCGGTTCCAGTACCGGTATGTCCCGAAATTAATGTTTCGGTTAAAGGTTCTTTTTCGGTTTTCAATTAATTTCGGTTTTCGGTTTCGGTTCCGGTACCCGCATTTTTATTTCGGTATACCGGTACGTACCGGTACTCACCGATAAAAGTACTACTTATTTTTAATACTGAAAAAAAAAAATTCTAAGATAAATTTAAATTATTTTATTCCTGTTTAATAAAACGAATCAAAAATCAACACAAAAAAATAGAGGCAAGCTAACTTCGGCTCGACCGAAGTTTATATACCCTTGGAGCTTGATATGTGCCTGACAGTTTGTATGGCAGCTATACTATATAGTGGTCCGATTTCGAAAAATTTTGGTAAAATGATGTAAAATCATTAAAAACTTATAAATACGGGCGTTGGGAGCTATAACATTGAAAACAAAAAATAGAGGCCAGCTAACTTCGGCTCGACCGAAGTTTATATACCCTTGGAGCTTGATATATGCTTGACAGTTTGTATGGCAGCTATACTATATAGTGGTCCGATTTCGACAAGGCTTAATGAAATTATGTAAAATTATTAAAAACTTATAAATACGAGCGTTGGGAGCGATAACATTAAAAACAAAAAAGTTTTTCTCACTAAGACTTTTTTTCAGACCTAACTTTTGTATGGCAGCTATACTATATAGTAGTCCGATTTCGAAAAATTTTGGTGAAATTATGTGAAATCATTGAAAACTTATAAATACGAGCGTTGGGAGCGATAGTATTGAAAACAAAAAAGTTTTTCTCACTAAGACTTTTTTTTAGACCTAAATTTTGTATGGCAGCTATACTATATAGTAGTCCGATTTCGACAAGGCTTAATGAAATTATGTGAAATCATTGAAAACTTATAAATACGAGCGTTGGGACCGAAAACATTGAAAACAAAAAAGTTTTTCTCACAAAGACTTTTTTTCAGACCTAACTTTTGTATGGCAGCTATACTATATAGTTGTCCGATTTCGACAAGCCTTAGTGAAATTATGTGAAATCATTAAAAACTTATAAATACGAGCGTTGGGAGCTATAGCACTAAAAACAAAAAAGTTTTTCTCACTAAAACTAGTTTTTCAACCGATCGTTCCTATGACAGCTATATGCTATAGTCATCCGATCCGGCCGGTTCCGACAAATGTGCAGCGTATTTATACCAAAAGACTTCGTGCAAAGTTTGGTTGCGATATCTTTAAAACTGACGGAGGAGATAGCATAGAAACAGACGGACGGACAGACGGACGGACAGACGGACAGACGGACTTGACTATATCAACTCAGCTCGTCATGCTGATCAAGAATATATATACTTTATGTGGTCGGAGATGCTTCCTTCTATGCGTTACAAACATCCGGACAATTTTAATATACCCTCTCCAAGGGTATAATGAATGGTTTCACTTTTTAAAATTATATGGCCTTAACATTTGATATTCTTTGTATGTAATAACTAATGATTACATTATATGCTAATAAATATCATATAATGTACCTGCAGGTACCCGACTTGCGTTGCTACGCCGCTCACAAAGCGAAGAAGTGAAGCAAACTTGACAATTACCATCAATGAAATCTTTATCTAGCAAAATTCACCATCCGTCAATTTACCCGTCTTCAAGAGAATCAAAATCGTAATAAATCTTTGCAAATTTCGCGATTTTTTGGTCCGTTTGATCAACACGTCTCATTTACTCATATAAGAATTTTAGCATATTTCTAATATTTTTGAACCTATCATGATAATCTGAACTCATGCAATTTTGTAAATTTCCGATTTTTGGAACACTACTATTGCAGTCTATCAAATCTTCATTCGAATTTATTTAAGTTGTTAAATTATTTTTTGCTGTTTAATTGTTTGATCTACAACTCCTGTTTACTACATTGCCATTTCCAAACTTCGCAATAATTTGGACTGTTCAATCTTTTGTTTTTTTGTCTACATACGTAATAATCTTTGGTCCTATGAACATTTTTGGAATTTTGACTATTAGTTTGACCTTTTGATCTACAACTCCTATTGGATGAATCTGAACATCAGTTAAGAACGTTTTAATGTTTTCAAATACGTTTAAGTGCAGTGCAAATGCACAAATTTACTATATTCCCTGTGTACTTTCGTGCAAAGTCTAAAAACAAATCAACAGTTGCACTAGCTTTTGCTGTATATATGCACTGGCTATATTGACACTGCTGTTGATGCCGATTAAGAACTTTATAAGGTTGGAAATGATTCCTCTTAGTTACATACTTTAGCACACTCTAAAAATAATAAGGGTACAGCGAACGAAAAACCGAAACCGTACCGGTACCAAAGTTTCGGTTTCGTTCCGGTTTTATCGGCTCCAATAATAACGGTAAACGGTATTCGGTTCCCGGTACTCGATTTGAAACGGTTTATTTCGGTTAACGGTTCCGGTTTCGGTTCCGGTATTGAGCCCTGGTTAAAAGTGTTGAAATTTTCATTTCAGTTTTTACGAAAGCTCTGAAGTTGGTAAATAAGAGGTTTAGATTGAACAGTACAAAATATATTGCGAAAATTGCAAATTACGGGCTAAAAAGAAGTAATTAAAAAAGTTATATAATGAGTTTAGATTACCATAAAGATTTGATATATATAGGTTGTCAAAAAAGTCTTGCGGTATTTTTATTGCATTTTCAATTGTTCATAAAATTGGTTACAATAATGCGATTTAAGTCAAATATGCACCGTTTTGTTCGATGACGAGTTCCCAACGAGATGCCAACTTCATAATGCCCCTCTTATAGAAGCTCGCTTCCCTATTGGCAAAAAAACTCGGAGAGCCAATTTTCACAGGACTCTCTTGTGGCCAACTTCCGACTACCAAGCTCGTTCGCCATGGACAGAAATAGGTGGTAATCACTTGGTGCGAGATCCGGACTATACGGTGGATGCAAAAGAACCTCCCATCCGAGCTCCCGGAGCTTCTGGCGCGTCACCAAAGATGTGTGTGGCCTGGCGTTGTCCTGATGGAAGACAATTCGGCCTCTGTTGATCAAAGATGGCCTCTTCTGCATGAGTGCTGCATTCAAGCGGTCCAGTTGTTGCCAGTACAGGCCCGAATTGACCGTTTGGCCATAGGGGAGCAGCTCATAGTGGATGATTCCCTGCCAATCCCACCAAACACACAGAAGTACCTTCCTGGCCGTCAATCCAGGATTGGCCACCGTCTGGGCAGCTTCACCGCTTTTCGACCACGACCGTTTGCGCTTCACGTTGTCGTAAGTGACCCACTTTTCATCGCCAGTCACCATCCGCTTCAAAAACGGGTCGATTTTGTTGCGATTCAGAAGCGATTCGCATGCATCCATACGGGCAAAAAAGCTTTTTTGCGTCAAGTCGTGTGGCACCCATACATCGAGCTTCTTTTTGAATCCAAGCTTCTTCAAATGGCTTATAACGGTTTGATGACTCATGCCCAGCTCTTGGCCGATGCTACGGCTGCTACTATGCCGGTCTCTTTCGATCAAATCAGCGATTTTATCGCAATTTTCGACGACAGGCCTTCCGGACCGTGGCGCATCTTCGATCACCTCTGCACCAGAACGAAAACGTTGAAACCATCGTTGTGCGGTGGAAATGGAAACTGTATCGGGTTCATAAACTGCATAAATTTTATTGGCAGCATGAGATGCATTTTTGCCTTTATCGTAGTAGTACTGTAAAATATGCCGTATTTTCTCTTTATTTTGCTCCATGTTTGCGACGCTATAACTCACGAACGACTAAAAACAAACAACAATACATCAAACACGTGTTAGCGCGTGTAAAGAGCTTTCCAAAAAGCTCTAGCGTGAGCCGATGCGACGAATACAACTAGAACTACGCGCTTGCAAAGACAAGCTTGCGAAAATACCGCAAGACTTTTTTGACAACCTTTATATCAATAGTATACCAGACCGAACTGCACAAAAAATGGAGAATTGGTAAAATATTATGAGTTTTGGGTATCATGAAGATTTGATGAATGGTTAGCTCGAACAGACAGTCAGACTATTATGAATATTTAATAATTATGATTTAAAGACAGGCAAAGAGAAGTTGTCGGTTAATTGCTATGAAAAAATCTTGATTTTAGAAAAAAATTCAAACAGATTTTAGATGGTCCTTAAGATGGGAAAATAGACGATTAATTTCAAAATGAACTTAATGTATTTTGAAACAGTCTTAAGTCAAGTAAAAAATGTAAAATTGGCTTACAGCTCCTCGAACGGGGCCAAGCCAAGCTTCTCTCAATCTCTTGGCGTGTGTGCTTTACATTTTTCGCACAAGAGAAAGGGACCTACAGTTTAACGCCAGATCCGAAAGGCAAAGTTTGAGAATTTGCTTTTTCATGGCTAATTACTTCACAGCTGGCGCCAATAGCTGGTGAAGGTGACCGTATGTGTAAAAGCTATTTTCTAAAGAAAGAAAAAAACTTTTATTATTATTATATGTTCAGAGGCAGGATCGAACCCACGACCTCCCGCCTAGCAGTCCAGCACACTAACCACTAGAACACACCTTAAAAGGATATTGTAATTAAATCACTTATTTTCCTACTTACCTTACTAATGACACTGTTTGTATTTAGTTGAAGCAAGTACAAAGTTCTTGGTTTTTTTTCTGAAGGAATCTGTTGAAAATGTTTTACATTATTTTATTATAATTCCCGAGTGGGCCGAAAAGGATCTAAGGTTACGGAATTCTATTGGCTTAAAAAATTGTGAGTCGAGATCGATGTTTAAGGGAAAGGAACAAATGCTCCACTTAAACGAAGAGCAGGCTCTCTGTATAGCTGTTTCAAAGTTCCGCCAGCGACCAAGCACTGAAGCACTGAAATGTATGCTATGCCAGGAATTCTTTTTCAAATTTCGCCATGTTAGATTGAGCTTTGTTATTTTCAAATTGTGGGGCTCAATGGTCAATGGTTTCCCTGGCGACTCTCACTCCATTGGTATCAAATTTTGATTGACTGGCATTAATAATTAATTCATTTGCACTTACTATTGCTATACAATGACAGTCATTATGTTTAAATTTTGGCTCTTTCAATGAATGCGACATTTGAAAAACCATGAGACTGCGGCCATCGATGGTCGGTCGTCTGATATGTCAAATAAATTAATTTGTGCAACGGGAAACGTCAAAACTAATTACAACAATGCCGATGGCACGTCAATTCAATGAAATGCGGGGAATGGCAGGGCGTGGCCGTGGTGGGCGGACAACATATATTAATGACGTGTCAGAATTAACATTTCATTATGGCAAATTGTAGTTAAGTTTGCTTGCATTTCAAATGCAACAAAATTATCATGGCTAACCATTAATCTTTGCTGGGCCAAAAGCTGGCCCATGGACTTGTATGTCGGAGACCAATCAATCAACAAGCCCCGATTCCAATTGATTTCGTCAATTGATTTTAACACCCGTCAGATATCAACGTCGAAATAAAAACAGCAACAAAATGGCGTCCCTACAGACTGTATGTGTGTGTCCGTGTGTGTCATTGTCAACGTCAGTGACACGTCAATATTTTATTAAATGACATTAAACTGTCTCTATCGGCTTAATTAATTTATTGTTGCTGTATTGTCGGTGCGTGTGTGTGACATTTTTATTATGCAAAATCAATAAAACCATCTCCCACTCATTCACTCACTGACTCGCTCACTCAGTCAGTCATTCGTTTTCGGCATAGCCTTTGGCCAAATGTTCGGTCATGTCCTTTTTGACACCGACAGGCGAGGCCGCAGGAAAAAAATCGCTTTAAATTGTTCAATTAATTTTGCATTTTTTTTTTGCAGCCGTCTTTTACCTTGTGTATTGCATCGGCATTCCCTGACAGTTTGTCAATCGCATTTTGCCTGTTACCGATGCGACAAATGAGTTTGCCCTGGACGTACCCATTCAGGACCAGGAACAGGGACTACGCTGCGTCACTCGCAACCGTTGGAGTTCATTAAATGTGCAGTTCGTTTTGTTTTTGTATCCGTTGGTTTTCATTTTTGAATGTTATAGTAATTGTTGTTGACCCAGTGGAGAGAGAGTAGGAGAAAAGTGGCCTAGCATATAGTATGAATTACGAAACGAAAGTGTGTTTCAACTTTAAATATCCTTAAGTCCGTGGATTTTTCATAAGCTTGTACGAATAGCCCTTTATCAGGCCTTAGGGTTCTACATCTCTGTCATTAAATCTTTAACCTCAACTAAAATTTAGTGCCATAATCTGTTGATTTGGCTTATGGATACCTACAATGAATCAATTGACGGTGCACACCAGACAGACGCACACAAGGCAAATGCGATTGCCAGCTCATAATTAGCTGCTCATGTGTCACGCAACAGCAGGAAGGAGTTGTGACTGCTTTCTCGGCCAACTGAGAATGCAAGATTTGGCGTCAACAGCCAATTTGGGGCATTAGCGAAAACCGTTGGGCAATTACTGTCAAATGGGGTCGCCTTGAGGGTAGGCAGTAGCAGTCGAATGAGGATTACCCTACGTGCTCAGAGGGCATGGACAATGAAAAAGCAGTTGTCCATGTGAGTAGATAGAGGAGGCGTACGGAAGACAACTTTCCTAACTCAATAAATGTCAGCTGCACTTCGGAACTGCTTTAAATGTTAATGCTTGACCTTTGGGGACTCACTACTAATTAGGCTGGAAGTTGAAACTCCTCCGGTTTATCCATCTATCGCGGTAAAAATCCTTTTGTTTTCCAACTTGAAGCAAATTAATCAGCGACAAACATTCGACGTTGTTATCAGGGTGGGCGTCATCAACAGAAGCCCCATAACAATGACACGCAACAACAAAGGGAAAGACCCACGCATTCACCAAAACAATCGGCGGAGATGGAGGCTGGGAGCGGTAAACGGTGGTAGTCTTCTCCATATCTGTCGTCTGCCTTTGATGTGCGCCTTTGACAAGTGAGTTGACAATGTCAACGTCAACAGTTGACAGCCTTATTATGGTATTATGTTATAAACTCGTATGTGCTTGGATGGCTATACATTAATAGGTAGGAATGGCCACAGGCCATACTTATTTAGCTTTGCAGAGTTAAAGAAAATCTCGATTTTTAACAAAACACAAGAAAATGTTATCCCCGGACTGAAATTCAGTCTAAATTCTGGCTAAAAGAAGCTGTGTCGTGAGAGTTGACTCATTACCTTAAAAAATAATTCTTTTCTACATCTTATAGGCTAATCACACTGAGAATTGTTTGAATTGTTTGCAGCTACAAAACTAAATTTGACGCTTGACGTGTCGCAATTCATACATTCTTCAAATTTCCGAACTTAAAAAAAAATTGATTAGTTTCAAATTGGGACGTCTGCGCATCAAATTAATATTCTAAGTTTCAATGTAATACTTTCTAGGCTTACATTGATACAAGAAAAAATAATACTAATTTCAGTTCCAATTTGACACACATGTTCCAAATTGAAATTGATACAAATTTTGTTGGGGTGCACGACACAATTTAGACATCAGTTTGAAACTATTGAGTATCGAATTCTCTCTAATACTCCAAGTGACAAATTGATATCTTCGAAAGTATTAACATGATCTTTCGAGGACTTCAATTTGATACTAACGTGTATTCGGTTGACATTTTATTGTATTAAGTTTTTAGTATCAATTTAACACTAGGTCTTATTAATTTCACACTTCAATTATCAAACTTTTAGCATCGTTTTGAAACTCGCTTATATCAGTTTAATATTATATCTTATCAAGTTTGTAATATAAATTCAGTTCTTTACAAACTGCCACTAAAGTTGGTACATAACATTATAAAAACGTTATCTTTTTATCTCTCTCAAAATTTATTTTATTTACACTAATAAATTGAATAAGTCACTGTACTGGTGTGCATTCTGCTGGAACCCATACATGTAGCGCGTTACTCTTTCAGAGACTCTTCGTTTGATGCCTCTCGCGATGTGCGCTACCATGGAAAGCGCTGAAACAGGGTCGTCAGCATTGTGGCTTTTTAAGTGTCCTGTCTGAATAGTTACATTTTTTTTTATTAACAAATATTCGCAAAAGCGACCACAAAAACATTAATACTTAGCTGCTTAAACTTTCCTTGTAAGAGTCTTCCATTTGAAATCCATTTTATATATCCTCAACACGTCGCCTGAGAAAGGGTCCTCCATAGCGCTTACTTTAATAGGCTAATCACACCATGGCGGAATTTGTCATATTTGTAGCATGTTTCTATCATCGACACATTTCACATTTTTAGAAGACAAAATCTTCAAAATGTTGGCAGAGCAAATAGTTTTTAAGCAGCTTACACTGCACACTCTTGCAAAAACAAACAAGTAAGACCGTTACAGTCTAGTAGCTCGACTTCGAAATACCCTGTACAATTGACAAACACACACGCACACATACGCATAAACGTGACACACACACACACACGCGCGGGCGCAAGTTGCAACCAATGCTTAATAAGCAAAGCGTGGGGGGAGGGGGGGTCCAAAAAATGTTTCGTGAATAACTTCTGTGTTTTTGCTCAGATCTCATTGTGCGCTTCAGAATAGATAGATAATATATAAGGTTGTCAAAAAAGTCTTGCGGCATTTTTTTTATATAATTTTCAATTGTTCATAAAATTGGTTATAATAATGCGATTTAAGTCGAATATGCGTCGTTTTGTTCGATGACGAGTTCCCAACGAGATGCCAACTTCATAATGCCCCTTTTATAGAAGCTCGCTTCCCTATTGGCAAAAAACTCGGAGAGTCAATTTTCACAGGACTCTCTTGTGGCCAACTTCCGACTACCAAGCTCGTTCGCCATGGACAGAAATAGGTGGTAATCACTTGGTGCGAGATCCGGACTATACGGTGGATGCAAAAGATCCTCCCATCCGAGCTCCCGGAGCTTCTGGCGCGTCACCAAAGATGTGTGTGGCCTGGCGTTGTCCTGATGGAAGACAATTCGGCCTCTGCTGATCAAAGATGGCCTCTTCTGCATGAGTGCTGCATTCAAGCGGTCCAGTTGTTGGCAGTACAGGTCCGAATTGAGCGTTTGGCCATAGGGGAGCAGCTCATAGTGGATGATTCCCTGCCAATCCCACCAAACACACAGAAGAACCTTCCTGGCCGTCAATCCAGGCTTGGCCACCGTCTGGGCAGCTTCACCGCTTTTTGACCACGACCGTTTGCGCTTCACGTTGTCGTAAGTGACCCACTTTTCATCGCCAGTCACCATCCGCTTCAAAAACGGGTCGATTTTGTTGCGATTCAGAAGCGATTCGCATGCATCCATACGGGCAAAAATGTTTTTTTTTGAGTCAAGTCGTGTGGCACCCATACATCGAGCTTCTTTTTGAATCCAAGCTTCTTCAAATGGTTTATAACGGTTTGATGACTCATGCCCAGCTCTCGTCCGATGCTACGGCTGCTTCTACGCCGGTCTCTTTCAAACGATTCAGCGATTTTATCGCAATTTTCGACGACAGGCCTTCCGGACCGAGGCGCATCTTCGATCACCTCTGCACCAGAACGAAAACGTATCGTTGTGCGGTGGAAATGGAAACTGTATCGGGTCCATAAACTGTACAAAATTTATTGGCAGCATGAGATGCATTTTTGCCTTTATCGTAGTAGTACTGTAAAATATGCCGTATTTTCTCTTTATTTTGCTCCACGTTTGAGACGCTATAACTCACGAACGACTAAAAACAAACAACAATAAATCTTAAACACGTGTTAGCGCGTGAAAAGAGCTTTCCAAAAAGCTCTAGCGTGAACCGATGCGACGAATACAACTAGAACTACGCGCTTGCAAAGACAAGCTTGCGAAAATACCGCAAGACTTTTTTGACAACCTTATATATTGAGCGACGATGTTGTAACTTTCAAATTGTGGCTCTGACAGTTTTATGCGGTTAAAGGGGGGAAGGGGGAAATTATGCAAATCTGAAACAAACTTGAACTGCGTACGGCCTATGCCTATGTACATGCAAATTTGTACGTCTATCTCTTATAGTCTCTGAGATCGACGCGTTCATACGGACAGACAGACGGACGGACAGACGGACATGGCTAAAACGACTCGGCTGTTGATGCTAATCAAGAATATATATACTTTATAGGGTCGGAAATGTTTCCTTTTCCCTGTTACATACATTTGCACAACTTCATGATCCCCTTTTACCCATTTTGAATGGGTACAGGTTTAAAAATAATTAAATATTATTGTATTGTTATTATTGTATTGTTATATTATCTTCCAAATATGTAGCTGCTATGTTCCAGATGTATTAATAATTTACTTGCTTTTTTGTGTGTTTATCTGACAGATAGATTGATAAGCTAAGAAATTGGACCTAAATTTGTTATTGTTTTAGAGCTCTAAACTGTAGAATTTGATCGCAGGAACAATGTAGATTTACTTCGCGACAATATGAAGAAATAGGCATTTTTATTTTAAATACCGGAAATAACGACAAAATCGATATATGCAGATTCAGTTACGCACGATTCACGCACATAAGAGTTGGAGCGTTTCGAATCACTCATGATTCCTGCACGAAAAGCGTTCTTAATTATTGAAATATTCAAAAATCCAGATAAATTTAGTAAAAGTTTCGTGAACACTGCACTCACGAGGTTTGACCTTAGTTCACGAAACACGTACGGATCACGGATGCTCACCCACCAACATCTCACACTGTAACGTTTGCTTATTTGCAGTTAGAGCTTTTGAATAGAATCTTTCGACTTAATTACGAAACCCCATTTTTAATTATTTTCATACTACTAAGATAACATTTTTATCCAGTTGGTGTTTGATGTCAGAATGAAAAATATTCTTTAAGTTGTTACTTACTAGCTCTAAAGGTTTAGGCTGTGCGTTGTTCATCTTTGAGAAAATCCTTTATCACACTGTCAATATAACTACATATATAGATGGTACTCATTAGAGCTGACGATGAATCAGGTACAGTTTAGAGAACTTAAACTCAGACCAGTAAAGTAATCTAAAAATTGTCTCTGACTCTCCAAAAGTCGTCGACCAAGACCATCATTGTCCGTGGCAAGACAATTTTTGCTTAGAAGTTGTCAGTGAAACATGCAAAATCCTTTTTGCAAGAGACGAAGACGAAAAAAGCAGGCGACGACATCCAAGGAGTTTTTGTCGCCAAAATGCAATAAAGAGTCAACTTCTCGTTCATTGTAGTTCTTCGACATTGTCAGAGAGTTCCGCCCACCAACTGACTGGTTGACTGTCTGAATGACTGACGAAATGACCAGCAGCTCATGGCTGTGTTATGCAACCAGCAGTCGCAGCCTGGTCGGAGTCGGCTGCTGATGCTTCCTGCCATATACTTAAGGATTAGAAATTTACTGAAATGCTTTTCTTTCCGCTTATGTGCCAGAGTCGGGCCAGAAGTTGGCACATACTCGTAAAATGCAATGACTGCAAAGAGAAGAAGCAAATTCAATGCGCAGTCGAAGAGTAGAAACTTGTCAGTTGCCGTCAATCAGCGGACAGCCGGACGGACATCACGGATGGGGGGACAGTGGGAATGCTGGGGGGTTGCAACTTTTGCTCGTCAGCAACAAAAATTGATGTGCTGCAGATGAAACGCCAAAAAGTTTGCCCTCAGCAGCAGCAGCAGCAGCCGAAGCTGAAGCAAAAGGCAAAAGATTAAAAAACGGAAAATGTGCATGAGGCCAAGCCAAAGGAAAGAAAAACATTGGAAAAGCAGACCAGACCAGACAACGACAAAGACGAAAACGAGGTCGTCCCCAAAGGATGGCCAAAATATTTTACTGATTGTGAGCAAACTTCGATACAAAGTTGGAGCTGTAGAGTCGATGGCGACGACGACGGCGACGTTGACATTTTCTGACAATATTTGGTGATTGCACAAGATGCAAAGTGTCAACTGATGGCCCAAAGAGCAGAAGCAGTGAGACGAGGACTTGGAGGCGGCGGTGGATGAAAGTGTAAAGGAGTTCAAAGTTGCTTGGGGCAAAAGAAGTGGAGGAGCAGAAAAATAGTCCAAGATGGAGGCCAGTGACCATTGATTAAAGAGTAAATAGCTTTTGAATAGACAGTCCGGGGAGAAATGTGAGAAAACACAACAGTTAATTATCCTGTAGTCCGTTTTTGATATAAAAGCATTTCTTTGGAGAGCTAACAAAATTGGTTCTTGTCTTTACGGGGATCGATCCCGACCTTAGACTTTTAAGATCAGTTTGGCAGGTTGAAAATCTACACTCTAACAATAAACCAAGTACTTTGTACTTGAATCAAGTGCAAAGGGTGTCAATAGTACGGTAAGTACGAAAATACTTAATTGAAGTACAAAATTCTTGTTTCAAGAAATTTTTTACTTGAACTAAAAACGATTTTTTAAAATTTTTAATTCTAAGTAAGTACGAAATGCTCTTGTTTCAAGAATTGTAATAATTTGTTGTTGTTCTTTGGTTCCAAATTTAAGTACATCCAAGAATAAGACATTCTTAAAATTTTAAGTACAAATCATAATAAATTTTATTCAAATCGATCAAGAACACTGCTCTTTAAGTTTCTAAATTTTTTATATTTTCTCATCTCCATTCCATTTTCATTGATTTTTGAGAAACTTAAGATAAAATCCATTAAGGTATTTTCGAAAAGAATACCTTCGTTGGTTTTGATATAAACTTATTGAAGAATATTAAACTAATAGAATTGTCTCAGGCAATCACCTGTCTATCGTCAGCCTTTTCTTATCAAAAACTTATATACAAAAATATAAATCTGATCTAATATGTACTTTACGCTTACGAAAATGCTTCCATCTGCCTGTTACATACACTGAGAGAAAAAAACAAGTATTTTCGTACTTTAATTAAAAATTTTCACTATCAAAACATCAAGAAGCGAGACAATTCTTGATTTAGGGACGGAATTTTTTGATTTAAGAGTTAAGAATGAGAGCTTAAGACGAGCCTGATGGAGACTTATTAATGTTAGCTAAGAGCAATTTGTACTTAAAGTAAGAGCACTTTTTTAAATCAAGAACGATATGATCTTAAATTAAACATTTTATTAATTTTTACAACATTTAATGGTCAGTTTCGAATTTAAGAACAAAATGAACTTAAAGCACAACTATTTTTCTTGATTCAAGAATTTAATTTCTAATTTTTAATTTTTAATTTTAAAACGATTCCTATTTAAAGTAAGAAATTTTAAGAACGAATTATTTTTACCAAATTTTAAACCGAAACTGGATAATATCAAGAGAATTTTTTTTTAAGAACGAATTGCTAGGCTTTAACCAGCCTAGCTAGGAAGCTAAAAATTTTCGAAGAAATAATCTTAAAACATTGAACTTATCGCACATTATTTTTAAGTGCAACAAAAAAAATTGATGGGATATTGATAATCCATATCAAAGTCGAAAAATATTTTAACTTTTTCGTTAAATAATTATAAAAAACGAGAGCGTAAGTTAAAGTCGGCTCTAACCGACTTCGATATACCCGTTACTCATGACCCTGCGTTCCTTAGGGTGACAATCCGAAATGTATGCAACATTTTTTTTATGCTGGGAGGGGGAGTGGCGGGGGGGCTTGTATCACTTTTTTGCTGATAACTTGAGAACCGTTCATCCGATCTTGATCGTTTCTTCGGCAATCGATTCATTTTGCTAATTACTAACTATCTATAAAAGGTACGAATCTTCAAAACTGTAGGAGATATAAGGTTTTTTTAAATTGCGGGGGCGGGAGGGGGCGTGGCCAAAATTTGAAATAAACTTGATCTGCGTGCAGATAAAAAGAAGCATTTGTCCCATACATGTCAAACCTCTATCTCTTACCATCTCTGAGATCTAGGTGTTCATACAGACTGACGGACGGACGGACGGACGGACGGACGGACGGACAGACGGACAGACGGACATGGCTATATCGACTCGGCTGTTGATGCTGATCAAGAATATATATACTTTATATGGTCGGAGATGATTCCTTCTGCCTGTTACATACATTTGCACGACTTTAGTATACCCTTTTTACTCTACGAGTAACGGGTATAAAAACTTGTAATTGGATTTGACCCAATTCTTGCATAGAAGTATATATAAGTACCAGATCAATAAACAACGAGAGCGTAAATTTAAGTCGGCTCTAGCAGACTTCGATATACCCGTTACTCATGAAAACACATGTTTAACAGTGTTCCTGCGTTCCTTAGGGTGAACATCCGAAAAGTATGCCACATTTTTTAAACTCGGCTATTTATCACTTATTTGTTCATAACTTGAGAACCGTTTGTCCGATCGTTATCATTTCTTCGGCAAATCGATTCAATTTGCTAATTACTAACTATCTTTAGAAGAATCGACGAATCGACTATCTTCAAAACTGGAGATATAAAGTTTTTTCCAAATTGCGGGGGCGGGAGAAGGCGTGGCCAAAATTTGAAACAAACTTGATCTGGGTGCAGATAAAAGAAGCATTTGTCCCATACATGTCAAACCTCTATCTCTTACCATCTCTGAGATCTAGGTGTTCATACAGACTGACGGACAGTCGGACGGACGGACGGACGGACGGACAGACGGAGATGGACATGCTGATCAAGAATATATATACTTTATATGGTCGGAAATGATTCCTTCTCCCTATTACATACATTTGCACAACTTCATGATCCCCTTTTACCCATTTTCAATGGGTACAGGGTATAACAAAAATTAAATTAATTAAAAATCAAATTTTTTTAATATTTTACATTTTACATTCAGTGCTGCTGAGAGTATGCTGCACATTTTGACACATTCAAATCGGCTTCGTATAAAAATATTTTCCCTCAGAGTGCAGTTCCTATATTCCGAAGATTAGAAAAAAGCATACTACTAGGCCGAACGTTTTAAGAGAACGTTCTTCATTTCGAATGGGAATATAAATTTTAATTCGATTTTATTAAAATTGAAAGCAAATACCGCGCAAAAGCGCATACCTACAGCTATAGTACATTATTCAAAGATAATAATAAGCAATATTGCAAGCAAATTAAGAGAGGAGCTTTTGGGTGCTCTTAGCTCAAAGTTGCAAATTGTAAAAAATAGCACAAAAATTTCAGATTTTTTCCATTTTTTATGTAATCGCTTTTAAATGGAAACTTTTTGATAATTTTTTCTAGCAATTTATTGTGAAGTCGAAAATAAGAATTCAAATTGCGGCAGCTGTAGCTTTCCTAACTTTGACTATAATTTTTTATATTTCTTAAATCAATTTTAATAATAACACAGTGCTACAGTGCGAAATAACCTGGGTATTGGCATAGCGTATGCTGTAGAGCAGGTCGCGTATAGCACTTCCTCATACTTGGTTTTCCTCGGGGACCCCCAAAATCTGAAGTTATGGCCCAAAAACCGCTTTTTGCTTTTTTACTTCACTTAAATAGATATAACTCGCGAATGGACCGTCTGATTGCTCATAACCTTATCAATTCCGATAGCCACGAGAGGGATCTAAAACATTATAATCAATGGTTTGACTAATTTAACGGGATGGCTGAGAAATGCGGATTACAGATCTGGCATTCTCAACTTTTTTTCATAATTTGTACTTTGACCACCACTGGTTTAACTATTTTATTTTAGGCGATTTTTTGTTAAAGTTTATTATAAAAGCCCAGTTAATTCTGCGTTGAACAATGGTTCTCCCGATGAATTTGGTTACCTAATGGCGAAGTTATTCGCGGATATCTGAGCACACTTCGGAAATCTAGTATTTTTTTTAGTGTGTTGACAGAAAATCGATTGACATAACATTAATGCCCCCGAAAGTATAGTTTGCTAAAGTTTGGAGGGAAATTTAAATATAGTTTTTCATGTTGTTACACAATTACATAAATGTTTACATATTTGTTTGACAATTTTGGACTTAGACCATTCCTGTTACCTGTGCTGTTACCCTATGTGGCTAGGATAAACTGCAGTCAAGTCAACAGTTAATGAATCTTCACTACAGAGGTACCATTTTTATACCCGTTGCTTGTAGAGTAAAAAGGGTATACCAAAGTCGTGCAAATGTATGTAACAGGCAGAAGGAATCATTTCCGACCACATAAAGTATATATATTCTTCATCAGCATGACGAGCTGAGTCGATTAAGCTTTGTCCGTCCGTCTGTCTGTTTCTTCGCAAACTAGTCCCTCAGTTTTGAAGCTATCGAGCTGAAATTTTGCAAAGAGTATTCTTTTGTCTGCACGCTGCTAATATGTCGGAACCCACCGGATCGGATGACTATTTCTTGTAGCTGCCATACAAATGATCGGTCAAAAAATGGGTTTTAATGAGAAAAACTGGTTTTTAGCTCTCAATCACGGTCATGGGTATTATTTAATGTTTTTAAGCTGATCTGCGAAGCTTGGTCGAAGTCGCTAACCGTTGAGTCAAGCGTTTTCAAGTGTATCAAAACTTCGGCACAGACGAAGTTAGCTTTGCCCGTCTCGGTTTTTTATAATTCGGCGTATTTTCCATGCACTGGTAAAAATAGTAACCGGGGCGAACTTTGTCAATATAATAACTTCTTTGTGTGGAGAGTAAACGAGTGAAAGTTTCTTCATAATGTGCTATAAAAAAATAATGGAAATGTACTACTTAATTTTTAAGGTCGAAGTATGGCATAACAGTTGGTTCGTTCCTGAGTACATTCGTTCTGCGTGCTCTGCAGGGCTCAAAAAGTGTAAGCAACGAAAGCTAGGAGCCGAAGGATTTACATTGATCTCTCCAGTCGAATGGCATTATCAGGCTTTTCACAAACCGGATGAATGCTACTTTTGTCAAACAAACTTAATGGGACATCGGTATCAAACACGCGAGGTTGTAGAGTATGCCAATGTTATGACAGTGTCTAAAACAATTCGAAGAGACAAAAGAGTAAGTCTTCAACATGATTGCATCTCCAATCCCTCGGAAACAGATGATAAGGACCAATCATATATGCCATTAAAATCAAGCTCATACTCGATGGAAAGGCATTTCGTTACTAACGAAGACCATGCTGATCTGGTGCGTGACTTGGGACTATCATGGCGACAATCATGGCGACAAAGACAAAAGTTCATTTTGTACATTCCCACTTGGATTTCTTCCCAAGTAACCTTGGTCCATTTAGCGACGAACAAGGTGAGCGGTTATATCAAGAAATAGCTGCAATGGAAAAGCGATTTAGCAGCAAAGATCCAGTTAGAATGCTGTCCACTTATTGCTGGTCTCTGATGCGGGAGAGAGACACTACATTAAAACGCAAAAGGTCTTCTGCACATTTCCAATGCAGCCAAGCTGAAAGCGAACAATAAAAACTTTACAAAAAACCTGAAATTTTCGTATTTTTTTAGTGCATCTATTTATTTTTGTATTCTCCATAATTAGAAAGGGTTAGTTTAGACATGCGGAGTTGCATCATGGAAGATTCGAAACTTTCCGAAATACAGTAATGCGGCTTGGTAGTACATTTCCATCGTGGACTTGTTTTCTTTGATTGAAAACCGATGCTTCTCATCCAGAAGCCAACCACAGATGAAACAAAACTTATTTTTTTTATAGCACATTATGAAGAAACTTTCACTCGTTTACTCTCCACACAAAGAAGTTATTATATTGACAAAGTTCGCCCCGGTTACTATTTTTACCAGTGCATGGAAAATACGCCGAATTATAAAAAACCGAGACGGGCAAAGCTAACTTCGTCTGTGCCGAAGTTTTGATACACTTGAAAACGCTTGACTCAACGGTTAGCGACTTCGACCAAGCTTCGCAGATCAGCTTAAAAACATTAAATAATACCCATGACCGTGATTGAGAGCTAAAAACCAGTTTTTCTCATTAAAACCCATTTTTTGACCGATCATTTGTATGGCAGCTACAAGAAATAGTCATCCGATCCGGTGGGTTCCGACATATTAGCAGCGTGCAGACAAAAGAATACTCTTTGCAAAATTTCAGCTCGATAGCTTCAAAACTGAGGGACTAGTTTGCGAAGAAACAGACAGACGGACGGACAAAGCTTAATCGACTCAGCTCGTCATGCTGATGAAGAATATATATACTTTATGTGGTCGGAAATGATTCCTTCTGCCTGTTACATACATTTGCATCGACTTTGGTATACCCTTTTTTACTCTACAAGCAACGGGTATAAAAATGGTACCTCTGTAGTGAAGATTCATTAACTGTTGACTTGACTGCAGTTTATCCTAGCCACATAGGGTAACAGCACAGGTAACAGGAATGGTCTAAGTCCAAAATTGTCAAACAAATATGTAAACATTTATGTAATTGTGTAACAACATGAAAAACTATATTTAAATTTCCCTCCAAACTTTAGCAAACTATACTTTCGGGGGCATTAATGTTAAGTCAATCGATTTTCTGTCAACACACTAAAAAAAATACTAGATTTCCGAAGTGTGCTCAGATATCCGCGAATAACTTCGCCATTAGGTAACCAAATTCATCGGGAGAACCATTGTTCAACGCAGAATTAACTGGGCTTTTATAATAAACTTTAACAAAAAATCGCCTAAAATGAAATAGTGAAACCAGTGGTGGTCAAAGTACAAATTATGAAAAAAAAGTTGAGAATGCCAGATCTGTAATCCGCATTTCTCAGCCATCGCGTTAAATTAGTCAAACCAATGATTATAATGTTTTAGATCCCTCTCGTGGCTATCGGAATTGATAAGGTTATGAGCAATCAGACGGTCCATTCGCGAGTTATATCTATTTAAGTGAAGTAAAAAAGCAAAAAGCTGTTTTTGGGCCATAACTTCAGATTTTGGGGGTCCCCGAGGAAAACCAAGTATGAGGAAGTGCTATACGCGACCTGCTCTACAGCATACGCTATGCCAATACCCAGGTTATTACAATTTTTGGAAATTTGTAGCACTGTGTAATCAACTTTAAACTACTGTCATTCAAAAAGTATTTTGTAAAAAGTTTCAAATTTATGTCATGTATTCAAAATCATCTCCTACCTTCGGTTTATCCAGTGTCCCAAACAAAAAATTGGGACTTTTGGCCAAAATTTCGGGCTGCACAACTTTCGATGTTGTTTAGGATTTCGTATATTTTCTGCTGTGAAGAAAATAAATTTATATAAACAATTTCCTCGCCATATTTTCCTATTTAATAACCCGTCACCAAAGTATTAAACTTTTCAACGTTTATCTCTCTCTGCACTTGGAAGCACTTCAAATCTTCATCAATCAATATACCAGACATCTAATGAAATATACATAGTGCAGTTGAAAATGAAGACGAGATGGCGATGGGCGACGAAAAAAAAATGCTTCTCGCTGCCCGGGGGCAAAGTTTAAACCTCAACCTCGCCCACTGAAACTTCAACTTCGACTTCAACTCGGACGTACAACAAATAGCGCATCAGTCAGAAACTGTTCTTGCTTGTCATCAGGAGACGTGCCTGGTCCCGGCCGTAAGGAAGGAGGTTGGTCGTCAATGAGCAGCAGAAGGAAACTGCAGAGAAAAACTTTGCCAGAAAATAGGGAAAAACACACAGAAGTAGGTATACCCTGGATTGCAGGCAACAGCATAGGGTGAACATTTTACGTTGTCCCGCTGGACATTGGATTGATGAGCTGAGCGTATGGATAGGGTAGGGTGGATTGAGGCTACAGCTTAAATATATCTCAACATGAAACAAAATGTCGAATCAAAAAGAAAAGAAAGAAAAAAACGCGCCACGTCAGACTAATCCTTGAGCCATCATATTACAGCAGAGCACAGCCAGCAACCAGAATCTCGTCTGGAACCCATAACCCTCAGAGCAAAAGAAGAAAACTTGTGAATAACCCCTCTCCGTCTCTCTCTCTCTCTCTTGCACTCTGTCTCTCGTTCTGTCATGGAAGCCATCAATCGTTTTGTTGAAATGTGCAATAAAAGAAAAGTCATGAAAACTTTCTGCGCTGCTCGCAGATTTCTTGAGTTGGTCAGGGGGTTAGGGAGGGTAGGAGAATGGCTTGGGTTAGTTGCCGTTGCCTAATGCCTGCGACAACATGGCAAGGCTTTCCGTTCCCTTTCCACACCCTTCGCACACGCCCCCTCTCGCAATTTTCTTGCATTTGACAGCGCCGTGGCGACATTTGACGATTGACGAGGACGTCGAAGACGTTGGGCTACCCAGGGCTCCCTACTCCCACTTGATGTTTCTGTTGTTGTTGTTGTTCGGCTCTACTCTGCTTGGTATAGTGGTAATGGCCAAGACGTTGGCCAACACAGCAGCTCCATTATAGCACAGGGACGTTCTGCAGAGTCAAAGGGTTCCAAAGGTGAGAAAAAAGGGCCTGATAGGAACAGACTAGATAGTTTTGGTTTCAAACCGATCGATTTCGAAAGTAGAAATCGAGAGACTATAGTCAAAGACTCAAAACAAACACTATAGTCCCGGTATTAAGGTCAATTCTGACTTTATTTCATTTGACCCATCAAACTTCAAAGCGAACTATACAGAAGTTTTCATGAGATCCCGTTTAATAGTATTTACCTGCTTTTGCCACAATTCGTCCCTGACTTTTTTTCCTGATGTTTTGCCACCCAAAAAATGTCTTGGGTCAAACTGTCGTTCGCACGTTGAATTGCGGTTCAATGTGTAGGTAAGGGATGTGGACTGGCTTGAGGGCTGGCGTCTTAGTGTCAGCGGCCGAGCCATGACTGAGAAACTCTTCGTTTCCGCCAACTGCAGGCGACAAGTGCAGGCCCCAGCCTCAGCTCCATCTTCGCCTTCTCCCATTCGACTCGCTCTATCAATCCGCAGAGCGCATTGAACGACAGCGTCAGGATTTTTGCAATTTGAGAAGTTGCTACGTGACATTTCAATAATTTTTGAAAAGTTTCTTACTTTTCCCCCCGCCTCTCCTGCTCCTGTTCCGTCTTCTTCTCTTTTATTTCATATATTTTTATAGTGTATTTTGCTCCGCCTTGTCCTTGGACACAAAATCGAAGCGAGGCCAGGCAGGCAGGCAGGATGTGGTCCGTCGCCGGAACTAGGAATTTTATATTCTGCAATTTTCGTGACAACGTCATTTTGTCCACGACATTTCTGCGTCGTTTTCGTCTTCATCCTCGTCAGTTGGCCAGTTGCATCCTTTCTCCTTCCACTTTTATGTCTTATGTAAGAAATTTGTTGTGTGCATTAGGAACTTTGACGCTTGACTGGGTAAATGTCAGTGGGTTTGGGTACACTGGGTGGTGGCTGGGGGGGAGTCCTCGTTGCCTCGTTTTGACGTTTGAATTTTGATGCTCCGACAGTTTATTCGATTGTTTTTCTCGCTTTTGCTTGGCAAAATTACGGAAGTGCAGTAGCAGAAGTCATCGTCTGTGGGCCCCATCTGGTTCTGCTTTTATGTAAGATGAGAAAATTGCTAGCACAAATGGCGCCTGAGCTGGGTTCAGGTCTGGGTCTGGGTATGGGTCTGGGACTGGCTCTGGCTCTGGTGCGCCATGCTGGCCGGCCATCTTCATTAGAATTTATTTTTATTGTTTTGCGCAACTTTCAACTTTTACAACTTTATCAATATATGAATATAGATGCGATGCCACGATGCTCTGCGTTGTACCGCTGTTGGAATCCTTTAATTATGGAAATGAGGGCTACGGGCAAAGATGATTATTGGGGCTTAAAGGTGTCATTCAAGGGACATCATAGTGTGGATAAGGCTTGCGATTCATTAAATAAGGGGTTGGAAGTAATTGTCAAAGTAACCTTTATGGTAGCACTTTCTTATTCTATGCACTTTAAATAGAAGCAGAACTCACTGAGGAATGACAGGCACATGTGACAGGGAATTATTTTTATTGCCCGTCTTTAAATTAAACACAAAGGGCATAGCAGAATAAGCATACAAAAACTGCCCCCACTCCGATCAGCACCAAAATTAAATATGTTGTTACCATCAATGAGAAACTCACTCTCCTAAATTTGTAGTCTTCTAATCGCTATTGAAGTAGAGTTATGAGGGCGGAACGGTAAAACAAAAAAACTCGTTTATCTTAAGAACCGCTTAACCTATTTGAATGCGTTAAAAATATGTTATAAGTGTATACCGTAGAATTCAGAAAATTATACTTGCACATTTTTATTACCAACTCTTAGGCACAAAAAATATTATCAAAATTTTCAAATAATTTTTTCGCGGTGTAAATCGATTTCAACTCTTATCGGTTTTTGCTGGTTTATTCAATAAGAAGTCCTTAACAATGTAAAATTTTTTGCTGTGACATCGGAAATCATCTTCATAGTGAATACCAATAAAACATGTGAATAGATTTAGAAATATATTTTATAATATTGAGCACACTGTAACTACTCTCACAGAATTGACGGAAAATTTCCCCTTTTTCCCCTTTTACGTTGATTTACAGTGTGCCTAATATGTATAAAATATTAATGAAAAATACTAATTTAACGTTTAATTATATTTCACCATGAGGTACACTTGAGATGTGTTTGCAAAAATTATATGTTGTTAGGGACCTCTTAATGAAAAAACCAACAAAAAACTGTCGGTGTCGCAAAAGGCTAACACCGTAAAAGAATTTTTTGAAAATTTCAATAATTTTTTTTGGGCCAAAGAATTTGCCATAAAAATTAGCAAAAATTGTTTTTGGAATTGTGCTGTGGACACTTACAACATAGGCTGCAGGCAATAAGTCCCCAATGAAATAAGTCCCCAAACGATAAAATGAAATAAGTCCCCAAATTTGGGGAGTTATTTCATAATGAAATAATACCCCAATTTAAATTATGAAATAAGGCCCCACTGAAATGAAATAAGGCCCCAAAAAAAATGAAATAAGGCCCCAAATTTGGGGTGTTATTTCATAATGAAATAATACCCCATTTTGAAAAATGAAATAACACCCCAATTTTTCAATTCTATTTTTTTGTTCAATTTATTCAATAAAATAAAAATTATTGGAAATCCCTGATATATAAAATTTTAAAATATATTCTTATTTGGATTTTTAGTGAAACAAACTACCTATAACATTAAATAATAATGAAAATTTTTTACACAAAAATCGCGCGATTTTTTTGTAAAAAATTTTCGCCTGCGGCGCTTAGATTGACACAATTTTTTTGATATAATATAAAAAGTTTTCATATAAAAAAAATCTCGTCTACGGCGCTAAGATTTTTTAAAATAGACAATATAATTACCTCGTCAAAATACAGCATTTTTTGTTCTTTGACGTAGAACAAATTTCCAGTTCGCCGTAATGCAACAATTTTTTCGCACTTCATAATTTTATCTCGCACTTGAACGTCTGCTTTACACAATGCAAATCACTAAACTGATCAACAAACTCAAAAGGTTATCACTGAACTAATTGTAAAACGGTACTTTTGCACATCTGTACAAAAATGCATCAAATACTAAGTCAGAAAACGCAGGCAGATAAGAAAATTAACCGTTATTGGAATTTTTTTCCATATATCAGCAAAAATAAGAGAAATGAAATAAGACCCCAAAAAATTCAAAATAAAAATTGGGGTCTTATTTCCGCGAAATGAAATAAGACCGCTAACATAATTTTTGGGGCCTTATTTCATTTCTTCTTTTGGGGACTTATTTCATTTTGAAATTTTATTTAGGAAATAAAGCCCCAAAAAATGAAATAACACCCCAAATTTGAGAAAAAATCGTTGTTTTTGTTTTCCATATAAATTTTTGGGGCCTTATTTCATTTTATTTTTGGGGCCTTATTTCATTGGGGCCTTATTTCGCAGCGCCACAACATATATTAAACCCATCCAAATCGGTTAAGCGGTTCTTAAGATAAACGTCTTTTTTGATTTATCTTTCCGCCCTCATAACTCTACTCCAATAGCGATTAGAAGACTACAAATTTAGGAGAGTGAGTTTCTCATTGATGGTAACAACATATTTAATTTTGGTGCTGATCGGAGTGGGGGCAGTTTTTGTATGCTTATTCTGCTATGCCCTTTACAGAAATTTGCATACTAAGAATAACCAACAACACAGAGCCAGTAGACTTCTACGCTTAATTTCACAAACAAATTATTCACTTGTTTGTAGTTACTGCACTAACTTAAATTCCTTTCCACAATTCTTGTAATTTATTTGAAAAGCACACGTGCTTAGGTTTTTTTCTACACTTAAAAAATGTTATGGTATCAGTAGTGTTCACAAGCAAACTTATCAAGAGTCTGAACACATATGTCAAATTGTTTATTCCTCTCTTTCAACGAGTGCCACACGAAACTTGTCAAGTTACCGGCGCAGCTTGTCAAGATGACGTCGTAAATTACACCGGCCCGGGCGGCTTAAAAAAATGAATTAGCGAAAAAGTAAAAAAATACGTTTTTGAAAAAAAGTTTTGAAGAAATATTTCCGGAAAACATGAGATTTTAAAAAACCTTTGTAAAACAAATTTATTTTGCAGATTGTCAGATACAACTTTTCTGAAGACTGTTTGCAGCTATCACCAAAACTAAATGAGCTGTTTGTCCAAAACAAATGACGCCTTTTTTTTGTTGTCACACTTAATTTCAAACGAGAATGTAAGTTAAAGTCGGCTCTAACCGACTTCGATATACCCGTTACTTATGAAAAAAACATGTTTAACAGTGTTCCTGCGTTCCTTAGGGTGACCATCCGAAAAGTATGCAAAATTTTTTTTAGGGTGGGAGGGGGTAGCGGTTGGGGCTTGGTTCACTTTTTTGCTCATAACTTGAGAACCGTTCATCTGATCTTTATCATTTCTTTATCATCTTCGGCGAATCGATTCATTTTGTTAATTACTTACTATCTCTAGAAGGTACGAAACGTCTGTCTTCAAAACTGTAGAAGATATAACGTTTTTTACGGACATGTCTATATAGACTCGGCAGTTCATGCTGATTAAGAATATATATACTTTATATGGTCGGAAATGATTCCTTCTGCCTGTTACATACATTTGCACGACTTTTTTACTCTACGAGTAACGGGTATAAAAATATATTTAAAATAGGAGGAGTAGGCCAATCGACTTTAAAAAAATCACGGAGTTTTAAAAATTCTTAGATTGTCATTACGACAGACACATAGGAGGTGTATGAACAATAGACAAAAGAAAAACGCGAAATATTTAAAATTGTATTTTAATAATAAAATTTTTAAGAGACTGTCAAATACACGTAAGGCGCCAGCTGGGCGCACACGCAGAGGGCGCAACTGATGAAGTGTGTGTCCCCTTACCTTATCAGGGTGGGTTTTTTGCTGTTGTTGTTCGACTACTACCAAACTTAAATTTCGTGTCTACCGCTGTATTACGTATTAATAATATTCAGCAATTTTTGATAGTTTTGTTAAATTTTTATATTCGTTATCTGTAAGTGTAAAAGTGTATACTGAGTTGGAATTAATGAATTCAATAGACTGAAGCATGTGTGATATGGCTATTTTTTTGAACAGCATCGAAAATTGGGTTATTCTTTTAAACAACCTATTAGACAGCCAAATCTACAGTCTTCCTAGCTGACCAAGGACTGACTTTCTTAATTGTAATAATCTTTTATGTAACATACACAAACTAATAAATTTCTTTAATCCAAGTTTAATATACTACGTATTTCCCTTAAAAATAGAGATGAAACAACCAACTAAATGTTAATTTCTAAACGCAGATTTCTTTAGTAAAAGACTTTAAACTAGTTCCTTTATTCCATTATGTTTCCTTGCTTCGTTCGCACAAGTTTATGGTTTACCTAAATACTCTCTAAAATATGTGTCTACATTATGATAAACAATTCGTCCCTACTCAGATAACCACAATAAATCGCAACGCCAACGCCGGCTCAGAGAGACTGACCCTGTCCCTGTCCCAGGCCAGCTCTGGGATCGGCTCAGCTTGGAGCGCATTTATTATTTGATTATAAACAGCAGCGAGCGGCGAACAGCGGCGAGCGGTGAGTGTCGAGCTTGGCCATAAAAATCACCTACTGACAGATTTATTACACCGCGAGAAGGAGTCGGGTGAGCAACTGCTGCAACTTTAGCAACTCCAAACTCTCCACCAACCTCTGGGCCAGGGCCAGACTTTGACAACAAACAGATACGGCAGCAGCAGCGGCAGTATCCCAGCCAGAGAGCAACTGAGGCAGCGGCAGCGGCATCCTCGTGCTCTCTCATCATCGTCATCATCAGCAGTGATGCTGACAGCTACACGGCAACGCCATCAGTGTAATCAACTTCGTGTCGAGCGGCAAGCGGCAAAACTGAGAGAAGGTTGGGGAGATTTCGCTTGATGGGTGGCAACTTGGCTGCCAATTCCCTAACTCTTTGGCCTCATTAAGCAAAAAATTTTACAGAAAAAATAAGTTAAAACAAAACCAATGAGTTAGGGAATCGTAGATCGAACGAAGAATACTCTTAGAAAAAGTAAAGTCTTTTTCCAGTGCCATAAAAATTAAACCGTAGTTTCTTCAAATTCAGCAGTTTTTCGAGCTAATGAGTGTTGATCCTGAACAACCTTTAAGCCTGGGAAGAACGGAAAACTGTAGACGTATCCATCATCGATTTAATGTACATTAAGGTACATTTGTAATGCTAGAAAAATACTCTATTTAAACCAAAACGAAACTTTTTCCACCCGTTATTTTGAAATTTATTTTATTATTCAAAACAGAGATTTCTCTCTCTCTTTCATACCATACACCAGTTCAATACACCCAAAATCAACTCACCATCTATAGCAGAGTTCAACAGACATAGCCACTGGGGCACGAACTTACTCGCCAATTCATACTGAATGCTTGCCGAAGTAATGCATCACTGTGTGTTAGAGAGAGACACAGTCACATTTACGTGCTCTCTTCTTTGGAGAACCCAGATCTATAGCCCCAAGTACGCCATGTATATTAAAAATTCTCCTAAAACCATCAATATTAGGCTGTCTCGAGTTTTCGCTATGCTTGCACTTAACTTCAAGAACCAGGAACATAACACACCACAAATGAGGCTAGTTCATTGGTATCTCTACGAAATCATCAGCGATCTTCGCTCACTTGTACTGAAACCAACAGCATTTACTCCATGCCAGAGCTACCTTAATCTTTTGGGAATTCCAAAGCGACTTTACGGCAAAAACTGGCACACATGAGAACAGCGTTGGCTGCCAGTACCTTGTGTGAGAGTACCCCAACTTGGCCTTGATAATATTAAAATATTCAAAATTTCAAAAATAGTATAAAATAGTTCAGGACGTCATAAAATGTTTCAGAAATGATAATTAAGTAATTTGTAATCGGATTAAATAACATTGTAATTTTAAATAAGTAAAGAATTTTTCAAAAGAAAATCTACACGAGTTAATATGCTATATGAATAGCTATATCCAGGCTCTCTTTACGTGCTCTCTACGTGCTCAATCGCCCAAATTGCAATTGCAAGCAGAGCTTAAAATCAAGTCAAATCAAACCTCATTGAATTGCTCAAACACGCTTCTTTCCATGCAGAGCAGAAAAAGCGATGACAATTTCACTTACAATCAGCGTTGACCTCGGTCAACATACACACACAAAATACGAACCCAACTCTCGGACACCCTCAACCGCTCCACTCCACTTCAATACTCATCAATGCCGTTCGTATCATTTGTTTAACTGCAAAACTTTGTCCAGCACTCGGCGACAAGGGGATGCGGTGCCTGGGGATAAGGTGACTGCAGTGGCATCCCAAAAGTGTCAAATGTGTTGTGTGATTTATGCAGTCAGTCGCATGATTTGTTTGCAGTCCGTCTACTTTTCGTGTTTATCTGCAAAAATATGAGAAAGATAAATTGACGACGTTTGCAGGAGAGCAGGCGGGCAGCAGGAAGAGCAGCTGACGACCAAAATCGCAATCAGTTGGCGATTTTCACTTGGAAACTTTTACTGCTGTCCACAGAGGCGGCTGCTTTCATTCGTCACCTGGGTGAATGGTTGCTTTTTTTTTATTTTTTTAAATTATTGAAAGATGAACCCGGAATGAAGATGCAGATGCATTTATACTAGACCCTTTCGAAGATATGTCAACAAAGTAGCCCTTTCTAACTGATCGACCCCATGTTACTCAACTTAATTTCCATCTTAAATCTTTGTCCACTTCATTATCATCTGCTAACATATGCCCACTGACTGCCAAATGAACTCGCAAAAGCAAAAGAAATTCTAAAATTCAAGACTCTTGCGTTCCTCCGCGGAGTCTTTTGTGAAATTTCGCAGTCCAATTTGTCAACGCTTTGTGGCCTCTTGTTTGGCTGTGGACTCGCGCTGCTTGCGCGTCTCAAGTGAAAAAACATTTCCGGATGAGTAACTCATCAGTCAGCCGGGCGAGCTGTGTTGACACCACTTTGGGGGCCAAACCATCAGCCATGAGAAGATGCAAAAGTTGCAAAGTGATTTTCAGGCGCAACAAGTGCGTTCGGGTGGGACGGCGGAAGGAGGCGTGTCAGGATGGAATGGCAATTCAACGCGTGATTGAAAACTGATGGCGCTGACTCGATGTTGCATTCGCAATGCATTGGCATTAAATAAACAGAAATTGCGCATTTCTCACGCGAAAATGTTGCCGTGAAAGCGTCACGATAGTACAGATTCAGAGTCGTTGTTGCCTCCTTCCCCCCTCCATCCAACACCCACTTGCAGTAATTTGCCAGACCGGATGCCTGAATGCCAATGCAAGTCAGCCCAAGACTTCTTCTAGGCATACATTCATGTCACTTGACGCTTGACAAAATGTATCTGTTTGCAATTAAATGTCAACGGCTGAGCAGATGCTTGACAGTCTAACAAAATTCCCCTGGAAAAGGAATGCCAGGCAAAATCATCCTGACACATTCGTGATATGATGTGCAATGCATAGGTGGGAAGGCTATGCGAGAAGAGGCAGAATTTGAATCATGAAGTTATTCAAGATTTTTTATACCACAAGATTTAAGAAACCTTTAAGTTTTCTAACGACTTAAAAAATACCCTCAACCATTTTTATATTATTAGCAGCTCACCAGTTTATAAAGCGGACGCTGTGCCTTTTCCCTGAAGGCCAATCCCGCAGGTGTTCGAAATATATTGGGAAAATAAAAATCATGTTTGTTTATATAAATTAAGCATGTTGAAAAAATTATACCTTGACAGGTGCTTTCTAAGTAAAATCGTGGCCATTAAGTTATTTCATTATAATCATGGTAGAGATCTCGGCTAGGAGCCTTTCTTCAAGTGCTGCTAGAATTTCCATCTTTTGCTTTGAATATTCTCTTCATCTATGTGCCTTGTCTCAAGTGATCTAAAAGGTACCATTTAAATAGTCTATTGTTGCACAAGCTGGAGCATCAAGGCAACTAGTATTTTAGATACACTTATGGAAAAATCGCTTAGTAAAAGAAATAAAATCATATCATACGTCATTTTACTATTCCCTTTTTACACAATGCCCAATGCGTCTAAGAGCCCCAAGTTCGAGTCCTAATGTAAGAAAATTCTAAGAACACAAATTGGTATAATTCTGGTTTCATAACAAATAGTTGGGCTTAAGTTGGTTACTTATATTACGTATATTTATATTACGAAACCAAATTTTTTTTATTATTTTAAAACGTATCGCGAACTATGTCTTTTTTTTCAAAAATTATTTTTTTCATTAATATCTATTAAGTACACTTCAAAATTAATCCCCCTTAGTTATGTATAAAGCAGTAGCCCAAGTCTAAGGACTTATGAAATTGTGCCGTAGGATCAAACCAAATTTTTCCAGGTGCTCGAAAACTACTGCATTATATGTAAGTGGATGCTAAAAACCAACTTCTCCCGCACGACCACATAGTGAATTGCTGGACTAGCGATATTATATGAATACTGTGTATTCGAGAGCACTATCAGCACTCTTTAATTATAGTTCAATTCAAATTGGCTTTTCCGTTTTGTCCCCACCCGCTCGTCCCCCGCTCACCACTCTTTCTCCATCCTCCTTTCTGCCTTCCACCGCTCTTCACTCTTTCTCCTCCCCCTCATTATAACAGATGTAGCAGCTGTCATCTGTTTCAGAGAGCCAAGAGATGAATAGCTCTCTGTGACGTAATCTCATGCTCGCTCTCTCTCGCGCTGTTAGAAAAACAGTATAGTCCAAAATATTATTTGAGCGCCAAACTTTCCTTACTTTTCTTTGGCTTCATATGTATGTACTTTTTTTGGCTGCACACAAAAAAAATCAATCCATATGGGATCAAATCAATCCCAAGCGGTAATAAAAACAACGTAGTCCCGGAAATGATTGACCAGAAAAATGAAAGAAAGATTACATTTATCCCGGGGTAATTTTATAAAAGATTGAATTGAGCAAAAAATTTCGAGCACAAATTTATCCCAAACCAAAGCTGGATAATTTAATGCAGGTTCTAGATTAATTTATGCTGGATATGTAATATTGATTTGATCCCAGGATAGATAACTTTTCTTCCTTTCTTCCGCTAAACCATATGTTATGGGACATCCTCATACACTGCAAAGACCACAACGATTTTGATTATTTTAAGACTTTTGAAAATCAAAGAAATAAATTTATAAGTTTTTGGGCTCCACTGGGACTCGAACACACGACCATTCGCACTGAACAACTATGGAGCGGCATTTAATCGCACGCCACGACACCCGTTGGTTTTCCCAGCATGACTAAAAGGCTACTTATATTTCTTCGCTCTCGCTCTCCAATTTATGGACATGTGAATGATACAAGTTTGAAATGCATGGGCCAATCCTAATTAAATTGAATTGTGTAAAATATCCTGAAAGTCGAGATTGAATTTTCAAGCTGGTAACGGGCTTATTCCAAAATTTAAAAGATTTAAAATATCTCGCTACAGGGACCAGGTGGGCGAATTGCGGTGACTGTGGCATTATTAGAGTGTTCTTTTTGGTCAAAAATTTTGTTCACAATAAAAAATCATGAGCAACCCGAAACTAATCCTTAATTTGCGTTTTCATTTTCTCTTGCGATAACACAAGTTGACCAGGAGTATCAAAAATTCGATTGACACGATTCCTAAGGCTGTTAAATGTAAACCCAAATAGTTAAGCCTATCCACAAATCGGGGGGATTATTGCGTTGAACCGCAGAGCCTTAATGAAAAATGCTAGCTACTCCAAGTTACCCTCTCAACCACAAATGCCACCATTGATCGGGCCTAATCATCTTATATTCAATTCAAACAATTACCATAAATGACGATAAATGGCCGGACTTTAATCAGACTAAAATGCAAACAACACTACACAAGCGAATCATGAGAAGCCACAGCCGAAGCGGATTGGTCTGGTAGCCAAGGCGGAACGCAGGCGCAACCTTGTTGGCTGCAGTTGGCGGATTTGGTCGGCGTGTCAAACGTCAAACCAACTGGAGACTTGAGTTAAACATGCGCTTGTGTCGGGTGCCCGGGACGACCGCGACTTTCCCAAGCCGCAGCAACAACGGCACCCATTTGCCATGAAATATAACCTCAATCAACATTCGCTCATTACCCAGAGAGACTCGGCGTCGGAGTAGCCGGGATGACATTTTATTTATGAATACCAAATTGTAAATTATTAACATGTTTCACGCAAGTTATGGCCGGAGCCTGACTGTGACTCTGAGCCTGAGCCATGAGTGTGCCAGCGGTGTGCAGTGACCAGAGGAGATAAAGCAGGAAGGAGACGAGATTGACGATGGATCGCTGACTAGTCTGCCTGGACATGGCTAGCTAAATGAACAGTTAATGGCGTGCCATGGACTTACAAATGAGGATATTAGCGGTTTGATTATGGAGGAAAGTGTCTGGAAAATAGGCAAACCTTATTTTTGGGGAAAATACTCAAGTTTGGGTTATGTTTAAACATCGTATGAAAATAATGCCACAGACAGCAGCAACCAAATGCAGAAAGTGACATGAAGCGCTGCAAAATGCATTCCCAGTGATGATGTGAGTTGCTGCCTGGCATGCTGATGCTGCTTGCCGTTCTGAATAACCACCAAGACATGGAGAACGGAGAGGGATTGTGGATGTAGGATGGAGGATGATGATGAGTTGAGCATGATTACGACGGTCGGGACAGGGACATGGCATATGGCTTGATGCTGCCTTTGCTGGTGACAATCTCGGCGCGAAGGCTGCAACTGATGAGGTTAACAACGCTGCGCGATGATGAGGCGTATTATGCAGCTTGGAGCTCGGAACGCGTGTCATAAATGTCGCATGCCACGTTACGGATACTTCTGATTATATACCGCACCCCCGCCCCCCCTCGCCATCCACCATGTTTGTGTAATACGTCGCGCTTGGCAAACACAGGAGAAAATTTGCATGCACACGAAAAACATCATCGAAAATGCATCATTAGCGTCTGGGAATTGGCCAAACAAGTCTATTTGTCGCCTGGCACAGAGGCACGAATCACGTGGCGATATGCAAAAGAGTTGCACCCACGACTCTCACATTGGGAGGCCCAGCAATAGTGTGGGAAGCAGTGATAAAGGGAGGGATGGAGGGACGAAGTGGTTGGATTTACTAACAGGAAACACTTGTTGCCAGCGTGTGTCTTTGATCTTGCAGTTGTAGCACCTCAACTACAACGGAGTTGTAAGCCATTCAAATGCAAATTCTAGGCGTCATGTGGAGAAGTTAGACTAGGACTAGGTCACGGTCGTCAGTTCTCTTTATGTGAGTGTGTCGGGATTTTCGAGCACCATTTTTTGAAGGCAATGAAATAATAAAAAAAATTAATTGGTGATAAATATCTTTAGATACAATGGCAAATAATGGATTGCATTAGACTAGCACTTAAGTTTACAAGTTTCAAAAGCCGTGAATAGGAAAAAAATATAATTCGCACATTAAAGCTCTTTCGTCAACCCGCAAAGTATTCGAATTTTGTAACACCTCTTCCTTAACAAATTAGTAACAAATTTTACCTCAATTATTTTTGGGTAGTTTATTCCATCGACAGTGACTTTTTATACCCTGTACCCATTGAAAATGGGTAAAAGGGGATCATAAAGTTGTGCAAATGTATGTAACAGGGAGAAGGAAGCATTTCCGACCATATAAAGTATATATATTCTTGATCAGCATCAACAGCCGAGTCGATTTAGCCATGTCCGTCTGTCTGAATGAACGCGTAGATCTCAGAGACTATAAGAGATAGAGATACAAATTTTTGCATGTACATAGGTATAGGCCGTACGCAGATTAAGTTTGCTTCAGATTTGCAAAATCCCTAAAAACAATGTTGCATACTTTTCGGATGGTCACCCTAAGGAACGCAGGAACAATGTTTAACATGTTTTTCATGAGTAACGGGTATATCGAAGTCGGTTAGAGCCGACTTTAACTTACGCTCTCTCTTTTTTTATATGGAGTTGACACCCAGCTAAAGCGATTTAGTTTCTCTGAGTACTAAGCTTTCACAACGAACTGACCCACTGGCCCTACAAACAGAGAGACCGTTCTCTCGCTTGGTGTCAGCTGATATTATAATACTATACATTTTGTGAATTTTTATTGTGTATGCGATTTTTAAAGAGTGCGTGCCCATCTCTTGTCTCTATCTCGACTCATCAATACAGGTGAATGATTGACTTCATCAAACTGAATATACGAAAGTGGATACTTTGTGAGGTTCATTGGGCACATACTGCCGAAGGTGCAGTTTAATTTTTGTGCTGCACATTTTGCTTGCTTTGGCACGGAATCAAATCTATGTTTATGGTAATCTAAAAATGTATGCGAGAGATACAGTGGATTGTATCCTGGCTCAACCTTCTTGATTCGCTTGTTCTCATCCCGGAATGAACATAATTTTTTGATTTTTTTAAACTTGTTTCTCGACATGTAGAGTTTTACAGGTCCAAATGCATATATACCCCCATAGCCATTTATATTCTGGTAATTAAAATGTAGATCAATATAGTAAATTTCCAGCTGCTCTAACTTTCTTTTGTCATTTTCAGCGGTACTGTCTATTAGACATACTGTCATAGACATTGTATACCAATGAAATATTTTCTGCACCCTCCAATGCTGTGTTCTGGGCTTATAACAAGTTCAAGCCGTCTTAATCGTCACTAAAGTTATTCAAGAGTTCTTCATCCGACTGAAAGAGGAGTTGCCAGTAAAAGTTTAGGTGGAGTACCAAGAGAGCCCCAAGGCCCTTGGTATTTCTTTCTTCGGAGCGTTTTCATAGCTTCTACTGATATTTTCATATTTTTATTGTTAAATGACAAAAGCTTTTCCTTTTATAAAGAAATACAAATTACTTAAGACGGCCCTTGAGGCACTCTTGGGTATCGACAAAGACGTGAATTCATGACGATAGAAACTGAATGGTATTTTTTAACCGCCCCCATATCTAATATAATCTAGTAGAGTATTACATAGACTTGTTCTCTGCCAGTTTCGAGCATCCTTCAAAAACTAAAAAGGTATTCACACTAAAAACAAACTAATCTCCCAGTAAATCCCATTTTTCGAGCGCTGTTTTCATTGTCCTCTTTGAGAGTGGTCTTCCGATTCGGGTGTGTGATTAACTTTATTTTGCTTACATTTTCGCTCTTCTAATTTTGCATTATCGCAAACAAAATTGTGCCATCACATCAACCATAAAAACAATGTATTCTCGTGTCATGGTCCAAAAAGCAGAAATACAACCAAGAACTAAAATTAAACACATGTAGATACAATTTAAGATAAAAAAAACTGCGAGCAGCATTTCCCTCAATGACGGCTGCACCCAAAACAAGAACAACCCGTTCCGTCCGCTGATGCGTTTTGTCTACTTCGTCATTCTGGCGTATGAATGAATGTCATATTCTTGGATGGAAATGACGAACTGCTGACAGGTGGCAACATCTAATTGGGCTTCTTAATTTCTGACACTCGGATGGCTCGCGCATCAAGTGATTTACATGCCCCCGGGCGGAGATGACGACGCCGGTGCGTAGTCGGATTTAGTGAATGCCCAGAGACACTGAACAGACAATTGCTCGGGTACATGAAATTGGCTGCGAAAGAAATTCCGCAGAATTGCTACATTTCTTCGTCGTCGTCGTCGCCATGTTGACAGGCGGCTATTGGGGGTGAGGTAAAGTGTGGGGCTGGGGAGGGGGTTGCTTAGCAATTGGCAAGAGGCGACTGAGCATATCGGACAACCACGCGTTCATCATCATAATCATCATAATTCGCTGCCAAAACAACATTCAGCATTCAGCTTGAACAGTGGAACTTGTATGGTGTATCCACAGTGCACAATGGGACAAACGGCCCAGCCTGCTGCTTTTATTTAAAAGCCATGGAAATGTTGACTTTTTGTGCTCATAACTTGAGAACTGTTCGTCCGATCTTTATCATTTCTTCGGCAAATCGATTCATTTTGCTATGTACTTACTATGTCTAGAAGGTACGAATCGTCTATCTGAAAAACTGCATAAGAAGTTGAAAGCATATATGCCTATTAGATTACCCGCTTATCTGATGTTTTTTATACTCTGTACCGAAGGTACATAGAGTATATTAAGTTTGTGCAAAAGTATGTAACAGAGAGAAGGAATCATTTCCGACCCTATAAAGTATATATATTCTTGATCAGCATCAACAGCCGAGTCGTTATAGCCATGTCCGTCTGTCCGTCCGTCCGTATGAACAAACAGATCTCAGAGATGGTAAGAGATAGAGGCTTGACATGTATGGGACAAATGTTTCTTATAGTTGCAGGCAGATCAAGTTTATTTTCAATTTTTGCCACGCCCCCTCCCGCCCCCGCAATTTTGAAAAAACGTCATATCTTCCACAGTTTTGTAGATAGATGGTTTGTACCTTCTAGAGATAGTTAGTAATTGTCAAAATGTATCGATTTGCTGAAGAAATGATAAAGATCGGATGAGCGGTTCTCAAGTTATAAGCAAAAAAGTGAACCATGCTCTCTCCGCCACCCCCCCCCCTCCCACCCTTTCACAACCAACACCGCACGATCTTAGAGAGGGATAGAGATAGAGAGAAACACAACAGCACCACTACATTCAGCTCCTACTCCAGGTACAGAGTATGTTATAGTCGGGCTTGACCGACTTTCTCACTTGTTTGGTGTATAATCTGCGTGAAAAACAACAAAATTATAAAATAGTCAAGTATTAACTGGCGCGTATAGTCTCTAAAGTTTTGTAAATAACTCATACGCATTGTTGCCTATTACACAGTACAACACTAAAAAAAAGCCCGGCATAAGACCAATAAATTATGATAAAAGGCACCTTTGTAAGCATCACCTCATACCCAGTTTTTCAAATCCACCCTCGGTTCGCGTTTAATGGGTACTTTTGTACTTGCAACACACAACTACAACAATTTTAACTAAGTTTTTACTGGCTTAAGATAAAATTCTCGAAAATTCAGCATATGTGGACAGGGTCATTGGGAACGACATATGAAAAATTCACTTAATTCGCGCAAACGGTTGAGGTACCTCCAGAAGGAGTTAAACGTTCATTCTTCAATATCTTTAAAAGCGCACGGTAGATTTTTCTTAAAATCGTTGTGTATGATGGTATAATGGGCTATTGCATGTCCCTAAGAGATGGTACTTGACAGCTAAAAAACCGCGAATTGGAGTACCAATTTTATATTCACCCACGGAGCACTCCATATGAACTATATACCCGACGTACAAATAGACTGAACTGTGTTTTCAGTTTCACCAAGGAAGCTTTGGTTCGCGTTTTATAGGCAATTTTGTACCAGCAATTGCCTTTAAACAACATTTACCATCTGGGTATCACAGCCTCCCCCAAAAATTATGCAATTAATCTTATGATTACAATTCGTCGTTTCCACCAAGAAAAAGTAAATCTTTAATAAAAATTGTCTTTGGTGGGCCATCCGTGGTACACCAAGATGCGCTGAACTAAAGTATTTAAATGATATGATCTGTTTTCCTGCTTGCAATAAAGCAATTTACTTATAAATTTAATTTCATAATTTTTGTAAAGCTGGTTTTACCTAAATGGTCAATGTTGTTCTAAGGCAGTTGCTGGTACAAAAATGCCTATAAACCGCGAACCAAGGCTTCGTTGACAAAACTGAAAACGCAGATCTGTCTATTTTTAGACCTTGTTTATGGCCTATATGAATTGATTTGTGGGTGAATATAAAATTGGTACTCCAATTCGCGGTTTTTTGGCTGTCGAGTACCATCTCTTAGGGAAATGCAATAGCCCATTATACCATCATACACAACGATTTTAAGAAAAATCTACCGTGCGCTTTTAAAGATATTGAAGAATGAACGTTTAACTCCTTCTGGAGGTACCTCAACCGTTTGCGCGAATTAAGTTTATTTTTCATATGTCGTTCCCAATGACCCTGTCCACATATGCTGAATTTTCGAGAATTTTATCTTAAGCCAGTAAAAACTTAGTTAAAATTGTTGTAGTTGTGTGTTGCAAGTACAAAAGTACCCATTAAACGCGAACCGAGGGTGGATTTGAAAATCTGGGTATGAGGTGATGCTTACAAAGGTGCCTTTTATCATAATTTATTGGGCTTATGCCGGGCTTTTAAAAAAAGTTGGATTTTGTCGAACTGTGTTATGACTACAAAATATAATGTCAAAAAATGACATCAATTGTAACGAACTAATAGTTGAGCTTTAAAAATTTTTATTTGATAATCGTGTCGTATGAGTAATTATACCCGTTACTCGTAGAGTAAAAGGGTATACTAAAGTCGTGCAAATGTATGTAACAGGCAGAAGGAATCATTTCCGACCATATAAAGTATATATATTCTTGATCAGCATCAACAGCCGAGTCGATATAGCCATGTCCGTCTGTCCGTCTGTCCGTCCGTCCGTCTGTCCGTCTGTCCGTCTGTCCGTCTGTCTGTATGAACACCTAGATCTCAGAGATGGTAAGAGATAGAGGATTGACATGTATGGGACAAATGCTTCTTTTATCTGCACGCAGATCAAGTTTATTTCAAATTTTGGCCACGCCCCCTCCCGCCCCCGCAATTTGGAAAAAACGTTATATCTCCTACAGTTTTAAAGATAGACGATTTGTACCTTCTAGAGATAGTTAGTAATTGGAAAAATGAATAAATTTGCTGAAAAAATGATAAGGATCGGATGAGCGGTTCTCAAGTTATGAGCAAAAATGTGAAAAATAGCCGAGTTAAGAAAGTGTTGCATACTTTTAAGATGTTCTCCCTAAGAACCGCAGGAACACTGTTAATCATGTTTTTTCATGAGTAACGGGTATATCGAAGTCGGTTAGAGCCGACTTTAACTTGCGCTCTTCGTTTTTTTTTTAATTTTAAGGCTCTGCCGCGCCCATTCAAAACAAAAATAAAATTTTTGTAATTTTACAATTATTAATTATATTAATTTTAGCTTTGGGAATGCCGAGACCTAATTTTTTCCATTTTGCTCAATAAACCATATCACTATTGAAAAGACTCAAAGTTGAAGTCAAACCCAACAGCGCTTCTTTTCAGGCTTTCCATATTTCCCGATCCGGACCATGAACCCAACCTTATTATTCCTATGAGATTTTGAAAATTAAGTCATCTTCATAATTTTTAAGTATTTCAGAGTATTTTATCAGTGTAATAAAGACGCATTTTGAGAATGAAGTTGTTTTTTACGACGGGGACCACCTTGCGCTTACCATCGACAATACATTAACATGGACAAGGTATTAGCAATTTAATGGAAGATTCCATGCTCTGTAAAGCCCACCCCGAATATTTACAAAACTTAATTAGAGCTCATTTCAACTTTAGAACTGTTTTAAACGCAGCTAGCTCAACCATTTGACCCACTGTGCTGTGCCGGCCTCGCCTCATCAACCAAGTTGCAGAGTCTCGACGACGTTGATGCTGAAGCTTGTCACTTGTCAGTTGTTTGTCATCTGACATATATGTGAGTGATATATAAACACACACGGCCCGGCCACATCCGAGTCCAACGCCCATATCTACATTCATGTTCACATGCCCGGCACTTAGTCTAAATTCTTGCGTACTTAGCGGCATGTACGGAGGATACACTTTGAGGTCCAACTTGCTGCTGCCGCTGCTGGCTGTTCCTCTTGTTTTTGTCAGTGAAAATTTATTGCTTCATTTGTTTGTGGCCAGCGACTTGAGGTTTAGTTTTTCATATTTCTCAGCAGTGTCAGTGATATATCATCGGGCAAATGGCCAGAAAACGAAATGAACTTTTAGCAGCACCTACAGATCAAGTGCCTGGTACTTCCGCTTCGAAGATTCAAATGAATGTCGGAGATTGCGCAGTGACACGTAACTGCAACGGACGAAACAGGCTTTCGTTTGCAATCCTACTCCTTCCCCTCCCTTTGTCCAACTAACTACATATATAATTCTGCAAGTTATTTAATCTCATCTGTCCATCAATCTGTCCATCAATTTGCCAGTCAGTCGTTTTTGGGGCCCAACTCTTCCCTCTCTCTTCCACTCACTCCTCACATGGCAGACATTGTGCTTGGGAGTAACTACCGATGGCTGTCCATCATTTTGTCTGCTCTATAAATTTTCTATTTTAAATTGACAGCGACTCGTCCAAAACTGAAACTAAAACGGAACCGAGAGCTCAGGTCCTTCTCCTCGATTGCAACAAGGAATGGATTCAGTCAGTCAGTCAGTGAATGAGTGAGTGAGTGACGGACTGACATCCTGTCTGGGCAAATGAGTGAATGAGTTGGACAGATTGACGTACACTTTCCCACCGCCCCCTGCCCTCGGTTTGGTGTTGAACTTGAGCGGCAAACGATTTTTCAATTGGCAGGTTACATTGAATTAATGCCAAGGACGAATTCATGTTTAATAAGTTGAAATATTTGCCAGGCTTATACGGTCAGACAAGTGCATACACTGACATGCAATTGAATAGGGACGGTATTTATTCAATAAATGGTCCACTTACTGAAAACAGAAACTCAATTATTATAGTTTTTTAATAAACATTTTGTACCTGGCATCTAAAGAAATTCGTTATCATCAAAAACCAATATCACATTTTGGCATTGCGTGTGTGTGTTTAGCCACTGAAACGAACGCTCTCTTTTGCAACAACAAACAATTAATAATTGCTACCAAGTGGCTAAACACGTACTCGCAACGCCAAAATGATTATGTGTGTTTTGCCAACAGCTGATTTAAATGCCTTTTTTAAAGGACATTTTTAAGAGACGTTTCTTTCTTTTTGGTAAGCTAGCTACATGCTTATGGTTCCGATATCAAAACTTCCATTCTAATGCATTTATATAAATATATATTATGTTGTGTGTATATGTGTGTCTCTACGTTTATTGGGAGCGGTTGACATTTAGTCCAGCACTGGTCGCTGGACTTTAACAGTACCGTTACTTTTATATTACGTGTCAGTGTCAACAGCATCATCCCAACCAGAAGGAGCCTGGCAAAGAAAAACGAAAAACGAACTGAGCGAACGACGCAAGCTTCATTCAATCTTTCAGTCATTCCATCAGAATGGCATTGACCAGGCGGCCACACAGCATGGCAGGGCAACCGAACCACCCAAACCCAACCAGCTCTCGCCCCCGCCTGTCTGAGGACAACACAACTAAATACACTTCAAAAGAATAAGTTGACAGCTGACGATGACTTGTCAGAGACAGGTTTCTATCCTTTCATACACACATAATGTGGCCTGTCTCTTTGCCACACACAAACATACACACACACATAAAGTGAAAGCCTGGGCCAACGCATGTCCAACAGTTGACGGACAACAGACCCTGAACTTTCCTCTTCTCCCTCCACTCGGACTACGCGCTGTGTTACCTTAGGGATAATGATTTTTCAGTCAAGTGAAAATAATTTTTAAAGTAAACACACAATTTCAACTCTTTGTTGTTGTCCACCCCCCTCAACCCTCCCTTGATGTCCAGCACTTGCATAAATTTCCAACAGGACGCGGACCGGCGCCGCCTTGGAAGTCGAGGATAGCAGAGAAGTGTGGGTGCCATAAACTGTTTTGTGTTGCCCGTGCTCTTTGGGGGAGAGGAGTGCGAGTTTCAAGTCGACCAAATAATTGCGGCTCTTACAAAAGAATTGGGTGGTAAGAAGTACTTATACACGTAGACTAGCTGAACAAGTGTTTCGTTTGAGTATAGTGGGATTAGACTGTGTGGAGTTCAAGTGGAAATATTTTGCTTTACAAGGGGGTATCCATTGTGTCGAAGGTGATAGTGTGAGGAGCTGTTCTACGCTCATCGGCTTGATTATTTAAAGATGAATCGCTACGTTCCGCTCCGCTTCGAGCGGCCTTAAGTCTCAAGGCAGGTGTGACAGCGTTGATTAATATACCACCAAAATCGGAACTTTTTAAAAATAATAATCAATTGCACTATTGCACAATTTTATGATACAGATCTTCTTAGTTTAGCAAATCATGAATATATCAATTCAACACTTTGAACAACCAATTAGCATTTAAGATTGCATTTTGTGGAATGTACTTTCATTCGTGATTAGTTAATCGCACCAGAGATTGAAACCGAAACGAATAACGGGTCGGGTTACTGTTACTATTTTACCTTTATTACCTTATTCTGTTTCGAGATTCGATTACGGTAACGGTTATTGGTACAAAAAATCACTTTGTCAATCTCTAACGAAAGTGGCTTCACTTGGAACCTCAATTATTCACACAAAATACTTAATGCCTTAGGAACTTTGCTCTTTGACACTGAATGCGATACTTTTGGACAAAAAAAACAAAATAAAAAAAATGTGCAAGAAACATATTTTTATACCCTTGCAAAGGGTATTATAATTTTGCCCAGAAGTTTGCAACGCATAGAAATATTCATTTCCGACCCTATAAACTATATATATTCTTGATCAGGGCGACGAGCTGAGTCGATTGAGCTTTGTCTGTCCGTCTGTCTGTCCGTCTGTCTGTCCGTCTGTCTGTTTCTACGCAAACTAGTCTCTCAGTTTTAAAGCTATCGAGCTGAAACTTTGCACAGAGTCTTCTTTTTACTGCACACTGCTAATATATCGGAACCGACCGGATCGGATGACTATATCTTATAGCTGCCATAGGAACTATCGGTCGAAAAGTGGGTTTTTGTGAGAAAACTTTTTTGTTTTTAATGTAAACGCCTTCCGCTTCGACAATTATTAGTTTTATACGCTTTTACACAGATTTGGAAGTTTTTGTCAAAATCGGATGACTATATCTTATAGCTGCCATAGGAACTATCGGTCGAAAAGTGGGTTTTTGTAAAAAAATTTTTTTGTTTTTAATGTAAACGCTTTCCGCTTCGACAATTATTAGTTTTATACGCTTTTACACAGATTTAGAAGTTTTGGTCAAGATCGGATGACTATATCTTATAGCTGCCATTGAAACTATCGGCCGAAAAGTGGCTTTTATCAGAAAAATGGTTTGTTTTAATGCTGACGTTCGTAAACTCTGTTGTATTAAAACATTTGCAAGGTATTAAAACTTCGGCAAAGACGAAGTTAGCTTGGCCTTCTCGTTTTTACATATATTGACTCACAAAAACATATTACAGACTTTCTTCTTGATTCACATTCAGAGAAAGAACGTAACATGAAAAAGGCGATTTCATACAAAAATTGACATAATACACAAAGTGTAAGATTAGAAAAAAGAAAGAGAAAACGCAGCTAACTAAAATCTTTACCTTCTGTAACTTTCCTTTAATTTGTGGACAAAGTACACAAAGTGTAAGATTGAAAAAAGAAAGAGAAAACGCAGCTAACTAAAATCTTTACCTTCTTAAACTTTCCTTAATTTGTTTATCAAACAAATTTGCATGTATCGAAATTTTTTCTAGTAGCGGAAAAACCCAATATAACCCATTTATTTGTTTCTGTATCGGAAATGATAACCGGTTATGTTAATAAAAGTTATAGTGTTACGGTTATAAGAAACATTCTTTTTCGGTTAAGGTTTCGGTTACAAATTTGAAAGTTAACCGCTAAAAAGGTTAAAGGTTACGGTTTCAGTTACGGTTTTAATCTCTAATCATTTTTCGAACTGGACTATCTAAATAAGCATTGTTTTTGAGGCATACCTGCTTGATTCTTATTATACCCTTGGTGAGGGTATATTAAAATTGTCCGGATGTTTGTAACGCATAGAAGGAAGCATCTCCGACCACATAAAGTATATATATTCTTGATCAGAATGACGAGCTGAGTTGATATAGCCATGTCCGTCTGTCCGTCTGTCCGTCCGTCTGTCCGTCCGTCTGTCCGTCCGTCCGTCTGTTTCTATGCTATCTCCTCCGTCAGTTTTAAAGCTATCTTAACCAAACTTTGCACGAAGTCTTTTGGTATAAATACGCTGCACATTTGTCGGAACCGGCCGGATCGGATGACTATAGCATATAGCTGCCATAGGAACGATCGGTTGAAAAACTAGTTTTAGTGAGAAAAACTTTTTTGTTTTTAGTGCTATCGCTCCCAACGATCGTATTAATAAGTTTTTAATGATTTCACATAATTTCACCAAGCCTTGTCAAAATCGGACAACTATATAGTATAGCTGCCATACAAAAGTTAGGTTTGAAAAAAAGTCTTAGTGAGAAAAACTTTTTTGTTTTCAATGTTATAGCTCCCAACGCCCGTATTTATAAGTTTTCAATGATTTAACATAATTTCACCAAAATTTTTCGAAATCGGACTACTATATAGTATAGCTGCCATACAAAAGTTAGGTCTGAAAAAAAGTCTTATGGAGAAAAACTTTTGTTTTTAAAAAATATCGCTCCCAACGCTCGTATTTATAAAGATTTCAATGATTTTACATAATTTCAACAAGGTTTTTCGAAATCGGACCACTATATAGTATAGCTGCCATACAAACTGTCAGGCATATATCAAGCTCCAAGGGTATATAAACTTCGGTCGAGCCGAAGTTAGCTTGCCTCTATTTTTTTTTAATAAAGTTTAAGTTGAGGAGTGGGGAAATGCTGCGATAAGTGGACAAAATTGAGCCTGAAATTCCAAAAAAGTGGACGAAAAATATGACCAAAATCAAAAATACGTTGCCTATCAAACAATCTTAAATTAATTTCTAGTTTATTTATTCTATGCCTTAAACGAGACAAGGGTCGGTCTGCATAGCTGTTCAAAATACCCCTATTATCCGAATTTTCTTGCCTTTCTTAACTTGTCTTAAATTTAAAAACTTTTTTAATTGTAAGACATATTCAGTTGGCTAACCTATTGCAAAACGGGCTTAAATGTTCAGAAATATTATATATTCGGCAAAATACTCTTGAATGAGTTTATTTCCAGGTTGGCAAATTAGGTTTTTTTATTTTAAGAGTAACTTATATTCATATAAGGGTATTAGATTGGACACACCTTCATAAAAATGGCATACTTTCAGGCTGACACTTTCAGAAAAGTCGGGGCTTGAATTTACAAATGTACAATTCTCAAGTCTTTATTTGGCGTACTCGTCATTTAAATAGCAAAGAATGCTATGGTTGGAGTGTGAATAAGCATTTGGGGACAAATTCCGACACAGTACTGTCCAGACATACCAATTGCTATTCCGATATAATGTTGTGAGCTACCTCTGTTCAATTGTGTTGACTGTATTAAGTTGGAATCAACCATTGACCTTGCGCCAGCGCTGTAAAAAGCACAAAATCTTTGACTGTAACTTTTATTATCGTTATTTTTTTTAATCGTAATTCTAAATTAAATTACAATTAGAGTCAGGGCCGCAAACCTACAAAAAATCGGAAGGGGTTCGACCGGGGTTGTAACTATTGAAACTTGATTCCACGGCCTCGATAATTTCTAATCGAATGTATTTTGTAGTGCCCCAGCAGCACTACTTTGTTCGGTCGTATCGCCTCCCCCCCTTCCCCGCCTTCTTATAACTTCTTACTTTTTTATTTGACAATTATTCGTACTTAAATCAAGTAATGAAACTCTTGAGTATAACTCCTGATTTTGCCGCCCTAGTCCTACATACAGGACAAAGCTTTAGCAAAGCTCTCAGCAACCAAAGCTTCGTTTCCTGTTAGGTCGATAGTCGTGAGGGTTGAGATGCCGACTCTGGCGGTCTGAGTATGATCCCAAATTACGTTAGATGAATCTTAAAAAAAATGTACAACTAATTTAATAATTCTACAACAAAAAATTAATATTTAAAAACTTTTTTTTCTGCATTAATATTCCGAGCACAAAATATTCTTAAAACATGCCCAAGTTGTTTATGATATGACACCGCTACTCACGGTTTATGAAAAAGGGGGATTAATCTACATTTTTTTTAACGAATTAATATGATTTTTAGGTAGACTTAGAACAAATTTTTTTCGGGGTGTACGAAATTCACCATTCTTTTTCTCAGCTTACAGTTTAAGGCTAAATGCTTTCTGACTTAAAGATATTTTTTTTATTTTTTTCTCTTCTTATAATCTTTAACAGGGAATAATTTTACCATATCTGAAAGCATTACAATTAACACATTGGAAGTCTTTAAATATTTAAGCTTGCAATGTGAAAAATTTTCTGCCCACATCACATGTCCCTTTCAATAATTGCTCCTGTCAATTTTGAAAGCCAGAACATTCAACCTGCACTAACTGCAATAACATCCCGTAGCCAATGCTTGCCTCAAGTTTTTCTCCTAAATTGTTTTAATGTCTTTTGTCTCGTTTCAGCAATTTGTTGGCCTCGCACAACTAAAATCAACATTTCAATTAACAGGAATTTTGTAGAAACTTTTTTCTTCAGTCCAAAAAAAAGAAGAAAATCAGGGAAAATAGAAACGTGCAGCTAGACAAATTTCCCTACAACGGACAAAGTTCGCTCGTCAAAACCGAAACTCAAAAGTGACGAACTCTGTCCAGGCAACAAGGTGGCGGCGACCCTTACCCTTCCTCCGCATCAGGATGAAAAGGACAAAAAGAAATAAATTTGAAAAGCAGAGAGAGCTAAAGCAAAGTACACAAGCCAAGAGGCCAAAATGGAGGCGGACAAATGAAAAGCATAAGGAAAAGGGACAATATTGGACAAGTCCCGCACACGTCCAGGCGAAGCTGCTGACGAGATGTAAGGCGACAGGAGCCGGCAACAGCCGTTCGGTTTGACTTGAGATTGAGTTGATGACGAAAAAGATGACAAGTTGAAAATATTTCTAATGAAGGACCTTTGCCCAGCACAAAGGATATCAGAACAGGCATAATGAATGGCGAATACCCTTCGAGTGCAGCTGTAGTTCTTCACTCGCAAATTTCCTTCAAATGTCTACCATACCCGCTTCAAAATAGAACAACAACCGTAAAAAAAAATCAAGAGACAGAAGTCCACTTTCTTAGTAAAGGCTGAAGTGGTCCATTGGGTGGGCGGGTAACTGGGTGGCGGCCTCCCATCATGTTTCTGCTGCATGAGAAATTACAAAGTTACTCGCTCGCTCGCCTCCAGTTGTCAATCCGTTGAAGGATCTTTGTTATCTGCTCCAATGCACATGCGGGATGGTCCGAGACCCGGCGACGGGCCGGGGTAACTCTGGGACTAGACATTTGGTTTTGACGAAGTCGACAAACGGCACGAAGATGTTGTGCAAGATGATGTCGCTGAGTGGATAGATAAAGGATTTGTGATAAATGAAAAGCAAGTGGCGTATGAAAGCAAAAACGTTGAGAAAAAGCAAAATATATATATGTAATATGTACATATGTTTGTAAGTTTGAATGCTTGAATGTGCCCTGTTCTGACATCTTCGTCAATGGGGACAACGGTCTTAACTTTGATGTACTCACAGTTGTGCCCGGTCCTTGTTATTGTTGTTGTTCTTGGTGCTTTGTCCAAGTTCCTCTAAGTATTTTGTGGAAAAACTAATTTACCCATTGAATGTGTTAGTTGAGAGGAACTTAAACCGCGATGGTCAACGCTTATAGTTGAGTTATGCTCATTTCGTAAATTGGATTTCCACCAATATGTTATGTCAATATGTTAACATAAGTGTTAAAGCTCTGTTAACTAACATTGTAGAATATTAAACATATCCTCCCCTGATTAAGGGATATATCGAGGGTGTATCGTTTTAGCTGGAGCTTTACAGAGTACTGTTATATTGCCAGCTCCATAAAGAAAATATATGAAGTCTTGATGTTAGCCTTATTTTTTCAGTCCCATCTCAGACAAAAATTTCAATCATATAGCACCTTCTGTCTCAGCTGATATAATCTTCGACAATAAATTCGTTTTTTGGTCTTTTCACGGTTAGAGTTAAAATAAATTGCAAAAATAAATTGAAAATATGAAATATTGAAGGTTGGGACATCCTTGACCACTTTCTCTACTCCGCCAATGATTTATCCTTCCGCATGTGTGTGTGCGTATGTGGCGATTTGTACGCAAGGTCCATTGTCAATTCGTTTGTTGTCCACATGGGGTGGTTTTATCATCATCATCCCATCCTCATCCGCTTCATCATGGCCATCAAAATCAAAGAAAAATGAGACGCACAGCTTTTCATGTTGATTGAAGGTTGTGATATTTGACAGATTCGATTGAAAATCCTTTGGGGAAGAAGACGAACTCGTTCGATTGAGTGACAGACTGACCAGTGAGTGCAGGACGAAACTTGATGGCTGTTTGCAGATTGTGACAGCGCCGCAAAAAAGGGTAAAGGAAAATAAATTGAAAGTGCCGCACAGGCAAAATTGACGAGCTGCCAACTGGAGTGCCGTTCGAGTTGGAGTTTTTGGGGTCCTGCCGCCACAATTTTGTCTGATTGAGCGAAAGGTGATTGAACTTATTTGCATAAAATGGCCAAGCGTAGACATTTGTTTGTCTGCTTTAATTTTTCTGTTTTTCGTTTCTCGTTTTCGTTTTGCGTCTTGCGGCTTTCACAAAAATACCGAAAACGACATTTCCAAAAGACAATTGCCATGTTCTGTCTGCACCGGGGGGAGTGAGGGGCAGAGGAGTAGCACATCTGTTTCGCACAAATTCTCATTCATTCATTCTCACAGACACAGACATGGCCAGGAAGAGGCGTTGGTGTTGGAGCTGTAGCTGGAGGTGAGTTTTTCCATTCCGTCAACAGAAAAGTTCAATCAGAAATTAAGAAAACAGGCGCCAGGCGCTGAAAAATGTCGCGAAAAAACTTGTTGGTTAGACAATGAAGGAAATTGGTTCGGGATGGGGGATGCAACCGGAACATTTCATCGCGTGTCGAAGACATATTTGAAGGCCCGCCAACACTTCAGACTTCCGTTGAGATGTGATGGTTTTGTCTTTCCGCTGTGCGGAAGGTTGAGAAGGCTTGGAAAAGAAATGAAAATAATAATTGAAGATGCGTCAAGGATATTAAGCTTTAAAAGCTGAAATTGAAATGAAATGAAGAAATTGATTGGATCAGCTACTCGTCTTGAAATTTTTCCAAAGTGGATGCCAAAGAGATAATTAACATTTTTTGACTGTACCCTTAGTCAAAACACTAGAAAGAACTTACTTTCATTCAGCTCTAAGGAGTCATGGCTGCATAGACTTAAATCAGTTTGCTTACGAAACTCATGCAGTTTCGGAGCAGTGGATAAAAAATGCTTTACTGTCTTAACTTCAAATTTATTTAAGCTGTAAATTATAAATTCCGTACCGAGTTTGCCGATATTTTTAGTAGAGTAAATAAATGTATAAGTAGGCTCTCAGCCATGTGCCCACACGCTGCGCAAAGATGTCATGCCAACTTGAGACGTGCAACTTGCATCCGAGTTCGATTCCCAGTAAAGGCGGGGTCAAGAAATTTTAAATTCGCTACTTTTCTGTTTCTATAAAATAACACAGTTGGACAAAATGCAACTTTTTTAAAAGCCCGGCATTAGACCCATAAATTATGATAAAAGACACCTTTGTAAGCATCACCTCATACCCAGATTTTCAAATGAAGCCTCAATTCGCGTTTAATGGGTACTTTTGTACTTGCAATTGCACACAACGACAATTTTAACTTAGTTTTTATTGGTTTAAGATAAAGTTGTAAAAAATGCAGTAAATGTGGACAGGGTCATTGGGAACGCAATTTAAAAAATTCACTTAATTCACGCAAACGATTAAGCTACCTCCAGAAGGGGTTAAACCTTCATTCTTTCTTTTATATTGAGAAAAAAATAGAACATATCATTAAAAAATGTTTTAAGTCGACATCCAATAAATGTAGCAGTGTTACGCTAATTTTGCTTGATTTCAATTAAATAGATCTCTGATTGCGGTAAAAAAAACTTCTTTACCTAAAATAAATCGAATGGAGATGCCATGAATGCTGAAAGACATTTGTCGTTTTTTTACATTTTTAACTCAATAACATTTCGTTTCATAGCAAACAGAGTAGGTTGTTATTATAATAAATAGCGGTTCCACGTCTATTCAACACACGTCAATTATAACACATATGCAATTTCAACATAAGCAATTTCATCACAAAGCAATTGGACATCGCCAAATTTCAACACAGTACAATTTCAACACTGGAAAATATAACACAACAATTTAAAAAAAAAATTATATTAATATAAAAATTATATAATTAACCTGACTTTAATATCCTCCGAAAGTGTATGCACATTTGAAAGCACAACTTGAATAACTTTTATCCGAATGCAGACGTTGTAAATATCGTAAAATTTTGGCCTGCCGCTTGTGCCACCCTTCTTTCCCAGCATGAATTTGTTGGTGTTTAATTTGTAATGTGTTGAAATGACGTATGTTTAATTGACTTTTTGAAATTTATGTGTTGGGACCGGGAATTGGTTTTTTTAATCGGCGGGGGATGGAGGCTGCGAATGTGAAACAATTTTTACCTGCAGCTAGTGTCTCCCTTCTATCTCTGTTGGTACTACACACTTGCATATTATTTACTATCACTAATAAAAGTCATCAACTTTAGGTTCCACGTCTATTCAACGCAAAACAATTTCAACACGTCAGTTCAACACAAAAAAATAGTCTTCACAAAAAAGTCCACCAAACACAACAATTAAACACTTCGTCAATTCAATTCAAACCAAATTTAAATTTAATAATAAATTAATTATTTTGTTTTGTGTAAAATTGTTGTGTGTTGGGTAAAAAAATGAAATGAAGTGATGTATTGTCGTGTGTTGAAATTGTTTTGTGAAGACTTTGTTTTGTGTTGAATTGACGGATTGTTGAATGGTTGTGTTGGGTGAAATGACTGTGTGTGTTGGCGTTTTAGTGGACAAGAAACAAGAACACTCTCTTCCGCATTAAGTGTGGGCCAGCAGGCATACTGGTCCAAGCGCTTAGTGTGGCTGGGACGGCAATATTGTTTTTAATGTAGTAATAGCGTACTAAGAGCGTTTTATTATCTGCAAATTAAAGTTTTACATTAAATGAACTTAAAATTAAATTTTCTTCGTACCAATCGTGTCCACTCTGTATCTCGTTCTTTCTATCAATGGCGTCGATTGGCTTATGTATACATTACTGAGTTATTCGATAGGTTTGCGCTTTTAAGTTCGATAGGTTTACACATCATGATCAATAGGTTTACACTTAACATAAATAAACTGTTACGAATTTATTTCGTAACAGTGTGTTTTATAGACGTGTCAACATAAATAGCAGTACTTAGCTAAAAATAGAAGAGCGTAGTAGTAGTATTGGACTTGTTATCAGTATATATAGTTCATATGGTTGGAAATTAATATTTCTATGCGTTGCAAACTTCTGGGCAAAATTATAATGCCCTCTACAATGGTATAAATATAAATTTGAGCCCCAATCCATACCCTTGAAGAGCGTATAATAAAATTGTCCGGATGTTTTTAACGCATAGAAGGAAACTTCTCCGACCACATAAACTATATATGTTCTTGATCAGCATGATGAGCTAAGTTGTGATGTCCGTCCGTCCGTCGACCATTGGAACGATCATTTGAACAGGAAGTTTTATTGAGAAATACTTTTTTGTCTTCAATGCTATTTAGCTGGTTACTATTCAATATTACATGCTACCACACAATATCCAAATCGGATAACTAAAGCAAATAGCTGCCATAGGAACGATCGGTCGAAAAACTTTTTTATTTTCAACGGTCGCTTTTTTATACTTTCCAAATATTTATATTATCTGTTTCAACCAATTTTGGAGAGTTTGATGAAAGTCGTATGAATATATAGCGTAGTTGCCATATAACAAACTGGCAGGCAACTTCGGTAGATCCGCAGTTAGCTTTTTATTTTCTGTGTATCGTATCGATTGTCTATAATATTAGTTGTATTTCCACATTATTTGATCAAAACGCGTTCAACCTGTCTCTATAATTTACCCTATAATTCATTAGTGATTTCAGCACTACAGATAAACCTCACCCGTACAGATATTCATGGCTTTCAAGTCTGGCTTCATTAATTGTTAGTAACTTAGCAGATTTTTGCCTCTACTTTCGATCAAAGTGTAGACAAACTTTTAATTAGGAAAACGCGTCATTAAGTCGAATGGACGAAAGCATGTGTTGTTTTCACTCATATGCCCTCTAAAAAGCTTTAAAAAGTGCCTAATCTTCTAATTCTGCACGTACGAGATTTGATTTCCCATTTTTCAACTTTACGAAATCTCAATATGGATTGGGTTCCTAAACCTTACCTTAAACTATCATTACCAGCGATTCTTTACAATAAAATTGCGTTCTTCGGTCATAATATTAGGAAGGTTTTAATAGTTCTTAAGAAATTAAATGAAATGATTGAAGGTTAAAAGTTTGAGCAGTTCGGCTCAAGGTCTGGTTCGATGGTCCCAAAACCCGAACCGAACCGGTTTTTTGGGGTTTGCAGCCCCAAGGCAGATCAAAGTGTGTAAATATTTATTTTAATTAACAAAAGGGCATTCTTATATCAAATATACTTTCCCTAGATTAGGCAATATAAATTATAACCAACAGCCGCAATATTTCCACTCATCATTTTTTTGCCACATTATTGCGTTCTTTTTCATTTCTTTTATCAACCTTATCGTTTTCAATCTGCGTACAAATCTGCCAATCTTACATAAATTTCCCAACTGGCAAATGCCACAAATTCAATTTACGATTAACAATCAATTTTTCGGTTTTTTTTTGTATCGAACGATCGCAGGTTGACTCTTTTGGCCCCCATTCGTTAGGCTCACCTACTCCTCCCCCACCAGCACCAAAGGAACGACATTCACTAGCATATTTCATTTTGTTTATTTGCCGTGGCAACTTCTTGACAAAGCGGGAGAGTTTTGAGTTCCCATGAGGGGCAAGAAAATACAAAAAAAAACTTGCCTGTCTGCGGAAATTGAAATTTGCTTACAAAGTGAAGGCGGATCGATTGCAGGCAGTGATCAAAGTCTCTCACACACACCACACCACACACACTGGAGGAGATGCTTGGTTATCTTTCTTCCACTGACAGCTTCAGGTTTGGGCCTCGAGCCTACTCCACTCCAGGCTCAGGCTCGGTGCAAGTTGTATTGTTGGCATTATTATCGTCACATGTCGCTCACTAATTGATTTTTCTTGTCGCCTGCCTCGTCGTCGATCTGAATGATTGCAAATTTTGTGCATACACATGACACTTACCCCGTGGAACGGCCGAATGTGTCAAGTTGGTTGCATTAATAAATTGTACTTCGATCAAGAGTCGCCTCTCGCTCTCCGTGTGTCTTGTTCCTATTGACATTTTGTCACTTAATTTGTTGTTTGCCGCTGCCGCCTCAACTGGGGGCCACAATTTGCTTGGCTGATCGTAGATAGGGTCGAGACTTTAATTGGACTTAACGGAAACTGGAAAGGCCTTTGCATGCCATGTTGCCAGCTGCTTGACGATCGGATTGCCATTGCAATTGCACTCCCCAGAGATTGTAGACAAACCGATGCTGAGTGGAGAGATTACTGGTTGACAAGAGTGCCCCAACAGATCGTGAGAAAGCCGCTTGCCTTTCAGCAAGAGTCATTCTCCTCCACAGTGAACTATGATGGATTTGCCTGAACAAAGTAATCTAAACTCTTTCGTCTTGGGAAACACCTGCGTCATTATTTTACGTTATTGTCGCGCAAATATATCATTGATAGCCGAGATGCCATCAACGACATCGATTCCACTCATATGCCCCCAGACAAGCGCGCGCACACACACAGCACGTTGAGTGGTGCTCCACGTTGCCGTCGTCGTCAATGTTGCACATTTCTCAGATGTCACGAAAACTCCTTGCAGGCGACCGTTGGCCTGGCCAGCACGGGGGATAGAAACAGAGGAGCTGGAGGAGCGGGGACTGGGACAGGTCTGGTGACTTATGTTTGGCTGCCGCTGCAGCCGGCACATCCATCATCTATCAAAGATGAATTCATCTACGTCAAAGCGCTGGGCATGTGCTTTGAATGTGGGCAACAACATTTATGAATAAATTGCACGTACGACAAGCGGGCAAACACCTTGTAGAGTGGCTGGATAGTGCAGGCAGACAAGGAACTAGTTCACAATAAGTTGATGTAGAAAGATTTAAAAAAAAGTGATGCTGGCATTTTACTGTTAGTTTTCCTCTCACACATATAACGCTTGATTCTCAGTCAGTTGGTCTTGTTGTCTTTATTTGCTCTATTTACACGACCTGATCACTCAGCTGAGTTTTCGTCTGAGTCAGACCGTATAAAAAGACGTCTGAATAGACATGAAGCTACTCAAATGAGCGATCAGCCGAAGTAGAATCGGTTCTATTTGGCCTGAGCTCTCAGATGAGTGGCATCCATCGAATTAGAGTGTGACCTAACTGCAGTGTTGCGTGCTGGCGATGCCATTTTCTGGCTTTACATTTTATGTAAACAATTCAACGTCACAATGTTCATATGAAGCAGATGGCTTATCTGAGCTTTTCAGGCAGGTGTAAAAGCGAAACTCAGTTGATCAGATGAGTTAGGGTCTGACGAAAACTCATCTAAGTGATCAGGTCGTGTACATTAGGTGGGACATTTTATATATGGAAAAATGTAACGTCATACTGATACCCGCTTAAACGATGCATATTTGTGTATAAAACGCACAGCAAAAAAAATTTTTGAGGAAAAATAAGGTTTAGGGTCTGCGACTTGGACTTAAAGTTTATCACTCATACGTACTGTTGCCTATGCCTACATTTTTAATTTTTTAGTAGTTGGCGTAGACTTGGTTTGAAGTCATAAGATTTGACAAAAAGGTAAAAATTAGGATTGCTATACTACTGTGGTCAAAAAGTTCCGGGTATTTGTTTGTAAATTAAAAAAAGCATTGTTCTTGAAAATTAATTTCATTCCCCACAAAGTTGTCTTCGTCGAATGCGTTATACTTGTGGCAAAGTTTTTCCAATTTAAAAATCATACTGCAAAGTTCTTTTCCGGTATAGTCTTTAATTTCTTTTTCGTTTCGGGTTCTATTTCTTTCATAGATTTAAAGCGGTGTCCACGGAGCGGTCTCCTGAGTTCAGCGAACTGCCCATGGTAGCCCAAATGGTCTCTCAACATGGTTTTACTGTTATGAAGGAACTGTCTAGAAGGTCCGTGCGGACATGGCTCTATCGACTCGTCTGATCAAGAATATAACTACTCTATGGAGATGCTACCTTCTAGCTGTTACAAACATTTGCACAATCCCATTAAATTCCTTGTACCTTTGGTAAAGATTAAAAAAATACATCCCTTTCTGTGTAAGAAATTTCATGGTATTTTGTTCTTAGTTTGGATTTTGTTTTATTTAAATGGACATAAAAGTGTTTTTTTTTTAAACAATTTGGATACATTTTTCTGTGACTCTCAACGCCTTGGAGCACGTACAGTTCTTGATCTAACGTTGTTGTAAGCTTGCCGCTATAGTCTTCAACCGTTTTTACAGCCCGCTCTGCTGCATCATTGACTACGTGCAAGGATTTAATGACCTCAAAGTTATTTTGGTAGTCGACATCATCTTTCCACGACCGGGGATCCTTTTTTAAGAATTCTGTTGGAGAGCCCCAGGCGACGGAAAAATAATAAACTTCGATTGGAGATAAAAAGAGTCCATTTTTTTTTTTGGGGTAGTCTTTTCGTAAAAAGCATAATAAACTATTAAGAATTGATATTAACAAGAAAATTTTTCACATCTTCATTTTTAATGCAATTTTCTTTTCTCCAGAATACGTGGATTTTTTTTCAACGCTCTGACCATTAACTTCTTCTCGTTCCAATCGATATCTTCATCGAAAAAGGCTAATGAAGCAACTTCATCTGTCAAATACCATAGGTGATTTGAAATTTTTTTAATGGCCACTTGGGAGATTGTTCGGTCAATTTTTTTGTATCGGTCCATAGCCTCGATAAATCGTATGTCCAGATACGGCGCTTTACTTGCAATGGTACACTGGAACCAGAATTTTATATACGTCGTAGTTAAAAATACACAAATGTCTTCCAAAGCCGTGCACTCTTCTTCGGAAATAGACAATTGGCTACGGAACATTAACATCTTAATGCAATAAATCGCTCTGGCCATCCATCTCGCCTGGTGAATTCCTCCTGGGGACTTAATAGAGATGGTCCTATTCTCTGATTTTCCATTAAGAAACAAAATTGAAAGTTTTTTTGACTTGAGTAAAATTTAGCTGATTTTCAGCAAAATTTATAATTTCTGCTTTAACTTCTGCCAAATGAATTTGGCACCGGGGAAAGGCAATGCTGTACTCCCACTCATCCTTTTTTAAATCGGGTCAAAGTTTTTTAAATTTTTTAAAAAGAGGAAGATCTGCGTGAGTTGACGATTTTGGAAGTTTAGCTTCCGCGACTCCTCTTAGCACTAACTCATAAATATGGTGGCGGCATGGGAAATAAAGGAGATCTTTGCCTAAACGTTGTTACAACAAGATACATGCTCCTTTTAACCTTCCTGTGTTGGAGGCTGTAGTGTCGCAGCATAGCGCCTTAACGTTATCTTGTAGCTCCCAGTCACTTAAAACTTCAAAAATTGCTGTTGCCTGCTCTTTTCCAGATGATTTAGGTAGTGCTGGGACACTAAGCAATTTTTCTATTCCTATTCCAGTTACCATCTCTGAGATCTAGGTGTTCATACAGACAGACGGACAGACGGACGGACGGACAGACGGACAGACGGACATAGCTATATCGACTCGGCTGTTGATGCTGATCAAGAATATATATACTTTATATGGTCGGAAATGATTCCTTCTGCCTGTTACATACATTTGCACGACTTTAGTATACCCTTTTTACTCTACGAGTAACGGGTATAAATAGCCTCCAGCGCTTCAGTAAACTTGGTCTCGCGCTCACGAAAGAGTTGGCCAGCTTTAAACATATTTTTTTTTAAGGTAAAATAAGATTGGTGCAGCTGTATTATTTGCTTTTTAATGTTTTGAAAAGCCCTTGTTGCAACACCGCTCTTAGACCATGCTGACTCCAACCTGCGAGCCACACTAGTCGCACTTTCTGAAATGGGCAGTCTTAGGCATTTAGTCCCATATAAAAGCGTGGATAAAACGCATCTCTTGGTTGGAAATGGGCTCGTTTCGTCAAAATTTGGTCCTAGTCTACCAACCAAAAATACATTTGATTCCTGCTCCATTTTTATTTGTTGTTCGATTAAATTCAAATTTGACAACTTTTAAAATGATACGGAGAATTCGTCGACAGAATTTCGATTCGGAGAACGGGTCGTATACGTAATATGTGTGGAAACTTTGAAGGCTTTTCGCAGAGGTTTAAACATGATACAAAATTTTTTGATTTTTTAATTCATTATGTACACCCTAAAAGTAATCGTTTAAGATGGTATCAGGTATATTTTTTATCGGCGTCCACCCTAGTGTACATAGAATACACTAATACTCGGTTAAATACCTTTTAAAGTTAAACTCGTTCCGAATAAAAAACTTCGCATGACTTATTAAAAAGTGTACCATATCCACAGTGAAATAGCTCCACTTAAAAACAAGCTTCATAATCTAATATGAAGATTTTGGTTAAATCTAGATTTATAATTTCGAATCAATTCCGGTTTGATGTTAAGAAATCCATTATATCAAAGAACTCTTTAAGACGACTCATGATCATTATTCAATGGTCACTAAATAGGTTAAATGTTATACGTGTATTAATTGAATTTATATCGCAGCGAATCTAGGATCTGATTCCGGGAACTAGATCCTTGGAACCGGATTCGGTACTCAGGGCAGCGTTACAGAGTTATCGATCAACGATGACAGGCGAGTTCGATTGGTCTAGATTTTTTTTATTGCTCTCTCTCTTGTTTTTCTGGCCGGCAAGCAGATACGTTTTCTAACCTAATGTCCAATTAATAAGCTGGAAAATAAATGAATATTCAACTGAGTTAAGGCGACAGACATATTTCTTCCTTTAGATAAACTTAGCTGCGTATTTCCTGCAGTTCTGTCAAGTCGCCTGCGCACCCGGACTGTTCTACGTAAGTTTTCGCCCTCACCTTAAAAGAAGTATTCCCTCGGCCAGCCAACACCAAGTGATCTCGTTGTTATATGGACACCGACATTCGCTTCGATATAAAACTGAAAGTATGTTACATTTAGGAAATTTCAATCTCAAATCTTTTTGTTTAAAATTCATTTCTTTTCAGTATTTGGAATTGCAGTATGAAAATAGCTGCCAATTGATAAAATATATCGATAGGCATTTTAGGGTTAAGGATTTTTAAGAGAGAGACGATGGTCACACTGTATGAAGAATGATAAAGAAGAGTGACAGACAGAGAGACGACCCAAGATACGCTGTACCATAAAAATTGCTAGAAAATCCGTATCGACAACATAAATAGTTTTCCGTGTGTAAATAGAAACTCTTGTAAATGGTGAGTAAATAAAACCCCCAAATCCGAGAAAAACACCCTTTGACTTGTTCTTGGTTCTACTGAAAGAACAAATCAATCTGTGTTAGACATTCTTTATTTGATTGGGATCAACTGAACAAAAACTGAGCCTCGTAGAAAGTAAAAAAAAATAATAAAAAAGTTTTTCACGGTGTTCACTACTATGAGCAGCTCTACCCAACACTTAGATAGATTTTTGACTTAGCCTCCATCCATAGTCTTAGGCTTATTCCGATGCGGGTCATTGTACGGTCCAGTGTGACTGTTCAACGCCACCGAAAGTGATACGGTCACACTGCATTGTCACCTCTGATTTGAATGCATTTAAATCTGGTTAATTGTTCCTACCGTTGTATTCAAATAACGCAAATCGATGATTTCTAATCGTTCTTTTGCTACTGACATTCCAACGCAAAAAATACAATTATTGTATTACAACCACATCGGAATTAAATCAGCTGTTTCTGCCTGTCAAGTTAGCTGCGATGGGAAAGAACGGAAAGAATTTTAGTTTGCGAAAGGTCTACCCATGGTGGAATAATATAAGGTGACACCGTCAGCATCTGTTGAGGACCAGTGTCAAAAAGAAGGGATAGCAGATGGCTTGCTTTGTTTTGTGTTTGATAATTTTTGTTTGTTGTATTAAGGAAGTTAGGTTGCTGTCATTTAGTCAACAATTTTCAGGAAGACTAACTCATAATTTAAAAATACAAATACCTAAAGAACCTTCCCAAATGGTTTTCTTTCCACGTCTTTTAGAACACGTATGAGCTTTACGTTGCTTCGCGCAAACCATTTGCGGCAAATTACACAGTAACTTAACATTTGACACTAAAACCAGAAAAAAAACAAAAACAAGACACATACATACAAAAACACAGAAATATTTGACCGCACCCAACCTTTCACTTCAAGCATTCACAACGAACTGACTCACTGGCCCTACAAACAAAGAGACCGTTCACTCGCTCGGTGTCACCTTCATATTATTCATATTATTAAATTAGTCCGCTGTTCGCTCTCACTTACGCTCTCTAGACACATTTGGGAATGTGGTTGTCTCGCTCTAACCACAGGGATTTCCTACCTGCACTTTTTGGGCAGAGCAAATTTTCTCTCCAATTCTTATTGCTTCATGCCAGCGTAGAGACCAGACCAGTTGGAGTTTTACTGCAGCATTTTTACACTCTTTTTTTTAAACGAGAGCCCCCTCTCTCGTTTTCCCATAAACATCAATTTATATTTATAATTTTAGTGTATTTTGCTTGCATTTACAAACATCTTAGGTCAGAACTTAGCGTTCCCCAAATTGAACCCTTCCGACCAGCACTGAGAGCTGGAGCTGATTTTTGTTTTTGCTTTCATCCTAAGGCAGGGAGCCAGTGCACCAGCAACAGCAGCAGCATCTTCGTCGTCCGCGTCACCATGTCAACCCACTTCTTGGTCGGCCTAGTGCCAAATAGTGGCTGCCGCTGGCAGGAAATTTCAAATTTATTATCGCATTTGCCATTATTTATGATTTGTGCAACATCTCGTCGTATATCAAAGTCAATGGTGTGACATAAACTATCGATGGCTATCTTTCAAGACCCATACCCGAAGAGTGTGAAATTCACGGAAATGGCTCATCATCAGCATTAATCTTTCCCCGGCGAAATTCAATTAAACAAACGGGAGTGGAAAGAAGCGCCAACTATTTCTGTGAACTTCCAATCGAAATCGGGCAATTATTGGGACATTGAAGTCAGAACAAACATCAAAGTGCCTTCAATTGCAATGGCTGGAACGACTTGAGCGCTGAAATATACTGGTGCATTATACGAAACTCCTCGCACTCTCCCCACACACAGATGCAGCTTGTGCCGGGAAAAATCTCTCACATAATCATAAAATGACTTGGGCCAAAGGAAATTCCAGCGACAGATTTATGCACTCGAGAAAGCTTTTGCGTCGTTGCATGTGGCCCTTGCTGCGAGTCCTGCCACTGCCTCTGCCGCTGACTAGGACTACGGTCCTGGAGCTAGATGGGGTCTGGCTGAGTCTTGGGCCATTTCGTCGCAGAAAATGTGACGGCGGCGCAATCGCTTGGATTTAGTTGCAATTATTTTTAATGTTGTTTACTTACACTTCAATTGATGATGCCAATAACTGTTTCAGAAAACTTTTCGTCTCAAATCGAACCAAAGAATATTTTTGCTTTTAGAATTCTGTAAATGGACGGCAACTGTTGTGGAAGCAATAGAGTGGGAGTGGGCAATATGGTAAGGTAGTGGATGTAAAGGTACAGTTGATCGTACTTAAAATTCGTTTTAAAACTAAAACTCTTAAAAATAATAATTAGGCAGATGAACTAAAGAGCAAGGACTGAAGTTCGAGCCAGTAAGAACGGCCTAATATTTGTTCAATTTCTCTCAGTTCATGAAACTAAAAGCAAATCGAAATATTATTTGAAGTGGGTAATGATGAGCTTACTCATAAAATGTGCGAATTCATAAATAATCTTATGAAATTACCACACGCACCGAATATTTAGCTCCCACCCCTCCTGACCAGACTTTTTCTTGTCAATTATGGGCCAGAACAAGGCGGATAGACATAAGTCGATCTAGTCGAAAAAAAAACTAATCAAATGTCGCAGATGAGTCCCCGTCTGCCAGCTGCAGAGGCGGAGAGTGCGAAAGTCTACGTGGGCTGCTCCTGGAGTATGAAACATTCATTTGACGCCTGCGACATGACACGTCAGTAAGCCACCACCCGGCCAGGAGTAGCCTGGCCATAAGTATTATTGTATATTGGTGTGCGTGACGTTGCACCACGAATGGAATTTGTGATGGAAGCGCGTCGAGCATAACAAGGGAACATGAAGGAATTGGAGCAACTGACGCCTGATGCTTGCATAGGAATCACATCACATCAGGGCATGGAGGAGTAACATTTGGCCAAGGCAATTCACACGTACCGCTCATATATAGCGCACACATAGCATGCATACAGGACCCCTCCATCCCTCCGTCACATTAGACTGATAACTGAGAGAGGCAACCACTCAGAATGCCGAAAACAATGAAGTTCGTTTTGTTGGACCACGATGAGGTGGCTAAAAAGAAAATGAAGTGGAAACGGAATTCTCAAAGTAAAAAAAATTATAAATGAATGCCCACTTGAATTGTAAACAATACCCAACAACAAAAAAATAAACCCTTCTAAAAAAATAAATTTAAATTATTTTAATTCAAGTCCTTAGTTTAGTTCAAAACTTTATAGTCTGGCTTCGTATGGATTATCGATTGCATTCTAGGCATTATACTCTTCTGTTCGCTTCAGCTGGAAGGTGATGATGATGATGAAATCATGTCAATATCCAAATGCCTTGGCGCGGGCACGTGTCTGGAGCGTAAATTCCATGCCAAATGCTAATGGGACGCGGCCGCCAACTGACGCAAGCTGAGATTTCATTTTTGTTTCTCCAGTTGATGTGAAGGGCTCCACTGGCCATTAGCACGTGCACGCATTCACAAAGATTGGTACCGATGGCGGCAGCACATAATTTGAGCAAATTACCGCCAACGCTTTGCCATATTTTTCATGGGCAATGATGCTGCCGCTCGGAGGTCTCTTGACTTTGCCTCTATTTATGGCACTGAGTTGGGCTGGGCTGGGCTGGGCTGCGCTGGGCAGGACAGGTGCGAAACAAGCAGGACAAACGTTTATCAACCACCAGCTTCCCTGGGTCTGGGTTCAGGCGCACGAACTGCACAAATCATTTCCGAATTGCACAAGAAAAAGTTTCGTCTCGCTGTGGAGCAGCTTGATCAGGACATAAGCTGCGGCGGTCATAACTTTCGCTTGTTTATGTTTGTGGGATGTGATGCAACCAAAAGACCGAGTTGAGCCTTGCAGTTCTCTTCAACCATTTTGAATGAAGTCGCTCGAGAAAGTCCTTTACTTAAAGGAAATAAGATAGACTGGATGGTTGTATTAAAACATGTAAAAAAACATGAGTAAAAATCCCTATCTCTAGATTCCTATCTCCCTACTCTCTAAACATATATAAAAGCTCATGTATTAATACTCCTTACAGTATTAGTTAGTTTTAAGCAATAACAGTAAACTGTAAAAATTTAGTCATAGGGTAACTAAATTCAATAAACAAAAATGTTCTAAAATTCGTTTCAATAATTGCTCGCAAAACCAACCGAAAGTGGCCGTATCAATTAAAACCAACTTTCCACTCAACCTAACAAGCGCTATCGGTTGCCCAGATATATTTAATAACTTGCTTACTAGTATTTGGTAATTTTGTATTATATGCTGAATTTCTATCAAATTTGAATTATAGTTTAAAAATGCATCATAAAGCATATAACGCATTATAAAAATCTCAATGAAACTCCAAATCAACTTCTTTCTAGAAAAAGGGACATTTTTTGTCGGGAGATGTAACCCTTTTTTAGAAATGGAACTTTATAATGAACACATGCCTTCTTACTAGATTTTCAAATAAGAAAATAAAATATTTTGAAGTTCTGTGACACCTACGGATTTTACGAGCATTTTGTAAACCAACTGTTCAAGTACGAATTTTTTAATACCGAAATACTTGCTTTAAGACTGTTCAAGGAAATTAAATAAAAACCCAATATTCTTTATTGTAGTTTAATAAATTCCAAGGTCAACACCAATAATTTTTTGAAACAATTTTAAAGTTTATAAAATAGATACTAAGTGTTCTTGGTTATAGCCCATAAAATTCAAGGTTTGTAAAAAATTACCATTTTGAGATTTTTCGAAAATTTCAAGTAATCCTCATGATATTCTTAGTAATCTAAACGAGAGCGTAAGTTAAAGTCGGCTCTAACCGACTTCGATATACCCGTTACTCATGAAAAAACATGTTTAACAGTGTTCCTGCGTTCCTTAGGGTGACCATCCGAAAAGTATGCAATATTTTTTTTTAGGGTGGGAGGGGGCGCAGCGGTGGGGGCTTGGTCACTGTTTTGCTCATAACTTGAGAACCGTTCAACCGATATTTATCATTTCTTCGGCAAATCGGTTTATTTTGCTAATTACAAACTATCTCCAGAAGGTACGAATTGTCTATCTTCAAAACTGTAGGAGATATAACGTTTTTATACCCTTGCAAAGGGTATTATAATTTTGCCCAGAAGTTTGCAACGCATAGAAATATTCATTTCCAACCCTATAAACTATATATATTCTTGATCAGGGCGACGAGCTGAGTCGATTGAGCTTTGTCCGTCCGTCTGTCTGTTTCTACGCAAACTAGTCTCTCAATTTTAAAGCTATCGAGCTGAAACTTTGCACAGAGTCTTCTTTTTACTGCACACTGATAATATGTCGGAACCGACCGGATCAGATGACTATATCTTATAGCTGCCATAGGAACTATCGGTTGAAAAGTGGGTTTTTGTGAGAAAACTTTTTTGTTTTTAATGTAAACGCTTTCCGCTTCGGCAATTATTAGTTTTATACGCTTTTACTTAGATTAGGAAGTTTTTGTCAAAATCGGATGACTATATCTTATAGCTGCCATAGGAACTATCGGTCAAAAAGAGGGTTTTATCAGAAAAATGGTTTGTTTTAATGCTGACGTTCGTAAACTCTGTGGTATTAAAACATTTGCAAGGGTATTTAGACTTCAGCAAAGACGAAGTTAGCTTGGCCTTCTCGTTATATATAACGTTTTTTAGATTGCGGGGGCGTTAGGGGGCGTGGCCAAAATTTGAAACAAACTTGATCTGCGTGCAAATAAAAGAAGCTTTTGTCCCATACTTGTGAAACCTCTATCTCTTACCATCTCTGAGATCCTTCTGCCTGTAACATACACTTTCACGACTTTGGTATACCCTTTTTACTCTACGAGTAACGGGAATAAATAGGCTTTATGATGGTTCGGCCATAACTTTCCGAGAAATGCAAAAAAACCGTCAAATGAAGTACTATTTTTTTATACTACTACTACTAGGTGAGCATCGTTTACTACACTTCGACACTCTATAGAGAACGGGAATTCTTGACCTAATGAACGGTTCCTATTGGTCCTCTCTAATCTCACATCTGAGGAAGGCCACGAAAGGATTTCTGAACAGGAGCGTCAATTTTATTGAAAAGAATTTTATAATGTTTAATGTCAATTAATAAATATTTTGTAACCTCAACTTAAGTATTATAATGTATATTTTTGAATTACAATTAATGTTAATCTATGTAGTTATTTCCCTGCGAGTGGTTCTCTTATGCACTATTACCGTTGAACGATTTGATATCTCGGGACAACCGGGGAAATCAAGTGTAGTAACTGGAAATGGAGTATTGTGGAATACTTATGAGAAGTATGGGCTAACGGCCGCAATTGCCATGCTCTGAAGGATACATGTTTTTATACCCGTTACTCGTAGAGAAAAAGGGTAAACTGAAGTCGTGCAAATGTATGTTACAGGCAGAAGGAATCATTTCCGACCATATAAAGTATATATGTTCTTGATCAGCATCAACAGCCGAGTCGATATAGACATGTCCGTCTGTCCATCTGTCAGTATGAACACCTAGATCTCAGAGATGGTAAGACATAGAGGTTTGACATGTATAGGACAAATGCTTCTTTTATCTGCACGCTGATCAAGTTTGTTTCAAATTTTGGCCACGCGTCCTTCCGCCCCCGCAATTTGGAAAAAATGTTATATCTCCTGCAGTTTTGAAGAAAGCCGAGAAGATAGATAGAAATGATAAGGATCGGATGAACGGTTCTCAAGTTATGAGCAAAAAAGTGAACTAAGCCACGTCCCCGCTACCCACTCTCTCACCCTAAAAAAATGTTGCGAAATGTTTTCGGATGGCCACCTTAAGGAACGCTGGAACACTGTTAAACATGTTTTTTTCAAGAGTAACGGGAATATCGAAGTCGGTTAAAGCCGACTTTAACTTAGCTCTCGTTATATATGAGTTTGAGCTCATATTATTAATTTAAGGTCAATCAAAGGTTAAGTTTAATTTGGCTGATCTTTATACCTTATAAAAACCAAAAAGCTCTTCTAATGTTTATGTTTGCACTAGATAAGACGTCGATGCAGAGAAAAGTGACTTTGAGGCCTACATTTGGTCAAACCCTACAAACTCAAACTCCATCCACAATTAAATGCATTTGTATGCCTGTCAGTGTCATCGGTTGAACGACATAAAACACAGACGACAAAATAAAACTGAAAATGTCAAATATTTTATTTTCTATTTTTCAACCAGTACAGCAGTAAGACCTTACGGATTTTATCTAGAAGCGATATGTGTGTGTGTGTGTGAGTGTGTGTAAGCAATAAAATAATTCTTGTACTTGGGGCCAGGCAACTTTTGTTAGTTGTCAACCGCCAGCCTTTTGCTCATTTCAAACCAATTGATGAACATCTTTCGAGTGCAAAAATGAACTTCCTTTTGCTGCTACAGCTGCAACCCACTCCCGCTCCTGGGTCTGGGTCAAACGAGTTGCTTGCACTCTAGACATGAAAATCTATTCCTCTATTCCGGTGCATCATTTGCTTGTCTTTCCCTTTTTCTTGTCATTTGTCCAAACTGCATCCGCCAACTGAAAGGGGAAGCGGAGAGTTTATTGGCAGTTTTTGTTGCTGAAAATCGAAAAGTACTTTTTGACATATCAACGTGTTTCCTATGAGTGAGTGTGTGTGTGTGTGTGTGTTGCCATCTTTACATTTTCAAACTGAACATTGTGTTGGCTGTCGTGCCGACTGTCACTCAGTCAATGTTCATTTGTACAATTTTCTTTGGCAAAATGTCCTTAAATCCTCCCCAGCCCCTTTTCATATTATGCAGACTTTTAACTAGACCTTTAACACGCAATTCAATTGTTTATTAATTTTGTTAAATAAAAATCAAATTAAAATACGAAAATTCATTTTATTTTAAAATGGCTTTAAATGCCGATTTTGACTCTTTTAAGAAGCGTTTTGTAACTCTCTTTGAGATTATCCTCAATTACTATTTTGCTAAGCCTAGAATGAGCTATCTCAAACAATTCTACTATATTTTTAAGCAAAGACATTTAATTTCTTGTATATGCGAATAATTATAGTATAATATAATTATATTCGAATAAATTCAAATACAAATAAGATGTGCCTGTCCAAAATTTCTATTCCATTTGTGCTATTCGTTTGTCCAAAGCTGTTTATTGCCCATTTTAAAAAATGTTAAAATTTACTTTCGTTCTACTTGAAAATATGTTTGTTTTTCCTTTGCTTTCATTTTGTCTACAGATTTTGGCTTTGTTGATAGCTTTTATAGCTATTCTCCCCACTTTTGCATTCCAGTATCTCAATTGTCTTCTTGTCAATCACATTGCAACTTATTCAAACAGAAAGCAATTCAAACAGTTTCCTTGCTCGTTGCAGTCATTTGTCTATCTATCAATCCTTCCAACTACCCATCCATCCATCCAGCTAGCAGTGCACTCAAGTGTCCAACTGTCTATTCAACTTGCCATCTAATTGCAGCAGCAACAGTCTGTGACTCAACCGGATGGCCATCTCCTCCTCGAAACCACTTCCCTTCGAAATGTCCTTTTCACTACGATTCGTTGTCTACTACTGTCCTGCTTTTAGTTGTAAATTTTAGTGTTTAGTCTATTATTATTTTCACATTTTGCAGTCATTTACTCCTTAGCCAGTGTCTGTGTGTGGGTGTGTGTGGATCCTCTTGTCGAAATGCCATTCTATCTACTTGTGCCTTGCCTCTACACTGGCCATAAGGAATGCGTTAGTCTCAATAACGTGCCGCTAAATAAAATACGACCATCTTACACTAATCAAAAATCACTTTAAAGAATTCGATTAGTGAATGCAGTACACGTTTTTATACTCTGTACCGAAGGTACATAGAGTATATTAAGTTGGTGCAAAAGTATGTAACAGGAAGAAGAAATCATTTCCGACTATTCAAAGTATATATATTCTTGATCAGCATCAACAGCCGAGTCGATATAGCCATGTTCGTCTGTCCGTCTGTCTGTCCGTCCGTCCGTATGAACAAACAGATATCAGAGATGGTAGGAGATAGAGGATTGACATGTATGGGACAAATGCTTCTTATAATTGCAGGCAGATCAAGTTTATTCATATTTTTTGCCACGCCCCCTTCCGCCCCCGCAATTTTGAAAAAAGGTCATACCTTCCACAGTTTTGTAGATAGATGGTTTGTATCCTCTAGAGATGGTTAGTAATTGTTGAAATGTATCGATTTGCTAAAGAAATGATAAAGATCGGATGAGCATTTCTTAAGTTATTACCAAAAAAGTGAACCAAGCTCCCCCCTCCCACCCATTCACAACCAACACCGCACAATCTTAGAGAGAGAGAGACAGGGATAGAGATAGAGAGAGACACAGCAGCAGCACTGCATTCAGCTCATACTCCTGGTACAGAGTATGTAATAGTCGGGCTTGACCGACTTTCTCACTTTTTAATATTAGCGCTCTTAACATTGGATAATATTATTTGTTTTTCAGCTTAGCTGCGAAGTTTGGTCGAAATCGATAACCGTTAAAGCGAGTTTTTCACAGACGTAGTTAGCTTTATTTATTTATTTGGCTCTAGCCCAGTGCTACAAGACTATACTTATTTTTAACGCACTAGTCACAACTTCCTTGCTTCCTCGTTCAATTGTTTTTTTGTTGCTTAATTGTTTGATCTACACGTCCTATCTAAACTTAGCAATATCTTGAACTGTGCAATCGTTCGTAAGTACTCAAATTTAAATTTTGCGGTGGTCAACATAATAATCTAAAGTCCTATGAAACTTGGAATATCTCCCGATTTATTTGAACTTGTAGTCTACAACATAATTCTGCTCCTCCTATATTTACACGTCTACCAAAACTTTATGCTAATCTCAGGTTTATGTCTGTGAAAATCCATAATATTTAAGTATAATATAATATAGTTTTTGTACATATTTTTATTCCCTGTTCCCATTAAAAATGGGAAAAGGGAGATCATGAAGTTGTGCAAATGTATGTAACAGAGAGAAGGAAGTATTTCCGACCCTATAAAGCAGGGATGCAAACCACTTGGAAATAAGGACTGGTTCGGTTCAGTGGTTCACACACTTTTTGAACCGCCGGTTCGGTTCATGGCACGGTTTTTGGGGCTTACTGAACCGCGGTTACGGTTCGGTTCGGTTCGGTTCGCTCTTTATTCTTTAAATTAACTAAAGAAGCAGTTTTTTGATACAAGTATTCGGATTATTCATTAAAGCTAGGTATCGAGACACTCGAAATTTTTGCGGAGCCCATCTAATTACATAGCTCAGGAAATCCGCTCGCGAAAATTGTCAGAGCGCATTTCCTGAGCGAGTACCGAGACACTCGAAATTCGCTTCGATAATTAACATGGACCTGCCAACTTGTTTTCCTGAAAACAGCTGATAAATTGTCGAAGGGGGTCATGAAATTATGAAACTTGTTTGATAATTGTCAGAGGTACCTACGAAAATTGAGCACGCAATGAAAAAAGTTAAAGCAAAGAAGACTAAAAAAACAAAGCTACAATTATTTGGAGAGCTCCGAGGTGGACCAACGTGTGGAGCTGATCAAAGTGTCGCTACAATTTTTATGGAATCTGACCAATTAAAAGCGTTTTGATACGGGCAGCTCCGGCCGCTGCATCACTTGTGGCTGAGAATTTCGAGTGTCTCGATACCTAGCTTAACAAAGACTTGGGTTTTCAGTTAAACGGGTTTGTACAAAATATCGACGGGAATTTACGTTTGACCGTCCTCATTTCGCTTTGAAATCCTAAAACTTTACATATCAAGTGACGAAAACATCTTTTGTCACTTCATATTGTTTAGAAACTTTGACGGTTTGAATTCGACTACTGAAAGCCAAGCGGATCAAAATCGTCCAATAATTACAGTTTTCTTTTGACCTGATCAAGTAATCTCTGACATATTTGGCACTTCACAATAATTTAAAGCATAAATTCCCTATTATTGAGTTCTTTGGCATGCTTTTCCAAGTCGTCTTTACTTATCGAGTTTAAATAATTATCCGTTATGTTTTCATTAGCGTTTTGAATTTTGTTGTATATTAACATTAAATGAGATTTAGCTACTTTTTTTCCATCTTCTGATAACAAGTTTGATTCCAGGAATCTAAGAAATCGAATTCAAAAACAGGCGGAGCTCTTTTTTCCAAAGAGTTGACAATTACTGAGCTATGTCGTCCTCCCTTTTTTTCAACATGAATTTTGCAGGCCTGCCAGCCAGCAGCTGGCATACTCATACTCATTTTCTATTTAAAGCCAATCTCAATTAAAGATAAAGTTAACGTTCTTAGCTTTTTTACAACACCCCTCCTCTTTTCCAAGTATTTTCGCAATATTTTAAAGCAAAGTGCCGATTTTGCTTACTATTCCCCAGTAACTCAATACCCAGCTGAAGTGAACCGAACCGAACCATTTTATTTTTCGGTTTTTGGTTCGGTTCAGCATTTTTGAAAACACACCGGTTCGGTTTACGGTTCGGTTCACGAGCTAAAAAAGCGGTTCGGTTCGGTTCAAACCCGGTTCGGTTCAGAACCGGTTTGCATCCCTGCTATAAAGTATATATTTTCTTGATCAGCATCAACAGCCGAGTTGATTTAGCCAAGTCCGTCTATCTGTCTGTCCGTCTGTCTGTCTGTAAGAACGCGTCTATCTCAGAGACTGTAATTGATGGAGCCACAAGTTTTGGCATGTGTGTAGGTGTACGCGCACCCAGATCAAGTTTGCTTCTGGTTTGGCAAATTCCTCCTCCATCTTCTTCCAACCGCGTAAAACTGTCAGAGCTACAATTTTCAAGTTGAACCTAGTGACTTAATATATATTTAGTGAGGCCCAACATCGCTCTATTCTGTGTACCACAATGAGATCCGAACAAAAACATCGAAGATATGCAAGTGCGCCTGCTCATTTATTGAAATTAATTTTAAAATAAATGGAATTCAAAGCTATAGGAACCACATTTCTTAGGACAGAGTATTTTGCTGTCGGGGCACTCGACCGCCACACTCTTACTTGTTTTGACTGAGCTTTTGTTAATACTCTAATAAAAATTTGTCAAATTTCGGGGTTCTTGGTCTACACCTCTTATATACGCGTCTTCAATTGCCATTTATCCGACCTTCTTAAATCTTAGGAATTTTAAAATTTTTGCAAATTTTTCGAGTTTTTTGACCATTTGATCGACTTTGTTTATGCCCTTCAGAGTATGCAAACTTTAAACCCTTTAGAATTTATATTTATCTACGAAATAATTGAAAGTAGTTATTTGCAGCTTCTTACATACATTCACTCGGATTGTAGGAGCAGCTAAGGGTACAATGAATAGCAAGTATTGGGTCGAAAAAAAAATAATTTCCTGAATTAATAATATTTATTAATGTAGCATACTTTTAAGGGCATTTATAAACAGGGTATAATAGTCATTGAAAAATAGTCACAGAACAGAAAAATTGATGAACTTGTTCACTTTTTAAGCTAACTAAAGAACTTATTAAGATCCCAACAATAATTGTGTTAAGTTTCCCAGTCAGTAAGCTATCGTTCTTACTTTCTCCCAAAAACAATTGGTGATCCTCCCAGAACCTGTTGACCTTACATCCCATCTTAGGGAGGGAGCCTAAGATGCCTCCTAGCTCCGGTCATTAGATTCTTGCCTATTCCTATGTCGCGTACCAACCCTCTTGCTATTCCTCAATCTGCTTTGTTTCCTCAACAAATTTGAGAATGGGATCCAAACCCGAATAATTGATATCTACGACTTCTTTGTGCTGGACTATGCCACTAAACTAAGCTTGGAAGGGATTTTAGCTTCTTGTCTAGCCTTGTCAAGCTGAGAATCGTAGCAGCCTGCAGCAGATCTTTGATTTTACCAAAAAAAGCTCCTAGTGACTTGTGGCCAAAGCTACGAGTCAACGCGAGTGTTTGAACTTTGCAATACTAGAGCTCATTTGTACCAAAGGGTGAAGGGCTTACACGTGCCAGCTCGTTACAGTTCTCTGTTCACACCTTCGGCCTTACCGGCATGATTGGCCCAATCAGTAGCATTATCTACTCATCTGATGAAATGCTCTCACAAGTTCCTTGCACCCACTTAGCTATCCTATCACGTCTAGGTAGCAGTGGAGGAATTTAAGGCTTGAAATACCATTTCTTTAAGTGTAATTTTGATTTGAATCGCTTGCTTTGTCCTTAATTTATGCCGTACAATGCGACGGCGCTATTTATGACACGTTTCCGTCAAAATATTCACGATTTGCTAGAGCCAACATTGACACTTGTGGCAATCACTCGTGAAAATCAACAACACGAGCACTTGAAACTTCAAAGGAAATGCCTATCGCAGACGGGGGGACATAAATTGAGCTGACAGCGAAAAATGTGGTAGCCCTGCGCTCTGGGCAAGTCTTTTCAAGTCAAAGTCTTAGTCCTCGTCGTCGTTGTCGCGCTGAAATGTATGCAGTGGAAATATTTTTGTGTGCTGCAATTGTGTGCCTAAAGTCGAGACATCAATAAAATAAATAACAATAATTTTGCGAATATGCCCATAAATCCAAACGGAGAGAACGTTGTCATAACTTTCATTTTTATGACGCCCAACTAGACACAGGGATAGGGCTTCCTGCACCTGCGGAGTGGGGTCGGCGGGTTCATCAGTGTTGTCATCTATAAAGGGACAGAAATGGCTGGAAATAATTGGGTTGATAATAACTCTAGGGAGCGAGTAACAGTTTATGAAAAAAGAGTGGATTTTCTGTTTTTGAATCACGTCAGAATTTTGTGATTAGGTCGAGCTAGAATAGACTAGAAACTTTGATTGACTCAACTTTATTAACCGTTTCCACTACGTTTGCGGCCCTAAACGCGTTCAAGATGGCTGTTAAAAGGCCAAGTTCGCATCCCTATCGAGTGTGGAGTGCGGAGGCCTTTCACGTCAGTCAGCAATAAATAAATGCAAGCTGGCAGTCAGTTGGTCGTCACACGGCCAGACACGACAAAAAATGAAGGGAGGTCCTGTGGCCCGCGGAAAATTGCAGTTGAAATTATTGCATTTAAACAGGACATTATCAGACACACACACACATGCATACACACATAAACACAGAGGTCCTGGATAGCAACAAAAATTGCAGCAACGGCTTTTTGTATTTGTTGCTGCTGCGACTCATAAATTAAGTCCTCATAACGGCAAAGTTATTGAAGTAATAAAATTTTACACTGACATTTGACAATCGATGCGTCGCCATCAGCCAGAACAGCCTGGTAAAGGGGGGCGGTGAAGCCAGATATACCGAGGACATTGCCATGTCAATGGAAAAGATCGTGACGATAATCAACACAAATGGTATTGGTGCAGAGACTAAATGTTATTTAGGTAAGGCAAACAAATAATTATAATTTTTTAGCTAGCTAAGAAAATAAACTAAGAATGGATAATGTTTTCACACTAAAGGATGGCAGTTTTAGGCTTAGCTCCATCAGCTCTTGGTTTAAAGAAAAAGTTGAATTTTCAGCACTCTAGTATAAGTGGAGGCCACACAAGGGATTAATATCTCTCTTTCTCTCTCTCTCTCTCTTCTTCTCTCTAAGATTGTCCGGTGTTAAGGCCTGTTCTGAGAAGCGCGAAAAATTTAGCACGCTAAATTGCACTTTATTTATTTAGCATCCACAATAAATTTTTAGTGTGCCCATAAACAAGCCAATGAGGCCAAATACAGAAACGGCCACACAGGTGGTCAGCTGTTTTATTTTGTTTATAAAAAAAAATTTAAGTGGTGTCTTGTGCCAAAATAACAGGAACACAGGATGCCGGTTGCGTTGCGCCAAAATCCGTTTCAAGGCGGTGAGCGAGGATCAAATTTTTTTTTTTTTTGAGTCACATTTGTGACTTCGAGCAGGAGCAGATTGAGGAGGAGGCCTACAATTGTACAGATAATGGGCGGTGATCCACTTTGCAGTCCTGCTATCGTCTCTAGGGGGCCGAGCATGTCACCAACAAGGTCAATTTATTTGAGATGTCAGACATAGTCCCGGGCTACTAATTGGAGGCTTCTTTGGATGTTTCCCGTTCAGGCAACTATAATCGCTTGCAGAAGTTTGTACAAGAGATTGGTTAATCGGCCTACAGTGTGGGTCAGATGGAGCAGTTTCTGGAGTACACAGTGCATCATGCGGCCCTGACGGATGCCCAGATATGCGACAAGATGAGGGTGGGTGGTAGCATTTTTAAGGCTTGATTCCAAGTTGGTTGACTGTTCATTCTTGGCAGGAATGCTGCTATCGTGTGCAGAAAGGTTGCTTGGAGTATCTGCAAATCATGGACATGTGCTGTGAAACCGTTTTCCTCTCAACTAAAACGCTACGCTAGAGATTGGCAAATATACTCTTAGTATTCATCAAAAATTTTTGTTTTATTTGTCGTTAATTCAAAATCCTCCTCCTCGGGAGCCGCTGGAGCTCAAACTGCTGCCCACCATATCGGGTTGGTATGGTTATCACCTGCTGATTTCCTCCGATTTCGGACGCAACCGTCCGTGCCAACCGACCAAGGCGTCTCCAATCGTCGGACGTTGGCATTGGAGACTGTTTTCAGTGCCGATTTCATCATTTTGTTGGGCTGATTTGTGGCCCTTAGCTTGGGGCTTCCCCTCGTCTGAAACTTTATATCCGTTTTCTTTTGCGCTCAGGTGATTTTTTCTCCATAATCAATTTATCTTGTCAAAATAAAGAGCTACAGCTATTTCCTCAAATCAGCTGTTCTTTCAATCCACTCACGACCCACACCGCTATCGATACGTCAACTATCGATAGGCCAACTGGGCATTTATTTAGCGCGTCTCAGAACACGGAAAATAAATTCCGACGCGGAAACTTTCCGCCACTGTTTTTTTTATATGGAGTGCGTCATAAAAATTTATTTTCTGCGCTTCTGAGAACAGGCCTTTAGTTGTTAAAGGGTGGGATGGAGTGGGGGGAGGGTGATTTACTTTTTCATAACTTGAGAACCGCTCATCCGATCTTTATCATTTCTTCGGCAATACATTCTGTCTGTCCGTCCGTCCCAAAGATGGTAAGAGTTAGAGGTTTGACATGAATGGGACAAATGCTTCTTTTATCTGCACGTAGATCAAGTTTGTTTCTAATCTTGGCCACGCCCGCTCCCGCCCCCCCCCAATTAGGAAAAAACGTTAAATCAGTATACAGTTTTGAAGATAGATGATTCGTACCTTCTGAGAAATAGCAGAGTTAAAAAGTGTTGCATACTTTTCAGATGTTCACTCTAAGGAATGCAGGAACACTGTTAAACATGTTGTTTCATGAGTAACGAGTATATCGAAGTCGGTTAGAGCCGACTTTAACTTGCGCTCTCGTTTACTTTATGGAAGGCAAAACAGATTCCCACTGAAAATTTCTATGGGAACTGTGTATCATCTACATGTAAACATATAATATAACAATTTCTGCTGAATCAAGTAGTTTCTTTACAGCTCGTGTACAAGTTTACAATATTTCCATGTACACAAGTTTAATCTAGTTTTCCTCCCATTACACAAATGCCTTTTAGTCAGTTTGACTGCGAGGCAAGGCCTTTGTTATTTGTTTATAATTGCATTAATTAATATTTTTTAATCTATAAAAGCCTCCATCTTTTTGAAAGCACCCTATTGTAAATTATGTTTAAGGCAATAAATTGTATATTCTTAGGAGCTTTAACATTAACCTTGAGAAAAAATTATATATAAAATTTAGCAACAATTACTTAATATTATAAAATAATTAAAAAATCTGTAATATTAAAAATCGAGATTTTCAAAAACTCTTTTTTTTTGTGCAAAACCGAAAATTACGTTTTGGTGGGCAAGTCGCTATTTAATTTCGGTTTTTTTTTATTGAAATCAAAAATGGGAATAAGGAATCATGTCCTACCCTGTAAAGTATATATAATATTTATTTGTCTAGGAAAACAAATTTCCAACAATTTTCTTTTGAAAAAATTCCATTGTGTTTTTTTTCAGATTGAATTAGAGATTTAGCTTACATTTTGAGAGCTGCAATATATTTTCAGATCCTGATGAAAGCCTGTTTCAGTCTAATGTCCCCTCATTGACTTTGTGATTTTGAAATCTTTGCTGATAGTAGTAGGCTCTTCGAGATAAAAATTTGAGTCTAGAATTGTTTATTCCAACTTTTTCATTAGTCTGCCGAGCCTCGAGCTGGAAAGACATTTTTATTTTTTTCTTAACTAATTTATTTATTATTTAACAAGTGATGATTCTTATTTCAATCAATTTATTTTTATTTATTTCAATCGCATAACTCTTGCTTCTTAGTTCGCTTAATACGATCGTCCAGGCCGTTCTGAAGAAGGAGAAAGCAATATTTCTTTTTTATTTTTCTTTTTTTGAACATGTCGGTTCATTTGTGCCCGCCACTTACCGGCTTTTGATATGTAAAGTGTGAGCCTTGTATGACGTTCACCGGTGGAGTTGCTTCTTCCGCATTTCTTTCTGCTTCTTTTTTATTGTTAGTCAGAAGGTGAACCATTAAGATTTGCTCTTGAGCTTGTCCAAAAGAAAAGGACAGTGTGACCAGCTTTCTAAGGGCAGCAAAAATACTTCAAATGAGTGTACAGTTAGGCTGCCTTCACACTGTTTGACATATGCATGATACAACTATATAAGATATGGCATTCAGAGTTTATCGAGGACTGACAGCTTTTGCTAATATCGAGAGAGAGACAAAAACAAAAAGCAAAGCACCCTCAGAATTACAAACACATAGTATATACATGACTAAATTTAATTGGTATTCGCTTGGCACTTTTCAAATGGCAGCTGATAAAGCCAAATCGCTGCTTGGGAGCTTTGCCGGTAGAAACACTCTAGCCGGCTAATGGCGCTGCTTCTTCGTTAGAAATTTGTTCTGAATTTTGATTGTTTGGTCAATAACTGTTTGCTTTTTTAAATTTGTGCCCGTTTTTGCTAGTGAAGATTTGAATTTGTAGTGATTATTCCCGATGCGGTCTGGGGTTAAGATCTCTCAGCCCAAAATGCAGTGCCGTAGAAATATGGCTAGAGAAAGACACAGCCATTAATTCGCGCTCTCTCCATGGGGAACCCTCTTTTACTTCATTGCCGGCCATGAGAGGTCTTTTCAGACCAGAGGCGGCGATCCACAGCTCACACGAGCCGGTGTAAGTCGTGTTTTTAAGCAAACGCGTACCGAACTTATGGTTGTGTGAATTGGTGAAGATTTCATTGCAAGTTAAACTACTGCAGTCTGGAGGGAGTTCTCTTGATCCCCAACACAAGCGCACTTTTCTGTCCTCTCCATTTGGCCGCCTCTGCTCTAGTCCACAGGCGTCTTGCTTGCAATTCAGTGTTCACCGATTCACACAATCAAGAGTTCTTCTCGCGTTTGCATAAATCCAGGACTGACTTCAATTCCTGGTAGCTATAGGCCGGCACTGCTTTACATCGACATAAGCAACAGTATTGGCTCGACATTTTTACAAACTCCAAATGAAATAGAAATCCACCAACCTTTTCAATCAAATGACAGCAGCACAATGAAAATTTGGAGTCCCGAAAAGAGAGCTCTCTCAGAGAGCACCTTACCTTATATAGTTGTACTAGCAAAACCCGCCGCGACTTCGTCCGCGTGTCAGTTTTAATAGACAACCATGGAAGAATACTTTTGTTTCATTAGCAAATAGCCCGTCACGCTTCGGCGCGCCATCAACAGTATAGAACCAACGCACACCCACTTCAGGCCCACATCCCACCCACATCCCACTTACCGCCACATCACACCCACTTTCCGCCCACTTCGCACCTACATGCCACCCACATTCCACACACTTCCCACCCACTTCCCGCCCAAAAACCACCCATTTCCCATTTACACTCCACCCACATCCCTCCCGCATACCTCCCACATCCCACCCACATCCCTCCCACTTACCGACACATTCCACCCACTTCCCATTTCCATCCCACCCACTTCACACCTACATACCAACCACTTCCCGCCCACATCCCACCCACTTGCCACCCACATCCCACCCACATCCATCCCACATACCGCCACATTCCACCCACATCCCACCCACTTGCCCACAGACCACTTTGCGTACTATGCTTACAACTTATGTTTTGTTTATGTAATTTTGAAAATGAGTTCGACGCTAATCGCTGGCAACTATAGTTTCGCCCATACAACCTTGACCACCCACTTTCCACCCAATGGGGGTGAATTTTCCGGAAGATTGGTATGCAGTTGTGGTCGAATTTTCATATAGATCTTTGAAAATGAGTTTGAACTTTATCGGATAATAAGCCAAAAAAGTTTCATACAACAGTTTTCCGCGAATTTTCCGACTTTGGGGATAAATTTTCCAAAATTTGAAAGTCACTTTTTTATGTTTTGTTATATGTAAATTTGAAAATGAGTTTGGAGCTAGTCGCTGGCAACTTAAGTTTCGCCCATACAATCTTGACCACCCACTTTCCACCCAATGGGTGTGAATTTTCCGGAAGATTGGTATGCAATTGTTGTTGAATTTTCATATAGATCTTTGAAAATGAGTTTGAGCTTGATCGGATGAAAAACAAAAAACCGCGAATGTTCCACATGGGAACGCTGTCGAACGGGATAAAAAGTATCTTATGTCCGTCTCCTGGCTCTAAGCTACCTCCCTACCAATTTTCACCCAAATCTGTTCTGCCGTTCTTGAGTTATAAGTGGTGTAACTAACACGACTTTCTTTTATATATATAGATCATGGATTTATTATCTCTTTTAATTAACATTTCCCCATGAAATTCTATAAATTTGACAAGCTATTCAAATTTAAAATAGAACAAAAAGCAGGACTACTAGATGTGTCATGTGTCGAACAGTGTGAAGGCAGCCTTACTGTACCAAAAGCTGTCAGTCAGATAGCCTTAACGGTTGAAATAAGTAGAGTTAAATTTATAATGAATTACGTAGAAAGTTTTAAAATTAATTAAGTTAAAGCTTTATAAATTTATACTATTTTGTAGAAAAAATGTGTGTGTTAGAGGCTATCTCCGCAACGCGTGCACTAAGTTGCATGTGGAGTAAGTGGCATGGGATTTATAAAAAAAAATTTTACTTTTCTATAAATAGGTTTCTCAAAAATTGTAAATTTGTCAAAAAATCTTAAAAATAGCAATATGTGTTAATATATTTGTTGCCTTTGAAATGTGTGCGTTGTAAATCAACTTGTGTGGTTTTTAAAGTTAAAGGTCTAGACGATCAAATTTAGGCCGGCGAACGCGTCACAAGCGGGAGTGCCACGGAAATCTCTAGAGATTTTGCCGACGGTTTGTAAATCACTCGAAAAATTCGTTGGTGCCATAAAACATCTAGAGATTTCATTTTCTAATTAGAAAATCTAGTTAGAACACCAGATAATTCAATTGAAGTTCCATCTCTATAAATAGGGCTAAATCTCTCACCAAAAAAATTTCTCTTATATTAGTTGTGGGTTAATTTGATGATTAACTGAAATTTTGTTTGTAATATGTTTTATGATGCATTTTTAAATAATAATTCAAATTTAAGTCATATTCTCCATATATATAATGCAAAATTTAAAAATTTGTTTGCGCCAAACATGAGGTAAAAGTTTCCATCCCTCAATCCGCTAGCTGTCATGTAGAGGGCGACACACCGTCAGAGGGAGCTAGTAAGAAAAGAGAAAAGGATTTCAAAATCTCCACAAAAAAATGAGAGGTTTGAATCCAACCAAAAGAAATTTCTTTGGCACCTAAGAATTGGAATTCCGTTTCAGTTTGGTTGGAAGAGGTTTCTGTGGCACCCCCGAAGTTGTAGCTTCGAGGACCCGTGAAAGTAGCCAAGACATTACCCTTCATCTTAAAGATAACCATCTGGATTGACACCCGAGTCTAATCATTTATTGAACAATATACAAAAGTATTTAATTCATTTAGAAAGTTAGTTAGTTAGAAAGTTAATTATTTTTTTCTTAGTGAGTGTCGACCTTCTATGTGGTCTGGACCGACTTATCTGTCTAGCTCCGATCTTCTTGCAATGGGAGCACAAGAACCTTTCCTTTTGTGCCCTGTTCAATATTTACATACCACCATTTCGCTTTCCAAGTTTTCTTGCATTATTCATATAACCTTTCTGGCATGTCTTAAAAATAGACACTGCACACGGGACTCTTTCTCCAGCAATTTCCAGTCAAAATCAGCATAAAATTTCCCATTCTAAGCTCAACAAAAAAGAAAATATTTTTAATTTCAATTAAGCATGTGCCAAATCCTTCTCTTCTTTCAGCCAGCCACAACGAACTTTAGAGCTGGCACTTCACCCCCATCTTCACAAATTTCGGTCATGTGTCGACCTGTCCACTTGCTGCTGCTGCTGTTGCTCTCGGACTCTTGGACAGCTTTCAGGCTGCATGACATATCAAAAGTATATGAAATATTTTAAAAGAATTGTGTGTGTGTATTTTTCTAGGGGCGGTGGAGAGCGACAAAAAACAAAAAGTTTTCAATTACAACATTATAAAGATCGACAAGCTGTCTGCGGCAAAAATGGCCAGCACAGAGTCCGTCCACCCATACACTCACACACACACACCTGATGTGCCAGAAATTATTATTTATATGCTGGCCAAACGAAATTCATGTTCGACACATGTCTCCAAGGATTAAACAGGAGTGACCGCAAAATCAGCAAAAGAAAAAAGTTGCCAAGTTGCAAATTTGACGTCTCCTAAAGGACGTGCGGAGTGAGTAGAAGAGATCTGTTGGAGAAAAAATAAAAACCATCAGGCCAAGAACTTATTTTTTATGTCCGAGAGCTGTCAAAAGCCACTATAAACTTGTGACGTGTCAAGCGTCACAAAATGTACTCCCCAATGTCCCTCTGCCCCCTCCCTGTCCCTGGGCAGCATGTGAAACTTTTGAATTTATACTTCTTCCTTTTTTTCCTAGCGTAAGTATGTAATTTTTTAATAACGGTAAACGGCATGCCATGAATGACATGTTGACCCAGGTGGAATGGTGGGAGGTGGCTTGTCAGCTTAAGTGAAAAATGTCATACAGACGCCGCCGCTTCACACAGGTCCTAGACGCAGACAGTATGTCCCCCGCCAGTCGGTCAGTTTGTGAACTTTTCACATCAAATTCATACGGCATGTCAACGTCATTTGCCAAACTGGATGACAACGATGGAATCTGAGGCATTCCTGTGGCCTCCGCTCCTATCTCAGTAATAAGACTCTCTTTTTCAGTTTCACCAAAAATCATCAACCTCACAGTGTAAGGAAAACTGTAAGGCCCCATTAATATACTAAGTATTTAAGCTCAGTACGTTCGGGGCCTCTGGACTCTATCTCCCTCTCACTTGTTCGAGGCGAAGCCCGCCGCTCGGTTCCGTTTGTCATCCCCCTTGTGGTTTGCCGCCTCTCGTCTTTGTGCTAAATAATGATGGAAAGTAAGCGCCACCAAATAAACAAAATAAAAAAAAAGACTGAACGAACGAAGCAAAACAAACTGCCAGCAAAACTTTAAGCGATGTCCTGCATTTTAGTTTTTGATGTCCTCGGAGGATATGTGAAAGTTGAAATGTTTCAAGAATTAAACTTGCCGGGGGATAAGAAAAATAAAAAAAAAACATAAAATAAAAGAAAAACTTTAAATACTTCTGAAGTTTTTTTTGACGTTTGGTTGGTTGAAGCTGTCAATTTGCTCACTGCTGGCCACCTCCCAAGTGAATGAATGAGTTCAAAAGTGAACAGTTGACCGGTTAAGCTAGTGGAGTATATATTTTTCAGAATTTTTCGAAATCTTCTTTTCTTTTAAAAAACCGCAAAATCTTTTTCAAGTTAAGATCTTTTATCTATTTAAATTAATAAAATTTTCTTATGTTAACTAATAATTTGAAAAATGTATTATAAAAGTGGTTCCACCTTTATTCAACACAAAACAATTTCAACACGTCAATTCAACACAAATCACTGTACCCAATATTTATTAGCTAACTCACATTGTGCTCACTGAGTGTCAGTGGCAAAAGTTTATGTACATTCAAGTCCCAAGCACATTCCAAGTGCAAAGTAATTTAATCACACAAGCATTCAATGAACTCCATAAGTGCTGCGTCGGCATGTTTACCATAAGCTAGAGCGCAACTCATATGAACCATTCTATATATGTGCACATATCACTCTGTCCCGCACAGCGCCACTTTTAGCGTTGTGTAAATACCTAACACATAGGCAATCGCTCCGCTGTCAGCGTCTTCGTCTTAAGCAACATTTTGTAGCGCAAGTGTTATTACTTTATTGGCATACGGATCATACCATCACCTGGCGAGCTAACTGGGTCAAAGCATACCACACAACCAATATCGGCAAGTGTCATATGGGCAAAAGCATAAACCTCTGAATATTTAAAAAAATTAAGCCTTCTTTATTGTATTATGACAGGTTTAATGTAATAAAAGTTTCTCTTTAAGCACGGTACGGATTCCTCCAAACTATTTGGGCGCACCAAGTCATTTATTGCGCGAGTGGATCCTAAAAACAAAATAGAGTGCAAAGATAGCCAAATAATGCCAAAAACGCAAAAAAAAATGCCAAATTTGGTATTTTTAAGTTAATCTAAGACTGTTTTCCTGATGTGATTTTTTTATGAAAAAGTGGGGAAAATTTAAAAGCATTTATAAAAAATGCAGAATATGAAATACGGTTGGTTAAGGGTGTAAGCCAGGGGGGCACATCTCCCGCACAAATCGTGTTGGAAGAGGAGAAAGATAAGAAAGAAGAGGATGCCAAGAGCAACCATCAATGTTTTAGTTGGGTAGGGGAATTTCGCCAGCGATAAATGTATTCTGATAATGCGAACACAGATTGTTAAATCTAATGTACTTTCACAGAATAGCATGTTCAATAGATACCCTATACGCATTGAAAAGTGCATACAATGCAATGGTCAGGTGCAACGTCCAACTGATCTGACCTCTGCTGATCTCACCCGATTGACACAGAACTATTTAATTTGTTTTAATATTACAATTTGCGTTTCAATAATTGTTTGCAAAAACCAACCAAAGGTTTCTCAGCTGTCTCAGCTGGCGCCCTGTACATATGGTGGCGCCATCTGTGTACCAACAGGGTCAAGGTCTAAGGATTTCCCAGTTATATTTCAAGACTGGGACCAAAATATTTTTATTTTTTTAATTTTGTTATTGGAGAATTACATAAATTAGAAATAGAATTTAAAAATGCATTATAAAACATCAAAAAATTTAATTTAGACATAAAATGAACTTAAAACTAAATGGAAAATGGAATTTTTTTTGCTGGAGTGGCAACGCTTTTTGGGATGAGTAAGAGATGGACCATTAACTGGATCACAACAATTCTAACTAGATTTTAAAATAAGTAAATTAAATCTTTTAAAGTTCTGTTCCACCGATGGATTTTTCGAGACTTTTGCAAACCAACCGAGGCCAAATTCTCTAGAGATTTCCTGGTCGTGACTCAATTACATATCTTTAGTCAGACTTGTAAAAGTACATGTAGGGCCGATTTCATAACTTCTATGTACATTAGGCCGGACCAAAAAACGGAAAAATGGAAAAAGCCAGGTCTCAGCATTCCCAAAGCTCATATTTGGTTTATAATTAATAATTGTTTTAATTTTGAATAGGCGCTAAAAAGCCTTAAAGTTTTAAATAAAAATTACTCATACGACACGTTCACTGAATACAAAGTTTTAGATCGAAATTTTTTACATCAACAGGTATCAGACCTTATAAATTTCATACTCATGGGGCCCAACCTAATGTACATAGTGATATCTTAAAAAAAAAATGTGAGTGTCGCTATCACTCACGAGTCTTTGATGTGAAACATGATGATAAGTTTAAGAGCTTATTTTCAAATCACAAGCTCTCTCAATGATATATAAATCAGCAAGGTCGCTCTTTCAAAAGAAGACAAATAACGGGGAGTAGAAATACGAAGCAGAATCACTTGCTGCAGAGTTCTTTAATTTTTTCAGGAAGTTTAATGCGCTGATCGAAAGATAAATGATGATGTTTCACCCTCTAAGATACTACCAGATACGACCCAGATCCCTTCCAGATCCCACCCAGATCTCACCCATGTCTTGCCCAGATCCCATTCAGATTTCATCCTGATCCCACCCAGATCCCTTCCATATCCCACACAGATCCCACCCAGATCTCACCCCGATCCAACCCAGATACCACCTAGATCTTGCCCAGATCCGTTCCAGATCCCACACAGATCTCATTCAGATCCCATCCTTTTCCATCCCAGATCCCACCCAGAACCCACCCAGATCCGCCCAGATCCCTTCCATATCCCACCCTAATCCCACCCAGATCCTGCCAAGATCCCACTTAGAAACCACCCAGATTTTACCCCCATTCTCATCCAGATCCCGCCCAGAACCCTCCGAGATCCAACCCAGAACTCAGCCAGATCTCGCCCAGCTCCCACCCAGATCCCACACAGGTCCCACCCAGAAGTCACCCATATCTTATCCCCATTACCACCCAGATCCCACCCAGTACTCTGAAAGATCTCGCCCAGCTCCCACCCAGATACTCATCTAGATCCCACACATATCCCACCCATATCGCTCCCAGATCCCGCCCAGATAAGATTCCACCCAAATCTCTCCCTTATACCACAAGATCGCACCAAGATCACACCCAGATCTTTTTCAGAACCCACCCAGTTGCCCCTCTTCAGCATCTTTCCTACCTCTTCACTTCCCCCCTCTGCCCATCCTCTTGTGTGTGTGTTTGCACACAAATCAAAACAACTCAAAATATGAATGACGTCAGCGTCACGCGACGCAGAAACCAAATTTTACTCCTACTAAAGTGGTTTGATGCTGCTCTCAGTGCCCTGTCTTTCCAGTACTTAATAGCACTCACTCTCCCTCTCGCGTTTACAGCAAAAGTTGTGGGAGTTCGCTCTATATTGTTCTCTCGTTGTTGTTGTGGTAGTTTTTTGTTTTGAGCTTTTGGCTGCCCAGCCACTGCACAAAGCAAACACAGCAACATAATATGGTTGGCGTCAGAGTCACGTGACGCTCAAACCAAATTTTACTCCTACTAAAATCGTTCATCAGCGTCACGTGACACTGAAATCAAATTTTACTCCTACTAAAATCGTCCGTACCGAAATTAAAGATGTTTCACATCAAAAAATAGAGGCAGGCTAACTTCGGCTCGACCGAAGTTTATATACCCTTGGAGCTTGATATATGCCTGACAGTTTGTATGGCAGCTATGCTATATAGTGGTCCGATTTCGACAAGCCTTAGTGAAATTATGTGAAATCATTGAAAACTTATAAATACGAGCGTTGAGAGCGATAGCATTGAAAACAAAAAAGTTTTTCTTACTAAAACTAGTTTTTCGACCGATCGTTCCTATCGCAGCTATATGCTATAGTCATCCGATCCGGCCGGTTCCGACAAATGTGCAGCGTATTTGTACTAAAAGACTTCGTGCAAAGTTTGGTTACGATAGCTTTAAAACTGACGGAGGAGATAGCATAGAAACAGACGGACGGACAGACGGACGGACAGACGGACGGACGGACAGACGGACATGGCTATAACAACTCAGCTCGTCATGCTGATCAAGAATATATATACTTTATGTGGTCGGAGATGCTTCCTTCAATGCGTTACAAACATCCGGACAATTTCAATATACCCTCTCCAAGGGTATAAAAATACTAACAAATAACAGATTAAATTGTTCGTTTGTCTGACATATAGCTGCCATCTAATTCTAGAGAAATCGAATCTAAAACTTTATATTTCCGTGTTTTTAGCTTCGATCAGTTGTTTTTATGGCATCTAAGAAAAAATCAATATATATAACCCTAGTTTTAACTATTTATTAAGATTTAATTAATCTTTCTCAGAGCTAAACAACCCTTTTACCTACCCTCCTAATTAGCGTAATCATTGACTTTTTTCAACAAATTTAAGTTCATTTCCGTAGTTTCTAAATATTTTCAACATTGTATATTTTCGTAATCTCTTATCCTAAGAGTTCCACTTTACCAGCTGGATACGTTAGACGACGAAAGAGTGTGAAAGAGTTACATCAACCTCGATTCTTGTACCGCATTGTCCGGCGGCGCATCTGTCCATGTCTCTGTTGGGTCGCTTGATGCTGCTGCTGTTGCCGCTGTTTGCTTGTCCAATGTCCTTATTAAAGTCCTGACGGTCCTGCCTCAACTTGTGCTTGTCGTGGCTGTTGTCGTGCTGTTGTTGTTGCTGCTGGCCATGTCACTCCTGCTGTTGACGTTGTTGTTGTTGTTGCTGTTGCCCACTTATCATCCCCGGTGACACTTTATAATTTCTTTACTTTTAGTGATGTCACTATTTATTTCATTTTTCCATCAAAACTTTTAAGTTTTACAATAAATTTTCAGAGGAAATACAAATAGAGTGTCCAGCACACACACACACACACACACACTTGCACTTGCACTTGTGTGTGTGTGTGTGTTGAGGGAGGGGTGGAGCTGGAGGACGGACTTCCATTTTGTAAGTGATGTTCATGTCACTGTCAGAAGAGTTGCCCGGGCTTTCCTTTCTTTCATTGTTGTAGTTGTTGCTTTGCCCCTCTCCATTTTCACTCAGTTTCCTGCACACAGCTTGACATTGAGTAAATCGGAGGGGCACATTATTCTTGTTGCTTTTGGTGGACTTTTTCAACATAATTTATAAATAAATAAGAACTTAACCTTTATAAATACTATTTAGCCTCACGTTGGTCGCCAATTTAAAAAAAATGCATCTCCCATTATTGCTTGTTCTGTATCACAATATTTATTCATAAATAAATCAGTTTCTAACCCTTATAAATATTGTTCAACATTTAGCAAATGCCCCCACGTTGGTCGCCAATTTTAGCATAATGCAGCTGTCGCCCCTTCATTATTCCCTTTATTACTTCCTCTGTGCATCGCAAAACTTTTAAAGAACTCACATTATGCGCCCCGATCCCAAAACATTTGCCTGATGCGACTCCTCCATAGTGTGTCCGTGTTGTCCATATGACTTGACTTTGTTTGAAGTAAGTTCCACCAGCAAGGGCATCAAGTAAACAATTTACGTCGACGCTGTTGATGACGTTGGGTTGGCGTTGACGCAGCTGTTGTGTCCAAACACTTCGCTCCGAAACTATGTTGTATTTGTGTAAATCCTGCGGCGCTTTGTGCAAAAAGCGGATTCGTTTCAACGCCCTCGCCAAGCGTCTGGTGGGTATCCCTGGCGGCCATCGCAGAACAGCATAAAAGTCAAATGCACTTGCCTGGGCCTGAGCTGAGGGAATCATTTTTCAACACTTGATGCATTTGCCGACATAATGAAGTGGCCCTCATCCTGCTCCTCTGCATTTAGCCACAATATCCTTTTACGCGCATTGTTTTTGCCTTTCCACTCTCTCTCTCTTGACTTTTATTTTATTTCACTTGGCAGACTTCTTTTTACTTCCATTTTATTCCTCAAGCGTTGGCGGCAATAGATCATTGCGGTCGGCTGAACTTCTGCCTGCTGCCTCCTGGCCATTCGAAATGACAACTTTCCTTCCTTTTTATTTTTGTATTTATTTAGGTTAATCCTTTTGCTTTTTGAGCACAAATCCGCTTTTTATATTTCAAATATTTGTGCGCTGTCTTTGTGTATTTTTATGAAATTTGAAATTTGTTGAGCTTTTGTAATGCAATGTACACATAGCCGGCGAGAGGAAACTTTTGGCCATTACAATTAGTAAACGTTTCACACAGATTTCTGGTGTCCTGACACTTATGAATAGTGCAAAGGCTACGAATGAAAAGTCTTATGGTGAAGTAGAAATCCTTTGAAAAATGAAGGATAAAATTGTCAAGAAATGACTTGGTTAAGCCCACTAACTTGTTGATCAATCAAGCAAAGTGAGACTAACGAAAGAGGAATGCTATTTGGGAACATACGGTAGGGAAATTTTTCATTTGAGCACAAACACAAACACAATAATATATGTATATCAAACTCACGTATAGATATAGATATTATATACATCAATGGGACGCGGGATAACTTTTTAAGTTGTTTGATGGGAGTGCAAAAATAAATGACAATAAGGGGGGACAGTAGCGAGATTGATAGCCATTTCAGGCGATACATAGCTTTCCTGGCTTCCATTCCCAACGCCAGTCAAATTACTAACCATTCTGGAACATTGCAGACAATCCGAAAGAAAGGCGTGCGCACACATGCGTCTGAAAGATGAACTGACTGCAGAACTTAAGGCAGATCTTGGCAAATAACCACGCTTGGTTAAGGCTAGTGTTTACAACAAGCACTGGTTTGATCATAAAATTCAGTTGTAATCTCAGCTTTGAATTCAATCTTTAAGTTCCGTAAATAAGAGAATGAACATAATGTTCTTGCTCCTTAGCAAGAGGTTTTATTTTATCTTGATCAGAAGATGAATATGGTACAAAATCAATGATGCTTTTATTCATTAGATCCCTTTGACGATTATACCAATTAGCAATATGCCTCTTTGCAAGCAAATTTTGTTCTAGGTATAAAAATTAATTGCTTTCTTGGATCCCAAAATTCTACTGTAGGATTTGGGATTGAATGTAAAATGTAAGAAGGTTTTTTAACATTTTCTTAATATGAACGATTATTTCACTGTAAAAATCCCATTCCGATTTGTTGGGTTCAGGTTCAGGCTCGAATGAAAAAAATTTTTTTGCTCGTGTTCAGGGTCGGCTCGGGCTTCCCTTAAACCCCGGAGTCTCCGAACCGGCTTAAAGAACTGGATTATTTTGTTAATGTTTGATGCAACATTTCTTAAAAGGGATACAAATTCATGAAATTCAGTCAATAAACTGAAGGGGAAAGTACAACTCCATTTCACGCTTTGAGTTTTTCTCTTCACAATGCATAAAAAAATTAACCTTATTAAATTTTTTTATTTTGTTTGTTGAAAGACTTTTCTTAAATTGAGTTATGTTCGTATTAGTTTTGGTACTACTTTCTTCAGCACATTTCAATTCTTCGTCAAATGTACTTTCCCGTTTTCATATTTAATGAATTTCTTTTAAGAACATTGCCTGCAAAATTTTAATCAAGGTTCAGTCCGCAGGCTCAAACCTCTCGTAAAGTGTGAGGTTCCAGATCCTATCATCATTTTCAGCTTCAAAACTTCAATAGGCCAAAAAATTATTTATTCAAGTATGAAATTTTTTGAGTCAAGAGCGTTTTTAAAAATCCCTAAATTCTTGAATACAAGATCGTTCTCGATATGTTAAGCATATGTTCGGGACTTTTTTAGGAAATTTAAAAGCTCAAAATAAGCCTGATCTAAACTTGTTTATGTTAGCTAAGAGCGTTTTGTACTTTAAGTAGGAGCTCGTTCTTACATCAAGAACGAAATGAACGAATCAAGAATCTATTTCTATTTTTAACTGTCAATTTCAAAGCGAGCGATTGGTACTCAAAGTAAGAATTTTCAAGAGCGTTTCGTTCTCCACACGTAACTCCACAGCTCTGCCCTCATACATACATACACAGTAGCTTCAAATATAATATTTCACTAGGATAAAAACGTCTAGAAGCTGAACAGACAACTGTAAGGGTGTGAGTTTGTGTAGGCATTGCAGAACATAAACTTTTGCTGGAGACTGTGCATACGTCCAAACAAGCCAAAAAGCTAACAGTCTGGCAACCCTTCGCTCACAGCTGTTACCCAGTATTTTGTTAGCATGGTCACCTTATTCTCCAACCCTGATCAATTGTCAAATGGTTTGTCAAATAGCGTCAGAGCATTTCCTGCCAGCCTCTTTCTTTTTGGATTTTGTGCTTGACGAGAACGGACATAAATATTGTGCGTTAGTAAAAGTAAATTACCACGCGAATCTCGATATCGGTCTACATTCATCCATCGGCTAAATCAAAGGATTGGAGTGTGAGCATTTCTTGCGGCCAATTCGGCCAAGCCAGTCACTCATTACTTTGAGGCCAACGCTATTCCGTCTTTATAAACGCTGCCATAACCTGAATCCAAGGTAACAAGTGAATAGTGCACACGGGCGTGAATTAACTTTGATATTTGTCTAGATCCTAATATACTGTCGACGGGAGATACCGATTTTGTTGTTGTTGACACCAACACTTGCACATGCATTTGCTTTGCTAAGCAATTGTACGCCAAAAGTGCGTGGCGGCACACCCACACACATACATACTTATCTAATTCTGAGATCGAGCCCAAAGGTAATTATCGCTAAGAAGCACCTGAGAATCACAATCTAAATATTGTAATTATTGTCATGGTTTAGTGTTCAGTGTCTGATTGGTTCCCAATACCTGAAGTTGTGACCTGCGAAGTGCAGTCACAACTGTGTGTATTCGTACGAATTCGTCAGTAACGTACGCATGTTGTTCACCAATGCTCTACCACAGATGCTTAGGATCATGGTCTTTCAAATCTTTGTGGACATTTGGAGTAGCGTAAGCCATCGTGCCAGCTACTGCTTCTAAGCCTTGCCTGAGGATCATAATCATTTTGCTGCCATCGCGCTGTGATGCCAAGAAATTCAAGACACCACTCCAGGGCCGGTTCAATGACAAGTGGCGCCCATTTAAATTTTGTATCTTAAATTCGCTTGCGTTGTAGAAACCTCTACAAGTTATCTATGAGCGAATAGCCTCATTTTGATTCTTTTTCCCTGAATAATACACTATTTATAATATTCTTAAATTAAATCTACCTTCACATGGTACGGTATGTACGTTAATGTATTATTTCTGCATTTATCTAATTAACTTTAAAGTCCATACAGCACATCAGTCATCAGGCCTGCTGACATCGGTGGATAAGCTACGTGTAAGTACGGCATAGCCGTCAGTCCCAATCGAAATGCAAATTAATTAAAGATTTTCGTACATACCTATCTGAAATACATATATACCATTCTATTCATATATATTATATACATATACACTCTCATCTATATATACTCCCAAATTATCATATAAATAATAATACGTAACGTAATCAATTAGCCTTAAGCATAGAAAGCATTTGCGAATCTCATCGAAGTTTTTTTGTTGAATTCTCTTATTAATTATTTATCCATATCGTGTACCTTTTGATTTGTATGATGAATAATTTTGAACTGACAAATAGAATCTGTAAGCTCAAGATTAGCGATCATAAACCATTTGTAATGAAGATCTACAATGGATATAAATATGTTATATAACCAAAGTGAATATTACGAATTAAATATGAATTAAACTCACTTTGTATGGGCACCTAAAGTAATTTGTTCGCCTCATTAGAAAAGGGTAAAGGCAAGGGATTCGATTTCTTTACAGGTTGGGAGGGTATTGAAAGAAGAACATCACCACCTCAGTTCTTCAACGATACATAGTCTGTGTGATCTTTTAGACCAGTATTTGGTTGTTATATTCCGTTCCCTCCTTAACTCTGTCTACTATCTTTAGTTATGTGACGGGGCAGCTCTCTAGGTGGCAAAAAACCCACCCCACTTTCCCTGAGCACAGTCGACCCCGTAGGCAGAGTACGCCTCCAGTTAGCTGCACACATTCCCGGTTCGTTACACAACAAACTGGCCATTTAGGCTAACTATTAAATAAACATTATTAATATGCTTAAATGGAGGAATCATATCTAGAATTATATCTCACGAATGGGCGGCCTACGTGATGGCCTCATCAATTGCCATCTGCTATTCGATGTCTCCCATAAATCCCATCCCATTCCTCCCACACTCAACCTTGAACCAACTAACCAAAACTGTTTTCCTTTCAACTGTTTGCAATAATTTAGCTAATGCTCCATTACAATGGCGAATTTATTGTACAGTACAATGCATGCGAATGCTTGCAGTTTTATCAACTCTCGTTGAAAAGAATGCCAGAATATTGTGAATATTTCTCGGGCAGAAGTGGCACGTAATCAGTCGAAATAAACACTTGTGCCTCCTAAAATAGATAAAAATATCTACACTTCAATAAACATGAAAATCATCGGAGAGACCGAGCGAGCGAGGCGCACAAAATGTGTTGAAAATTGCACTGGCAATGCGATCATAAAGCATTCGCCATTAATGACACCAACCCGACAGATACATCCCATTGTCAATAACTTTTACGCCGCGCAGATTGCCGACGGACCCCTTGCCACTACTACGGCTCCCCCCCTTCCGCCACCACTACAAAATCAAATTCAAATTTCCCAAACGAGCAACCGCATGCAGATGCAGATGACGACGATGTCGATGCAGCAGGAACAGAGAGGACAGTGGGTAATGCCTTGGCAAATCTTATAAGAAATTTATTTCAGGGAATTTTATCGAGAGGCCTTGATAGACTTTAAGAAAATAAATTTAAAAAAAATAATTCCTTCAAACCTGTTTTATTACCTTTGAAACTAGGAATGCCGAAAATAATATCGACGGTCCGAATCATCTATACATTTCGTACAAAACACGGAATTTTATTATCAAACATTTTTCCGTTGCGATATCGGATATCGAATATTTTTTCCATGATATTTTGCATCCTTATTTTGATTGGTTTCGGCTGCATAAAAAGAGGTTTCCCAATGGGATTCTTTAACCAACCTGAACACTACGTTTAACGCATAAAAATTAGTTTACAATTCATATTTTACATCTTCCCTTAATCAAATCAATATAAATATATGAATAAGTTTTCACAAATTCTTTAGATATAAATGAAATAAAAATCATATGGGCATTTCCTGAGTTACGTTTGTTACATTCATACGAATATTTTTGCTCATTTCTGGCCATATCAGCGATAAATTCTTCACCTAATCATGTTGGTACATAGCGGTTGGAGAGTACTTTCAAAGCATGAAACAATGTTTTGGTAAGCCTGCCAAGCCTTCAAGTACTTTGAAACAGAGTTATATGTCGTCGAAAAAGTGGGCGTATAACAGAAAACACAACTCAATATACCATTGGGAAATATGTTGTCGAGGAAGTACACGGTTTATCCGGAAAGTAATAGGACTGATTTTCATCCGCCGCGACTGTACTTCTAAGCTTGCGCGCACCAACTGCATTCGGTAGAGGGCTTTCCTAGCTAACGAATCTGCGGCTGGTAAGTTGTAACCGAGCACCTGGAGAGTCTCAAGGCTATTCCGGAAAATGCATTCCGTGAACCCTTCAACGCTTGATAATTGCGCTGGCAGCGCTGCAAGTTTATAAAGAATTGTAACCAATCGTTCGTTAATAAATACTTTTCATCAAAGGAACTGCTTATAGAAAAACTTTCATAAATAATTAAGTAAAAATTACTCACAAAACTTTTGACGCCAAAGGTCTTTGTTTTGTGTTTATACTTAATGGATTTTTTTGTTTTGGTAGTTGCTTTGTTGAGGTCAATACTAAGCTCTACGTACGTTTCCCACTTAAAACATCAAAAAAAAAAAATTACAAGCCCAATTAGAATTGAAATGAGTTCGACCATCCAAGTGTACAAAATCGGTCATGTAAATTTATGGTTTAGCCTGGGAGCACCTTATCTTAATGAAAAGCAATTTATGGCCATTTGAAAATCCGTTATTGTTTTGTGCAAAATATATATATATATGTTCATTAGACTGAACGTCCCTTATATGAAAAAAATTTTTTTTGGAAATGTTCTGTTCCTCAATGCGCAAAAAATTCGCAATATTTTCTAGTTAACGTAATGAAAAACAAAACTTGTAAATTTTTAGGTTTGATGCTGGCGCGGTGGGTTTAAAGTTGCTACATTAAATTTTGATTTCCCCTTTTTCATTTTACGTTTTTATTAAAGCAACCTGGGATGCCAAACGTTTTGGTTTAACTTAAAAATGGTTGATGTGCTAGAAACAATCAATGCTGTGACTGAATTAAAACTGCAGGATCGGCATAACGTGTAATGAAGTGATCCTTGGGCGTAAGCATTTTTCACCCAAACATTCCATGTTCCGCCAGCTTTATTCGCTTGGAATTCTTCATAGTTTGACCATTGTTCAAGAATGAAATAAAGTGTTGAGCAAATTTAAGCGCTGTGTTTTAAAGGTTTTGTACTAATCATGGATATGCATATGAGCCGAACACCAAACCAAAACTAAAATGGCTACCTCACTGAAGCTAATTTTCAAACGATCATTTTTGAAAATGCAGATTCCTGTCCTCATTGTGTTGCTTCATCATATGCATCTTAACAATTTATTTATTTTTACAAATATATATTTAGTTCAAAAAATGTTTTGCATCGCAAAGGTTACTTCTACGAAAAAGTAAAATTAAAAAGGGGAAACAGAAATTTCATTTAGCAACTTTTAGCCCACGGCGCCAGTATTAAACCTTAAAATTTCGAAGTTTGGTTTTCGATAACGGTAACTAGAAATTTTTCCGAATTTTTTGCGCCCTGAGGAACGGAACATTTCAAAAAAAAAAATTCCCATACGATTATGTTCAGTCTAATGTTCATTGATAATTTTAAAAAATCTGGCAACCCCATCTGGAACGCACATAAGCACGAGTCCTTGAAATACTAAAATAATTCACAAATTTATTCTGACTCCAAATAAGCAATTTTCCCATTTAACTTTCTACTGAGCCACGAACCACTGTGCGGCGCCTGGTAGTTGCGACTGATGGCATCCGCCAAGAGCGCGACGCACAAGACACTCGCACATCCGCAAATTTATCGACAAACATTTGGACAGGCCACGGGACAGACGGGGACGACGGAGTGAAGGCTGGTGGATCGTCGTTGCTTCCTTTTCAATTATTAAGTGCGCGAAATGGGCGATAAAAAGAGAGCGCGCGGCGCATGTGTGAAGGAATCGGAGGGATAAAACTCATAATTCGCTACATGATAGCGCGCTCTCCAGTTGGGCGTCTTCAATCTTGTAAAATGCATCGATAACTGCATTTATAGTGGGCCATTAATCTACCAATTGGCTGAAGGTAAATGGCCAAAGCGGGAAGAGAAATTTGAACAATGAATTGGAAAAATGTTTGCTGTAACTTTTTGGGAGCAAATTTAAGCTGCTTCCTTGGTAAAGTAATGTTTATTAGTCCATTTGCATTATACATTTTCCCCTTATGGTTTTTTTCCACCACTTTATTTAGCTTTCGAAATGGATTAAGAGTTGAAGCTGGAGGACACCCATTTACGGTCTGTGCATTTCCAGACATTTATTTACCGTAATTTACCCACACCGATGTCTAATTAAATTTACCGGCGATTAACCAACTTGCTCGGTGAAAACTCAAAACAGACGCCACACACACACACACACGCATCCCCCTGATACGTACTAGAGGGAGAGGCGGACAGAGACGACAGTAATTCGTTTATAATGCGTAGGACATGTTGACAATGCCACAGGACATTCGTAATGAGACGGCGCTACCGTAGGAAGAGGGCGCGAGCTTGCATCAAAAGCGAAGAAACTTGAAAGCAGCCCACAGACTTTGATAGACAAGATGGGTGGGGGGTGGTCAGACAGGGGTTGGACCATCGTTGACAGTTTGGTGCCCTTCTGCCGGTTGATGTTTCAAAGGTTCGCTGCCATCCTGACACATGTAAATGTGGTTGAAGTAATGACGAAATGGGCACTAGACAGAGTAGTCACCCTGCCTCCGCCCCCCTCTTCGGGCTCCAAAGTCTTTGACGTCGTCGGAGTTGGCGGCGACGTTGGCCTGTTGTTGATGTTTGCCCTCATTATTGTTGTTGTTGTTGTCATTGCGGTTGACATCGTTTTGTTTGCCTAAAGGACACGAGATGGCAGACACTGAGCGAGAAAATTGAGTTCATGTGAAGCAAAGCTAACGAAAACGTTTGAGGATCAGTAAGTTCTCTTTAAGTCGCCTTTGAAATTTGAATTCGTTAGAGGATGGGAGAGGAGGTTTTTGATGGCTTTCATAGAACCAGTCGGTCCAAAAATGTTGTATCGATTTTTAACTAGGTGATTAAATTTAATAAGCTTTCGAAAAGATATCCGAAATTCGGTCCAAATTGATGAACTTATTTGTACAGATTACACTTCTATTAGAGGTCATTCGCTTGTTGTTGTCTCACCTTTGCCTCAAGCCAAGGAGAGAGAGAAAGATGATACAAAATATTATGGTGGAATTAACAAGGTGAAGCCGTCAGAACATTTGTTTGTCTCAGCTTGAGCATTGCAGATCTCTTCTAACATACACAAAACAGAAAGCGCGCTATCTTGCTCTACTTCACCTTAGTAACTCCACTATCGAAACTATACGAAGTGGATTTTGTATTTCGCTAAGGTTTGTGCTATTAATTTTGTCCAGTGCACTATAGTCAGGTGCTCAGTCAGCCTCTGTCCATGCTTCTGCACCCAGTGCCATTCCTCGCTAACTTGCTTTACGGTACCAAAGTATTTGTCAACCGCGCATAAACCCTTAAATCCGGCTTCCGGGCGCAAGCCCACTCGCTCACTCCTTCCACCTTCGGTTGCGCCTTCGCCTTGCATCGCGTTAATCCCTGATGTGTCTGTGACATTCGCACTGACAGTGACAACACTTTGATGGGCGAGAGCGACAGACACAGGGCCCGGCGGCAGCAATGACGACAATGACATCGACAATGATGCGAAATTTGACTGCCTTGCCGTGCCTTGCGCCATGCCTTTGCCTTTGGCCCTGGGGTTACTTTTGTGTTGTGTGTTGGTTTGTTGATTGTCATCGTCATGGTTGTTGGACCGTCTCCGTTGGTTATTAGAAGCCTTTTAAGTGGCATTTCAATCATTCGAGTTAATTCTCTTAGAGTGGACTAGATTAAAAAGCTGTGATGAAGTTTATTAAGTTTATTAGAAGTGATGAGGTCAATTCTTTGAGTAGGAAAGTTTTGTATAATTATTCTGGTTAAATGTTTGAAGAAGAAGAAATAGTTTTGAATGATATAAAAAGAATGTGCAGAAATAACGCAGTGGTTGAAAAATTATATATTTTTAGGGACTTCAAAAACTGATAAAACTGTGTGTCGCAATATCTTAACACATTAATGTGAAGGCCAAGCTAACTTCGTCTTTGCCGAAGTTTTTATACACTTGAAGGCGCCTGTCACAACGGTTAGCGATTTCGACCAAACTTCGCAGATCAGCTTAAAAATTGGATGAGCGGTTCTCAAGTTATGAGCAAAAAAGTGATAAGTAGCCGAGTTTGAAAAATGTAGCATACTTTTTGGATGAGCACCCTAAGGAACGCAGGAACACTGTTGAACATGTTTTTTCATAAGTAACGGGTATATCGAAGTCGGTTAAAGTCGACTTTAACTTACGCTCTCGTTTTTTATTGTGTCCACTATCTTAGCCTTAATTTGGTTCCCTGGATCCGGCTGGGTCTCTTTTTCCTCGTCGATTTTTTTAAGATGTAGAAGGAGCTTTCATTTCGCTTCTTATTAAATGAGTAACAAAAAGCATTCAGATTATTATACTCTGCACCAAAGGTACCTAGAGTATATTAAGTTTGTGCAAAAGTATGTAACTCGGAGAAGGAATCATTTCCGACTATATACATAAAGTATATATATTGTTGATCAGCATCAACAGCCGAGTCGATATAGCCATGTCCGTCTGTCCGTCCGTCTGTATGTACAAATAGATCTCAGAGATGGTAAGAGATAGAGGTTTGACATGTATTAGACAAATGCTTCTTATACTTGCAGGCAGATCAAGTTTATTTTCAATTTTTGCCACGCCGCCTCCCGCCCCCGCAATATTGAAAAAACGTTATATCTCCTACAGTTTTGAAGATAGACGTTTCGTAACTTCTAGAGATAGTTTAATAATTAGCAAAATGTATCGATTTGCGAAGAAATGATATAGATCGGATCAGCGGTTCTCAAGTTATGAGCTAAAAAGTACTTCGCCCTCGCCCCACCCCCTCCCATCCTTTTTACAACTAATACCACCCAATCTTAGAGAGAGAGCGAGAGAAAGCGAGAGAGAGTAAGAGAGAGAGAAAAAGAGAGAGGGACTTTGAGATGAGCGCAGGCTCAGCATTGAATTCAGCTTCTACTAAAGGTATAGAGTATGTTATGGTCGGGCTTGACCGACTTTCTCACTTGTTTTTATTATGCACTTCCTTATTGATCATATATTTCTTCATTTTGGGATAACAAATATTGCGGTCCTTACAATTGAAACAGATTAGCACCACGAAATAAAATTTTATTTAACCATGTGAAAGTAAAATTCTACCGCCGAATTCCATATTTAACGCTATTAACGATATTAAAGTTTTAGAGCATTTTATCCTCAGCTTCTTTTCCCGAAGGAAGACAATTTGGGTGTTTTGGGACATATTGATTTATAAATTCACAGACTTTTAAAACTGCCCCCCATTTATTCCAAGTACTAAAGGCTTTCCTCCTTTAACCCAAAGCATCGCTTTTCCAATAAAGATATCCATCACCCACTCGACATTGTCTCTCTGTTAACCACCTTCGACATGACAGCCTCCGAATTTGTTAACGATTTCTTGGCTGAAAAATAAAAAAAACACCAAACAACAAATTTGCTCCTAGTCCGACTTGGCTGCAACGGGGGCTTTCTAACAAAACGCCTACGTCGCGATGTGTGCAACGTTCAGCCGAAATGCGGGTGACAAAAGTTTTGTTGTACAAAGTGGCTTGGCACAAAACTTGTGCAAGGTAAGAGAGAAGGGGACACTCGATGGGGCAGATGCCTCAATGCGATTAGAAGTATTTGCCACTTGCAGCGTGGGATAGTTTGGTAGTTCGCCAAACTAAGCAACGTCTCAGATGACACCCTGGAGGTCTCTGCCATTTCCCTTTGCCATCTTGACAGGCGAGCCAATAAAATTCAAATGTGCGGCGATTCTGGTAACGCGTGAACCGACGCTTCATCTAACGAATTGTCAAAGCAAAACGAAGCAAAAAATAACAGCCAAACGCCAAACAATAAAACACTGTAAGAAGGACAGGCAAGACAGCAAAAATCAAGCGGCGGTTGGGGCCAGAACATTAGGCTACATGAGTCCACACATATCGCTCTCAAAGTCCGCACTCGAAGCTTGCAATGGTTTTTGTTTTTGTTGTGTGTTCCACATTGACATCTTGGCCACATATTTTGCTTGTCGAGCGGGACGACACAATACTGTCAACCGTAGGAATTCCCGCACATTCATTCGTCCACCAACCCCTCCCGGGCATGTCCAATTGACCGAAATGGAGCAAAAATTCTACAATTCCCGGGGCATCATTTATCAGTCGCAAGTTATTGCCAACTCGTCCAGATTTTTGCATACCAACGAAATGTGTCAATGCTTGTTTCGGAATTAGGAATGCTTCCACTACAAACCCAACAACACCCACCCACCATCCGGATGCCTGGTGCAATTTGTTACCCATCAGTTTTTGGTCTGTTTTTTTTTTTATTGAAAAGTCAGAAGTGAAGCAACTAAATTGAGGTAGTTGACGATTTGAGAGATTAGGACTAATAGCCTATTTCCACTGGCTTCATTTCTTGTCATTTTCATTTCTAAAAATTTAGCCGTTTCCATTGACAAATTTTCATTTGTTTAACATTCACAACGATACGTTGTGAAAAACAGCTGAAAAGTTTGATTTAAATAACAGGCGCCACTTTCAAACTCACGTGGAATATTTAGCAAAAAATAACATACCCGTCATGACAGCAATTTTCAGGGGCAAACGCATTGTTATCATCCTGAATTATCAACAGAAAGCTAAATACACAACTTTTATTGACTAATTTATATTTCAAACAAAATTGCGCCTACTATTTAAATTCAAATTAACAAATTATTGGTGATGACACTTTCCGTTTCCAGAGAGTAGCGAGTAATGCCAGAGAGTAGCTAGTATTTTAAAAAAAAATACCAGATTCCTTCGTGGGGAATGTCATCATTTTTCATCATTTTTCAGAAATGAAAGGCAAAATGAAGTGACAATTTGTATGGAAGAAATGATATCATTTTCTTCATTTCTTGTCATTTCATGAAATGAAGCTTCATTTGTTCAGTGGAAATAGGCTATAACAGGCATAGCGGAAAACCAGAGCGCAAGTTAAAGTCGGCTCTAACCGACTTCGATATACCCGTTACTCATGAAAAAACGTGTTTAACAGTGTTCTTGCGTTCCTTAGGGTGAACATCTGAAAAGTATGCAACACTTTTTTAAATCAGCTATTTTTCACATTTATGCTCATCCGATCTTTATCATTTTTTCAGCGAATCGATTATTTTCGCTAAATATCTCTAGAAGATACAAGTCGTCTATCTTCAAAATTGTAGGAGATATAACGTTTTTTCCATATTGCTGAGGCGGGAGGGGGCGTGACCAAAATTTGAAAGAAACTTGATCTGCGTGCAGATAAAAGAAACATTTGTGTCATACATGTCAAGTCTCTATCTCTTACCATCTCTGAGATCTAGGTGTTCATACAGAAGGACGGACGGACAGATGGACGGATGGACAGACGGACATGTATATATCACTCGGCTGTTGATGCTGATCAAGAATATATATACTTTAGATGGTCGGAAATGATTCCTTCTGCCTGTTACATACATTTGCACGACTTTAGTGTACCCTTTTTACTCTACGAGTAACGGGTATAAAAACAACTTGTGTAAATGCCTGGGAATTTAAGAGAATAATGAAAGTTTGCATATAAGTTCAGGCATATGCATTCAAATGCTTACTAAAAACGATATAAAAATGTTACAAAATTGTTTTGGTGTGAAATAGTTGTAAATTGATAGTTGAGGTTCGGGATATCGGCTCCACGACAATTCATCACAAAACAAATTTAACACAGCACAATTATAGCACAAGATATTTCAACACATATACAATTTCAAAATGATCTATTTTATCAAAAAGTCACCAAAATTATTTAAATTATTATCATTATAAAAAATATTATCAATTATAAAAAATCCATTTTGATTTTGCTAGGCTGTATTGGAGATTTGGCTAAAGTTTCAAGCAAAATCTCAAATTTGGACCAAAACAATTTGTGTTTAAACGCATAATTAATTACATTTTGTGTCATTCTGTAGAACTCAAAAATTAATGATAGATTTGATTTTTATACATTTTTGTATGAAGAAATGTTTCTGAAAAAATTTGATATTTGTGTGTGCGTTTTAAATCAACCTGTGGTTTTTAAAGTTAAACGTCGAGACGAGCTTTCATGACCAATTTTGTATTAGTGCAAATACGCTGCACATTTGTCGGTTGACTATAACAAATAGCTACCTATAATATTTATACAAAATGTTGAGTTAATTGGACCACGCCAACCCCGACCGCCCTAATATGGGCTTAAAACAAAGGTTTGAGAACTGCGAATAAAAAGTTACATTTTAAATTTAAAATTAATTTCTAATAATTTATAGCAGGGACTGCAAATAACAGTTATGGAGAAAAAAACAAGTAAGAAAGTCGGTCAAGCCCGACTATAACATACTCTGTACCTGGAGTAAAAGCTGACTGCAATGCTCTCACCCTCCTCTCTCTCTCTCTCTCTCTCTCTTTAAGATTGTGCGGTGTTAGTTGTAATAGGGTGGGAGGGGGTGGGGGGAGGGTGATGTACTTTTTTGCTCATAACTTGAGAACCGCTCATCCGATCTTTATCATTAAATCGATTCACATTACGAATTACTAACTATCTCTAAAAGGAACAAAGCATCTATCTACAAAACTGTAGGAGATATAACGTTTTTTCCAAATTGCGGGGGCGGGAGGGGACGTGGCAAAAATTGAAAATAAACTTGATCTGCCTGCAAGTGTAAGAAGCATTTGTCCCATACATGTCAAACCTCTATCTCTTACCATCTCTGAGATCTGTTTGTTCATACGGACGGACGGACGGACGGACGGACGGACAGACAGACGGACAGACGGACATGGCTATATCGACTCGGCTGTTGATGCTGATCAAGAATATATATACTTTATAGGGTCGGAAATGATTCCTTCTCCCTGTTACATACTTTTGCACAAACTTAATATACTCTATGTACCTTCGGTACAGAGTATAAAAATAATAAAAATTTATTTAAACTTAAGGACCTATATGACCGGGGGAGGCACCAGAATTAATTTTTTTTGGTCAGCTATTTAAAATGCGCATAAATTTATTAATCCAATTTTAATCGAAAAAAATTATTTTTAATTTTTTTTTTAATTTTTATATAAGTGGTATTCCTGAAAGTGATTTGCTTTTGATTTGCTTTCGAATTGATTTCGCGAAACAGCTGATCACAGCTGCTCCATACAAAATGAGCAGTGTGCACAGAAAATGTTAGGTAATTAAGGTCATACTAATTGCTTTCGCGAAATCAGCCTCGACAATGATTTCGATTTGCTTTCGTTTTAGTGTGACCGTTCTCATTGAAGAAATAGCTCCGCGCGCGTGGTGTTTGTTTAAATTTTGTTGTGATTTAGATATAAAGAATGTTGTAAGTTATTTTGCATTCCATATTTTAGCATTATCATTATCAAAAAACTTAAGCCTTGTTGTAGTAACCTTTGTGTGACTTTTGTCAATTAGTCATAATCGACGCTGATAGCCCAGCGGTACTGGTGCTAGCGCATTGTTGTAGAGAAACGAGTTCGAATCCGGTAAGGGTTTTTTTTTTGTATTTTCTCTAAGTTAAATAAGTAAGTAAAAAAAACCTTCCCCCCATTAACTTAATAGCCAAAGAAATTAATTTAATGGCCCACTTTGAACTTACTTATTAAACTTAGAGAAAAAAAAAATACACACTTTCTACTTTATTTTGACATACATTACAAAACACACAAACACGCACAAGGTTAGTTTTGCTCCACTGAAGACTTGCACTTTGGTTAAGTTTTTTCTGTTTAGGGACAACACGAAACAACACACTTTAAAGCAACATATTGAACATTATCAAGAAATGCTTCCATTTAATCATTTTACATACCGTGGCCATTATTATCTATAATTTGCCAACTTTACTCGACATGAAAGTCCTCAAAGTTATCAAATAGTTGATGCCAATTTTATCGCAACAATCACTGCACTCAACACTACTTCGATAATTGATAACGATTTCAGGGTTGCCAAACAATCGAAAATATTATTCGATTCTTTGTACATAGACTATGTATTTTTAAGGTGTATTATTAAAAATGAGTTTAGTTTCCATGAAATTTTCGACTTTATGCCAATTAATTGGCGATTCGACCCACAGTGCATAGGAACGATGGGTCCAGAAACCAGTTTTAGTTAGAAAAAGTTCTTTGTTGTTATATGCTTTATATAGTATAGCTGCCATAGAAAAGAAAGGGCCGAAAAAAGTCGCTCCAAACTTGATATATATCAACATTTTATGATTCCAAAAAAAAAATTGCGAGGTTTGGTCCCTAAACCTTTTACTTTTCAGTTTTAGCGTTCCTCTAAAGTCTGCCGTTATTTATATCATATGCTCTGAAACAGGGTTTCCAAATTTGGTTAAATTCGAAGAACTAAGATATTGTTGCCACTGAATTGATCTGTCTTTACTGTTATTCATACACATTTTAGTACTTTTCTTTCACCTTTGAAGCCGAATCCATACATTAGGTACGGAATAATTTTCCATAATATGCGCTTAAAATACTGTTATGTGGCATCCACTTTATAAGCCACCCAACTGCCGTCATAATTTGTTCCTGCACGGAGTTAAAGCTTATTGAACATATATGGGACATTTGGTCATTAATTGAGCGACAAGTTCGATGGCGGCATTAATATATCACATGACCAAAAGTCACCCAAACTCCCGGTACAAGTTCGGTCCTATACGTAATTGCGGTTGTGTGTGTGTGTGTGTGTATGTGTTTTCGCACTGTCCACCATTATTGGCAAAAATTAATTAAATATTTTCCAAATGAATGATTCAGTACTACATACATGCCGGTGGGCGCCGGGCAGCGGTTAAGGGCGAGGGTGCGGATGTGGGTCCACAGATCAACAGAGGGCGCCACTCAAATGCAGTCCTGCATTTGAATTATGTCAAATCCATTTTGTTTTAATGAAACGTTGATTGTTTCGCAATTAATTTTCTATTGTTTGACAGTAATTATTATAATATATATTTGCATTGTTTTGTAAGCACAAAGGAAGTTACAGGACGATATGCAAAAACAATTCCTGTGGCATTTTTTTGGCATCGGATTTTGAATATGTAAAATGATGATGCTGCTATAACTTATCTAAAAAACAGGTTGTTCCACCATTTACATCCAGTGATGGCCATCTTTATTATGCATATGTGTTTTGGCCATTTTCAAGTGTGAATCCACCGCCACCCCATAAATCGCTTACATTGGTTCGTCTTCGTCAGTTAATTTAAAACATGTCAGACAACTCCGACAACTTCGGACAATTGATTGACGTTTTAAAAGTTTAGCAGAAGAGTCCAAGGCGGCGGAGGAGGAGCCGTTGCAGCAAACAGACAAGACAAGCTCTACCCTGCCCCTCTCCTGTTCACCAAAAACTGGACAACGACCAACTGTTGGCCGCCTGACCAGAATATGCAGTGACGTTTTGGAATTGCAAAGAGGCCGAACCCAGAGAGTTCTGGAGGCCCAAAGCCAAAGTAATTTATTTATTTTCCATTTGTCTTGACGATGAGCAAACGAGCCAACTGATGGCCTCTCGGCCATGCTTCGATGAATGGCGTTGGCGTTGAGGAACTTTCCGTCGTATGGAGCCTGCCTGCACTTGGTTGATAGGCAGAACAACTGTAACTGGCTGGTCTTGAACATTTTCAGATTTGCTTGAAAAATGGAAAAAATTTGTGTTTAACATTATTTTTACATACACTTACATATGCCATACAACCAATTTGAAAACAAACACATTACTTTTGGCGAAATAATACAAGCTTGAAATTTAGTTTCTGATTAGACAAGACTCGATTTGCGTATCAGTTCAAAGGTTAAACTTTAATTTGATGGCCAAGCGAAAAAGTCTATATGAGTGATATAAGAGTGCTCTAGTCCCAAAATACCTGGTTACACACAAAAAAATAATACATTGGTAAATTCAAAATTTTTTATTGACAAATCACAAACTTCAGTCTTTGATTTTCAATCAAAAGTTTTGTATTAAAAACAAAAATGGTTTGCACTTTTGATTTCTGTTTATAAAAAATCGAGAGCATACGTTAAAGTTGGCTCTAACCGACATCTATAAATGTGAATATCCGAAAAGTATGCAACATTTTTTAACTCGGCTATTTATTACCTGTTCGTAATGCTATATTTTAAAGATTATAGATTCGAGATCGATATCTTAGAAACTGTGTGTGAGTTATTGAACATTTTGTATTATGGGCGTGGAAAAATTTGAAATAAACTTGATCTGCCTGTATACAACAGGAGTAAACATTTAAAATTTGGTTGCTCTCGCTCGTCGAGTCTCTAAGATCTAGGTGTTCATACAGACAGATGGACATACTTTATTTCATCGGAAGTGATTCCTTCTGCCTGGTATATAATCCGCACAGCTTCAGTATATCTAAGAGTAACGGATATAAATATAAATTTTGGCGCTCAACTTCTTGAGCTGAATTGTTTTCTAAAAAATAATGAATTAAACAAATTTACATTTTATTTAAAGGCACATACTCGGAGGAGATAAGAAATAAGTTCGGTACAATATTTCACTTGAATAGAAACAATTTTGAACAGCTTTGAAATTTGAATGATTTTATCTGAAATACTAGCGGTTCCGCCGAAAAAAAAAAAATTAAACCAAAAATTGTTTTTTAGTCTGTTTATATAAAAAAGTCTTGCGGTTTTTTTATTGAATTTTCAATTGTTCATACAATTGGTTATAATAATGCGATTTAAGTCAAATTTGCGCCGTTTTGTTTAATGACGAGTTCCCAACGAGATGCCAACAACGTGAAAAGAGCTTTCCAAAAAAGCTCTAGCGTGAACCGATGCGACGAATTCAACTAGAACTACGCGCTTGCAAAGACAAGCTTGCGGAAATACCACAAGACTTTTTTATATAAAAAGAGTGTGTGTCATGAGACGCACGGTACGAGCGAAGCTCTTTACGATGAATCCGATTTAAGTAATGAAAAAAGACACATTTGGATTCTGTATAAATAAATGTTAAATTATCAAATATTAGGTCACTCTAAAATCACTGTAAAGTCACTGTTAAGTCACTGTTAAGTCGCTCTTAAGTCACTGTTAAATCACTGTTAAGGCCCTGTTAAGTCACTGTTAAGTCACTGTTAAGTCACTGTTAAGTCACTGTTTAGTCACTGTTAAGTCACTGTTAAGTCGCTGTTAAGTCACTGTTAAGTCACTGTTAAGTCACTGTTAAGTCACTGTTAAGTCACTGTTAAGTCGCTGTTAAGTCACTGTTAAGTCACTGTTAAGTCACTGTTAAGTCACTGTTAAGTCACTGTTAAGTCGCTGTTAAGTCACTGTTAAGTCGCTGTTAAGTCACTGTTAAGTCACTGTTAAGTCACTGTTAAGTCACTGTTAAGTCACTGTTAAGTCGCTGTTAAGTCACTGTTAAGTCACTGTTAAGTCACTGTTAAGTCACTTTTAAGTCACTGTTAAGTCACTGTTAAGTCGCTGTTAAGTCACTGTTAAGTCACTGTTAAGTCACTGTTAAGTCGCTGTTAAGTCGCTGTCAAACAAAGAACATTATAGTTAGCACAGTATAGCATAGCACAGAATTCACAACTTGACCTTAATGCAGCCACTCTTTGCACCCCCAATCCCCGCATACCCTCTATTCCCCACCCGACCAACCCCAGATCCCCACACGATCCCCACACGATCCCCACACGATCCCCACCAGATCCCTACCAGATCCCCACCAGATCACCACCTGATCCCCACCAGATCACCACCTGATCCCCACCTGATCCCCACTAGATCCCCATCAGATCACCACAAGATCCCCACCTGATCCCCACCCGATCCCCACCAGATCCCCACCCGATCCCCACTAGATCCCCACCTGATCCCCACCAGATCCCCACCTGATCGCCACTAGATCGCCACCGGATTTCCACCAGATCCCCACTAGATCCCCACCAGATCTCCACCTGATCCCCACCAGATCACCACTTGATCCCCACCTGGTTCCCATCAGATTCCCACCAGACCTCCACCAGATCCCCACCAGATCCCTTCCCAATCCCACCAGATCCCTACCAGATCCACACCAGATCCCCACCAGATCCACACCAGATCCCCACCAGATCACCGCAAGATCTTCACCAGAGCCCCACCAGATCCCCACCAGATCACCACCTGATCCCCACCAGATCACCACCTGATCCCGACAGGATCCCCACCAGATCCCCACCCGATCCCCACCAGATCCCCATCAGATCACCAGAAGATCCCCACCAGATCTCCACCTGATCCCCACCAGATCACCACCTGATCCCCACCTGGTTCCCATCAGATTCCCACCAGACCTCCACCAGATCCCCACCAGATCCCTTCCCAATCCCCACCAGATCCACATTAGATCCCCACCAGATCCACACCAGATCCCCACCAGATCACCGCAAGATCTTCACCAGAGCCCCACCAGATCCCCACCAGATCACCACCTGATCCCCACCAGATCACCACCTGATCCCGACAGGATCCCCACCAGATCCCCATCAGATCACCACAAGATCCCCACCTGATCCCCACCAGATCCCCACCTGATCGCCACTAGATCCCCACCGGATTTCCATAAGATCCCCACTAGATCCCCACCAGATCTCCACCTGATCCCCACCAGATCACCACCTGATCCCCACCTGGTTCCTATCAGATTCCCACCAGATCTCCACCAGATCCCCACCAGATCCCTACCAGATCCACACTAGATCCCACACGATCCCCACCAGATCCAAACCTGAGCTCACAAGGTCCCTACCAGATAACTACCACATGACCACCAGAACCAAACCAGATCAGCACCAAATCCGCGCCAGATCCTCACCAAATCTTCACCTGATCCCCACCAGGTCTCTACCAAATACCCATCACTTCCCCCCACTTCCACCTCACACTATCCAACTCCACACACAACCCACCTGCTACTACGCGGTAATGGTAAAAGCTGCTGATTTTGCAAATACAAAATACAAAACACAAAATCAAAGACATACCCCCAAAGAATCTGTCGCAAAGACATACCCCCAAAAAATCTGTCGCAAAGACAAAATTTTTCAAGATTCACTTCCCAGTCTGACGTCCGTAAAAGAGCTTCGCTCTAAAAATCTCATGCCTTTGTCGGGTTACAACTTTGCTTCTGGGTTTTCCACATCCCACCCACTTTCCGCCCACAAGCAATGAGCCTTCTTTATGGTTCACTTGGCCTTTGATTTTGAATTAAATCTACGAATGGTCTTCAGAAACAGGCTAGAATCCGGATCAGCCGTTCAATGGTTCTAGTGGCGTTCTGATGCGCAACACATCCCGGCGGACGCGTTTTCTAATTTGAGCGCACTACAATTGGGACATGAGAGAAAACCTAGTTGCGACATTATGACACGTGTACTTAAATTTATTAGAGCGAAGCTCTTTTACGGACGTCAGACTGGGGGGTAAATCTTGAAAAATTTTGTCTTTGCGACAGATTCTTTTGGGGTATGTCTTTGATTTTGTGTTTTGTATTTTGTATTTGCAAAATAAGCTGCATTTACCATTACCGCGTAGAAGCAGGTGAGTTGTGTGTGGAGTTGGATAGTGTGAGGTGGAAGTGGGGGGAGGTGATGGGTATTTGGTAGAGACCTGGTGGGGATCAGGTGAAGATTTGGTGAGGATCTGGCGGGGATTTGGTGTTGATCTGGTTTGGTTCTGGTGGTGATGTGGTAGTTATCTAGTAGGGACCTTGTGAGCTCAGGTTTGGATCTGGTGGCGATCGTGTGGGGATCTGGTGTGGATCTGGTAGGGATCTGGTGGGGATCTAGTGGAGAGCTTGAGGAGATCCGGTGGGGATCAGGTGGTGAACTGGTGGGGATCAGGTGGTGATCGGGTGGTGATCTGGTGGGGATCTAATGGGGATCTGGTGGGGCTCTTGAGGGGATATGGTGGGGACCAGGAAGGGATCTTGTAATGATCTGGTTGGGATCTGGTGGGGATCAGGGGGGGATCTTGTGGTGATGTGGTGGGGATATGGTGGTAATCTGGTTTGGATCTGGTGGGGCACTGGTGAAGATTTCGCGGTGATCTGGTGGGGATCGTGTGGGGATCTGGGGTTGGTCGGGTGGAGTATGGTGGGTATACGGGGAGTGGAGGTGCAAGAAGTGGCTGCATTAAGGTCAAGTTGTGAATTCTGTGCTATACTATACTGTGCTAACTATAATGTTCTTTGTTTGACACTGCCTTAACAGTGCCTAAACAGTGCCTTAACAGTGGCTTGACAGTGACTTAACAGTGACTTAACAGATACTTAACAGTTACTTAACAGTGAACTAACAGTGACTTTACAGTGACTTAACAGTGACTTACCAGTGACTTAACAGCGACTTAACAGTGACTTAACCGTGACTTAACAGCGACTTAACAGCGACTTAATAGTGAATTAACAATGACTTAATAGTGTATTAACAGTAACTTAACAGTGTCTTTACAGTTTCTTAAAGTGACTTAACAGTGACTAAACAGTGACTTAACAGTGATTTGAGATTGTCCTAATATTTGATAATTTAAGATTTATTTATACAGAATCCAAATATGTCTTTTTCTATTACTTAAATCGGATTCATCGTAAAGAGCTTCGCTCGTACAGTGCGTTTCATGACACACACTATTTTTTATTTCATGTAATTGTTAATCTGTTCTTGCCGGCTCAACATTGCTGCATTCGATTGAAGCCCCAAAAAAACACCCCTACGTGTTGCTGTAACACACACAAAGATAGGACAAATTTTACAGAATTTTCACTGTAATAAAACACAGAGTGTTTGTTTCTCATCTGAGCATATACTTTTGAACAAAAAGTACTCTTTTTTTAAGATTTTAAGGTCCGTGCCCGAAATAATGTCTTAAAGCGTTGCAATTCACAACACGTCAAAAATATTACTTGTATTGAATCTTTCAAGTAACATTCACATAAATAAACGAGACTATTTATAATTCTCAAGTTGGAATTCCATACTAGAGCAATATAAAAGGGACCACTGAAATTGTGCAGCAGATATTTAAAGTGTTTGCAGTTTGAAATCAAAGGCATGCACAGTTTACCTAAGGAAAAACAACAAGAAAACGAGAAAGCAAGCTAACTAAAAGCTAAAGTTATACTGTTTTAATAGTATACGAATTATAAATTTCTTTTTATCTTTTCCTTAAAATTTATGGAATTGATATTTGACATAGAAAACAATTTCATTTCATCGATAGTTTCTGAGTTATATTTGTCATTTTCATTGTCGTTTATTTTAGATCGTATTAATATTTTATTCCAAAAAATTTTTAAATCTTCTTCCATTATGTCAGAGCCCAATTCTTACATGGCCGTTTCAATTCCCTCTTACGAATCGCTGTCGGTCAGATCGGAATCTTCACACCCTTCTCAGGCTGCAGTAAGAATAACGTGTGAAATGGTAAAAAACTTGGAGTGTGATGCTTTGGATGAAGCCGTCAGCGAAAAGTCTGAAACATCAGATAGTCTCAATTTTCTGCCAGCATTAGGAGGAGGCTCAATGAATGCCAGTGGATCAAGTTTTTCATTTGTCATCAATGAGCTGGCCCTGCCGGACGTAGACGAAGTGGCTGAGGAAGAGAATTCGGAATTAGAAGCAGTAGAAGATGAAGGAGGTTACTCGCCGCAGCTAATGGTAATTTACCAGGAAGGGGATATCAGCAGTGCCTTGCACTTTCTGATTGATTCGCTACATAATCCGTTCCAAAAATCGGCCGTGGTAACGGTACTTATTGAAGAGAGAATGAAACAGGAGTTTACAGAACGCATTCAAACCCAAATGCATCCACTTGCAGAAGAGGTGGCCGCACATCCCAATTATTTGGGGACTTTAGAGAACTTGAAGGATTTGAATGTGGAAATGATTGTGGCGCCTGTTGCAAACGTGGCTTCCCCTTTGGCTTCACCCATTTTGGCATGCGATTGTACACAAGAATTTCTTGGCGGTTATCCGACTGGTGTCATTACCCTTCACACCTTTCGCTCCACCCTAGAGGCTGTCGAAATTTGCCACAAGGAGGCCAAAAGTGTAACCTTTTCTTCAGTCTCCATATGGAATGAGACACTGGTGGGGGTTTACGAATTTGTGGCTGCCCTAAAATGTGCACGCTTCTTTCTCAACTGCAACCAAATCGACGTGTCACCCATTTTCAATGCTTTCCAAGCAGGTGAATCTAGTGCTTGTCTGACCAACGGGTTTCACTACGAAACATTGAGCATCTATGAACAGCAAAAGATCATTGTCTTTCCCGTCGGTGAGCTAATTAAGCCGCAAACTGAGGAAAAAGTCGAAGTGGAAGACCCCATTTCATACTTGCATGCTTGAAGGGTGTGTGTGAGTGCTAATTAATTCCCCATCGATTCGTGTGTTGCCAAAAATATATATTGAACAAAAACTGTCGCGTTTATTTTTGGCATTTTATGGGTATGCTAATTGACAGCTTTGATGATGCGTGCGATCTGGCATATGATGGCACCTGTCAGCGGTCATTAATACATTTGGAAGTAATAATATTTTAGGGTCACCTTAATGAATCCACATATTATGTAAATATGATGAGAGACAGTGGCGAAACAAGTTACCAGAAGGTATGACTAATGCGAGTGAATGAATGAAAAGAAAGACTTTATTAAGGGCTGCAGAACAGACAAAATGATGGATGAGAATGAGAAAATGTTGGTGATTTTTCGGCTACAATAAAAAATGTTCTTAAAAATTGGGTAGATCGAATGGGCTTCTGCCAAGTCAGCCATGGTGGTCATTTGACTGAAATGGTTTTTAAAAAATAAATGACATGAACCAACCTTTCCAATAAATGTTTAACTTAAGACGATTTTTTTATGGCAAAATTAAATTGCAATATTAAAACGGACCATCCTGTAGTTAAAGTGGCGAAGCCACAATAGTCAGAGTAGTGGCGCCATCTATTGCTGAGTTTGGAACAGAACTCGGCTAATATTGTTAAACGCTTGAATGAAGTTGTATAATGAAGATCTTTTGAAAATTTTATTTATATAAGTGGTCGTTCCGAAGTTAGCTTTTGCTATAGTTCAACTATTTCATAAACATTAAACTATTTCATAAGTTTTTCAAGGAACATACTTAAGTCGTTGAAAACTTCGAAATATAATGTTCTTCGGCTAATCCCTTCTGATCTAAGAGTTTGATTCTTAATCTTTCTGACTACTGACTTTTTATTTTGATCTGTTGAAGGTTAAAAAGAACTAATTTTACTTAAAATTTTTTTGAGGAAATTATTTACTAAAGTTGGATTTGAATTTTGTACCGCTTTTGCATCCCTGATTAAGAGAGACATTTATTGAGAAGAAATTGCAGGGCACTTTACAAACGTTAATGACAGAGCTTCACAAAACATTTACAAGACTTTAGTACACAAAATTTATGATCGTTCGACATCTTGAAGATCGTCCAAAAGCCGGACACAGTGTGGCCTATAAAACCATCAGTTTATGGCATATAATGATGATGATGATGATGATACTGATGCCTGAGTGACGCCCTGCACTTAAGCCAGTGAGCCAAAAATAAGCCTGGCTCATCAATGTGGTTATTCCAAATTTATTTCTCATAAATCTCTCAGAAATGACATCCAAATACGGACGCCTTCAGGTGCACTTCTAGCTGCAGTCACACCCACCCACACACTCTGGCTCATTTGGCCCCGGCTGCTGTATAAATTCATTATAAAATGCGGTTTGAATTATTTGTCAAAATGTCCGTAAAATGTCTGGTAGCAGACCCAGTTTGGCTCGGTTGACATTGATGTTGACATTGACAGACAGACCGGGAAATGTGCCCGGCCATGGCAAGGCTCAAACTCTCAAAATGCGATGCGACAAAATAAATGAAATTGTTAATGGTCAGTGAGTCATCATCAGGCGTCAGTCCAGCTAAATAGTCCGAGCAGTGGACACCACCCATTGTGAACTTTATTTAAAATGTTATTTTATGTAAGTCGAAATGGAACATTAAAATATGGAGTATTTAATGCGAAGTCCGGCAGGTTCCTCGAAATCAGGAGCGTCAGGAGACACAAGATATCACCCTACTTTCTAATGATACCGGAAATTTCGAATCGCTTAAAGATATTAAACAAATAACTGCTACTCTTCAAATCGCTTATAAAGGTAGAAGCTGAAACCAAAGTCTTAGGGGCTTCTCGTAATTTCCAGAATTTTCGAAAAGGAACTACCCATCTCAAGCTTGAACTGCAAATTCTAGGCTAGTAACATTTTCTAATAAAACTTTATCTTGGTCCAACCGAAAAATCTTAAACAAAATTGATTTATTTTAAAGTTTTATACTGAGAACTTTTAATCTTGTTCTTCTAAGATTGTAGGACTCTTGGAAATGAACTTTTAAACGAGTCAAGCGCAAGCAAGGCAATCAGGTCGACGTCCGTTTGCTGAAAAAAAGGTAATCTATTCCCCTTATTCTCCTGTGTCCTTCTATTGGCTTGTTTTAAAAGCAGGAACATGGCCGTTTAATTTTTAAGTTTCATGAATAACTTTTACTATTTTCTATATTTTCTTTTGTTATTACTATTATTTTATTTACGCAATGTTGGCCTCCCTTTTCAGGTTTAACGATGAGAATATTCAACTTATCTAAAGGGAAATTCTAACATTCCACACCTATATCGATCGATCAAACAGTCTGCAAAGATAAGATTAAAAATATAAAATTGTCCCATACAAAAAAAGAGGAGAAAAGATTTCTATTGCACATTTTGCTTATAAGCTAGTGATATAGCCACTCAAGTCCTTTCATTCTCACATACCAGAAAAGGGCGAGAGGCGATGGAGGAGTACGAGTGGGCTGTCAGTTTCAATCGTGTCTGCAGAACTTGTCACTCATTCAATAGTTTGAAAATTGCAAATGTCACTTACAACCCAAGAAGAGCTTTCATATGTATGTGTGTGTGTAGCCAAGGATGCGGACTGAGACAATGTTGCTGGAAACGTCGTCATCGTCGTCGACGACTAAGAATACCAGAGGATGACGCGGCAAGCAGACGCTGAGAATTAAAACAAGGCCAGGGAATAAAATAATAAAAGGACAAAAGACAAAAGCATAAGAAAACTTGAGCTCTCAGTGTGTGTTTGTATGGTTGACCCACAAACTGGGAAGTACGGGCCGGAGGTGGTTTAGCAAGTGCAATATGTTTGTACGTGGAATGAGAGAGGCAAACATGTACGCATCAAAATCAGACTTGTAATCCAAGTGCAAGTTGCGAATCCAAAAATCCATCCATCGGCTGCAGCCAGTAAGGACATCCTGCCTTGTGCTTCGTCGTCTTCTTCTGCTGCAAGCAAAACTTGAGTAAAAGGATGGAACTGAAATGCGCTCGCTCGGCTGATGTCACGTAGAAATAGACAGACAGACATAGAGACATGCAAGTGACAGACAGATGGAGAGACACTGTGACACGACACATTGACTGACAGCTGCAGGGTCGACTGGGCGTGGCTGGCAAGGATAGTGCAAGGAGGGTGTGTGTGTGTGTGTGTGTGTGCGAGTGCAAACAAACTAAAAGACAAAAGCAAAGCAAATGATAGACATAAGACCGCTGAGAAGCAACAGAAGGAAGAGTAAAGATTCTGGACTTGACTGCGGTTGAAGATGTGGGAGTTGGTCAGTGGCGCAGCCCTAAGACACATCAAAGTCTTTTTGAATTTAACTAAAAACTTTGCCATCGGAGCATATTTAAAAGAGTACGTTGATAGATACGAGGTGAGTTATTGCTTTTTGTGTCGGATTATGCAGTCGTCTGCAGGACCAATTTGGAGCTGATTTTTAGAGTCCCCCCCCCCAACTAGAGAATGAACCAGGAATATTTTTTTCAATTCTTAGAAAATTTTATCGTGATATATTAAAAATTTATTAAGGGTGGAGGAAAATTGATGTGGGAATGGAAGAATTGCAGAATTATTTAAAAGAATGAATCGCTCTTGCAAAAAGTTTGTACTGTCAGAAAAAAAACATACGATACAGGCAGAACCCAGAATAAGTTAAGAGATCGGGACGAAAATTAAAAAATTATAATCTTATAATCTCAGTTTGTGATTAACTTAATATGTACAAAAATGCCCCAAAAGACAATCCTTACAACTGTCTCTTATTTCGAAAATTTTGAGCAATGTCCTTCCCAAACTTCACCCCAATGTAACAACTCCACCTCGTATAAAGTGTAAGCACTAAAAAAAATTAATTGTTACAACAAATTATGGCTAAATATTTTGAAGGAAAAACAGGAAACAGAATCACTGGCACTCATTAACCACCCCTCTGCTTTCCCAGGTCAAGTGCTCTGTTGGTACTTTTGATGGAACATTAGACGATGTCAAAATCTGAAACGCGTTGGTGGTAGGAGAACGGACAACGCATCATGCAAAAAGTGTTTTTAATTTCATTTCTTTTTTTTCCACATTTTTTGATAAAGTTGAAAATCATAAAACACAACAACTGTGGGGGGAAAGGGCGTGTGCAATGTCTACAACGACGACAACGGCTACGGCGACGAGGGCAGTGAAAAATAAATAAGAGTAATTAAATTTTGTAACAAACATGACGAGATAATGGACCGAAGCCATTAACAGAGCCCTGAGACGGCGCCCGGACTGGACAGTGGCAGTGTCAGTCAGCTCCAAAAGATGACGAGAAACAAGAAGCGTCAGCAGTTGCTCCTTTAATGTCCTAAATATTTTTTAACAAAAACAAAACGGTATTCGTCCAGTGAATCCTTTTGCTCTCACTATTCCCAGTGGACTTTTATAATTTTTTGCTTGGTTGAAGTTCAAAATTAAAGATTTATTTATGAATCAAGTCGAAGTCAAGTCTGCCTTCTGTAAGAATTGTGATACATGCTGAGACATAAATTAAAGATCTTTCTTCCAACAGACGGTGACACGTCTATAAAACACACAGTCATTTCACCCAACACAACAATTCAACAATCCGTCAATTCAACACAAACAAATTCAACATAATACAAAGTCTTCACAATCAATTTCAACACACGTCAATACATCACTAAGTCATTTTACCCAACACAACAATTCAACACACAAATACAAATTAAACACAAACAACTTTATCCTCGGAAAGAAGGGTGACACAAGCGGCAGACACAAATTTTACGATATTTACAACGTCTGCATTAGACTGGCCCTTATATTAACTTTTTTTTTTGATTTCAAAATACCGGGCGGAAAAGGGTTCGTTTTGGTCCCAATAGATATGAAAAAAAGTTTGGCAGCGATCGGACTTCATTTAGTGGACGCGCGTTCGCCCTCAAAATCGAAAATTTGAAATGTATGGGAAATGAGGGGGATGAGATTCGAATTTAATTTCTAAAAATTCCAAAAAAAAGTTTATGTGTTAATTCTTTTTACATCCTTTTAGGGGAATATCATAGCAACATTTTAAATATAAATGTGTCTTATTTTGAGAGTCAGCCTGGCCAGAATCATATCAAAAGGGTCAATTTTTCAAATTTTTTTTTGGTATTTTTTTTCGAAGAATTTTTAATACATATGAGATTTTGATTTTTGCTTTTGCCCGGGCGGCAAAACTATCGTTTTGGTCCCAAAAGATATAATAAAAAGTTTGGCTGCGATCGGACTATATTTAGTGGACGCGCTCTCGCCTTAAAAACCAAAAATTTTAAATACGCTACTAATATATGGGATGAGATACGAATTAAATCTGCAAAATTTGAAAAAATTTTTTTGAGATTTTGCTCTTTAAATCCTTTAAGGGGAATACCATAGCAACATTTTACATATTTTTGTTGGATATTTCGAGCGTAAACTTGGTCAGAGTCATATCAAATCGGTCAATTTTCAAAAAAAAAAATTTTTTTCTGAGATTAATTTTGGATTTAATCTCTAAAATTTTAAAAACTTTTTATAAGTGTTATTTCTTTTTATATACTTTAAGCGAAATATCATAGCAACATTTTGAATATTAATGTTAGATATTTTGAGAATAAATTTGGTAAGAATCATATTTAAAAGCACATTTTTCACATTTTTTTATAATTTTTTTTTTATTTTTTTTTTTGAAGATAAAATAATATATACGAGATATGCTCTAAATATCCGACATTTACATTTAAAATGTTGCTATGATATTCTTCTAAAAGAATAGTAAGAGAAATAACACATAAACATTTACTATTAAAAATTTTAGATATTAAGCCCAAAACTCACCCCAAATATTGCGCATATATTTCAAATATTCGATTTTGAGGGCGAGTGCGCTTCCACCAACTGAAGTCCGATCGCTGCCAAACTTTTTGTTTTATCTTTTGGAATTAAACCGAAACTTCTTCCTTCCAGGCAAGAGCAAAAATCATAGTCTCGCATAAATTAATTTATCATTAAAAAAAAAACCCAAAAAAATGAGAAAAATTGGAGTTCTGATATGATTTTGACCAAGTTTTCTCTCGGAAAATCCAACAAAAATATTTAAAATGTTGCTATGATATTCCGCAAAAAGTATATAAAGAGAATTAACACTTTAAGAAAATTTGAAAATTTCAGAGATTAAATCCGAAATTAATCTCAGAAAAAAAATTTTTTTTTTTTTAAATTGACCGATTTGATATGACTCTGACCAAGTTTACGCTCGAAATATCCAACAAAAATATGTAAAATGTTGCTAAGGTATTCCCCTTAAAGGATTTAAAGAGCAAAATCACAAAAAAATTTTTTTTCAAATTTTGCAGATTTAATCCGTATCTCATCCCATATATTAGGAGCGTATTTAAAATTTTTGGTTTTTAAGGCGAGAGCGCGTCCACTAAATATAGTCCGATCGCAGCCAAACTTTTTATTATATCTTTTGGGACCAAAACGATAGTTTTGCCGCCCGGGCAAAAGCAAAAATCAAAATCTCATATGTATTAAAAATTCTTCGAAAAAAATACCAAAAAAAAAATTTGAAAAATTGACCCTTTTGATATGATTCTGGCCAGGCTGACTCTCAAAATAAGACACATTTATATTTAAAATGTTGCTATGATATTCCCCTAAAAGGATGTAAAAAGAATTAACACATAAACTTTTTTTTGGAATTTTTAGAAATTAAATTCGAATCTCATCCCCCTCATTTCCCATACATTTCAAATTTTCGATTTTGAGGGCGAACGCGCGTCCACTAAATGAAGTCCGATCGCTGCCAAACTTTTTTTCATATCTATTGGGACCAAAACGAACCCTTTTCCGCCCGGTATTTTGAAATCTATTTTTAAGGGCCAGTCTAGTCTGCATTCGGATGAAAGTTATTCAAGTTGTGAACAAACGAATGTTATCTCTGGTGCTTCCAAATGTGCGTACACTTTTGGAGGATGTTAAGGTTCCACGTCTATTCAACACAAAACAATTTCAACACGTCAATTCAACACACGTCAATTCAACACAAAAGCATCTGCCAAAAATTCAACTTTTTCGTTTTTCCGCCATATCTTGGAAAGAAGAGCTGATGGAGCTAAACCGAAAGCAGTCTTGCAATCAGTGAACATAAACTTATCATATTTTTAAATCAACAGGGCTGCACCTTACAAAGATGGTCATTTTGTTGGCCTGTGTTATTTATAATATATAATTTTTTTTAAGTAATGTTAAAAACATCGTTTTAATAAAACTATATTTTCTTTTACAGTTAAAGTACCCATATTTCAAAAAAGAACAAAGCTCTTGGAAGTGGCATTCAACTACTATTTGTTCTTTATACAAAAGACGTTATCAGCTTCCTCTTACTTGGTCAAAGTAACAATAATCAATAGTAAGTACACATGTATGCTGTATTTTCACTTAACAAATTTGGCCAGCCTTTTTTTTTTAGTTCACCAGCCCTTCCATCTCCACTTTGGTCATTCTGTATTTATGGTTTTAGAATGCCAATTTTTTATCTATGTGCCATAAAACATGCAGATGACAAACCTGTGAGGGAGACAAATAAAATAAATTGAAATTAGCTTCCTTTGTTGCGCGCTGACAATTTGAATAAAATTAATATAAATTTTCGCCCATTTTTAATTAATAAATGTCAAATATTTCGCGTATGGGTATTTATTTGTAAATTTATTTGTCTGATTTGTAATTTTTTCCTCTGGGAAAATTGATTTTGCTTCTGTTTTTGTTTTTGGTCGGGCGATAACAAATTTCACGGTAAGGCAGTAGCCGACTGGCGCCAGCATAAAAATGTAAAAAATTTTCACGGAAACATGTCGAGTCGAAAACTCTCGTAACGGAAACGGAAGTCAATATTAGTAGGCAAAATTGCAATGAATTCAACGAATTGCCAAACAATTCACATTAAGCAAAACGCACGAGGAACCATTTTTGTGAACAACATGCAATTATTAATGGTCAAAACGCAGTCGTGCTGCACTTGTTTTGTGTGTTGGGCTAAAAAAAACATTATTTTTGGAATTTTATTTATATAGATGATATCAGGAAATCAATTTGAAAATTTATGACCCCGTGGGCAAAAAGAGTTTAGCAATTGCGGTTGAGTGTTTGATTAGTAGAAAGATAAACCAAATATAGAACTATCCAGTTGTTCGGAATCACCTTTTATCACATGCTTGACTACAGTTTATTTGGGAAACTCTAGAAGGTACATCGAGGTTTCACGTTTCTAGCGATTTCGGTAGGTTAACTTCCACTAAAGCTAAAGAAATTTGTATATTCTTGTTGACTTTTTAAAGATGTCTTTATTTTGTTCAAAAAATGTGTTGCTCCATATTTGGGCAGTACATAAATTTTAGAAAGCTGTACAAAATTGAGTATATTTTGATGTATTCTCTAATGAACGAAAAGTAAATTGTAAATGAAATATAAGGTGGGTACTTAAGTTAAAGTCAACCTGTGCCGAATAATTTTTAACTTATTAATATAGTGTTAGAAGACAGCGCGCGGTATTCCCAAAAAAAATTCCAAAAATTGTGGACCTTTAGGAAAAGCCTAAAAGTAGACCACACACTTTTTTTAAACACAGGCCCATTTATATTACTGCCCAAATAAATGACAAAAGGTTATATTCTTATAACTCCGCTATTTATTAAGGGAGCTTAATGAAAATTTTAGAAATTATAGAAGTTTGGTATAAAAATGTGAATTCCAAAGCAAAAATCGATATCATAAAATTGTAGGAGTTAGGGCCGATTTCACATCTTCTACATAGAGCTATTTGTCACATAAACTAACAAATAACAGTGTAAAATCGATGACTGACACATAGCAGCTATTTGGGAGAACAAAAATCGGCCCTTTATCAACATTTATTATTGTGTTTATTATTATTGATCTGCGTGCAGACAATGGGTGTCTAAAAGCTCACCCAAAATATATGACAAAGTGTTCCTTAACGAAAATCCAAAAAATATGCAACGGTTGTTTTTACTAAGCGACACTTTTTCTGTTCCTAAATACAGAACAAGTGTCTGCGCCAATAGCTGGTGAAAGCTGGTGTAAAAGCTATTTTCTACGAAAAAAAAACTCATATTATTCGATGTTCAGAGACGGGATCGAACCCACGACTTCCCGCCCAGCAGTCCAGCACACTAACCGCTGCGTCACAGACGGCCTCAAGTACAAGTATCTAGGAATGTACAATACGAAAAATGTTTTATAATTTGGTTGCTTTACCTCTGTTTGTCTCTACAGATCGACAGGGCTGTCGATGCCAACCGAATTCCTACTCGACTTTTGTGTAAACGTTAGAGTTTCGAATTCAATTTGTAAAAAAAATATACGTAAGAGACAAGCAAATTTGTGGTAGCTAGATCCCGTCGCAAATTTTTCCCGAATTGAATTCACTTGGGACAAAGCAATCGGTTTCAGCTGCTCTGACAATTCCGAGTTCTGTAATACCTGATCTAGTAACCGTAGGAATAATTGCTACCTTCTATACAGCGTTTTTAAAGTCGACTGCAAAATACTAAGGTTCACACGAAAATCGAGTCGAAGTTCGGGACAGGGCCGATAGCTTTAGTTTATAGCATCGGAGATATATTTTTTGCTGGCTGCTAAATACATTTCCATTAATTTTGTATTCCCTTTTACCATTATTACGAGGAATCAAAATATTACAGGTACCACCGATTCGGTAAGGTTCCGCTTTTCACGGTTACAATTATAGGAGCATACGGTTTTTGTTCTTATTATTTCCAATTTTTCATTTGCGACGACCTATTAACAAATTTGTACTTGCGCTTCTCTACATTTTCTTCAGCTACTTAGCAAATTTTCCAACTACCGGTAATGAGGTATTTCAGCAGTGTATCCTAGAAGCCGATTCAGAACTTGGCGAAATACTTAGGTGTCTCTTGCCACCATCCGACCAACAGAGGAACTCTTCTATTAAGAAGTTAAGAGGTAGCAATAAGAGGAGAGGTAGCTATGTTTGTATAAGAGATAAAAATATGAGTTATAGATATAAAGTATAAGATGAGGTATGAATATGAGTTTGATATGAGATAAGCACAACCCAAACTAAAACAAAAGAACGCTAATACTTAATTCTGTGAAAACTAATTTTAACATTAGTAAAATGCTATTATTAATCTTCTAAGTATATTCTATTAACAATTCGCTCTTTCTCTTGCAAATAAAATAAAATTATATCCAGGCTTTGAAGCTCTATTTTGTACTCTTCCCCTTGGTGTTTGTATCTATTTAGTTTAGACTAAAACCACTCGCCGTATTATATGTTAATCGCTAAATTTATGATCAAATGTGACAGTCAAATTAAAATATCACCAGCAGATACAAAAATGCAAAATACACACTCACGCTAACACACACACAAGTGCTTAGTGCATTTTGGATTTGCTAAAATTAGCATTAAAATATTATAAATATTTAGGCAAAATATTAGCATTTTTTTCGATGGCCTCATTTCTGGATTGCAACACACAAAGAGCATAAAATTGTTGCAAATAACAACAATTAAAAACATTCAAAACCACGAAAATATTTTGGTCATTGGGAAAAAATCCTGCAACGAGTTGAGGGACATGCATGGAGCATCAAGTGCAGTGCAACTGCAACAACAACAACAAATGAAACAAAACGATAATGCCTGCTAACGATGACCATTTACATATATCAAGAGTAATTATAATAAAATGCCGAAAATAAAATTTAAATTAATATAGAAAGCCGATTATAAAATGGTGTTTAAACACACACTATTGGAATGGCAATAGCAACTGTCAAAAATGGCAAATCCCATAAATCAACAATGCAAATTTCTGCACAAAAAAAACAATAATGCAAATTAAACAACTAAATAAAAAGCAAGAAGCCTCAATTTTAGCTAGCTAAGCTGAGTCCACACTTGGACTATTGCAAATTTTGCACTTAAAGAAGTGGTTCGAAGTAGTTTCGAAAATAAAATATTTTTCTTGGGATCATATACTTAGAAGGGTAAGTTTACGGTCCTGTTCAAGGAAACCGGAAAGCCCAACCTAAATTTATTTTAACTTAAAACAATTTGTATAATAATAATATAAATGTTTTACATGATTCGTTTTCGGGCCCACTTGCAGACTCATATTCTTTTATAATGGTATTTTTCAACTTAATTAATTAATTAGTCCCAAAAATTGTTCGATTATTGAAATTATCCACCAGGGAGTTTGAAACACATTATGGAATTATTCAAAATTTTCAGTAAATTGCGTGTTTTTGAAGAATGTTAATAGTTCTTTGCGCTCACACAATGGTAATTTTGCGCAATGTTGAAAATTTTGTAAATTTGTGGAAATGGTTTATTTTGAAGATATTATTTAATGGTAATCGTTTTAATTGAGAATAAGTTAAAGTTAAATTTAACAACTAATTATACTAATTTGAATAATTCATATCTATATTGTTGCTACAAAACAAGAACCAAAGAGAACTAAGCTCTATCTTGGGCAATTTAAAATTTAGCCAAAAGGCAAGCGAGTGTCGTTTTGTCATTATTCCTCAAAAAAAAATAGTCAGCAACTTTTAGCTCCAAATTCTTTTGAAACCTTTAACCGTTATGTGAGCCACTATAATAGAAAAAATAGAGGCAAGCTTATATACCCTTGGAGCTTGATATATGCCTGACAGTTTGTATGGCAGCTATACTATAAAGTGGTCCGATTTCGACAAGTCTTGTTGAAATTATGTAAAATCATTAAAAACTTATAAATACCAGCGTTAGGAGCGATAGCACTAAAAACAAAAAAGTTTTTCTCACTAAAACTTGTTTTTCAACCGATCGTTCCTATGGCAGCTATATGCTATAGTCATTCGATCCGGTCGGTTCCGACAAATGTGCAGCGTATTTGTACCAAAAGACATCGTGCAAAGTTTGGTTAAGAAAGCTTTAAAACTGACGGAGAAGATAGCATAGAAGCAGACGGACAGCCGGACAGACGGACATGGCTAAATCAACTCAGCTCGTCATGCTGATCAAGAATATATATGGGTGATTCCATGAAAAATCGCCCACTGGGATTTATTTTGGATCGAAATAATTTTTTTCGTATTCCCTGTGGTAAAATAGTATATACGTATTTTCAGCATTTTGGCGAAATATACTTAATTCGCGGGTAAAGTCGATTTGAAAATTTACACATTTAAAAAATTAATTTTTTTTAAATTGTTTTAAACCAAAAGCCATTGGTAATAAAAATATTTAAAAAATATGAAAATTAACATCTGAATCCATACTTTCAAATAACTAACACTTAAAAATTTTAACATTTTTCTTTGGTCTTCAAATCGCGAAAATAAGTAAACAAAAATTAATTGCCGCGAAAGGGATTTTTTTTTTTTTTTTTTTTTAAAAAATTTGCTCTTGTGTCCAGTAATTTACTGTATTAAGCTGTAAATGGGAAATCCAATAGTTCCAGAGTTATGGCCATTTTTCATTTATTTAAATTAATTTTCTGTAACAATATCAGATTTAGTATGTTTAATTTTAAGAGGGTAATATTTTTGTGGTCGAATATAGTGCATATACTGCATAATAAATAAAATTATTTTAACAGATCGGCGGAGTGGCATTTCCATGCAACAGCCCAAAGGGCCTTGCGATGGAGCTGGATATACACTAAAAGAAGGGCTAGAAGGGCAAGCATTCAAATGATTACCGATAAACAGATTACCTCTGCCCTGGAACTCTATGAATGGGTCAACGAATTTTTACCAAGCATCACAGTAAGATAGAGAAACACAAATCACTAAACTAGGGCCACAGAATTATTAAAATTTCGATTTTCGAAATGCAAAACTATACAAGGGACACTCTATTCAACCACAAAATAACTATCTTCTTAAAACCAAAACATTTTCACATTCCGAAACATCTGATACTGTTAGTTCCTAAAAAAAGTGAATTTTAATAAATAAAAAATGGTCATAACTCTGGAACTATTGGATTGCCCATTTACAGCTTAATACAGTAAATTACTGCATACAAGACCAAATTTTGAGAAAAAAATAAAGACAAAAAAAAATCCCTTTCGCGGCAATTAATTTTTGTTTACTTATTTTCGCGATTTGAAGACCAAAGAAAAATGTTAAAATTTTTAAGGTTTAGTTATTTGAAAGTATGGATTCAGATGTTAATTTTCATATTTTTTAAATATTTTTATTACCAATGGCTTTGGATATCAAGCAATTCAAAATAATTAGGGTGTTCAACAGCCCGCGTAAAAGTGTAAAGCAAAAAGCGTAAACTCCAAAAGTTTACGCCACAACAACAAAACACATGAGAAAAAATTTACGCTCTTTTTGCTGCCCTGGGGTATGTTTACAAAATCAGTGTAAAAGTGTAAAGAGAGTAAAGTGTTGAAGTGTTGTAAAATCATTCAAAGTAACGACAAAAAGTACTCGGGTACTCTTCAAAATATGCGGTCACCCCTAGAATAATTAAATTTTTTTTGTCAGTTTAACTGCATCTGGCCAGCAAATCAATTGAGACATCTTCCCCAAAATAGCTGTCTGTAGCTACACCCAAAGAGCCGTCATCACCTACTGTAAACATAGTTGTAGTTTTCCTTATTGATGCAGCTTCCCCAAACTACCCCAAACAGAAAAGTGCTCCCTGTAACTCAAGTTCCACTTGGGGTCGAAATGCATTCGACAAAAAGCATGGGGCCGCACAGACCCATTGGTCATTGAAAAATGGTAGCTCATTGGTTCGCCAGTTGACTCATTTGGGCACACTGAACTTGGATCCTCGCCGCCAGCATGCAACTGCTGTAAGAACCTCCATAACGTCGTCTACCACTTCATCGACAGCATCATGGTTGTATCTCAAGATTTTTTATATGTATATTCATATTTCTTCATTTAGCTTGATTTATACACCAACAATCAATGCTTTAAAAATACGAATTAAACTTCGACACACACAAGTAACAAAAAAACTCACAGCTTGTCAAAAACAGCTGATTTACGCCAAAAATTACGAGGGCAAACCCTTTAGGGGCGCTCAATAGCTGCGTCGCGTAAATTTACACATTTACTTTTTTACGCGGGCTGTTGAACACCCTAAATTAAATTTTTTAAATGTGTAAATTTTCAAATCGACTTTACCCGCGAATTAAGTATATTTCGCCAAAATGCTGAAAATACGTATATACTATTTTACCACAGGGAATACGAAAAAAAATTATTTCGATCCAAAATAAATCCCAGTGGGCGATTTTTCATGGAATCACCCATATATACTTTATGTGGTCGGAGATGCTTCCTTCTATGCATTACAAACATCCGGACAATTTTAATATACCCTCTTCAAGGGTATAAAAATAAGCACGTTATGACCGGGATTTTCAAAGAATTACTTTTTGTGGCATTTCTTAATGCCGCGTTTACATTTCTCATTTCTATATTCGACATGTAGAAAAGCTACAAGCCAAATCTTAAAATGAGAAGGCATTAAGAAAACAATGTGACTATTTTAGCGATTTTTCCATTATCAATCATAGAACTTTATAGCAGGCTTAAGATCAATAAGTTATGATTGTGTTCATATAGTTCATGTTGAAAAGCTACAAAAAGTAATGGGTTCAAAATCCCGGTCTTCTTCTTCTTCTTTAATGGCCATTACAACCGTTCGACGGTCTGGGCCTCTGCGATTAACGCTCTCCATTCGCTTCTGTTCTGTGGGAGCTGCCACCAGTTGGTCACAACAAGCTCGGCAATGTCTTCCCGCACCTGGTCTTCCCATCTAAGTGGGAGCTTCTTTATCCAAATATAATTTATCATCTACATGTAAACATATAACAATTTATGCCGAACCAAGTAGCCCCTTTACAGTTCCTTTACAGATTTAAAGTAACAATCTAGTTTTCCTCCCATAAATTGAATTATGTATTTTCGTCTTAAACACGCCATATCTTTGCCAAATAAACTTATTTAAATGCCATACAAATCACAAAATTAGATCATATGTTTGGCTATATGCTCAGATGTCGAATGTATTAATCCAATTACCGCGCTTCCTTAAACTGGATGATTTATGTTGATAAAAATTCTATAAATCGAAAAATTTTCTCTCTTTAAAGGCCAAATTAGACACTTTCCGCTGGACTTATATGGTCTCTATGATTTTTTTAATTTGCAATGATATGTCCTTTGTCGGAAATAGCTCATAAACTCAGACATTTATGCCTAGTGTGGCCTCCATAAATCCTGGAGTGCCAAAAATGCAAGATATTCGTTTTTCCGCTATATCTTGGAAACAAGAGCTGATGGAACGAAACCGAAACCAGTTTTGGAATCAGTAAACATTAACTTATCATATTTTTAAATCGACAAGGCTGCACCTCACAAAGATGGTCATTTTGTTGGCCTGTGTTATCGTAATCGAAGAAGTAAGTCAAATGGTCAAGAGAAAAGTTTCAAATTTCCAAAAATTTTAAAGGACCTAAGAGTTATAAAGATTGGATAGATGGAAATTGAAGATGAGTATATGTATAAGAGGTTTTTTCCTTTGAGTAATTATTATTAAGGCATCGGCATAGGAAAGTGTAGATTGAACGGACTAAAATATTATGAATTTTGTAAATTTGTCGTAAGACCTAAAATTATAATATAGTTTTGGAGAAGTAGTATAAACGGTTCAATAGTGGTTTGTAGATCAAACAGTCAAACAAGCAAAAAAATGTTAATTTGAGTATTGGCGAAAGATTACACAGTCCAAAATATGGCAAAGTTTGGAAACGGCAATATTCATTCACTGGAACTTAGTAAAGATCTTAATTTCGAGCAAGAAAAAGTAAAGTTTAATTTAAAAATGTCTACGGTAGAGAAACCGCAAGACGCTAAGTTGCTTTGAACTGATATAATTAAATGATTTAAGCTGTTTTTCTGCTGGTGATAAAGAACTTTAGTAAAAAGATTAATTGCATAATTTTGAAGAATTTGGTGGTACCCAATTGGTCAATGCTTTTTAAAGAGAAATGATGGAACAAAATTGATTATATTGCATAAAGCAAGGCTTTGTGAATCTGAAAACGCAGTTCGGTGTATTTATAGGTATAGTCTATTACCTATATTAATAAGTTCGTGGGTGATTCAAAAAATTGCAATTCATTTGGCTGCTTTTTTAATTTCTCGGATAGTAATCGCCGTCCGATCCTGAATTCTATTTCAGAGTATTTAGAATATCATGAAGATTACTGCTAATTTTATTTATAAATCTCGAAATGGCCATTATTCCACAAATCACGATTTAATATTTTTCCTAAGTTTCGGCGGTTTCTTACGTCAGTTCAACCATTGTTAATATTTTTATCACACAATTTTATTGGAACATTTTTAGCAACTTCAACACAAAATAACCATCGCTAAAACTTTGCTTTCGGCAAAAAAATATTAAAAATCGTGGAAAAGGTTTACCAGTTTTTTTTTAAATATTTGGAGAAAACATTGATTCTAAAAATTTCAAAAATTATCCATTGATTAATTTTGGTTAAAAAATAGTTAACTGGAGGTAGTTGTGCAGCCCTGCTTGTCATATCATATTGACAAAACACGCTTTGTTATATGTATAAAAAATTTAAAATTAATGACAAATGCCTATAAGAAAACAAATCGATTTTGAAAAATGCACAAAACTCTACAAAAAGTTTCCGTCATTTTTACTCTCTTTTCTTTATATATTTGTCGGCTCGTCGTTATCACTCTACACTTAAAAGAACTAGTTCTTATGCAATACTATTTCAGAAACCTCCCGGTCCCTCACAAGGTTTTGTTGCTAGAGGTCTGCCAACATAAGAAATTAACATTTAGATAAGATGGCATTTCCAAAGCAAAAATCCTTTGCAAGCAATATTGTTTTCTACTGTCAAAGCAGGGTTTGAGGTCGTTTCTGTTCGCACATCTTAAGCGATTTTTATGAATAAATCCGCCGGTTCTGTTGGCATGTTCGCACTCGCGCAGTATATATTCCATCAGTAGATTAAAGAAGTCACACGATAAGATATCGCCCTGCCTAAAATTTTTTTTGGTATCAAATGGTTCGCAGAGGTTCTTTCCTATTTTCACGGAGCTTTGCGTACTTCTCAACGTCATCATGCAAAGTCGAACGTACTTTGCTGGAATACCTAAAGAAGACAGGTCTTTAAAGAAGCTTGACCTTATCGGTGTGTCGAAGGCTGATTTATAATCAACAAAAAGATGGTGTGTTTGGATGCCTCTTTCATGGGTCTTCTCCAGGATTTGTCGTAGTGTGAAGATCTGGTCTGTGGTGGATTTACCAGGTCTAAAGCCACACTGATAAGGTCCAATCAGTGTATCAATAAACGGCTTTAGACGTTCACAAATAATGCGGGACAGAACCTTATATGCTATGGGGAGGAGACTGATCCCGCGGTAGTTGGCGCAAGCTGCAGGGTCTCCTTTTTTAAAGATTGGACAGAGAACACTTATATTCCAATCATCGCGCATGCTTTCGTCAACCCATATACGGCACAGAAGTTGGTGCATGCACCTTACCAATTCTTCGCCTCCAGCCTTGAACAATTCAGCGGGCAGCTCATCCGCGCCTATCGACTTGTTCTTCTTCAAAATCCCGGTCATAATGTGTAAAATTCCCACATTTTTATGCAGACTCTCAATATTTATTTCCTAATGTATTATTTTTTATAACAAGAATCAATAAGAACTCAGTAGTGACTATGAGTTACATTTTTTGTTTGGATTTTCAACATCCAAACGTTAATGTGGAAGGCCTAAAGCGTAACTTTCTGTAACTTTCTACATTTAGCGAGTGAAATTTTGCAGGGCGACATACATACTTTTCGGTGAGGCTTGACCTTTTTAGCCGTGCAGCCAATTTGATTTATCTGTGTATTTTTTAGTAGGATTTTTGTGCATTTTTAAAAACATTATTAAATAACAGCTATTTGTTGGGAAAAAGTTACCCCAACGAATGCCTAAGGGTTAACGACAAGAAAACAAACAAGACAAGCCATCAGCTGTGGAAAGACACAGAGAGAGGATGATAGAGAGAATTCGGGGTAGCGGGTGCTAGGAGTCTGCAATGCAAGATGACAGCTCATTCGTCAAATCACACAAAGAAAAATTTGAACTCTTCATCAGCTTTTTGGGTCGTTCTCCGCCTTCTCCTCCGTCTGTTTGTGTCCGTTTGGCCGTTGGGCAACTTGATGTTGACGTTTCAATATTGATGCAATGTGCTTGAACCGACTGCTGTCCTGTGTGTCGCTCTCTCGCTCCCTCATCCTCTATATACAGAGATAATATATATATGTATGGATAACATATTTCATCGGCCATGTCCGTTGCCAATTCTTTGACTGACATGAAAAATAACAAAACAACAAAAGCGGACCTCTGCCAAAAAGAATGACGATGACGTTCTCTAGGAACGAAGCAACGGAACGAAGCATCGTAATCCATCGTCGAACGTCTTGGCATGTCCTGTCCTTGGACTCGCGCGCACATTGCATTCATTCTGGGCAATCTCTTCTGGTGCAGCTGTCGTTCTCAACGATGGATGGATGTTCAAAGTATGTGAAGCTTGAGCTGCCATTTCACATATGGAAGGGTATAGCCTGATGTACATATGTATGTATGTTTGGGGTATCTGATGTCTTTGAAAGTAGGCAGTGGCAGGGGTATTGAGCAGTTTTTTAAAAATTTTAGTTTTTTGTTGTAAGGGGTATTGCAAAAGAGGCGTGTGGGGTTCAATTCCTCATTCATCTCAACCATGTTTTATGCTTTATATCAGGCCTAGCCAAGGGAATTAGAATATTTCCCAGAAAAATATTTGTTTCCGACCACATAAACTATATATATTCTTCATCAGGACGTCTGTCTGTCCGCCTGCGAATAAACTAGCATGTTTTAAATGATAACTAAATGGTGCTTAGTATACACCTCAACAAAGGAACAACCAAAACAAAAATTCCATAAAAAATTACTAACAATGCTTTTGACAACAATGCTTTCTTTTTAATCAACTGACGACTTTTGACATCTAAAACAAAATTTGGGATATTTAGTCCCACGTTAAATTATTTATTTTACTTGAAACAATATTCTTTTACGCAAAATATAACTTTTCCCACTTCTCAAGCCAAAAATGCGTGTGTTTTCTGCAAGTTATTTGACGCTTCATCGACAAAACACGAAAAAATTTCTGCATGCACCGACATGTCAATTTTTTTTATATCAAAGAACATTTGTAAAAGCAGTTTTTGGGACAAATTGCGTTGCTCTTGTACACGAAATAAAAAAACAACAGTTTGTTGTAAATTTTGTATTTTAGTTAAAAGATGCACAAAACTTTTCTTATCACAAATCTTAAAACATAAATTTTTGGGTTTTTTTTGCTTTATATTGAAAAAAAGTGATATTTTGACATTTCGAAAATTTGTGGGGGGTTGTGAGCCACCCATCTAAAAGTTTAAAAATACGTGTTTTTAAGCAATTATTCTTTATTAAGTGAAAAAATATTAAAAATTTCTCATATTCTGAATTAAGAAATATCAATGAAAAGCGAAAATTGATTGACGGCTTCAGGCTTGTTTTCTTCAATATACGAGCACTTTTTGCTGTTGGCTGTTCTTTTGTTTGACTTTTTGAATGTTTTTTTTACTTCTTTGGAAAGTTTTTCCTCTGTTTTATTGCGCATCATTGCAATATTATCTTTGAAAGTCAAAACCGACTTTTTGGCAAAGTGGCTCTCAACCCTCTATATCTCATTTTTTTTGTTGACGTCACATAACCAAAAGATTATGTTTTGTATATAATTCATATTTCTATCAAAAAGGCAATTGACTACTTTTGGCATTAAAAAAAAATTCTAAATATTATTCACAAGTCAAAAATGAAAAAAAAAACATTTTTTCGAGTTCTGGTGCACAAATTTAAAGAACGTGTTGACTGATAGGTTGCTTGCCAAAAGTTGGGTAATAAGAGGCAGACACTTGACATAAACAAAAGAGTTGTAATTTTTTTTGTGGCCAATATTCGCGTGGCTCTCAACCCCCAGCGGCTCAGAACCCCCCATTCTCCAAAATTTTATAAATTTTTCTATGGTTTCCAAATCGCGAAAGTAAGTAAACTAAAATCAATTGCCGCAAAAAGGACGATTTCTTCTTCATATTTTTCTCAAAATTTGGTCCTGTGTCCAGGAATTTACTGTACTAAGCTGTAAATGGGAAATCCAATAGTTCCAGAGTTATGGCCCTTTATCAAAAAAAAAATCCTTCGTGCGGAACATCGTTGCACAAATGTATGAACGTATCTTTGATCTGTGAGTCCATATGTTTATATTCCACTGGTTAAAGGGCCTAATAAGATGTTCCGCACAAAGAATATATTGAAGTAAAATTTGATGCTTGCTGGCTCGGCATCCGTCTTCAGGGACACTACAAAGAACAATTCACCAATTATAACAAAACATTTGTAACAAAATCTTGGACATTTTTAACATACATTATTTGACACGTCTGTACCGCCTTACGTGGAGTTTAATACTAAGCTAATGTCTGTTGAGTAGATGTCTGTAAATGTGCGCGCAGTTATCGGTGTCTGCTTTAAAGTTCATTCTTTTTTCTGTAGTTGTATTTATTATTGAAGTAATTGATATTTTAATTTATAAAATAAAACATTTTCAATTAATTTGTAATTTTATTATATTAGGGGAGAGTCTCCGGTTGTGGACATAGTTGCGTTTTTCACTTATAACTTTTTTTCACGCCAACGTTATGCGGTGATATAAACATCATTGTAAAGCTAGAGACTCTAGCTAACTTTCCTCTGAAGTAACCTATTGTTTTAGACAAACGGGAAAAAGTTTGCAGCCATGTATATGAAGTGATGATTTTTGGCCAAAATTTTTTTTGTACCCGGTTGTGGACACCCTTCTAAAATCGCTAGAAATGGAAAAATATGAAGTAAAATGGCCATGAATTGATGAAAAAAGAACGTTTATTTATTTTAGAAGCCTTCAGTGGCAAAATAAGAAAAATGATTCCGAAATGCAATGGATCGAATTTGCAGCGGTCAGTTTTTTTTGGCAAGAGCGCCAAACAAATCAAACAGAAGTCGACATCTTCGTCTTCTTCCTATGAAGACGCCTTCTTCTTGGCACCGCGTTTGGCCGACGGCTTGGCTGGTGGTGTTGCCTGTCGTTTTCCTGGCCGGCTACGTTTCTGGGGGGGTATTCTTCTAGTGCGACACAGAATCACGCTTGGCTGCGCTCTCAGCTAAATTTTTTGCCTTCTCGCGCAAAACCTCGACACACCTCTTCTTTTCGCCCAATATTGGGATCGGCGAAAACGATGTTACGACGCTGATTGTCTTCATCAAGATCAGCTTCTGTGGAGATTTCTTCTGCACTTCGTTCGACAGCCTCAATGAAGTCAGCTTCGGAGAAAGCATCAGGGTCAAACGGACCAATACCGGAAAAATATTTTACGCTTCTTGTGAGAAAGGTTAAAAAAACACACCATGCTTGATGGAGTTCGTTGGTTGCAATCTCGAACGAATTCCAACAACACCGAATCAACAACGGACGAAACATCTGCAAAATTTGCTCTGAATTTCTCCAAATACCGGATCAAAGTTGTTTGAGGAAGCCCATATTCCTTGGATGTAGCTTTGGCGGCCTTCTTATCGATGAGGCATTGCTTATTGGCATCGACCAGCCCGTTAAAATTGATATTTGTTGAATCGGACGATTTTTTTGGTGTTGAAATGGCTAGAAATCCACAAAAATTCACAAAAATGCTGTAAATGCATAAACAACGATTTTTGACATAACGATACGGCCAAACACACGCTTTAAACACTTAAAACGAGGGTGTCCACAACCGGTGCAAAAGTGTGTCCATTCTTGGAAATGGTAGCCATTTTTATTTTGTTCAGCAAATTTTCACGACACAAACATTTCACTGAAACTTGATATCACATCACAAAGTACACTTAATGCACTAAATAAAAAAGTATAGTACTCACCTCTTTTCAATGTTTTGCTTCGATTTAACGCAATGTGGAAATTGAAAAAAATAGAAACTCGGAAAAATTTTCACGATTTTTTTTTATTTGCTCCCAGCAAGAAACCAATTGCGTGTTTACACTTCGGTATTGGCTCAGATTATGTGCACTGTCAAACTACAAGTTTGACATTACTCAGTTTGGTGTTATCTGTTACCTGTCAAAAAATAGACTGGGGTGTCCACATCCGGATTATTATTTTTTATAGAAATTAATTTCTAACTTTTAAATATAAATTATAAATTAATTGATTTTTCGAAATTTTTATTTCAAAATAACTAATAATTTCGGTCCCTGATTCAGATTTTATGCATTCACGATGTAAAGAAATCACAAAGGTGTAAAATAAATGATTTAAACCTTTTACAGATCTAACAATTGCAAGCCTTAAACCTTTGGTAAACACGAAGCTGTGTGATATTTAAGGGTCACGGAGTGTTTCTTAAATTAACATTTGCTTGCTTTTAAAAATGTTAACTAATATTCAAATTACACCTTATACACAAATCAAGTTCACTCTGTCTTAATGATCTTTAAAACCATTCAGACTGTCACTCTCGCTGCAGCAGTATCAGGTCTCCAGTCCGAATTAGTCACTTAACTTGGAAACGATCATCCAACAGGCATTTGGTCAAACCTTTACGAGAATGCGAGTGTGGGTGAGGTGGCTATGAAATCGCTTTGATTGATTGCCATTCCCGATTTGATGATGACGACGGTGACGACGATAGAGGGGCCACACGCTTGTTAACTCTGTCAGTGTTAAGTTTAAAAATATAAAACCCAAGCGCGATAAGGCGAAACGGTGCCATGCCACAGCCCAAAGTCATAAATTCGAGCGCGAAAAGAAATTCCTGAGTGCAAAAAAAAAAGTATTTTGATGTGGCTGGCAAGTGTCAAACATTGGCCATCAGAGTGAGACTTATCATTCGCTCATAAAAATGTCAAAACTATCACACTGACAGTGACTGATGACGGCGACAACAAGGAGCAAGAGGATGCGAAGTTGGAGGTGACATACGCTTGGGTTTCATGGCAGCAGGATGCCAATGTTAAATGCTTTTTTGCCGCTCGCCCCGGCGCCGTCTCCTCCACACTTGTCACACATTCACAGAGCCATCATGTTGAGTGATTTCATTTCTTCAATTTCTGCGTTTTTTTATCGAGCTGCATTCAGCTATCCATCAACTGAGTGAGTGAACGAGTCGGGGAGTGGCTCTCGAAGTCATCATCGGCATCAGCATAAACCATGAACATCTCAACTTGATTCATGGCTTGGTTTGAATTTTGATTGACAATATCGCAAGCATTTAAAGTGTCTGTTTCCGCTAGAAATTTTTACTTTTGCCTTCTGCTTCCTGTGACAGGAGACTTTTAGCATTTGCAGAGAAGTGATTTTTACATCATTTGTCATTCGACAGATGAGCGTTTGATTGACTTTATAGACTGAGGAGACGTGTTGAGGTCTACTAAATATATCGATTACCCGAGCGCCCATCACAACAACTCAATTAGCGATAAGATCGGCTGCAATATCAATTTCAGTTTGACATTGATTGAATTAATTTATGAGCTATTCTCAATGAGTTGGCTTATTTATGACGTTACCGATGCCCATTCGAAATCAGAGCGATTTGAGTGATTACCTGTTTGCCCAATTTGAGATTTATGCTTGGACATAAACGGAAATTCTGAACAGAAGTTGACAGTTTTTGAAAAATTTACAGCCCATGTTGCTGTGGTCACAAAACAAATCAATTCAAACTTTTTACTGATAAGAACTTGAGTTAAGCTTCACCACATTTTAAGGGCTACATTTGACATATTATTTGGCAATTAATGGGGGTAAACCCAAATCTATAAGTTAACCCAGATTAATAGTTGAGAAGAGATATTAATTCCTCGGGAAGGGAGTACCTTGATAGTTCTTACAAAAATAAGAAAATGGTGAGAAACAAAACAAATTTTCTATTTCTGAAGGTTGTTGTAGCTTTAGAAATATTTTCTACATATGTATTGTTGTCTACGCGGCCGTAAGCGTGCTCTGGCTCTTCTAGTTTCTGCGAGCTTGTAGACTTGTCTGTTGATACTGATCACATACTACATAATTATAAATCAAAAATATATTTTAAAGAAATTCTTGCATTTTTTTTTGATACACCACAGCAAGCGTTGTGGCCGAAGTCATTCGACTCCAATCGATCATATAACAATAAATCGGCTCCAGGCTTTAGTGTAGTTTTCCCGAAGAAGAGAGGCTAAAAAGTAGGTGTCTCTCTATCTAAGGGACACTGTTCGACACCTAATACATGACAGTCTTGTAGTCTTCCTTTTTGCTATGTTTTAAACTGGAATAGCTTGTCGAATTATAATAATTTCATGGCGAAGGTTTTAGATTGTCATGAAGATGGTTAAATAGACATTTTAATATGAAGTGTAGATCATACGAACCAGGAAGAAGATTTGATGGTTTGCAATCGAAGACGGGTTATAGGAGGTGTGTGAAAAATATAAGAAATTTGCAAAAAATTCGTATATGAGTTCTGAATGACAGGAAGACAGGTTAGTGGGAGATGTTGATCGAAATTACTAAATCGTTTTTAAAACGTGAATTTTTTACTACAATAAAGGACTTTCGAACTTATCTTACTATTGAAATCTTTAGCTCTTGATTCAAGCAAAAAATACTTATATTTCATTAAGCGTTTTTTCTAATTTATTTTAGTCCATTGTAATCAAGTCAACTTCTTACAATAGCAGTACATTTTGATTTCTGCATCATTTACACAATCCGATTGATTCTCATATTGGTTGATTCTGATTAGGGGACCACTTAAGGTAACCACTTGACCAAATCGTGCGGTACCCTCGAACTGACCAGCACCCGGCATAGTAATCACCTGGACACGTATCTCGTATACTGCTTGACCCTTTCCACGACTGATAAAATAGCCCGCTTGCACTTCCAGCAAGCGCAATTGTTGACATTTCCGAAATCGCAGAATCCGTTCGTTAATCTTCTCCACCACCAGGCGAGCAGCTTGTCTAACCAGGCCATCATGCAAGGACAATTTAATCAGCTTGTGACAGAGACAATAGTCGTCGGGTATGTGGGCCACATTGCATCCGCGATGATTTGGTATGGGAAGAAACAAGCTGATACCACGAGGAGGTAGAAAACCGTATTCCGCCAGAGCAAGCGTGCGATTTTGCACCTGAGCCTGGTCCAGTTGCTTGAGTTGTAACAGGTCCTTCAGGGTAACATGAAGATCATAAGTTGTGACCAGGCTGTGCTGATTATTATGCAGATTAGTAAATGCCAAGGGATATTTCTGCTGCAACCATTTGGGGTACAGAGCGATCAGTAGCGGCTGTGATGCCTCCTGCATCCCCTGATAGGTCTCACGGAATTTACCGAAACGCATGCCTTGATCGGACATGAAGAGTATTAAGGTATGCTCAAGTATTTGCTGCTGCTGAAAGTGTTGCAATAGCTTCAGATATACCTGGTCCACACTCCGAGCATGGCTGAGATAGTCCTTCAGCCCTTCATTTTGCCAAAAGAAGGAGAAGACTCCGTCTTGTTGCAGGTACGGTACCAGCTTGTAGATGAACTCGAACAATATTTCCTCAAACCTGCGTCCAGCGCTGCATTGAATGTGTGGATACTTGTCCAAGCTGTAACGTGTGTACTTATCCATCTCCCTTATAAGGGAACCCAAATAAAAATCTGTGGGTTGCTTTTTGAAACCCAGTTTGCCATAATTAAAGATGCCGTCTGTGATGGAGTCCTCTCCATAGCAGGTGGTATAGTTAGTCCTCTTAAAATCCTTCCAGAGCAGGGGACACAGATCGTAATTCATTCTATTCTCACAACACAGTTTCCCGAATTCATTCGAACTTAAGCCACTCAGGAGCGGTACCAGATTGTCATAAGAGTTATGACCCACGCTGTTATAACCCCAGAACTCTACATGTGGCAGGGTTTCCACAAAGGCAGCCACTTGAGGGAAGCTGCGTAGATAGTGCATGTGAGACACAGAATCCAAGCCTAAGATCATGACCGACAAGCGCGAAGGTTTCTTCTTTTCATTTGGTGGAGGTATAAAGAACAGCACATCATGATAGATGATCTTCTTGGCACCATGCCTGCATTTGATGCGCACCACCTGAACACCGCCCTCCACTTCCATAGCCTGTAAGCTTAAGCTGAACTTCTTGGGCGGGGATAACTTGTTCTCTTCATCAGAAATCCGTTTGACTCTCATATAAAAACACTCCACTTCATCCAGGCTTGTCAAAGCAAACGTCTGCATAATCTCCAGGCCGCTTAAGGCTAGAACCAAATAGTTTTTACCCTTCAGAGTCTCGGCTCGCATTAACTGGGGCATGGGACAAGCCCCGGCTGATTCTCCAGGCTTCAGGTAAGGCAGCATCATCGGCGAAAGCGGTTCCAGTTTATGGATCTGGCATCCCGAGGTATTCACAAAATAACCTGCTTTCACTTCAACTTCGTCCTTGTGCTCCAGTATGAACACCATGTTGAAATACATGATTAGGCACAGGACTATGAGTACCAAGAAGAGGCGTCGAAAGTGTTTATTACCGAGTTTACAAAACGAGAGGACTTTCATTTTTGCTTTTTATTTTTGAAAACAAGTTTAAAATTAAAAACTTGACATGCTATGATCAGCCGCCATAGCTCTCCTCGGGACGACTGCGCTCCACACTGTGATCTGTGCCAAAGGCATGCAGTATATCAAACTCACTGGCCACCGCAAATATGAGAAAAACTCCATACATAGCTATGCCCATTAGAGCGCCAGTACGTCGCATCATGAAATTGGTGGTTAGGCCGTAAATCAGCAAAGCAAATAAATGTATGATCAACAAAGTTGAGCAATTCTCACCGATTGTACCCACAGTGGCCTGTCCAACAAAAATTCTTATACATGAAATTATACAAAATGGTCAACACTCACCTCAACTTGATTCGTCGTTGATGCGATAGCTTTATAGAGCAAAGGTAAGCCAATGAAGCAACAAATGCCTGAAAAATATAAACACATTTTACATTTGAGTGTCAAATTACTGAAAAACACTAAAAAGTAGTAAAAAAAAACCGAGGATTAGCTGCCGTTTTCTCTTCAGCAAATTTGTTGGGTTTGGTTTGTCATACAAAAGATTTCTTTGTAGCAAGTCGAAAAAATCACAACTTCATACTTAAATCAAATAAGAGTGTTACAGTAGAGTGCTCCGACTGCAAAATACCCACTACCATGTTATGTGGTTCATAAGTTAATATTGTATTGAGAAAATAATAAAAAATATATTATTCTCTGACCTAATATATTTTCATTCGTCTTGAAATGTTTCTCATAATTTTTAAAAGGCCTGATTCTTACTTTAAAATTTATTTAAATAAATGGGTCGGCGCTCTTGCTAACCGGATTTTATTATTATTTACAGAGTAGATAGATACTGACAGTTTCTCCCGGTTCAATGAAGAAAATCACATCTGAAGCAAAATTTATCTGGGTATGACATTCACATACATACACTGAGAAAAACATCATAAATTTTCATACATGAAATTTCAGCGCGTTTTTAAAAATCCCAAGGCCTTCATTTCAAGATCGTTTTGAACATGTTAAGCACGATTTGGGTTTTTTTAAGAACTTTAAGAGCTCACAATAAGCATGATCTAAACTTTTTTAGTTAGCTTAAAGTAAAATGATATTAAACTAAAACAATTTTTTCAATTTTGAATTTATGAACGAAAAAAACTTAAATTAAAATGTTTGTTTTTCTTAAACCAAGAATTTTTTTTTAATTTTTTTTTTTTGTTTTTGGAAATTCAGAACGATTTGTACTTAAACTACGAAGAGCAAATCGTGCATACCTAATTCAAGACCGAAACAGAATAAAATTTAGATCTTTTTTTAAGACCGAATCGTTCAGATTATTTTTAAGGGGAACCTGCAACAATTTGTGCCTGTATCTCGAATAGTCTGTAAGATCGATCGGACGGACATACGGACGGACGGACTGACGGACGGGCGAACATACGGACATGGTTAAATCGACTAGGCTGTTGATGCCGATCAAGAATATACATATATACTTTATAGGGTCGGAGGTGCTTCCCTCAAACTGTTACGTACACAACTAAAATCCCCTTTTACCATTTTAAATGCGTAAAACTCATATAGTCTGTGACCCTCAATCCCGTCCTGATCCCTTCAAACAATATTCTGTTTAATCCTGTTCTGATCCCGTCCCGTCCGATCCCGAGCCTATCGCTACTTGGAATATACCAACTTCATTTGATTGATCCTCCATACACAAGCATGTTCCCAATTCGACTTCCACGTAGCTTGTGCTCAATTTTCGATCGTTTTGTCTGGACTATTGTATCTAGTGCCAGGTTTGCTTGGACCGGTGGTTTGCAAAAAGTAAAAAGAGAGCAGTTTTATTCGGAATAGCGTTCGACTTAATAGTTATGGCCTCTTAAGCGTGTAAAACTTCCACCTAAACTCGAAAATGTGAATATGTTTGGTGATGCAAAAAAATTTCAAATATTTTGAATTACATCAAGAAAACAAGAGAGAAAATCAGTCGATCCCGACTATAATAGACTCTGTACTTCCTAAAGTTTGTATACATCCGATCCAATTGAAGTTATGAAGCTTACGAGAAATGGCTTTGTGAATCCCTATCAGAAGCTGAAAACTTTAAAAATAAATAATGAAAATGGTAGCTTATAAGACAAAACCCAGACAGTATTCAGTATTTTCATACTACTACTACACACACTCAATCCACATCTTTTCAGAATTTTTCCGTCTTGACTCCATCAACTTTTTTGGGAGTTCAAAAACTTGTCACATTGATATTAAGAATGAGATTTAAAAATTAGATTTAATAATGAAAATAATAATGACTGACTGATTGATTCTCGTTTGATAAATTCGGCAAGCGTTCATCTCTATTTACAAGATATTCTAAATAACAAGCAATATAAATGATCCAACTTACTTAAAAGAGGCAAACCGAAGCACGCAAAGAAGGCCATTCGCGGAAATCCCCGACGTGCAATTCCCACATTAGTCAATAAATCCACCAACCCGGTGCCCCAAGTGAATAGCGTGCAGCCTATAAACGTATTACTGCGATGTAATATCAAACCCAATGTTTCCATTGTGGCAACTAATTCTTTCGAGGCCACATACAGAACGAAAGTGCTGCCCATAATGTTTAATATAATCATATAGACGTACCATTCCGGTATGGTATCAGTGCGTGAGTTCCGAAAGGCACAAATGGCTACGGGTATGCATGCGATCGAGACCAGGACACAGATGGGTATGTAATAAAACGTAAACCTTAGTTGAACTGCAGAGGAATAGGCAGAGCTTAAAACAAGGAAGAACTTCTCTCCACTCACATACAATAGGCATAGCTAACTACCGTGGGTGTGAGCACACATTGCAGACAGCACAGCAGCTTGGACCAGGAATGTTCCTCCAGATTGATTTGAGGTATCAATAAAGTCAGCCCTATCAAAGGCACCACCTTGACCAGGGCCCACACTTTAAGCACATGCGAGGACTTGGCAAACATTTCCCTATCCAAAGTGTCGAGAGTCTTGAAGAACTGACCGAAGAGATTCTTATTGCGCGTTTGATACTGAAACGCAAGGGGGATATTCCACATCGACTTGTTGTAAGCAAAGGAAAAGGTTCGGCGGTCGTACTCCCTCAATTGGGCGTGCAAGTCGTCGGCAGATATATGACTCTGCATGCGTGCCTGTAAAGCTTCAGGAGATTTTAGTAGCCAAGTAACTTCCCCACACACTTACTTTTTCTTTGGCGCAATAGAAGATACTGATCGAAAATAACTAGTACTAGGTATACCAAATAAACCGAGACTATGGAAAGCGCTCTCAGTACACTGATGTTACCATTGCTGACCTTAATGCTGTACTCCACATATATCGAATAGAACAACAGGAATCCCACTTCTCGGATAAAGTAGTAGGGCTCACTGGAAAACGGACAGAACCACATCACAAACGACGACATAAACATGGCGATAAACAGGTTCTCCGACATGCCGTCCGTGTAAATATGCCGCGACTCGGAATCTACTCCCACGAGGGTAAAGAAAAAGTCGGCTACGGCATTACCCATGGCCAATACGGTGACCCCAGCCACATACTCGTTCAGTTTTAACACTTTGGGTAGTTCGGTTAAGGCCGGAACGAAGCTGCAGACCAAATGCGTGAAAATGCCGTTTAATCTCTCAACACACTCACAATTTGTTCGTGGTCACCATCACCGTCCAGAACTGAAACAAACCAATCCCAACCAATATGCCGATGCCCACAATGCGAAACACGTCATGGGGATCGAAAAGGCAATAGAAAATGGCTGTGTACTCAACGATGTAGGCCGACTTGTAACAAGGTCCGGTTCGGGCATACGCGCATCGTTCACTTTGCGGCAAGATGTTTACCTTGCTGCAGGTATCCTAGAGATAAAAGTTGTTATACATGAGGATAAATTAAATGACCCGGCTTACGGGAACCACTGGCTTCGCAAAGTTTAGATGCGCCTCGCAATGCGGTGAGGATTGGTTTGTGGTATTAAAGTTCTCAAACAGCTGGAAGTTCATTTTGATCAATCACTTGCTGGTTAAAAATTCACAACTTTGTCTCTGTTTAACATGTTATCAAGGGCTGACTGGATTAATTCTAAACCGAATTTTTGACCCAGACAACTGATTATACAAAATCTTTCGTAAGACAGAGACTCACTGTAGAGCCAAAAACAAAACAAATCTACAAACTGGAATTTTAAACACGAAAATAATTAAGAGTTTAACTCAAACCAGGAAAAATCAAGTAATAAAGTTGGTACTTAATCGTAAAACTCCTGATATAAAATTAACATGCATATCGTGTTGAAATGTGACAGCAAAAAATTCTGCTGATGGAATAACCGGAAGGCCTTTAAAACAGTACAGTACATACAAACCATTTACTATCCAAGGATCATACATTTTTGTTGATTATTGAATTATAATCAACCGCTTTAACTAAATCAAAACTGGCCGATATTACTTATTGTTGGGAAATAGCGCACCGCGACCAATGCTGATCTATTGTGCCTCTATATGGTGTTTACAACTTTCCTAGCAGTCCTTTTTCCTGTACAAAGGTCAGGATTTTCGTGAGTTTTAGGGTACTGATATTCTTTGTCTTCTTCTTTTTCCCCGATGGGAGATGGATTGAATAGTCCTTAAATCGTATAACCTAAGATTATTTTGAAGATTTGATGGATGGCAATAAAGACGGGTTAATAGGAGCTGTAGATGAACGGCCAAAGATTATTTTGAAGACCTTAATAGACGGCAATAGTAGACGCGTAAGTATAGGAAGTGTAAGCCGTTGTGTCAGAACTTATTATTTGAGCTTGAGCTCATATGGAAATATGTATTTCAAAACAGTTTGATGGCATATCTTTTAGCCGTTCTTAAATCAAACTTGTTCGTATATCACTCAGCTTCTGTTATTCAATTGATACAGTTGATTTTCAAGCTGAAACATAATTGCAAAAGAAACGAGAGCGTAAGTTAAAGTCGATATACCCGTTATTCATGAAAAATATGTTTAACAGTGTTCCTGCGTTCCTTAGGGTGAACATCCGAAAAGTATGCAACATTTTTTAACTCGGCTATTAATCACTTTTTTGCTCATAACTTGAGAACCGCTCATCCGATCTTTATCATTTCTTCGGCAAATCAATACATATCATCTATCTTCAAAACTGCGGGAGATATGACGTTTTTTCCAAATTCCGGGGGTGGAAGGGGGCGTGGCAAAAATTTAAAATTAACTTGATCTGCCTGCAAGTATAAGAAGCATTTGTTCCATACATGTCAAACCTCTATCTCTTACCATTTTTGAAATCTAGGTGTTCATACAGACAGAAGGAGAAACTTTTGTCGAGCCGAAGTTAGCTTCCCTCTACTGTATAGTTGAGTGCGTTACAGTTTGTAGGGTTTTAGCGTATTTTTTATTTGTCTATAAATGGGTTTACTGGGGCGTTACGACGGTTCTTAAGAGATGGGAGATCAATTAAGAGTAATCTCAGTTGAGGCCGCGGAGGGCAAAAATTAAAAACTGTTTTTAAACCGATTTAAGTTGGTCTTGATATTTTTGGTAATGCGGTGACCAAACACATGACCCATATTCAAGTATTGGTCGTTCCAGTGAGACCTATAAATGTTTAGTCAGATACGGATCGTTAAATTCCTTGGCCCATCTTTCGATAAACCCAAGAACACCCATAGATTTGTTAGAGATGACAGAAATATAATTATTAAAACTTAATTTAGGGACAAAGCGTATGCCTAAGTCGTCAACCACGTACATACATCTACACTTTTCAGCGATTAGTGGGAGGCAATTAACCGAACACCATGTATGTAGAGAATTTAAGTCCAATTGAAGAAGAAGAGGAAACATCGGTTCGTTATAAGACAAGCAGAGTGTTAGTTCATCGGCATACATCAAGGATTGTGAGTGAAGCATGTTATGATGTGTTCTATGTTAATTACGGAACGTGCAAGAAATCAATTTTCTTTTATATTTTCGGTCATTATATTCAAAGTTTGAATTTCTAACTATTTCTAACTATTTTCTACGAGATTATTGGCAATTCAATTATCTTTTGAAGTAAGACATGGCTGGTTTAAAATTTAAGTGCCCCTACCGAAAATAAACAACAAGGCCAAGCTAACTTCATCAGTATCTAAGTTTAAAGAAATTTTCCTTCGGAAATCTTTTTAAAAACATATCCAATTAACAATCGCAGTATAATGGAACGATAAAACTGAAAACAATTTGACCAAAATGGGCAAATCTGTGTGCAAGCATATAATATGTATTACACGTAAACATTGAAAACAAAAATAGTGTTTCCCTCTAAGTCCCATTTTCCGACCGATGGTGACTGAGGCAACCATAAGATATAGTCATCCGATTTTGACTCAACTTTGCATGAAAGCATGAAAGCATTTGAAAGCATATTATAATAATAATGGCTTATTTTGGAGCTAATAAACATAAAAGTTTATCAGACTAAAGCTAAGTTCACACAGGCAAATAATTTGACAAATTTTTATGAAAATTTGGTTAAATTATCCAATTGGCGAACTTTTCGGCCGTATTTGATCAAATTATTAGTGAATAGAACCATAGTTAATGATTTAAGTCCTGCAAAATCTGCAATCATGGCTATTTATCAAAATTTCCCAAAAATTTGTCAAATTACACTGTGACACATTTTCGAGCTCAAAAAAGTTGATACGGTCGAGACCAAATAATTCTGAAAGGGTGTGATGGTAGTATAAAAACGCTGCATGGGTTTGGTCTGATTAGCTGCCGTTTTCTTTTTATTGACCTTTGAACTTTTCAGCTTCAGTGTAGGATTAATGATTTCATATTTCGTAAGCTATATTGAATTTTGCTTTTATGTCTTTAGCAAAGTTGTTGCTCTTGGCTTGGCCTACAAAACATTTCTTAGTAGCAAATCAAAAAAATTACGTCTTGGTACTTAAAATTACAAAAGATGTTCAAAAAAATCAATTTTTCACAACTTTTTCAGTTTTTCAACTTTTTCCTGAAATCCGTTACAAATTTGGAGAAGTAATGTAGGTAAAAGTTGTTGCTTAGACCAAAATAAACAAACCGTTAGTACGAACACACTTCATTTAAGTACTCTTTGATATAGTAAAAAGACCAAAAGCATGAAAAACTGTCAAAAAATTCGAAAAAAAACAAACTTTATCGGTAAAAAAGTAAATAAATTAAATTTCTTTAGCTACATTTTTTAAGTTTTTTTTTTGGCAATTTTATTGATTTAATACAAAACAATCGAAATTTTTGATGGTGTCAGCCAATTTCTATCAAAAACTGTACTTTTTCGAGTTTTGGTAGAAATTATTCATCTTTCAGGGTCTTTAACTATATGAAGGACCATTCGAATGAAGTTGGTATGTTCTAACCGATTGTTTACGTTAGTCTATGCTACTTTTTTGTCCTTCATTGCTTGGTCAAATTCGTTATAGTTTTCAAGAAAAAGTTGAAAAACAGTACAAAATGAGGGGAAAACATGATGAATTTACGACATTTTTGCAATTTTGAGTTTAAAGATGTGACTATTTTGACTTGTTACCTAGAAATGTTTTGTAAATTATGTCAAGAGCAACAACTTCTTTTCAGACGTCAAGGCGAAATTCCAAATAGTTTACGAGATAGGGAGTTACAAGTCCCAATCATATGCTTAAAACTTCAAAGTGCTATAAAAAGAAATCGGCAGCTAACCAGACCAAACCCAGGGAAGGTTTTTGTACTACTATCATACCCTTTCAGAATTTTTTGGTCTCGACCGTATCAACTTTTTAGTGTTGCACAGTGTTATTTGCCTGTGTGAACTTAGCTTAAGACCCATTTCTAAGCGTTGCAAGTTTTAGGGCAAAATTATAATAGCCTTAAGTATTAATAAAACTCATTATGCCATGAATAAATTTTTTAAATTAATTTTTGAGATCACGCGTCCACAATACTTTTAAAAATAGTTTAAGTAGAAAACGACTTTTTCCGCTGGCTCTTAAGAGCAACGTTTGTCGATTTGCGAAATTCAGACCAAAAATCAGCTCGATTTGCGACAATGAAATTCGCTTTAGGATTTGGAAACAGGCCTGTCGTTTTGTTGCGTATGCCGATTACTCATAAGATTAGGGTTTTAATTCGTCATACTTCTACAAACTGATAATAGTTTAAGTAAAGAGAATGATTTAAACATTGCTCAATTTGTGATTTTTATCTGCATTTGCCTTATAGAAAAACCATACTTGCACATGCCACATCAAGGATTTAATTGTTTTGTTTTGGGTGGCCGGATTATTTTCGCCCCATTGTTGACACTTTTTCAATTCAATGTGACAACTGGAAAAACTTCAAAAATTCAGTGGCAATTGGCATCTGCGACTGTTCATGGCTTAATTTATATATCCAACAACAACTACAAAAAAAAATGAAATGAAATAAAAGAAACAGTCACGCACTTCTGCCATGCGGATTGGCAACTGGCAGCCAGTGATTTGGGAGAGGGGGTCGGGGTCGATCACGTCCTGAACGCATTTCAATTTACTCGCCCGGCCGCTGTCAACGGAGGTCGAGCCTGGACCGACCTGACCTGACAATCGCCAACAATCAGTGAGAAATGCATTCATTTTAGGACATTTTGCATTAATTGAAAGCGAGTTGCACTGCAAATGGTTTTTAATTATTTTTTAAATTTATAATTTTGGTTTCGGCCCACAAAGGAGGAGGGGGCGGGTTGCGTGTGTAAAAATGAATAAATTGCAAATGGTCTTTGGGCCATATATTTTAATTTTAATTCAATTGCATGTCGGTCATCTCAGTGGACTTGGACAGCTTACTCACAGTTTGACGCACATTAAACCACAGAGATCCGTTGCCTTGATCTTTGATTGATCAGATTTACATAATTCGTTCCAGTTTTAGTAAATGTGAACATCATAAAATTTGAAATCAACACACACACATTTATAGCTTCACAATCTGAAATTATAACCCACATTAAAAAAATCCCGACAAAAATCATAAATTTAAATCCATTTGATGACAATAAGTCGAAAGCGGGCAATCGGGTATTACAACGACAACAAGAACCACAGCAAAGGCCGAGCCCGAGTGCCATAAACCATTTGACACTTATCAGTTCGTCAAATTGAAATGAAACAGAAACTAAAACTGAGAATGGGAACCAACTGAAGGGTGTTGATAACTAAGACGCTTTAAAAACACTTCTCCGAAAGCTACAAATGTTTTTACTGCAGCTTCTGCTATCTGTTTGAAGCGACATCATTTGTAAGGGGCTTCGGCAATAGGTGGGGGGTCCTAACTTTAATGACTCGGGGTGTTCATCATTTTTTGTAAAAATGCAAAATATTCATTGAAAAACTTTCAAGTAATTTATGGGTTCAACGCTCCTTTCTTTTAACAGGAAGCTTAAGAATACAGTGAATTAAGTAGAAGCGGTGTTATTTAAGGTTCTCTTGCGGCAAATTTTATTTCCATATTTAAGTTTAATTTGTTATTAACAACATTTGAAACAGTCTCGGTTTCGATTCTGATTCGGCGTTTTCGGTTCCCAGAATATCGGTTTACGGATACCGGCAGGCGCGCACTAAGAAAGAAAGTTTGGAAAATTTGTCCGCGAAGTGGGTGAAAACGCCTAAGAAAAGTTTGTCTAAGCCACATTAAAACGAGAGCGTAAGTTAAAGACGGCTCTAACCGACTTTGATATACCTGTTACTCATGAAAAAACATGTTTAACAGTGTTCCTGCGTTCCTGAGGGTATCCGAAAAGTATGCAACATTTTTTTAACTCGGCTATATATTACCTGATCTTGCTGTAAATTTCAGGGATTATAGTTATTGCTAATATAAATGTAAGTTATAAATAGAGAAGACTACATGTCAATTTTGGTAGCTCTAGCTCTTATAGTCTCCGAGATCTAGGTGTTCATACAGACAGACGGACGGACGGACGGACAGACGGACAGTCGGACAAGTCTATATCGACTCGGCGGTTGATGCTGATCAAGAATATATACTTCGGAAATGATTCCTTCTGCCTGTTACATACATTTGCACGACTTTAGTATACCCTTTTACTTTACGAGTAACGGGTATAAAATTAACTGAGGCGCTCAGGCAATATTGTAAACCAAGTTATTTTGCTAAGAACGCGCGAGAGAGTGAGAGAGGGAACGACTCACACTCACACAAATTAGGTATGTGTTGTATGTATTTGTTTTGGCTCTCTGAGACAGATGATACCCTCTAGTACGGCTGGGGTCAGTCGGTCTATATACGTCAACCCAGCGTTGCTCTTTGTACGGTGATGAGTCGTGACGCCTGTCAAAATTGTTAGAGAGAGAGAGAGGTGTACGCTCTAAATTTCTTCCGTGAGAGAGCGTGTGCAAAGAATAGAAAAGGATTTGAAACAAAGGTATTTCAATCCTCAAACACCATATCCACAATATATTTCACAACATGCAAGTGGAATCCATTGCAATGCGCACTAATTATTAAAATTTATGATGAAGAGTACGTAATGTGAAATATTTATATTATACATTGCCGTCAAGAGAGAAGCATCTCTTCTGGGTTGAAGGAGCCTCGCTTATGTCGCTCCATGCATGACATTGGGTCGAAAGAGCGTTCCTTATGTTGCTTCTCTGCATGGCATTGGGGCGAACGAGCGTCGTTTACGTAGCTTCTCTGCATGGCATTGCGTCAACCTAGCGTGCCTGGAGAGTCGTTAACGTATTGAAATACGTCAGTCGAGCTCTTTGTGAGGGAAATAAGCATGCGTCGACGACAGTCACAATATCGTCTACGGAACGTTGATATAGCGTCGGTCGGCCGTACTAGAGTGTAGCTAATGTGAGATACATGTGTGAGAAAGAAATAGCAATTCACTAGAGAGGATAGGGAGTACACACGGAACCAAATGATAGGGCGTGGGGTGGAGAAGAATGAGGCGGGGACGGGAGTTAGTGGACAGCACTGGATGAGGGAGGGAGGAGAGGAATGAGACGGGACGGGAAAGAGTGGAGAACGCAGACAGAAGGAGAGAGCAAGGGTTCGTATTTATTGGTTCAACAAATCGGGGCTTATGTCGAAGTTTTATTTAAAAATATTATCCCTTCAATTTTTGGGAAAGATTAAGAAATCTATACGTTCCCAATTATGGGCCAGCAGTGCTGATGCTGCTGGGTGATCCACAATCACACACTTATAGAGTACTCAAGTGTGAGAATTTTAGGTATTTTTACCATTCCACATTTAATTGTAAAGCGAATTTTTAATTTTAGCCCTCATGCCGAATATTTTTCATTCAAAAAGAAAATAATTAAAATTATATGGATATTGAATTAATAATGCTGCCCGCAACTTTCGGCGATTACAATAGCGTTTCGTTATTTAGCATATCGATGCTTTGAAACGCAAAATTAATTAAAATTGACCAACATGAAAAAAAAACATGGAATTGTAATAGAAAAATGCCCAAAAAATCCATGTAAATAAATTACATAGACATTTTCCATAACAATTGATGATCCCGTTTGGCGATAAAAATCATGCATAATGCTTTTGCTAATAAATAAGGAAATAACCAAATACAATTCGCAAATACTTTTGTGTCATGCATTCTACATAAATAATGAGCACAACTGTACCGACAACATGTTTGTGCATGTTAGTGTGAGTCGCTCGCTCTCCCGCTCTCTCCCCGTTTGAATTATAAAATCTAATCACCTTTGTTTAAAATTTAATGAACGCAATAATTTCAGAGGATTTGCAGCCGCAGTTTGGTAATTGGCGACAGCCGACAACACGCTGAGAGAGGGAGAGGGGCGGCGTGTATAGGGCAGAGGGAGGTGGAACAATTTTCATAAAACTAAATACAAAAAACAAATAAAACGGATTTGTATCTGTTAACGAAAAATCGCCCATAACAAAAAAATGCGGAAAATACACAACAAAAGAATTTTAATTTTATTTTATTTATCGAATGCAAATAAGCAGTTTACAACAACAAAAACACCTACAATACCATCAGCCTCAGCCAATATTTAACGCTTTCATAAAAATCGCGCAATTTATTTAACAAATTATCCATTTTAGCGCTATTCGCTTTGTTTTGTCAAATGAGGTTAATTTGCGTTTAACCTGGCATGCCGGTTGGCCCAGGAGGAGGAATAATCGGAGCATTAAGAGCATCTGTGGTCAAGTGTGGGCAACCACGAGTGTGGGTTAACGCCAACTAGAAAGCGACAACAGGGCGCCATTGAGATATTTGCAGAGTTGAGGGCGCTTAGTGGGAGATTGGATTAATAAGTTCAAACGACAGTATGCCTCTTTCAGGCTTAGGTTCAAGCATTCATTCAGAGTTGGGGCTCCCGAAGTCGGTCTCTAGACCTGGGTAAAGTTATTCAAAAATACTTAAAGTTCGCTTCACTAAAAACAAAAATAAATTATTTGACAAAAATAGAGGCTCAGCCGAAGTTTGTATACCCTAACAGCCCGCATAATTTATCGATGTATCGGTAGTAGTTTAAAAATGGCTAACCATCAGCCATAGCTTATCATATTGAACATAATGTAATTTCTTAATTTTAGACAGAACAAAGACAGTTTAATACTATGAGTTTAAGAAAACCCCAGATTACGTAATAAAGAACAAAGAAATTAAAAAAAACTGACAGATTTGACATTTTGGTTTGTGAATAGGTTAGATTTAAAATAGCAACGCGATATTTTTGTTAAAACGAATACAGTTTTTCCCAGTTTTCTCCATTCAACCAACTTATAATCAAGGCTGCAAACCGGTCCTGAACCGAACCCTATAGAACCGGTTCAGTTCGGGTTTTTTGGGTTTTTTGGAACCGGACCATGAACCGAACCTCTAATATTTTTGACTCCTCGGACCTGAACCCGAACTGGACCACTTTTTCGAGAAATTAGATTCGGTTCAACAAATTAAGTAGTTTTCCAAGAAAATTATAGAAATTACTTGTTACCTGAATGCTATCATTCAAGAAGTTCTCCAATCCTACGACATTTCTTTAGGTCAGATTTATACTATCACCGGCGATAGTGGAGTGAATAGGGTTGTAGGTATAGAACTTTGCACAGCAGAATAGAATTACAATTATGAGGAATGTAATGTTGATGATGGTTGGTCAGGTGCATCAAAAGCATTTCTTGATTTGGACGAGATGACCATGTTACCATAATAGATTCTTTTGCTTTTAAAGAAATTGAGAAAACTAGAGCTAGACTGTGTGACGCGATGGACTCTTAAGGATTCATGCATTCAGAGTTCTTTAAAGGAGCTCCAACTAAACATTTGAATAGAACGTAGTCCAAGCATTTAATTTCGAGCAACGGTTTTAAAATCTATTGTTTTTTACTATAATCGTTCGATTAACGTTCTTCTGTTATTAGCTAAGAACCAGTATTGGCTACAGTGCTCTTAGACCCGAGATTTTTAACTTTAGTAACTTCTGACAAAAAAAAGTTGCGAAGTAGCACATTACAGACAAGCAGAAGCTCCAAAAAGAAATTCATAATGAGAGTTTTTAAAATTCATCTTTAAGCTTAGTACTCAGACAAACTAAATCGCTTTAGCTGGGTGTCAACTCCATATAAAAAAATAGAGGCAAGCTAACTTTCCCTATTATTGAGTTCTTTGGCAAGCTTTTCCAAGTCGTCTTTACTTATCGAGTTCAAAGAATTATCCGTTATGTTTTCATATATATATGAAATTATGTTACATATTAACATTAAATAAGATTTAGCTACTTTTTTTCCATCTTCTGATAACAAGTTTGATTCCAGGAATCTAAGAAATCGAATTCAAAAACAGGCGGAGCTCTTTTTTCCAAAGAGTTGACAATTACTGAGCTATGTCGTCCTCCCTTTTTTTTCAACATGAATTTTGCAGGCCTGCCAGCCAGCAGCTGGCATACTCATACTCCTTTTTTTATTTAAAGCCAATCTCAATTAAAGATAAAGTTAACATTTGAGTTTTAAATAAGTTGACCCCCAACGGATAATACAATCAAGACTTGGCTTATTACAATTTTGGGTCCTTAGAAAATTTAATAAGGTTGATGTTCTTAGCTTTTTTACAACAACTCTGCTTTTCCAAGTATTTTCGCAATATTTTAAAGCAAAGTGCTGATTTTGCAACTATTCCCCAGTAACTCAATACCCAGCTGAAGTGAACCGAACCGAACCATTTTATTTTTCGGTTTTTGGTTCGGTTCAGCATTTTTGAAAACACACCGGTTCGGATTACGGTTCGGTTCACGAGCGAAAAAAGCGGTTCGGTTCGGTTCAGAACCGGTTCGGTTCAGAACCGGTTTGTATCCCTGGTTTATATACCCTTGGAGCTTGATATCTGCCTGCCAGTTTGTTATATGGCACCACGATTTTGACAAAATTTGGAAAACTAAAAAGTTTTTCTCACTAGAACTACTTTTTCAACCGATCGTTCCTATGGCAGCTATATGCTATAGTCATCCGATCCGGCCGATTCCGACAAATGTACTGCGCATATGTACCAAAAGACTTCGTGCAAAGATGGGTTAAGATAGCTTTTAAACTGACGGAGGAGATAGCATAGAAACAGACGGACAGACGGACAAAGCTTAATCGACTCAGCTCGTCATGCTGATCAAGAATATATATACTTTATGTGGTCGGAGATGCTTCCTTCTGTGCGTTACAAACATCCGGACAATTTCAATATACCATCTCCAAGGGTGTAAAAAAGAGTGTCGGAAAGCTTTCGTAAAATTCCGTAGTGCCGCTAACTTGACAAACACAAACAGCTGATACAATTCCGATGGGGTGCTAGAAGAAAAAATAGCTTGTAATTTTTCCGACACCTACCCGTCGGAATGTCAGCAGCATTATTTTGAAACCAACGGTAAGATTTTGCATTGCCCATGACTTCTACATTCCATATATCATCCAAAAATATCTAAATATTAGCAAAAACAATTAATTAAATTCAAATGCAAGCAAATCAGCGCAGTGTGACCGTTTCACATTGGGTGGTATTTTGATGAGGTGTGGTATTTTGGCGTTGTACAGTCACACTGCATTGTCCGCTGGGTAACCCATCAGAAAACGTTGTCAATTTAGCTAGCGGATGATTTAGTTTGTCTGAGTACTAAGCTTTAAATGAATCAACTTTTGATTGCAAAGAAGAGAAGTTTACCAAATATAGATTCTTACAAAAATTGGGCAAGAGAACAATTATCGTCAAATCTTTTAAAATTACATCATTGAAATAAACAATTTTATTTGAAAAATAAATTTATAAATCGAAACTATTCTTTTGTGTTCAAGCGAACCGAGGTTCGAACCATAACCTTGGGTTGATGGGTTATGAGAACCGGTCCGCGAACCGAACCTTAGACTTTACAACGGGTTCGAACTCCCGGACCGAACATTCTGCGAAGATTGGACAAACCACGATTCTCAGTTAAACGGATGCTTCAAAGTGTACAGTCAGTATCGATGGTGTTTACTTGCGGCCTGTAGTTCAGATTGTACTTTGCTTGCATGCCGAAGCGATCTTTTAAATATTTTAGTGCTCCGAGATTTGATGTTTGATTTTGTTCTGATTTCGATTGGACATCGCTTAGCTTGCAAGTGTGACCGTACTCTTCGAATAAAACTGCGTGGCGCGCGGAGAAAAACGTTGTGCCTGCATTGCGGTCACAACGTTAACGAAATCTAAATCAAATTAGTGTACTTTATTGTTGCCCGATTCTGATCAAACATGTTGATTAAAAACAATAAAAAACAATCCTCCATGTCACGGCGTTTTAAATACACAGGGATTAATATAAGTATGATATATGGACGGCACGCCAAATGTTTCAATAAAAACCAAAAACCGTTTTATTGAAAAACATACCTGTATTTACAAAAATACTCTGCTATGGGATCATTGCCGTGTTCAACCACCTTCAGCTCAAAGGCAAAGATTTTAATGTACAACAATTGGAAAAGCAAAAGCAACACGTTAAATAAAATAGCAGACTTCTAGGCTGAATTTTGGTCTTCCATAGCAAATTGTCCCCATATCCTTATCTAAGATAAGGGAGTTGTTTAGTGAATGTGAATATGCAATACAAAAATGCTGATGATAAGATGTGGTTATCTTTGAAAGAACGTTTAGACATACCAATTGCTATTCAAATTGTTGTAATTAATCTCTTTGATTGTGTTGATTACATTGAATTTACTCTCCACCGACCTCAAGCCAGCCAAAAGCAAAAACTTTGCAAAACAGGTGTAAAACCCATATAAGTAAAGTACATTCATTTTAAAAAAAAAATGTAACCTGAAGTTTCTTAAATATAGCCGCCAAATATGCTCAAATATATCGATAAGTAATTTAGCGATAAGGTATTTTAAGGCAGAGACGATGGTCACTCTGTATATTGAATGGACGAGGAGGACACTGAGAGAAGAACCTTTAATTAGAAGGCAGACAGAGACGAACGAAGTCAGGCGTTGTAAATAACATGAACAGGACAAACAGTATCGGTATTGTAAATAGTAAACGATGTGTTTATAGAAACCCGTGTATATATAGTGTGAGATTTAATTTTCGAGACCGATAGGGTTCAGAACCCTAAGCATTTGGAGTGGTTCGGTTCGAACCCCTAGACCGAACCTACTGCACAGTTTCGAGAAATCAGGCCAAGATGTAACATCTTTAATATTATTCCTTTTGGATCCAAGTAGTTCCAACCAGTCTATCCTCCGATGAGCAGTAGCTTGTAATTTTTTTCCTAGTTGGTTCAGTGTTTTCCACTTAATTGGAGGACAATTTTTTCCAAGTCTGGTGAGCGCAAACCACAATTATTCAAATAAACATTAAAACAACTTTTTTATAATGTTTCGAGTTCAAATGCTTTGATCCAGGCATCATAAAGTGGATCTTTGAAGTGTTTGAGCATTGTCAAAGAGCACTGACACACGTGTTCTGTGTGTGCCACAATAAACTGAATTTCCCAACTGATCAGAAAAATGTGGCACTTGTCAATGTCTCGTACAGCGGCAGGACAGAAATTACATACAAAATAATTGCAGTGGACATTCGGACATGGCACATGGGTGCTGGACGGGCAGGAGTGGATGCGGATGGCGGATGGTGCGTTGACGTTGTCATCAAAATAAAAATTAATTATGCATTCTATGCGCTGCATTTGAATTGCTTTTGTTGTTTTGTTACTGTCATTGCCATTTTAGTGTTTGGTTGTTGGGCTTTTTTGCCTTGTTGTTGTTGTTGTTGTTGTTATGTGGGATTAATGTGGCATTAAAGCACCGTGCATACTTTTTAGCATTTGGATCTGATAACTCGGTGGGGGCAAATAAATTACAAATATAATAATTAAGCAGCATTATTTTTGACAAAACAAACGCATTGTCTCCCCCTACCCCTGGCGGAACAATCACTACGACAATCGCGCGACACAATAGTTTTTAGAGTTGGCGCCCAACGTGGGGGCTGCAACACAAAACGCATTTGTGCATAGGAATTAATTACGCATAATGACAATTTGATAAAATTGAAAAATTACATTTTATTTAAATTGATTTATTGTAATTAAAAATTCTATAATGGCGACCAGGCACAAAACGCACAATGTGAAGAGGGTTGGGGGAAATTTTATTTATATTCAATAGAAATAGAACATGTAGGACAATTTCTCTCGAAGCCATTCCATGAAAGTCAATTTTTTGGGCAAAGTCGGCGGTTCCTCCTCCACAACTTCCTGCTCTGGCTCATTGTCTTCCAATGGGATGAAACACCTCGAAGGGCCAGGCTCGTCCTCATTATTTTGCAGACTCTTCTCTAAAGCTCCTAGAAATGGATTCTCCATCATTGGATTCTCCGGCTTCACACGGACACGTATGTCCCCACCATAACCAATTTTCTGACCATCATAGCTCAAGGCTATTTCACAATCCAATATACTGAAATACTTGATATACATAAGATTCGAATGGGTAAACGATTTGGCCACAATGCGTCCAATGTCATGAAAGAAACGATATACCAGATATGCGCGATCGATTTGATAGCCACTGACGGCTATCCAAAAAGTATTCTGCGGCTCCTGGGACAATTGAACATCATGGGTGCAACGTGCCTGGGTGCCGGGCTTCAATTTAATATGCGAAGTACTGGCATCAGCTTCCAAAAGACCCAGTCTCTCTTGTGGTTCCTCTTCAGGCACTCCTCTCTTCGCCTCTTCCAGCATGTGTTGACTTAAATAACCCTCTTCGACGGGACCAGTTAAATATGGCGGTAAATATGGGTCATTTGGATGCCCCATACGCCAATTATACTCAAATTCCCTCATATAAGCTGGCACACGATTCATTTTGAGTTGTTTCAACAAAGAAAAAAATGATGTGAATACTTTAGTACGAAAAACACCTGACAGATTCCTCCCGTATTCCCATTTCGAAATTGAGCAAACTCCCATTTTTACTTTCGCTTTTGAATGTTTGTTCGTTTAAACCAGGTTTTGGTTAAAAATTGGCTTACATCAGGAAGTCGAAGCGGACCATGGCGGTTCGGTACCCAGACTACAACCAAGGCCGACTGTGAATATTGAAGCTGGACAGTGCGCTACCTTGAAATTATTGTAAGATGAGAGATTTGTTAGCTCATCCCCTATACATATTTTAAGAGCAGATGTCACCGCCCATAGCCCCTGTGGGACGAACACACTCGCCAATACAGAAACATTACTGTGTGCAATAGAGAGACACAGTCACATTTTAGCGTTCTCTTCTTGGGGAACCCTATTTCAGAGTGACCAGATAGCCTGGTCGTGACACTGCCCTATCACTAATTCTGACCGTGACTTGCTTGTGACCTTAATTCTTTCTGTGTATTTCCTTATAAGTGTAAAGTGATTAAGTCACTGTAACGGATGATCAATTCCAGGGTTGATCAACAAAAGTACGGCCAAAAAACGCGCCGTAGACTAGCAAACTCTAGCTAGCGATTAAAGCACTGTTTACGCTCTTGGCCTCAGTTTCGGCATGCGTCCAGCTCGTATATGTGTAAATAGCGAAATGTCTTCAGTCTCTGGGAGCAAGACGTGACAGAACATGAATCAATTCCACTTTCGAAAGGTTGTAGTGGAAGTGGAATTGTGAGAGCATGCCTGATAGTAAACAATTTAAGTAAGAAAAACTTTTTGTTAATATTGCTATCGCCCTCAAACTTTATATTACTTAATTTTATATTCTACTGATCCAAATGGGATGACTATAGAATATAGCTGACATAGGAACGATCGGTCGAAAAAGGCGTCCTAGTGAGAAACCCTGTTTTGTTTTCAATTGTAGAGTCTTTATACTTTCTGGTTGTAAATATCATACAGCTGCCATATAACAGCCCGCAACCATGTGGTCGAAGTAGAGGAGCCATCTATTGTTAAGTTTGGAATATAACTCAGCTAATATTTTTCAACGTAAGTTGAAATGGCATGAAGAGACAGCAGCTGCCTGTCAGTAGAAACATGCAAAGACCGCTGATGATTTGGTAGAGATACCAATAAAACAGTTGTACGGTCAACTAGTTTTCCTTGCTGTGTGGTGTGTTCCTGTTTTTAAAGTTGTGTGCAAGCATAACGAGACCTCGAGCCGGCATAAAGTTAAAGATTGGATTGTCATAGAAAGAAATAGCTTTAATGTGTTATCTTGCCTGAACACCAGTGTTATTTATCTCAAACATGTAAACTGCGCTTTCGGGCTTCCTTTTATTCCTTTCTTAGAAAGGCTGTCCGAATAAAATACATTCATAACACTAGCTTACATACGAAAAGACCCACTTTCATTGGAATTATTTTTAAGTGTGGTTTTAGTTGGTGATTTTGATTTCCGTTTTACATTTTTACATTTTAGCCATATCTCAATTTAAAAACGTAGGCAAAACTCTGGTTTCCCCTTTCTCATTTATAGAGTTTCAATTCCTTGTTGAACATCTAGTTGGAAGTTTCGAGTCTATGATAAATGGTATAGGTCTTTGATCTGTAATATCCCAATTCATACCAGCTAATTTCAAGTTCAATATAACTACATTTTTCCGAATATAATTTTTGGTGTGCGCTGTGAAAACTACAACTGACCCAATAGCCGATTAACTAATGCTTAACGCTTATTGTTATTGCACATATTGACACACATAAGACAACACAGGAAGTTGTTTTGTTCAACTGTTTGATAATTTCATTTCATCTTTGTATTAATTTCACAGGAAATACCAAATATGATTTAGCCTTCTTTGATACATCGAAACTATCCAGCTCCAACATCAAACGTTCCACCTTGCTTTATTTACGCATAATTTCCGACAATTTATGAACTTCGGGCTTAAGAATTTCAACTGAACATAAATTTAGCTGAAATCGAAACAAGTTCAAAGCATTTTCCGTAGAGAGTTCATAAAATATTAAAAATTGTCTGGTATAAATATAAGTAATACTAGGCGGCGCCTTAGAGTAGCTGGTAATGCCACCCACTTAGTTGTACAAAGACGGCCGATCCGGAAGCATCTTTCAATTGTGGCCATTGCAGAGTCGATTAGCCAGATCGAAGATTAAAAGCGGCGGCCGCCGCTAGCTTCCGTGGACTTCAAAAGCGGAGACGAACTTGTGTGTTGATCGGTGGTTGTTCTCATCATAATTTCAACAATTAAATGGGTGTCGAATTTGTTTATGTTTGTTTGTGGTGCAGGGCGACGGCACCGGCGGCGGTCTCCTTTGAACAGCACCGAAACTGTATTGAGCTCAGGTGCGAACTGATGGATCTCATAAAGGATCGGAAAGGTGTTTCCAAGGTGTTAATCATGCGAGGGAATTGTGAAATACACCAAGATCAAAGTCAAACTATTGTTTCGTGACCTGCTTCGGTTGTAACGGACTGAGATCTATTGATGGCAAGGAAATCTTTTCATCTAAATGCCATTTACACGTTGTACCACAAGTAGTTTTCTAGTGAGATATTTTCAAAGTAGACAAGGAGCATAACTAATAATTGTGTTGCATTATGAAAATGAGCAATTAGTTGGATAAAGTTCAATGGTTTCCCATGAGCAAAACGATATAGAACAGAAAGTGGAAAATTAATGAAACTAAAATTTATTTTAATTGTTTAGGACATGGAGAAGCAACCTATGTACGTTTCTCATGATATAACCGTTACCAAGGTATAGCCTTTCGCCGGGTTAATCACAGCAAAAGACCGAATCGCAAATCAATTAGCAGCTAAACAGTCACCTCAATAGAGATTACCTCAATTGAGAAAACTGTCAGTGAACAAGTGACTGAGCAAGAGTAACTGAACAAGGCACTGAACAAATCACTGAGCACAAGAACAGCTCTTGTTAAATGCACAACTTTAAAGCTACTACAATAACAGAGACACGCCGGTTTCGATGGATATGAGTCAGAACTTCGGCGAATCCATCCAGTATAGGCATTACAATTCTGGGTACAATGATCGGAGAGAAACAGACAAGGGTGTCTAGTATTACCTTGGCCGTGGTTACATCCGTGGCTGTGCAGTCGATAATTACGTTCTTCATCTTAAGTGAGATCCTCGAATGATCACCATAATGGGAAGCATCCTAGATTCATGAATGATGGGCAAATATTGCTTAAGCTGGGCATAGAAATGCACCACTCACAGAAACACGTCGCTCGAAAATGCCTGTTCTAACTCTCCAGGTGCTAGGAAAGCTCTCTACCGATTTCAGACGGTGCGCGCACGCTTCAAAGTACAGTCGCGGCGGAAGAAAATCAGTCCTATTACTTTCCGTACAATCCCTGTATACACAGAGAAAACAAAATTGGCTACACGGCGCGTGTAGAAACGTCAAACCTAAACGCAACGTATTTCACCCTGTTAAATTGCACACGCTGCGTGTACAATTCAGAAAGCCACACGGGACGTGTGGAAAAGCTACACGCGACGTGTAGGAATTAAAAATCTGAATGCAAGTGTAGAAAAATTAAATGCTACGAGGGCAAAAGCAAAGTCTACACGACATTTGAAAATCAGCTTGTTTCCCTTAATAATTCTACATTTTCCATGCAGCAATCTGATTACCACACGGACGTTTAGGTTTTCTACATTGACGTTTGAATATTGAAATGCTACGCGCGTGTGGAAATTCTAAACGAAAAATGTAGCTCTACATCAGTACTGAATTCTTATATTTTTCGTTTAGCAAACTGGTTGCCACACGTGGCGTGTGGGATTTCTAAATGAACGTTTAGATTTACGAAATCTTAACGCTGCGTGTTAAAAATCTACACGAATCGTGCGTGAATTTCTGTTGCCTGTATATAAATAGAGATTGCGTTGAATTAGAACTTGAGAATTACAAGCAAGCAAATATTGGATTGTGCCTTTAGCAGATTCAATACAACTAATGTCTCAGAGTCCTTGCCTTACACGCGTGACGTGGCGGAGACGTCTAAGCCATCACTCCAATCGTGTTTCAGTCCTAGGGGCCGAGATTTCAAATCTACCAGAGTAAGTAAAAAAATATAAATTTGTTAAAAAAAAATTTAAAAGCTATACGAAAATGTAGGATTTCTACACGTTTCGACGGGGTTTTTCAACCCACTATTTTTGTGTAGCTTTAAAGTGCTTGCTAAGAGCTACATTATACAGTAATAAGCGATTTAAAAATTGGTTATATGTAAAAAAAATTAGAGGCAAGCCAACTTCGGTCGAGCCGATACCCTTGGAGCTTGATATATGCCTGCCGGTTTGTTAAATGGCAGCTATACAATATATTCATCAAAAACAAAAAAGTTTTTTTCACTAAGATTTTTTTCAGACCTATCTTTTGTATGGGGGCATAGGAAATTATGTGAAATCGTTGAAAATTTATAAATACGTTGGGAGCGATAGCACTGAAAACAAAAAAGTTTTTCTCACTTGAACTACTTTTACAACCGATCGTTCCTATGGCAGCTATATGCTAAAGTCATCCGATTTGAATCAAACTTAGCAGAATTGTGTGGTAGCATAGAATATTGATTAGTAGACAGCGGATTTTGCATATTTGCATATTTTGAACCGCATATCCGATTTAAATTCTGATTACACACATCTTATTTTTATTGAAATATGATCTAAGTCCGCTAAAAACATTTTTACATAAACAACATATGCAAAAACCTATTTTATATGAAATTACATACTTCAGATCAATTATTATCCTACTAGGCTATGGTTATTAAAAGTCAACAACAGAAAATCAGTGATAAAAATCACGTTTGATTTAAAAACGGCTAAAATATTTGCAATCAACTGTTTTGAAATACATATTTCCATATGAGGTACACACCCTTAAGAATTTTAAACACAAAACGAAGCATATAAAATTTTTATCCGAAACCACGCGACTTTTTGGTCTGTATGATCTATCTTCTATTAGCAGTCAGCTCACACGTCTTCGTGTCAATCTAAACTCATATTAAAATTAAACAAATGTTCTTTAAGGCGATCGACAATCACTTCCTTTTTAGCCGTCTTTAGTTCCCAACTATTAAATCTTTTTGACAGTCTATCGATCTTGATCCACATTATATATACAATTTCGCGACTTTTTGGGCCGCGAATTTAGCGAAAAATCCAACCTCAAATATTAATTTTTGGCAGTACGTCTAACACTTTATACATATACTCGTCTATTAAAACTTCAAAATTATCTTTGGACGTATGAAAAATTCTTATTTACCCGTCTACATTGCCATCCATTGAATCTTCATAATAACCTTAGGTCATACGAAAAATTGGCAAATTTTGGACCCTTCCATCTACGCCTCTTATTTGTTAAAGCCTGCTCTTTCGGAGATACTTAAATGCAAAATTTCGCGTCTTTTGGACTAAACCTCTTGTATACGCGTCTTTAATTGCTATCTATCCAATCTTCATGATTATCTTAGATCCTTTGATTTTTTTGACCCTTTGATCTACTCCTTCTTTTTACTTACCGGCTTACGCTTTTTTAAGATAACCTAAACTCAAATTTGTTATTTCGCGATTTTTATCATTTGTTCCTTTACTGTATTTACTCGTGTACTCTTGCCGTCTATTAAATCTTTATTATAATCTTAGGTTTTATGAAAAATTTAAAAATTTCTCAATATTTTACTGTACACCTTGCATTTACTAACGTCTGCTTTTTTTAAATACTCAAATGAAATTTTGGCAAATTTTGCGGTGTTGGACCATTATAAGCTTGTATGAAAAATGTTCATCTTTCGAGATTTTTTGATCGTTCGGTCTTAAACTTCTATTTAACCGTCTATATTGGTCATTTATATATTTTTATAGTAATTTTTACTTTATATGCATTTTACATATTTTGCATATTTTCTGCATATTTTGCATATTTTTTGCATATTTTGCATATTTTTTGCATATTTTGCATATTTTTTTACATATTTTGCATATGCAAAATATGCAAAATTTGCATATATTGAATATGCAGTTTTTAATGAAAAGTGGGTTATTTTGGTAATTAGTCCAAATCCAAATTTTCACCTTAATCCGTCTTCATTTAAAAAGTTGCATATAATCCGCTGTCTATTGATTAGTAATTTATTTTTTGGGAGAGAAGGTATAAAAAAATTTTTTTTTCTAAGTCGTTTTTTCAGAACTATCTTTTGAATGACAGCTATACCATATAGTTGTCTGATTTTCATAAAACTTGGTGAAATTATGTGAAGGCATAGAAAACTAATATATACGAGGTTTGGGGACGATTGCGTTGAAGACAGAAAAGTTTTTCTCACTAGAACTACTTTTTTGACCGATCATTTCTATGGCAGCTATACGATATAGTAATCCGATCCGGCCGATTCCGACAAATGTGCTGCGTATTTGTACCAAAAGACTTCGTGCAAAATTTGGGTAAGATAGCTTTTAAACTGACGGAGGAGATAGCATAGAAACGGACGGGCAGACGGACATGGCTATATCAACTCAGCTCGTCATGCTCGGAGATGCTTCCTTCTATGCGTTACAAACATCTGAACAAATTCAATATACCCTCTCCAAGGGTATAAATCACTCAAAATAATTATGGACGATGAAAAAAATTCAAAATATTTAATAATAATTATCGAAAAAAAATTTTCAAACCATATTCGATAAATCATTAAAGGAGCTTAAAATGCGTGTTCAATCCGAGTTTTAGATCAATACTACGCGAAACCCAAAAAAATTGTATGCAAATCGGGCAGTATAACAAGTGTCCGTCCCATAAGCTCGATCCTCTAACCAATATAGCCATAGATATCGACTCAACTGTGGATGCTTATCAAGATTTAGCTTCGGAGACACTTTCTTCCTTTTGTACCTTTGTATACAATTGCCTTCTCAGAAAATCTTATTAGAAGGTTTGTGTCTCAGCTATTTACCATAGACACATCATTCGTATTTGAATCAGATTAACGAGCTCAGGTCAAATGTTCGTTTCCAATATTCAAGAGCTGATTAGCCTGCTACTTTACTTGCTCAGCAGTGACAGCCTTGACCTCCGACCCCACTGAATGTGTATAAATATTTTCCCACCCCCCCACTAATAAAAAATATCTCCTAGTCGTTTGAGTGTATGTCCTTTCCAAGCAAAAATACTTGTAGCTACTTTTCGTAAATTTTCTACTTGGGGCTAAAATAAGTACGAAAGTGGGAAATTTTATTTGAGCGCAACTTTGGTTCAATGTTTACTTTATGGCTCCCATGCGGTATTTAGCCTAGTTCTCCGACTGCGAATTTCCCGCGCATTTTTCACGGACAAATCGCAAGATTTTACATTTTTATTTAGCGCAGAGACGAACCAAAGTTTCTTTCGTCCCAGAAATGGGCAAAAATAAAAAATAGAAGAAGAAAAAAAACAATAACAATAATTTATGCCGGTTGGTAGTTTAGGCGCCTCTGCTGGGTCATGACGGTGAGTGGGGGGAGGGAGGCAAGTGCGCTGCCCACGCTCTGCAGCAGCAGCGTCAAAGTTTTGCCGGCAAAGTTTGCACATGCAGTGGCCGAGAGCGAGCGTCGCGACGCTCTCTCTTTACTATGCTCTCGGCATTCTAATCAGAGCGAGAGCATTAAGCCAATTGGAGTCTCTCTCTGCGGCTGCTGTCGCACGTTTCCCCTCTTTTGCAGACACAGCTGCGGTTGTTTCACTTTCATTGTGTCACACTACCCCGTCGACATTTCCCCTTAAGAGAGGGAACATTGCGCTCTCTCACTCGCTCAGAATTGCTCTCTTTGTTTTGCCCTGGCTCTGCTTGCACTTGCCTGTACAGCGCATCGTGCTATCTCGCTTTGGCACCCAATCGAACTAGTTGCCAGTTTTTGTTGGATTTTGTTTTTGCTTTGTTTAGTGTGTGTGTGTGTGTGTGTGTTAATTGTTGTTGCTGTTGTACGTGTGGCACATTCAAACAAACAAACAAGCAGAAAGAGAGTATTGTCATAATTCGTCTTGTCTTTTATTTTTGCCAATCTTCAGATTGTCGTTTATTTTTCAGTTTGCCTTTTCTGCTTTCATTCATAAGAATTGTTCGTGATGGTGGTGGGGTTTGGGTGGGAAGTGAAGGAGTAAGGGAGGAGGAACTTGAGGTGAGCATGGGGCCCACCCTACACAAGGTGGATTGTGCGGCGTGCTAAGAACCTCTTTCATTGACTCTCAGTTGTTGCAGCATGTCGCCTCTTATCAAATTTTGAAATATTCGTAATTTAATACATTTTTGCATAATTTTTGTTAACTATTTAAGATTTCAAGACATACATACATATGTACATACCAATACATACAATACATAATATACGGGCAACTCCAAAATAGCCACAACAGACCCAAAATTTTGCATCTGTTGAATCAAGGCTATAGGCTATAGGGGTTGAAGCCCCCCGCAGAGCCCAAATACCATCATTAACCCAATAAATGCAAAGAGCAAAATATTTCTAGTAATCAAGAATTTTAGAAAAAATTCCAATATTTGGATTGTTTCAAAAATGCATCAGCAGTTGAAACATGAAACATTACGACCGATCGTTGAAAATCCGCTAAAATATTTGAATTAATTTTTATTATCCGCAATTCTATGCGTGACAACAGTTTGCGCGAAGATTCATTCTAATCGATTTCTATCTTCTCTACACCTTGCGTCTCTAAGCGAACAGTTGTCACTTGATCTCACATCTCATGAGTAATGGCTATACGGCTCCTCCAACGGGGCCAAGCCAAGCTTCTCTCAATCCCTTGGCGTGTGTGCTTTCCATTTTTAGCACAAGAAAAAGAGACATACAGTTCAACGCAATTTGCTTTTTCATGGCTAGTTACTTCACAGCTGGCGCCAATAGCTGGTGAAGGTGACCGTATGTGTAAAAGCTGTTTTCTAAAGAAAGAAAAAAACTTTTATTATTAGATGTTCAGAGGCGGGATCGAACCCATGACCTCACGACCAGCAGTCCAGCACACTAACCACTGGGCCACACACGGCCAGACAAGTGTGACCGTACTCTTCGAATAAAATTGCGTGGCGCGCGGCGATGAACGTTGTGTCTGCATTTCAAGTAAATAAATTTCATTTGTTTCATGTTCGCTCTCAACGTTAACGAAATCTAAATAAAATCAGTCAGTCAGTAGGGCGTAGAAAATTATATATACCTATAAATAAGCATGCTAAGGCTTTCTTTTTCAGACGTAGAGAGTAACTTGAATAGAGCGCATGTGGAGGAAAAGCCGAATGTGACCCTTATATTTGTGTGTGCTTCGGTACTGATGACGGGTTATGTAAATAACGAGAAGGCCAAGCTAACTTCGTCTTCGCCGAAGTTTTGATACACTTGAAAACGCTTGTCTCAACGGTTAGCGACTTGTACCAAACTCAGCAGATCAGCTTAAAAACATATAATATTACCCATGACCGAGATTGAGAGCGGTAATATTGAGAAAAAGCCCGTTTTTATACCCTTGGAGAGGGTATATTAAAATTGTATCTCCTCCGGATTGGATGACTTTAGCATATAGCTGCCATTGGAACGATTGGATGAAAAACTAATTTTAGTGAGAAAAACTTTTTTGCTTTTAGTGCTATTGCTCCCAACGCTTGTATTTATAAGTTTTTAATGATTTTACATAATTTCACCAAGGCTTGTCGAAATCGGACCACTATATAGTATAGCTGCCATACAAACTGTCAGGCATATATTAAGCTCCAAGGATATATGAAACAGCCCTTTTCTCATTAAAACACATTTTTCGACCGATCATTTGTATGGCAGCTACAAGAAGTAGTCATCCAATCCAGTCGGTTCCGACATATTAACAGCGTGCAGACAAAAGAAGACTCTGTGCAAAATTTCAGCTCGCTAGCTTCAAAACTGAGGGACTAGTTCGCGTAGAAACAGACAGACGGACGGACAAAGCTTAATCGACTCAGCTCGTCATGCTGATCAAGAATATATATACTTTATGTGGTCGGAGATGATTCCTTCTATGCGTTGCAAACTTCTGGGCAAAATTATAATGCACTTTTCAAGTGTATAAATATATGAAACAAAATTCCGGTTTTGGTTGCAAATTTAAAAGTCCTTTAAGCGGTTAAAGATTACGGTTACAGTTTTAGTATCTGCTTCAAACTAATCCGAACACCAGGGAACCGGATCCGTTGAGGTTTTTGCTTACACTGAACCGGTCCCAGGACTCTAACCGGACTCCTTTTGCTTGGAAAAATAGTTCAGTGCAAAGAATTCAAATTATTCAGAACTTTTATAACAATCACAATACGACAATCCAACTTGGCATATTACGATGTCGAGAAGGCAAATGATGATTTTACTCTTAGAGTACGCTTCCCTATTGAAAGTATGTTACATACTGGAGCTGTGCTCCGGCTTTCACTTACTTTTGCGATTTGCGATTTCAACAAATTCGAACGAATTTAATTTTAAGTGCTCCCAAACTCGCAACCTCTTGCTATCGATTGTGTTTCATTCCCAATTCGTTTTGCAACACTTCTGGTGGTAGAAGGAGCAGAATCGATAAACTTATCGGCAATTTGTTGTTGATATTTTTATAATTTGTAGTTAAGAGTCCGTACTAAAGGTTTAACCAGAAGGAAGCATCTACGACCCAATTAACTATATATTAATCAGCATCAACCGCTGAGCCGACCTAACCGACATTCTTACTTGTTCAAAATTTAGGTAAATATATACAAATTTCAGATCTTTATCCCTCAGTGTAGAGTCGAACATTTCGATAAATACAGGGATAAAAGGAGGAGAGGAGGGAGATGAATTAAAAAATTTGTGGGCGGGAACAGTCCCACAGTTCCCGAAGCTTCAGAGATATGCTTTTTAAAAAAAATCTAAAAATATACCCCAGCCCACACTACTCCACGAAAAAAAGATAGTTTTTTTTCGGGATATTTTCGATACATTTAACATATAAACTTCTTTTTTCTGAATGGGAATTAGCAACATGCAACAAATCTGCATATATTTTCTCCAGCCTCATCACTAGTTAATAATAAGAGTTCTCCTTAATGAGCTTACAATACAATTCCAAATGATTCCATCAAATTGTCTCGAATGTCAACCAACTTCCTGACATTAATCGCTTTGATTGGCCGCTAATATAAGCTAATTGGCATACTTAAACGGGTGGGGATTAGTCGCACTCCCAACTGCGGTAGTGCGCCTCACAAGATAGCGACGATTTTCCATCAAGATGCGACGACATGGCCTGAAATTATCTAATGAATTTTCACTTAATCCAAATCAAAAGTGGCGATCAAGATGTGCGGCATCCGCTTGCATCTGTTGGCATCGTCAACGTGCAGAAACAGCGTTCGCCTTGTGTGTGTGTGTTGTGTCGGTTGCTTGTCATAAGCCGATCAGCGGTGAAATGGGCACCAGGCGGAAGGGGGGCGGCGGAGAAGGTGCGGCGGGGTCGTCAGCACGATCATCCTTCCTTCTTGGCTGACTCGTTGATTCTTGCTAATAATTCGCTTGACAGATGTTCAGGCATAATTAGAGATTAATTGTTCTATTCATAATTGGTCTGGGCGATGCGATGGGCGTTTGCTTGATATTTTTGGACAGTGGCAGAAAGGTGCCTGGGGGTTAATTTCAGATTGAAGGCAACAGTTGCCCATGCGGAAGGCAAATTAAATGTGATTAATGCGTCGCAGGGCCATGAATTCTAAAAGTGTCCATTTTAAACAAAATTAATCAAATAGTGTAAAAATGGCAAATGGAAATGCCATTATGGGTTGAAAATGGAAAAAATGTACTAAAAAAGTGAATGTTTGTATGTTCCGTATAGGCGACTTAAATACTAAACTTATCGATTCAGATGCGGTTCAAAGGTTCATAGGTGGTTCAGAGCTCTGACTGTTTATTATGGAACTAGAACCAGTTTGAACAATAAGTATTAAAGTTTTGAATTTTTAGTTTAAGGTCTAGATTAGAGGTGCAGGTGAAAAACGATTTTTGTTTGTGTGTGCTCGGGGCTGTCTGGCTCACACGTGGCACTCATATGAAGTTGTTGGTGCCCTACGTTTATCCATAAGCTAAGCGTGAGCTGTACGCTCGGCTATTCCTATGCAGAAAACATCTTTAAGTACGGGACTTGCGCATAGGGCCTGGGCACCCCTGATCTAGTTGGTATAAACTCTGAAGTAGCACTATAGACCCTATAGACTCTAACACTCTCTCGGCTATAGCGTTGCTCGAGAGTTAATTGAATAAGAAGTCACACATTTTCTCGATTTAATACGGGCTCTGAAACTGTTGAACCTATTACAACCAGTGCGGCAGTAATCCAGGACAATTCCTTAGAAATCGTCTTATCAATAAATCAAAATTGTACTCTCTAAGCTGGGAATAAAACCGAATCGTATTTAGGTTTTGGTTCCTGTGTTTTGGTAAAAGGTTTTGTTTTGGTTTAATACTACTTAGCTATTCGCTTCCGTACAGGTACCTGGATTTAATGAACCGGTTAACTGTGAAAAAGAGCGGCCATTGATAATGGGTCCATCAGATTTCACAGCGAAGATATAATAATTACACACCGCAGAAAAAAAATATACGCTTACTTGCCCCTCTCAAGGGTCACACAATTGTGAAACCTTTGTAGAGTTTTTTTGGGAAAAGAATGGTTTTTATTTTTTAACACTTTATTTAAAAACGGGTTTCTATTTACACACGGTTTTCCATTAACAATGTTTTTTTCAATTGGTTTTTCTATCTTTCACCTTTTCTGTTTGTCATTTTATTTACAGCGTCAGTCTACTCTCGGTGTCGTCATTTTTCATTATCTAAGCAGTGTGACCGTGTGTGGCCCTGCGGTTATTGTGCTGGCCTGCTGTGCGGGAGGTTGTGAGTTCGATCCCATCCCCGGAACACACTTTTCTCTTGTGCAAAAATTGTAAAAGCACTCTCAAGAGATTGAAAGAAGCCTGGCTCGGCCCCTATGAAGCTGTATAGCCCATTTTACATTTACAAGCAGTGTGACTGTCATTCGATTTCTTAGCAATATCTTAACACTAAAATAACGATACATTTATACATCTGAAAATTGAACATGCCATTAAAACGTTTTGTGAAAATACCAGGAATGCAAACCGTTCTAATACAAGGACTAGTTTGGTTCAGTGGCTCAACCGCCGGTTCGGTCCAATACATTGTTTTTGTAGCTAACTAAACCACAGTTACGATTCGGTTCGGTAATTAAAGTTATTATATATTTTATGAAAGCCCGTTACCGTTTTCAAGCTCGGAATATTCTGAATTCCTAGAAAACATTTGCTTATCTTTCAAATCCTTTTAAGTGCTACAAATTATGGAGAATATCGTCCCGTAGAGGAAATGGTAAATTCTCACACAAATCAATTGGCAAATTTTTAAGGAAGAAATGTAGTCTAATGACAGGTATATAAAGGGGTCGGGTATAACAAAGGGAGTTACATACAAAACGCATCGCCAAGAATTTATTCGGTCTATAAGTGGTCACCCTTTTAGCAGGTCTACCAGCAAAACTTAATTTAACCTAAGTGTGCGCGCACACATGCGGCTGAATGATGAACTGACGGTAGAACTTATGGCTGATCTTGACAAAAAAACTACGCTCCGTGCGTGTTAGTGTAAAAGCGTAATAAGCTGTAAAACTCGACAATGAACAGAACCGAACCGAATCCTGTTTTCTTTATGGTTTTCGATCCGGTTCGTCGTTTTCGAAAGGACTCCGGTTCGGTTTATCAGCTGAAATTGCAGTTCGGCTACGGGTTGGATCGGTTCCGGGTAGCATCCCTGGAAAATACTGAACTAGTTGTACTGTCCTGCTTCTAAAATGGTGTTTGTGCTGCTATGAGTTTAACACAAAAAGGGATAACACAAGTACTTTTCAGTTCCGAGGTTAGCATTAGCATGACATTATAATAGGGTCCATGAGAATAGGATGCAGTATTTTCAAAGACACTGGTCTTGTGCTTTTCTTTTTTACAGTACAAAAGTTTTCAAAGGCCAGAGGAAATAGTTTAAAAAATCTCCAAAACTAAGTTGCAGTTTTTCAGTCTGGTGGTTTCACTCAGAACCGAAACTGTACCGGTACAAAGTTTGGGTTCTTTTTGGTCTTTTAGGTTCCAAAAATATCGGAACACAAAAAATTAAATATATTGGTTCTGATTCTGAGTTTTAATTTACGGTTCTGGTTCTGGATCCGGTTTGATTCCCTGGTTTCAGACGATTCCGTACCATATTTGAGTAATGAACTTGAAATTTAAGACGAAAACTAGAAAAATATAAAAAGAAAATTTTGATATATTTGATATTTTGATCTGTTTTAAAACATTTCCTCTTCTCTTCAAAAATATTTGAAACTTTTGCAGAAGAGAAATATTCACACAAATTTTAAGGACCCGAGCAACGCCCGTGAATTTAGCTAGTTTGTTTTAAAAATGCATTTGCCATGCCACAAAAACTGAAAACAAAAGCGCAACACAATAAATAGAATAGAAAACCAACGGCAAGCACTAATAATTCGCTTTTATTGAGTGTTTCTGGTGCAATAAAAAAATATTTTTCTGTTGGATTTCCCCCTTTGATGGGTCGTAAAAAATTTGGAAATTTTATTGACCAGAGAGAGAGACTGTGCATGTGTTTGTGTTGCTGTTAGTGTGTGCGAGGCCCCAACTCCACCACCTTCTCCCCCTCTATTAAAGCGAACTTAACGAGCCAACAAATTACTACACATCATAAAAACAAAAAGCGAAAATCACACAAAAATATACCAAAACACGGCGACGCCACTTGGCGACTGGAAAGCTAAAAATAACAAAAAAAATAATGAAAATTATGCGCTCAATGAATTGCTGGAAACGGCCCCTTCAAACCGAGGAAGATGATGCTGGAGCAGATCATGTTGGGCAGTGAGCGTGTGTCATTATCAAAATGATTTAAAAGCACAGTTGCGGTGGCATTTAAAGGGATTTCCCATGCCAATTTATGGTAAAGAAGCATCAGCTGCTTATAATTTGAACAGAGGGGGAAACTTGTTCCATTAAGGTCATTGGGTTAGAGTCTAAAAGGGTGAAAAATTATACCAAACTGTTTAAATAGAGGGATCCCGTAACAGAGATATTTGTAAGGATGGTAATACTAAGAAAACAGCGAAAGTGGTCGTAGCACTCTCAACAATCGTCAAATCCCCACACCCTTTTTCTGTGGATATTTTTACAAAATTAAACAAAAATATCAAACATTTCTAAATACCAAAAATACAATAAACAAAATATATTTTTCCATCTATTTTTTAGCATACTCCTCCGAAACGGCGTGACCGATTTTTATGAATTTTTTGATGTGAAACATTTTTAATTTCGGTACGAAGGATTTTAGTAGGAGTAAAATTTAATTTCAGCGTCACGTGACGCTGCAGCGCTGCGCTGACGTCATTCATATATTGTGTTGTTTTAGCAGAGCGTCACAAGTGGAGAGGGGGGAAAAAGAGGGAAAGTGGTGGAGAGAGACAGAAAGTGGGAAGAGGAAAGTGGGACTTGACTTAACAGTGACTTGAGATTGACAAAAAGTGACTTTACAGTGACTGGACAGTGAATAGACGGTATCTTAACAGTGAGTTGATAGTGACTTGAAAGTGACTAAGCTGAGTGACTTAACAGTGATTTTACAGTGACTAAAAAGTGACTTGACTGTGACTAAGCACTGACTTGACGTGACTTAACAGTGATTTGAGATTGAGAAAACAGTGACTTGAAAGTGGGTAAACTGTGACTTAACTCTGGCTTGACAGTGACTAAAGAGTGACTTGACAGTGATTTAACAGTGAATTGACTGTGACTTAGTGGTGACTTGTCAGTGACTAAACAGTGATTTGATTAAAAGTTTCTAAACAGTGACTTGACAGTGCCTTAGCAGCATTACAGAAAAGAAGGAAGAAAACAGCAGCCAGTGAACTTGTTCCCAGCAAGCATTTTATGAATTCTCTGATCACATTTGAGTCTTTTATCAATTCCTCAGTCAGATTAAAATAATCGCTATAAATGCGCTCGTTTTCTGTTCGTAAATAATACTTTTGTCGGAAGAAAATGGTACCCTAGTTGCGACTCTTCATCAAGAGTCGTTTATACCCCTTCTTTCAGATCAGTTGAGACTTATTTTTGAGTCATTTGGGAGTATTTTTCGATTCGTTTTTCAATCAATCACTGTTTGAGCAAATGCATTAGCCATTTCTGAGTCTTCCCTAAATTACTTATCTCATTTTAATCATTACAAGATCTTGAATATGACTCGCTTAGATTATTCTTGTTCAAATGATCTTCCAAATGCTAGCTCCTTGTTATCTTCTTTTAAAAGATTGTCATTGCTGATTTAGTTACCCTTGAGAGAGCTTGTGCTTTTATAAATAAGCCCTTAAATTTAGCTTCAGGTTTAACATCAAAGCCTCATGAGTGTTATCGACACTCACACCTTTTTGTACATATTTGACAGGTGTACAATAGGTATTAAACAACATTTCGTAACACTCTGTCCATCTGCAGAACATTCTTTCGTTTTTCATCAATTGTTTCAATATGGTGTATCTGTGTGTGTGCCCATGACAGCAACACGTAGGGGTGTCTAATTGGGCCTCAGCTAAAGTCATTCGAAATGCTAGGGCATACATGTGGGATGTAAGATTTGGGTGAAAGTGGCTGGGAATTGGTTGTGAAACTATATGTTGATAGTTATTTCCGAGCTCTGAACAAAACATAGTTTACATTTTCAAAAGCTCTCCTTATTTATTTAATTTCTTCCAAATGCTTCAAGTGCTCAGTTTGTCCGAAAATTTGGCGCCACAATTCTCCTCGGACAGATAAGCACACGCCTCCGACACTGAATAAAGATGCAAATGACTCAATGCGATGGCCATAAAGCAGAGACTGACAAACTCAACTGCCAGCACGTAGACAAACAATGCAGCCAAGGATATCGTCCAGCGTCCTTTGGCCAGTGTGTGATCAAAGCGGACAAGTGAAGTCCATTAAAACACTAAAGTCACGTCAAGCGCCAAATGATGAATGTGGCCTAAGGCGACGAACGAGGAAGAGCGGACCAAATGCAGGCGAAAGTCGTCCAAAAAAATGCAAGGAGAGAGAGAGGGAGGAGTGTAGCCCCGTCTGCAGTGTGTCCATGTCCATGTCCATATGACCATGGATGAATACCAATCAGAGAAACAATTGCACACTCTGCCAGACAGTCGCTCAAAATGGTTTTTCCTCTTCTTTTTTTTTTGGGAGGGCGTGGCCAACACCAGGCTGCATCGGGGGCCACATGGACATGGCCAATTGTCAACGGAAGTGAGGAAGTGCGCCCCTCTGCAACGCACTCATGAAGTCATTCACTCAATTTATCGTTTGATGAATGTCCTGGCAGATAGACCAGGTCCTGGGTGCCATCACACACACACACATGCACACATTTAATGGCCATTTGAGCAGTTGATAAACGTTTCGCTCGTTTGCGTTGATGAAATGTTGTCGTTGTCGTTGTCCTTGTTCGTCCTTTGTTGCATTGTTTATTTATGCCTGGCATATGGAGCCAGAGCCAGAGCCCGGCCTGGAGCTCCGGCCTCGTGCGTTTAGTTTTTGCACTTATTTCTAATTGTTTTTGTTTAGCTTTTTCGTCATGCGGCGCTTTTTTGATTTATGATGGGCAGAAATTTGCCTGGTTTTTGTGGCCGCACCGCTTTTGGCACTGCATTCTGCGTAGATGACAAGGACATACTATTATGATGTCACTGCCTGACAGGCGACATACTCGTTCACATCCTGACAGCTGAAGAGCAGTGGGTCTCGCTTTTTTCCAACCCACCCATAAATATGAATTTATGGATCTCTCGCACCCAAATCGTTGCAAATCGACGCAAAGTGCTCTAATTTACGTCGAAAGACGAAACGAAAACGAAAATGTCGCACAATTAGGAAAGAAATATGTAGCTGCTGGGGGAAATGGCACGACTTGGCTCCACCAACCGAAATAAACTTAATTTATGAAAACTATTTGCCCAGGACAACAACGATAACGACCGCCATTCCCCACTCCGTCCTGGCGGATCCCTTATTCGTCCATTGTCCTGCTCGATGGATAGACACGCGCCCGTCATAATTCTGTATAATCTATGTACGATTTGAGTAAAAACAAAGGAAAGCCGAAAACATAAATTTCACATTTTATGTGCACTTTTCTTGCTGCTCGACCAGTTTGGTCCTTGGAGACACTTTGTGCGCTGTCATTAGGAAAAATAAAATATGCCACCCACTTCTTGCTTCTCCATTTCGGTCTTGTCCTGCGGAATGTCAAACAAAACGGGACAGCCATCAAGTTTATGGACAAATAACACAAATTGCCAAAACCAAAAGGGAAAAAACAAAACAAAAAAAAACTTTGTCCATATTTGTTGTCAATTTGGTTTGGATATGAAATGTGGCTTCGTTCAGGAGTTTTTTAACTTTGCAACTTGCTTACCCATCGATCTGCCTCTCTAATTTGACCACAAAATGCTAAATTGACAAGGTATCTAAGACGATTTCTTTGAGAAAAATCCATAAAAATGACTTTTTAATTATTAATTATAATGTTTAATTTTCAGGCAACCGAGCAAACAAAAGAAAACAAATAAAACAAAAAATTTTCCCACCGATCATTTCTAAATTTTTAGTCACTGTTAAGTCATTGTCAAGTCACGGTTTAGCCACTGTTAAGTCACAGTTAAGTCACGGTTTAGTTCACTGTCAGTCTTCCCATTCTTTCGCGTCACGTGACGCTGAAATCAAAATCTTCCGTACCTATATAAAAGATGTTTCACATCAAAAAGATAACTTCGCTTCGAGGTCAAAATTGCTGAAAGTGCCTGGACTATGCAGTTCCTCCACTTTACCTGTGGCGTTGCAATTTCCAAGCTTTCATGGCTTGGCTCCTAAGCCTGCTTGTCTAGATTTTGCGGTTCTTCTCTGTCTTGCTGCATTACGTTTATACTGAATTTTAATTTGAATAGTGTGTGTGCCTGCTATGCAAGAGGTCTTTCGTCTGCCCTTTATTCAGTGGCGTAAGTTGAAGCAGCAGCGCGGGTTCGCTTTCAGAAGCCGAAGGCAGCGCAGACTCTGTAGATATGTTATATGGAGATAAATAATTAACAGTTTATAAGTGGACCAAAGCTGTGGATCAGATAACATTAAGCTAAGAACGGAAATAAACAAGATTTTGTTAGAAAATACACCAAAAATAGTTTTATTAAAAAAAAAATAGAGGCAAAGCTAACTTCGGCTCAACCGAAGTTTGTGGGTATATGCCTCAATTTGTTATATGGCAGCTATACATTTAATTCATTAATATATTTATAACTGCAAAGTGTAAAGTGTTCAATTAAAAAAGTTTTTCTCACTAAAACTAGTTTTTCAACCGATCGTTCCCTTGGCAGCTATATGCTATAGTCATCCGATTTGGATTAAACTTGATAGAATTGTGTAATAGCATATAGTATTGATCAGTAACCATATTGTGAGCGATAGCATTAAAAACAAAAAAGTTTTTCTTACTAAGACTATATTTCAAACCTATATTTCGTATAGGAGCTATAATATATAGTTGTCCGATTTCGACAAATCTTAGTGAAATTTTGTGATATTATTGAAAACTTAAAAATACGAGCGTTGAGAGCGATAGCATTGAAAACAAAAAAGTTTTAACCTATGGCCGATCCGGCCGGTTCCGACATATGTGCAGCGTATTTGTACTGAAAAACTTTGTGCGATACACTTTTTCTGTGCGTTACAAACATCCGGACAATTTCAATATACCCTCTCCACCGGGGTCTTATATTACTGCAAAGTTTCTACCATTCTGCGCTGTTCTAAAGGTCTAGATGAAATCCATTTCATCACCCTTAAAGTTGTCTTACACTTGTACCAACGATTTTACCCAATTTTTAAAACATTCTGGAAAGTCTTCTTCCGGAATAGTTTTCAATTTCTTTGGTGTCTCTTGAGTTTAGCGAATTGCCCATGGTAGCTCAAAATGGTCACTCAAAATGGTTTTCACTGTTACGTCGATAGTATCTGTCTAGATGGTTCGTGCTATCATAACCCTTGGAACGCAGCTCGTGGACCATGCCGAATCCACCCTCTGAGCCACACTTGTCGCACTTTTCTTTGGATAAGCTTAAAAATTAAATCCCATATAAAATAAGTCGCATTTCTTCGTTGGAAATGGGCCCTTTTCGTTCAAATAAGGTCTTCGTATTTAATTTTACTTACTTACTTTCTAGTGCTACAAGTTAATTTAAACTTATGATTAGGGAACTAGTCACAAAAATAGAATAAAAATTCATATAAATACACTGTGTAAAAAAATTCAATCTAAAATCTAGATTGACTATAAATTCTTTATTTTCGAGAATCTTTTTTCACTCTTTGTTTGTTTTAATAATCTAGATTTGAAACCTTGAAATGATGATTAAAGATTTTAAAAAACAAGATTTATCACTCGCATTTATCTTATGCGAAGTCCGTCCTAACAGTTTTCTGTAAAGCTTTGGGAGTGTGGAAAAAAAACTTTATGATATATATAAATAGATTTACTTTTTCAAAAAAAAATTAAAAACTAATTGTTAATAACTAAATTAAACACAATTACACAAAAACAAAAAAACATAAAAATATTAACAGCTTTATATACATTTGACATTTGTTTTTTCGATTTTGCAAATTTAAAAATAGAGGCAAAGCTAACTTCGGACTCGACTGAAGTTTATATACGCTTGGAGCTTGATATATGCCTGACAGTTTGTATGGCAGCTATACTATATAGAGGTCAGATTTTGACAAATTTTGTTGAAATTATGTGAAATCATTAAAAACTTATAAATACGAGCATGGAAGCGATAGCACTAAAAACTAAAAAGTTTTTCTCACTAAGACTTTCTTTCAGACCTAACTTTTGTATGACAGCTATACTATATAGTTGTCCGATTTCGACAAGCCTTGGTGAAATTATGTGAAATCATTGAAAACTTATAAATACGAGCGTTGAGAGCGATAGTATTGAAAACAAAAAAGTTTTTCTTACTAAAACTAGTTTTTCAACCGATCGCTCCTATGGCAGCTATATGCTATAGTCATCCGATCCGGCCGGTTCCGACAAATGTGCAGCGTATTTGTACCAAAAGACTTCGTGCAAAGTTTAGTTAAGATAGCTTTGAAACTGACGGAGGAGATAGCATAGAAACAGACGGACGGACAGACGGACATGGCTATATCAACTCAGCTATATATATATACTTTATGTGGTCGGAGATGCCTCCTTCCCTGCGCTTAACTCTTTAAACCTTGCTCAAATTTTCTAATTTCCCTGTCACTTGGCTATGATTTTTTCAATTCCCAATGATTTCCAAGCGAAACATGCCCTCTATACTGTCACACCCCTTTTTGCGCTTAGGACTCCTCCTTGAACTCATCCAATTTCGTTCATTTCAGCCTCCTTTCCGCAGGAATGTAGCTGGCATAACATTCCAACACTTTTCGACACGGGTCAGCCGCCCCACTAGAACATCCGTTTGTGCCCAATGTTGCCCGAGTCCAAGTTTTGTGTCGCTCTTCTCGGGGCTCGGACTGGCTGCGCTCGTCAAGTGTTTGTTTTGATGGAAACCACCCGAGGTTCTCCCACTCCGTGGCTGGGATCTGAGCATTTGTGCAAAAGTTTAGTGCGCACAACACCCACAAAATGTGTCCTTTTTCCACTCGACCCGCAGCCCCCTCCCTGACTTCGTGTCCATTATCCTGGTGGCGCATGTTTGTCTTTCATCATTTTATTTTTTTGTTGCGTTTCATGCTATGTGTTATTCTTTGGTTTGGTTTTTTCTTGTGGAATTTATGTTTTTTATGCTTTGCTTTTCATCTATTTTTCTACATTTTGTGCTGACCACAGGAGCAGAGAAGCTCCTGGTTGGGCTGTGGCTAGTTTTGCTCCCAGTCGCCATGTCCTGTCTCTCGATCTCTCTCTGTGTGTGTGTGTGTGTGTGTTTGTCTATCGTATGGCGGACATTTTTCTTATTTGCAATAAATTTGGTTATGAATGTTGCTGCTGTTTGCTGGGAATTGTACATAATTTTCACAATTTTGATGTTAACTTGGAAATTTACGATACTTTATTTTGAAATGATGTTTGGGAGTTTCCCTCTTCTGCTCCTAACGTTTTGTGGGATGGCATTAAAAATTCATTTTTATGGTTCTTGTTGGCGGATTAAAGCGGAGCGTTTTGAGTAGGAAGGCAATAGATAAAATGGGTATGGGATTTGGAGTTGGCACTTCATTTTTGAAAGTTATGTGATAAGATACTAAATCTTAAAATCTCTACATATAGCAAAGTAGAACCGAATCCGATTTCGGCTCCGAAATTAGAGTATCGGTTAAAGATTATATTACGGTACTCAGAATCTTATGGAAAAGGAAGAAGAGGTAATCTTTCTAATAATAAATATTAAAAACATTATCGGTCTACACCCTTTACCTGACTTCAAACAAATTCCGAAACAGTTTTAAAGATCTGAACTGATTCTCTAGCATAATTAAATTCACCATTTTCTTTTAATTAGCGAGAGAAAATCATTATAAATTTTTTTTTTTTTTACTTTTAAAGTAAAAATGTTTTCTATAAGGCATATGGGACCATTTCGATTACTCTGCAAGTGCAGATGAAATGTCAAATTAAAAAAAAAACCCCACTCTTTCCATTCCATAGTCAGCAATCTTCTTTTTTCCAACTCATCATAATCATCCCTCTCCCCACATAGTTCCCCTTCTGCTCCTAAGTAGCCTTGAACAGTGAACATTGCTGAAGTGTCGACCGTAATTACACGTGCCACACCCCCACCCTTCCCCCACACTCGCACAATTGACAAACAAAACCCCCCCCTGCACCACCACGAAAAAAAACCAAAAGTTGACAAAACGGAATTGCTATTTTAGAAACAAAAAAAAAAAGAGTCAAAATTTGCAGATTTTTCAGCTGTGTCAAAAAATTGTCAGCAAGGCAAATGGCAGTCTAAAATGCCCTTCCATGAACATGTGTAGCAAGCAAGCAAGTCAGAGGCTTAGTTAAAAATCCACATCTCCCCCTTTAAATTGAACGCCTTGGCTGCTGCGCTCTGGTTTTGTTTATATGGGACTGCGGCTCGGCTAAAGTGTCATAGAGAATGTGAGTTACATTTAGCAGCAAAAATTTGACAGTTGATATTTTGAAAATTGCCCGGCGACAAAAAAAAAAAACAACACAAATGAAATGGAAATGGCTTTTGAATTTTGTGAATTTGAGCATTGCCATCAAAATATGTTTGTTTGTCCACTTGTGTTGCATAACTACAACGAATGGCAAACATTTTCGATTTATTTCTAATTAGAGACAACTTTGTGTTGGACGTCGACGATGTCGTTTTTGGTCGTTTTGTTTAATGAGTTTCAACATTTGCTCGCAGCTGAAAATATTTGACAGTTGTCATTTTGACAGTTTTTTTGTGTGCAAAAATTATAAGTGGGGGGAGGAGTGGAGGGAAGAAGTGGCAATTATGAGCATCAAATCGAAACTGGAATACCCTAAATAACTGACAAATTAAAAGGCATATACAGGGTGGTCCATTTAAAAATTTTAAAATGAACGTCTCGATCTGTTTCAAAGGTTGAACATTTGTTGGAAAAGGTTGATTCATGTTATTTATTTATAAAAACAATTTCGGTCACATGACCACCACGGCTGACTTACCCCATTTTTGAAATCATTTTCAATTTTACTGTACATATGTATATCCAGAGCTTCATTTATATGAATTTTGTGAACTCATACTGCTGAACTATACAGAAGGTAAGTCTCGAACAAGAGTTCGAAATGCTAATCTTGTCTTCAGAACATCACAAGTCAGTGGAGTTGCTTTGAAGTCTGCCCTGCCCGTTTTCGGTATACCCTTAACTCAGGTGTAGAAGTTTTTAAAAGCCTTCCATTTTGGTAATAAACAGAGCATTAGCATTAATGTTAACAATATAACTTTATGTTAGGAGCAGGACTGCAAGCCCTATCATTATTTTTGGTGCTCCGATTCGTAAAAAAAATAGTTAATGTAAAAAAAATATAGGTTCGAGATTTTTCCGTCAAAGTTTCGGTTTGCAACTTGGTTCGGTTTACAATTTTCCAAATTTAAATACAAAATCAATTTGCTAAATATGCAAAAAAAATATTTAGAAATTTTTCGTGTTTGAAAAAGTTTTTATAATTTTGACTTTGATAAGTCGATAATGATTTTTAAAATCCGAAGTGGAGTAAACAGTTCCTAGTTAACTTTCTAAAATGTTAACTTCTGAAAGTGAGATTGAAGTCATCCTCAAACCTAGTAGTCTATAATATAATCTGTAATATACAGGTCTGTTCTCAATTTCTCTTCGGTTTTCGTATAATCGTTTGAACTGGTCATTTTACTCTTACAGATTTGAATGGAAGGTGCAAGGTATACTAAACAAGGTAGGCGCACTCGCTCTCTCACAACGCGAGCGAGAACGAGGGAGTAATATATTTCAATACAAAGCCTACTAAGCTACTGAGTAAAACACAAAAAATTCGTCCGAGGAGATGCTTCGCTTACAATAGTTGGACTGAAATTTAACAAGTTGTCAAGAGAGTGAGAGAACGAGTGCGCCTACCTTGTTTAGTATACCTTGGAAAGGTGCAAAGAAAATCTGTGGCTACTAGATCAAGGCTTAATTTTTCTACAATTTGAATCCACTTGAAATTGAGCTGCCGGTTTCAACTGTTTGAGCAACTCCACTTCCATCTTATTAACATAGAGTTCAAAGTACAAACGTTTGCACGAAAACCGAAGTGGAATTGAGAACAGGCCTGATACTCTGTACCCTGCAGCAGCGCTGCCTAAAAATGGCTCCACTACTTAATTTTCAAATTAACCAATGGATGGCGCCATAACTGTAATGCTTTCAATATTGACAAATGAATGGTGCCACTACTGTAATCAATGTAACTGACTTTAGGTCATAACATGAGTAGAGTGCTTCCAATCTTTATCATTATTTTAGCAAACCGATAGATCGTTTTCATTACCTATTACACTGTGATGAAAAACTTCAACAAAAAATGTTGTATGAAAACATAATTGTAACTCAAAAAAATAATGATGCAATTCGATTCGTAGGACCCGAAATAGAGGGAAACCGTCGAGTTTGGTCCTGTCTTTTTTTTTTTTTGAAAAAAACTATCACAGTGTTATCATTTGAAGTATAAACCTTCTATTTAAAAAACTATAGGAGAAATAATAATTCTTCCGCATTGCGGGGGTTCCAGAGGGCGTGAAAAAATTGAAATTAAACTTGATTTGCCTACTAGAATAAGAAGTATATGTACCATATATGTCAAACCTCTATCTCTTACCATCTCTGAGATCTGTTTGTTCATATGGACGAGCGGACAAATGGACCTGGCAATATCGACTCGGCTGTTGATGCCGATCAAGAATACATTTACTTTATAGGGTCGGAAATTATGCCTTTTTGGCCCTTTGGCCAAAAACACCAAAGTCATAAACGGAACAATTTGGCATGTGAGAGGGTTGGGGGTGGGGGGAAGCTCTATGCCAATTTCAGGCAGCTACAGCGTATGAGTCAGTGTGCGCGCACGCATGTGTGTGTGAGTGTTTGTGAGTTTTTAAGCGTGTCTCAAATGTACAGGGTATTTCGGAGTCGGGCCATTCGACTGCAACGCGCTAATTTTTTTAAGATATAATTTTTGTTGCACCGAACCGATAACTTGCGTTCGGAACACGTTCAGGCACAAAAATAATTGGTCAGTCTTGGTTTGGTTTAAGATTTGAGGAGCTGTGAAAAATATGTCGGAATTCCGGGCTCGAATCGGTTTGGTCAAAACCAGTTTCTTATACGTTTATTATAACGATTTTTATGAAAATTTCAGAAATTTTGTGGGTCGGGAAGGAGTATGGAAAAATTTGAAAGTAGTTTCAAATTTTTCTGCTTTTCTTGTCTCTAAGATTTGGGAAGACGGACATACCTATATCGACTTAGTTCGGGATTATATCGCTCACTTACTTCAATACTGGCATAACTCAAAATAATCCATTTTGTGAAAATGCGTTTAATGTTATCAATTGACTTAACCTAGAAAAAGGTTCTTTTAGTTTTGAGCTGATCAAGTAAAATATTTAGGGTTTTCACGTCAAATTGATTATCAAGTAATCTGTTTAAAAATTAAATCTTGAACATCGACATTTACGGTGAAGAACTAAGCTGATATTACCAGCCCAGTCTTAGGTCATGAGATTAACTGGTAACATAAAATTGTCAGTGTGGATAAAAACTTCGTTATCTTTTAGAAAAGATGAAATAAATAATAAAGATAATAGAAAAGATGCTTTTGAGTTGCAAATTTCTCTAATATATTTGTCTTGGGAGCTGTGGTGTAGTGGGTAAGGTATGAGACTGAAAGTCAAACTGACCTGGGTTCAAGTACGGTGTGATCACTACAACCAAAGATTACATTTATTTTTAAATAGATTACTAACCAATTTGACGTAAAACCCCTTATTATAAATTTAGAATGCTTATTAATAAAATTTGAAAATATGAAATTTTAACTAATAGCCAAAGTTTGCTTGCTCAATATCAACAGCAGGTCAACTTATCTTACATCATCAGACTACAACTTTCCTCATCTCGGCTATGTTGCGTACCAACTTTTAGGTCTGTCCCTATGTTTTTCGAACTTATGAGAGACGAACAGTTTTGGGATCATTGTGTACTGGGTAAGGTTGACTGCCATATTAAGAAGCAGGGCTACTTTGTATAGTAGTTAGCTAGTAGGAGCTAAGAAATTTGTTAATTTTAGCGGAAGGGAAACGATTAACTAAAAATACTTGAACCATTTCCCCGATACTAAAGTTTCGGTACATACTTATTAAGATTCTAGACTACTAATGAATTGGTAAGATTCCATGATCTGTATGCAATTTGATAAATAAATTTCGCTGATGATATGGTCGATATATCTATGAAATAGCTGTACGATCAATTAGCCACCTTTGTGGTGCATTGTGTTCCTGTTTTTGAAGTTATAGGCAAAATATTGAAGGTTTGATTATCATAAAGATCGTAAAAGCACACAATTGTATAAAACTATGCATTAAAAACATTCTTAGTCAATTCAAAATTTTTCGATCATGTCAAGAACATCATTAAATGAATTTCACTTAGACTGTGAGATTGTGAAATTGTGATTCTAAACTCAGAGTGAAATAAACACTTCTCTGATCATGATAAATTTGCCTAATTATCTGCACTTGTTCAGGGTAAGCGATATCTGCCTACCTTATACTCTCTCTCTCTTTCCTGTTAGTCACTTGGCCGTGTTGCGTTTGTTCATTTGTGTGTCTGCAGACACATTTGACAAAAGCGCCGAAAATCCCATTAAACATGTTGTACCCATTAAGAGAAATCATTTAGCCAAATTAATTAACTTGTTGTTCTTAGCGAGCGACAACAATTACGGGCGAGTGAAAAGTGAAAAGAACGCTTCCATCATCATAAAATATTTGCCGATGATGCGTGAAAATTAATAAAAATTAAAATATATATATGGGAGAGAAGAAAATGGAAAGCATTTCGCGTTGTGTGAAGAATTCTTCTTGTGACTTGACCATTAAATCATAATAAAAAACGATAATTGCGATTTTCACCCGGCGAGTCGTAAATTTGGGCCGCAAGCGGGAGACAAGTGTAAGTCGTGATTCAAATTGACGTGTCAGCAATTAACATAACTCTCTCAGAAGCCCGCCCACGCCAATGAGTTTCCGCATTTGGGACTCGGGTTGGGGTCCAATGGCATATGTCAATATCTTAACTGCTGCATTTGCTTTTCCAGTGCCCACAGTTCGAAGACATCAACATCATCCGCATCCACATCGGCATCACTTCTGTTGACACAGCGGATTTGTAGGCCGCGTGGGCGCTACTTCGGCTTCGGTCTTGCTGCTGTTATGAAAGAACTTTGCTAGGAAAATATTTTAAGAAAATAAATAAACCAATAAATCATTATGTTAAATTGGCACAATATTTATTTAATTCTGTTGGAAATGAAAATAGAATGCCGACATGTGTACTGGTTGGTGTATGTGGCAAATGCCTGGCATGTTCGCTTGTCAGTCCATGAAAAGTTTACACGAGCTTAGATGGGATAGACAGTTGAGTGTTTGAGGAATGACAGGGAGAGAGAGAGAGATCTCTAGAGAATTCCCGGAAAATTCTCATTTCATTTCCAATAAAATTGCATCGCAAGCACTTCCATAAAAAAAAAACATCTCTAAGTTTAGGCAGTTGGCCCCCAACGTGTTGCTGGTAGTCTGCCACGTCCGCATTCCTTCATCGAACATTAATTTATACAAATATTAACACAGGCAGCGCCAGAATTTCATTAATTGCACTCAAGCGACGAACATTTTGTGCGTTCTTTTTGCGGTTTTGCGGGAGCGAACTGCATATTTTTCGGTTGGGCAACACATGACAAGTGCATGTCAACTCCTACAAGAAGGCACAGCCAATAAATAACAAGTGAAAAAAACAAATGGAAAATATTAAAAACTGACGGATGGCTGCGTTTGTCTGTGTCGCTGGAGTCTGTCCCTGTGTAGGGGGATGGGAATGGGTCCGCGTATACTATAACAAAAGAGAGAGAGAGATACAAGATAAATGAGAGCAGGCGACTGCAGCGGCGGGAACAGTGGAGCTGACCCTTAATTAAAATATGAATATATGTTTTCCTGAAAGTTATATACGGGGTGGACCAATAAGTACCCGTTGTAGCAGATAGAAGAAGATAGAAGGAAAGTTTTTTAAAAGAGAAAGAAGAGACTCAACATATGATGTTGTTGTCTGCACTCGCCAGCAACAAAACTTGAGAGAGAAAATCGAGAGGGGAGAGCACGCTTCTGGATTTGTTTTTGCTTTATGCAGACTTATAGCGTGCGAGGGCCGTATACGCGCCAGCTATTACTTTGCGTGACTTGCGGAATGGGCATGGGCACCCCTGGTATTTGGTATCGTCGTTTGTCAATTTGTAATCGAATATTTTTTTAATCGATATTTTTTAACTTTTCCCAGAACCTACTTGTTCGGGTTAACATTAATGATTTCATCGACCTAAACATGAAACTCTGCTTACTTATTCAAATAATGCCCAAATATGTATAATACATTGTATCAAAAGACACCACAAAGTATCAAATCAAATAAAAATTTGGTTTTAAGTTTTTCATTCCATTAAATTTTTCATTATCTTCGAACCACTGTTCCTTACTTCGACACCAATATTTCTTCTGCTTTTGCTTTCTTTGCAATTAATTTGGCCTGCAATTGAGGCAAACAGCGTGAATGTCTTTATTAATGCAGTAGTTGTAGAAAAGAATGGGCTCTACAGAGACAGAGGAAGAGAAAGAGAGAAAGGTGGGTATAAAAGTGGCGCCGATTTCAATGTTTGATTGCTGCATAATTTAAAGTTGATGAGCCGCGAAGGCATTTTACATAATAAAACGAACGAGTAAACACATTTGTGCTTATGCATATATAAAATATATATTTTTTTGAATAAATATCAAAATTGCTGTAAATCACAATCAAGCCAATCGAATAAGCAAACACCCACTATTTATAATTTGTTTGAGTCGCGACGAGTTGTCGCCGTTTTCTACAATTTCGTCAGTTGATGACTTTTAGGGGTGGGAGATAAAACTAAATCTAAGAGTTAGCATATTTATGACCCAGTGTCTGTCATAAATTTGTTTTATAGATGACAACATATTCCAAATTGACCGAGAAACATTTCATTATGAGACGTTTTACAAAATTAGAACAAAAAGCCATCCGCCACCATCTCCTGACCCATTAAAATGACTGCACCAATTAGCTAAAGTTTTTATCTGCATCTACAGAATAACCGAAGGCGGCGGCTGCGGCAGCTCCTTGACGGATTGTGGGGCCATCAACAGTTGGAAAGATCAGTTTGGTTGAGGGGTGAGCATTTAATTTCGCTGATTAGCATCATGGGACACTCTTTTTCTGTCGCGCCCATAAATAAATGTCGAAAACAAAAATGCGACGACACAATTTTTGTTCAAAAATTAAAACAACTCATAAATCGAGCAAAAAATAATATTATTAAGTAGCTTTGGCTAAGAATTCATCAAAAATATTTATACGATAGTTGAGCAATAGCTATTAGACGGCTACATGTGTATATTAGAATATAGTTAAAGAAGAGAAAAATGAGTTGTATAAATTATATGTTTGTGAGTATTGTTGAATTCATTAACTTGTCATACAAACCTCAGGAAAGGAAAATAAAATTTATTTTAGATTAAGAACATTATCTATACTTATAAATCTGTAGACCCAAAATAACTTAACCTAGAGATCTAAGATTTGGCATAGACCTCGTTTAATTATGCAGACGCGCACTAAGAAAGAAAATTTGGAAAATTTGACAGAGATGTAAGTGAAAACACTAAAGAAACGTTTGTATAGATCACACAACTGAGGCAATATTGTGGACTAGGTTGTGCTGCTAAGAGCGCAAGACAGAGTGAGAGAGTAAGCATGCGAGTGAAGGACTCTAATTCAGAGTTCCCCAGCGATAGCCCCGGGAGCACGAACTTACTTGCCAATTGCTTGCCGAAGTCACACATCATTGTGTGTTTGAGAGAGACACAGTAACGTTTTAGCGCTCTCTGCTTGGGGAACCCTGCTCTAATTGCTCTGGCAATATTAAGGACTAAGCTGTTCTGTTAAGAGCGCGAGAGAGAGTAACATAAGAATGAACGACTAGGTATGTGTGTTAAACAACAGGGTTTCTCAAGAATTGAGCCCGAAAATGTGACCTTGTCTCTATCTATAACACACAGTGAAGCATTACTTCGGCAAGCATTTGGAGTGAATTGGTGAGTATGTTCGCGCCCCAAGGGCTATGACTGGGGAACTCTGATGCAAAGTATTGAACATTATACAGAGACGTGCTCCAAAATATGAAGAAAGAAGAAGAGTGTGGTCACTTACACAATAAAGAAAAATTTGCGAAATGCATTTTAAATACAGTGACTTTTATTCAACAGAAGACGATACAAATAATCGCAGGTTTCTTTTAAAAATTGCCAAGCGAATACCAATAAAATTTATACATGCAAATACTACTACTACAAATAACCCATCTCTTAGACTAAATGCTTAAATACACACAGAACGAAAATACAGGGAATGAGGAGGAGGGGAAAGAGTGGAAAGCGCTGAAAGAGGAAAGCCTATTTGAATTTTTAATATTTGGTAAAGACTTAGGAATCTATACATTCCCAATTATGGGCAAGCAGTGTTGATGCTTTATATAGTTTTGGTTCCTTTAGGACGGGATGGGAAAATATTAAACATGTGTTAAGGCTCTGCATTTACAACTCAAAATTTTGATACTGACAGGTGAATTTTATTATATTTTCAAAATTCTTTATTTATTTATTCGCTGCAATACCCTTATGCCAATAAACAAAGTCCTCCTTTGGAATGGCCTTCGAAACCTTCTGCAATTTTTCTTTCATCCTCTCAATCAAGTTACTACGGTGTTTTATGAAATATGGCATTAATCCTAGTAGTACATATTCCGAAATTACGAGAAACGTATACGAATATCGAAATTTGTGGAAAGCCTTAAAGAACCTTTAACAGAAATCAATTTCAAGAATAACAAATCAATATCCACAAAAACTGCAAGAAATCAAGATCTGCAGCTCTGAAGTAGGGTTGTCAATATTTTATCGATATATTATTGTTTGATTTATTGTGCCGATATTGGCAATTATCGATATTTTATAAACGATATATCAGAAAAAATTACTATGGTTACATTGAAACAAAATTTTCTGTTCGGTTCATTTGTTTCATTTACTCATATGAAAACATGAGGTAATACAACCAACTTAAAATCGCTTCTAAAAATTAATCGTTTGGATGTATCATTGTGGAAATGAAGTTGATAAAGATATCGACATGAACCCCCTCAAGGCTAATTTGAAGTAGTAAAATATGATCGGATGAATCGCCTAAGCACACTGTAAATTGCATTTCGATTGTCGAGCAGACAAGTTCAGTACATAGCTGATGCGCAGATGCATCGCCTTAATGTTATTTGTTAGTTTGTGTGACAAATAGCTCTGTGTAGAAGATGCGATTTTTCTAAGGGTTTATGGAAAAAATTCATTTCTAAGATAAAAAGGGTATTTGTTGATGATCCAGTGAATAATTTCGGTACTTTCGGTTTATTTTGGATAGTTAAAATATTGTACAAAGGATATTAAGAATATCCATTTAATGTTAGATTGATATTAGATTATAAACCCAATGTATCTTTAAATCATCCAAAGGATTAGAAAGAAATAAATATGAAAAAACTATCCTTCCCAAATGGATCATTTTTTCTTTTGAGAAGTTCAACAACATGTAAAGTCTAATTTCAGAAGAGTAAATCATTTAAATCTAAATGATATCTTAGTGAATAGATTAGATATAGCTGCCACAAGTAATAGTCAGGAAGTTCTTCAATAACTTCTCAGTTTTTAAAGCCTTAGAAAATAACGATATATCAATATATTAAGGTTTTTTGGACACGATATATCAAATATCAATATTTAAAACTTGGTTTTTTTAATCACCTCTACATAGGAACACATGCATTCGGATTCGTTTTGAACCCAAAACAAAGGAATCCCTTGCATTTGTCAAGCATAACTTTCACTTCGGTAGCCTTCGAATCCTACCACAAATTTCCTTTGACCATTGTCTCAGACACGTCAAGAACTAGACGATTTGTTCTTTGAGTGATTTACGAGTGAAAGCGAAACACAAGCCTTCTGAATAGAAGGGCCCATCCCTTTGATCCGGACAAACGGGCGACTGCAACGAAAGTGAAATGAGGGCGCTGAATTCTGTATAGATCATAAATCAGTGTTCTGACTCTCCTCTCGGGCAATTGCAATTGTTGGACTAGGGATTTGGGATGCAAATGTGTCAGCGCTGTTGTGCCAACACACGCGTTCCGCACGGCAGGGTAGCGTCTCGGGGAGAATGTTTTGACATTGATGCAGTTGCCGGGAAAATCGCATTTGCGCCAACATTACGTGAGGCCGGCGTTGTGATGGATTAGTGCGGATTAGTCGACATGAAAATGGTGAAAGTTCTGGCAGGTAGACTGACTTTTCGCACTCAGGGGCCTTTTGCTTGCCAACGAATTTGGGAAAAAGAATGCTAGTGAAGGTCAGGCAGGTAGGTAAATGCAGATCTTGCTCTGCATTTTGACCCCTTTTGACCTGCCGCAAACCGCAATCAATTGAGATCCTGGCTCTTGTATTTACTTAGCGTTCGTTTCTTTTTATTGGGTGCCAAAGTCGGCTTAATGTGGTGCAAATCTATGCATAGAAATAAACGCCAGTCTCTTGGCAAATAATTTACTTTATTGCCGATCGCCAGAGTGTGTGGGTAAGACAACAAGCTACGATTTGAAATTCAAGCAGCAGTTGCAGCCACAGCCAATCGTTGACCAATGGCTGCCAATGCCATAAACAAAACGATGCAAAAGCCAGCGGCCAACAAAAAGTGGCAGACGCAACAAGGCAGCAAAACATTCTCAACATGAGCAGCTGATATTTCACATGAACGACATAAACACTACGTCGAGTCCAAAAGAGGCTGCGAAGGTGTGTAGCCAGCTACCAGCAGCAGCAACCAAACAAAGCCACGCGGTGGAAAAAAGTGCATGGTTGTCGACGACGCCATCACATCCACATCCACGTTCACGTCCAATTCCACACACACAGTTGCATGGCCAAGTCGTCGCCGGCTGCTGCTGCACAACGGCTCGAGGAGCAAATATATCAAATGCGATCGATCGCCAATGTCGGGAGCTCTTGTTGTGTTTTCATTTTTACTTCGAGTGCAGCAAAGTCAACAAAAATGTTTGTACAGAATAACGTATACGCTTTTTATAAGGAATTAACTTTGTGCCAAAAGAAACAGATTTGTAGCTCGTTTTGACGCCAAAGAACAAAGAGTTCTAGGTCGACCTGAATCGAATTTATACCGTTTCTAGATATTTTCGTATTTACAGTAAGCCCAGAAAGATTGAGAAATCCCTTTCTTAAAACCAGTTGAAAATGTTTTGGATTGAGTGTAACAAAACTTTGGGCCGATGACAAATAACAAAGTAAATGTTTAGTGTATCTCACACATCGCAGCTTTATAATTTTTATTATTATTAATTATTTTTAATCGCATCTGTTCCTAAAATTTCCAGGCTTAAACAAGGTGCTTAGGGTTTTACCATTGTGATTTTTGCTAAGAGTATTTACTTTGATTTAATACCGAGACCTAGTTTCCAGGACAAATTAGGAATATCTTAAGAATTATATGGACTATAACCAAGAAAATTTTTTAATTATTATTTCGCTTCAAGAAAGTATTTGGGTTGACTTAAGAAATTGTTTTTGATTATTTTAAGACTAAATTGGGTTTTACTTGAGAGCGTTACAACCTAAAATTAGTACCAAAAAGATTTTGAAATGTTTGGAAATATATTAGTACTTCAAAAATAATAAGAATTCTTATTTTAAGTAGGATTTTTTAAGTCTCTTCTTGACGAACTGAATTCACTTGGAATTGAGCATCGGTTTTTTAAAGCTTTTATTTCAATTTTTGAATTTTTAACGGTCAATTTCGAATTTAAGAACGATTCGTACTCAAAGTAAGATTTTCAAAGAGCGAATCATTTTTTCCAATTTCTAGAATTCTAGACTAAAATCAACAACGCTTTTCAAAGATTGAATTGCTCTGCTTTTTTTGAGAGTACTGTGCTCTAAAAGTGATTTAAATGATTCTCCTTTGCGGAGAATGGTAAAAAATACAAGGATTTAAGGACTTATAATAATGAACTTTAAAATGAGGTAAATTCTGCCGGATCAGTTTTATAACAGAATATTTAAATTTAATTATTAAATTGTATATGTAAAAATTGGCGTGGGACGAAGCAAGCTGCAGCTTTATTTACGGTTCTAAAACCAGAGCTGTATGTTAAAAATTATATTAAATTGTTGATATTTCTATTCCACTTTTTAATTTGCAACGTTTCGTTTCCATAAGGGTCTGGAGTTCCAAAGGAACAAAACTCTGCTTGCTAAAATTTATGGACAACGATAAAAAGTATTAAATTTAGTATTATAATCAGAATTGAAGTCTTTTATTCAGAAATTCGAAAAAGGGAACAGGCCTTTTCAAATATAAAGTGTGAACCTTTATATAAAAAAAACCCAACGATTCCTCTGTGGGGCAATTTTAGAGCCTTTTTAAAATTCACTATAGAACAGTGCCCGTTACATGGGCTGGCCTGGTCTTTTTTGAGTGTTTGTTACATCTTCTTCTTCTCTGGGCCGATATTTGTATCACAACCGCTTAACGGTCTCGGCTGCTGCTACTAATGCCCGCCAGTAGTTTCTGGCCCCAGTTGTTCACACCAATCTGGAAAATGTCTTTTCGCACCTGGTCGTTCCATCCTAGTGGTGTTCGACCCCTCTTCAAAAGTGTTTCGTATTCGTAGACCATGTCGTAACCAGAGCAGCCCCTTTTGTTTTATGCGCTTAACTAGACTAGTGTCCATACAGAGCTTATAAAATTAGTTTATAATTTTTTCGGACGCGAAATTCGTTGTCATCTTTCAATGTTGTTGTCGCTGGTTATCATCCGTTAAAGCTGTACCCCCCCCTTTATAACATATTGCCCAAGACGCGTAGACTTCCTTTCCGCTTATACTAGATACTTCGATTTGAACTCGCTTACCGCTAAGCAATGGGCTTCTGTCTTGACTGCCTCTCAATCTCTGAAAACGCCCTGCTTACCGCCCGTTTGTTTTTCTTTTTGCCAATAATGTCCATATCATCGGCATATGAAAATAGCATTACATCTTTATTAAGGATGATGCCCGATCTGTTGGCATTTGGGCACAGGAGCAGTATAATTACTCCATCAGCAGATTAAAGAAGTCACGAAAAGGTATCGCCCAGCCTAAAACCTCTTTTGGAAACAAAAGGCTCGGAGAGGTTCTTTCCCATCTTGGCGGATGGGACGTCATCATGCACAGTCGACCGTACTTTACTGGTATACCAAAAGAAGACAGGGCTTAAAAAAGTTGACCTTATCGGTGTGTCGACCTTATAATCGACAGAAACATGGTAAGTTTTAATGTGACTCTTATAGGTTTTAGCCAGGAAATGTCGTAGTGTGTATATTTGGTCTGTGGTGAATTTACCAGGTCTAAGGCCACACTGATAAGGTATTTTGCTTAGTCAAATGAAATTAAAGATCTATTAAATATTTCTTACCTTTCCTTTTCCAAATGCATACCAACAAAAGCGTTCTCGGAAAACATTTCCGAATTGAATTAATTATTATTTAATTATTTTAATTAAGATTCCACTTCACGACACAAATTTTTTTTTTGGAATTGAATTTGTGATCACATTGGTACTGAAAAGTGAAATACGTATACGTATACCCTTACGTAGGCCAATTGGCAACTGCAAGTCCAATTTGATCTGTGCCGAACGAAAACGCTTTTGTTCAAGGAGCTGCAAAACTGGCAACTTTGGCAAGATCTGAGATCTCTTTCTCTCTTTTGGATGCGGCTGGGGCATGCAACTGACTGTTGGGCTACCATCGCCTCGCCTCGATTGGCATTGGCAGCGGACCCTCAAAACTTTGAACTGTTGCGCAGACGACTGCGGACTTGTGCCGGCTTTCAGTTTGTTGTGGTCATCAAAGGACAGACTGGAGGACAGAGCTTTCGTGTATTGCAACTGCAAGACCAAAATAAAATAAAAAGAAACGATGGCGACACTTTTTCTTGCGCTTTGGCATTGTGCAACACAAAGATCCACTGGCAGATATTGATATTGTGGACAAGGATTGAGAATTAGCATATGAGAAAGGCCAGATTGGTCGGGGACTATCCGCCTGCCTTTGGAAATTATTTCAATATACATTTTGAATTTCCAAGTCAAATAGCTTTAAAAAAGTTCATAAAATGTCCGACGACAAATCGCTGCCTGTACAGTTTCAACCCATCACACTGACCAATGATCCATCAGTCAAGGCAGATCATGTGCTATCGCCAGGTCGTGAAAGTCTCAAGAAATGGCTGGGCCGTCCGGTGCGAGTGGCTCTCAATAACAATTTGATTTTGATTGGCATCTTTAGTTGCACCGATCGTGATGAGAATTTGGTGCTCTCTAATTGTGGTACTTTTTTGGAAGAGAATCAAGAGCCCATTTCTGTGGGTAATGTTATGGTGCCAGGTGATCGAATTGTGTCCATTTCGGTGAACAAGTCGGAGGAAGAACTGGAGCAGGAGCTGAAAGAAAACAAAGATTAATACCAAATTGTGGACAAAGTTGTAATTTAAAATATGTATACAGTATAAGACCTGTCTCGGTTTGAATCTTAGGTCTTAAATGGGTTTGGGTTGACTTCTTTAAAAAGCTTCCCTAGTTCCTGTCCTTAGTTCCGTCTTCAATATATTTTAATCTAGACAGACTTAATATCAACTCCCTGGCCAAAAGACTTTACCTTCAAGGACCTTCTGTATGGTTTGTTGAAAACATTTTGAAAATTCGGGCGCTGGAGTGATTTGTTTTAGAAAATCTCTAATTTGAATTGAAATATTTTCAACTCTTCTTCTCTATAAAATTTTAGAATCCAACTAATGCAAGCAAAACATTCTATACGACCTTCTTCTTCGAGCGCCGCTAATCACATTGTCAATACTTCACTTCGCATTTTGGACTGTGAAAGGCTGTGAAACAATCTCATTACGCGACTGGACGAAGAACGAACCAAATTCTGTAGGAGAAAAAAGTGGCGCGATGGTTATCAGCGTTTTCCACCAAACTCCACCGAGCTGATAAAATATTTTAAAAACTTGACTCTACCCAGGCTCCTGACAGCAGCAGCAGCAGCCGCAGGAGCGTCAGCAGACTAAACGAAGGCAACACAGGGAAAAAAATAGTCACCGCGTTTATTTAAAAATCGATCGCATCAAAGAGGCAACAATGGAGCCAGCAGGCCAGAAGCTGGAAACTGGCCAAACGAACCAAAACCAACCCGAGTGACAGACAGACACAGAACACAAGCCCAAAATTCCAGAGCAGAGGCTCCAATAAATTTCGTTAAATGCGCACGCGTGCGTCGTTGTTGTTGTCGTTCTTGAGGATCGGTGGCTGGAACGAGGAGCAGCTACTAACTCAGTTACCACCAGGCAATTGCGATGGACATCTCTCTCTCCTTTTGAGTCTTACTCGAGGCTCTGGGCAGGATTAGAGATGGAAGCGTGAGCACAGCCTTGAAGTAACCAGACACCTTCTCAAGGTACAACAATACTGTTCCTTAACTTTTAAGCTTTGGGTACTTTTAGAATTTAATGAACGTGACACGATACCTCATCACTATGTACCAAATCCCCCTCCAACCACCTTGCGCCTAACAAGCTGATGAGACAGGAACGCGCGCGCTTAGCAAATTCCAAAATGTCAACGGAAAATCACATTGTGCGCCATTATTTTGTGGCCAATGGCCAATCCAATGGCATTTTCAACCAGGGGCTAATGCAATGCAGTGTCGTGTTGTGTCTCATAAGCCATAAACATAAATAAAGGCACCTACTCCGGGCCAAAAATGTGGCAGCCACAACAATGCGGCGCGAGCATCAATATTATGGATGACAAAACCGAAAGGGTTCAGCGAATGATGGAACAATACTCTTGCATGACCATTTGGAGGAGCAATACAATGGAAATTTGAAGGGCATGCAGCCAGAGATAAGAAGGTTTGACTTGAAAATGTATAGAGGAACGCAATTGGTGGCCTTTTGGTTGGGGGTCACATAACGAGAAGAATCTGGCAGAAGTAAGGCAGAATGTGAAAAGGAGGCTGTTAGTATCTAATTTTGGAATGAGATATTTCTCAAGGGGAAAAATGTAATAAAAATTAAATTTTATTAACAAATTTATACACCTTAACATTATTTTCAGGGCAGAAATTGGTCCTCCGTTTGCCAGTGTAAGACAACGACCGCTCAGGTTTGTCTCTGACCATTTGCCAAAATTTACGCATTTGACCTCAGCTACCGATTTCTTCGTATGTATGCATCGGTTACAGCCTAGGCTCGGCTAACAATATGAATGTATGCGACAACTATATGGGCTCTCTCCTTCTCTCTCACACTGGCTCTCTGTATATGCTAATCTCTGGCGCTCTCTTCAGTCTGCAACCTTTTCAACTTATAATTCTAAAGTTTGGTGTACGAGAAGCACGCATTTTATGACCGTTTGACTGAATTGGGCCTGGTATGGGGTAGGCCTCAGACCGATCGCTCTCTGTTGAGGGAAGCCCGATGAAAAGTATTTCATTTATATATTTGCAAAGTATATTTAAATCATTTTGATTTTAAATTTAATGCATACTTAAATGGACTTCAACTCAACTTAATAATTTTATTATTCTGTAGATAGAGCCAATATGTTTTTAGTTAAAATTTAGTCATTAATATTTAAATTAAATATAAAAACCTGCATTTTAAAAATAAATTGATATTTTTTACTAAAATATAGCGTCCTTTTTTTCAAGATTCACAAAGTATTTAACCACCTTCGTGGGCAGAAAACTGTTATAGCTAGGCTAAACTACCCTTTTGGTGAGTGGAAAAGAGAGAAGTAATTCATTTCATCGAAAAATGCCCAAGATTACGAAATCTTAGAGCAATGCGTTCTGGCAAAGCCTACTTATCGCCTTACTCACTTACTATGACTAAATACAGTTAGGCTGATTCTAAAACAAAATTGTAAATGGTTCGTTCCAATAATGGTTAACTGAATGCTGTTGTATCTGGGAATGACCAGCATATCCTAAAAAAATTTTAATTACATTTTCAAAAAATAAGTTGCCTTTAACTCAAAATACGAACAAACCTGCCTTTAAAAATTACAAACATCAGCGCTATCTTTAATAATATCGAAATAATATTAATTTTACATGTCAATGTAATACTCTTTCTACCTTAACATATGGACACTATAGTATCATCTTGATATAATTCCAGACGATGGCCAATTCGATACATAAAATACCCGTATGACACTAAATATCGTGATCAATTTTTCAATTTAACTCAACTCAACCACCACACTAAAAGGTATTAGAAGCACACTAGTAGACAATGGTGCAAAGTCCTGGCACGTTACTTTACGTTGTTCGTTAAGAGCAGAAGATCAAGGGTTCGATTTATAACCAAGCCCGAAACATTTTTTCTGTGTTTTTCTGAAAGACTAGAATGAACCAAGTCGGGTGTGGGTCGATAAAGTTTTCGTTGTACATCCGATGTTTCTGATCCAATTTCACATTTAGTTAGTTTTATACACTTGATAAACTTTTTTTTTTTTTTATAAGAAGTTTGTGAGGCATAGAAGGAATCATTTTCTAAAGTATATATTCTTGCTCAGCTTCAACCGAGTCGATATAGACTGTTGTCATAACTTCAAATAATCCATCTGTTTGTATGAACACGTTTCAAGATCTCAGAGATGTAGATAGAGATTTGACATGTATGAAAAAATGGTTCTTTTAGTCTTCAACGTAGATCAAGTAAAATATTATAAATTAAGCAATGCTTATTAAGAAACATTAAAAATATGATGTTTTAACTCGACAGTTTAGAAGATAGTATGTTTGGTACAATATCGACAGCAGGACAACTGAGATATATCTTGCATCAACATGAAAATGAACCTGGAAAATGATATTGCGATAAATTCTCATCTCACATGAAAAAAAATAGCAATTCGCATTTTTTTTTGCATAAAATGGTACGCAGAAGAACACTGTTAAGCACATTTCTGCATATAACGGATATGAAGTCGGTTAAAATCATACCCTCTTTTATAAGAAGTTTGCCAGTCATTGAAGGATAAGTGAATGCAATATGTAGATAAGTATATATAATATTAAGGTTTTTACGTCCGTCTGTCCGTCCCTTTCTACGCGAACTAGTGTCCCTCAGTTTTTAAGCTATCGAGCTGAAATCTTACACAGAGGTTTTTTGACTGCACTCTGCTTGTATGTCCAAAACAGATACTTGCCAAAGGAAGATAAATTTGTGTAGGTAGTGGTCACACAGAACTTTCGCTGCAGGATTGTTCAACTACTTGTATCAAAAGAATCGTTTACCAGCATACACAGACGTATTGTTTTCCTCGGGAAGAATTTTGTCAGCCAATAAGAGAACTGCCTCACCGACACACTGCTTGTGACCTATATCTGGGGACAATTTATCATATACACCTCTCGCTTGCTTTGCTTACATTTTTCTTATAAGGTCTCTATAGCTTAAATCTTCTTTCACAATATTTGCCACCAATATCGGCCAGAGTTATTTACCCATTGCAGATCTTATCTTGCGCTCAACACGTTGACAACTTTTCTTTGTTGCTTCACAAATTTAATTGCATTGCCGACATCGTTTCCTTGTCAGGAATTTAATTGAATTTAGATATAAATTAATTTCAAAAGAAGAAAATTATTATTTTAACGATTTAATGTTAATGTTTTCTAATTTAGTGAAACTATCATGCTGTGTATTTAAACCTGACCAGGAAATCCTTGTTCTGCCATATAAATTGTTTCTAGTCTGTTTCTTTCTAGTCGCCTTCATCCAACCCACTTTCCACCCACTTCCATGCCCTTACATTTCGCATGCGTGTTGGTGCATTCGTTCGACGGCCCAAACAGCCACCCTTACGTGTTGCTGGCATTGTTTACTGTAATACACATATACACAGATAGTCCAAAGGAAAAGTTTGCAAGAATATTCTGCAGAGGGTCATCAAAATCTCCTAGCGTTACGAAATATAGTTAAAAACCGATAGTACACCTGTCAAACATACAACAAAATTTCAAAAAAATCTCTCTGACTCTACTTAGTTACCGATGCCTGTCGAGGCTTTGGGGCAACAATCCTTGATTGGAGGAGGGTTTTCTTCCTTCTTGGATGTCGGATGGTGTAGTAGGAGTTGCCAAATTAAATTTTTAATAGTAAAGTAGTCTTCTGTTTATCGGTCTCTCTGTGTGTTGGTTTACTTCCTTTATTGACTACTGAATCGAAATGCAAATCGCCTAAATCGATTCAACCTCAAGACGCTTCTACTACTGTGCTGAATCACACAACAGCGTCACATCCAAATCATATCGAGTTTCATTTGGCAAGTTTTTTTTGGGGGCTATTTGGCTTCTGTTGAATAAGAGATTTGTTTTCTTTCCCAAAAACTCACTGAACCAAATTAAGTCCAACATGTGTCCGAGAATCAAATTTGAAAACGAAAAAACAATTCAGTCCTGGTATAAACAAAATAGTCGAAAGAGTGAAAGGCAAGAAGTTGTTGCTTAATACCCATGAATCTACATCTCCTGCGGACTCCACTCGACTCGACTCCACTCCTGTCTTCCAGACGAACTGACATTCAAATTAAATTGGATTAGCAGCAGTTCGTTCCCTTGTCAATCTCACCCAAAAAGGCAAATTTTTTTAGCCGAAATCTTTGCAGAAACACTGAGAAGAGAATTCTGCGCAAATCTCATCTGCGAGACTGACAGTGACATATTTTGTGACAGCTGATGGAATATGCTTGGAGTTGGGTCTCGCTGTTCCTCCAGCACTCTCTGATCCATCAGCCAGTGTCAACTTTAGGCAGTGGAAGCTGCCCGAGTCGGCACCATTTGATCGCACTCTGCGCTAATCCTTTTCGCAATGACTTGACAGCTGCTGCCTCTTCTGGGGCCTGAACCATCCTTCTTAAATTTCGCGGTGCCATCAATCAAGGCGGATGTTGGCTCGTCGCGCTAATTAGTCAGTCAACCAGTCAGTCAGCCGGCCGGTCGGTCCGTCGGTCGGCCGGTGAGTGGGTCTGATAACGAATGCTCTTGGCAGTGGCTACCGCAAAAGCTCTTCCCAGGCTAGCTGCTGGCTGTGTACTTAGCCAACTCCAGTGATCAATCAATGATGATTAATGCAAATGCAAGGTCAGCAATTTGCAATCGCCACACACATCAATCATTCATTAGCAGCTCAAGTTGTCAGGTTTGTCGCTGTCTCCTCCTGATCCCCTGGCTCTCCTGGCTCCCCTGATTCGTCTCAAGTGATGCGTGATTATAAATCGTGAGATCGCCAGTCGTCTGGATGCAGCAAGCTCCAATCATTTAATGCACTTGATTTGAGTGCTCTGTGGCAATTTGGATGTTGGTCTTAGATAAGCTTAGCTAATTAATTCGAGAAAATTGACTGGACACGGCGGCTTCTTATGATGGACAGGAGAGAACTAAAGGGGTGGGTACAAGCTAACTGTGGCAAAGATAAAAGTGATATTCAATCATTTGGAAAATATTAGTATACATTCTGAGATTTCTGAAAACGATGAGGCTAAGTCTGCATTTGAGTAGCATGAAACATGGTCCTAGAACTAGTATCCAAATAAAGTTTAGCTAATGATGCTAAAGAGGTTCCTTAAAAGGCTCTAAAGATCACCAAATCAAACCTTAAGTCAAAATACTTTCGAGCATTAAACTAATCTATCCCCGACTTGGTTGTACAATAGAAAGTCTGATGCCTAAATAAAGTAAAAATAAATTTCCATATTTTTCGTCATTTCCACGAATCGCACCTGTTGTTGTTTTTGTGTTTTGTGAGTGAGTGCGTGTTCGTGTGTTTCTTAAATATTTTTGACAAACAATGCCGGCGGTTAATTTTAATTGGATTCTGGTTTAAAAAAATCCTTTTAATAAAATTAAACATCAAACATGGCGTGCCATTTTTTGTCGTATTACGCTGACAGAAGCAGGATTTAAATTAAAAACTTGCCAAGTTCACGAAGATCAAAAGGCATCAAAAATGGTGAATGGAATGGGCAAAGTATCCGAAAAAAATTCAACACGAAGACCACGGCGGAGGCTGCGTCAGCGGCGGCGAAACGGAAACGGAAATCGACGCGCAAAAGGTTGCAGGTGTCAGATGTCAGGTGGTTGGAGGCGGTTGGTTGCCACGCGCACAACTTTGCGCAGGATTCACTAGGGGGGAGGCAATTGATTAAGCGTAAGTTAAAAACGCGCCCAAAAAAGGAGCAAAATGTGAAACGAAATCAAATCAAAGTGTTGAAGCGGTTAAGGGTTGCTCGGCGGCGGCGGCTGCAGGTGAAAGGGTTAATTTGTTGCGTCTCCAAGGCATATGCTGGGGCTCCGTTTCTCTGCCAATGAATTAGTCCCCAAGGCTTAACGCAGAAATCATTAAAAAAGTTCAGCGAGTGTCTGGCCCAAAGAATTAAGAACAAAAAAGGAGCACCAAAAATGGGAGGAGGGGGCGCCATTTAAGTGACAGCCTTGCCATAATTTTTAAATCGCGAGCATCGAAGGCAGAGAAGGTATCAGGAGAACATCAGTCAGGTGTGTGTGTGTGTATGTATTGGGTGGGTAACGAACTATTAAAGTGTTTTATTGAGCTCAAGACAAGCCATAGACAAGATTTACAGGGGTTTTTTTCCCAGACGTTTTTCCTTCAACGGAACTTTATCTTAACGGTAAGACAAACGGCTGATGTGGAGGTGGAGAATACATATTGTGCATTAAAAAAAATTAAAGTTCATCTAACCACTTTCAATTCGAATTAGATTTAAACTGCAAGTTATTTAGGGTAGACTGAATAGTTAAGTTGAAGAAGATTTATTTGAAGAACCAAATACGCTGACCTTTTAGTACATAAATACATAATAAAAATGTTAAAAACTTCTCAACTAAAATCAATTTAATATTAAATGTTTATACATATTTATATTTGGAAGTAGACTCGAGCCCACTATTTTTCTAAGGCAACAGTCTTGCCATCTGCACCACCGGGTTTTTTGCATGCAGAGTACTTTGACAGTTCTTCCCAGACAAGGTAAATAATCTTCTTGTAGACACTATTTGTCGATCTGCTGCAAGATACAGAGTACTTTATAGTCGGGCTTGACTGACTTTCCCACTTGTAACAAAATACTAATTGTAACAGCTGCACTAGGTTGGATGACTGACAGCCACACCTTGACAATGTATATATATATTCAACTAACTTTAAATATTAATTGACTTTAAAGCTCAACGATTATAAAATTCTTACTTTAAGAAAAAGCATGATCTTTGGTAAATCTTTTTTGTCCCAACGTCCCATAACTGGTACCGACTGGATTCTTAACCCACCCATTTAAAACTATGGTGTGCGTCCCAAACAAAATAAAGGGGTGTGGTATCTCGAGTTTTCCGTATAAACATCAGCTTTTCATATTAAAGCTGTTTGAGTTCATATGTCAAGGAGCCCCTTATATATATATAATATATAATAATAATATGCCCGGCTATTAAATCAGATGGCAAAAGTTGAGCGGCCTTATCAAAGCCAAGTAGATTTAATGCGAACAGTTTTCCTTTCGCATAATCTAGTAGGCGGTCTGATTTCTTGGCACTTCACAAATAAAGTAGTCCCAATTTGTTTCGAAGTGCAATCGTTTATACAAAAATTTATAGTGATTTCCAGGACACCCCTGAAAATGTCAACATATCGCTCAGAAATCTGTTGCAACCTCCTTCTTAGAACAGAGGTGTGCAAGAGTGAATAGTTTTTATACCCTTTACTCGTAGAGTAAAAAGTGTATACTAAAGTCGTGCAAATGTATGTAACAGGGAGAAGGAATCATTTCCGTATATATATTCTTGATCAGCATCAACTGCCGAGTCGATATAGACATGTCCCTCTGTCCGTCTGTCTCTCCGCCTGAATGAAGACCTAGATCTCAGAGATAGAGGATTGATACGGGACAAATGCTTCTTTTATCTGCACGCAGATCAAGTTTGCTTCAAATTTTGGCCGCGCCTCCTTCCGCCTCCGCAATTTGGAAAAAAAGTTATATCTCCTACAGTTTTGAAGATGGACGATTCGTACCTTTAAGAGATAGTTAGTAATTAGCAAAATGAAGAATGAAGAAAATTTGCCGAAACAATGATAAAGATCGGATGGACGGTTCCCAAGTTATGAGCAAAAAAGAGAACAAAGCCGCCGCTACCCCCGCACCCAAAAAAAAAAATTTGCATACTTTTCGGATGGTCACTTTAAAGAACACAGGAAACATGTTTTTTCAACATGTTTTTTCATGAGTAACGGGTATGTCGAAGTCGGTTAGAGCCGACTTTAACTTACGCTCTGGTTTTTTTTTGCAAGTACACTCTCTGAAAAAAAACAAAATTTAAAGTGTGTGACTGAGTGTCTAGTGTGCTCGCTAACCTTCACTGATGTTGATTTCAACAGCGAGTGTACGCTTATAGCGCACACACTAGTAAAGGCCCATACGGACATCCGAAGATCGCAATTAAGCTAACTTTCCTCTATGTTTCGTCGCTAAAAATTTCCAATTAATTTAATTGGCGGCGGGTCATACTGCTCCATCATCTGTATTTTATTTTGATGCCAAGTTTATTTTTTTTAAAAACTCGGCCACTTCTCCCCAAGCCTTGTTCACAAATTTTAAGTCCGAATGACATTTCGTTCTTTTTTTTCAGCTGGTCTATGCAGGTAGAAGCAGAGTGACTTGACATGGTGCATTCTCAACGCTGCATTCAAATTACAATAAGACCCACAGCCATTTTACATAGTTTTCACAAATGTGCTGTAAAGCGTAACATTGACTGTTAAGTGTATCATTAAACTTCTCAATTCCGTACGAAATCTTACCTTCTGCTTCTTCTTTCCTTACATATTGCATGGAACTTCTCGTTATTTCTGATGTCCGTATGGGCCTTAACCAGGAAATCAAACCGAACCGAACTTCGGTTCCGGTTTTGGTACGTATGTACGTGTTTTGGCTATATTTTATTTCGGTTCCGTAAAGGTACCTAGATTTTTATTTCGGTATACCGGTACCTCCCGGTATTGACTGGTCAAATTAACGGAAAATTTTCAACGTAAGTTCAAGCAAAGTGCGTGAGCAAGCTATACACAGGTATTTGTTCATAAATTATTTATTTTAATAGCGTGTGTTTGCCATCCGAAGTGAAAAAGTTTGTATTCCAAAGATGATTCAAATAAAAGATAATATAAAAAAAATTGGTTACACAGAAGCTAAATTAATGATTACTTCTGAGAATTTCTTGGCGGAGACGTGATTAGCTTCACACCGGAAAATAAACGTTCTACGCTTAATTGGGTAGCTGGAACTGACAGAATAGAAGGAAGTACAGCTTTCTCGGTAAAATGGCAGAGAATATCCCCTCGCCCTATTACATTACCGTTTTCCTCCCAAGGAGTGCCGCGAATGCGGATAAATGGGTCCTTACAATGCTGAAGAAACAAAACAACATCGTGACCTACATATGGTTGTTCAAGTCACGAAGGAACCAAGCCTCGATGCAGGCCATCATCTCCATGGGTCGCCAGCTAAACTTCAGGTACAGGACTCATCAGCAAGGGACTGAAGCAGAATGCCCCGCCGATGCCATTTTATGCAGTGATTGAGACACTCGAGTACGTAATATATCAAGTACAAATACAGTACACTTGCAGTTGCAGTGCACCCATGCAGATTTCTTATCTGCACCGATTAAACAGCAGCTTGTCTGAATTTGTCTCGACTTGCATTCGTATAAAGTGCAGTATTCGTGTAACGGATGCTTTAAATCTGTCTCTGTCTTTAAATCTGAGGTCTCAACAGACATTGTTGCAGATGTTGCTAAGAATATTGGCTGAAGAAATCAAAGACTTTCTCCATTAATGCTTGTTTTAAGATGCTCTAAAGAGTTAGAAAAAACTCCTAATTTTCTAAATCCGAGTCAGCTGATCGGTAAAACCGTAGCCACTCGAAAGGACGCGCTACCGACATAAGTAATGACCCTATATTCAGGCTCCTTTTTTTTTACTCACCAACGCCGCAAAAATCTAGCCAATTTCGTCTCCATCAACAGGAGCAATCAACTTTCTGGCAGGCAAACACCCTTGAGCTGATGATTCATATGCAGAAGCTGCCATTGCCAACTCTCTACTGCCCTCCTTCCCTTTGTTCACCCCCACTAAGCTGTCCCTAATGCCAAAACGATGCCATTTGCCTCCTCTCCTCTCCTCCTCCTCCTCCGGTTGGCCCATTCATTTGGTTGAGCGCGCCTTCGGCATATTTTTAATTGCCTAATTTTGCGACTTGAGTGATGGGCCCCTTGAATGCTTCGAGGGTTGCTGTTGCTTTTCTTCCTTCAAATGTTGTCGTTCAGCTTGATAAACGCGCGGCGAGGCCGTTTGGCATTTTAAAATTGTCATCTCCATCCCCGCTCCGCCATCCCCGTGCCCGTGCCCGCAGCAAAAACTCGAGCTGGCAAGTGGCTTCATTTGCTGGCGCTGAAATATTTCACCGCCCCCGCATCCACCCGGCATTGTCACCATCAACAGTGCTCGCGGCAAATTATGGGACAATATTTTAGGCTAATGTTAATGTTTTCCCAAAAATTTTCTCATTGTGCCAGGAGAACCCACAGACGACACTCCTTGCCTCTGGGCAAAATCCGTTAAATTATTGAGCTGAAGGTACTTTTCAATGCGGTTCGCTGGCTTGGGCACCCCGTGGAAGTGGGGGGTTGGGGTTAAATGAGCAGCGGTACTTTGTTGTTGTTGTTGCTGTTGCTTGCCGTATTCTTTATTTAGTTGGCATTGCAATTTCAAGTCGCTCAGGTTCTCGCTGTTAAATGTTTCGGAAACGCGAAATGAAGGAAAATGAACGACGCAAATGAATTAGATTTTGAGCAAAATGTGAAGCCCAGTTACAAATTTTCAGCGGGTTAAAGATACGGGTTGGGGGGCTTGATGGAAAAAAATAAAAGGAAGAAGTGAAGTGATCGCCCAGCTCAAAAAGGGTCCAAAATTATTCCTCAAGACAGAAAAATGCACCTGGCAGAGTAGTTGAATGCAGCGCTGCTGTTGCGCTGTAAGAGCGAACTTTCTTTTCCTCATAACTAAACTATTGTTCATCCGATCTTTTCGAATCCTTTGCCCAGAACCAACACAAACCGTGGGAGATATGACTACTTTCCATCGTGTTCAGCTTCCATTTTGGAGTTTTTCCTTCAATTCCAGTCAAAATTGTCGTCTCTTTTATATACTTATGTATACATTGAACCATGTAGATGGGTTCTGCAACAAACCTCAAAGCGACGTCAAAGGACAATGTCATCTTGCGTTGACTGCGTCAACAAAATGGCCCATAGAAACTAATGGGGCTTGGCTGAGGGAGCGGGAGCCCGCATATCAGACCACACCCAGTTTGAATCCTTTTTGTGTGTGTGTGTGAGTGTGAGTGCTAGCCAAAAGACGTTTGGCCGATTCTAAATTTCGCTTGCTAGTTTCGCCAGCTCCGTTTTCGTTTTCGTCAATAAATCGTGGGCTGCCAGTAATGATGGCAGCTTGGCAAGCGTTTTGCCCAGTTCCAGCTCCGACGATAGCAGCCGTTAATGTCAGACGAGTGAAAATATATGGCCAAGCGACCGCCCAACCGACCGACTGAAAATGTCTTCAAGACTGCTCGTCGTTGGTTCGTCTATGCCTTGATGATGATAATGATGACGAGCTCCCTCCACTTGGGCTTCAGCTCGAGTCCGTCAAGTCAGTTTTTGGGCCAACAACCCTTAGACGAAGCTCCTTGGATTTGTTTTATGCGTCATTCGGCCAAATATTTCCTGCTCCCCCAGCCCCTCCCGACGCCCGTCTCCCTGGCCTAGGTCATTATGCGCCTGGCTTGGACTTTTGGACTCATCATTTATATAAGCACTGAGCGCCATTCCCGTTGTCAGTTGTGGAAGGATTTACGCTCCCTCTGCTCTTGCTCTTCCCTGTGTGTGTGTGTTTGAGTGAATTATGGCTTCTGCTGATTTCTTTTTCGTCCTTTTTTTCTTGTCCGCCCTCGACTGCCGGCAAGCCGGGGGACTGGACTCTGTGGCACAGTGGCAAATTTATTGACAGATATAATTTCGTATGCGTATAATTAGAAATTCAGCAATCATTAAGCGAACCAGTGTACATATATCACGTTAATGGCCTTTCTGCACATAAAGGATAAAAGCGAAAGAGCCAAAAACGGAGTGAAGAGACAGACCATGTCAAAGGCTCTAGAGATTTATGTGACCTACGTAAGGAAAGCTGATGATATTGATTTCTCAAGGATGACCTCATAAGTACGAGGGCTGCTTTGTATGTCTTGGCTAGCTTAACCCCTTGTAGAATCAACAAGATTCGGACTCGTGAAAATTCACAATATGGATAGTATTCTGTATCGAGTCTAAAAAATATCTATATTTTTTGACTGGAGTATGTAGACCACAGTCCTTCACGTTGCTATTTACTGTGTATACATCAGCCCTCTGCGGTCTTACGATCTTATACTACTCTCTTTTGCAACCACAATTATGTGTTAAAAGAGTGCGCAGTCGCACGGCCAAACACATACACGCAACGCCAAAATGAGCATACACATGTGTTGTGCCTGCCCCAAAGGAAGACTTGAAGACTTTAAAACAATTAAATTAAATCGGTAACGCTGCCTGCCGTTGGCTTGATACGACGCTGTTTCCATGTGGCCCCTTCCGTTCTTGGTCCCGCCTTTCAACTAAGTTTTTTTGTCCCTTTCAGTTTCGTTTTCTTAACCCCAGAATTTACTTCTGTTTGTTTTTTTTCTTTTCAAGAATTTCGCTCTTGGAATCGATCTAAATTCGTTTTTAATTTGGTACTTATTGGCGAGGGGTGGTGAGAGGAAGCAAACTTTGTGAGAACAGCGTTGGACACGCTCTCACAGAGAGAGAGAGAGATAGAGAAAGTGCATGCGCAGTTTTTCGTTGTCAGATTCGTACAAATATAAACTTCGGTTATTCTTAAGTATGGTTTCGACGCGAGTGTAAGTGGGGTAACCTGCCCGTGGTCGATGTTTGTTTCTTTCTATGCTATCTCAAAATCAATGAGAGCTTAGAAACTCACTTATGCTGTGCCAAAGTTTGTATATACTTTTAAATATTTTGAAATATCAGAGTTTAAGCACTCTTGCAATAAAATCAAAAATTGTTCTTACTAAAATCCATTTTCCGGACGATGGTAAGGCAGCTATAAGATATAGTCATTCGATTTTTAACCAAGACAACGACGGTATCTCTCACAACACCCACCTACCCCCACCCCTTGAAAAAATTTTTAAGTCTTTTTATACCCTTGCAAAGGGTATTATAATTTTGCCCAGAAGTTTGCAACGCATAGAAATATTCATTTCCGACCCTATAAACTATATATATTCTTGATCAGGGCGACGAGCTGAGTCGATTGAGCTTTGTCCGTTCGTCTGTCTGTCCGTCTGTCTGTCTGTCCGTCTGTCCGTCTGTCTGTTTCTACTCAAACTAGTCTCTCAGTTTTAAAGCTATCGAGCTGAAACTTTGCACAAAGTCTTCTTTTTACTGCACACTGCTAATATGTCGGAACCGACCGGATCGGATAACTATATCTTATAGCTGCCATAGGAACTATCGGTTGAAAAGTGGGTTTTTGAGAGAAAACTTTTTTGTTTTTAATGTAAACGCCTTCCGCTTTGGCCATTATTAATTTTATACGCTTTTACTCAGATTTGAAAGTTTTGGTCAAAATCGGATGACTACATCTTATAGCTGCCATAGGAACTATCGGTCGAAAAGTGGGTTTTTGTGAGAAAACTTTTTTGTTTTTAATGTAAACGCCTTCCGCTTCGGCAATTATTAGTATTATACGCTTTTACACAGATTTGGAAGTTTTGGTCAAAATCGGATGACTATATCTTATAGCTGTCATAGGAACTATCGGTCAAAAAGTGGGTTTTATCAGAAAAATGGTTTGTTTTAATGCTAACGTTCGTAAACTCTGTCGTATTAAAACATTTGCAAGGGTATTAAAACTTCGGCCATGACGAAGTTAGCTTGGCCTTCTCGTTTATTTTTTTAGAATTAATTGTACTTGAATTAAGAATGTCGTGATCAAAAATTCACTCTTCAATCAAGTATCTCTTATTTTAAGAATTTTTACTGATTCATAAGTGAAATTTTTATTTTTTCTGGGAGTGTAGCATTTCAAAAGGTTGGATGTAGTCAGATACTGCTCTTAAAGACGGTTTAAAGTGATGAAATGTAGAAAGATACAGTTATGGTGATTCACAATGAGAATGGTAAGGCAGCAGGTATATTGTGCACCCACTGTGTTGGATTTCTATGTGTTCTGGGTTCTAAACTGTTTCAGAACATTTTATAACAAATTCTTTTCCTAAAAACTGGTCACCTTCACCAGCTGTAAAGTAAGTACGTAAAAAAAACGAAGACTTTGTACTTGAATTAAATTTAAACGGTGTCAATGGAATTTAAGTACACAAATACTTAAACTAAGTGCAAAACTGTTATTTCATGTACGATGTTTTCAATTCCGCAATACTTAAGGCTGTTTAGAGATGAAGTAAATTTCGAACTATTCGTACTTTTAGGTTGTATTGGTCTAAACTGCAATACGATTTATTCTTAAAATAAAAGTACTAAATTTTTCAATGAATTCTTATTAATTCTATAGTACATCCCAATATAATCTTCAAGCAAAATAGGAACAAACATATCTTGGTTAAAGCCTATTAAATTCTAAAGTTAATCCCAGTTTGTCTGCATTTAACTAATTATGGCAGGAAAAATCCAATCTAAATAAATGAAACAATGACGAAGATCTATAGTAGAAGATACTCTTTTAGAATATTTCGTACAATTCAACTGAGCTGAACTTATTTAAAATTAAGCTTCAAGAATCATATTTCAACCAAGTTTAATACTGTTAACCATTGCCAAAAAAAAATCGTCGTTAGAGCCGAGTGCTCATTATTCACGCATTCATAATTCACATTGCGAGTATTCACGATTTAAGCCCCATTTGCCACAAAAATAAATTCTTTCACTCAAATAAATAAAACACAAAAAGCCACAGAGTGAACAGGGACAGAGAAAGACAATTACCGAAATTTGCATTCGCGCGTCTGACAAACAAACAAATAAATTCAAACAGCAAAAATGACACATAAACAAAACAAAAATCAAGCAAAAACTGAAATCGAATAAATGTTGTTTTTTTTTCATCTCTTTTTTTATGACTCTTTTTGATTTAACAAATGTCAAAAAATATGAATTGAAGTTGATGCTTTATGTACATGTTTTCCAGCAAATTTACACCGAGAGAAATGTAAGCTAATTTAAAAAGGGATCTTTAAATGAATAAATCAATTATAAAGAAGTTGCGGTAAGCCAGCGTTTTCAACTAACAGCTTTTGCCTGTAAGCACTTTCATTCAACCTTTTTCATCAAAGGGTCAGCTGCACCCTAAAACAATGTCAACTGAGAATAGAGTGCTCTGCAAGACCGCCATACCAGGATGATGGCATCAAATAAGCTAACAAATGTAACAATTATCATTGGAAAAAGAATTGAACAATTATTTTGGAGATCCGATATTTTAATATTACACTCCGGAATAAAGCTAAAAAATTTTGTCACTTTGAATCAAGTACAAACGGTGTTACGGGAAGTTCGAAAATACTTGATTCAAGTACAAAATTTTTATTTTAAGTACGATATTCTCAATACTTGTTTGTATACTGTTTCGAGATATTTTAATTTCTTACTATAATATTATATTTTTGGTAAAACTATGACCATAACAAAGTGGACAGCCCGATTCACTCTTAAAATAAGAGCAAAATGTTCTACATCGATGTCCAATAAAGTCTAAAGTCAACCCCAAAACAATTTTGAAACATAATAATAATTTAAAAAATAAGTACACAATGTTCTTGGCCTATAAAATTCTAAGCTTTCCCTATTTGCCCCTTAGCCTGAGTCTCTGTATAATATCAAAATCCAGAGAAAAAGGATTAACCAAAGACCAAGCTGTTGTACTGTAGATCAGAAATCTACCCTCACTTCATAGCCGAAGTCTGAGATCCAGGAGGCATTTTTAGGATCAGATTCAACTCAAAATAGTTCGCATTTTTCGTAGACTTCGTGTGGGTCTATTTGGTCCTTAATTCAAGAAATTTTGTCCGTAATTAGTACGATCTTTTCTTAAACATTTATGCTTACTGTAAGTATGAAATGTTCTTGATTTGAGAACGTTTGCTATTATTTGAATAATATTAACAGTTGTTCTTCTATTCTAGAATGTTTCGTACTTAATCGAAGTGCATCCAAGAACAAGATATGCTTGAAATTTTGGTACAAAACGGTATAAATTCTATCCCTACTGATCTGGAACTCTGCCGGTCGTTTTTTCTTAGTGGACAAGGTTCATGTTTAAACTACCAAAAAAATTCGTTCTTAATCGAAAACGTGAATTTGCCTTATATTAAAAGCTAAGATCGATTGCTTTGCGCTCCCAATAACAACGGGCTTATTTAAAGAAAGTATTTTTTGAGTACTATTTTCTAATTTCAAGAACTATACATGGTTGCTGGAACTGATGAAGGCTGCTCTGTAAAGGGAGGAAAGACATAATTGTTAATATTATTAATTTTTTGTTTTTGTTATGAACTTGCTGTGACTTAAACTCAGGTCCGCGATAACTGAACACACGGAAGACTGCATCTTAACTCACATGACCATCAAGGACACGAGAAAAGAGCGACCAAATCAGAGTAAGGAGCGTAGAAATATGTAAGCCCTTGGCACTTAGGCACTCATCTATCAACAAACCCTATAGCCCAGAGGGAAGACTATTACCTTAGAAAGTCTAGGTCGAGGGTTCAAATCACCGTCGAAGCAAAGATTTTCATTTTATTTAACGGACTCCTTTTATAAGCTTACAGCGATCTACTGCTTCTGAGTTAAGCGATACAGTTTCTGCTCATTTGCATTCTCTCTCTGTATTAAAGAACTCTCATCTTTCTACAGCAGAGTTTATGGGGGCGGCAGCAGCAGCCCATGTATTCTACATACGGAGTATACATACATAAATAATATTTATTAATGTATTTTTATGTGCGCTAAGAGTACACAATGTAATAATTTATACAGTTGCTGTCGACATTCTGCTCTGCTCTCGCTCTCGCTCTCTACATTATGACGGTTACAATTTACTGTCCATGTTTTGTTGTTTACTCTGATGATGATGATGATGATGGCCGACTGGCTGGGTGGGTGGGTGGTTGGGTTTTCTGGTTTGGTTTGAGTCCGAGCTAGTGACAAACTTGCTGGATTTTTCGCTGTCGTTGACGAGGGTGGGCCACCCGCCCATTAACCCCGCCCCCCCGCCTGAAGACCCTGACAGGGCGCATTTCAAACAGAAAATGCCAACAAATGCGGCGGCGTGCAAATAAAAATGATTAATGATGATGCGCGTTGGCAGTCAGCTGAGGTTGAGAGGTTGAGACTGAGCAGCAGCCGCAATGGCTGCCAGTTGGAAAATGTTTGTAATTTAACTGAAAGCAAAAGAAGTGAGAAATTCTCTCATTAATTCTCTCTCTGTAACAAGAAATGCAAAATCTATAATTTGCAGTTTAAAATGCATTATTAATATAAATAGTTACACTTTCCCACATTTCTGAATAGTTTTGGGACTAAATCACCAGACGACTTCAGTTTTTCTTGTCTGGAGTTTGTTTAGTTTCAGCGATTGCACTAAATAAGCAAAGTATGGATAAGAAAAACATTGTATTGTACCGAAGCTTTCACACTCTTGAAATTTTCAGCAAAAACTGCGATCTAGTAGTATAGTCGCCCGGCCTTGAGGAAGAGTAACTCTAATACAATTTTGCACCATTCTATTTGATGCCTCATCCCTTTAGAACAGGGGCCGTCAAAACACACATGCTCATTTTGGTGTTGCGTGTGTGTGTTCAGCCAGGCAAGAGCGCGCGCACTTGGCACTTCAGTATAAGCTCGTATACAGTCGGTGTGTCGACGTCGCCGCCGCACAGGGCTGATGTATACACAGTAGATAGGAGCGTGCCGGAGTCTGCCTTAGAAGTTCGAATCTTTGAGGAGAAATCCGAGCTTTCAAAATAGCACAAAAAAAAGGTTCAAAAGCACAAAAAGTTTTGCGATTTTGTTAAGAACCGATTCGTTTGACTTCAGATTCAAAAATTTTCGAACAGATAGAAGCTGCGCTTGTTATTATTTTTAATTAGATAAACTCCCATGCTAAAAACAAAAAACCTACTAAACTAAAAAGCTATCATAATATTATGTCATATTTATACATCATTTTTGGCTTACGCTATTCCCACTTCAGCTTCAATTCCCGCTTTGGAAACATCTAAGAACCAGCAGCTTGAAAGGAAGCAAAGAAGCTACTACCAAAATAAATATACTCTTTGCCAGGGTATAAAAAGCCACTTAGTGGCTCAATGCAAAAGTATCTAGCACACACACTGAGCAGAGGTAGAAGAGACAAAGGTTAATAACTGCCAGAAGATGATGCATAGCATGACACGGCCATGGAGCAGTTGACAGTTGACTGGCAGCCGGGCAGGCGGTAAGCAGGAAAAACCATGTTCAACTGCTGCTCCTCCTTTTGGCCGGGCAGCCATTTTTGTGCCATGGAATTTGGCCAAGTTTTTGCATGCCTCTCTGACCGCCTCACCGTTCCCAGCACTCGGCAGTCAGTCAGTCGCGATAATCGCACCTTTGCACCTTTCTGCCTGTCAGGCTCTGGCTCTGTCGCTGGCTCTGGCTCAGGTGTGCCACAGACACATACAAATACAAAATTCTCCATGTAGTCATCCAGCCAACCAGCGAGCCAACTGAACTCAACTCTTGCCAGCGGGGTGCATTTTCATTAAGAATGAAAAATGATGAGCAATCAATCATTTGCCCGGGAGGGTGTTTCTTATACCAGAATGGTGGCTACTCCCTTCTTCTCTCTCTATGGCCGACTCTTTCGTTTGCTCGCTAGAGAGAGAGATACAGCTTGTAGATTGATAGCATTACCTGCCTCTGGTGTTCAGAAATGGCTCTTGGTTTTCCTTTTGCCTTTCCTTCCTCCATGTTGTTGGTGTTGTTGTTGCCTGGTCAATGCTTCACATTTTGTATAATTTACATCTTCATTTTTCGTATTTTTACTCGACTTTTTTTTATTTTGCTTGCGGTGTGCGGAACATTTTTATCGCTCTTTGAATATATTTCACACTTGATTTGTGGGCCCTGCCCAAGCGGAACCAAGTCGAAGGCGTTCCAAATGTTTGTATGCGAGAGTAAAAAAAGCAGCAGCAGGTCGGTCGACTGAGTCTAATGCAGTTAAACTGATGATCTAAAGAATTGAGGCAAATTAACACTGCATTTGAAATAGTTGTTAGGGAGCAGCAGATATGGGAAAGGGGAGTGGGTAAAGCTGAGTTTGTTAACATCAATCAATCTAGATACAACATAATATTTCCCAAAACATAGCCTAATCAGTATGGGAGAACTTACGGCACAAGCACGACTTTATATGCTCAGCGAAGAGAAAGTCTTTGGAAAAAGGTACACCGAGATAAAATGATGGTTTTCATATAAATTTTAATCAGATGTATTTAAATATTAAATTGATCTGTTTAAAATTTCAAATCGATTTGTCTTTACATATCATTATAACATTTTTAGTATCATTTTGAAACTATTTCATATTATATCAATATAAGTAAGTGATACATATTATAGTATGTATCGTTTAAGCCGCAAGATCTACAATTACTGAAACACGCGGATGGTTTTTTGAAATTTAATTTTGAAAAATGAATTTCTTGAGCTAATTTGATATAATATCCGATGCATAAATTTGGGTTTAATACTCACACAGAAAAAACTGATATATATCCAATCAATTTTACTCTGATATGAACAATATCAAACTAAATATCAATAACATAATGTCAGCAGTCAGCGCATGCAAATCCGAAAAGTAAGCACTGCATGCTGATACCAAATATATGAAAAATTTTAATTTTCTTATAACGCCGCCATTTCTTATGAAATCTTTGTTAAAGTTTTCAATATAATACTCATAGGCCATATAAACGTGAGTTTGAAGATGTGAAATCGGCCCTTAAACTAGCATATAACCTGCCACGCTTCGCTGCGCTGCCATCAGCTTAGAATCAATATCAGAATCATTTTGAAGTCAATTGAGAGGGTCAAATATTATTTGACTTTACCGAACTGGGAATGTTCCCAATTTGCGAATATTGTTTCAATTTGTGTCCCCCGTAGAGCAGCAAAAGAAAAGCGTACACGCTATACATTGGCTTAAAATCAACGACTTACGACTTTTCCTCTTCCCTTTTACGACTTTGCATTTAGGGTTTCCTTTAAATAAAAATAAAATTTTATTCAGATCGGCTAGAAAGCAACGATTTGCGTTCAAGTATTAAAAGTTGATATCCCCTACACGACAAACCTCTATCCATTACCATCTCTGAGACTTGTGCTCTCATAGGGACAGAGTTGTATGGGCGGTACTAGTGGGCGTTGTCGGATCGGTCCCAAATTTTGCTCGTTTCTTATATATACCAGTACTTTTAAATGTACCAAGTTACAGCCCTCTAACTAGGTTGGTCTAAATTATGCCAAAATTTAGGCCATTCTGGCCCCAGTGCCTTGGGGTTAGTTTTCAAGGCAGACGGATTTTTATTTACAAAATGTTTGGCATTGAACCAATATCAGAGTGTTCGGCGAAAATTTTCAATATCGGGAAATGAAATTACAAATTGCTTCGTCTTACAAACTGAGTTTCAACTCATTCGGATGAAAAATTGTTGAGTCGCACAGTGGGATCAGATATTCATTGGAAAATGAAATCACAAATTATAATTATTTGGCAGATTTACAACCCTTAAACCAACTTTTGAGTCCATCGTATTAAAAAATTTTTTTTGGATTTCGGCGGATTTTCACAATCATTCGCACGTTTAAAGGACGCGCAAATCGAATTTTCCCCAAAAATCGGGTTTCTGATGACTTCAAAAAATCCCAAAATTATCTTTTTCTTAGAATCAGGTAAGCATAATATCTTTTGTAGCCCTCCAGCACGCTTATTGTTCTGATGTCATCTTCTAACATAGTGAAAATTTACGAAAAATGTAATATATGCTACTTAAATGAGCAATAGCAAAGCCAAAAATAAACCGCCCGTACGCCCTTTTAATAATATTCGATCGATTTTGTGATGGTAAATCTTGAAAACCTTACGCGTTGGAGTAACTTGAAAACAGTTTTTCTCCTACTTTTCAATATCGTATAGCACCGACCGCGCTGTGTTATACACTTTATTTTATACGGGGTATCGATGCTTCTGAACTTTAATATACCCCCCGTTATGTAGCTTGGTTGGGGATACTTGGTTTTTTTTTTTTTGTTTTCTTACGGCTTTTTTTTTTTACCTTTATTTTTTACTAAATCGCAAAAATCGTTTTTGTACGTAACTTTTCTGTTTGTTCCTTTACTACCATCCACTTATTTTTGTGTTTCCTTGTCTCGCGCCCTTCTTTTTTGTTCTCAATACCGTTTCTGTTCTTGAAACGTACATGACAGCGCTTGGTCAAACGTTTCAAATCACCTTTTCTCTGCTAAATATCTACGTCTTTTACCTTCACCATTTCCCCGATTTTTTTTTTCCTACTAACTTGTCACTTGTACGAAATATGTTTTACTATATTTCGCACCTTCGAAATCATCTCTCACGCTATACTTACGTCTGACTTTATCGTATGCCAATCGCGTACTCCTACCACCACGAAACACAACTTCACCTAAATCATTTTTTTATGGCTTTTTCATTTCGGGGTGGGGGAAATTAAAGCTCAAGAAAGGAAAATTTTGACATTTTTATTTAAAACTGTAGTTTTGAAAACACAGAAAATCGTGGTTATTGATCAAATTATAAGTAAAATTCAAAAAACAGTTCGGAGTCCCCGTTTTAGGCGCAACATTCGATTTTTCTCGACGTCTTTCGAAAAATCCTTAAAAAATCTCAAAAATACCTTATTCTATAAGATTATAGAAAATGCCTGTGCAACAAACAATTTTTTGGGGCACCCTATTGTAAATACATTCTCAAAAAAGCATAATATGTATATTGTAAATATCAGCTTTCTATCTTTTCTTACCGTTCGGGCTCTGCGTAGATTGCCAATCAGTGAATTAGTCAATTTTATATAAATGGAAAATGTTATGATATTATTTTTTATGAGAAGAATATTGTTTTCTTGTCAAATGACAAAATAAAAAAAATATAAATTTTTGATAAGTTCATTTTAACCATCTTGAATTTTCTCCATGCTGAACATAAAAGTCTTTTTGTCGAAATGCAAAAACATAATTTAAATTGAAAAGTCTAATTAATTTGTAGAAATAGAACAAAGGCTTGGTAACAAGGTTTCGTGGATACAAAACGAGTAACTTATTGTTCAAAAAAATTTTGTTGAAAGACCTTCAGATACCGTCAAATTATCGAGGAGTTCGTGTACATCCCGAATATTTTATTAAGCATCTTGAAAAACAGCAAGCAGGATGTAAAAAAGCTATATTCAATCAAACTAGACTTGAACGAGGTATTTGAATTTTCTTAAAGAAGGTTTTGATAAAGTTCTTTTGAAATCCTAAGCTTTTTAGAAATAGATAAGCGTGCTACATAAAGTTATGGACAACCTTAAAATAAAGTCTTAAATAATGATTTACATTAAGGGGTCTAGCAGAAGGAGAAAACTGGAGGTTCTATAAAAGTTGGAACCAATTACAAGTATCTTAAAGTATGTTTTACTTCCAACCAATCACGTTGAGAATTAATGCTTATACAAAGCCAGCATCAACAACATATAGAACTTCATTTTGACAATTGGAGCAGCACAGTTCAAAAAAATAGCTCGAAATTATTGGATTTTTTTGATGAAGTAGATAGTCTGGAGACACATTTTTTGTAGAATGTTTTAAGGATTCCCCCTGAAATGCATAATTTTCGGGTCGAAATATCATTAATAATAGAGAACTTATGAAATTATAGAAAAGATCGTCTGAATCATATTGCTACAAATTCAACAGCTAAATTTAGTCGTATGTCCAAAAAGCCACTGATTTTCTCTACATTTTCTATGATAAAAGAGAGTTGAATAAGACCGTTCATCACTTTGAATATAAATGAAAAGCATGGCAAGAATTAAATGGATCAGTCAGTGATATTTTTGAAGAATTTTTCATTTTGTAAAAGTTGCTCATCAAACTTTCCGAGTCAAACACTGCATGGGGGCAGCAAAATGTCTAAGGGGGGGCTCCTCTTCATTCCAAACTCCATCTCCAACTGTGTGCACCTCTGCACGCTGGATTCGGAGGCGAAGGTGGCAAGTGGCAATGATGGCAGCAGTTGCTCAACTGTCAAGTTGTTCTTGTTTTTTGTTGTTGCTGCTGCCGCTGCGCGTTGATTCGTCGTAATTCATGCGAGCAGGCAAACCCGTCGAGCACCCAACAAGTGAGTCCCAGCATCTCGGTATCTGTGGGCAGCAGCAGCGGCAGCTTCCATGTTTATGGCTGCAGATGAAGATGATGATGATGCCCTCATCCTCTGTGTCTCATTTTGATTGCGTGCTCGAAGTCGAATCCCGGCCTCTACCTGCGCATCAATCGGCCATAAATTAGCATTTGAGTAAATTGGTTAAATTCGTTATTCGGAATTAGGATCCAATGAGCTGACGTCGCCATTCCCATTCCCACTTCCATTGCCCCAAAGTCCCTCCAGTCTCCTCCTCCTCCTCTCCCTGTCGCTCTCCACACATTCAAGCATTTTACTCCCCGTGGCCAAAGCGAACTTGTTTATTTTGAATTTTTATGTTTAATTTCATGTTATTGATTGATTTATTTTTATTGAATGCTTCTTAATGGAGAAAATGTTTGGTTTTTTGAGTGGAGAGTTTTTTTTTATTTTGCTGTGAAAAATTACAGCAATTAATGAAGTTGTGAAAGCTCTCTGCAGCTGCAGTTTTATCAGCAAAGATTGGGGCATCAGTTTGGTGGTGCAAATGGAAAATGCGTCTTTGGAATAATGTTCTTTAATGATTTTTTTTTAATTTAATTTAAACAAGAAGGCAAAGCTTACTTCGGCTAAGCTGAAGTTTGAATAACCCTTAAGGTTCTCTAACAGTTCGATCTTTCCGGTAGGAAGGGAACGATCAAGGCTAAAATAAGAACAAATGTCAAAACACTGTCGGGCCACTCGCCTGCAGCGCTCTTACTTGTTTTATAGACTTACAGTTTCAGGATTTTGATAGTTAAACTCCTAAGTTATAAGTGGTGAGAGTCACATATAATAGAAAACCGCTAAACCAATTAGAAGCCGAGGTTCGAAAAGCTCAGCTTAACAACAGGTGCGTTGGTTTGCTCTTTTTAAGAGTTTTGAAATTTAGTTTAACCTCCGACTATCAATTTAAAATTCTTACTCAAGTTTCTTGGCCGCACATTTTCTCTTATTTAACTTATTTCAAATTATACAATATTAATAGCTTCCGGTTTTCCAGCATTTACAATCCTATTAACCGATGCAGCTTAAAGAACGAAAAAAAAAAGAGAAACAATATTGGCATTTTGCAGTAATAAATACGCTGTCAGGCCTGGCATCGATTATGGACACTCACGGATGCACTCACATTCGCCACTCACTCGCACTCGCATTTAGACTCGGACTGGGGACTCGGGACTCGGGACTCACACTCGTGGCGACGGCTTACGGCAGCTCGCAATAATGTGAGTCAATAAATCGCCAATCAAGCAATCATACACAATTTATTTCCCGTCATAATTATCGAGAGGGAGCTGGAGGAGCTGCAACCCTCCCGTGTGATTATGACGCTGCCGTTGGACGCCCTGCAGCGGAGGAAGGCTCGGTCCTCGTCTCAGTCTCAGCCGCATCCTTCTGCACTCAGCTCAGTTGATTTGTGGCATAGACAGACGAAGAAGCCTCCAACCTTGGCCAGAAATTATTTGATTCGCTTTTCGTTTTTATCATTTTTATGGCTCTGAGTCCGAGTCTGAGTCGGTGTCTTCCTTTGACATTCCACTCGTTGCTTAATCGATTTTTAGTTCCAGACTCGCTTAATGCTTTTCGTTTGTTTTAAAAATTCTCATCTCATTTCCAATAAATCCGATTGATTTATGCAGTTTGCGACCATTTAAATCCCAAAACTCAAATTGATTTTGTTTTCGGCCACGGTTCACGGCTGAAGAGTCAGCCGAAAGTTCACGAGTTCAATGTCTGGGCGCAGGCATTTTTTTCTTATTTATGGATTTGTTTTTCCACATTTCTGAAAATTTCTAGATTTGAGATACAAATGTATCTCACACCTAAAGTTCGTCATTTAGTTCATTCATTCATTGGAGACTGTCAATTTATTATGGACGCCAAGCGATACGAAAAGTTGGTCAGACAATGCAGCTGCAGCAAACATGGTGATCCATTCCATGTTTGCTCTTGAAGCGGAAGGGCCTACGGCAACAAGGTATAGAGGGACACAGGGACAGCTGAAACAAAAACCAAGCCAAATATCGCGCGCCTGGTCAGTGTCAAAAAATGACACGAAGGCATAGAAAACTGGCACAAGCATCGCACAGTGGCACGTTGCACTATGGGAAAAATGTTGACATTTTTGGCATAAATGTAATTTTTTTTGTGTTAGATATTTTAAAACGATTTTAATTTTTTGATTCCTTATTAACAAGATAAGATAAAAATAATTTTATTACATTTTTACGGAATACCCTTCATTTTTTGCGCGCTTTCAAAGTCAGCTGATTCAGTGGTGCTTTGAATTGTCAAAAAGAGCAGGAAATATTAATCAACTTGCAGCCTCGATGATACCTCTATTCCAAATATAAACTTAAAGTGTAAATATGGAAAAAACAGGTCAAGGTATGTAGATTAATGGTTAATACATGTTTTTCAATTGTTATGTGTTGATATTAAATTGTCCAATGTGTTGTTCGTGTGTATTTTGAGGTGTATACTAACAAACGTGCGTATGTTCTGTGGAATATTACTTTTATATAGCACAACGAATCACCAAGGTTCCAGTTAAATAGTGTTAACAAATTAATATAGAATAAAAAAGTATTAAAGCTTTTGCCCCGTTTTGCCCCCTTTTCGAAAAAAATGACTGTTTGCAGGTGTCTATGAGTTCAGTCATGCAGCTCTGCTTGAGATTTGGAGCAACAACAAATGCGAAGGAGACGCAGTAAAAAGTTATATTTTGGAAAATATTGATGAATCCTTTCTGACTAAATACCAAACGACTGCAATTTCAAAGAAAGTGAACCAATTTATTGCTTATTTACACAAGCACTTACCGAAATGCAATCACATGTTGGAGCGATTCAGATCAAAACACGTACGGTGGCCGGCATCTAACATTGTAGTTGCTCTCGAGAAGCAAGAAATGACACAAATCAAAGGTGGACGAAAGCAGTTACGTTATGAAGATGCAGGACCTTGCCTTAAGAGGAAATTAGCCTCTGAGCTGGCTTCAGAACAAGGACATTCAACATCACTACTTGTACATGCTGGCTGCAGTATCGGCAAAAAAAGTCGAAGGAACCAGAAGTGGTTCTTTAATACAAAAGAAGACAATGAGCAGTGACAACATAGGTAATGTAAGAAAAACTGCTTTATATTATAAACCCGCAGACCAGTGTGATTGAAGATGAAGAGAAGTACGTTTTCACTTGCCTAAATAATATTTCTTTAGATGAGGAAATTGAAGAAAACTAAGCAAATAAATAAAATCAAACTAGGTTAGGTTCTCACAATTCTTGAATATAAACATAAATTTTAATAAAATTACATGTTTTTTTATGTTCTGGTATTTTTTTAAATATATTATTATCAGAATTTATAATTTAAAAAAATTTATTATAATAAATGCGAAATAAATGGATTATTGTTGGTATGGGGGCGGAAGGAAGGCGTGGTCCAATCGCCTAAATATTTTTTTCGAAATTTTAGTTTAGTCTAACAAACATTTGTGCAAATTTGTAGAGCTCTAGCTATATTTTTAAAGTTAATGCCAAAATTACTGACTTTTTTCCCATAGTGCGTTGGATAAAAAAAAGAGTCACAAGTAAAATTTGTGTTACTTTGTAATTTAGCCGGCGCTTTTAATGTTAGTGTTTTTTTGAGGAAAAAGCCCACTGAGGACAGTACCGTAGTGTTCTTTAATGTTAGTTATGAGCAATCACAACTTTACGACCTCGAGCCAATATAGCCATGTCCGTCTGTTTCTCTGGCTTTCCGACTGTCTGTATAAACGATTAGATCACGTGGTAGGACCCCAAAAATTTTTGGGCCTTTTAGGTTTCTAGTCCTAAAAAATTCTACTGGACTTACAAAAATTATAAAAAACCAGGGCTTTATACTGGAACCGATTCAAGTCAAAAACCGATATACATTTTTTTTTTAGTCCCGAATACCGTTTACCGTTATTATTTGAACCGATAGAACCGTAACGAAACCAAAACTTTAGTACCGGAACAGTTTCGGTTTTTTTTATACGCTGTACCTAATTAAATTAAGCTTGTGCAAAAGTATGTAACAGAGACGAATCATTTTTGATCTTACACAGGATTTTTTGGTAAGTATGTGCATTTGGATGCACTGCAAATTGAAAATATAAACACGTTCGTCTTCTCTAGTAAAATCGCACTTATACGTATTTGGAAATATTAAAACGTTCTTGACTGGTGGTCAGAATCCTACACAAAGTTCCCACAATTATATTATATTTCAAAAGCCGCGCTTTTTATTCCACTTCCTCTTCTCAGTCGTAAAATTTATAATAAATCTGCTTATAAGTTGCCTGGACTCAACCACATTGAACGCAATTATGATTCTGCCAGCAAATCACATATGCTATAAATTGGGATTATAAAATACGAAGTTAAATTTGAAAACAAATAATATATAATATAATTTAAAATACTGACGGCTAAAGCCATTGCCACGCACATATAAATTAACTTTACTATTTATCAAAAATAACTTTGTAAGCTTTATGTATAATGAAACCTACCTATGTACCTAAACTACCCTACCATAATATATAATATATATTTTTCAGCATATAATGTAATTACATTATAATATAGTATAGTATAGTATATAATATAGTATAATATAGTGATTATAATCACTGGTTCATTTAAGTTATTTAAGTTAGTAATTTATCTGGCGACCTTTCTAATGTTTAATTAGTGAGTTTAGCTGGCTCAAGGTCCGAAAAAGTTCTGTTTTTTCACAACTGAAAACAACTTATGCATTATTGTACACCAAGAATGAGCTGGTTTCCTCTACGGTACCGTTTCATCGTTCTCCCGAATGAATCTTCAGTAGGCTTATCGCTGTCGAAACCATCGCTTCACCTGCCTTTCCATACAATCAATGTTTTTATCAGTTGGGAACCTCAAAAAACAATGAAAGTAAAAATAGTACAAGCTGCCAAGATTTCAACTTTTTGGTGTACATAAGCTTAAGCTTAAGCCCAACGTTCCAAGTCCAAAAGCTAAAGCACCTTTTTGAGAGAGCTTAGAACTGGCCGTTAAATTTTGAATGCAAGCATTCAAAAAAGCGTTTGCGTTGTTTCTTGAAACTTTTGTTAGTTTCGTTTACAAAAAAAGAGAACGTGCCGTCTCTTATATAAAGTTTGTAATTTACGTAACTACGTAATAAATTAACTAAGTAAATAACACGAAATATGAAGTCAATATAGTTTTATTTTAAATATGAAACCCTTCTATGTGTGTTGAATTTTGATTTATTTTATTAAAGGCCCAATTCCAGATGACATAAAAAACAATTTTTATGTTGGAGTTTATATGAATAGAAACACTTTTGAATTGTTTTGAAATCTGAATGCTATTGCAAAGCATTCTTATTTGAATGAAGTATTGTGCCGAAATAAGTTTTTATGTCATCTGGAAATAGGCCTTAAACAAGAATAAAATGATTTAGATTTATTTTAGAATTTAGTTTTTTCAGTATTAAGAATAAGTTATACTTCTATCGGTACATACCGGTATACCGAAATAAATATTTGGGTACCGTATCGAAACCGAAAACCAAAACTTTTTGAAACCCGAAATAGAACCTTTAACCGAAACATTAATTTCGGGACGTACCGGTACTGAAACCGGAACCGAAATTCGTTTCAGGATTATGTCCTGTAAAAAGCAAAAGCGATTCTGGATTGTAAGATTTAAGCCCTTGAATTAATCATCCGATACCCACAATTAACTTCATTTCAAGGGTCTTAGCTTTGCTATTTTCTTTAAAGATAGCTCCCTGGAAGGTCGAATATCTTCAATATTTTAAAGCAAATTCAATATATCAGGTAATTATCCAATTTTAAAAATCTGCTTTAAGATATATCATGGTCGGTGGTTTATTCTTTGTCTATAATTTTTCTGATAACTTTCAAACAAGAATTGAGATTTTCTGGTCGTGGGCTGAAAGCATATACACAGTTATGGTAATAATTTCTTCTTTTAGAACTTTGTGTGTTCTCCCTTAAAATTTACCATTTATTCCTTTTATGGAAGTAGGGATTAAAAAAACATTATTAGTGTTTCCATAGCCAAGTTGTTACTAATTCACCAACAGCACAATGTTCTTTTAAAGGGTTCTTTACTTCTTTATTTTCCTTCTAAAGTACACAACAACATTTTTCTAACAATATAATAATTTCCTTTACAGTGTACTGGTGTGACTCGGCTCCTGCGGGTCAGGCGTATTAATCGCTTAAAGGCCCCTTCGCAGATGTGAGGTCAGTTTTTTTTTTAATTTTTATATAGCTAATCCAATTACCCATCGATTATAACCAATTTTTAAGTTCCTCTTAATTATTTTAAAGGTTTTCCCTTTTTTTAGTTTTTTTTGTATCAAGTTTCAACCTACATCTTTGGCCTATGTATTAAATATAAGTCCTTATTTACTGCTTTTTTAAATTGTTTCAGTTGTGGTGGTTTAGGACAACCAAAATAGGCTATAGCTTTAACAGATCAATTTCAAAAAATGTATCATGAGTTCTTTTGCAATCATGCTGAATTTGGTTAAGATCGGACTACTATAGCATATATCTGAACCGGAAGCAATTTGCCTCATAATTATTCTTATATAATAATTCTTTCTGACAAGAAGTGACAAATTGTTTCTACGCATGACTTATAATTGCTATTATAGTAGAATGACTGGATTTCAATGATCCTAAAGAAAAGCATGATCGTGCCAAATATTAGAGTTTTGCGATTTTATCTTGAGTTGGCGGATGAGCGGCTTTGTTTGTTTTATCATTTATCACTAAAGCATTAAAAATGTTTATGCTATTATATTTAACATTTTTCAGCCTATTTGCTTAAGACTATTTGTCAAGACTTAATCATTGAAACATTATTCGTATTCGTCCTATTCATCCTGATTTTATTGGATAACATTTAATGTCCCAACAGTTAGTTTCAATGTCCAAAAATATGTTATTTCAATATTTTTGTTAGAATATGCTGATTGTATTTAAAAATGTTGTCATTGGCATTTGTTTACCACATTTGCTTTGCTATGTCTGCCATGTTCACTCCATATTTCAGATCGATAGCAAGTGTGTTTCAGAAGTAACAGATATTTGCCACCAGTTTTTCGAAAACAAGCCACTGTGCTTCAACCGTCGAGTCGCTCTGCCTGCCATTGCCGGTGCATTTTGACTGCCAATGCAACTGCAGTGCAACTTGTGCAACAAGTTTCAGTTTGAGTTCCTGCTGCCCGGCTCGGCTTTAATTGACAGCGACAAACGTAAACGTGGCGCGGCCAATGCCACCCACCCAACATTCAGCATTCAACATTCAGTATCCCGGCATCCACACTCACACACACACTTAGACATGGACTCGAGATTATTTCTGTGCGTTTCCCACAATTGATTCGGACAATGCGACCAACAATCGACGACGACGACGACGATGACTCCACCTTCTCCTTCTCCTCTTCTTCACGGCTTTGGCCCGTTTTGCGACAGGCTAAAGTGCAAATGGTTCTTGGGCCTGCATCATGCAAAGGGTGCACCATGCAAAATTGTCAATTTCGAATTGGGATTATTGATATGTAAAATTATATTGTATCAATTCAGACAGAACTATCGGAAAGCACATTGTATTAAAGTATGCCCACTTCCAGTATAGATCCATATTTTAAAGTATTTTAATCATGATATATAAATACAATAAATACAGGTACAATTAACAAAAAATGCAACCACTTGTGTGTGCTTTAACGACCTTTATGATAATCAAACCATCTTTTAGTTCGTTATGCTTGGATAACTCCAAAAAGGAGGAACACATCACACCACAAGTGAAGCTAGTTGGTCATACAGCCTGTTTCAATGGTATCTCTACCATATCATCAGTGACCTTCGCTTGCTTGTACTGGCCCCATCGACTCCCACTCCATGCCAGCGCTGCCATAATCGTTTGGGAATTCCTAAACGACAACCACTTCCACAAAATATATCGCAAGAGAAGGAGTTCGTTAGACTTTAGTGCCCTTCGTAGTTGGGCACTAGCTGCTGTTGTGATACAGCTTAATCTTTAAGTAAACTTTGTTATTAATGAGTTGATGCATCAGATTTTTAGAAAAACTGTAATTCACGCTTAGTTATACGCTAATAAAGATTTAACAATTTCACATGGCGATTTCGACGACTCTTCTCAGACGGGTAATTTCTAAAAAGATGTAGGCTTCTTAAGGCCTTTAAGTCATCTCATAATAGAAATTATTCGACTATATTTTGTTTTGATGACCGCATGGTGCCCCGACGTCTTTCCAATCGATGTTTAATAACAAAGCCTTTAATGGCTAGGACTCCACAGAGTTTTAAAGCATATAAAAAGAGATGCTAATTAATGTTTAAAACGAATCCATTGAAATATTTAACAAATATATATGTTGCGATTTCGTTTTCGACATTTTTGTCGGTAATCTTTTCGGGTTTTAATGAAATGCATTTTCAAAGATTTTTTGTGTGTGCGTTTTACGGCAACAGGTTGCCGTTTGCCGAGGCCGCTGGGAGTGTGTGTTGGCCTCTTAATCCCCCTTTTACCCCCCGCCATCCAGTCTTCGTCGTCTCTGGACCTGGGACCTGGCCCAAGCCACCGCCTTCTTGGGCGCTTTGATTTTATGGCATTCGTTTGTCGTTTGGAAGTTGGCAGTTTGATGCATGTAACTTGTCGTGCATAATATTTTTTTTTTCAACATATTTAGCATTGGACGTGCAACATAATTCCAAAAGCAACCACAAAAGCAAAAAAAAAAAAAAGTGAATATGTTGCAACAGCAAGTGCAGGGGAGTGGCTGGGCCCAGTTTGGTTTATTGTTTGCAATTGAAGCAAATCTGGTTTGTGTTGGGCCAAACCCAAATGAGATTGGGTTTTTTTTTACCAACTGTGGGAAACATCCTAATAGATTATCATCCCCTTTTCCAGTGACAAATGTGAAATTTGTTTTTCAAGTGCTCCAATATCTAAGTAGGAAAACACTTGGCTTTGTCGCCTTCTTTGATCTCGCCCAGAGTTATGAGTTGATGAGTCGAAATTTCCCAGACTCTCATTCTCCTAATTTGTACCACATATTACATTGTCAAAGGAATTGAGGAAGTGCCTGGCAATTCTTTTGAACTCAAGAGTTAATAAATTATCATATTTGTTTGTGAAATTCTTGCGCTTGCTTTTATTTTTTGGGGCCCAGCCTTTGTTGGCTCTGGCATTTATCTACCGGATACATTTTATCTCCCGCACGAAACGCAATTATTGTTTGTCTGTGGCGGCGGTGGCGGCGGCAGAACAATTAAGAAATGAACTATCGCCATGACCAGGTGAATGTGGATTGCCATTGCCTCCAATTAGCCACCGATATTTGCCCAAGATCTCGCGAAAGCTGAAACTCGAGACTTGGAGCATTTCGTAACGGCTTTCAGTTTGTTGGTTGACTTTGCATTTTCCGTTTATATTTTTGGTCTTTTTTAATTAACTGAAACTGAAGCGAATGTTTACACAAAATTGCCAACGAGGTGTGCTTACGCTTTCCGGTTGCAATATTTACACTCAGTTTAGAAAATCATAAAACTTTGCCCATTTAATTTGGAGGCTGAACAATATTTGCACATAGCTAGAGCGGGCTCTATCAAGATAATTAGATAAGTAATTGTAACGAAATTCTTTGGAAAATATTTGATTTAAATTTTACAATTTACAAATGGATTTCTTAAAATTGTCGGAATTGGTTATTAAGTGGATAAAGAGATATGCAAGCGCATTTTTCTTTAAATTTATATTAGATATGAACTATGGTTACCGTTTCTGTAGCTCAATATTTGCGAGAAAATGTGTTTGCTAACCGAGACGGAAGCAAGGGTGGTCACCTGCCAATGCACTTGTCATCAAATTTATACAAACACTTGACGAAGTCCTGCTTTATGAGCGTCAAGAAAAACAGGTTGATGTGGGTTTGGTACCAAGCATCACTGTTAAAAGAAAAATTAAATTTATTACCCTGAACCTTCCTTATACTTGAATATTATTATATTATTTGAGTCTTAGTACAATCATTCCACATTTTCGATAGAGATTCTGCATCTTAGTCAATTGTTTTGGTGAAGTTTCTCCTCGACACCTAACGATTTGTACCATCAGAGACGTACTCTGATTTAGATATTGTAATAAGCCTGGATAGATATCACGACGCAGAGTATATCTAACATTTATACACTTGGCTTGGCTTAAGACCTGTTTTACGTCTAAAAAATTTGGACACCACCTGTTCTTTGGCTTCATATCCATTACCACCGCGACTTTTGAAGAGGGAGATCCTAAATTTTACTTCATTCATTGTCAATATACGATTAAGCAGGCTTCTTTCACAAGCTTTTGCTGGGTAAAATCTATATTTACGTTATTTTGAAAAATATAATTATTTTATAGAAGTACTTAAGGGTGATTATTTATAAGCTTTCGGATTTTGATAAAAACGAGAGCGTAAGTTAAAGTCGGATCTAACCGACTTCAATATACCCGTTATTCATGAAAAAACAAGTTTAACAGTGTTTCTGGGTTCCTTAGGGTGACCATCCGAAAAGTATGGCAGATCGATTCGTTTTGCTAATTACTAACTATCTCTAGAAGGTACGAATCGCCTATCTAAAAAACTGTAGGAGATATAACGTTTTTTCCAAATTGTATTCATACAGACGGACGGATGGACGGACAGACGGACATGTCTATATCGACTCGGCTGTTGATGCTGATCAAGAATATATATACTTTATATGGTCGGAAATGATTCCTTCTGCCTGTTACATACATTTGCACGACTTTATTACTCTACGAGTAACGGGTAAAAAAGTACATAGAATTTAGAAAAATGAATGAAATCTTTATTTTAGCCGATAGAACTATATATATATATATATATTTTAAGTATATACAGGGTTCGTTCGGAAATTAATAGTAAAGATTTTCTTCCTCCGCGACTGTATTTATGAGCGTGCGCGCATCGACTGGTCTCGGTAGAGGGCGTTCCCAGCTAATGAACGAGCGGCTGGTCAGTTATCTTCGAGCAACTAGAGTGTCAGGACGGGCATTTTCGCGCGACATGTTTCTGTGAGTGGTGCAAGTCGAAAATGCATATTTGAACAAAAACTGACCAAATATTCTCAAAATTTTATGACACCATTTCAATAATGAAATAATGAAATTTGTAAATTTACGGTGTATGGCGGATATTTTTTCCGAATTGTTTGGTGAGGGATACCTCTAAAGGCTTTATGTTGTACGCTCTAGGCGGCCAATTGATCGGCCCTCAAACTTCAAACAAACAGTTCACCGAACTTCTCTCTCCATCCGACCATGGTGTACCGTGCTGTGTGGCATGTGGCACCGACTTGTTAAAACCACATATCAGCAAAGTCCAGCTCTTCCATTTTAGGAAAGCGATTCATACGTTGCCAGTTTTAAATCGACGGAATTTTTAGAATTGCGAAATTAGGAGCAATTAATTTTACGAATAAGCAACCAAATCGTAAAGTTTTTGCTAAATCGAAAATGGGAATTAAACGCTTCTTATTACAACCGTGACGACTTACCCACACTCAAAGAAAAAAACAGGCCATATCGCCCTAAAATTTAGAAATTCGCCCTAAAAAAGGGGTCAAAGGCGATTCGCCTTATTTTTAAGAAAATGCTTTTCTTGATTTCAGGGCAATTTTTCTAAAAAACACTTAGACAATTTTTGGTGTTAGGTCGATTTAAAATTCCCAAGCGGTTATGGCAGCGCTGGCATAAGGAGGAAGCAGTTGACAGTAAGCACTTAAAAATAAATTTTAGGGGGAGGTTGGGTAGAACCGACCACAGACCAACCCGTGTGTGGTTGTGTTTTTGGATCCACCCCGCCCCAACCGTTTGGTTTTTAGGGTTTGTCCCATCCTCCTCCACCCCCCCATCGCCAGCACCTCCTCCTCACACCGAACCACTTTTTTCTAAGCTATAGATAGATAGATATATAATTAATTTAGAAATAAGCGCATTAACAGTTTTTTTTTACTTACTTTACTGGGATTTGAACACGGGACCTCTCTCAAATACTGAACACTCGGACGACGCCTCAGCCCACTCGACTACTTGCCTTAAGTAAAACGTAGCGACTTAACCACAGTTAATAATGTACACAGTTGAGAGCACGCGTGTGGCGTTTGAGTATGTGTCAAAGAAAAGAAGTAACTAGAAACTGCGACACAGCAGCGTCTACTCTCCTGTTCTCACGACTCTCTCTTTTATATTTTTTAAATTTTAGGGCGAATTTCTAGATTAATCTTTCTAAATTTTATGGTGAATTTCTAAACAAATTTTTCTAAATTTTAGAAACTTGATTTCCTCAAAATAAGGGCGTTTTACTAACTTTAATGGCGGTCGCTCCATTTTGCTTTGCATTTCTTTTCTTAATTCAAGGGCAAATCTGCCCTAAATTAAAGAAAGATTTTAGGAAAATATCTAGAAAAATTACCCTAAATTTAAGAAAAAAAAATTACTTTCTAAATTTAAGAAATTATTTTCTAGAAAATCTCATCTAAGGGTTATGTTTTCTAAATTTAAGAAAAAAATGTCTATAAACAAGAAATTTTTCGACAATTTAGAAAAAAAAATATTTTATGGCGAATTTCTAAAATGTAGAAAATGTTTTTTTTTGAGTGCAGTTCAGGTCAGGTCGTTAATTTACTCTTTTACCTCCCCAAACATTATAGGAAGAGATAGAAACGTTAGTTGACCAAGGGTATCAATAATTTTATTGACGTAATTCCTTTGGCTTTTTGATGTGCCTCTCCTTTAGATTCAAGGCAAAATCTTCGGCACTCTCTTGCGATGACTTGGCCTAAGGATACTTAAGAACTGCTTGCTTTTTGTAACGCCTTGTATTTTCCTTTCCTACAAATATAATATATTCTAAAATTGTTGCCTCAAAACGTAAAAGTAAATTTTAATTTTATAAAAATACTCCCCCTAATAAAGAAATAACAGTTTAAAGCAGCAATAACAATTTATGAATCAATAAAATTAAATTAAATCAAAATGCAATTATTAGTCAACGCCCAATTTGAATGCGCTTTTCTGTTTGAAAAATGTACAACAATTAATTTAAAAAAAAATCTCATTGCATATGTGGCATATTTATATAGAACGGCCATAATGGGTAAAACAAGTGAAAAAATAATGAAAACGAAAAACAAAACAAAAAAAGGCAAATAAAACAGAAACAGAAATCAAATCGAATGAAAAACGATAAAAATCGCGCAACTGTCCGGAGGCCGCCTGAGGCCGAATGCAAATGCTTCGATTTGAAATGTTGCAACAATAATTGTCACAAATTGAACTCATGTCATGATTTGCGAGCAGACCAGCCGGCGGGGGCAGCGGGGGGAAATTCGATTGCCTGACAGGTGCAATTTAGTCGAGGTCTGCAATTGAAGTTTGATTGGGCTGCCATTTAATGAGAGTAAATACAGTGAACACTTTCCACTCCAACCAGCGTCGTCTCCCATTACAACGCACTCCATGGACGCGATCTGTGTCGCACCTGTTGGCCAATTCGAAATGAGGTTGTGAACCCAACTGTAGTTTCTCAACGTTCAACGCTCCACGAAACTTCACCAGCAACAATAACAACGCATTTGGCCACCTTTTAGCCGGTTTTCCATCATCATCCCCCGGTCTCTGCTTTGCGGCGCTTTTCCTTTTGTGGCCACCAAAGAACTCGTTGCTGTTGTTGGCCCCAGAGACCAAATGGTTGCCATGTGGCCTGGGCCCGGGCCCGAGGCCCGAGCCGGGTAACGGCTGGCTATGCGCTGGCTGGCCAACACCACTGGAGATTGATGTTCGCTGCCTCTGACATTTGTTTCGCGCGGCTGCGGCAGCGGCGGCCATCTCGCTCTCTGGCGAGCTGGAAACTGGTTTCAGTTGTCCACATTTTTTGCAGTGTGATTTAAACGATTTTTTGCATTCAAATCGACGCCCCAAACGGCAGGTCCAACTGATGCTTTTCAGTAGATTTACTGGATTTTCCACCTGGAGATGAAAAATTGCACTGTTCGATCATGTAAACAAATTCATTAAGTTGCACAAATATTTTAATTATTTTTCGCACATTGTTTGCGCCGGATGAGAGTATGCTAAAAGATAGAACGAAAAATGAAGTTAGCATTCCATATCCATATCCATATCATAGATGGAAGTTGGATTTTAGTTTTGACGCTAATCAAATTTTATGTCCTGGAACTAAAAAAAAATTTAATTCCCCTTATAGTTTTGTTGGAAATTAATAATAATTAATCGAACGCGAAAGATTAAGGCCCTGGCCGTCTTAGATATACCCGTTTTTCAGTGGAAGAAATGTTCAACAGTCTTCCTAACTTTCTAACAGACAGCGCATGCTGACCCCAAATATATATAAATGCATGCGACATGCATTGATGGAAAAGCCTTTAAGTAGGCAACATATTTTAATTATCGGCCACCGATTCCAAATATATAAACAAATAGTGATAATCGTTTAACACCGTTGTTTATTAACCGATCTTAATGAAAATTTGAGAGATCATTGATGTTGGGTATATAAACGTAAGTTGCAAAATAGAGATCAATATATATCAAACTATAGATTTTTCTTTGCGATAAGGTATGGTATTTCAACGAAAACTTTCATGGGTGATCAAGTTTTCAATATAAGGCTTTTACCCAGCACTGCAGAAAATTCATGGTAGGAATTTGCTATTTTTTTTTTGTCTTTGTGGAACATAACTAAAAAAAAGGTGTGAGTGTCTCACGAGTCTTTGATGTGAAACATGACGCTTAGTTTTAGTTTTATTTTCAAATCACAAGCTCTCTTAATGGTATATAAATCAGAAAGGGCACACTTTCGCAAGAAGAAAATTAACCGGGAGTAGTGTTCTTTCATTTTTTCAGGAAGTTTATTGTGCTGATCCATAGACCCTCCAAGATACCACCAAGGTGAGATCCATGATCCCACTCATATCCCTCCCAGATCCCACCTAGATCGTTCCCGGATACTACCCAGATACCACACAAATCCCAACTGGATCCCACACAGATCTCACCCAGATCCTACTCAGATCCCCCCAGAACCCATCTAGATCCAACAAATATACCGCCCAGATCCCACCGACATCCCTTCCAATTCCCATCCAGATCCCGCCCAGATGCCATTCAGATCTTTCAGATTCCACCCATATCTCGCCAATATCCCTTCCAGATCCCATCCAGATCCCTACCAGATCCCACTCAAATCTCGCCCAGAGCTAATCAAGTTAGATCCCACCCAGATCTTTTCCAGAACCCACCCAGTTGCCCTTTTTTAGCATCTTTCCTTCCTCTTCACTTTCCCCATCTGCCCACCCTCTTATGTCTGCGTGTGTTTGTCGGAAACTCCACAAAACAGCAACACAAAATATGAATGTCGTCAGCGTCACGTGACGCTAAAATCAAATTTTACTCCTACTAAAATCGTTCGTACCGAAATGAAAGATGTTTCACATCAAAAGAAGCTCTCACCTTGGTATACAAATCAGCAAAGGCAGTTTGTCAGAAGAAGAAAACCATGATACTGCTCTCAGTGCCCTGTCCTTTTAGTACTTAGTAGCACTTACTCTCCCTCTCGCTTTTACAGCAAAAGTTGTGGGATTACGCTCTATATTGTTCTCTCGTTGCTGTTGTGGTAGTTTTCTCTGTTCTGATTTTTTGGCTGAGCCATAGGCAAAGAACTGTAAATGAAATATTGGGTGTGGGTGTGTGATCTTAAACTCTTCTCTGCATCTCTCTCCGCCCCCCATCACCAATCTTCCCCCTGCCATCACTCTACCAACCGTCTTGTGTGTGCAAGCAAACACAGCAGCATAATATGGTTGGCGTCAGTATCACGTGACGCTCAAATCAAATCTTACTCCTACTAAAATCGTCCGTACCGAAACTAAAGATGTTTCACATCAAAAAGTCAGTATGCACCTAAAAGGGGCAAGGTCACTCTGATTTATCAGCTGTAAAGCATTGTTATCTATTTTTGTATTTTGTATACTCTAATCGGTTGTGTGCGACGTAATGAATTTCCTAAGCTCACTCAGTTTTAGAAATCAAAATGGAATAGCATAACAAACACACAAAAAAACTGCACCCTCTCGTATCAGCACCATAATTAAATATGTGACTAACATCAACGAGAAACTCACTCTCCTAAATTTTTTGTCTTATCGCCATTGGAGTAAAGCAGGGGCCGGCAAAACACACATGCTCGTCTTGGCGTTGATTGTGTGTGTAAAGCCACGAGAGAGCACTTCTTTGTTGTTGCTAAAAAAAGAGCATTATAAGCTGGTATTCTGTCGGTGTGTCGAACTCGCTGCCGCAAAACTGTGTTGTATACACAAGAGGCCGTAAGTATCCCAGCGGTTAGTGTGCTGGACTGCTGGGCGGGAGGTCGTGGGTTCGATCCCGTCTCTGAACATCTAATATTAAAAGTTTTTTTCTTTCTTCACCAGCTATTGGCGCCAGCTGTGAGTAACTAGCCATGAAAAAGCAAATTCTCCAACTCTGCCGTTAGGATCCGGCTTTAAGCTGTAAGTCCCTTTCTCTTGTGCGAAAAATTAAAAGCACACACGCCAAGAGATTGGCTATATAGCCAATTTTACATTACATTTACATTTACATACACAGTAGGTAAGATCGTTCCCGACTCTGGAGTAGAGTTATGAGGGCAGAAAGAAAAACCAAAAAACTCGTTTATCGTTATTAATAACCTTTTAACCGATTTGATGATCTGTCTGTCATATGAACGAAGAGATCTCAGAGATGGTTTGAGCTAGAGCTCTAAAAGAATGGAGCTTAGACTTATTATATATAATATTAAATTAAGCCTTGCCGTTGAGCCCTATACAAGGGCTACCTCTCATAGTCCGAATTGATCATATGCCGGATGTAACCTTTAAGAAGAGCATTTTCAACCATGTGGACCCGTACATCTCTTGCAATTGCCCAACGACTTCTTGACACATCTTTTATCAGACATTGCTACTTTCAAAAATATATGTTTTTAGTGGGATCGGAAACAACTATCGATAAGAAAGTGTGGATTTTGTTTCGGATGGATCCCGAATGAGTCGAGCCCACATTACAACAGCCCTTAAAGTATATATCACTCTCGCTACGCTTTGTATGCAGCGTTTTCATACGGAGTTTGTCAAGTCTTCGATGCTTCGTAGGTCCAAAAATTAGAAAAGCGATTGTATGCTTGTTGGGCTTTGGTTTTCTTTATGTATTCACACACAAACATATATGTGTGCGTGTGTGTAGTTGATTATTGTCGTGGTTTGATTTATTTTTGTTTTTGTATACATTTAATAAATAATATAACTTAACATACGCATAATTAGCAGTACTTCAATCGAAAGACCAGTCTACATAACTTTTAGTCTAAAGTACATTAGGTCGTAAGCTATATGCACTACAACAGCGCATACTTTGTGTATCGTTTAGTGGGCGGCCCATCCACACCGTCCATTACATTTCTTAGATTGTTATGTGCAGTTGCAGCTGTGCTTTAGCCTGGCAATGGCAAGGAATGCGAAATTTTGCACGTTTCAGTGTCTGACTTCTGCACACACTAATTCAGCAAATCCTTTTCTTTAATTCAATTCTTTATTGAAATTGTATCCACGCTTCTGTTTTGACATGGACATGCCCAAGTATGCTCCATATAAGCACATAACGTCAACGCCAACGCAAAAACAGCTGCAGCCACTCGGTTTGGTCGGTTTCCTTTTGGCCAGTGACTCGGGCAATGGGAACGAAAAAGAGCCAACTTCGCCACGAACTCAACAGGTTAATTCGCGCTCTTTCAGCCAAGTGCGTTGCAATGCGGTGGGTGGGGTGGGGTAGCACAGTGGGCGAAATGAGCAAAAGTGTTGGCCATAAAAGGCAGCAGCGAAAAAGTTTTCTCTGTTTTGTTTCTACCAACATGCAACTTCGCACATCGAGGAAGCATTGAAATGTCCATTGGAACAATGCGCCGCCAAATTGGCAGCAAGTTGGGTGCAGTTGTGAGGGGGAGAGAAGGGGATCGGTTAGCGGATAGCGCGGGCACATGAAGGTGTCATTTGTTGGGAACATGTATTTTCCGACTCGGCTACAAATCGCAACGATGGCAACATGCAACGGCGACGAAGTCCAATCTCGAGTCTTTCTAATGATGTAAAAGCATGGAACTAAATACCATTTAAAAACGGAATATTAAAAACCAAAAATTCCTATGGATCATTAGGCGGCTGGTGTTTAGGATTATAACGACGTTACATTCTTTACAATAAAATTAAGGCTGGAAGAGTTCAAAAATTAACGTAGAAATGCATTTTCATTTATGACTCCAGCAGTTCTGTGGAATCAGTACCTACTCCATTTCGCACTTGTATTGGATCCAGTTTTGGCGGCAGCTCGACTGTCGGCTACCTCTCTCTCACCTGAACACATTTCGCTTTTAGCCTGCCAATGGCAATTGTTTTGATTTTGCTCTGGTCTTTCCTGTTAGCCGCTTGCAGCCTTTTCCTACGGTCTGTCCAAGTTGTCGCCAGTCAGCAGCGCTTTGTTCCGCGGTTTGTGCAATTCTGACACATTTTAACAATTTATGAGAACCTCCCGCCCCCCCATCGAAGCACTTTGACAACTAAATTCAAAGCAATTCATATATCATATGGTGGCCGAGTACCCTCCCACCTTGACTCCCCACCACCAGATCCACCTCTGGCACCTGTTTGAAAAGTGCGTGTGTCAAAGTGCGTGCATGGACGGGGGAACATTTCGCTGGTTTATGGCCTAAGGTGGAGCAGACTGTGCCACCAACAGCTGTATCCGTGTCCACGTCAGTTTCCCAGACAGTTGTCAGTTGCGCTTTTGATAATTTCATTTTGTCCCACTGGCCTCTTGTGCGGAATTCAATAGAGAGCCAACTTTTTTTGTTCGATTTTGAGGCTTTGGGATTTTGTTAGGGTGTGACCGCACAGTAGCTTTAGTTGTGGTAGTAAACATTTTAATTAAGTGTATTGATTTACCTTGTGAATTACACAAGGCAAATAAAGTAGACTCTGTTTTTTAGTATATTGAAGGATTGAAAGCAGGGACCGAAAATAATGATTATTTGTAAATTTATCATCCAAAAAAATCATTAACTTGGAGTGCCCGTATGAAAAAATGGAAGATAATAAAATATGATTATTTTTCCGTAATCTATTCATTTCTGCAATGAGTTTTATTTTTTGATTTTTATTTTATTGCTCAATGGATAATCATTATTTTTTGAGTAATATAAATAAAAATCAAAAATAATGATTATTTTCCGAGTTTTATTTTTTTTGCTCAAAAGTATTACTCAAACAGCGATTACGGCTAGTGCATAAGGAATTTTATTAAGTTTGATGGATGTACCTAGTAAGGGGACCAAAGTCAATAAGATCCACACTCAAGATTTCAATAAAAGGTAGATTACCTTGCGGTTTTCAACAAATGAATTTTTTTTAATTACACAATGCTACAAATTTAACAAAATTTTAATAACCTAGGGAATGACTTAGCGTACGCTATAGAGCAAGTCGCGTATAGCGCAAAGTGAATAAGATCCACACTCAAGGTTTCAATAAAAGGTATATTACATTGCGGTTTTCAAAAATTAAATTTTTTTTAATTATTTAACTTCACAAATAACAATTTTTGCAGCGAGTCCGACGAGAGATTGCACCTCAGATCCGATAATACCAGTTTGAGGGCAGAAAAAGTTCGTTCGACACTTACTTGCGTTGCTGGAACGGCATGTACCACTTTGGCCAGCTGGTATAAATTCGGATAGTCGAACTTTTGCCCTCCCAGTACTCCATTACGTTCATTTTGGTATCGACAGGTTTGGGGTTGTAGCTATCGATTTCGCAATAAGCTTTCTTTATTTTTTCATTAGGATCTTCATTGTGCTCTTCGTCCTCCGATGCAACCTCAATGGAATTGAGGAACTCATCCAGAGCTGATTGATGTTGAACCTTAGCAGTCTCTTCCATAGTCGACGTAGTTGCTTCCGCTTGCATTGGAAGACTCTTTGCAATATAATAAAATGGAAATGCTTTATACATTAAGGTCTACGACAAAATTTATGAATATTCACTTACAATTAGTTCCAAATTGTATATTTTTAGCATGAGTTTCTTCAGGTAAGCTCTAGCAACAATTAGGCTTGGTGGATTTTGCAACAATACCCGCCTAATTCGCGGGTCTAAATAGATGCTGCTAACTACAACGGGGTTACCCATCAAGGCCTCTTCCCTCTTTTTAATGCAATTGTACAAGATTGGGCTGTTACCATCTTTTGTTGCGCCGACTGTTAGTTTCAGCTCCAGCCACAGTTTATAAAAATCGCCCATGTACAACTGGGCACTTTGCAATTTTTGAGTCGCTATAAAAGCAGGCTCTAATGTCTTGACAAGGTTCTTAATTTCAATCCATTCAGACGAAGTTAGCTTCACCGGAAGTTCCAAGTGATGGTCATTCCAGAGTTATTTTAAATTAAGTGAGCCAAATGAGCAATAAACGTTTTTTGGCCCATATCTTCATTTTTGGGGGTCCCCGATGAAAACCAAAAATGTGGGAGCGCGATACGCGACTTGCTCTATAGCGTACTCTTAGTCATTCCCTATGTTATTAAAATTTTGTTAAATTTGTAGCAATGTGTAATTAAAAAAAATTCATTTGTTGAAAACCGCAATGTAATATACCTTTTATTGAAATCTTGAGTGTTTATCTTATTCACTTTGGTCCCCTTACTAGGTACATCCATCAAACTTAATAAAATTCCTTATGCACTAGCCGTAATCGCTGTTTGAGTAATACTTTTGAGCAAAAAAAATAAAACTCGGAAAATAATCATTATTTTTGATTTTTATTTATATTACTCAAAAAATAACGATTATTTCCTGAGTTTTAAATATAAAAATCATGTTTAATCATTATTTTTTGAGGAATAAAATAAAAATCAAAAATTAATCATTAAAAATAGATTTTTATAATAGAACTCATAATCGTTACGGTCCCTGATTGAAAGTGATTCTAGATGATATTCGTGTGCAGAAATAATCAGGCCTGTTCCCGTTTCCGAATCCGATTAATCGGAATTGGTAAGAGTTGTGATTTCTAAGAAACGATTAAAGAATTCGGAAGAAACTTTTTACCATTCAGAGGACCAATTGGGTGTTTGAAGTTCAAATTCGAATAACACAATCGGCATTTGGAAGCGAGAACATTTCACAATTCTGAATCCGCATGATTTGATCGAAATCGAAAATTCGACTTGATTCCACATTCGGATCCCATAAAGAAGGTTTGAAATGGATTTATGCTCGATAATCGTAATTGATTTGACATCGAAATCGACTTGCCACAAGTTGACTAAATGAAATTGAGCTCAACTATATGCTGCAATAAAGCCCGAAATTGACTTGAGCTTGATATCTAAACTCATTAAGACCCAACAAAAGACCGGCCCACAACAACACCAAGGCACTGATTTTTAAAATAGGAAGTTTTAGCCGACTAGAGGTCATTAGTTGCTTGCACAACACCACAATAGGAGCTTGTCGCTGTTATTGAATAACCTTTCAGATTCTATCTTCCATAGACTTGGCCCATCGACTACAATTCAGCAGCTGCCCTCCCATGTCAGAAGTGCTATAAGTGGTAGGGAATTCCAAGGCAACGTAAGTGCTAAGTCCCATACCAAAAAACCTAAGTTGACGGATAACTGTATCTGAAATCAATCCATTGATGATTTCCATGTATAAGAATTATAGTATTCACCAACGCCAAATTGTGTTTTAATTGGTTTTGGTCCAGAACCGGATTTGATTCCTTTTTTAAACACAGATTTGTTCCTCTTAATTTCAACATTTTTCATTTGATTATTACTTTCTAGTGGAGATCACGGTTGTGCCCATTTGGGTAATCCCCAGAATCGAATAAAACAAATCAATTTTACGACTTTTCAACAAAACCAAATTGAAAACTGGAATATCATCAAGATTATTAGCAGCTTTTACTGCCCACGATTATTCGGTTTTTTTTTTTTTTTTGGTGAAATGATTTTCAAGATATAAAAATAAAACAGAAATCCTAAAGAGAGCGACAGCCAGCAATAAATTCATAATTCGTTGGGGTCTCCGACTCTCGCCTTGAGTGACTTCCTTCTCCAGAGCGTAATTTACATAAATTGAAACAGCGGCGAGGGCCAAGATGAAAGAATACAAAAAACAAAAAAAAAGAGCTGACCAGTCCCAACTGACCGACCAATAATAAGCAATAAGCAAACGTCAGCTGGACACCAGACGGAGTTGGAGACGGACGCCATCAATGGCATCAATTTTAAAAGCTATTGGAAAACAGACGCAGCAACTGTCATCGCACAAATGATTTGTATTTTTGTTTTGGTTATTTATGTTTCATAAATTATCGGATGTATCTTTTCACGATATTAAATTGGTGACTCGCTCTCTCCCTCTCTCGCTCGCTCAACGGATGCCGCATCAGATCAAGATTTTATTTAAATGGAACTCATCAGCGCTCATTTGGGTCTGCGTCTCCGCCTGGTGATTCGTTGTCTCTTCTTTTTGTCTTAGGCTTGGCCAGCCGACAGCTTTAATTATAGCGGTCGGATCGCGGACCCCAGCCCCCGTCCCTGTTCCTGAAGTGATACCTTAATGTCAACGCTCGTCGTCGTTTAATTAATGGACTTTGCCGTATTAAACTCATTAGTTTGCTGGCGGGGCATAATTTTCATTAATCACTCAAAATCCATGACCAAGTCGGGAGCTTCGGCTGATTTTTGCATATTAAACGAGCTACCTAAAAATCAATATTTAAATTAAATTGCGACTCGTTGAGCAGACCAAATGAGCAGATCAAACATTTCGTTGCTCAATCGTTCGATTTTTAATTTCAAAATGAAATAAATCAAAATTAAGAGAGAAATACCAAAAAACAAATTATCATTCGCCGGGCCGCCATTCGATGTGATATATTAAACTCAAAATGTATATTTCATCATTAAAAACAGCAGGCAAATATACACGCAGCAACAACAAAGGTGGAAACTAGTTTTACAGGTAAGCCAGAGGCCGAGATGGAGCTGATCCGATCAGATGCCACGAGATCATCATCTCTCTCTGTCTCACCGAGTATGCCCCTCTCGCTCTGTCGTTCGTATGATAAATAACAAATCAAACGCTAAAATGTCGGTAATGTATGTGGCATGTCAGGGGTTCTCTTAATTTATGGCCTGGATCAATAAGAATAACGCCCCAATCAGTGACTATAAATTAACGCAAAGACAACGAAAAAAATAAAACATATATACAAAAATGTCGACGACTGAAACTGAGAATGTTTGTCGGTTATTTTTCGTTCTGTATGTGATGCTCAGTTCAAAAGTCAGCTTGGACTTGGGGAGCCTGCAGTTAGCCCGTTGACTTGATTTGATTAAGGTACAAGGCGACACCGTCTCAAGTGCAACAACTTCAAGGGGAGCTTAATGCTTCGTGCTTGACAAATACCAACGCTTTAAGTTCAGATAGCTAAAGTTTCCTCAGCTAGGATGAAATTATTCTTTACGCGACCAAAGCTCCAAACTCTAGAACACGATTTACTATTTATATAAGTGAAATTCAGAATCCTACAAGGACTATTTTTTCAAAATATTTCGGGTATTAATAATATTTATGAATCTATATTTAATATGTAAAGAGAAAAATTTATTTGTGAGTACTAAGCTTCTTTGAAGATAATTTCTTACTATGCTATTAAAAATTCGGCTCTACTAACGGCTTCCAACGACCTGATAATAATAAAAGCGTCAATAACTAAACCACAACTAGCCCTCAATTAGACGGAAAACCTTGTTAGAAACTGAATCTTATGCTAGCAGAGCCGTATCAGCTTTCGAATTCCAAAGGCTTTTAGCAAAACTAAATATTTGGAGAACAAATTGACCAGGAGCCTGGTTATTTCAACAACTTACGTAAGAGACTGATTTTGAGTTTGTGTAAGTCAACAACTGCCACGTCCCTTTAGTCCGCATATTTTGTATAAAACTCATGTTAGATACATTATTTTAACTTAGAAATTAAAAGACCGGCAGAGTTCTAGATCTATCGGAATAGAACTTATACCGTTTTGTACCTTACATTTTTAAGTATGCTTTGTTTTTGGACCTACATAAACTTAAGTGCGAGACGTTCTTGAATAGAAAAACGACTGTTAATAATATTAAAATGAGAACAAACGTTTTTGAATTAAGAACATTTCGAATTTACAGTTAGCCAAAAAACTTAAGAAAAGATTCTACTTAGTTCTAGTACAAAAATACTTCAATTAAGGAAGGAATTTACTTACAATCAAGAAATCAAACCGAATTAAACAACGTTTCTGGTTCCGGTCCCATACATGTCAAACCTCTATCTCTTACCATCTCTGAGATCTAGGTGTTCATACAGACGGACGGACGGACAGACGGACATGTCTATATCGACACGGCTGTTGATGCTGATCAAGAATATATATACTTTATATGGTCGGATATGATTCCTTCTGCCTGTTACATACATTTGCACGACTTTAGTATACCCTTTTTACTCTACGAGTAACGGGTATAAAAGTTCTAAGCTATTTCCATTGTCCTCTTTCTTTTCATACAAATTCCTATATAAATCAACACGGTTCGGTATACAAAGAAGTAAAAATATCGGTTCCAATTCTATGTTTTAATCGCTTCTTTTCGGTATACGGTTTCGGTTTGATAACCTGCCTACAATGAACCAGAATTTAATAGGCTTAAACCAAGAACATTTTGTACTTATTTTTTGAAATATTATTTTGTTTGAAGAACATTTATTTTGAGAGTAAATCGAAATGTACCTTAAATACCCCCAAATGTGAACAAGTATTAAGAATTTTGTACTTGAATCAAGTTTTTCGAACTTACCGCACTATTCACACCATTCGAACATGATTTAAGTACAGAGCTCTGGGTTTTTTCAGAGTGTACTGTTAAGTTAAGTACATAAAGCTTTACCTATGTCTTAAATGCTTATGGAAATTAATTTGCTTTTATTTTCCTGTATATCGCCTCTTTATAAATAAAGAATGGATCTCTAAAATTGTTACGACTATAAGATCGATTTCCCTTCTTTTCCCCCATTTGGTTTCCCTTTTTTACACTTTTGTAGAGAAATATTCTATTCGGTTCAGAAAATGTTGCACTATGCAATATAATTTGATAACCTTGATAGGGTGTTCGTATCATCATGAATCGATGATTCCAAAAATCCACAAGCTTTTTCCAATGCCTAAGATATCTAAGGGAAACGTTCTAATATTGATTGAGAGAAAAGCTACCCCCACCCTCTCAAAAAAGGCAATTAACTAAATCCACACAAAAAGAAGCAGCAGTAAAAGTAGATGTCAAAGCAGACGTTACACCACCCCCTAAGCTGGCATTTTGTGGTCTGGATGGAGGTGACATTAAAATATAATTGCGACTATTTAATGCCATTAAAGTCACTGCGGCGATTAATGACTAATGGAGGTTGGCCTTTTTTGGAGCGCAAGCGGGGGAGGAAAGCCATGGGCACTCGTGCCTGGGATTGATAGAATGATTTAATGTCGCCAATAAATGGACAAGGAACAAAACGTGCCAGTCATTCGAAATGCTCGGACCCGCATCTGAGAAATGCCAAGATGGCCGACGCCGGGCTCGTTCGTCGCATGCTCAACTGACATTTAATGTGTCAAATAAGGGTTACTCCCGCTCTGCCCCCCTCCGCGGCAGAGTAGAGACTGTCATCATCATCCACTTTCTCGGGCTGGCAAGTTTTATGTGAAATTGATATCCGCTGCCAAGGCATTGCAGACATCATCTAAAAGGGAGTCCTGTGCGACGGAGTCCGGGTATCTCTTCTCTGTGCGTGTGCGTGTGTGCGTGTGCGTACATAAATCTGTCAGTTTGCTTTTCTTTTTGTCACTGCTCGACTGTCAATTCACACAAAAATTATGATCCTGAAAAGTAGATTATCCTTGATTTATCGCCGCCTCATTCGAAAGTTGAAATTGCCTTTCACCCGGGCGAGTGCGAGCGAGATAGATGGATGTATTATTGTATCGTTGGTTGCCAGCATGTGTCGCCGTTGTGCATTTTCATCTGTCAGTTGCCCAGAGTCAGCGACTGAATTCCATCTACACTTTATTTGTTGACATTTCTTGCTCTTCCCTTTTCTTTTTTGGTTAGTCCTTTCTTCAATTTGGTTTATTTATGTGGCCTTTTACCCTCGTGTATCTTTCGCTCACAGATAACACCGGAGACATCAAATCATGTTCCACGTTTGAGTGAAAGTATCTGCCGCTTGCAAGTGTTCATCCTGTTCTTTCTGAAAAGGATAGCCAAGGACAGCCTTGTGCGATAATAAATAAAATTAAATGTGCTTTTGTTTGAGCCAATTGAATTATGTGCGTGTGAATGCCTGGTTTCCATCTGCATTTCATCCATTTCCCATTTCCATTTCAGTGTGTTCCCTCAATTTCGCTTTTCTCTCATTTTGAATTGTCACTGATGGTCAGTCAACATTATCCAGAGAAATGAAAAAACGTCTGTGGGTTGTGACAATATCTAAATCTCAGGTGTGGTAATTTTTAAAATATTTTCTTGAGGTCAACAGTTGATTGGACTTGAGACTATTACCATTAAATTGAATAAAAATGCCAATACTTCGTACAGTAATTGATCTGCCTCACTGTCTCTATATATTTTAAATTTTAAGTCCAGTTTTTCTTGAAAATAATATTTTTATGAGCTTCTTTCAAAAAGCGCAATGAAAATTAAAAAATAAAGGATAGCTTACCGAAGTTTAAATAACCTTTACAGCTCGTGAAGCCGAGTGATTTCCATACTTAAGCTAAGTGCGCAGTTGTGAAGCAATTTTTTACTTTACTTTACTTTTTACTGCATTTTGAAACGTAAATCACAAAAAATATTTTGGTTTCATAGAGCACATTTAACTACTCAGTAGATATTGCCGACCTTAGTGCAAAGGTAAAAAACTTTTCGATGTGAATTGTCGAGTGACTTTGGCCCTCGATGGCTATGGCTGGGCGGCCCTGATTTTGAGGATGGCAGCGAACTTGCATGGCAAATGGAGCAATTATTCATAGACTAGCTATATAAACTCGGAACCGCTTGGGTCCTACCTAATGTGTTGATATTTTGGTTCTTAGGGACACAGCCTGTCTTGAAAATTTCACTGGCTTTTCTCTCCTCACCGATTCACACAATCATAAGTTAAGCTCGCGTCCTTGTGACTTCAACCACCTTTGGCAATGGACTGGCTTGCACTGGTTTAGAAGCCTCGAAAGAACATGCAAACATTGTCCTATTTTTACATATTTCTAAATTATTGTATATTTTCATTTATTTCTATTTGTTCTGCCTACAAAAGCAAAGCCAACTATATAAAGTAAAAGTGTTAAAAACGTTATTATTTTAATAGAATTAAGTAAAATAAAATCCACAATACAATTTCTTAAATAATGGTTCTTTTTCGTGCAACTTAACATAATTTGTCTGCTCAATTGTAGTCTTAATAACATAGCTTCTACTTGTCAGCTGCGAGCACTCCAAAAGTAAACCTTTAAGAAAAATTTTACATTTTCTTTGAATTTTGAATTGTACATTTTTTTTCGTTTTTTCACAGCGGCGTTCACACAGATTATATTCACCACCAGAAAGTAAAAAGACTCTTCCATTAAAAACGCAAAAGATTTTTTTACTTAAACCATTTTTTATCCGATCGTTCCTATGGCAGCAATATGCTATAGTCATCAGATTTGACTTAATATTATCAGAATTATGTGGAAGCATATAATATTGATTAATATTGAGTTTGGAAGGGATAGCATTGAAAACAAAAGTATTTTTATTCCCGTTACTCGTAGAGTAAAAAGGGTATACTAAAGTCGTGCAAATGTATGTAACAGGCAGAAGGAATCATTTCCGACCATATAAAGTATATATATTCTTGATCAGCATCAACAGCCGAGACGATTTAGCCATGTCCGTCTGTCCGTCCGTCCGTCCGTCAATCTGTATGAAAGCGTCGATCTCAGAGACTTTAAGAGATAGAGATACAAATACGTACTGCTAATTTTTGTGCAAAATGTCATTACAATCTTTGTGCCCACCATCTGGTCTGGCGATAAACAAAATCCGCCATGATCTTTAAAAATAGCTGCCGATCAAATTATAGGATACCATTCACCCATCTATCCATTAGCATTTCACATTTCCTTGGATTTACCTTGGTTTCTGTCAAATTAATATAAGCCGGCGACCTCAAATTATTGCAAAAACTAAAACTCTTTTAGGCTTGCATCGATAGTATAACTCTCTCTAATCCTATCGGCCTGTGTACAGCTCGGACTAATGTTAGCTAGTTCCTGGCTATTAAAGCGCTCTACTCTAAATTTGAATTTTCTTATCTTCAATGCTAAAATTAAACTCAAATCTGAAATGATTTTCCACCAAATGGCTCTCTTTGTTGATCTGAGCGTAAAGTCTAATTTGGAAACTACAAATTAAACAAATTCATTTCAATTAATAATTCACAAAAATTCATGTTTTATTAAGTAGAGCTTTTCGATTGGTTGGTAAAATTAAAAGTATATTGAAAATTTAGCACTAATAAAATACTTCTTGAGTAAATTTAAGATCTTAAAATAATATACCCAGAAAAAAAGGCGCTCTAAAAGATAGAACAAATGTCCGCAACTTTTCTGTTCTTAAAACAAGACCACGTTCTCAAAAATATAACATATGTTCCAAATTGACGAAAAAAATTAAGAAATCTCAATCTTAATCAGAGCTTAGCACACAAATTCCTCTGCTTCACCACCACACTCTTTAATGTGGAAAAAATTTCATTTCTTTTCTGGATTCTCCAAAACGGTCTTTATCTGTTCCAAAAACGAGAACGAGGAGTTCTTAAAACTAGAAAAGCAGATCGCAAAAAAACCCAATGTTCTCGGTATCAGAAAAAACAGACTGACCCTACTATTGAGAACGAATAATACACGTTTTCGGTACATTAGAACGGATTTTTTCTGAATGGGGACTTTGTTTTATTCCTTAATAATATATTTTACGAACACTTTGGATTTCTTAAAGGCTAGCAGTTTCTCAATCGATAGTCGTCTATCGTTGGTCAAAGTGGCTTCCATCCATTAAAAGGTATTTCCGCAGCAAATTCACGTGCGATTCACAACACAAAAACGAAAACGTTTCGGAAATGTTGCCGAATTACTTTTGAAAAGTAAGTGGAATTAAGAACAAGGCTGATATCAATATTTAAATTTCCTCGGGGGGAAGTGTTTCCCAAAATGACAGAATATAAAATATATTCTTTGAGCCAACTCACTGGAAAAGTAACCCCTTCGTTAGATTTATGATGGGCGGAATGAGTTTGTGGAGTATAAAAGGGAATGGCAGCGGAATCGAAAGCCACTAATCAAGTTTTGACAGTGGGAAATCCACCTCAATGAAAAGGCAACTGAGTAGTTTTTGTTTGTGGCGATGATGGCGGCAGCGGTGGCAGTGTTTCATCTAATCAAATGCGCCTCCATATCGAAAAATTAAAACACACACCCCGCATTATCCCTCGAATACACACACACACGCACACACATGGAGGCCATAAAACAATGTCACGCAATTTACAAAAAAAAAAAAAGAAGAAAAGAAAAATGTCAAATTTTGAGTGATTTACAAGCCGGGCAATTCCTATGAAAATAGAACCAAAAAAGGAGTTCATAATTTTCATTTTCTCTCGGTGATGCGTGAGTGAAAGATAAGAAGAAAAGAAAGTGACTGTGACTCCGGGTGGTGGCACATGCTGCTCTAGGGCCTTGGAAATTAGGCAAATTTAGAGAAAAAGGACTCGCCACAGGAACAGCATAAATCAGCAGCAGCGACGGCAGCAGTGCGCTCTGCTAATTTGGCAGAACGAAAACGAACGCGCGCATCCGTCAGATACTTTTGCGCAAGCGCACAGGCGGCAGCTGGAGTTATGATGAAAATTATGACCGAGAGTGTGGCCCTATCAGCAGATTTATGACCTTGACAGACCATCGAAATGCCATACGAAAACTCTAATGCACTGGAACGATTCCCTGACGGCTTGGCCTTTCATCCCGCTCGCTCTCCCTGTTGGCTAGAAGGAAAATTTTTAATATTTTTATGAGGCACATTTCCGTTGCACAGTTGTCGATTGTCGTCGAGTGAGTGACTGGTTTTTCTCGTGGCCCCCGCCTGAGATTTATGTGTTTCTTCGATTATGTAAGTCAGCCCAGTCGCAGCCCGAGCTCGAGGTTTTTCTTTCTTTCGTTTTAGTGGAAAGTCAATTATCAAATTTATGGTTTTTCATTTGGTGGGATTCTTTTCGGCATTTTTAATAGCCTTTCTTCTTTCCCACATGGAATTTTCGAATATTGTTTGATATACATGGAAGTTAATAAATGAAAATGCATCGCATCTGCCGCTATTTTAATTTGTTTGTAATTTTAAGTTATTAGTCATAATTTTGGGTATTTCAAGTTGGCCGCTGACAGCTCAAGCAGGTCACCGCCTCAGTTTAATTATAGGGTGGGGAGGGGTCTTAATGAGACGGGGAATGAGATAGTGAAATGGTAATTTTCATAACCCAAGATTAGGGATACATTAGAATGAATTATTTTTAAATTCTACCCAAAAGCAACGGATTTTATATACAATTTCGATTCAGTTTACCGGAACGTTATGTTATTTAAAAATCTTTGGTAACCAAAGACATGTCAGATAAGGTAGTTTCCCAATGTACTGAAAACTTTCGAGATGTGAAAGACCAACATTTAATAATCGGAACTCGTTCAGGAACCCATATTTTTGTAGTATGAGATTATCTTCCACTTACCTACTTTCAGTCGGTAGTTTTTTATAAAATCTTTTGAACTAATTTTAATGTAAGCTTTGAAATGATATCGCTGAATGGCCGTATTCGCCGTTTTGTTAATAATTTGCCAGCAGAAAAAAACACGCTCTATTATTGCTGCATATATTGGAATGTTTAGCACTTGCATGGAAAGCTTTCTTATATAAGTATATTAAAGAACCGATAAAATTTACAAAAATTTTAAAAAACCCAGATACATTTTCTACATGAAAAATAAGTCTTAAAAATTTCGTGAATTTTCCATTTAAGATGTTGGACTTTTAGTACACTCAGAAAACACGCATGGATCACGTCGTGACTCGTCGTGACACATAGTGACACGTTCAAAATCACGCCACGGGTCTACTTCCTTTCACGTAGACTTTATGAGTTTGAAACTTTTCAAACAGGAATGCAAACCGTTTGGAAATAAGAACTGGCTTGGTTCAGTGGTTCTCATTGTTTTTGAACCGGCGAGCCAGTTCGGTTAATAACATAGTTTTTATAGCTAATTGAACCCCAGTTTCGGTTCAATTCAACAGTCCAATCTTAATTTATTTCTATTTATAAAGGCCAATTCAGGTTTCTGTTATAATTTCTAATGTGAATAAGTTATTCTTTGCGCACTTTAGAAATGGAATTAATAGAAAACATTTGAACAGCTTTCAAATCCTTATAGATGTGATCCTTACAAAGATAAGTATTGCGCAGAACATTGAGAACGTCGTCTTCTAGAGAAAGTGAGACACTCACTCAAATCTGTTAAAACGAGTGAAGTCCGTTGACAGGTATATTTATTCAAAATTACAGAGATGTACGGGATCACATGTCTTCAAGTGGTTGAAAATTCATGCTTAAAAGCTGGATTAATCGGACATCTAAGGGTCAATTCAATCTTTAAGTGGACTCCATTGTAGAGATCCATCATAGCACAAAATCATAATTGACACATTAAAAAGAATTTTCCTGGACGCAGAATTTTTCAAATCCAGAAGGACATTTCTATTATATTCCAACTTAGCCTTACGGAATCGGATAGTCGGATACTCCTCCCTTTATAAAACACTAGCTGACCCCGACACGACTTTGTCCGCGTCCAAGACTTTAAGAAATTGTGTTGTTTCCCGTCCATCCCGTTCTAAAGGACCCAACGAAACTTTTTAGGAGCTCTCCACATAGTGAATTTCGGGTCTAGCTATATTATATGAAGAATGTGAATTTCAGATCAGCATCAGCACTCTTCAATTATAATTCAATTCAAATTGGCTTTCCCGTTATTTCCGTACCAATCCTCACCCGCTCACCACACTTTTCACACCCTCCTTTACATCTTCCACCGCTCTTCACTCTTTCCCCTCCCCCTCTTTCTAACACATATTGCAACTGTTATCTGTCTCAGAGAGCCTTGGTATATTTGTAATACACACATACCCAATTTGTGTGATTGTGATCCCTCTCATGCTCACTCTCACTCCAAAATTTTATCTCATCGCCACAGTTCCGTTACTATGCTACATTTTTTGACTGCTAGCTTTGTGAAATTTCAGGTCCTTTATTTTTTTAAAGCGGTCAACATATTTTTAAAGCTATCGATGTGTTTAGAAAGTGCCATGAGATTTATTTTAATTGAATGGGACTATGTGCTGTTTGTTTTTATTATTTTGTACTGTTCACATACTGTCACTCAGACACTCTTTCTCGCGCTCTTAGCAAAACAGCTAAGCATGTTATGTGCTTTCTTTGGCGAATCTACTCACTTTGCGGTAAATTTTCCAATTTTTCTTTCTTAGTGCTCGCCTGCATAACTAAACGAAGGTCTATGCCACATCTTAGATATAAAGGATAAGCAGTTTTGGCTGTGGGCTTAGTCAGTCAATCGGTCGGGCCTACTGATTTATATGTAAAGATATTTGAAAAGGGTATGCTATAGTATCTGGGTAAAGCCTGCTGTTTTCTATTTTATTCTAAGACCAAGAAGGCCGCCAAATCGCTATACAGACAACCCACTAAAACGGGTATAAGGCCGACAATACTAACGTTCTCTCTTAATTTATCTAAAATTAATCAAAATTTGTAATTCAATTTTTAAATTAGATTCTTTTGCGTTCTAAAGAGACACTTAAGAAATGTATTTCTCTCTCCAGCCCCCTGGTGCTTTCCTTTTACTTAAATGTCTAATCGAAACAAACCTAATTTTGTCTATTGTTTCCTTTTTTCGTCAAAATTAACGCTAAAACTTTTTAATGAAAAACCCGCATTGCCCTCTTACCAAACAAAACACACAAAGGAAACTTTCAAGTGTTTTTCCTTGACAGTGCGAGAGAGAGAGAGAGGGAGAGAGGGCAAGTACTGCGAGTCACACTCGCATACAGATGAACCTTTCCATTCCCGTCCCTTTCCTTTCCATTCCTTTCCATCATGGCCGACGACCGACAAGCGACGAACCCAGCGAAACGAACGAACGAACGCCTGTCAGCCTGTCAGTCAGTCAAGTCTTAGGGGGCAGGGCAATGGCCACGCAGGATGTGCGGGCTTTCACTTTACCCACCACCAAGCTGGGTTTTTGGCAAAGCATTTTCTTCCCTTATTTCGCCTTGCTCTGCTCTGCGACTCATAATTCTTTTTTATTTTGTGACACGAATAAATCACTCAATTGTATGAAATTAAACGCAAAAAGGACGAGACGAGTCGACTCGAGTCGACGACTGCCAAAAGGGCATACAAAATGGCAGCTTTGCAGGGCTGTTTCGACCGGGAATAAAATAATTGTGATTCGTGCGGCCGAATAAATCAAGAGATTGGACACAGATATCATAAAAATAATATCCTGTTCTTCTCCTTGGCAGGGCTTTGGCTGGCAGATCGTAGTCGTAATTTGCACGAATAAATGTGCTCATTTGGCACACATCAATGTGAAGGGTATTTAACTAGGATGCTCCAAGTCAGTGGGATTGCATGGTTTGGCGAGTCAATTTGTATTAGTGAAGACAAAGGAAAGTTTTTCTTTTGTAAACTCAGAGGTAGGCTATATATACAGTATCAATACCCAGATTCGCTTAAAATATTTGAATATTTCAAATACTTTCCTTAAGAACGATTCGTCACAATCACTTGAAATCGTGCAATACTCAAAGTACAAAATGCACCGTCTTAGATTTCACTAAAACGTCAAATCAGAAGTCAATGAAACTTATTTAAATTTTTCAATTCTATCATCTCTTGCTGTATTATAGAGCATTTAGCTCTCGTTTTGACGGAATAAATAATTTTGCTTTTTTAGTCATTTTTTTTGGGTGGTTGCTTCACGTTTTCTCCCCCTTTCCCCCTTACTCTTCGGCTACCATTTTGGTGTGGCCATCACATGGCATAATAATTTGATTTGTGATCTTTGATAGTGAATATGAATTATAGAATGTGCATGTGTTTGGCTGCCAACTTCTCTGTCCATGTCATCGTCATCAGCATTAAGCGAGCTCGACCTCCACCTCCTCAGCCGCCTCCTCCTGCTGTCGCTTTAGCAACCCTTAGCGCGCATAAATTACTTTTATTACCTGTCAGGGGTATTTGTGCTTTCCCTCTCTCTCTCTCTCGCTTTCTCTGTTTGCTCTCTCCTTTTTAGCTATATTTTAATTGCATATCGCGCAATAACTATTTTGCACTCTCTGACAGCAGATTGAAGATATTTATTAATATTAGATGCGACAGCCAGACAGAACGGCCCTAATGTCCCGAACAAAAAGTCGCATAATTCCGTTTTCATTAATTCCATTTTATGGCGTCATAGATTTTTAGTTGATGTTTGGGTTGCTGTTGGCGAAAAAAAATTAATAAATGGAAATTTCAAAATAAATCTCAAAAATCGTAAGTGTTCACTCTAGTGGGGTTTTTTTGGTTCAGGCTGGCGGAACGGATCTTAGGGCAGTGAACCTTGGTTCAGGTTACAGGTTATTCAGATAATTTAAATTAGGGTAGCTCCTTAAGGATAAAGTAATCTTAATTTGCCTTGGATGTTTTTGATTTTGAGAGTTAACAAAATTACCAAAGGGCATAGCAGAATAAGCATACTTAAACTGTCCCACTCCGACCAGTACCAACTTTATATATGTGCTTACCATCAATTAGAAACGCACTCTCCTATATTTTTAGTCACCTATTAGCTATTGGAGTACAGTTATGAGGGCGAAAATTTAAATCCAAAGTCTCGTATTTGCACATTATTTCTGCACTTTTTTATTTCCAATTCTTATTCACAAACATTTTTTATTAAAATTTTTTTACAATATTTTGTAGGGTGTTTTAACAAGAAGTCCTTAACAATGTATAATTTTTGCGGTCACATCGAATATCATTTTTATGGTGAATAACAAGAACACAGTGGAACACTCAAAATAGCCTGGGGTTGGGACCAATAAATTGTGAAACTAGAGGCATCTAGTAGCAACTCCTCATACCCAGTTTTTCTGGACCACGTCAAGCTCGCGTTTAATGGGCACTTTTATACTAGCAACACACAGTTACAACATCTGTTGCTGGTCAAATAAAGATGAGATCTAAAATTTTGGAAAATTCACCAAAGATGAAGGAGTCCCCACAATCTACGTTTTTAGATTCGCCATCGGAGCCTTAACTCACGGGCTATGGCTATCTTTGTACAAGCAATTGCCTCAGAACAACATTGACCATATGGGTATCAAGAGCGTCTTCAAAATTATGCAATAAATCCAATAAATAAAATTCGTCATTTCCACTGAGAAAAACTAAAATTTTGTTTAAAAATGTCTTTGGTGGACAAACCGCGATACGCTAAGATGCCTTGAACTGATGTTTTTAATTGATTCGATCTGTTTTTCTGCTGGTAGTGAAGCACTTTACTCATAAGATTAATTCCATAATTTTGGTGAAGAAGGTTTCACCTAAATGGTCAATGTTGTTCTAAGGCAACTGCTAGTATATAAATGCCTAAGAACCGCGAACCCAGGCTTTGTTGGTAAAATTGAAAACGCGATTTGGTAAATTTGGATACTCTAGTTTATGGCCTATATTTGGTTTATTTTCCATCCTAGTGGTACAAGTAATTTAATACTCATTTTTATAACATTAATCACAATGATTCACAATTACATAGCTTTAAGTTTAGTTACTAACAATGGTTTGTTTGTTTGTACAACAAGAAATTTTTAATCAGTTCAGTTAACTAAGATAAAGACAGATTCAGAAACATTACTAACATATAACATTAGGTTAAATACTATTAATACTATTAATTAATTAAATTTCGTTTAGTATGAAATATGTTGTTGTTGTTGTTGTAAGTGGTTTGTGAGTTTTTCCCTAAATGTCTGTGCGTTCCTAATTGTCTTAAGGTCATGTGGAAAGAATTGTCGATCAGAAGTGAAAAGCTTATATATATTACGTACTAATTATGTTTTTGGTTCTAAGCGAAGAAGCAAATCTAATATTAACATACAGATAGGCGGGATGTTCAGATATAATAATTTTGTGCAGAAATATTAAGACCCGCAGAAATATCCAGGAGTCAAGGTTGATGTTATATATCTGTTTAGCAAAAGTTGATATGTGGTCGGTCCTTTTTTTATTAAATATATATCTTGCTATATCGTTAAATGCAACATTTAGTTTATGCCTATATACTCAGTTGCAATTGCCAAATACCTCTAGGTCATAATAGAGCTTCGGGAGATGGTAAGCTTTAGCGATCAATTTTCTTCTTGTTGTAGGTATAAACGGCTTAGTCAAATTTAATTGTCTTAAAACTCCATATGTTTTTCTATGTGCTTAGTTTATATGATCATCCCATGTTAACTTGTTGTTAAATGTAAATCTTAAATTAGCAGTCTTTTCCACTTAGTCTATATTAGTACTGTCAATTTCAAGCTTTTGCAATGTGTCTGTTTTATAACATTTCTTATATATGACTAAGCACTTTGATTTTTTAGGATTTATCTTCAACCCATTCTCCTAGCCCATTCAATAATTATACTTAGTTCGCTATTACAAATACTAATACACTCAGAAATTTTGGCTACCGGCATTAATTTAGACTTCACATTTAGACAAAACACTGGGGATGTCATTGATAAAAAGACTAAACAATAATGGTCCTTGAATAGATCCTTGTGGAACTCCCGATTTTACGTCAAGAAAAGTTGACGAAGTTCAGGTACGACTTCATAAATTTTACGGCAGTATCCGAGAAATTATTTAAGATTTTTTTTTTTACATAGTACTTCATGGTTAACTGTGTCGAATGCTTTGCTTTAGTCAAGAACCGTTAAGAAAGTAACTTGGTCATTGTCAAGTTTGTTACGTATGTCCTCTGCAATTTTAGTGACTAATGTAGTGCAACTTCGATTTTTCCTAAGCCCGGACTGTCTATCGTTTAATAAAAAATTCTTTCCCATAAACACATTTATTTGGGATGTCATAATATGTTCTAAAGCTTTGCCTATATAGCCTATATAGTATCGATAATGGGTGCTGTCAGATGTGGTACCCACTATCGCGGTGTTTCGATGCATGTTACCATCTCTTAAGTACAAATTTTATTAGTCCGTATCTCAATATAGTTAAAATCTTAGAAAATTCAATCGAGTGGTTTTCCATTTATTCCATTTTCGAAGTTAGACCTCTATGGGCAGGGTGCTAACCGCTTGTCCATTGGCGGTGGGAATTTAGTATAGCAATTGTGGTAACTCCCTCTAACTTCGTTGAATTTTAAAAAATTTTAGCTCTCAACTTGTTTTAACCAGCAACAGAGGCTGTAGCTTTGTGCTGCTAGTATAAATATGCCTATTAAACGCGAACTTGACGTGGTCCAGAAAAACTGGGTATAAGGAGTTGTTTACTAGATGAATCTAGTTTCACAATTTATTGGTCCCAATCCCAGGCTATAAAAAAAGTTAAATTTTGTGGCACAGTGTATAACCAGACTCCCGTTCAACCACACGACTTATACGATCATACTGAATCCACAATATTTTACCAGCGATATTTCAAGAACAAATTTGTATTTGGAATGATTGCTTCTATTTCATCCTTATCTTTTTCTTTTAGTGTATTCACGAGACACCTTAAGGCTCATTAACTAAACTATGTTAACAAGGTTTTGATTTCAAATCCGAAAGCTTTTTAGCTGCTCTAGGTCACTAGGTTATGATTTTCCATAACTTTTTTAAAACTAGATACGCTAAACATTTCTTCAATTTGCACAAACAAATTTGTTCCTGCTTATGCAGCATTTGTAAATTCACAAAATGACCAGCGCTCATATGAGAAAACAAACGATATGGCAATACCAACCGAATAATAAGCTGTCTGTTTCTTTGCATTTCATTAACTGACAGCGAATTTATAGTCAATTTTCGTGGGTAAGTCGAATTCATGAAATGGTGTTTATGCACGCATAAACCTAGTATGTATAACGCTATTTCATGTATATCTTAATTCAATCATCAGCAGTCTTGGCCTATCTTCAATGAGCTGGCAGAAGGTACCTCATGACAGAACTACTATGACCGCTTGGGAGTCCCAAAGGCAGGCTAAACTATAGTTAGATTTTTGATTTGTCTTCTTAAGAGGTACCAGAAAACTTTTTTCTGAATCTAAATGATTATATTGAAAATATTGCAAAACACATAATTCTGAACAAGTCTATGCATTTGACTTTGTGTCCCGGTTTTAACTTGGCCCTGGGTTCTAAGCCCACCAATCGCAGAGCTTGGTGTTCGAATCCAACATTGAACCCTATTCAAATTTAAGAAAGTTTGCATTCCTGGCTATTAAAATCTCCACAGTTTCGTTTAGGTCTTGCTTAGAAACCTAAAGACTCCAACTTCAGATTGTATCCCCGATTAAAATAACTTTTTTCTTCTGGCGTATCGGAAAATTTATCTTAAACCAAGTGTTTTGTATATTTTTTGAGATGGCATAAAATTTGAAGTTGCAACCAGCGGCTGATGCTGCCGCTGTTGCCGTCGACTGCAATGGCTTTGGCAAAAGGGGCGGGATGGCATTTTGGGGCAGACATTTGGAGTGGTAGTGGCAGGCAGTGGCAAGTGAAGGAGCCAAAGCCAACAACAACAATGAGCAAAATCGAAACAGCCACGATAACAGCAACAACAGCAACAAATGCAATTGAAAAGAAGCCAGAGGAGCTCAAGTGGCAGCGGCAGCGGCAGCCAGCGAATCAACAGCCACAGCCCCAGACCAGAGGAGGAACAATGAGAGACGTTGAGCAAAGGAGGAGCAGACGAAAAAGTCAACGAAACGAGACAACAACTTCATGTGTATGGATTTTCTGTTCAGCTTCTTTTGCTTCTGCTTCAGCTTCAGCTTCTTCTTCTCCATCGTCGTCGTCGCTTTTGATGGACAGAACAATGAGAAAAGGGGTGGAATCGTCGCACACACACAGATACTCTCAGAGTGTGTGTGTGAGATATGAATTTCGATTTGCATTTTACGACGAGGCACAAACAACAGCAAAACAGAATCGACAAAAATGTCGACCGAGGGCAACATAAAAATTGATGGATTCTCCTTCAACGCGTCCAACCACAACAACAGCAAAGGCAAACGGCAAACGGCTACCATAAGGCGGTGACAGGGGATGGTAGAAAGAAGGGAGGAGAACGCTTAGCTTTCCAACTTGCTACAGCTTGGGACAACTGAATGGAAACGGCTGTTGGATTATGTACATCAGAATTTTTAGTGTATCGAAAGCTGGTACACAGGGCATATTAAGTTTGTGCAAAAAGAGGAAATGGGTTAAGGAATTAAATTCGACCCTTTAAAGTATATATATTCTTGATCAGCATCAACAGGCGAGTTGATATAGCCATGTCTGTTTTCCATCTGTATGAACAAACAGATCTCAGATATGGTTAGAGCTTTGACATGTACGATTAAGTTTATTTTCACTCTGAGAAAAAAAGGGATAGTTTTTGATGATCCTCAGGATGTTTTCGGTATCCATTTGAACTGGATATTTAACTATCCTTTTTTGAGATCCATTGCATATTTTCGAAGTCGGTTTATTTTCGCTAATATTGCATATATTTCATTGATCTTTATTCTTCATCTTTTGGATAAAGGAGCTGATGAATGTGGAAAGGATATTAATGGATATAATGGATAATAGATCTTTAAGTTAATATTTGAATATCCATTCTCTGTGCAATTTTTTCCACGCCCCTTCCGCCCCCCCAATATGGTAAAATCCACAGTATTGTAGATAGAAGTTTTATATTTTCTACAGATATTTAGTAATCATGATTACTTATCGATTTCTTAAAGAATGATTAAGATCGAACAAACAATATGCAACAGTAGTGACGCCATCTATTAGTCAAACTATGTCCAAAATAAAGAAGCAGCGCTGCTACTACATGTACAGAATATATTATATTCGGACTTGACCGACTTTCTTACTTGTTTAGGATTATGTGTTTGAGTTTTCGCATTTTAATTTAATATTAAATTCCTATAAAACGTTCAAATAGCTTCATTCGTGGGAAATATATTCAAGCTTGGACCATGCAATATCACCTCTCAAGTGGTGCATATCAATTCGAATTCAGTAAAATATTCTCTGAGCTATCCTCTGCGAGTTCAGATTCTTCTTTCCACTGGCTGAAGTTGTATTGAGGGAGAAACTCTACCACTATACTATAAAAATTTGTAAGTTCACTTGAAAAATATCTTCTTCTTTAGCTTTTCTGATATGCAAGAAAGCTAAGCATCGATCAAAATATTCTAAGCCAGTGGTGCCCAAAATGACATTTGCCTATCCCAAGTGATAGGAAGTCATAACTCTGCAGCCGACACAAGCATAGAGAGAGAGAATACGCGTGCTCTATAAATAGCTCGCACACATATTTATTTGTTTGCTTGTTGCCCTTGTTTGACATCATGACGTTTACTTCGTGTTTCGCTGCTACACGCATTGTAAGCTGGTTTTTTGGGCCCCACTGTTCTAAAACAAATACATATTTATGTTTATAAGATTTTTCCCCGGATGGCTGAGGGGCGAGTCTAAAACGCCCTCTCTGGACCCCCCGCCTCTCCCTTCGCCTCTCCTCCCACGGTCTCGGCACGGGCCCCGGCCCCCCGCCACGCCCCCTCCCCTCCCGTCCGATCTAATCCAAAATTTTTCACCCAAAACCGAAAGATGGCACCTTCTTGTCAAAAGTATCGGACCACTTTTTGAAGTGGTTTGCGGTAGCACAGGTCTAAAGTTGTTTAGCTCGAAGTTTCTTTATTAAATAAAATTCCAAGAGTTAGCTTAAAATACGCTTAAGCCTAAGCGGTAAAAAGATCTGTCAGAGTTGGTTTAGTTTACCTGACTGATATGGAAGACATGGCTTTTCCTAAGGGACCAACAAAATACACATGCTCATTTTTTCGTTGCGTGTGTGTGTTTAGCTGTCTCTCATTAAGCACTTCTTTCTTGTTGCAAAAGAGAGCAGTCTACGTTGCAGCCGCAAAGCGTTGTTGTATACACAGTAGATAAGAACGAGCAGGACTCTGCTTTACATCATATTTCTTAAATTCAAGTATATATGTAAATATTATATGTAAATCTCTCTAAAAATCGAATGGAATGGATTCCAGAGACCTTCTTTATAAAGTTTAGCCTCTGATTCTATTGCATTGTCCCTAATTGTATATCAGGCCATTTGCTCCCTATTGCTCTGAAGTTTTGCAGTTTCAGCTTCTTTTTGTGTTCGTATACTGGTCGTGTCCATCTTCTTCTCTTTCCCTCTCTGTTTCTTTCTTTCCGTTGTGCCCTGTGTGAGTTTTGTTCGAGCAGCGCATTGAGCTGTCAACTTCATGTCTCAGCCACATTTCGTTTTCAGTTGTTGTTGTTGCTGTGGCCGATGTTGCTGCTGCTAGTGCCGGGCATTGTTGTTGATGGAATCTCTGGTAAGAGCAACACGACAGAGCAGCAGCAGCAGCAGTCAACTACCAATCAGGTCGGTTGCTGGTTGCCTCTGTTGCCAAAGGATTTCACGTGCATCTCCCATACAAAAAACACAAAATGGCAGACATCTTGCTCAAGTGCGTCCAACCTGTGTACGGGTATCTTTCTGTCTGTATCTCTCTCACTCTCACTGCTCACAGTATATAATTGAGTCACTTGAATATGCAATTTTTCAAATGCAACACAAATGAAAAATCGACCATATCAAAACATCGTTAAGGGTCCCAGAGCCCTGATATGATTTAATTACAAGTCTTCAAGCGTAATTAATCTTGCGCCCTTTTTCTGGAGTGCAACTAAAGAGGCACCACTTAAAAGACCCTGGGTGAAGGCAAGAGTGCGGGGAGTATGCGTTAACTAATGTCACGAACAAGGAAGGCACGACCATTCAAGAACTATATACAAGATATAGAAATCGGATTATTCGTCTAAAATACCGAAAACTTTCTAGCAAAGGGGAAGTCCCGCGGGTCAATTAAGACCTTAAAGCCCTATTAAAAATTATATATCTTAATTTCATTTTATTGAATAGTTAAATAAACAGTATTATAGATGTTTAAAAGTTGTTTAAAATTATTCACTTCTACCTTTCAGAAGTGATGAAGTGATCCTGAAATTACTCTTCACTAAAATTCTCTACAAGCTGAAAATAGTGCATTTTCCCAGCTATGTATATATTTTATGTATTTTCTATATTTTTATGAGTTTTTCTGTATTTTTCAGTATTTTAATCGTAGTTTTCCAAACACCCACTAACATCAACTGCATAAACCCCTTCCTTTTCGAATTGGCCCAGTCTGTTAAGTAGGTGCTCGGGTACCTGTTTCTGCTTCATTGAGTGAGCCACTCAACCAACTTTCCTTCCTGCTCTCGCTGCCTCTCATTCGCTCTCTTAGTTTTCTCTATGCCAACATCTGACATTTCAATTATTCAAAAAAAAAAGTCAAGAGTCTCCTACGCCAAACACATGTTGGACCTTTTCCTTGCCTTGGCGACGTTTTGTGAGATTAATGCGCCAATTGTTTCCTTCATCATTTCCATTTTCCCGCCCGCACCGGAGCGGCTCTCAGCATTCGATAATAATGCAATTACATTTTGAAAAATGATGTCTGACAGTTTTGAATTTGTCATGGTATTTATCAAAGTCGTCTCAGAGCGCGCGCACCATGTGCAGGCAGGCGGCAGAATGAAAAAAATTAACATGTCACTTTCAACGCAGGTAAATCAGTGTTTCTTCCCCAACATTTTTATGGTGGAAGGATTTACATTTAAGGTTAACTTTTCATATCGAAGCGACAAAAGACTTATTAATAGCTCTATTAATTCTGCGATAAAAAGGGGGAGATATTTTCTTTAATTCAGTTGTAAGCTCGTTGGCCATAAAGGATTCATTCTACTGAAATTAAGAGGGTACAATCTGGGGTCCAGAATTGACTAAAATAAATTTAAGAAACTTTCATCACAAGAGTATTACTGCGGCATAACTTTTAATCAAAAAATGCCAGTATTTAAAATGTCAGATTGAGCCAATTTGGCCAGCATATGGCAACACTGAAAAAAACTTAATATAAATCGTAATATATTTTTCAATAAAAAGTGAATCCATCAAAATAGAAAAAAGTGTTCTTGGCGTAATATATAAAATTCTAAATAACCAAAATGCTTGATCCAAGTATTATTTTATCATATTGAGTATGATTTTTGCAGTCCCGATTTACTTGACATTTCTGAAGATCTTTTAGTATTAATTAATCTTAGTTTATTCTTTAAAGTGAAAAATATGTACAAAATTAAAGCTCGATTACGATTACGATTGTACGATTTTTTTAAACTTAAAATACTTGGATATTATCCTATTCGGGATGTTACCTTTAAAATTTTTGATATTTTAAATCGGAATTATCTTCAATCTTACAACAAGAGTGGACTTTCTCAAAAAAAATATAAAGCGTACAAATAAACTTTAAAGGATTTTTTATTAGGTTTGAGTCTTAATTGTGAAAAATTTGTCATATTCGGATACCGTCTCAAAAAATATAGCGTCTTTTATGCAATCCACGAATAGATTCAATTTTGGAGCTCTTCAAAAAAACGTCATCGCCGAAATCAAATGGTAGTCGAAATGAGCAATGTCTGGGCTTTAGGGCGGTTGGGGTAGGACTTCCAATTTCAGAGTTTCAAGGTATGTATTGAACGGCTGGTCAACATGTGACAAAATCATTTTCTAGTTGCAAAATTTTATTGTCGTGCCTTTGATCGTATTTTGGCCATTTTTGATTCAATGTTTGACTCAAATGCATAAATTGACTTTGGTAAAGATTCGTTTTATGCATCGATATTTTCTTATGGCCGGGCAGCCGTATGAATTGTTACTCTTGAAGCATATTCCCCGTAAGCTTCTTGCTGCATTTGATGGGCTTAAAAAAAAAAAGAAAGCAAAAAAATTAAAGTGTATATTAATGTAAACAAAATGCGACCAAAACGCGTGGGAGGATAATTTTAAGTTATAAAATTAAGTTTTATTTTGGATGAGAAATGACGACCAACAGAACCCACAGTAGCAACCATCAGAAAAGTAAACTTTCCCGCAAATATTTTTTGGTTGGCACAAAAGTTGAAATATTCGGAGCACACGAAATGCTATAGACAACGACTTAGGTGCAACAAAACAAAAAAGATTTGTGCTAAATTAGATATTTAAAGTTCTTTAATGTAGGTATATAAATGTGTGTATGTTTGTATCAATGTATGTTTTTATACCCTTGCAAAGGGTATTATAATTTTGCCCAGAAGTTTGCAACGCACAGAAATATTCATTTTCGACCCTATAAACTATATATATTCTTGATCAGGGCGACGAGCTGAGTCGATTGAGCTTTGTCCGTCCGTCTGTCTGTCCGTCTGTCTGTCCGTCTGTCTGTCCGTCTGTCTGTCCGTCTGTCTGTCCGTCTGTCTGTTTCTACGCAAACTAGTCTCTCAGTTTTAAAGCTATCGAGCTGAAACTTTGCACAGAGTCTTCTTTTTACTGCACACTGCTAATATGTCGGAACCGACCGGATCGGATGACTATATCTTATAGCTGCCATAGGAACTATCAGTCAAAAAGTAGGTCTTTGTGAGAAAAACTTTTTGTTTTTAATGTTAACGCCTCCCGCTTCAGCAATTATTAGTTTTATACGCTTTTTCACAGATTTTGAAGTTTTGGTCAAAATCGGATGACTATATCTTATAGCTGCCATAGGAACTATAGGTCGAAAAGTGGGTCTTGTTGAAAAAACTTTTTTGTTTTTAATGTAAACGCCTCCCGCTTCAGCAATTATTAGTTTTATGCGCTTTTACACAGACTCGGAAGTATGGGTCAAAATCGGATGACTATATCTTGTAATTATAGCTGCCATAGGAACTATCGGTCGAAAAGTGGGTTTTTATTTAGAAAATTTTTTTTTAATCTCTGATGTATATAAACAAACCGCTCTGAGCAAGCTTACAGAAAAAGAAGCCAATTTCATCATGCTAAACTGGAGCTGGACTAAAACCAAATGAAAATGTTTCTTCTTTTAGGCCATTCAAAGTAGATGTTCAGAACGATGAATAGCATTTCGAGTATGCAAATTGAGAACGGTTCGTGGATTTCATCTATCAATCCACAAATGTAATCCCATAATAATGAGTCCATTTCATATAAACGATCAATTCCTTCGCTCCAAAATTTCATGTGACATAGAAGTTGTGGCAACTTAATCCACATGCCGAAAGCCGCAAAGAAGCTTCCCCTCATCCCTAGTGCCCATAGAGCAAACATAATTTAAATTTCCATGCTCAAGCGCCGCTGTCAATTGTGCGCAAGCGCAACAACTCAGTTCAGAACGGTGAATGGAAACCTAAGGAAAAAAAATTTAAATACAAACAACTCGTCGTTGGGGCAACCAGCAAAAAGCAAACTGTGCAGATGCAGACGATCCTCGACGAGCGCTGGCGCTAAATCAAACGACTTACACGAAATTGCCATAATGACGACACGCTGACGATGGGCCCGCTGAGCTTCTGCCGATTGGATCGGATCGTTTACCGGGTACAGGCCAAATTATCGGCAACCAAAAAAAAAATGATTGGAAAATGGTTTAAGCATAAGCAAAGAAAAACGCTAAACACTTGTTGAAATGCCAAGAGCTACTTTGAAAATGATGGCACATGTAGCCACCGAATGGAGTAAGGGGCAAGTCGTGAGCCTCTCGACACAGAAGCCAGACTAATCGCAGGCATCAAGCAAAAAGCAAATTTGTGGCAGCTACTTGGGCGCTACTTAATGCACACATGTGTGAGGACAGGAATCATAACTTTAGATTTCAGTTATATTTGAATCCAAGTATCACTCGAAACGGACTTCGCCTTAGTTAAACCCATTTAAAATTTTAACGCTTTTGAAATCTAACTTTTTCTCTTCGCCCTTTTTACAAAAATGTATAAAATTTTTGTAATCATTTCCATGTTCCTGTGCCTGGTTCAAGCCCACGAGCTGGTCATCGCCTCCCAGAAGGAAGACATCCACCAGCCCATTCGTTTGTACACCATCGAAGGACTCATTTTGACACCGGAACCGTATCTCAGGGTGAGCCCGCTCTGGTATCTACACATCACCCTATCGATCAATGATGGCGAGTTTTTGGGCTTTGTGCGTGAGAATGGACGATTTGTCATCAGTGGTGTACCCTCGGGCAGCTATATTCTGAGCGTAGATCATCCGGACATACATTTTCAGCCCGTGCGAATGGAGATCAGCGCCAAGGGTAAATTTAGGGCCCGCATGGTGGACTACATTCAACCAGCTCTGGTGGTACAAATGCCCTATCCTCTGAGACTCCGACCCATGTGGCGTCGACCGTACTATCAAATTCGAGAGCAATGGCGTCTCCTGGACGTATTCATAAGTCCCATCGTAATTGTAATGGGGTTGCCTTTGTTGTTAATGTTAGTGCTACCCAAACTCATAAACGATCCGGAGACAAAGCGTGAGATAGATAACATACCGTTTCCAAAGATACCTACCGATGTGCCAGATCTGTGTGAGATGGTGACCACATATCTGTCCGGCAAACTGCCGTTGCCACCGCCAGCAGCAGAAAAGAAGAAGAGAGAAATCAAGAATAATAAGGCGTAAACCGGTTTGCAATTTCCTCCCCCCCCAAGAAGTAAACTGATTGTTTCATAAAAATTGATTTATTTGATCACATATTTTCTTTTGAATTTCATAACTCTTTGCCTAGGCATATGGCAGCCCTGAGATGGGCTTTTTATACTGATCTGGAAGCCAAAGTCTTTCAAGGATTGACGCTAAAATTTGTTTTTGTGGTATCCTGCAATGATAAGAGAATACAAATATATCGATTAGTAAAGTGTGTTAAAAAGAGTACAATAAGTTAAAATGCTATTGGAACTTCCGATCAAATAATACAATATTAAACTTCGGTCGTAAGAAAAACAAAGGATCCTGACGTTCGCGAATGACATAACTGTTATTTTCGTTTCTATTCTTCGTATAAGTAAGACAACTGTTCAAAATCTCTTTCGTAAACGCATCGGAAGATTAAAATTAGCACATAAAGCGAGAGGTAATATTTATAGCCACAGCCAGCTTCATGGACTGGATTGATCATAATCGCCGGGCGTATTAGTTGAAAACGGACTTAAAGGTAGCATAGTAAGCAACAGAAACTACCACAGTAAGTCGGAGGAAGGTGTTCAGTACTCCCTTAGACAATTTTTTGAAGAGCGGTTTTCCTGAGCTATGTAATTAGATGGGCTCCGAAAAAATGTTGATCGTCTGATAACCTTATAACAAAGACCAATTAATCTCAAAGATGCCGAACGGCCATATAATGGTTTTGCACTATGCAGCAATTTTTTTGGTGGCGACGAAATTAGCGCTCTCTCCGCTCACACAAAGTTGAGAGCGTAAAAATTCTAAAAATAGAAAAAAAAATCGTATGGCGTTACTCATCTTCATATTCTAATGTCTTGGCTTATAATTTGTAACATCATTAATCATAGTCATTATCATTATGATGACATGAATGGCAGACCTACTCAAGCGTAAATGTCGTCATCTTTTAGAATTCTCATATACCAAAAAGAAAATTCGGCATTTGATCTAGTTCAAAGATTTCATTTGGACTCTGTCTAAAATGACCAAATTTTGTTCTAAAATCAAATTTTTTTTGATCTGTTGCAATAATTAATTAAAAGCTAGCCATAGAACCATGTAACCACATATTTCGTATTGTATTGTTATCGATTCCAAGTACTTTTGTTTATACTTTGCTTGTCGAAGCTACGAGAACCTTTAGCATGTTCTTACATCAGACCCGAACGTTCAAAAACAATTGTCAACTTCTACTACATACTTTGTATGGTGCGAAAACCCGCAGCTTTAAAAATGCAGGTCGTCGCAAAAAATACAATGGCCGTGTTCAGCAGAACAACTTACTTCCTGATCACTTTTACATTTGCAATGATCTTCATACCGAACTCGAGTGATGCGGTTTATGATAACCAATTTAAGGAACCACGAAGGAGCTTGTATCGAAGAAATAGTACTCTCATTTGAAGTGATACTACTCCCACCAACTGTAATTGTGTATCGACAGGCATGCTATCGATATCATTATGCGCATTTTATACATTACTTGTAAATTTTTTTTTTTCTTCTGATCATCCATTAGATATTTCACGAGCACCGAACGATTTGAACTACAAGACGTTTACTCTGACGTAAAACCCTACGCAGGGCTCGGAATAGCTTGCATGCGAGACAAGCGCTTTGTCTTTTCACGCTGTTCGTGAGCCATCTGACGCCTCTCGAATCTAAGCGGAAAGTCATATGGAGATCCCTCATCTACGAATTGCGCTTATGCTTGATTGGCTTAACGTTTTCACTATAACTATTTTTTGATAAATTTTTGGTATTTTTTCACGATTTAATAATTCGCCTGTCACGGTAAAAAGGTTCAAATAACTAATGGACCACAAGGCTGTGATCCGAGAGCTGTGGTTCACGATCCACGAGCCGTTTGATGGCTCAAGGCTCAAAAGCCGGACCTCTTAGCTCAGAGACAAGAGCTGCGAGGAAAAAGCGATTTCGAACTCCGTACCCAACGAGATGTTTAATCATCTAGTTGAGCTTGTTTGTTATCGTTGCCTTGCTGACATGAGCAGTTTGAACTAAACTGTTTTAAACGAATCGGACGAAACATTCCGTGTCAAAAGCAATGTAATTGATGAATCGTTGACTCACATTAGAATAAAAAATGAACTGACTTAAAACTCTGCTCGTGTAGGGCTCAACAAATGAACTGCCTAAACAAAAATCTCCATACAAAAATAGCTTATTAGTTATTTTTATATGGAGTTTTTTGATTGGCAGTTCCTTTGCTGAGGTTTATACTAAGCTAAAGTATCAAAATTGGACGGAAATCCTTTAAAATTAGTTTGTTCAGGAAATAATACCGTTTTCTTCAAAAAGTTGGAACATTTTCACTCAAACTAGATTTTTATATGATTGGACATAAACTCCTTTGTTTCTCGTTATTTTACACAGGTTTCTGATTCATAGTAAAATAACGAAATTGTTTTTAGTGACGCATGTAAATTTTAAAAGATGACAAAATTGACTTCTAAACAGGTTTTACAATACATATTCATTATTTTATTCTACATCCATTGTTTCTTTTGAAAATTTGTATGAAGCTGTACTATGTATACTGTTTAAGAGCTATTTTTTTTTCTAGGACCTTTTTAAATAGGGTCTTTTAATAAGGACGAATGATTAGGATTGTATTTCCTATGAAAGGATCCTTCACTTTAAATTCTAACTGAAACCCAAGAGTCAAAGTTCACCACCTACACTTGCTTAATTAAAAGTTAATCTTCTTAATATAATTACCTTGAAAAAGTCGGCCTTGCTGCTAGCTGAAGAGCGGTATGCAGGACGCAGTAGGCTTTGTGTTTTAGGCAAAGAAAACATCCCCTTCTGCCTGCGTCTGAGTGTGTAGATCCATCCGTATATCTGTCTCACTCTCTCTTTTTGTATCTACACCCTGTGACATCTGTCAACATCATCCATCATTCATCATCCATCATCCTTCATCCTCAACATCATGAATACCGAGTAGTCGCTTCGGTGACTTCGGTGGTGTCTTTTTGGTGGTCGTCATGCCGCCGCCATCTTGTTTTTTTGTTTTGTATTAAAATGGTCTGCTTTCTGGCATTTTGACTTAAGAATCTCAGGGCGGAGCGCCCAACGAGAGGCAAACAAAAAGTGTGAAAATGCTTTTGTTCGAAACAACGAAAAAAGGCAAACGAGAGCGCCGATCGCAGCTTAGGCGGTCTTCTCTTTTTTGACGCAAAACTGACGCAGGGCAGCCAGCGAGTTGCTGGCGCTCAGATTCTCCGGCGACTCGGCACCTGTGGCGGCGGCGACTGTACCCGCCGCGGCGGCTGCAGCCAGTTTGGCACGGGTGTGGGCACCGCTGCTGCTGCCCAGGGAATCGAACATGGAGGATAAAGCGTTGAGCGAGTCGCTGGGATATTTCTTGCTGGACTCGCTGTTGTGACTGGAGGCGGAGGCGGGTGATTTGGGTGTGACAGAGCGTTGACTTTCGGCAGGACTGCGTGGAGCGGCGGCGGAAGATTTGGGTGAGCTGCGCTCTACATTGTTGTTGTTGTTGTTGTTCGAGGAGTAGCTGCCGTTCAGTGTGGTGGTGGTGGAGTTGGTGGTCTCCATTTTGGGTGAGTTCTGGGGGGTGGTGGGCGATTCATCCTGAAGCTCAGACTTTATCTCCATTTTGAGCGGCATATCTGCATTCTCCTGCTTAATACTTAAGGGCTTGGCCTCCTCCTCGGGGATGGCATTCTTCTCGGGTGTGGGCGGAGCATCCACACGTGGTCTCGCCTCGGCACTGCATTCGCTACCGCTGCGCTCGCTGCTGGTGTAACGATAATGCTGGAAGTACGGGTCATTGGCATCTATCAAGGGTTTGTTGTAGTCCACCGTTTCGTCTATGCCCAGACGCTTCAGTATGCTCGAGGCCACGGGTGAAGTGTTTTTGGTGGAAGAATTGGAAGGACTGCTGGCCGGGAGATTGGCCTGTCGCTGAGCGGGTGTGTCAAAGCTGGTGGTAAACATTTGCTCAATGGCGCTGAGCACCGAAGAGGCTCCGGCCTTGCCCTGATTGCCATTCTTCTGCTCATTCAGATCGGGCGACTTGGCCGCATTTTGCTTGGCCAGGAGTTGGGCAGCCTTGGCCACCTCTTCGGGGGACTTGACACCGGTAATGTACTGCCTCATCCGTTCGGCAAAGAGGGCTGCCTCAGACTTATCCGTGGGATGCTTAATTAAAGCGTTCTTATCGTTATCCTCCTGATGGGAGTTGCTACCACCGCCGCCCTTCATTTCGAGAAGCTTGCGTACCGGCAAGGATTTCTCCCGTTTCTTGGGCGCCGGTCGCTTGCGTGCTCCCGCCGACTGTAGCAGGGGCTCGGCATAGTGATTATTCTTGGCCATGTGATTGCTCAGGTCACCCAGGGAGCTGAAGGCCTTGTCGCACACCTTGCAGGTAAGCACTGCGCTTAGGGTGCGACTTTCCTCAGAGCTGAGGCTGCCCTGATTGTCCTTGTGGTCGGAGTTGGAGTTATTGTTGGCCGATTTGATGGAAATGCTTTGCTCCTGGGAGAGTATGTTGGTATAGTGCTGCGTCTCCTGCATGTGCTTGGTCATCTCGCCCAGCGAGCGGAAGCTCTCGCCACAACGCATACACTTCAATATCTGCATGGCCTGCTCCACACCCTTGCCCAGCCACACATTCTGGCCACGGACCAGTTTCCTGGGCAAAGGAGTAGGCGGATCGCCGCGATATTGAAACGCACTCTTCACATTCGCCGACGGGGAGTGATTGGAGTTGGCGCTATTCTGCTTGCGCAGATTGTGACTGGTGGAAGAGGGTGGCGCTGGAGGAGGCGGATTTGGATTCTGATGGGGATTATTGCTGGGTAGATTGCCAAAGGGCGGGACATTCACACCGCAGTGCTTGCTATCCTTCATGTGAGTGGTAAGGGCCTCCAGAGTGGGAAAGCTCTGCTTGCACCACACACAGCGGAAAACGGAGCTGGCTACTCCTTTGTTCTGCCAGTGGGATTGCCAGATGTTGTGGCGAGCTTTGGTAACACCGCCGCCACCCGCTGATCCGGCCCCACCTCCCGCACCGCCTGCTGCCTCATTCTGCTGCTGCGCAGGACTTTTGGGTGGTGGTGTGGCCTTCATGGCATGCGGCTTCTCCTTATTACTTCCTCCCACCGAACCGCCTTTTACAATATCCGACATTTTTTCCAGCGGATCCATTACCAGATCATTTTTGCCATTCCAATCGGGGAATTGGCCTGCACGGAAAATATTGGCCGCCGCCACCGCCGCTAGATACGGATTAACGCCAGGCATCATGCTGGCAGGTGGAGCCGCATTGGCCGGCGGACTCTCAGACTTGAACATCTTCTTCACTTGGATTTGCCCCAGATTGTGTTGTTGCTGTGGCGTCTCGGGTTCATGACTACGTTTCCGTGTGCCCACAGAGAGATCAAGTGGATTATTGGCCGCATCGTCGAATTCTTCCTCTTCGCCCTCTGAGGCTGGCGGTTCGGCTGACTCTGCCCTGGCATAGAGATTGGTACGGAAGTCCAAAGCCTCTGAGTTATTACTGGAAGATGCTGTGGGTGAGGCCTGTGGTGGCAGCTTAAATGGAGCGGCAGCCTCATTGGGTAATGGCAGCGGCAAACGTTGACCACCCGCTGCCGCAGCAGCGGCCAATGGAAAACCATATTGTTGTGCCGCAGCGGCCACCATGTGCAGGTAGGCCTCCATTGAGGGAGGCTGTGCGGGCAGCGATTGCGGCACCGCCGGGAATGTGGAATGATGCATTGAGCTGGGCATGGCAGGTAGGACTCCTGTGGAGGAGGGATTGTGTGCATCTCCTCGGTGGCCACCTGAGTTACCTATGCCGCCGCCTCCACCATTGTCAGAGGAATTGGAATCGTGAGAGGGGCAACGCTCACTGGAATTGGCCGATTCCGTGGAACGTGGACGTGCTGTGGGCAGAGCGCTGCAACAGAGAGGAGAAGAATAGTGGGGTAAGTATGATGAAAATAAACAAACTAGAAGAAAGTTAGGAATCTATTATGAATCTATAAAGGAATTTATCATATGGTTCAACGGTTTTCAAGACCTTTGTAATTTGATTCCATAAAAGTTCTTTAAATCAGAGTTAAGTATTTGGAGGTTCTTTTATATTGGATTCAGCACAATTCTGAAATAAGAAGGTAAGCATTTCCATCTTGCAAAACCGTAAAATTTAGAAAACAAATTTTGTTTGTATGAGTTTCGGGATTTTCGGGAATCTTATGTTCTGTGGGTCGCATAGAGACTTAGGGACACTCGTTGCGGACTATCACAAGTCTACAAACTCAAAACGCAAACTAGAAAGTTCAGTCTTCAGTTGAAAACTGAAGGCAACTATTAGGATTGATGTTATAGTGCCCTTTTTCTAGATTTTTGTGTCCACCGATGGTTTAAAGCTAGAAAAATATCTACACCACATTATTTTTCATATTGGATCCAAAAATTGTGGTTCGGTTCAGCAACCATTATGAATTAGGGATGTCAATATCGTATTGATATATCGATGTCGATATCGATAATCGATGTTTTAACGATATGGGCTAGGGATGTTGAAGAAATGACCGATATACCGTGGCAACTCAACAAATATAAAGGTGCACCTAATGGAGATGTTTGGCTGATATGCAGCTCATTTTAAAAACGACATTATCGTATCTTAACGATTTACGTATAAGTGGTGTACGATTTGAGTTTGAAGGAAGAATAACATACTAGCATCATTATGACTATCGACTTTGCTTACCCTTAATCAGGATATATCGAAAATATCGATATTATGGATTTTTTAACACCAAAATATTTATATCGAAATTATATTTTTTCAGTATCGTCAAATAACGACAACCCTAATGTTTTATACACTAATATTGACCATTCAGGTAACTTGTTTCTGTCTCGTTTTATTGAATTAGACCAAGTATATGTTGTGTATAGTAACAATCCGCCCGTCGAGGAGGTTCAATATATAGGTACAAATATTTAAGCATTATTTTCTTGAATTTAAAAACAAAATGCTAAATAAGTCTAATTTAAGCATATCCTATTGTGAAGATCGTTTTGAGCGGGCACTAATCAATAGTTCTTCCAATTGTAATTGTATAAATTTTCTTTTACTATATTTTTAGTGATCTTAAAATCTTTTGGGAAATTACAATGCATCGTATAAATAAAATATCGGTTTATTCCCTTATAATGTAAAATATATAATACAAAGAATACAAATCGATAATATTAAAACTAAAATATTATTGATTTTTATATTTTCGTAATTAACGACGACCCGAGAATGCATCCCTGATTCGCAAAGGCTGTGACAACATTTCAAGCAACCAGGAATTCTCGTCGTAGTTAATTTTGGGCTCGCAAAAAGTGTTCCCTCTCTCAAGGCTGTCCAAAATTAATAGTCGCTCAATCGAAAAAAGATTTTTTGGTTAAGACTCGTTTCTGGATAGAATCTGCCGAAGTGCCTTAAACTGCAAGTGTGTATGCGTGCTTATGGGCTATTTTGTCCCGCTTCCTGTGCTACGCTTTGCCTGCGAAGAAATGTCTAACGCAAGCACAGAAACTTAGCCCAAGAAGAACAAAAAAGATACTTTGTGCCAAGAAAAACAAGAGAAAAACAAAATCAAGTGTTCTGTTGATTGAGTGAGCGAGTATCTTAAATTTGTCTCTGTCATTAAGTAGATCGCATAGGAAAAATTGGTTGACCCATGATACAATAACTACAAGGTAGCGCAACAGGAAATGTCTTTTCACATGCGCAAGAATATACCGAAACAGAGGGCTACAACACCGATAAAAGCCAGGGCCATCTTTCGATAGACATCAGAATATCAAAGGTGACCATGTCGGTTCGATACACAGATTAGAAGTTTGAGTCATCGATGCTGCGCAGTGCGCTACCTTGTAGTTATTGTATCATGTGGGTGACCATATTTTGTGAGCTCTGATTTTAATGTAAATCTTCTACTATTGTGAATCTATTTCTTATCATTTCGATTTATAGCGTCTTGAGTTGTGCCTTGATATATTATGGCTCTGCAAATGTGACAGATTACTAATAAATGCGCTCGTGCAAGCGTGTCACCTAAAAACCCACAGTCCATCTCTAGTTTTTAGCATGTCATTAGTATCAGCATTTTTGTATCTTCCTTCCTTTGGTTACCCTGAGAAATGACATTCCGTTGCTTCATTCTAATCTGAATATTTTGAAAAAAATTGATGATACCATTAAAATACTTTACTTTAGATTTACAAAAATTAATATTTCTCAAATATATTTCAAACGAATTATTCTAAATGTTGAACGCGTCTCTGTCCTCGTCGCACACCTGTCGTTATAAATTGTGCTCCGCACCAATATAAAGGCCATATATCAAACACCCACCCCCAAAAAGAGCACATGGTGACTAAATGCAACAGTTTTCACATATAAAACGAAAATATTGATTTATAATAAAAATGGAAAAGAAAAGCCGAAACTTATCAAAATATTTGGTCATAAATCGGCAGTAATTCAAAGAGCCGAAAGGAAAAAGGAAACTGCATAAAGGAATCTACCTAAATGGGGCTTTTAATTTGGGTGTTTGATTATCAAGAAATTATGATTAAACAAGTTTGAGCTACATTTTGCTACGTTTATAAATTGATTGAGCGAAACGAGTTTTGGGGAGAGAAAACTAGTTTATAGAATTTAAGCGCAAATTGCAGAAAATTGTTAGTGGGGAGTCTTCCCGTTGGATCTTGGCTAATAAAGTGTGACAAATTATCTGGAATTTTTTTTACAACTTTCCAGATTTTTCAAAGGCGATGACGTAAAGAATTAATAAATCATGCAAAAACCAAATGCTTAAAAGTTGCTACGCTCTGCTGGCCACTAGGTGGGTGTGTGTGTGTGTGTGTGTTTATGTGATGATGCCTATTACTGAAAGATTTATGTACGCAATTTGCCTTTTTGGTTGGATTAGTCATGTGGTTTTTTTTTTATCATGGATTTTTCCTCTATATACTAAACTGCAACTATGACTGCAAACTTGTCAATCTGTGACTCTCCCGTCAGACAAACAGACAGACCGACAATCCAACTGGTAATTACTCGTAACTATACGGGAAAGCTACTGGGGTGTATAAATCATTTCTGATTAAAGCTTAATCGAATAACAAGATTTTGTATTATGATTGCATGAAAATGTTGTCGGAGAGAAGAAAACTTGTTGCTATGATAATAAATTTAAAATAAAAGTTGAGTTACTAAAATTGCCAGAATGAATTTTATATACCCTTCTTTTAAAAAAAATTGCTTCAGAATCAAAATCTAATCTTTACACATAAATTCTAATAGACCAAGTTTGATATTTTGTACAAGAAGATTCATGTCCTCGCTACAGCAAAACGAAAATTTTGTTTTGTTTTTAAGAAGTAATGCTTGTTAGTCGGAGGTATGAAAAGTAATTTCCAAATTAAGCACTTTTTCAGTACAGAGATGTACATAGTGAATATTCTTAGCTCTTTGAACAATTAAAAATTTTTTGTGAAAATAGTTGATTCATAAAGAATTTGTTTGTTTAATGAGCCCAGATTTTAGCTGTTCAAATGAAAACGAGGAGTGAAACCTAAAGCCAGCCTTTCTCATTTCCGTTTGTTCCATTTTCGATCGTTTCTCTCTTGAGTAACATTCTCGCTTGGTCCTGTGGTTTGCAAAAAGTAAAAGGAGAGCAATTTCATTCGGAATTGAGAATACAAAATCGAAACCCATGCGGAATTGCGTTCGATTTACTTTTCAAAAACTTTCGCATGATTGGAAGAAAAGAAATAGGCCTTAAATGGGCTAATTGTCAATACGTCTACGACTTTTAAATTTAAGCTTGATACTCAGATGAACTACATTTTGTGACAGCGGAATTGAAATTTCTAGTGTGACTGTACAACCAAAACTAACACCAAACGAAGAACGGTCACACCAAATTGCTAGCTGTAAGTTTCTTTCATTTAAAGTTGGTTAATTGTTTTTTTTTAAGTATTTGGGAATATTTGAAGACTATATAGAAGTCTAGAGTCATAGGCAAGGCAGAAGATTACCGTTGATTTCTAATAACATCAATCGATTAATTTTTTGCCATATTTTGTGGCTGACATTCCGACGACTAGACGTTTGAATAATGCTCATACCCATCGGAATTCCATTAGCTCTTTTTGCCGGTCAAGTTAACGACGCCATGAGAATTCCGCTGCTTATAAGTGAAAATTTTAGTTTGTCTGAGAACTGACCCAACGTAGAGACTAGTCATAATTTTACTAAAGCATTTGGACACCCATTTTTAAACCCTTCATAATCGATTCTGATGTGAGTACTAAGCTGTAAGAAGAAAATTTTTACTTTTAGTTATAAAATTATTTTAAATGAAATAATTGGATATCAATGGATATCCGATCTTTATAATTTCATTGGCAAGCCGATAAATTTACTGATTACTACATATGTATGAGTAGAATCAATCCATCTATCCATAAAACTGAACACAATCCACATACCCTCTGCAAGTGTATTCAAAAACAAAATGTTTGTAATTTTTTAAATGCGGGTTTAATCGCACCTATGCCATCTCGCTTGGCCAATTACTGTCGTAGCTGTTTAGTAAATCAACTTTTTTAAGCTGCCAATGCTCTAGCGTTCCATCACAAATGTGTCATTTGTGGAAACCATCAATTTTCTACATTTCTGGATTTGTATTGTACTTGTGTGTACTCGTTGCCATCCATCAATAAAGGTTTGTTCCGTTTGAACAAGTTAATTCCGTTGAGCGATCGTTTATTAATTCAATTCTTTCGTCAATTCTTTTGTAACCAGCAAAACTCATCACCAAAAATTCCCGCAAAACTTAGCGCCACATGGCCTTACACACACGCCCACTCACACACACACCACACACACAAAAGCCAATCATTCAAAAATAATATTGAAATATTTTCTTTTGCGGACTATAAAAACTAACGAAAATCCATAAATGATTGTAAACTCATGCAAAAGAGGAAATCAAAAACTGAAATTTCGTGAAAATAAAATGTTTATTAATTTATGCAAAATATGTGGAATTGCTTTTGTGTCATCGGTTTTATTGCCCGATCTGTTGCTCTGCTTCTACTTAATTGGAAGAGCGTTTGGCGTTAGCTTGGCGCTGCTGGCACATCCCAAAGATGCGGCTGGCTGTTGTTGATGATTATGATGAGCTCTCTGCTCATAACTCACAGCTCTCAAATCTCGAATTAAACGCCATTGTTCCATAGAGATTTTTTACGAGCAAAAGCCTTTGTTGGGCCGTTGTCAGCGGAGGGGGAGGAGGCGGTAGTTGCTGTGCCACAGTTTCGTTTTTGATTTTTTTAATGTTTGATTTGGTTTATGGCGCTTTGAGATTTGAATAACAAATCGAAATGTTGACATATGTTTGCTATTGTGGCTATTGTTGTTGCAAAAAAAGAAGAAGAAAAAAAAATCAAATCAAACACAAATTTCGAGCAATAAAGATTTCTAGCGCTTTTGATGGGCTTATCTGTAATCATTTTGGGGGAAGCTTGTGAAAGTCTTTGAAAGAAAGCTTTTAGAGATGATTCGTGACATTGCGTTTTTCAAACCACACCAAAGCATATTGGTTTTCCATGTGGTTGTTGTTGTTTGACAAATGACTTTCTTTGTATGTATTGGAGTCTGCTTTTTGACACCCCTGAATGAATGCAAAATAATTTCCTGAAAATTTTTTCTTGGCACAATATGTGTGAGGGAAAAGCTTGGGAAAGTATTAGGTCGAACTATAACCGGAATATCAATCAAGTTTAAAAATTCTTCGCATTTTCCTACAATTTTGGAACATTTTTAGTACCTCTTGTGATCAATTGAAACTTGATATATCTTAAAGAAAAAACTGGCTGTTCTGTGGAACTCTAATTGGTCGAGTTTCCTTAACTATACGTGTATAGAAATGGACAGAGGCAAACTAGTTTAGTACAATTAATTTCTACTTATTTACTTGATATTTTCAAGTAAGGTTAGAGTAGGAATAGGGCACAGAAAAAAAGATCACGATATTTAGTATCATACGGGTATTTTGAGTATCAAATCGTCCTTCATCTGAATATGTTTTGGTAGAAATGGTATCACATTGATATGAAAAATTGATATTATTAAAGATCGGGCAGATACTTGATCTCTAAAGGATTTAAAAAATATCTAAGTAACTCAGTTTTCAATAACACTAGAACAATTTTTGATCCCGGTTCTAATATTGATATACGTGTTAAAGTCTCAGATATGTCAAGTAACGGTTCTTGAGATATCGCAATTTCATTTTATGTTTTGAAAAAGGTAGGTCTACTAATGCCATTTTCCGATTTTATCCACTGTATGTATAATGGGCCAAAATTAGATAATAAATTATTTCTTATATTGTTGACAACTAACGGTTGACGTTGTTTTGATTTTTGAATTTTTATTTTTTGTTCTTAGTTTTTCAATCTTACCATAAAAAATGTCGTCTCAGATATCGTTGTATCTTTACGACATTTTCCCTTCTCAATGAGAAAAATAAACGTTATTCATTATAAAATACTTTGAGTATTTTTGATAGTTTTTCAGTATAAAAAAATTCATGATAAACGTTGAGCATTAGGTTTTTATTGGTTCAGGTTGATAAGTACTCAGTGTAGCCGTTTTGTTTTTTGGACTTGTGTTTCTCCTACGACGATATCTGGATTTTGACATGTTTGAGCGTCATGCTCGTCGTTTCTCGTAGGTGTCCGGGAAATGTATGCAAAAATTTTTTTAACACTTTTAAAATAAAAAAAAAATTGGTAAAATAACTCGATGAAAAACACTTATATTTTTTGTAGTTTTCCTAATCTCAATTCTTTATAGTTCTTCTTTTTGAAACTACACTAGATGTTGCTTTTTGGTAATCTTTTATTAGCTTTTTGATTTCGGACCAATACGTTTGATTTTGCAAGTTTGATCGTCGTTTTAAAATTCAAGCCAAAATTTTCTTTTTTGAGCTTTAAGGATTTTACGTTTCTCTCTGACTACATGGCCTGACATCCCAGTCTTTACCCAATTTTTGTCCTTCCCTCTGAAAACAAGCTTTTCATCTTGTTGCGTTTACTTGTCATCGGGATTTTCCCTTGACTTACAAACTCCTAGTCAACGTTTTCTTTTGAAAAACTACAAAAAATACTCTCAACAGGTATGTTTACTTAATTGTGAATATAGCGTTTATTTTCACCGATTTTATGACCAAGGGCAAAAATGCTCGTTAAAAATTACCCAACCGAAAGAGACCTGAGCAATTTTAATGGTAAGATTGAAAAAACCAATAAAAGTCAGCAAAAAATAAAAATTATCAAAAATTTTTCAAACCAACTTGTACTCGCATTATGGTTGGGTTTACAACAACTGTCGATTTTTTAAAAATAATTTTATATCTTTAATTTTGGTCCAGTTTATACATATCGTGGCTAAAACGAAATGCTTTGTAGACCTACTTTTTCAAAACACTAAAATTGAATTTCGCGATATCTCGAACCTCCTGACATATCTGCAGATTTCACGTATTTTACATTAGACATGCTAAATACAAAACTTTTCAAATTTTGTGACATAGTGTAATTAACGTTCGAACCTTACGCACAAGCTTAATGCCAATTTATGGGTTAAAATTGAAAACTTTCAAAAGGAAGTAAGAAGGAAAAACCTAACGAAGAGAGTATGTATAGCCTTCAAAACTGATTGAAAGAGTCAATCGGGTTTAAAAAAAAATTCATAATCAAGAACAACTCTCTTGGGTCAAGATATCTATATAGGCGTTTCCAATCTGACGTTACGTGACATATTGTGAAAAGCATAATTTTTAAAAAGATTGAATATTTGTAGAAGACATTGTTCAATGTCATAAGTTATTGCTGATGGTTACAAACCAATCCTTTGTTATACCAAATAAAATACTACTACTAATACTATTTGTATATTTTCAAAGCAAACAAGTGGAAAAAACAATGATATCAATCAGCCATAAGGACTTATGAGTATGTGCTGGCGTGACGTTACAAATTTGCTTTTGAAAACTACACAAATGTAGGATTTCGTGATTTAAATTGATCAATTGTATTGCTTCCCTGTATAAAAGGACATACAGCCATGCTCTCATTTTCACTTTAGAAAAATGTTTGCGATTTCAAACCGGTTTTTGGGCTAAAATTTGATCTTAAAATCGCAAAATTGTAGCGAAAGCGAAAGTGGAAGGAATGCTGATAGTGTTTTTAAGTACTCTACATTTTTTGGTATCGATGGACTTTTCTGTGGAAATAGCCATTTATACCAATAACGTACTTATGACATCATAAATTGTTGATCTTGGTATAAATTTGTCTTATTTTTCTATGAGAGTGTATTATTTCTTCATAGGTTCATTGATCTTTTATTTCACAAAAGTTAAACTCTCATATTTATTTGAAGTTTTAACCCAGATGCCATAATTTAGATCAGAGATGCTTAAAAACAGCTTTCGGCTGCGTAGACATCAATACATACGAAGAAAATATTTCTCAAACAAGAATCTCAGAGACACCTGATGTGTGTCAGCTCGTGGTTGTCTGATCTACACGAAATCATTCGACCCCCAACGCAAACATTTACATTTTTGTTGTTGCATTTGAATTTTAATGAGCCATAAGCTATGCGTGAGAGATATACGCGCTGCTAACCCTATGCAAAAAAACACAACGAATGCGCGCTGAGCGCATAGGCTGTGCCCTCCCCTTTTTTAAATATCCATATGTCTGTGATTATTTAATTAAGGCCCGATTCCTTATTTTCTAAGTAAAAGTTCAGATAAATACAAATGATAAGAAGTTTTATGTGAGAGATAGGGCCATCTAGAAGATCCGAAGTCGAAGAATGATATATATTTTACGAAAAACCAATTTTCAAACCCAAGCTTTGTATAGGCGATAAGCTAAGAGAATGTAATCAGAAATAGTTTGAAGCCGATCGAAAATTAAAATTTTGATAAATTAATTTACCTAGTTAGACTGAAAACTGATGCAATATTTAATGCAGAAATAGACGATTCTTGTGCAACAGTTAACATTTAAATTGTAAATGGCCTTCTCAAAATAAGAAGTTTGTTCGGATTTAATCTTATAAAGAGTTTCGATTTCTACTTAAAAAAGCTGTTGCTGCACATTTCTAAAGGTGGAATGACACTTTGAATTTTTAGGTGAATTTTAGAAATAATTTTTATATAATGGGTAATAGGTTTTAATGTTATGCACAATCAATTTGAGCTGGTTAAAATTATAAACAACATTGAACTTTGGTCTATTAACGAAAAATTTCATCAATACTTGTCCCTAAAAATTTTATTTAATTCTGTTAAGACAAACTCTTATAAAATTTATTCAATTATGTATAAAATTTGTTAAATATTTAGGCACATTTGCCTTTCAGAGAAACTCTTTAGAGATGAGTTTAAAACGTTCTTTAATAAGTTCAGTCGAATAGTTCTTAAATTTAGAATAGTTTGCCACATAAATTGAACATCAATTTCTCACTAGATTATCAACACGAAATGCTTTTTATATTTGACACTAAACAGGTTCAAATCTCACTCACACATATGGAAAACACGTCTCTCAGTAAATGCGTTTGATTAGCCACCTCGTCTGCTCCCAAAACAAGTACACTAATACTTAAACAAGTCTTTACTGGTGTGAATATGAATAACTAAACAATAATTGAGTAAATTTTCAATGTTATCCCCTTTTTCCTATAATTTACTTACCCGGCATTTAGCGCCTGTCTGTAGATCTCCAACATGAGAGCTTCGTGCAACATTTTCAAATTTTGTTGAATTTTGACGATTTCGAAGACAACAAGTGGGAACAAGTGTGGTGTGTGTGTGTGCGTTTGTTTGTTGTTTTTTGTACCACTTTTTGCAAAGAGTAGCTTAATTTAATTTGACACAATATATGTAAATTTAAATTTTTATGTATATTTGTTTATTTTTTTGTTTTTTGCACTTGGTACTTTTCGTATAACTTTTTTTTTTTAAATTTCAGAGAAAATTTTTGTTAATTTTGTGTATTTCTATTTTGTAATTTGTAATAATTGCATTGAATTCGTATACTTCGTTAAGATTTTTGTGGATTTTTGGGGTGTCACATATTTTGTTTAAGTTTTAGTTTTGGTGAGCAAAAATATTGTTAAATATATATTTAATATGTATGTATATAATTTAGTTTTTTGTTTTTGTTTAATAAATATATATGTAGATTTTAGGGGGTTACAATAATTTGTGGTTGTTGTTTTACGTATACGTTATGTGTTGAACCATTTGTTGTTGTGGTTGTTGCTGTGGTTGTTGTTGTTGTTGTAGTCAGTCTTAATCAAACATTTGACGCGCACTTCATTTTGTTGACTAGAAGATATGGGGGAGGGGCTGGTGGTCTGTTTGTTAATTAAAAAATACTTTCTCGATTTTAATTTTATAATTAATTATTATCACACTTTTTTAATGGCGTTCAAGTTTTAGTTAATTGTAATTGTTGTTGTTACGACTACGACGCGGGCTTGTGCGTGTGCGTGCTTGTTGTTTCATCCGGATTCCGTCGTTACTCGTTTGAGAGTCGAACAGCGAATGAATTCTGGCGGCCGACTCGTGTCGTCACAGGCTCTGCCTCTGCCCGCGCGACTACTGCGCTGCGCTGCTGTCAAACTGATTCAGTCAAGAATCAGAATCCGAATCCGAATCAGACAAACAACAACAACAGAGACAGAACAGCGCGTCAGCGTTCGTTTCGTTTCTTCTGCCAACGTCTGCTCGGCTGGCTGATTGATACCAAAAAAATGAAGTTCAAAGCGCGGCGGCAGCGGAGCGCACGTTTCGTTTCGTTTTGTTTGAAGGGAAGCTGCTGCCGCGCGTCGGCGGAGTTGACGATTGGCGACGGGAATTTCTGATTCGCAGTGCGCAAGTACGTCGACAGCGCTGCGTGTTGATTACTTTGCTGCTGCTGACGCTGCTGCTGTTTTTTTTGTTTCCAACTCCCCCAACCGACTGACTCTGCCTGTCACAAAAAAGGCTGTGATTAAATGGTTTGTCTCGCTCGCGCACGGTAGCTGCGCTGCGCTGCTTGCTTCGTGTGTTGTCTGTGCTAATTAATTACGTTTCACGCACTTTCAGTTACGTTTCTTTCTTGTTTTTTTTGGCGCGCCGCAGAGCTTTTCAAAGCATGATCGTACGCTGTAACGGTCTGTTGTTGACTGAAGTACAAATACAAAGCCAGCGAGCTGTGCCTCACTGACCAAGAGAGAGAGAGAGAGAAGGAGAGAGCGAGCGCATGTGGGAGAGAGCATGCGTTGTTTCCCCTGCTTTTGGCCATAAATCTTGTTTATGTTTGAACAGAATGGAATTGAAACTGGGGAAGTTTGGCCTGCTCTCGCTCTCTCTCCCGCTCACGTGTGGCTCTCTGGTTGTAGTAGTGTTTCGTCAGCGCCGTGTACCCGCTGCTGATTCCATCACTCCAACGCAATTAAGATTTATGACAGTTCAAAACAAATTTTCTCGCTCTCGCATAAGCTGACTCGCTCACTCTTTTATGGTGGAGTGAAGTATTTCTCAGTGTGTGTGCGTGTGTGTGTGGGAGCTGCTGCTGCTGCAGCTGTCGCGCTTTCGACATTTTGTCTCTCTGTCTGATTTTGTTTGTTGTTTTTTTTTTTTGCACCATGTAAAACAGCTAAATAAATAGCCGAGCAGCAGCTCGTCAATTTGATGCTCGCTGCTCTCGTTGCCTGCTTTTTTCTGTTGATTGTCACCCTCGAAGCTTGGCTCTGGTTTCTGCAAGTTTTTCTCTTTTTGGGCTTTCGCTTCACTTGACATGACAGTTCGTTCATTTTTGTCTCTTTTGGCTTCTTTTGTTTCGTTGGTGCATTGTGTGCGTGTGTGGCGAAGGGTTGGAGTTGACTGGGTGGGGGGTGGGGGTGGCTGTTAGCCTTCTTCTGAGCGTGTGTCGTGACGTTTTTCACTTAAAAACTTTGCAAGTTTTTCGCTTCTTTTTTTGACTGCCGTAACAATTAAATTAACGCCTTTTCAGACGAAACTTGAGAGAGTCTGCTGAATTTTACATAAGGACGATGATTTTAGTGAATTAACACCGAATCGATCGAAAAAGATTGAATTATGAGAAATCTGGGCTCTGGATGGGACCTTGATAAAAATTTTACGACTGTTATCTTTCGAAAATGACTTAAATTAAACATTTTTCAATAGAATCTATAATTTTTGAGCACAGAGAAAAAAAGATGTCCGTAGAAAATATATTCGAATATCCACATTAAGATACATTTATTTAAATATACTTTTCACATTTTTCAGCTCCTTTGGATGAAGAATAAAGTTCAATGAATTTTCTGATATATCCTATTTAAGCGAAAATAAATAGATTTACAATGGATCCCAAAAAATGAATAGTTAACTATCCAGTCCAAATGGAAACCGAAAATATCCTAAGGATCATTAAAACTATCTCTATTTTGTCTCAGGGTACCTATATGATTTGTGTACGTCGAAAGCAATCAGAATTGTCACCAACTCTCTTATTAACTCTTTAAATTCATTTTACTTCATTCAAAACAGTATTTTTTTTTATTACATTTTAAAATTTCATATTTCATAATAGTTAAAATTTGGTAATACCAAATTAAAGTTTGACATTTTTAGCATAATCGCTTTCAGAACGTTTTGATGTACTAGCGCTATTTGTGCTGCTTACAGTGAATTGAAAAAACATAAATTTGGCTTCTAAAAAAGAAATTTCAGGAGAAGGTTATCGTGGGTTATTTTTCACAACTTTCGACGGGGATTATCTCATCAACGACGAACTCAGTGAGAGAACTGATAATGCAAGATCGTCCTTCTTCGGCCGAATTGTTCATGTGGCCACTGTTCCGCCAAACCAACCGCCGAAGTCGAATCATTCGAATTACACATTACTAAATCCGTAAGAATGCCCACTTGAAATTTATTTTCTTCATTCAATACCTTATTAAAGTTTTAATTATGAAGTGATGTTAGCCGGTTCGAGGTCAAGTATAACAGTAAAACCATTTTGACGTTCGTTTTTCTCCGATATACCAATTAGACCAATTATAAAGTTCCAAATAAGATATATTTAAATTTCACACAAATGAATTAGAGTCGACAATCGTTTTTAAAAATGTTTAGCATTGTGCATTAGAATAAATAGTTTTTAATGTTATAATTTTTTTAAATAGTGATAGAATTGATACCTTTTGTACCTAAAATTTCAAGCACAATTTGTTTTTGGACTTAAATTAAGTACAAAACCGAAATTGAGGAAAAACGTTCTCGAATTCAGAAAATCGCGTTCAAAGTTTAAGTACAAATATCTTGCTCATCTTGCTCCAAAGTGCAATGGAGAATGAGAGTTACATATTTTAAGTTGAATCTGTTCTTATAATGCTTTCCTGGTATTAAATTTGGTTATGGAATGAGGCTGGACTTGTGACTTATGTAAAACTTCTTGGTCAGCGTGACTAGCTGAGTCGCTTAAGCTTTGTCCTCCGTCTGTCTGTTTCTACGCGACTAGTCTCTCAGTTTTAAACTAGAGCTGAAATTTTGACAGAGTCTTTTTTTTGTCTGCACGCAGCTAATATGTCGCCGTCGGATGGCTACTTCTTGTAGCTGCCATACAAATGATCGGTCGAAAAATGGATTTTAGATGAGAAAAACTCGTTTTTCTCAATATTACCGCCCTCAATCACGGTCATGGGTAATATTAAATTTTTTAAGATGATCTGCGAAGTTTTGTCGAGTCGCTAACCGTTGAGCCAAGCGATTTCAAGTGTATAAAAACTTCGGCACGGACGAATTTAGCCTTGCCTTTCTCGTTCTAGTTGATATTAAAACGTGTCAGAAAGATCCCATAAATGATAACAAGATATGACTTCCATATCAATTAGAATTTGAAAATCAGAAGGCGACGGCATGCTCATTTTAGCTGTGACAGCGACTTTAAAACTTTGAAGAAGAAAATTTCAAAATGTTGTTTTGATTTACACATGTGATAAATCTACTTTTGGCCAATATGCAATCAAGTTTACATCTGGAAAAACACACAACAACCAAATCCACTTTTGTTTATCGACCATGCTATAGGCAGTAACTAAGTGAGGATTCAAACTGATGCTTTAAATATTATTGTTGTAGTTTAAATTGAAATAATAAATGTCTATTTGATATGTAAAAAGATAATTTTGATATTAAAAAATTATATTTTTATTATACCAAACCAAAATCATTCGTTATTGTATCTTTTTTTGTCTGGACGTTGACGTACAATGCGCAGTACGTTCAAGTGGCCCATGCGACACCAAGCCAGGGACTGTTACGCGCGAACCGCAGGCAAAATAGTAGCCCAAACTAGTAGCTGAACCGACCGAGAGGCGGAGACAGTAACGTATGAGACGAATCGCGAAGGAAAAACATAAAGAAATGTCAACTACTAAAACTAACAATAAAAACTGCTTTTGCACAGATTCAATTCTGTCTTGATGGGTCGAATATTGCGGAGACCACACACAAGATCCGTACTCGAGTATAGGGCGGACAAGAGAAATGTACAAAATTTTCGTCGTATATGGATCATCAAATTCCTTCGACCAGCCTATAAACCAAGAATACTCCTGGCCTTACAAACAGTAGCCGTAATATGAGAGTCAAATTTCAGTCGGTAATCTAGAATAACCCCAAGATCATTTACCTGATTGACTGTATCATTCAAACACTCTAGTGGGACATTATTAATCATATAAGAAAAGAATTGTGGTGTGGTTCTATAAAATGTCATAACCTTACACTTGGAACTGTTAAGGTTTAGTAGGTTATCTTTACACCAAATATGAAATGCATCCAAGTCAGCTTGCAAATTAAAGCGGGAAACCAAATCATTATATGTTAAACATAGTTTCACATCATCGGCGTACATAAGCACACGAGAGTGAGCCAAGTGACTACCTTGGGGTACACCAGAGGTAACCTGGATTGGTTTGGAATATGAATTACTAAAAAGAACTTTTTGTGTTCTAGAACTAAGGTAATCAGAGATCCAAATAAGAAGGTTGGTTGGAAAACCAATTAAACTCAGTTTGAGAAGCAGCAAGCAGTGATTGACAGAATCAAAAGCCTTACTAAAATCAGTATAAATCACGTCAGTTTGCATATTACATAAGAATCCTTTGATCACTAATGATGTAAGCTCTAATAAGTTAGTTGTAGTGGATCGACGCTTTACAAAGCCGTGTTGGTAGGGTGAAATAGTGGAACTGCATAAATGCTGCAATTGAGATGTCATAATTCTCTCAAAAGCTTTCGGAATTGCAGACAACTTTGAAATACCTCTATAATTCTCAACATCAGACTTATTTCCTTTTTATGGAGAGGAATGATAAAAGATTCCTTCCATAACATAGGGAAAGTGGATGATTGCAAAGACAATTCAAATAATTTATGAATAGGCTTACAAAGTGCATCAGCGCAAAACCTAAGTACACAACCAGGTACTCCTTCGGGTCCCGGTGCATAGACAGGTTTTACAGAGTTAAGATCACAAAGAAGAGAGCTTTTAGTTATCACAGGGCTAAAAATACAATTAGATTTATTTAGCCGATAAGGGTATGGTTGATTCACAGGAAAGCTAGTGGACGAGTAGGTTGACGTAAAAAACTGCGCAAACAAATCGGCTATGGCCTGATCAGTGTTCGCTTTCACATTACCATAGCGCACAGATGAGGGAATATTGAAAGTTTGGCTGTTGGAGTTAACAAAGGAATAAAACTGCTTAGGATTTTGTGAGAACTGCAGCCCGCATCGGTTAAGATAGTCTTTGTAACACTGTGCATTAAGCACATTAAATCTAGAACGCACATCCACATATCGAGAGAAATCAGATGATTTTTCGAAATCTTATACTTTTCTTGTTTTTTAACGTAATTAGTTCTCTTGTGAACCAAGGCTGCCTATTAGGACAGCGGGGGAGCTCAAGTGGAACACAGACATCAAAAAGCGAATACAAGGTTTCATAAAAAAGTTTTATGGCGACATCAATATCTGTACAATTGTACAATTGAGACCAATCGGTTTCAAAAATTAAATCACTGAGTTTCAAAAAATCTGCTTTTTGAAAACAGCGTGTTTTAGCCGTCGAATTCCCAGAAGCATAAGCTAAAATATTGATTTAGATAATCTTGAAAATATTCTAATAAAATATCACTTTGATCTTACTCATATCGAAGCAAAATTTATATGAAAAAATGTTGAAATAGCTGACATTTCAAATCAATTTTTCTCTGTGCACCGCCACCGATTTATAGTTTTTATTTTTTTATTTTACGAATTCTGTTAAAAAAAAAGAAAGCTTATACATAATCGAAATATGATATAAAATGAAAAATTGTTGCACGTCGCGAATCGGAAGCAGGTTTGATAATATATTAAACCGAAGCTCGGTTCCAACCATTTCTTTTAGTTTAAGCTCATATTTTTCTAAAGAATAAATTCTTATGTAAATTAGTTAACATCAGGTTGTTTGGCAGAGTTATAACGTGCTACTTTTCAAAAACATATTAAAATTTATGTTCATCTTATCTTGAAATTTTAAATTGATCTTAATCTTTGCCTTAGTCGATTCGTCCCGAATGGGATTGAGTTTTATTTAATAAGATTCTTGTTGGGCTGAATAAGTCAAAACGAAACAGTCTAATAAACCACCGATGATAATCGCACTACATAAAAATTTAACATTCTTTGTCGCATGTAAATAAAATCATTAAATAAAATTTTCCAAGTTCGATCCAAATAAACAAGATCATAAAACGGCATGTCCATTTTTGGGGCGTAACCAGACCGACTTTTGATAAAAATCGAAACATATTGAGAACATTCCAAGATTTTATGACCAAACTAAACACGGCTTGAGGCTTCATAAAGGGAAATACTTTCTCAACACCAACAACTTTCACATAAATAACTCAGGGACATAATGCAACGAGCCAGCCAGCATCGAGGGAGCCTGATGATCGTCGTCATCTTTGGTATTGTTGTTGTTGTTGTTATTGTTGGTTGGAGGAGAGTGACGAGCGATTGCCGCCTGCAAGTGTCAATATAAAGTAACAACTTTATTGAACGTAATTTATTCGAGGGCGACCCAATAAAATGGGCAACTTTATAATGATGCACATAAATAACGCCCGGACGAAGAACAAAGCGAAACCAAAGCGGGCAACGGCGCAGGCGCAACGACAATGAAGACGAAGAAGACGACGACGACATGTCAACGACGAATGGCATTGACTGAACACACACTGAGTGAAAGAGGACGAAGAGCTGAAGGGATTTTGTTATATACTGATGCAAGAGAAACATAATAACCTTCTTCTACGTCAGTATTAAATCCAATAATTCAGCAGTCTGTTCATAAGAGAATGTTGACACTTAAGCTTATGTCCAAGATGCATTTCTTATTAAACCTTTTTAGGACTCTTCATATGTATTAAAAAATTTTAATAAGTGCTCTATGTAAATAATTCCAATTTCCCAAGAAAAGGCGACAATTGTAGTGTAAAGTCTGACTCAAGCTGGGTTAATTTGATTGAATATTAATAAATACGAATTTGGTATTCAATCGAACAGTTTCTCGAAACGATGCTTGTGGTTTTTAAATTATGCAGAATTATGTTTTGATCTCTAGGCGCACATTCCATGCTTACCTTTGGCATCGAATTCCAAATAATAATTTATCAAACGAATTTTACGATCGAACACATAAAATTTAATGTGTGCGCGATGCTAAAAGCGAGAGATCTCCGCCAGGGAACAAGAAGAAGAAATATTAAATAAAAATGCCCAAATCAAATTATAGAATCGTAAAAGTATTTATTACTCTCCGCTGACACTGGACTGGACTGATGTTGATGACGGTCGTCAGTCGGCCAAGAATTATGCGGCGACAGGAGCAATGGCTGCCCCCACGCGTCTCCGCCCTTCTTCATTACCGTCTCGAAAAACCGAAGCAAGTGGTTCCAAGTGATTTGATTATTATCGGTTAATTGGTGAATCGTAAAAACTTTTACGACCCCCTTTCGATGGCATTAAGTGAGCCCGTTTTGGACGAGCAACAAGTGCAAGGATGAAGGAGGACAACAACAACTTGCCACTTGGCAAAGCCCATAAAATTGTCCACCATTTTCACTCAAATGTCGATATCTTAGGGTTGGGGTCGTCGACAATTAACGGGTTTTTGGGGGAGGAGTCGGATGTGACTAACCATATTTTATGTGGAAAATCAAAAGAAAGAATTGTTAGAATCAGAGTTAAACGAAATTTGGATCCTGTGATTCCGTTATTTGGCAAGGCATCTAAGATACTTGTATTGAATCTGCCTAAAAACATACAGCAATATTTTCTTGCTTGTAATTCTCAAGTTTGAATTCCATTCTCAGCAACCTGCAATTGATACCATTTTTTTTGTGTGTGATAAGTTAATAGCTGATTATGGTTTTTCAGTCAGTTTTTTTACGGATTATGTAATTATAGTCTTAATAAACAATAATGTATTATGCATTGTCCGTTTTGATTCTTTAAGAACTTCACTTTCTTATTGACCAGAAATTGAATTAAGTGGGGCTTGACAGCTTCGGTTTCATTTTATCGATAGCAATATAAATAATTGCCTGATCTTTGTACACTTAGAAAACTATTTTTTCTAAATTTAAGAATATTCAGTCAAGGTTTGAAATTGCACTAAAATTAAGAAACAGTTCTATAATAAATACATTTTTTCTAAATATTCTTTTTTATGGTAACATTACTAAAATTAAGAAAAATATGTCTTAAATATAAAAATTATTTCTAAATTTAAGGGCGACTTTAACCCTTGACTGATTTTTCGCTAAAATGGAAAAACAAATTTCCGGGTGTATGTATATTTCATATTTTGTTGCTCGAAATTTAATTGTTTTTACATGTTCTTTAATATGAGTCTGAATAACGTATCAGCAACTTTAAGGTAAGCTAGTGCTTTGCTTTTAATTAAAATCAGGAAATCAAACCGGAAGCGTAAACCGAATATAACCGATAGAAACTCAAAACCGGAATCAGAACCGATATTTAAAATTTTCGTTTATCGAGAACCGATATTTTTAGAACCGAAAAGATCCTAAATATTGTATTTTTTTCAGCAGCCAATGATGAAGTGCGCGAGAGTGTGTCTTCCATATCTAGAGCTGCTAACAACGCCAACGGCGTAGAGCGTGAGAGAATGAGCCATACTCAAAGTGGCATCGAGGTTGGCATAATTGAAGTTGGTGCTGGAGTCGTTGATGGATTCGGGGAAAGTCTGGCTCTTGATCTCAAACCCATTCACACCAGAGTTTGTTTTTGGAAGACTGAAACAAATCCTCAACGACAGTATGAAATATTGGGTGCTCTCTCCTTTAAGTTCTATTTTTGCATGTTCGCTTTCTGCGAAGTCCTAGCCTTGTGCCACTTTTGTATACGAAAGAGCTCAGTAGTAAAGTCGCCTTCACATGGCAAGCGGTAATTCGTTGTGAAATTTCTGTTCGAGTTTTTGCTGCAAAACTGCCACTAGCAATTAATTAGATTAAGAAGTGCGAGTAAATCTGAACGATCGCTTAGAATGCAGCAGTATTTCGAAATGTCTGTTAATTTTAACGGTCCATATGGTACGCCGGAATACAAATCTAGGCACCGATACGGAACCGAATACATAAATAAAATACAACCATTACAAAACCTTTTACCCAAACATAAGTTTCAGTACGTATAAGAACCGGAACCGAATTTCTATTCCGTTAGACTCGCAAATTAAAAAGCCTTCAAGCTGTTAAATTATTCTGAATAAAACATTAAATAATAACAAACCTCGACTCCTTTAATAGTAGTGTTTCAGGTTAATTATTTAAGACCCTAATTAAGCTTTAGAAGAACAATGGTCTTAAAAAACCTGCCCTTAGTCTTGTGGACCTTTTCTTCCCCAAGGCGCTCTTCGGCCCGATTAACCACCCCAACTTTACAGCATTTCCGATCCCGATTATCGGTTTTTTTTTAGTCCAAAAATCCAATCCGCAAATTTTTTTATGGGGCCGTTTTCGAGAAATCGCGGAAAAGCTAGTTTTTCGATTTGTGAAAAAAGTATCTTTAGAAAATGGTTGCTTTGTACCGGTTCTTGCATTATGATCAGGTAATGCTTACTTGGAAGGTAATTGAACGCCCTATCATTCGTTGATACACCACTTCTTAATCCGGTGCTGGACTTCGGCGTTATAAAGGCTTTTATCGGCAACTTTGCATTAAATTTATCACTTTTTTAAAAAAAGCTGGATTTTAAGTGCAATTTTCACAAAGAAAAAAATTGTGTAAAATTTATTTTATAGCTGGTCACTAAAGATTTATCTATTAAAAATGCAACGCCACATAACTCATTAAAATCCGATCAAGAATAAAGAAGTTATTGGCATTTTAGTAAAAAATGGCAGGATTCAACTTCAAGCAAATTGACTTAGTTTGACTGTTTTATGTTCGTCGTAGGAGGCATTTTAACCAGGGCTGCAAAACCCTCTAAAAACGGTGGAGGTTCACTCCGGGGTTCGAACCCGTGAGATTTTTTGGGTTCGGGTTCACGGAGCGGGTTCAGTAGGTCGGTGAACCTAGGTTCAGGTTCGAACCGAGGTTCAGAAATAATTTTGTTTTTGCTGGCTTAAGCGACAGTAATGTAAATTGTAACAACATTTTCCAACTATTGATGTTTTCCAAATAATATTCGAACTATGCTAAAGTTAATAATAGATAAAACCAAATTAACTGACTGATGAAAAATGCGCCTGATACTTGAGTTTAAGGAACAGCTAATGCAACGTATTATTGTTATTTACAATGATAGTTTACCCAAACCTTTAACACATTAGAAACTTTAGGCAATCTTGGAATTCCTTCAAATGAAGTCGTTCACTATTATGTATTTGTCACTTATTCTTTATATTCTAGCTCTTTAGCTAAGGATTACATTTCATGATCATAGGAATAATCAGTGATGCTCTTAGTAATGAGTTCTTTTTGAGGTTCATACAATTCAGCAATTTGTCTCTTTCCAAGCTGTTTTTGTTTCAAGGTCAAAAATTAAGTTTCTTGGATTCAAAAAAAAAAAATAAATTGTATTATGCTGCTGATGTCGGATTTTGCTACAAGCCTGCCTTTGGGATTCCCAAGCGGTCATAGCAGTTAAGTCATGAGGTACTTTCTGCCAACACACTAAGGACAGACGAAGACAGCAGAAGATTGAATTGGTATTCATGAAATAGCTATACTGTCAACCAGCCTCCTTTGTGGTGTCGTGCGCGTCTTGTTTTAGACAAGTTATGGACAAAATCCTAACATAAATGACCTAGAGCATGCTTAAAAAAGTTCTATGATTTTATTTGAGATTGAATGTAAAAAGTAAAAACGTTTTTCTAAGAACTTAAGTATTTACGAACATTCAAACCCTAAAGCACCAATACATAAGTCAGCCCGAAAAAAGTAATATAAATTTTTTTCTGAACCGAACCACTTTTAACTTTTTTTTTGCTCCGGTTCGGGTTCAGGTTCAGCCGCGAAATTTTTTTTTGCTCCGGTTCAGGTTCGGTTCGGGATTCTCGAAAATCTCGGAGTCTCCGACTCCGGAGCGGTTCAGCTCCGGACCGGTTTGCAGCCCTGATTTTAACCATTCAAACTATTCTATTTAAGGGCTACTATGACCTGCAAAATTTATTTTGTACCCGGTTAAGTTATTTTGTGATTGACCTAGATGGAAAAATGAATGTAAGGCGTCAAATTGGATACAAAAATGATCTTGATATGCTTGCGGGCATTTTTCTATCGCCTTACATTCATTTTTCAACCTAAGTCAATCACAAAATAACCTAACCAGGTACAAAATAAATTTGGCGGATCATAGTAGCCCTAAATAGAATAGTTTGAATGTTTCCTATGCCTCCTACGACGAACATAAAACAGTCAAACTTAGTCAATTTGCTTGAAGTTGAAACCTGCCATTTTTTACTAAAATGCCAATAACTTCTTTATTCTTGATCGGATTTTAATGAGTTATGTGGCGTTGCATTTTTAATAGATAAATCTCTAGTGACCAGCTATAAAATAAATTTTACACAATTTTTTCTTTGTGAAAATTGCACTTAAAATCCAGCTTTTTTTAAAAAGTGAAAATTTTATGCAAAGTTGCCGATAAAAGCCTTTATAACGCCGAAGTCCACACGAGTTTTTTGCACGTACCGAAGGACTTACACAAGGAATTACTACCAAATGTTCGGGATCGCGAAATTTTTATTATTTTGTAAACTAGTGTTATGAGTTTTTTCTCTTATTCGTCAAATTCGTCGAGAGGAAGACTTGAGACGGTAAGACTGTGATAAGAAATGTGTACAAAACGCGAAATTCAAACTTGAGTTTAGATTGTCCTAAAAACAGACGTCTAAAAAGACGAGTAAATAAAACTAATAAATATTTGGGTTCACATACTGGTAAATAAGAGGTGTTGATCAAACGGTCCAAAATCGCGAAATTTTGAAAATTTTGTAATTAGTTTTGATTATTATGATGCAAATGGTAAAGATTGAAAGTTCTTTATAGTAGCGAAAATTACTAAATTTTCGTATGAGTTTGTATTTATATGAACACTTGTGAATAAAAAAATTGGCGAAGATCGACAGGTTCACAAAATCGAGAAATTTGCAATGTTGAGTTTAGATTATCATGAAGATTTAATAGATGGTCATTGTAACGTAATCTTCATTTCTTCAAGAAAAATCAAGAATATATATACTTTATAGGGTCGGAAATGTTACATACATTTTCAACGTCTTTATCTATTTTAATTTTCAAACGGGGTATAAAACCACATCAAATAAAAATTTAAATAAGTCAGTAAACAAGAATAAGTGGATTTTTAAGCGGATGTCTTGTCTTCGACCACAGCCCTTGTTGCTTTCAGAGCAGCAAAATACCAACTGCGTAAATTCTTAACTTTGGTTTCGACGCCAAGTGTTGCTTATCGCTGATAGTCGAGTGGGCTAAGTTGCCGTCGTCATGCTAATGCTATCTCAAAATTGATCACAGTTTAGAAAAAAAGTGAGTGATGGGTGGGATACGCACCTATAAATGTTTTAAGGTCCTTTACTGAACATACCTGTTTAATCTTTAGCGGTCTTTGCCTGCCTTTCTGTCATTAGAAACATAGCCGCCGGCTATGGAATTCTCTAGGCTTTTTAGAAAAATTACCACCTTCTAGAATACATTTTAAATTTTTTAGAAAAACTTTTTTAAAAATAAGGCCAGTTGCCTTTAGCCCGTTTTCAAGGTCGATTTTCTTAAATTTTAGCCAAAAATTACAGTTTTTAGGCTGAGTTTGTTTCTTAAATGTTAGATTTAAAGTTTTGCTTATTCATACAATATAGAGATATCCATATGCATTAAGCGATTTAGGCCCCAATTCGTTGGAAATCATTTGCATTAACTTTAAAATAGTTTATTGTATCGTTTTGTTCGCTGATGTCAGTTGGTTGGATGGGCTTTCAGTCCTCGTAATCAAGCCGAAAGTCGTAAATTTGCGCACTGCTTTTTAAGCCAAACTATAAAAATCGAAAAAAATCCTAAATCCCTTGTTCCATCTCTGGGCGTAATTTACCGTTGTGGCAGTGAAAACGGATCCCGCAGAGCTTAACACTGTCGCTCATAATTTAGCCTGGCGTTGCGCGGTCAAAATGATGATGTTTTTTTTGCGGTTCTGTTGCTTTTCTATGTATGACCCAGCCTGGCAGTCATTTACTAGATGCAGAGCATTTTAAGCCAGTTGAGGAATCAAATGCTAATAATTTATTAAAAGATACCTCACGACTCAGCTAACCCATTTCTCTTTAATTAAGCCCATTTGGGCATCTTTAACTTTTTACTGTCAATCGCTCAGGCGAGAAATCGAAAATAAATGTTTGGCCATTTAAACCGAAACACATTTAGCTGTTTTTTTGTGTTATTGTTGCCTGTCATTAATTAATGCCACCGTCGAAACGTTCGATACGTTTTTGGCGCGATATCTTTGCGATCGTCTTTGTCAAAATTTGAATAAATGTTTTACGATCTAAATTGTTTTGTGGTCGTTGGGCTATTATAATTTTTGATTTTGATTAAGACGAACTTGGACCACAATGAAACCAGATTTCGTTTTCATTTGCCAGATGTCACATTACTTGTTGATCGGTGGATCACACGGCCGCAGTGCGTTGACAAGCTGATCAATTAGTGGAATTTTTCTAGCTCCTTTGTTAAGTGGCGGCATTAATTTCTTATATTTATAATTAACAACTTTTGGATCTCTCATGTTTCGGCTAACTGCCTCTTAGTCAAGTTGCCATTCAAGTTAATGACTTTTTGTTAATTGTAATTTATTTGATTGATTTATCGGACATACTTATATAAATATTTTTAAAACAAAGAAAACCAACAGAAGACGAGTTTTGCAATCAGCTCGATTTTAAGTTTCAATAATCATAAAATAAATTTCCGCTTTTTGTGTAGCAGCTTTCGTGCTCGTCAAAGTAATATTTCAGCAAGATTTACGCCCGCTTCATAATTCAAAATTGGATGGTCCCAGTGGCAAGAGTTAATCCCCCGGCCACATGAAATAGTCATTAAAATTAAATCCAAGGCAATGTTGCGATCAAAATCTTGAGCAAATCGTTCCATTTGACAATGTCGCGATAATAACTCATAGCCAATGGCGTGGGCGCTATATATATGCAGATCTGTCGGCCTGTTTTTGTCTTTAGGTAGGCATAAATGTAGCCAGATTTATCTCGGATGGGTTATACACACTCGGAAAAAAAGAATGGAATAAAAGCAGTAGCATTAAATATTTATATTTTAAATTAAAATATTTTAAATAAATTAAAATTAAAATTTATAGTTCATAATATAGCCTCGTACGGAGGGCGACAGAAAATTCCTTTCGTCACAGTATTTCACATAACTAGAAACACTTTCTAACAGCACCTGAGCGTCTAAGCAAAGCCAAGGTGTTTTCAATTATGTGAAATACTGTGACGAAAGGAATTTTCTGTCGTTCTCCGTACGGGGCTTATTTATTCAGCTATAGAACCAAATGCAATTTTAACTTTATAAAGGTTTTGATGGAAGGAAAATTTTGTGGTATTTTGTTGACGAAGTGAAATTTCTTCTTAAGAAATATTTTGCAGGTTCAAGAAGGGAAACTGGATTAAGAAGGTAATTACTCACTTATAGCGACTTCGATCTTTTCCGACAGAAATTTAACTTATATCGTTTTATGAGTTTCACCTGACTTCTGGAACTTTCTATTCTCCGCGGAAAAGGAAGGAAGGAGGAATATTGGAAAGGACTACTTTAAAGACGGATCAATTGATATGAAAGAATTTATAAAAAAAATTGGGAACAAAAAAAAAACACTAATAAAAGAGTTGGCCAAGTCCACACACTTGCAGGACTTTAGTATATGTAGCCATTTATGTCTACGAGCAAAGGGTATAAAAAAAATTGTGTATTTAGCTTTCTGTTGATGACTCAGCGGTTTACATTGTCATGAAAATTTAATTCAAATTATGCAGAAATTAATATGATCGAATTGATGAAAGTTTGTTTATTAATTCCTTCATTTTTTGGAAAATGCAAAATAATATATGTATAAACCAGAGAATCAAACTGAATCATATCATTCCGGTTCCGGTTCCAAATCTTAAGTTTCGGTAAAAGGTTCTGTTTTGCTTTCTATATAATTTCGGCAATTGGTACCTATATTTTTATGTCGGTATATCGGTACGTACCAGTATGCACCGTAAAAATATATATAAAGATGGGATATGGGTTTGATGACAGAATAATTAAAATAAAATAAAAAAATAAATAAAAGTGGAAACTTTGTTGTGTTTATATTTTCTTTATATTGGGATATATATAGGATATAAAACTGTTTGGGGAAAATACTGATCTATTGGATCTATCGGTCCTGAACCGAACCCGCTGTACCAGATCGGCTTGGGTTTTTGGCCCATTTGAACCGGACTCACAGCAGAACCTTTTATATTTTTAGACTCCCGAATCTCTACCCGAACCAGATCCCCTCTGTTTGAAAAAGGTTAAGCTAGAAGAATATCTTTACTCAAGGTATTCACAGTTATTCTAGGGATGCTGCTGGGCTCCCAACCTTTATAAGCCTTGCTTTAAAGTTTAGGCAAAATATAATTTTAAAAAATTTTTAACTTATCTATTTTGGTTTTCATGTGGCTTGTATTGTATTAATGTCTACGAAATAATTGTTAAATGTAAAATTCAAATGATTAAATATAGAAATTGATACTATTCGGAAAAATGTGATCATGATCGAAACGGCTTGAGGAGGACGGGAAATTGCCAAGCCCACATTAAGCCACAATAAGCATACTACTACATAATGCTAACACTACGACACATAACTGAGAACAGGTATATAACAAAAGTTCTAAGAAAGGCAAAATATTACGAAATTTTCGTATCAGTTTTGATTATTGTGAACAGGGGAAAAAGAAAGATGGTGAAGAGGATCTAAGAATATAGACTGGTTTCGCGTTTTTCTATACAAAAGATTTCATAAACCAGACTCATTTTTTGAAAGCATCCGATTTAACCAAATTGTTTAAAAGTCCCCAAAAACTAAGTACCAATTCTGCAGAATAGTTGATGCTCGGAACAGAAACTGTACCGAGAAAAAGTTTAGATTTTTTTTTGCGTTTCTCGGATGGTTCTGAGTTTTAATTGGTTCTTTTCGGTGTAAGGTTCCGGTTCTAGTTCTGGTTTGATTTCCTGATATTAACCTTTGTCTGACCGGTTTTTGTGAGTTCCCACTTTGCACGCACTGAACGTTTTTAGAATGGATCTTATAATAATTTTCATAAGATGCACTCAAAATCTTTTCTAAGACTTAGTTTTCAATAGCTGTCAATTAGGGATACAAAATATTCTCGAAATGTTTCCAAAATAGTATCTCAAATAAGAACATGTTGCAAAAATTAACCCTAATCTCTTTACAAAATCGATTATGAGCGAGAAATTTCTTTAGTGTAAGCTCAAGTCTTGATGACTTGTCGAATTTCTTTATGATAAATATTTAAACTCTGATATTTTAATCGTATCAATGATTGTAGATTTCTGATTGTAGATTCGTATTTTGTTGGTTACAAACCAGTTATGATTCGATTCGGCTTGAACCCGGGACTCCAACTTTTTTTAACACTGTCAACCGAATCTTTAATTTTGCCCTGGTTGAGTTAAACATCTTTCTTTTTTTTTATATTTTTTAAAAAGAATTTATTTAACAATTTTAAATGACGTATAAATTCAAGGAAAGTCCACCCAACAGACTTGTTGTGATCCTTGATTCAATATTGTGACGACAAAGACTGAACGACTAAATCAACCGTTTTAAAGATTCTGACGTATTATGTAAATTATAACTGCCTTAAAACTGGTTTTGAAGGAAAAGTTTCGTTATTCAGAGTCGGTTGACAATGTTCAAATATTTTATTGATTCTTTTATGTTTTGGCATGAAGATCGATTGATTTTGGGGAAGGAAAAGTTTCGTTTTTGGGACGGTTGACGAATATTAAGCGAATATTCTAGAGAAGGTATAAAAGATGGATTTTACCAGCAGTACAACACCTTTTTTTCAACGTTTCTTTTGTTGTTTTCCCATTTGGTTTCTACAGTTGCCAAGTCGAGGGCACTATTTACCCTTCGCAGGCTTATATCATGGGCCTAAAATGTAGCACCCACCTACTACCAACCCCTCCCCCTCTTATTTATTTATACCAATATTTCACACTTTTTATTGTTGTTGTAGTTTGTAGCTGGAAAAATATGCGGCCAATAATAACTCAGATTTTGTGGTTGTTAATTTTTGACACCTCCATCAGCCACAGACACAACAAATGCTGGGGATTGGGTGGGGCGGGGGCAAAACTGTTGTTTATTTTGAATCAGTACCGAGCCCCGCCAATTATCGACGGCGATAAAAAATATATGAAGTAGTATGTAGTAGTACTCGACCAGCCTACAATAACAACAATAACTCTGGCATAATTATGACGTCAACGCTTGTTGTGGATGTTGCGGTTTGGTTGGTTCAAAATGCAAATTGTGCGCCAGATGCAAATCCAATATCAAAAATGTTCGTACATACGGACATAGTTTATGGTATGTGTTTATATGGGGCAGGGTAGCGCGGATTATGAGCGCGGCACACGACTCTCTGCATTGTGGGCGCCAGCCGCGGCCTCGCTCAAAGCTGAAAAGCGTGCGGCAAACCTTTGATCAACTGACTGGCTAATTGCTCGAGCGCTGCCTTTTGTAATTGATAAGTGCACGATATTAACGCTATTTTCCCAATTGTCTGCCGCGTCCGGTGCGGCACATCCATCAAAGGTCTTAACAGTAAATCACTTAATTTGCTTGACCAAACGGTTCTCCACTGACCAACTTTCCCGCCACCGAAACACCCATTGATCGATTGTGAATTTGGCAAGAGGGCCTCGCGGGCCACTCTTTTTCTTTTTTGACGGATTAATTCTCGATTTCGGGCCTAAAACTGCCTTATGATACATGATAGATGATAGATGGATCACCACCAGCTCCGCTCCGGGCTCTTCCATCATGTGTGAGGGAGCTGGCTTAAGTTTTCGCTAAGGGGAAATTGATTGAGCAACTCGTGTCGTGTCGCGGGCCCCAAATGTATTATGGTAGCAGGTGATATTTCTCACTAAAAAGCGCCAATAATTCATTTTCCGTATTTCCACATTTGATTGATGTCAAACATAAAAAAAAGGCAGAAGCAAAACAAAAGAGTGCCTAGTGCAAATGGAATTCTATTTGCACTAGAACAAAAAAAACAATTTTGAGTCGAAATTAAACAAATAAACTGTCTCAATGCGATGACGCTGATGTATGAATTGGGTATTGTGGTTATATTTTGGTTTTCGTTTAGAGTTCTGTTGAAGGAGGAGGCACCATCGGCTGTTGATCAATTGAATACTTCACTCATGATTAGCATTCAAAGAATTTTAAATGAAGTGCTGAAGAAATCAGGTCAAACAAGTCGACCTACGAGCGGAGTCATTACTCAAGGTGCTTCCATCGTCTTTCAATCAAACACTAAGCATTTCCATGATCATATTCCTTCAGACCCTGAGTATTTGGAAAAGAGAGAGTAACCCATTAAAAAGGCAATTTCTAATTTTAACATTTGCAGAACATGCAAGAAACCAACTATCATCGCTCCAAAGCTCGACGGACTGACTCTATGACTTAGTTACAGCGCCAATATTGAGTCCTCACATTCAACCAGAAGTTGGGCTGTAACCTTTAGATACGATACGCTGATCATCGCACCAATTAAACAGAAAGGTCATAGAGTAGCAACTAGGAATTTCGAAAATGTTATCGATATATCGAAATATCGATATTTTTCCCAAAATGACGAATATCATTTTCGCATATTTTTCCCGTGGCGATATATTGGAAGTCGAATATTTTTATTGATATTTCGGAGATATTTTTCGGTGCGAACAATTATTTCTTGGGCTCTAAACATGTGAAGCATAATGTCAAAACGTTATTTAATTAAAGTCGTGTTGAAAATTGTGCCATAAAGTTGCAGAGCATGGAGTTGCTTAGCTGACATGCAGCTCATTTTAAGAACGGTTGATGTCAGTCTGAATCATTTTGACATTTGGGAATATATGTTCTTTTTTGTATGAAAAATCAACCAAAGTAGGCATTAGTAGTGGATGCGATGAAGAATATGGCAGCCTTCAAAGGTAAGCAAGAGAGAAAGTCGGTCAAGCCCGACTATAACATACTCTGTACCTGGAGTAGAAGCTGACTGCAATGCTGGTGCTGCACTCATCTCTAAGTATCTCTCTCTTTCTCTCTCTCTCTCACTCTTTCTCCCCCTCTCTCTCTGTCTAAGATTGTGCGGTGTTAGTTGTACAAGGGTGGGAGGGGGTGGGAGGATGGTGATTTACATTTTTGCTCATAACTTGAGAACCGCTCATCCGATCTTTATCATTTTCTCGGCAAATCGATTCATATTACGAATGACTAACTATCTCTAGAAGGAACAAATCATCTATCTACAAAACTGCGGGAGATATGACGTTTTTTCCAAATTGCGAGGGCGGGAGGGGGCGTGGCAAAAATTGAAAATAAACTTGATCTGCCTGCAAGTATAAGAAGCATTTGTCCCATACATGTCAAACCTCTATCTCTTACCATCTCTGAGATCGTTTGTTCATACGGACGGACGGACGGACAGACAGGCGGACAGACGGACATGGCTATATCGACTCGTCTGTTGATGCTGATCAAGAATATGTATACTTTATAGGCTTTTGCTCAAACTTAATATACTCTATGTATCTTCGGTACAGAGTATAAAAATATGGCAACTAAATAATTTCAATTTTGACAAATGATGGACATACGTCAAATGAAATATCGGATGCTGTGCGACGAATGATAAGCAAGGACCTCAATTCCCTCAAAGAGCTGTTCCATGTTAAAATCCCGGTTTTTAATTAAAAATATCGACAAGTATTAATATCGAAATGACACTTTTCCAATATCATCAAAAGTATCAATATTGATATTTTAAAACCCTAGTAGCGATCCTTTCTAAAGAAAGTTGGTCTTAAGGTCCATCTGGCCCACCAAGCTCATTTACTGATGGCTCAAACTAAATGGGTGGCGGTGTATAATCCGAAGAACTCGGCATTAATTATTCTTTCATACAACCAGACCACTGCAGAATCTCTCATCCTTGCGTTCGGACGCTAAGTACAATTATTAGCAGTTTCTCCTACAGTCAAGCCACCATAAACGCATAACATCCAAATTGGTATTGCCATATGACACCCGCTTACTCCAACACAACATGGGCCGGGGACTACCGGTTAAAATATTTATTTACTTTGACGACCTGTTCCACAACTTTTCGAACCTGAGATTTTAGAACCCTGGTTTATAAGATCTGAATTTCTTAAAATATATTGTGCCTTTATAATCTATAAATCTAAGCAAATCGGCTAAGATTCAAACCTGATCGGCCTATTTTACTATTGGATAAATATGTTACAGGGAGAAGTATAATTTTGGACCCTACCTATTCGATATGGCCATGTCCGTCTGTCCGTCCGTATTAACAAACAGATCTTAGAGAAGGTAAGAGATTGAAGTTTGACATGTTTGGGATATAAACGAGTAATTTTCAATTATACAAAAATGTTTTTGTTATTTGAAATTTTTATAGCGAAGCTTTTTTACGGGCTTTTCTTTAGCGAAGCTAATCACGAAAAATGTTGTCTTTGCGACAGATTTTTTTGGGTACGCCTTTGTCTTTGCAAAGTCAGCCGCTTTGAGTACTGAGTATCCAGCTCTGCCTATGGAATATTGAATACCGAATACTGAGATTAGAGAAATGAGTATCGAGAACTGAGTATCGAAAACCAAGTACTGAGTAACTGTTTTAAGAGCTTGGAGGGTCCAGAGCTGAGTATCGAGTGCTGATTATAATAAATGAGGAACCCTTCTCCATTCAAAAGCACAAATACTTTAACAATATTATGCAGATTCTTGGGCACAGTGGATAAAAACCAATTTTCTTTATTCAGCAATTTTTTTCAAAACTGCGAATTTACTCTTAGAAATGTACCCATGATCGATTCTGTTCGAATGAACAAAGTTTTCCCAACACCTCCGACAAAGTATAAATTGTAGTAGTACTTGGCTTTTTATTTCAATAATCATGCCATCATGAACCACTCCCATCAACCATTTACCAATTTCAACAATTACCTGGTGACAGTTGATTTCTCACTCATTATCGGACACATGCCCCAAACGACCAGCATTGAAATCGACACAAATGCGGTTAAGTAAATTTCTGTTTGGGGTTTCTTGTTCAGCTATCAATCAAAAAAAAGCAAAAATAAAAAAAAATACAGAAAAACTTAACTGATGGATGGCTGATTGATCGATCGATCGATCGCCAAATGTTGGAGTTGATTTAACACACGAAAGGGTTTTGCTTTGGGTGGGTGGGTTGGGGCAAGTGCGCTGCGTCATTCACCTCCACGCACAAACAGAGAAAGACGTCAGTCAGCTTAGCCGGGCAGTTAGTCATTTGGACATCCGCCAGGAATTTGATTGATGGATGATGACGACTGAACCGAGGCACACAGATTTAGATAACCTTTAAAAGTGGGTCGGCCCACCTAGGCCCCAGGCCTGAATGGGTTCTTTGATTGATACAACTGCAATGCGAAAGATCTGAACTGATCGGGCATCGCCTAGTGCCTGATAAATCTGTCAGTTGCATGTTTAAATTGAAATCTCTCCTCGCTAGCCAATATCAGTGGGCCACCAAACAAACAAATGTCCGCCCGGAGAAAGCCAAATGGAAAACAAACAAACAAACATTTCCACAAGATGCGTTTCAGATAGTTTGTAACTCAGCATTGTTGTCAGGCTAACGCAACCGTTGACTGACAGATGTTCTTCGAGGGCGGAAGGAAGGCCAACTCAACCCACTGCGAGTGGATATTTGGGCTCCGACCAGATACTTGGCGAAACAAAACAAATATTGAACATAAAATGCTCAAGCATCCAATTGAATCGCTTGGCGAGCGAAATCACTGAAAGATTTATGAGCCATACTGCTGGTATTTATGGCCCACTCTTAAATTATTTTACAGTTCCGCCGCCGGAGCGAGATTAGGGAGCAACCCCCCTATTAAAAGCGCATAAAACTTTGGGCAGCCAGCAAACTAACAAAACAAACTTGCATGTTTTTTGTGTTGTTGTTTTTTGCACAGCACAAAGTGAGCATAAATAAATAGACGTTTACGTACACGAAATAGTGCCTCTGCCTCCATTCATTTTGGACACGGACGTTTAAGTATGTATATTGTTTTGTTTGAGCCAATTAACGCCACAGAGATGGGGGAACACCCATCGGGCCAGCCAATTGAAAGCTGAAGAATTTTTAAGGCGAGAGAAACACACAAGAAATGGGTAAATGAACTAGCGACCAATTTAGAAATGGTTTATTACAAAGGCACTTGCCAAATCACGTGTGAAAATCAGAGGAGCAAACTGTATTAGTGACGAAAGCGTTTTAGACAATTGAAATTGCAGTTTTCGACTATCAGAAATATTATTTTAGAAAATTACAAATTGTTTCTTCCAATTTATATGATCTCTGGGGTGAGCTTGTAAAAAAATCTTAATATCCTTATAAAAGTAGAAATCAGATTCTGATAAAATAGATCGTGTCTTCAATGTAGTTGACTATGTCACAGAATTGTACTTTTTTTTTGCACCTGGCAGAACCATTCCACATTTTTTCTAAAAGTGAGTTTATATATTGCCCACTTATTGAAGGAATGGTAATAAAAAGTACTATAAATAAGCTGTTTGTAGATTTTTACAGGCAAAAACAGTTATGGATATTTTCCAAACACCCCGGAAGCTTTACAGAGTACTGGAACAGTTTTTCGCATTGAAGAGAACTTCAGGTGGCTAGTTTTAAATATAACTTTTTCCATAAAACAAAAGTTTTTTTTTTTTTCTTTTTTTTGGCATAAACTCCAGTTTTTAAGTTATAGACCCCAAATTATTTTATATAGCTGCCATATAACCAATCTGGCCGATTTGCCTCAACTTTGTTGTTTTGTACGCTATTGAATTTAAATTCAGAATGTACTAGTATTTTAGCTGCTACTACGACTTACACAATCTTGTTTGGCTTGGACCACTATTTGATATAGCTGCCATATAACCTGGCCGATATGCTCCAACTATTTTGTTATTTACGTTATTGAACTGAAATTCGGTTTGTATCCGTGTTGTAAGCTTCTAATACGACTTTCAAAATCTTGTTTGGCTTGGACCACTATTTGATATAGCTGCCATATAACCGATCTGGCCGATATTCAACAACTTCGTTGGTTTTTAAGATATTGAACTGAAATTCGGTTTGAGCACGTATTTTAAGCTTCTTTAGCGACTTATAAAATATGATTTGATTCGGCATATTATTTCATATTGCTGCCATATAACTGACCTGTCCGATTTGCTCCAACTTGTCGCTATTGAACTGAAATTCAGTTCGTAGTTTTACTTATAGCTCACATAGAGTAATATCTTCAACTTAAGCATGTTCAGTGCAATAAAGCCGATTTTCGCGAAAGAACGAAGAATAAGCAAACAAATTTTTGAGTCTGTGCGACCACGGCCTCTCGTGCCTCCTATACAAACAAATTCGTAGTATTATTAGTACAAATTGGTATGAATTCAGACAATTTACATTTATTTTAGGAATAATTAAATATCTTACATACATATATGTAGTAGTAGTAGTAGTAGTAGTAGTATTTATTATTTCTTATCTCCTTATCATCTACATACAAAGTTGCTAATATATAGGGTATAACAAAATAGTTGACAATATACATATGTAAAAGAAAAAGAATAAGAATAAATAAAGGCTTGGCTGTATGCCGTTCGCCTAATATATAGGTAGTGTAGAACTGCCCATACCAACGCACCACGGTAGGTACTACCCGCAGTTGCCCCGCTCGTCACGAGATACTACGCCTTTCTCCACCATGATGCGATTGGAATGTTCTGTCTAGACATCTATCATAATTTCTCGCCGATATTCTATAGCCTCTTTAAGGTATCCAATAAGACTATTCCAATTCTGACCATTTAATACTTCGTGCAATTGTTGTGTTGTCATGCTCCATTGTCCAAAATGCAGTGCCCGTAACTCTCCTAGAATCGGACATCGTGCTACAAAATGGGCTATATCTCCTCGTTCCCTAGAATTGCAGAGGGTGCAGCAGCTTACTGTCGTGACGTGTGGTGTATAGCAGAGGCGGATCGATTCTGTTCTTGCTCGAAATATGAGCGATATGGCGTATGTATTGAACTCGTCGTTAAAATAATTATTAGAGGCAAGGTTGAATTCGAGACATTTATAGGTGCCTCGCGTTTCGCTCTGACGTGCTTCGCGCTCGAATTGGCTTCTCTCACTACTGTCTATTTGCCGCAACAAGTTTAACTGCCATACCTCCCAGGCACTGCTATCATTTGTAAACATGCTTGTGTTGTGTTCTCTCGCCATACTATCCCATTTTTGAAAGAACTGTGATTTGCTCTCCAGTAGATGCTCAACAATGATTCTTGGTAGTCTCGACGGTTCCATCCGCATAGTTTTATTGACATAATTGAAGTGCAGCTGTAGTGTATATTGAAAGAGGGTTGTCAGTCCCGTTTCAATATGTATGGCATAGTTTGGTGCATTCATTGGCAGGTAAAATACTTTCTTGATAAAAAAGCGCAGGAGTCGCTCAACTTCCTCGTACCGACTAAAGCCCCAGACCTGTGCCGCATAGCACATGATAGCCCCTGGCTGTAGCGAGAAACAATTTGTACTTTGTACTGTTATTGACGGTCTTTTTCCCAAGCAGATTTTTCCAGGTACTATTTATAGCGACTTTGGAGTCCGTCAGTTTTTTTCCCAGGTGTTTGGTAAAAGACATATTGGGGGTTAGTAACATGCCCAGGTATTGATACTCGCTTACTGTCTCAAGTTCGACTCCGTTTAATGTCCACGCATCTAATCTTGCCCTGCGGCCTCTGCTGTTTCTTATCACCATCGCCTTAGACTTCTCAATGTTTATCTTCAAGCTCCATCTTTGACAATATGTACTAAGGGCGTCAATCATTTGCTGCATGCTAGTTGGACTGTCAGCCAACAGCACCATATCGTCCGCATACATCAATACCCTGATACCTTTTTACCTTTTACATACATATATGTAATATACATTAATTACCTTGCTTAAAACTTTCCCCGATATAGTTACATTTTGGAAGTTTTCTTTTATAAAGGATTTAAAATATTTTGTTTTTTATTTTTAATTTTTTGTCATCTTCCACTTAGTAATTTCTAATTTTTTCATAAATCCAATCTGACACAAATAATATTTTGCATTTGTTGCTGCATCAAATATCGAATAGATCGCTACAACGAAACTTGAACGTCCCTGAATATTGTGAAATGGTGAGAAAAGGGGGACGAACGGGGAAAAAGTGTTAATTAGCGATGAAGAACAACATTTACAAACTGGCGTACTTAGTCTTTGTCAGCAGACGTTAGCTCGTTAGTTTTATTCCACAAAACACAGGAGACTCATGTTAATTTTCTACAAAAAAACACATAAATTGGAAATTAAAAACAACTCGAAAACTAAGACTACACAAATATGTACTATATACAGTGAGTACTACATACCTTGATCTTCGATTTCCATTATTTTTTTGATTTTGTTCGGAGAGAGAATTTTTATTTTCACGCACAAATGTAAACAAACTAATGTGGCGCCAATTTCTTAACCCTAAGTAGCTGATCGATTGTGTACGTTTGAAAGCTCATAAAAAGCTTCAGTAAAGCTTTTGAAGCGTTATTTTTTAAGTTTTAACCTGTATGATGTATTAACTTTAAGAATTTAAAACCAAAAATAAACAAAACTAAAATTTTTTAAAATTATAATAAGACAAACTTGACATCGCATCCGATCGCAGCCAAACTTTTTATACCCGTTACTCGTAGAGAAAAGGGTTTTTGAGCAGAAGGAATCATTTCCGACCATATAAAGTATATATATTCTTGATCAGCATCAACAGCGAGTATTTCTCTCTCTCCCCCTAAAAAGAGTGAGGGGGTTTATATTTTAAATACAGTTTCGGAAGAAAACAATTCGAAAAATTCAAAATTAGTAATTAGGGGGGGTGGCGGGTGAAGCTTGGTTCACTTTTTTGCTCATAACTTGAGAACCGCTCATCCGATATTTATCATTTCTTCAGCAATTCATTTACATTTCGACAATTACTAACTATCTCTAGAAGGTACAAGCCATCTATCTAAAAAACTGTGGAAGATATGACGGTTTATCCAAATTGCGGGGGCGGGAAAGGGCGTGGCAAAAATTTAAAATAAAATTGATCTGCCTGCAAGTATAAGAAGCATTTGTCCCATACATGTCAAACCTCTATCTCTTACTATCTCTGAGATCTGTTTGTTCATACGGACGGACGGACAGATGGACAGACAGACGGACGGACGGACAGACGGGCATGGCTATATCGACTCGGCTGTTGATGCTGATCAATAATATATATAATAATATATGGTCGGAAATTATTCCTTCGCCCTGTTACATACTTTTGCACAAACTTAATATACTCTATGTACCTTCGGTACAGAGTATAACAATAAATTATATATTATCAATTATAATTATACAGAATATATAAAAATCTACTTAATTTTCGAATCTTTCCATTTGTTATATTTGTGGCGTAATGGAATTAAAAAATATTAAATCATTTGATTTAGCCGGCTTGAGGTCAACACGGGTAATTATATAATATAACTCTAGGCAACAAAGTCCAGTGTACTGAAGGGTTTGTAGTCATTCTTGATGATTTTCGTTTGCTGAACACGAATCTGTTTTCAGAAATGGTCCATCACTTTGACATTTTAAGTAATCATAGCGAAATCAATTGCGAAAATTCCTATTTCTACCCTTTTTAGACGCGTTTTGTGGGAAACCTGTACTTTTGTTTTCAATCTATTTGACGTTATTAAAAAAACAAACACAAAAAAAAAAACGTTGGTAAATGTAACATTTTTCATTGGTAAATTCACCAATTTCCGTCTTTGATTTTTCGCCCAAAAGTTTTTCCATTTAATAACAAAATGTCTGCACTTTTGATTTTTGTAAATAAAGAAAAAATCTAGTTACTCACTTTTGCGCTGCCTCAATACTATTGTTATTCCGAAAAACAACGAATTAAATTAACTTATATTTATTAATTGAAAAAAACTTTTACTTACTCTGGTGAGGATTCGAACTCAGTTCCCTTGCACTGAAATTCGATGTGACTGACGTTCTAGACGACAGTGCCACGCCGCTCGTCTGGGTCTTAATTGTACGTTGAAATTGGTAAAATCAACAAGAAAAATCATTAAATCAACAATTTTTAGACAAAAACGAAAAATGTTACATTTACAGTTTTTTTTTTTGTGTGTACTTAACATAAAATATGGTATTGAAAAGAATTGTTCGATAATATACAGCAAAGACTTACCGTTTTGAATACATATGCTCGATAATAATAGAAAAAATAGAGGCAAGCTAACTTCGGCTCGACCGAAGTTTATATACCCTTGGAGCTTGATATATGCCTGACAGTTTGTATGGCAGCTATACTATATAGTGGTCCGATTTCGAAAAATCTTGTTGAAATTATGTAAAATCATTGAAAACTTATAAATACGAGCGTTGGGAGCGATATCTTTGAAAACAAAAAAGTTTTTCTCAATAAGACTTTTTTTCAGACCTAACTTTTGTATGGCAGCTATACTATATAGTTGTCCGATTTTGACAAGGCTTGGTGAAATTATGTGAAATCATTAAAAACTTATTAATACGAGCGTTGGGAGCGATAGCACTAAAAACAAAAAAGTTTTTCTCAATAAGACTTTGTTTCAGACCTAACTTTTGTATGGCAGCTATACTATATAGTAGTCCGATTTCGAAAAATTTTGGTGAAATTATGTTAAATCATTGAAAACTTATAAATACGGGCGTTGGGAGCTATAACATTGAAAACAAAAAAGTTTTTCTCACTAAGACTTTTTTTCAAACCTTACTTTTGTATGGCAGCTATACTATATAGTTGTCCGATTTTGACAAGGCTTGGTGAAATTATGTGAAATCATTAAAAACTTATTAATACGAGCGTTGGGAGCGATAGCACTAAAAACAAAAAAGTTTTTCTCACTAAAACTAGTTTTTCAACCGATCGTTCCTATGGCAGCTATATGCTATAGTCATCCGATCCTGCCGGTTCCGACAAATGTGCAGCGTATTTATACCAAAAGACTTCGTGCAAAGTTTGGTTAAGATAGTTTTAAAACTGACGGAGGAGATAGCATAGAAACAGACAGACGGACGGACAGACGGACAGACGGACAGACGGACGGACAGACGGACAGACGGACAGACGGACATGGCTATATCAACTCAGCTCGTCATGCTGATCAAGAATATATATACTTTATGTGGTCGGAGATGCTTCCTTCTATGCGTTACAAACATCCGGACATTTTAATATACCCTCTCCAAGGGTATAAAAAAAAAAAAGGACAACAGTCTAGTATTTTGTATAGAATTTGACAATTTTCAACAACACCCGTTGAATACTTTGGGGCAGCAACAATATTTGGGATTTTTTATGAATTCTTATGCAATTACTAAAAATGATAAGCCTTTGTTGAAAAAATTCATTGAATTGTTTGGGATAAAATATTTCAAAGTTAAGGTGTAGTACTTTCTGATAAAGATTAACTTCAGCATTACAACATCTCTTAAATCCTTATAAATATTAATTTGATCAAAAAAATATTGTTTTAAAAATAAGCCAATTTTGAGCTTAAGTCAATCTCAACTGAGCTGAAAACTTTATCAAGAGAAGAATTCTGGTATCAAAAAGTTCGTGCTAGGGATAACCCTTCCTACTTAGTTTGAAGAAATTCAGGGTCGACCAACTACTGACATTGTTTGAGATGGATTTTAGTTCGTATATCTGGGAATGCTCAAAAGTTTTCTTCGCATACTGTATAAGTGGCTTATCTTCCATCTTTATTTTTTCCCCTAAACCAGAGATTCCCAGCCATAGCCCCTGGGGGCCGAATACATTTGATAAATCACATGCATAGGAGCCGAAGGCTTGGCGAAGTCATTGCTAGCTACAAGGCAATCCCTTTACTGGCAGTTTATTGTCAAGCAACACTGATGAAAAGCATTAAAACATGCTTTGTTGTTTTCTAAACCCTATACTAAAACGATGGTTTTTAATGCTTCATCAGCCTCTTCTGTCTTATATATTATTGTACCTGTTATACTATGTGTTATCTTTTCCCTCCTGGATATATACAATTTATCTTATTGGGTGGTAAAAATGCAGAAAGTCCTCTTTAGTTGGCCCCCACATAACACAACTCTCATATGGCTGAGAATCGACTATTTTACTCTCATTCGTCGTCATCTAAATTTTCATTGGCTCGTACCGACGTACGCTGTTTTCTCTTTACTTTCTTTGCTGCGTTATTTGACTAACTGTTTGACGTGTTTTCCTCACACTGGCAATAACATAAAATTTTACTATTATGCGTTTTAGCTGCTTTCCAGCATTTTAATACAATATTTGCTTTTGCCACAAACCAAGCCCGACTGCAAAAGAACAACAAAGGGAAAATATCCTGGCTGAGAATTCATGGACATGCAAGGCGTCGGCGAAGAAATTTACATTCAAATGTGTTTCGCTTAGATGCGAAGAGCAATGGGTACGAGAGGAAGGTACCTCAGTGCAGCCAATTCCCACAAGCAGCATATGTTCCAGGCAAATAAAGCGCGTGGGCTGGGTTGGGGTGTGCTGGGTGGGTGTGGGTGGGTGGTTACGCTACGCAACGGATTTTTGATGAAATTTCAAAAATTTCCCACTTAGCAGCAAAATGACTGACATTAAATTGATTTGCAAGCAAACGACATGACGAACGGAATCGTGAAGGAGAAACTGGCAAAAAATCAAAATTCCATGCACACTTGAGCATTTCATTTAGAGAGTCTAAACTGCAGGAAAGGGACTGGCTGGCGTGGAGTGTGAGTGGGGCTGAGGCTGGGAGGGGGAAAGGTTGAAGCGGAGGATTGGCAGCTTAGGGAGTTGTGCAAAATGGAATTCAGGCGAAATTCGTTTGTTCATTGGGCTCTGGGTGGCCATACAAATTTAAAGTTATGTCCTCTCGCTCCCGCACAACAACGAGAACAACATTTCCTCATTTATTTATTCCGTCAGTCAAACGTGTGCGTTGAGTGTTCTTTTTGCATTTCGTACAAAATGAGAAATGAATAAAATAAAATTTTATTTTATGCGTGCAACATGTGAAATTATTTTACCCGGTTTCCCCGTTTATTTGTGTGTGTTTTGCCCAGTTTTCTGTATCATTAGATTTTACGATTAATATTTATGAACGGGCAGAGCCACAATTTGTAATTCTGAAAGGAAAAAAATAATTTGTAAATTTGAAAGTACAAACATGGATAGATATATGCACAAATTTTGTTTGTATTTAATAATTTTACTGTTAGAATTATCGGGCCTTTAAGTTAAGTATACGTCCCCCTGTCGAAATCATTAATAAACCCCTAGGGTTAGGCATATGTGTATTCTCGACTTTCGCATCATTTTTGCGTTTCACTAAACACAATCGAGCTGCCAATACGGAAAAGGTCACTTAGGAAAATAAAGAAAATAAAATGAAACACATAAAGCCTAGTACGGAGGGCGTTCGAATTTTCCTTCAGCTGTCAAACTCCATATAAAAAAAATTGCTTAAGGAATTTTTCCTTGCGTCATTCTGTTGTTTGGTACGCAGAAAGCCAAGGAATACACACAAGGAATTTTGAGTGTTGCCATATCGATGAAGCGTGTGGACTGTATCGAACAGCTGATATTCCTTCCAGAGATATTGTGCAGTCATTTATTCCTTGTGTCAATTGTCAAAAGGCAAGGCAAAAGTACAAAAATTTTAGTTATGACGACAAAAATGCATTAATTGATGCAGTAAAAAAAATGCATGATTGTGGGACATCACGAATGACAAGCAACTGGACACCGCACTTACAAGAAGTGTTTGGGAAGCAGTTGCGCCATGTTGGAATCTTGTCATGTTGGAGGGCCAATTGAGCCATCTTTCGTTGCAGCGATACATATGTGCAGCTGAGTGGGGTCCTTGCCCGGAATGATGTTCCAAATGGAAATAAAACAATTGTAATTTGACTTATCCGGCCTCGTGCAGACCATTAGATTTTTGACAACAGGCGAATCCAATTCTGATGTCTTGCTCACATTCATCAATTTGACAGCTGCCACTGCAATTGCAACTTCATCCATGTTGTGCATAGTGCCTCATTTGATTTAAATCTTATAATTAAGTCAAAACACAAATCAGCTGGCCAATTTATTTATTTTCCGTTTTCGGTATATTTTTTCAATGTTATCTGGTCACACTGACTCTTACATTCCACAAAAAGGAATATCAGGCAAATTTCTGGAAGGAAAATTCGAACGCCCTCCGTACTAGGCTTAAGGAATTTTTCCTTGCCTCATTCTGATGTTTGGTACGCAGAAAGCCAAGGAATACACACAAGGAATTTTGAGAGTTGCCATATCGATGAAGCGTGTGGACTGTATCAAACAGCTGATATTCCTTTCAGAGATATTGTGCTGTCATTTATTCCTTGTGTCAATTATCAAAAGGCAAGGCAAAAGTACAAAAATTTTATGTTAGTTATGACGACAAAAATGCATTAATTGATGCAGTGAATAAGTCCGCATTTACACGGTGAAGCAAACTTCATGAAGTTCTTCATGAAGGTTTTGTTTGTAGAGAAGAGGTGTGGGGGGCAGTCGATGCAGGCAAAGCTTCATGGCCTAGCTGGGCATGCAGTTTTTCGATAGTTTCTCTTTGCCAGGGTTGAGTTTTTGGTTGGTCGATAACCTGAGCTGATCGAATTAGCGCGGCAGTTTTGAAATTGTCTCACGGCAGTTCAATAAATTTAAATTGAATCGCACTTCAAGCGCAGCCTCGAAGTCTGTGATTCCTAAAGTCCTTTTCGTGACTTCAACTACAGCCTTTATTAATTTTACTGCTATTTGACTCAATTTCAATATTGTTAAATTACAATAAAAACGTTCGATAGCTTGGCAAAAAAAAGGGTTGCAGTGCGATAGTAATCGGAATGTACGAACAAAAGGAAAAACTTCATGATGCACACTTCATGGTGTAAATGCGAGCGCAGTTTTGAAGATGCTTCAAAACAAAATCGAAGAGAGCTTCATGAAGCAAACTTCACCGTGTAAACACGGACTAACAAAACATGATTGTGGCATCACGAATGACAAGCAACTAGACACCGCACTTACAAGAAGTGTTTGGGAAGCAGTTGCGCCATGTTGGAATCTTGTCATGTTGGAGGGCCAATTGAGCCATCTTTCGTTGCAGCGATGTGTGCACCTGAGTGGGGTCCTTGCCCGGAATGATGTTCCAAATGGAAATAAAACAATTATAATTGGACTTATTCGGCCTCGTGCAGACCATTAGATTCTTGACAACAGGCGGATCCAATTCTGAAGTCTTGCTCACATTCTTCAATTTGACAGTTGCCACTGCAATTGCAACTACATCCAAGTTGGGCATGGTGCCTCATTTTATTAAAATCATATAGTTATGTCAACACAAATCAGCTGGCCAATTTATTTATTATCCGTTTTCGGTATATTTTTTTAATGTTATCTGGTCACACTGCCTTTTAGGTTCCACAAAAATGAATATCAGGCAAATTTCTGGAAGGAAAATTCGAACGCCCTCCGTACTAGGCTTAAAATGAAAATCAAACGCAAAACAAGCGAGAAAACATTGTTTCCATTGCTTTGACCAGAGGCAGGGGGGAGGGGGGCGTGGCAAATGGCCGCCAATTCAGGCGCAACTAATTCCACCTTCCAACCACCACCACCACCATCATCGTTTCCTTGGCAAAAACTAGAATTCGGTATGGCTTGGTACGCTTCGACATTTTATTGTGCGAAAAATGATTTTTTATTTTCAATTTTCTGGCTTGAAAGTAAAAGTTTTCACAGCCGGCCGAAAACGGCAAACCAATTTGATTTTGAATACGTTATGAGGCGCAAAAAAGAGTGTGAAAAAATCCGGAAAGCCGTAAAAAAGCAAACACACAGTCCCCACCATCAGCCCCTGCCCAAAACATCAATTGTTTAGCAAAAAGGGTTTGAAGTGGCAATTTTCTGATTGTTTGCCAGCCGCACTAAAAACTAATGATTTTTCATATGTTTGCCCAATGAATCGGACGGAAATGCCCACGGGGCAATGGGAAAAAATACGAGTATTTGGTCCGACTACCCAATGGGGCATTGAAAGTTTTGTAGGAATGGAAATTCCATTTTTGATATCAGCTGTTTGTTAAGGAGCAAATGGAATTTGCTTTCATTGCCTTTCATTAAAAGAGAAATAATTTCAAATTAAATTAGACCAGAAGTGAGTCTTTTGAAGGAAAATTACCTTTGAACTGAAACCATTTCGAACCGGTAACTAAAATCAATATAAAAACGTGAAAATTAGTTCGCTTTAATCCAGTCAAGTTGGAAATGACTCAGTTTTTGGGCCAAGTGTTGGATTGATATCTAATTGCCTATTCACAGTGGACGCAGTATAGTCAAAGCTGCAAAAACCCTCTTCTTAGAAAGGTTGCAAAGTAAAGTCAAGAGCTCTCGGTAACGATAACAATCTACAAGTTATGTGGTTAACTTTTCTTTTGAAGAGTATATATTCGACCCATTTAGATAAAATTGAATCTGGGCCAAAGCAGATTATATTGTTTGCTATTCGTGCGGTATTCTTTATACATAAACTAGTAAATGATGAAATTGACCCACCCACGTTTATTGTCCAAAATAACCTCAACGTTCCACTGAATCGTTGTACCGCTAACTATGCCTTGCATAAACCGTGTTCTATGCGCTGATTACAATAAACTCTACCGAGTAATTAATTCAAAAACTGCTATATGATATTCCTTCGCGATTTCGTGTCACACGTTAGTGACTGCGCCTCTCGGTCGGCTGGGCGGGAGGTGGGCTGCTATGTTGCCTGGGATTTGCGCGCAACAAGCCTCGGCTTGGTGTCGCATGGGCCACTTGAACGTACTGCGCATTGTACGTCAATGTTTACACATTTTCTCGCTCGTCAAAAAGAAAGTTTGGTATAAGTTTAAGAAGAGAGTTTGCTGATTTTTTGGCAAATTACACAAACAAAATACATAAGGTATCGCATTTTTAAGATTCAAGGGATAGGTGACACGTCTATAAAACACACAGTCATTTCACCCAACAACACAATTCAACAATCCGTCAATTCCACACAAAAAAAAGTCTTCACAAAACAATTTCAACACACGTCAATACAACACTAAGTCATTTCACCCAACACAACAATTCAACACACGTCTATTCAACACGTCAATTGAACACGAAACAAAATAATTAATCTATTATTAAATTTAAATTTGGTTTGAATTGATTTGACGAAGTGTTAAATTGTTGTGTTGGGTAAAATGACTTATAGACGTGTGTTGACTTTTTTTTTTTTGTGAAGACTTTGTTTTGTGGTGAATTGACGTGTGTTGAATTGACTTGTTGAAATTGTTTCGTGTTGAATAGACGTGGAACCTAAAGTTGAGTAACGATGACTTTTATTAGTGAAAGTAAATATATTGCAAGTGTGTAGTACTATCAGAGATAGAAAGGAGACACTAGCTGCAGGTAAAATTTTTTTTGCTGTGTTGAAATGTCGTGTGTTGAGTTGACGTGTGTTGAATTGACGTGTTGAAATTGTTTTTGTGTTGAATAGACGTGGAACCAAGGGATAAATTAGGGTTATGTGGTTTCGCTTTTTGGTCATCCAATCGGTACATTGGTGAATCATCAGTCAATTAACCGACTTGAAGGGGTTTTCCATTTTCATTATCCAATCTGTGAACTGGCGATTTATCGCTTAGCATAGGGTGTATATTAGACTGGCCCTTATATTAACTTTTTTTTTTGATTTCAAAATACCGGGCGGAAAAGGGTTCGTTTTGGTCCCAATAGATATGAAAAAAAGGTTGGCAGCGATCGGACTTCATTTAGTGGACGCGCGTTCGCCCTCAAAATCGAAAATATGAAATATATGGGAAATAAGGGGGAAGAGATTCGAATTTAATTTCTAAAAATTCCAAAAAAAAATTGTATGTGTTAATTCTTTTTACATCCTTTTAGGGGAATATCATGGAAACATTTCAAATATAAATGTGTCTTGTTTTGAGAGTCAGCCTGGCCAGAATCATATCAAAAGGGTCAATTTTTCAAATTTTTTTTTGGTATTTTTTTCAAAGAATTTTTAATACATATGAGATTTTGATTTTTGCTTTTGCCCGGGCGGCAAAACTATCTTTTTGGTCCCAAAAGAAATAATAAAAAGTTTGGCTGCAATCGGACAATATTTAGTGGACGCGCTCTCGCCCTAAAAACCAAAAATTTGAAATATGCTACCAATATATGGGACGAGATACGGATTAAATCTGCAAAATTTGAAAAAATTTTTTTTTGTGATTTTGCTCTTTAAATCCTTTAAGGGGAATACCATAGCAATCAGAATCATATCAAATCGGCCAATTTTTCAAAAAAAAAATTTTTTTCTGAGATTAATTTCGGATTTTATCTCTAAAATTTTCAATTTTTTTTAAAGTGTTAATTCTCTTTAAATACTTTTTGCGGAATACCATAGCAACATTTTAAATATTTTTGTTGGATTTTTCGAGCGAAAACTTGGTCAAAATCATATCATAACTCCTATTTTTCTCATTTTTTTGGGGTTTTTATTTCCCATATATTTCATATTTTCGATTTTGAGGGCGAACGCGCGTCCACTAAATGAAGTCCGATCGCTGCCAAACTTTTTTTCATATCTATTGGGACCAAAACGAACCCTTTTTCGCCCGGTATTTTGAAATCTATTTTTAAGGGCCAGTCTAGTGTATATGTGGTCGTCTTTCCACTACTCTCCGAACAAGGGTTTTTTTTGATAACAAAGTTAAAGTTATGTTAATGGTTAGTTGAGGTTAAGAAGGACAAAAAAAAACACATTCACGTAAGAGACGTTTTTGTTTCACGCAACATAAACATATTATTTTAAGAAAGAAATGCTTTCTTAACCCTTGGAAAAATCGAATTTTTGTCTTCCTAAAGCAGTGGTGCACAAACTCACATTATCATGATTTGCGCTGGTGTACGTAGCAGAGCAACACAAAGTAAACGTCGTTATGTCAAATATAGGCTACATACAAACACACATATGTGTGTGCGTGCTATTTATAAAGCACACGTATTCTCTCTTTCTATGCGTGTGTCGGCTGCGACGCTGGCAGAATTATTATTTCTTATCCCAGGGGATAAGGAAATTTGACCTTGTGCACTACTGTCCTAAAGGCACAAAATTATATTCCTACCCCTGAAAAGAGACTTTTTTCTATTTTCCAGAAGAAATGTTTTCTTTTTTTTTACCAGAAATATCACTGAGTGGCACACTTTTCCCCGAATGAAGATGAGAATGCGATTGTTATGCGATATCGCTAGAAAAAAGCTATTGCTGCTGGAAGTGTCCCATTCGTATATTCTGCGAAAAGAAATCTTCAAAATCATACTAAAATTTTGTCATTGGGCGTGTGTGTAGCGCAGCTAAAGCTCCATTTACACGGTCTGATCACTCATCTGAGTTTTTGTCTGATTTGCTGTCTGACCGTGTATAAAGGCGTCTGAGTAGAAACGAAATTACTCAGATGGGCGATCAGACGAAATATAACCGGTTCTATTTGGCCTGAGCACTCATCTGAGTGGCATTTATCGAGTTACAGTGTTCGTCTGATGAAAACTCATCTGAGCGATCAGGTCGTGTAAATGGAGCTTAAGAGATTATACTGTCGGCTTGTGTGACTGTGCTATTGCTGAGCACTTTTTAAGCAATGCGATTAATACCGACTCGCCGAACCTTGGGTTAAACTTATAGAAACTGCGCTGTCAAGGATGTAGTATACATAAATTCTAGTATGTTGCGATTTCGATTTTGACAGTTTTTTCAAAGCTGCGGCCAGAATGAATAGACGAAGACAAACCAAATTAATTTTTAAGACTTATTTAAACCAAATAAGTTTCTGTTGTATATGGGTCATTCTTTTATAAACCGAACAGCAAAAAATTTTTTTATTTTTCATTTTAATAAAAAAAAATCCGAAATTAGATCTCGACATGCCCACCAAAACGTAATTTGCGGTTTTGCACAAAAATTTTTTGTTAATTTTATAAACAATTTCAAAAATCGTCAAAATCGAAAAAATGGAAAAAAAGGGTTTTTTAAAAACGTGATATCTTAGGTTTGGTTTATCGGACAGTGCTCAAGTTGATATCGATGGAAAGAATTTCACTGTATCTACTCAAATTATAATTTTATAAATTTTTAAATTATTTAATAATATTAAGTAATTGTTGCTAAAAATTATTTATAATTTTTTCAAAGCGTTAACCACCATGATATAGCTTCTAAGGATAAACAGTTTATTGTCCTAAATATAACTTAAATTTTGGTGTTTTCAAAAAGATGGAGACTTTTATAGTTTAAAAGTTATGAATTTTTAAAGTTATAAACAAATTAAAAGATACCCTTAAATAAAAATTTCTCACGCAGTCAGTTTTAAAGCTTTTTGATTGAAACTTGACAATTGTGCTTTATATTCATCAAGCTTTTCAAAAATGTTAACATCAGGCGGATCGGATGAGTATATCATATAGCTGCCATACAAATGCTGAATTTAGTAGTGTTATAAATTACTTTTCAAGCTCTGGTAACCCAAATTCCCAACAAAATTCAATTAATCATTACATTCGTATGGCAGCTATATGATATAGTCATCCGATCCGCCTGATGTTAACATTTTTGAAAAGCTTGATGAATATAAAGCACAATTGTCAAGTTTCAATCAAAAAGCTTTAAAACTGACTGCGTGAGAAATTTTTATTTAAGGGTATCTTTTAATTTGTTTATAACTTTAAAAATTAATATCTTTTAAACTATAAAAGTCTCCATCTTTTTGAAAACACCAAAATTTAAGTTATATTTAGGACAATAAACTGTTTATCCTTAGAAGCTATATCATGGTGGTTAACACTTTGAAAAAATTATAAATAATTTTTAGCAACAATTACTTAATATTATTAAATAATTTAAAAATCTATAAAATTATAATTTGAGTAGATACAATTCTTTCCATCGATATCAACATGACACCTGACCGATAAACCAAACCTGAATATCTCATATCACGATTTTAAAAAATCTTTTTTCCTTTTTTTCGTTTTTGACGATTTTTGAAATTATTTATAAAATTAACAAAAAATTTTTGTGCCAAACCGCAAATTACGTTTTGGTGGGCATGTCGAGATCTAATTTCGGATTTTTTTTTATTAAAATGAAAAATAAAAAATTAAATATGGGTTTCATTAATAAACTGCAATCTCGTGTAATTTATGCAGATTTTAGTAACGCTTTTGACTTTGTCAATAACGATCTCCACCTTCACAAATTGTTTCTACTAGGATTACCTCCGAACCTTCTGAACTGGATAAGGGCTTATTTGACACACTATTTCCAAGGTGTCCGTTTCAATTCGATTCTTTTTGGGGGTTCCACGTCTATTCAACACAAAACAATTTCAACACGTCAATTCAACACAAAACAAAGACTTCACAAATAAAAGTCAACTGACGTCGATAAGTCATTTCACCCGACACAACAATTTAGCACTTCGTAAATTCAATTCAAACCAAATTTAAATTTAATAATAAATTAATTGTTTTGTTTCGTGTTGAATTGACGTGTTGAAATTGTTTTGTGTTGAATAGACGTGGAAATCGGCTATGAATTTTTAAATTGCCGCAGTTTTGTCAATAAAAAATCACAAAATTTTGTTCGAGGATCAGACCAAATTTGCATCTATACTGATTATAATACCGTTCTTTGTTTTCATTTCACACAACCTGGAGACGGAAATAACCCCTTAAGCTATCATATTCATCTTCAACTAAGCTATGGGTATATTTGGGATCCGTATCTCACACATCTCACTGGTATGATAAAAACTTGAAATGGGTCGTGTGTTTGACCTTAACGGAGACCTTTCCAAACCAAGCAATTTTCTCTCTCTTAAGAACCTCCGGATGTACCATTGTGTGCTTTTTATGCTTAAACTCTAATCGGGTTTTATGGACTCTTGTGCTCTGCTATACCAAATAAATATTGCGGTTACTTTGCGTCTTATTATTAGATATTTCTCTCCGATCTACCTACAGCCTTCCCTTACAAATTACACTATGAACCTTTCCGAAATTTGTGTCTTATATAGAATATGTACAATCATCTTTTCTCTTCCCGCTCTTCTGTGTTAGATGTAAGAAATAATTACCGAAATGTGAATTCAAGACACATTCTTCTTGTCATATAAACATTTGATTTATTATTAGTTGAACAATTCAAAATAAAAATTGCAAGCCTTTCAACAATAATAAGCAAGAAAAGAACAGGATACACATTCAATCACTTTGAACTGATTTGAAAAGAAACTAGGTCTGGAAAAAGTTTTTTCTGATCGAACTCACATAATGACTTTCCTACATTAACAAAAAGAAAGTCCATGTTGTGTGACACCAAAACGAGTAAAATGGCTTCCATCAATAACAGTAAAACATGAAAAATGCAGTGGAGTGCGAGAAAAAAAACGAATTGTCATTTTCCGAATGGCGTCATAATGCAATACCAGAACAAGGGACAGGCCCAACTGACAACTGACTGCGTTCGATATTTTAATGGGCCAGACGTCATTTTGGACCCGCGTGCGCCATTTTGGAGTAGTCTGCCTGCCACCAAAAGCGCACAATTTATGACAACATAACGAGTGAGCCAGACGAGGAGTTGGGCCTGGTCGGGGTGTTGCATTAAATGCGACATTCCGAGTCGAAAATAACAATAATCATAATTAAGGATATGCATATGCAGCAGGCACAGGCTTGATCCTCTGTCTGCCATTGAGTGGGTGGCAGGGCAATCGATCCATTTACAACACACACACACACACACGTACACGCAAACAGCCGAATATTCCGCACGAATGATGATGTCCCTGTCCAGCAATGTCCGCAGTCAGATATCATTGAATAATGACTGTTAATACCCTTCAATGTGCGCGCTGGCTCGGCCCAGTGTCCAGCCTATCGTTTTGACTCTGATTTCGGTCTCGGCAATGAAATGAAGTGGATTTCAATGCACTCCGAGCCATGTCAGCATGGCCAAGGATGGGGACGAGGACAAGGGCGAATGCGATATGGCGACTGCGGGGCGGAAAAAGTGCGTGAAATAATATGCGAATTGTGCGAAATGTGCGATAACATGTGATGCCTATGAGGCGGTATTTAAACTATAGGGCAGTTTTTGAAGTTTGAAAATGAAATAAAGTAATTGTCGAAGTGGGACAGTTAAGCTTGGAGGTCGATTCCAAAGCTGGTTGCTTTTAATTTAAATTCCTGGCCAGCTACATTGCCAAAATCATGCCTCCGTGCCAGTCAAGGTAAAAATTTAACTTTGTCGCATTTCCTCGCCTCACAGAAAGCAAATCGAGGTACAAAGCTGAGATTCTTTCGGATTTCACAGAGTTTCACAAAATGATATATTTTTAGTAATGCCTATATCTAGCTGCAGTCAAGCTCTCGAGAGTTGAAATCGGGATCAGAATAAGAATTCCGGGATTGAAAAATCTCTACTTAAATCAATCTTCTTGTTGGTTTGACTAAGTCCGTGCTTAACCAGCTTATTTTTCTGCTTTCGCCCAGAATTCTATTAAAAGAATGGTGTTGGCTAAGACAATAATTCTTCTTCAATTTAAGAAGTGATTTTTGTTCTATTCAATTCCAATTTGAATTTCTTTACATCTTATTTTGAATTTGTTCTTACTTAAATAGAAAATATATTTTTATAAAAATATTATAGCATACTTTTTCGGTCAGCATTTTAATTTCTTGATTTTCCTTAATTTTTCAACTGGCTTAGAAAAGTAAACTTAATCCCTACCTAAAATCAAAAACTGTTCTGTAACCCATGATAAACATTTCAACCCAAACAGCTTCAATTTATTCAACTTGCCAAACACGTTTCATCGACTTAATCAGCTTGACTAACCAAAGCGCTTTTTGTTTGCATACCGAAAAAAATTGTTGATTCAACCATCACGCAAAATGAACAAAATCAACAGCATTTCAAGGATTTTTTTGTTTTCCAAATTTTCCCAAAAGGGAAGCGCTTGTGAATGCGGCAACTTGCATCAGACGCATCCAGTGACCAGCCAGCACATCATTGATGTTGGTGGTTTTTTTTTGCTGCTCTTATTCAAGGAAGAAATTCATGTTTTTCGTTGGGAACTTGTCGAATTTTCAATGGCCTACAGCGGAAGTTTTATATTTGACTTGCATACCGACGAGTATTGCTTAAAAAAATCTGAAAAACTTGAGACGAAAACCAGAAAATAATTATTATACTTAAATATCAATAACTACGCAAAACTAGTTTTTTTAATTCACAAATTGTTCATTTATTGATTACACGGAAATTCAGATCAAAAAAAATATTTCACAAGGACTAAATAAAGTAATCAAAACAATATTAAGTACCGATAATCTTAAAAGTAAGTGAAATCGAACGTGGTTCATGGGGACCGTTCTAATAATTCAAAAATGCAATTGGTATCAAACATTACATTTATACCTGTACCATTTAAAGTTCGACGAATTCAACATTAATTGTTTGAAACTGATTTACCCATTCAATACTATTATTTTTCAAAAACTGTTGTAGAAAGTGCAAACTGGAACAGCCCTGAACAGCATTATCGAAGTGTTGACAATGTAAAATAATTGCCTGTACCAAAAAGCTTTAATGGATTTTTAATGTCATCATCAGAGATGTAAATCGAATCGTACAATGTTGCAACCAACTTCATTTTAAAGCCTCATCATTAAGGTTTCCTTTTTTAGAATGTGTCGTTTGGCTGAAGTGTTAACAACATAGTTTTTGTGTGCTCCGCTTAAAATCGTGGATCGCATCAAAAGCCTAATGGTCGATATGGTATCCCAGAATTGCCAGAAAGATGGAATGAAGAGTTGGCTATATACTTTTTACTCGACCACTGAAGAGACTTTTTCGTATCCTCAAAAAGAAAAAAAAAACACTTTCTATCTCTAAGAAGAGACTATTTTTGTCCTCCCCGAAGAGACATTTTCCTTTCAGATCTGGTAGAAATGTGCCTGACGAAGATGAGAATACAAATTAAATGACACATCGTTTCTTATTTATTCTTATTATTATTTATATCTGCACTGAGAACGAAACGACCAGCAGAGTTCTAGATCGATAGGGGTCAAATTTTTATACAGTTTTCTACTTAAGATTTCAAGTAGGTTTTGTTTTTGGATGAACTAACTAAGCACGAAACATTCTAGAATAGAAAAACCACTAAAAATACTAAAATAAGAACAAACATTCTTGAATCATGAACATTTCGTACTTACAGTTAGCCTACAAATTTAAGAAAAGATCGAACTTAGTTCAAGTACAAAATTTCTTGATATAAGGACAAAATAGACTTACAATGCAAACTAAAATGCGGAAAATGCTAATTATTTTAAGTTGAATCTGTTCTTAAAATTCCCTCGTGGTTCTTACACTTTGGTTTTTGGAAAGAATGTAGATTTCTGACCACACTATGAAAAATTGGTCTTTGGTTAATTCATTTCCTCTGGTTTTATTATAATGCAGAGACCTAGTTTGAAGAACAAATTGGGAAAAGCTTTGAATTTTATAGGCTTAAACCAAGAACATCTTGTACTTATTTCATAGAGAATTATTTTGTTTCAAAAATGTTTTGGGGTAGACTTTTGAATAGTAAATTGGGCTGTACATATGTATGACCAAAAATATTTTATAGTACTTCGAGAAGTACTTAAAATATCCTAAAACAGCTTTGAAAGAAGTATTTCAGAAGTATTTAAATGAAAAAATCGTACTAGTAGTAAGAATTTTGTACTTGAATCAAGTATTTCGTACTTTCCGTATTATTGACACTGTTTGTACTTGATTCCAGTACAAAGTTCTTGGTTTTTTTTTGAGTATAAATACGCGTAATAGGTTCAGATTCAACAACTGGCTGATCCAAGTTTAACAAATTGATTGAAATCTAGGATCACGATAATGATTTAGGATGAATTTGTTTGGTTTTTTATAGAAAAAAAATATGTAGAACTATTGCAATACATCTAGATAATCGTGGGGTCTTACCTTTGATATTTCGGAGTTGCAAAGTTTGAACCAGTTATAAAGTCTAAGCTACGGATCGTTTAGACATTATTAGGTAAACATTGAAACGAAATTGGTAATGAAAATTTAAGGCTCCTATGGACCTGATTCTGTATGTATACCATCAGGGATTAATAACGAAACAGGAACCGTTAATCGAAATAACTGGTACCGTGATGGATTATCATTTTGGAAATAAACCCTAGCTATCACTTATGAGTCCTCTGCGATGCATTACAAAAGAACCTGGACCTTAAAATGTACAAGTAGCTTCTCATTGTAAATACTTAAATTATTTTATTATTTTAAAAGTTTACAACTTGAACTTGGATGTGATTTTAATTGATGCTCCGATATAGCATAATCAGCCGTGCTCCGGCTTTCACTTACTTTTGTGACTTAAACAAATTCTTTGTAGTCGATTCTGTTTCACTCCCAATACATTCAGCAACATTTCAGAAGCAAGGTTAAGTAATTCCTTGAACTGAACCTTTTGTTAAACAGAGGGGACCCGATTGAAGTTCTGAAAGAAGATGTATCTGATAGAAGATGTAAACAATTTTGAAAACTCGTTACAGTTTTGCAGACTTGGTCTTTTTTCGTTCACTTTGCTTACGGAAATTCATAAATTACTACCCAATGGTTCGTAGGCTCTCGAAAAAACTTCCACTTTATAAACAGGATTAAGAATTTCAAACTTGGATCAAGAACTGTCATTCTTACCGTAATATTGACATCAAAAACCTTTCACATAATATAAAATTCTTGACTTTTTCCTGAAAATTGTATTGCGTTCGTGCTTCAAAAATGTAGGAAAAATATTTTAGCCATTTAAGAAGCTATTAGCAAAGTTGAAACCAAAATCATCAGATCGAACTTTCTGCAAAATCCTATCCTTAACGCGAAAGTCCCGTACTGTGTTTGTCACCCTTGTATAGATAACTACAGAAAACGAGCACCATCCTTGAACATTTACAACAATTACAGCCTTTTGATGGATATTCGTATCAGGGATGCAAACCACTTGGAAATAAGAACTGGTTCGGTTCAGTGGTTCACACAGTTATTGAACCGCCCCTTCTGTTCATTCATGGTTTTTGGTTACAGAACCGCGGTTACGGTTCAGTTCAGTTCTGTTCGGTTTGTTCTTATTTCGCTTTGAAATCCTATCAACTTGACAACATATTTGGTCAAAACTCCAATGTGGAAAATGTTCATTCTACTGTCACTTGTGTGGGTGAAACTGCGAACACTATTCAAGATATGCTTAAGTTGATTTTTCTGATAAATATTCCAACATTTAATAATCTTTAGGTAAACAATCGATATTTTACTTTTTCATGGAATTGAATCCCTGTTATTGAGTTGTTTGGCAAGCATTACCAACTCGTCTTTACTTATCGAGTTCAAAGAAATTATCCGTTATGTTTTTATTAACGTTTTAAATTTTGATGTATATTAACATTAAATGAGATTTAGTTACCTTTTTTTCTTCTTCTGATAGCAAGTTTGATTACTGGAATCTAAGAAATCGAATTCAAAAACAGGCGGAGCTCTTTTTTGCAAAGAGTTGGCAATTACTTAGCTATGTCGTCCTTCCTTTTTTTTCAACATGAATTTTGCAGGCCTGCCAGCCATAGAAATACTCATTTTCTTTTTCAAGCCAATCTCAATTGAAGATAAAAAGTTAACGTTTAAGTAGGTTTGACCCCCACGAATAATACAAACAAGACTTGGCTTATTACAATTTTGGGTCCTTAGCAAATTTAATAAGGTGATGTTCTTGGCTTTTTTTCAACAACTCTGCTTTTCCAATATCCGCCAGTATCTCAAAACTTAGCTGAAGGTGAACCGAACCGAACCATTTTATTTTTCGGGTTTTGGTTCGGTTCAGCATTTTTGGAAACACACCGGTTCGGTTTACGGTTCGGTTTACGAGCGAAAAAAGCGGTTCGGTTTGGTTCAAAACCGGTTCGGTTCAGAACCGGTTTGCATCCCTGATTCGTATGCCCAGTAGGGCATCTTCTTAGCTCATGCTAACTAAAACTCCAGAACTCAAAGTCGAAAATTGGTTTTAATTAAATCGAATTGTGTTTTTTTTTTTCGCTGAAGCCAACTTGTATTTCTGTTTCTTTTGCTTCTGTCTTTCCCCCCTTTGCTGACTGAATGAGTGAGCGAGTGAGATGTGGACATGGACACGAACACATTTAACGCTGACGCTGTGAGTTTTATGTGCGTCATAGGGCGCTTCGTCCAGGTCCTTTGGACGTCAGGCTCCACCTCCCTCCCCCCGGTACAACACGGCGAACCATTTGATTGAAATGTTGGCTGGCATTGCACTCGCGCTCCTTTCACGTTCCCATCCAGAGGCCAGTCCGGGGCACATCAAAGCAGTTGAAATGTTGGATGGTTGTTTCGTTGGGCATTTTGTTTTCGCATTGCACATTGCACATCAAATGCAACCCCTTTTGGTCCTTAACTGACCACACACCATGTCAGTGGGTGATGTATGGTCGGTCAGTTTGCGGACATGCAGTGGACACACGGATTAACATGACGTAATTGATGCGGAAAGTGTTGAGTGTGTGGCAGCTGATGGCTAAAAAAGACAAAAATAAAAAAGAGGGGAACAGGACAACTTTTATCGAAATTGAATTTCATCCATTTAGACCATAAAATCATTTTCGCAGGCTTAATAGATAAAGTCATGCTTGTCTATGGTTACTATAAGTGATTTTTGAATTGAGCTCGTTTGTTCAGACGTCTTCCATGCTAGTTTACCATAACTGGACCCTATTTGTGCACATTTATTGAGTTAAATTGGGCCAAATAGATGCGATGGCCATCTATTGTCGAAAAATATTATAAAATCTGGGAATAAAAATCTTATTAGTATTTCGTTTTGCGATTTTGAAATCACCTAACTTGAGGCCGGGTGTGTGTATTCGCCGTGCAAGAGGACGTTGGTTTGAATTCTGTTTGGAAACATTTAATACACTTTTACACAACCAACCACCTTTACCAGCTATTGGAGACACTAATTTTTTTAGGTGATAGAGACAATGTCATCGGTCCGTTACCAAGCACGTCGAGTGATACAAAAGAAGCCAATCCGAGAATCAGTTAATTGCAATCCAGAATTCTTTATTAAGGAAGTGTCTGTGGTGTGTGTCTACGAAGACACTAGAGAAGGGGTAAAACAACAGCCAAGTAGTAATCGATCGCTATCGTGTATCGTTGACTCGATACATGACACTGAACCCTAAGAGTCGACTGCGGTTCTGTTCTACTAACAGGTATCCGACCTGCTTTGCTGCCCTTGCGTCACGACACTTTTATAATTTTAAGCACAGAAAGATAGAGACAATTACCATCAATGAAATCTTCATAATAATCTAAACTCATTAGATTTTCCCCGTCTTCATGTCAATCTAAGCCTATCTAAGAGTTTCGCAACCGATTGACCGACACCACCTATTCTTCCAACTTCATTTGCCAACTATTATAGCTTCATGATAATCTGAACTAATCATAAAATATTGCTTTTTTTCTCTCGTCAATTTAAATTTCTAAAATATCGCTTTTTGACCATTCGATCTAACCATTTTAAGGCTGCATTTGACACGATATCCACTATATGTACATATGACGCGCTCGTTGTGAGATGCTACATCTGAATTTCAAGCCGTTTCATCAATACTGACAGTACACTCTGTAACCTCCGCATTTGATCAGGGTTTGCCCACTCTTTAGAGAGCTTCGAAGTTTGTGCCCTAACAAGCCTGCCATATCGGAAACCGGAGAAAGTTTGGAGACGCTCTCTTCGCGCTGAAATATCGCCTTGCTATCTTAAATGAATACTTATAACTTGTCAATAGCTCTTCACTTCTTTCTGTTCTCCTACTATTGTTATTGTTCTGGCTAAAAATTAAGAATTTATATTATTGTTCATTATGATAATTTATGGCTGATGGTTAAAAATCAAGCCTCTGTTATCCCAATAAAAATACTACTATGTACTACGACTACTTGTTATACCCTGTTTCCATTAAAAATGGGAAAAAGGGGATCATGAAGTTGTGCAAATGTATGTAAGAGAAAGAAGGAAGCATCTCCGACCACATAAAATATATATATTCTTGATCGACATCAACAGCCGAGTCGATTTAGCCATGTCCGTCTGTCTGTCTGTATGAACGCGTCGATCTCAGAGACTGTAATAGATAGAGCCACAAGTGTTGAAATGTATATAGGTGTATACTGTACCCTCATCGAGTTTGTTTCAGATTTAAAAAATTCCTCCTCCTCCATCTTTAAACTGCGAAAAACGGTCTTTTTCTCTGTACAAACGCGTGGATCTCACAGACTATAAGAGTTAGAGCCACACATTTTTGCATGTATGTAGGTGTATACTGTAGCCACATCGAGTTTGTTTCAGATTTGGAAAACTGCACATCCTCCATCATTTAGCAGCAAAAAACTGTCACTCTCTATGTATAAACGCGTTGAGACTATAAGAAGTAGAGGCAAAATTTTGTGCATATCTGTAGGTGTTCACCTTACCCAGACAAAGTTTGCTCCAGGCTTGGCAAATTCCTCCTCCATCTTCTTCTAACCGCGAAAAACTGTCAGAGCTTCAATTTTTAAGTTTGAACCTAATGACTTAATATATATTCAGTGAGGCCCAACATCTATCTATTCTGTGTACCACCATGAGATCCGAGCAAAAATACCGAAGATATGTACATAAGTGCGCCTGCCCATTTATTGAAATAAATTTTAAAATAAATGGAATTCAAAGCTATAGGAACCACATTACTTGGGACAGCGCAGTTTGCTGTCGGGGCACTCGACCGCAACACTCTTACTTGTTTGCATTTAAGATTGGTTTTAAAATTTTAAGTACGGTTTAAGTGGCATTCCATTCATTCTAGAACTTAAAAAAAAAACAAGTGAGAAAGTCGGTCAAGCCCGACTATAACATTCTCTGTACCTGGAGTAGAAGCTGAATGCAATGCTGGTGCTACGCTCATCTCAAAGTCTCTCTTTTTTTTTCTCACTCTCTCTTTCTAAGATTGTGTGGTGTTAGTTGTGAATGGGTGGGAGGGGGGGGGTGGGGAGAGGGCGATGTCCTTTTTTGCTCATAACTTGAGAACCGCTGATCCGATCTTCTATTTCTATCATCTATGATCGATCTATCATTTCTTCAGCAAATCGATACATTTTGCTAATTACTAACTATCTCTTGAAGGTACGAAACGTCTATCTTCAAAACTGTAGGAGATATAACGTTTTTCCGAATTGCGGGGGGCGGGAGGGGCGTGGCCAAAATTGAATATAAACTTGATCTGCCTGCAGCTATAAGAAACATTTGTCCCATACATGTCAAACCTCTATCTCTTACCATCTCAGAGATCTGTTTGTTCATACGGACGGACAGACGGACATGGCTATATCGACTCGGCTGTAGATGCTGATCAAGAATATATACACTTTATATAGTCGGAAATGATTTCTTCTTCTTGTTACATACTTTTGCACAAACTTAATATACTCTATGTACCTTCGGTTCAGAGTAAAAAAAACATTTTTCTCTGAGTGCATTTAAATCTCTTTGTGCAAACTCTGACTGGGGCACATTAGGTCAACTATTCTGATAAAATTGAAACCTTTTCGCATGTTTTGGCCTCAACTGTAAACGAAACGAGAAAATTAATTTTGCCAACTTATCAAGTCCGCATTCAATGAATGTCCCCCCATCCCCCAAGCCAGGCAGCATTTTCGTGCTGTCGAGTGCACTCATCATACTTGCAACTTGTGTGTGCGAGTAGGAGGTTGATATTGGGCTACCTTTTTATTGTTGCCAACCTGCCAGGCAGGTTGCATTGCAAATTTTTCGCAACTGAACAACTGAACATGCAACGTGCATTTGGCAGTCCGAACAATATCCAGGAGATGCCATGAGAAGGGGCAGGCCACAGACGCTGCCAATATTGACTGTGACTGAGCCAACTGAGCAGAACTCTCTCCCCCTCTCTCTCTCTCTCTGGTTTTTTATCCTTGCAATGCGATGCGAGAATATTTTTAATAAAATAAACCCAGAAATGTAATCAACATAAAGGATTTCACACAAGCGCATATATGAGAAATTTTCTGCTGGCGTTGCTCTAGCTGGGAACGCTTAACGAGATACCACGTAGATATCATTGACGACGACGTTGTGAAACACCACTGCCCCACACTTTACTACCTCCAGCTGGGCACAATGGGACAAAATAAATACTTTTATTTAAGTCAAAGTTTCAATTTTAAAAGCAGACTTAAAATTAAATTTTTTTTACAATACAAAAGGTAATGAATCAAGATTCAAGTAAGAATTTTCAAACCTCCGCACTATGGGCGAAATGGCCCAGCAGGTGGTTATAAACTCGTAGTAAGCGTAAATTAAGAGCTATTTTAACGCGGTATGAAAGTTTTTTTTTTAACAGACACACAACATTTATTGTGTTGATTTAAATCAGAGCGGTCAAACAAACGAAACGAAACGTTTCTGAATCGTTTCGTTTCGTTCTTTGCACAGAGCGAAACACAAACAAAACCCAAGAAAAGTAACTGTAACACAAAATGAGTTCTGTTCAGTTTGCGTTCGTGAACGCAAACTAAACGTAAAGCGAAATGCTCTCATCTTGATTTGCGGACAAAGGGAATCGGAACGATATGCAACGAGCGCGAATAGTTCGGAAACGTTTGCTGCTCTATTTGTATTTGTATTGTTGTTGTTTTTTTCTGTTGCTTACTTCTTTGTTTCTCTCAGCTTTGTTGTTGTCGTTCCGAAACGTTTCAAGGCAGTGCAGCTTTCGGAAGAACAATATTCCAATCGTTTCGTTTGCGTTCTTCGGCAATATAAAGTTAGTGGTTTCGTTTTCCCTCACTAGAGGTAACAGCTACAAAACAAATGAATCGTTTCTTGGCTTTCGCGAACGGTTCGTTAAACATTTCGTTTGTTTGCCCGCTCTGATTTAAATTGGAACCATCAGCCAAAAACTGATTTTTTTTCTATGAAAAATTTTCTTGCCGAAATATATTTAAAATAAACTTATAGCCCAACCTAACCATCTTTATAATCTAGCCAAATTTGATAAGAGTACAGATAATAAATCATATAGCCCCCAATTGGTGTGCAAAGTTCCTCGGTGTAATGTTGAAAACATATGTACATTGTACATACCTCGTAATATTATTCAAAAGCACAATCATTTTAATGAAGCTAAAAGCATCGCATCACCATAAAATACCGTGGGGATCAAGTAAGCTATATCAATTGGAATTCGGATTTTTGGAGGCATGCTTTTCAAGCTTAGCTCCCAACTGCCCGAATAATACGATCGTCCCATGAGAGCGTTGCTCAAAATAACCAATACCAACAAATACCAAGATTGTGGCCGTATGTGGCCCAGTGGTTAGTGTGCTGGACTGCTGGGCGGGAGGTCGTGGGTTCGATCCCGCCTCGGAACATCTAATAATAAAAGTTTTTTTCTTTCTTTAGAAAATAGCTTTTACACATACGGTTACCTTCACCAGCCATTGGCGCCAGCTGTGAAGTAACTAGCCATGACAAAGCAAATTCTCAAACTTTGCCGTTCGGATCCGGCGTTAAACTGTAGGTCCCTTTCTCTTGTGCGAAAAATTTAAAGCACACACGCCAAGAGATCGTGAGAAGCTTGGCTTGGCCCCGTTTTAGGAGCTGTATAGCCAACATTTACATTTACATTACCAAGATTGACAACTTGGTCATGGACAGTCATGGAGCAATCATCAATTTTCAGAATCAACACAATTTTCTGGGTATAATTTCTTCTCTTCTAAAAGGTAATATTGCTAAGTCATCCTTAGATTTAGGAACCAGAACTATTTTTGTAATTTTTCACATACCTGGGAAAGTTGTGTAGGTAAATGCCGAGTTAAACAAGTAAGAAAGTCGGTCAAGCCCGACTATAACATACTCTGTACCTGGAGTAGAAGCTGAATGCAATGCTGGTGCTGCGCTCATCTCTAAGTCTCTCTCTCTCTCACTCCTACTCTCTCTCTTTCTCTCTCTCTCTCTTCCTTTCTTTATGATTGTGCAGTGTTAGTTGTATATGGTGGGAGGGGGTGGGGAAGGGTGATTTAATGTTTTGCTCATAACTTGAGAACCGCTTATCCGATCTTTATTATTTCGATCCATTTTGCTAATTACTAACTATCTTCAGAAGGTACAAATCGTCTATCTTTAAAACTGTAGGAGATATAACGTTTTTTCCAAATTGCGGGGGCGGGAGTGGGCGAAAATTGAAAATAAACTTGATCTGCCTGCAAGTATAAGAAGCATTTGTCCCATACATGTCAACCCTGTTTCTCGTACCATCTCTGAGATCTGTTGGTTCATACGGACAGACGGACAGACAGACAGACGGACATGGCTATATCGACTCGGCTGTTGATGCTGATCAAGAATATATATACTTTATGGGGTCGGAGGTGCTTCCTTCTCCCTGTTACATACATTTGCACAACTTCATGATCCCTTTTTCCCATTTTTAATTTTTAAGGCCTATACTCAGATAAGATAAATTTTTAGTTTGCTACGATATTTCACATGAATAGAAATAGTTTTAAGTAGCTTTGAAATCTGAATGATTATGAAAAGGTGTTCTATTCATGTGAAATATCGTAGCAAACTAAAAATGTATCTTATCTGAGTATGGGCCTTTAACGACAAAAAAAAAAACAAAAAAAAAATTGTTTATTTTTCTACATTCCGAAATTTTTTCAGAAATATTTTTCTCAAAACGAAATAGGAAGGTAAGAAATCCAAAACATTTACCTAATGAACCGAAACTTTGTTCAAGAATAATGTCGTTTGTTCCATATTCAACAGATCTTAAATGTATATATTTTGAAAGATCCGGATCTGAGTTATTCAGCGCTGAAAAGTTGAGTTTTCTAAAACCGAACAATTGAATTTTTGGAGAGCCGGGATTCGAGAACACTTATTTTTGGAACTGAAGTGACCCCCAAACTTCGTATCGGTACAGTTTCAGTCTCTACTGACTTACTTATTATTCTGCTCAATTGCTATATTTTAAGAATTTAGGTGGTGGACGAAAATCTATTTAGAACTGAGAACAGTTTACTTTACATTTTTCAATAGTTGCACAAGTATGCTTAGAACGGGATAAACTCCTTGTAGCTAATTTTTGTTGACTTACTTATCTGCTCTAATGTAAGTAGGTTGCTCCAACACTCTGTTAGAGTTTTTTGAAATTTTACCTTGCTATAAATTTCAACGCAGTGATCATTAGTGTCAATGCCACTGTGCCACGATTGTGGAGCAACAGAAAAAAGAACACGAAGCCAAGAAGAACCCTTTATGAAATGTTGTCCAATGTGGATGTCAATGCAGTCAGCCGTGTGTGTGTGTGTATCTTTGAGATACATTTGCAATTATCGTGACTTGAGTTGTCCAATGGGGGAGGAGGCGGTGGTGGGGAGGGGTCGCCTGTACAAGGGACAAGCCACAGCCTGGGCCACATGTCGGTGACAGTTTATTAAATCGATTACTTTCGGTTTTGATATTCTAAATAAACATATTTTTCCCTCGCACAAAAGGAGGAATGGACCACCCACCCGGCTGTGGCTACCACATTTCGTTCAGTTGAAAAATGTATAAACTCTGTGACTTGTCTGGCTAGCTGGCTGGTCATTGTTCGACAAGCTGGACATCATCAACAACAACAACAACACGCACATTTGAAAGATTAGTTTATTGTTAATCAAAAAAGAAGACCAACATTTCGATTTTGCATTAAATTGACTTGGCAATTGACAGAAGCTGGAACTACGAGTTTTGCATTTGGCAAATGCATTCAAATGTTGGCAATGTTGTTGTCCTGTTGAAGACGCGCAGGTGGGAGGAAGGCGGAAATCGACTGCGAACCATACTCACGCCTAAAACACAATTATTTACACGTTCACGGGTTTCAACCTTTTTTTAGCTTTTCTAAACGGTCCGGCTCAAACGGCGCGTTTAGGTTTTCCCACGCCGTGGCTTCACGCGGGAAAAACACAATGGTTGAAAAGGATATTATGTTGCTTTTAATTTTTTAACATTTTTTTTACTACTCTGGTGATTTGAAATCCCGGCCCTAGGACTGAAACACGTTGAGTGGTTAGACGTCTCCGCCACGAGCTGCAGGACTGAGATTTTGTTGAACTGCTAGGCACAATCCAATATCTGCTGTAATCCTCAGTTCTACAACGCAATCTCTTTTATACAGACGAAATTCCGCCGATCGGTGTTTTTAACACGCAGCGTTAAGATTTCGTAAATCTAAACGTTCATTTAGAAATCCCACACGCTACGTTGAAATTGCTAAACGAAAAATATAAGAATTCAGTACTATATGACCTACATTTTTCGTTTAGAATTTCCCGCGCGTTAGCTTTCAATATTCAAACGTCAATGTAGAAAACCTAAACGTCCGTTGGTAATCAGATTGCTGCATGGAAAATGTAGAATTATCTTAATAATTTTTCTTAAAAAAGAGCTGATTTTCAAATTTTGTGTGACTTTGCTTTTGCCCACGTAGCATTTATTTATTCACCTTTTTTTTGCATTCACCGTTTAGCTTTTCCACATGTTTTTTGTTTTTTTCACATATCCGCACCGAGCGTGGGTTAAATTGCGTTAGGTTTGACGTTTCTAAACCGTACAATTTTTTTTCTCTGATTTTGACAAACGCTTTTTGCATTCACTTGTTTTTTTTTTTTTTTGCAGTACATTCAATAAATTGGCTGACATGTTCAGGAGCTCTAAATTTAATTTAAGGCTAAGCTAAAGAGTTTGTTACATTAGCATGTACTTACATACATAATGGCAGGCTAGTCCACTTACATTCGAAGTAAGTATGTTTTTATGTGTATACAATACAAAAGCGAAGGAAGGCTAAGGCTTAGCAGAAAGCGAACATGCAAAAACAGAACTTAAGTGAAAGAGCGCAAATATAGCCATACTTTCGTTGCTATTTTTGTTTTAGACTTTCACAGAGAAACAATATCTGTTGTCACTCTCTTACGCATTAGACCGCTCTGAATATAGAGATGACACTCTCTCGCTCTCTACATCATTGGCGCAAGTAGCAGCTCTGAGAATAGCGATGACAAAGTCACTTGGCTGCAGCTACGAAAATTAAATAAAAATACCTTAGAACCGAAACTGTACCGGTACAATGTCTAGGATCTTTTCGGTGGTTCTCGAATTCCGGTATTCGGTTTCCGTACCAGTTGTGAGATTTCATCGGTTCTTTTCGGTATACGGTTCCGGTTCCGGTTAGATTCCCTACTACAAAGGATGCTTTTTTAATTTCTGATAAAATAGGAACTTTCTATAACTTCCCCATTATCTTCTGGAGTTCAACATCATAAACAAACATCAGCTTTGTAGGCTCGACACCAACTCAATCCTGATGATCAGAGGGCACAAAAATTGTTGCCCTTCTATCCCCACCTTCCAGTTAAAGCTGACCACATGTGGCGCCCAGTTCCTCATGCTGATGCTGATGCCGGCAGCCATCGATGGATATTTGCATGTGGATGATGTTGATGGCGGCAACGATTGCGTGCTCCTCTCTTTCTCTCTCCCTCTGTTTCTGGCCGGGAATGGAAGCCGTTGGCTGTGTGGCTGTTAAAACGCTTCTGGGTTGAGACAGCAACTGAAAAAAAATTATGTACAAGCTCACAAACTAGAAAACAACACGTTCAACATACTTCTGCTTGGCCATAATTTCAACGATTTTTTGAATAATTGCCAGGCGCGCACAAATCGCCGCCACAACAACAGCAACATGAAGATGTTGTGGCCGGCAGCTGGGCAACAGACATGCAACGTTATGGCTGGCTGCTGCATCGAAAGTAAAAGCCAAAGCAAACAAACTCATATAATGCCCATAAATTGTCAAGCTTTATTATGTGTGTGGGATAGAGGAGAGAGGTTGAGGCATCAATGTTCGTCATAAAAATCATTTTGGGCAAAAACACTGAAAGTCAAATCAGCGAATTGTTGGCTTACTGGCACATTTTGTTCCGGGAGCCGGAGGTCAAACGCCAATACAGAGACTGCATAGTCATATGAGAATGAAACACCCTACATTCGTGGCGGCCCATGTAAATAAAATCCAGATACTTTCGATACAGACCAGAAATTATTCAACCCAATTTAATTCTCTTATAAGAAAAGTCCTCCCCCTGTCTTATCTCAAAAATCCATTGAGCTGCACAAATGCGAGCACTGGCATATTCAAATTCATATTCACATTTATGGGGAGTAATATGCCCCGTCACAAACATGTGTATTACATCGTGTTATATACACATATCTACAATATCTCAACGCCTAATTGATTCTGTTTGCAATTGTCTGGAGGCCCTCCAGACTTGGTTGGACTGAGGAACTAAACTGAGACTGAGAGGAATGTCAATGCTAATAATCGCCATGTAAATTGACTCTGAAATTCAAATTGTGTGCTGCAAGTGCTTTAAATGGCTCGTGCCTGAATGATTGAAGCCCCACAAATGTACAGAAATGCATTCCGATATATAAGCGTAATATTAATCATTATCCATCAAGTGACATTAATGGATTGTTCTTGGACTTTGCAAAACAAACTAGAAATCTATAATCAATTATAATCAAGGGCACATTTTCTTAAATTACTTTACTTTTTTTGTAACAAGAGTAAAGCAAAAAGCGTAAACTCCAAAAGTTTACGCCACAACAACAAAACATATGAGAAAAAGTTTACGCTCCTTTTGCTGCCCTGGGGTATGTTTACAAAAATCCGCGTAAAATTTAAAAGGGGGAAAGTTTTTGAAGTGTTGTAAAATCATAAAAAAGTAACGACAAAAAGAACGGGGTACTCTTCAAAATATGCGGTCACCCCTAGAATAATTAAATTTTTTTGCCAGTTTAACTGCATCTGGCCAGCAAATCAATTGAGACATCTTCCCCAAAATAGCTGTCTGTAGCTACACCTCAAGAGCCGTCATCACCTACTGTAAACATTGTTGTAGTTTCACTTATTGAGGCAGCTTCCCCAAAACTACCCCAAACAGAAAAGTGCTCCCTGTAACTCAAGTTCCACTTGGGGTCGAAATGCATTCGACAAAAAAGCATGGGGCCGCACAGACCCATTGGTCATTGAAAAATGGTAGCTCATTGGTTCGCCAGTTGACTCATTTGGGCACACAGAACTTGGATCCTCGCCGCCAGCATGCAACTGCTGTAAGAACCTCCATAACGTCGTCTACCACTTCATCGACAGCATCATGGTTGTATCTCAAGATTTTTTATATATTCATATTTCTTTATTTAGCTTGATTTATACACCAACAATCAATGCTTTAAAAATACGAATTTAACTTTGACACACACAAGCAACAGAAAAACTCACAGCTTGTCAAAAACAGCTGATTTACGCCAAAAATTACGAGGGCAAACCCTTTAGGGGCGCTCAATAGCTGCGTCGCGTAAATTTACACATTTACTTTTTACGCGGGCTGTTGAACACCCTAAATAATTTAGCGAAATTTCACTTAAGAGTTGTTGTTATTTTGGCAAGTTTTATTTTCTTAACACTTTTATGGATGAGTTGAAGTTTCAAGATACTTAATTAATTTTTTTTGATTTTGGAATGACCCAGGAACAGTCCTCATACTAGCTTCATATCTCTATATATATAAAACAGAGTGTCCTGATTCACTGACTGATTCACTGATTCACTGATTCACTGATTGGCAATCATCGCACAGCCCAAACGGTAAGAGATAGAGGGCTGTAGTTTTCACAGGAGTTTCTGTTGGTGGTGAAAGTGCGTACTAAGACGGGGTTTTGGAAAATTCCACCCGGAAAAGTCGGAAAAGCGTCGGAAAAGTTTGTATGGGAAAAATGCCATTTTTCATCCGATTGACTTGAAACTTGATTTGTAAGCTTAGTACGCGAAATAATTCGACACGTGTTTTCCCGATTTTGGAAAATCCGCCCACGAGGAAAATTCCCGGAAAATTCTGCATGAAAACAACTATTTTTCATCCTATTGGCTTGAAATTCGGTTTGAAAGGAAAGTAGGAGAAATGAATTGAAATGTGATTTTCCGAAGTTGGAAAGTTTGACCCAACGGTCGGAAAATTCCCGGAAAATTTTGCATGAAAAACACTATTTTTCATCCGATTGGCTTGAAACTCGGTTTGTAAGGACAAAATACGAAATTATTTGAAATGTGATTTTTCAATGTCGGAAAATCCGCCCACGAGGAAAATGGCTGGAAAACTCTGCATGAAAAAATCTATTTTTCATCCGATTGGCTTGAAACTCGGTTTGAAAGGACAGAACACGAAATAGTTTGAAATGTTATATTCCGAAGTTGGAAAATTTTACCAAACGGTCGGAAAATTCCCGGAAAATTTTGCATGAAAAACACTATTTTTCATCCGATTGGCTTGAAATTCGGTTTGTAAGGACAAAATACGAAATAATTTGAAATGTGATTTTTCAATGTCGGAAAATTCGCCCACGAGGAAAATGGCCGGAAAATTCTGCATGCAAAACACTATTTTTCATCCGATTGGCTTGAAATTCGGTTTGAAAGGACAAAATACGAAATAGTTTGAAATGTGATATTCCGAAGTTGGAAAATTTGACCCAACGGTCGGAAAATTCCCGGAAAATTCTGCATGAAAAAACTATTTTTCATCCGATTGGCTTGAAACTCGGTTTGTAAGGACAAAATACGAAATAATTTTAATGTGATTTTCAATATCGGAAAATCCGCCCGTGAGGAAAATGGCCGGGAAATTCTGCATGCAAAAAACTATTTTTCATCCGATTGGCTTGAAATTTGGTTTGTAAAGTCAAAATCGGAATTAATTTTTGTTTTTATTTTCCGATGTTGGAAATACCGCCGGGATGCCCACTGGGAAGTGGTTGGGGAGTGAATGGGTTGTGGGTGGTAAGTTGTTTTGGAAGTGGGTGGAAAGTGGGTGGTAAGTGAATGTAAAGTGTGTGGATTGTGGCGGGAAGTTGGAGGGATGTGGGTGGGATGTAGATGGGAATTGGGTGGGGATGTAAGCGGGAAATGGGCGGGAAGTGGGTGGGATGTGGGCGGGAAGTGGGTGGTAAGTGGGTGTGCGTTGGTTCTTTACTGTTGAAGGCGCAGCGAAGCGCGACGGGTTATTTGCTAGTCTATATATATAAAAAGTTTAACCTGACTAATTGACTGACTGACTGACTGACTGGTGACCGTCGCACAGCCTAAACCATAAAAGATAGGAAGATGAGATTTTCACAGTACTTTTATCTTATGCTGAAAGTGAGTACTAAGAAAGGATTTTGGAAAATTCTGCCGGGAAGTGTGGACAATTCGCGGAAAACTTTTGTATGAAACTTTTTGTTTTTATCCGATCAAGTTCAAACTCATTTTCAAAGATCTGTATGAAAATTCGACAACAACTGCATACCAATCTTCCGGAAAATTCACCCCCATTGCGTGGAAAGTGGGTGGTCAAGGTTGTTGCCAGCGATTAGCGCCAACTCATTTTCAAAATTACACATAACAAAACATAAGTTGAAAGCATAGCACGCGACATAATTTGAAAAAAAAAATCCGCACACGAGGAAAATGACCGGAAAATTCTGAATCCAAAAAAGTATTTATCATACGATTGGCTTGAAACTCGGTTTGTAAGTATAGAATACGAAATAGTTTAAAATGTTATATTCCGAAGTTGGAAAATTTGACCTGACGGTCGACAAATTCCCGGAAAATTCTGCATGAAAAAAACTATTTTTCATCCGATTGGCTTGAAACTCGGTTTGTAAGGACAAAATACGAAATAATATGAAATGTGATTTTTCAATGTCGGAAAAGCCGCCCACGAGGAAAATGGCCGGAAAATTCTGCATGCAAAAATTATTTTTCATACGATTGGCTTGAAACTCGGATTGTAAGGTCAAAATGAGAATTTATTTTGTTTTTAATTTTCCGATGTTGGAAATACCGCCGGGATGCTCACTGGGAAGTGAATGGGATGTGGGTGGAAAGTGGGTGTAATGTGGGTGGGATGTAGGTGGGAAGTGGGCGGGAAGTGGGTGGGATGTGGGTGGGATGGAAATGGGAAGTGGGTGGGATGTGGGTGGGATGTGGGTGGAATGTGGCGGTAATTGGGAGGGATGTGGGTGGGATGTAAATGGGAAGTGGGTGGGATTTGGGCGGGAAGAGTGCGGGAAGTGTACGGTATGTTGGTGGCAAGTGGGTGGAATGTAGGTGGGCTGTAGGTGCGAAGTGGGCAGAAAGTGGGTGGGATGTGCGGGAAGTGGGTGGGATGTGGGCGTGAAGTGGGTGGTAAGTGGCTGTGCGTTGGTTATATACTGCTGAAGGCGCAGCGAAGCGCGACGGGCCATTTGCTAGTCGAATTATATAATTTTAAAATTCAATAAAGCTAACAAGGACTTTGTTTGAACTCGAGAAAAATTTGAAGTCAAACATTTTGATGCTTGTTTGATTTTAATGCGGGTCAGATGTATACATACCCTACTTTAAAGCAAAGGAGACCGAATCGAATAAATTGATAACTTTTTAAAGAGGCTCCAAACTACATTTTCTGCTGCAGTTTATATATTTGTTGTTGGGCAATTAGAGCTCCTCGGAGCTATATTTCCTGTACAAAGGTCAGGATTGTACTGATATTGGGCGTATTCAGCAGATAATTTTGATTTACGATTCCTGATTAATGATTGCCGATTTTACCTGCTGAATACAGTGATTGTAGATTGCGATTGGTAAATTTGACAATCATGTTTGCTGGAATCTAAAAAAACACCTGTACCTGTCTCTTTCTCGCTCCATCTCTCTCTCTCTAGGAGGTGGTGGGCGGAGGGTGGTTTACTTATTTGCTCAGAACTTGAGAACCGCTCATCCGATCTTTATCATTTCTTCCGCAAATCGATACATTTTGATAATTACTAACTATCTCTAAAAAGTGCGATTCGTCTATCTTCAAAACGGTAGGAGATATAACGTTTTTTTCAAATTGCTTGGGCCGGAGGGGGCGTGTCAAACGTTCAAAATAAACTTGATCTGCCTGCAAGTATAAGAAGCATTTGTCCCATACATGTCAAACCTCTATCTCTAAAATATGTTTGTTCATACGGACGAACGGACAGACGGACGGACGTCTCATCTTTCTGCAATAGCAATTGCAACGGCACTTACAGAGAAGGAACCAATTGCAAATGTATCCTTACTAAAGAAGATGCTATTTTCCATTTGGCTTCTTTGTGAACAAGACTCTTTTTCGTCCGTCGGTGATCGATTCAACATTCTGCAGCTTCCTCAGTGCTCACTTCGTGAAATGGTATCATCTAATGACATAATTTCTAATAATTTGCGATGCTGCTCTTCGTTTTCATCGTTTGTCACAAATGAAATAATGGTTTGGCAGCCGGCGACTGTTCGGTCTTCGGCGAAGACTTCTTCGATTTACTAAGAACTCCCACTTGGTGGTACCTTGACCGGTGCTTCTATTTTTAAGGCATATGGTGTCATAAGTGTGCTTTAGGTTTCGAAACTTCCGCTCAACCTTATCTACGTTAAAGCCATTCAGCCCAGTCTCTTGCATTTAGTTGAGGATTATTCGTCAAATTGTTTTCTTTTTTATTTTGCGGTCCCGAAAACTGTGCCTGTTTTCCTTATATAGGTGCAAGACTTGATATCTTCTTTGACTCCACTTGATATCCTCGGCTAAAAGGATTATTGCTTACTTACTCTCTCCGCGTGTATTCGTTTTAAAATGTGTTGTGAAATGTATTTAATACTGAAGCCTACCATTTTCTAATGTAAATGTATTTTTGAAAAAACGTACTAATGCCAGAAAATGCCAAAACCTAAGCAGTCAATGGTTAGGTGATTGTTATTCCCAGCTTTAACAGGTGTGTCCGCAGTCTGTAGTGGACCTTCTTTCTTTGTTGGATTAACTTTTGTAACCTTTCGGGGTTGTGGTTCACTATTAATGCTTTTGCTTGTCTCATCTCACTCATCCTATATTAAGGTCTGCACAGCGGAAGATGTCAAATAGTTCAGCTTGAAATATGCTTGTAAAGTCTCCCATTGATATAGATATTTTCGTTCGTGGTCCTGCTTCCCCAAGTCCACTTCCTTACGGCGTCAGGGACCCGTCTGGGTACCACATAATTGTGTGTGGTTGCATTTTATGTGATTCTTCTACGACAGAATAAATTTGAGTAGAGCTGGGATCTCTAGCCCGAATGTCTTCAAGAGGTTGATAAGCAGAGGTTGACCAACTGTCCTGAGTCTCCCCTTCTAGTCAAGGCGGAGGCAATGGCACAGAAGTTGTTGTACCAAATCCTTTCTTCTTCGTGTCGTGAGAGTCCCCACCAGATGTGATATGTGGTCCCTTCTGTGACGCTAAAGTGTGTTAGTACGTTTACGGTCGAATGTTGACCACGCAAGCCTCGCTACTGCACAGAAGGAACAAATTTTCCACGGATTCGTAGCGAGACGAAGTGTTTCAGCATTTGCGTGAAGCATATACGTCGGCTTAGGCATCCTTATTGTGATCTTCACTAAAAGGAGCTCGATGGTGTTCCCTTGTCAGGCCTGTTTGTCCGCCGACTCATTTCCTTCTATGTAAGGTGTATACTGAAATGCCATGCGATCTTATTCAAAGATGAGCGACATTCTGTAAGGGTTTTAGTATTGTTGGTATGTGAGTCAAGTGCTTTAAAGGCGGCTTGACTATCTGAGTATATAAATACGTTTCCTTCAGGAAGGCGGAACGATCAGTTCAAATCTAAGTTGGGAGAGAAACCATCCTACTTTTTCGTCGAGGTTAGAACCATTAGTGTAGATGTTAATGGTGTTAACTCTGCTGTGGAGAAGGTTGTCCCAAAAGTTGTATTATTTGTATTATTAGTTGGTATACAGTAGTCTGTACCATTACACCCTTTTGCTCTTCGAGTATGGTGGCGTTTTCCGAATTGCCCCTGTTCCAGTTATCGGATTCTCGTCCAGACTCTCTTAATGTCTAATTTGTTCCAACTTTATTGTATCATTCCCTCATGTAATATCATAAACTTACTTTCCCGAAAATTAACAAGTTGTAGCAAGAAGTGTTAGTTATCTACTTTTCTTTTAGGCTATACAAACTCCATTTTCCTAATTCCCAACCACATTTAACGAGCATCGTCTGCAGACATGATGAATTTTGTAGAACGTCCATCTCCTTAGACAGAAATCAATCATATTTAAGGGTGGATTTTGCACCCTTGAAGCGACACTAAACCACCCTCGCCCAAGTTGATGGATTGCTGTCATTAGCACCTCAGTTCAGCACAACTACGTAGAGAAACCAAGGACCAATGGGGGAATAAAAGATGGCCGAGAATTTGTGTTCCATTTGGGAAGCAAAAAAAAAATGAAATCGAAATGAAGAACTTTAACGGCAGCCAGCAACCTGGCTAATTCGTTAATTGAAATGCCAATCAAGTCGAGAAAAGGTGCTTCGTTTTGCCGCATCATGTCAGAGATTGATAGTCAGTAGTGGCCGAGCCAAAGTTTGCGTGAAAGGAAAACCTCAGATGTTGTCGCCGTCGTCCGGCCGTCCATTTGTCTCTGTTTGTGTATGCGAACTCATTAGGCAAGCAAACGTAAATCATTTCGATATCGATTAAGAAATCCACCAAAGCGGCCACCGCACGCAAAGCAACGTTGGCGCCTGCGCAGCTGCTTTATTCAGGTTCGTGCACATCAATTAATGAACCTGTCGCACCGCCAAGCGTAAATTTGTCGCTGCCACTCGCCTCCTCTGCCTCCTCTTCCTCCTCCTTCCACCGCTCGGCCCAAGCAACGGAAGTCTTGACGTTGAGCGGAGCGCAGATCTTCGATTGCCAATTGACTTGACCTGGTTGTCAATCAAGGCAAATCATTTTGGCGGCAATGGAATTTGCTACGGCTTCCACATGACTGGGCGCACCTGTCATAATCAATCAAAGCTCACAACGATTTACCTGTAATGCATCAATTATCTCGTCTCTCTCTGTCGTATGCGGACTGGGCGCGTGTGAATATACGCAGCATGGACTTGATGGACTTGGACCGGTATTGATAACGAAATCCGGTTAATAGCTTACAATTTCTATCCAAGTAATTGATCTTGATCAGCGGGTCAAGGATGAGAATGCGCGGTTAGTCTGGAATACAGTGGGCCAGTGGAATATGTAGCAGATCGTACCGTTATTCGGGGCAAAAGGGAATAAAATAAGTTGACTGTTTCAAGCAGATATATTTGATTGATGGAGAGCAAAAGTCTTGAGTTATTATAAAATCAACGGTCACTTATTCACCCGTTTGCCAATTAGCAAGTTGTCAATTCTTATATAAAGGACAATGATAGCACTATCGCTAATTTGCACATATAAACTAAACCGCATAAGGAACACAGCTTGAAATGCCAGTGCTGAACCGTACCGAGAAACACAAAGTAGAGCCCTTCGGTTCATTTAATCGTAAAAGATGCTTTAAAATTTTCGAAAATTGTATTCGAAAACTTAACTAGACTAACAGATTTGCTTCGTTCTAGCATTGCATGTGGGCTGATGCGTAACTCTCGAAGTACCGTTACATTCACAAAAATTAACTGTTTGGTTTGGTTTATGGGCTACTGGAATGATAATTTTTTAATTTTCTTTTCTCAATTATCTCTTTTAACCAGCGATAGAGTCAGTAGTAATGAAATATTGCTGGAAGACACGCTATTGATTAACCTTACCAAGTATGTTATCAGAGGCGATCGACTTTCTTCCACTAATGTACAAGGGCCGAATACAAAGACTTCTGTTAATGTGGCGTTGTCTGTTGTTGTCAGTTTTTGCACTTGTGCTGCCTTTGGAATTCCTAAACAGCCGTAGCCATGGCCTTGCAGTAGATAGGCAAAGACAGCTAATGATAGAACCGACCATCCTCATATGTTGTACGTTTGCATCTTGTTTTAAGAGAAATGAACAAGACATATATTCAGAAATTAGTACGCTGTTCGCTTTCACTTACGCTCTCTGAGTGCATGTGGGAATATGCCCGTCTCCCTCTAACCGCTGTGATTTCCTATACGAATAATAAGACTTTCAAAGCGGACACCGCTCAACATTGAGCAGCCTAAATATCTATAATTTGTATTGCTCCATGATTTATTGTCCTGGAGCCTGCTAAAACGTACAATGATCCAAGCTCGAATATGATATTTTCAAGCCTCTAAACTTCCATATATGATTAAAATGTTAAAAGGCCGAATTCTCATCTTCTACATAAAGCCATATGTCACATAAACCTACAAATGGCAGAGTAAATTGTGAGCTTATCTGACATATAGCTTCTATCCGGAAGAAGAGAAATCGGCACTAAGTTTGTTTCAATTTATGTACATCTTTTCTGTATTAAGCCCCATACGGAGTACGACGAAAAATTCGTTTCGATACAATATTTCACAATCAAAAATTTTTTAAAAGATTCTCTCCGGAGGCTCGAATTTTATGAGAACTTTATGGTTTTGGTTCGAGCCTTGGTTCATCAAATCTAATATCGTTGATAAAATTTTTTGTAATAAGCCAAGATTGAATGTTATTGTGAAATGATCATGCTCCGATTATGCACTATAAAATTATTTTTATCCGATCAATATATATTTTTAAACTTACAAAAGCTTTGAATAAGCTGACTAAAATGAAAGCTTTAAACCGAACCTTACTTAAGCAGAGGTTCTGGGTTTGGGAGGTTAAAAATGTATTAGGTTCGGATCTGGGTCCAGGTACGATGGCCCCAAAAAGAAGAACCGAACCGGTTCTCTGGCTCAACCACTTTTTAATCGATTCGATACCGGTTCAATACCGGTCCTGATTTAGTAAAATACACAACTTCATATTATCAACCTATATACCAGACTTCAAGTTCATAGCTTGACTAACTTCTAAAATATGGCTCTCAACGATTTTATAACCGAATTCAAATCGGTTTATAGACTTGAGACATAGGCTATGACTCTTTTCCATTTGACATGATCACACTGTGAAAATTTTGTGCGAAATCGGTACAGCGGTTTAAACGCATACAACCATACATAGATTAGGTTTATCCGTGCTCCAAACGATACAGCGATCGCCAATTGCAGGAAAGCTAGGCAGGACCACTGGAAGTGTTCCCAAATCAATTTCTACAAATCTCCGTTAGATTCTTACACCCACTGCTAGACTTTACAATTGGCTGTCCAAATCCATCCATTCTCCCCTAGAAGTCTGTACCTACTTATGTATCCTGTGGTGGTACTTCTCACCCCATTCACCATTTTTTTCCCTCACTTGACATTTCAACGCATTTTATGCTGAAGCGCGTCTCATGTGCGGGTGCTGTGGACATATTTATGTCGCATTTGGGAACATTTCATCCTCATAAATATTATTCATGCTCTCGTTTACTCTTTAGGGCTGGACCAGTAGCTATCCTGTCCCTGTTCGGCTCTTCTCTTGCACAATACTGCTGAGCTTTCAAATTGCACAACACGGAAAGTTCGTTACTTGAACGACATTCGAGACGACCATATATACATATGTGTGTGTGTGTGTGTGTGTGAGGAATCCATCAGATAAGTGCGAACCCCCAGTATCGTTCTCTTTCGGTTTGCGTTGTCTTGGCCTGTCTTTTGCCTTTCGCCAGTAAATTGTCAAAGTGACAGCTAAAAAAAATAAAAATAAGGAACGAAAGCAAAAGGGAAGTTCACGGCAATTCCTTGGGTTTGATTTAATGTTGCGTGTGATATATCACACACAGTTCGCTCCACCACCATTCGACATTTTGCTTTTATTTCACGCTTATCGAACTTGGTCCTTGTCTTGGGGTCTGCGAGCCCAGCCACCACCCTTACCCTCACCCCTACTCAGGGGCCTGGACAGACAACCACTTTGCCACATATAATTTTGTTTCCTTTTTTTTTGAGTTTGTCTGCTCTGTCAGACTGTGACACACACACATCTTATTTAGTCTCTCCACTTGTCTTGCCATCAACTTCAATTGAATGGAGCAAACAATAAATCACTCATTTCATTGTACGAATTGCTCCTACGCTTTTGGCTTAGAGGGTGGAGGCCCAACTCAGATCAAGTAATGTCTTGTCTTGTCTTGGGAGTTCTTCAGAGCTCGCTAGGAGAGGGCTTTAAATTGCCATGACGTCAGGTTGGCATGCCTCATGATTGTGTCGCCAGTCCCGTGTCCCAATCCCATTTCTATACGGAGTCTGTTTCAGATTCTGTTTCAGTGCTTGTTTCTTGGCCCGAATTGATTGTGTAAAAGTGCGAAAACGAGACGAAACTCTGTTTATCTGCCAGGTCCCATCGATAGATGTCATCTTGAGTGATTTACCGTCAATTGGGGATGTTTGGGGATGTCTTCAATGAGTTTTTATTTTTGCCTCTCTTTTGCGTTTTTGTAGATTTATGTTTATACTCCAAACGGTGTTTAAAGCTTGTCACAAAATTAAATCAATTAAGGTGCATTTTGATTTCGTAATGCACCAAATCCACCTAGATTTGCAAAAACAGGAACATGAGAAAACGGCCCTTAGAGTTAATTAAAATTAAAACCACAATGTAGTTGTAATCCTCAGGAAGTCACTATAAAGAGTGTTCTGATTTGGGGATGCGATTGCATCCGGTCATCGATGCTAATGCTTAGTATATACCTTTTGTTTTGGCAGTTGCCTTGTTGAAGTGTGTACTTAGCTTAATGGGGTAAAAATTTGTTCACCTAATCTCTGATAGAATTTCCCTTGACATAATGAAATTCATGATTCCTGGCTCCAACTGATTTGTCTAAGTCAGCATAGAATTTGAGTTAAAAATTTTTAAAATTATTTTTCTATTTCAAAATGAATTATCGATATTAGACAAAGGTCATTCAAGTATTGTTCAATGTTTTGCGTTGCTCTAGAGTTCAGACTATCAGCAAACGCAGCAATTATCTGGTCGGAATCTTACACATGCTCCTACTTTTATGACATGTATATTAGACTGGCCCTTAAAAATAGATTTCAAAATACCGGGCGGAAAAGGGTTCGTTTCGGTCCCAATAGATATGAAAAAAAAAGTTTGGCAGCGATCGGACTTCATTTAGTGGACGCGCGCTCGCCCTCAAAATCGAAAATTTGAAATGTATGGGAAATGAGGGGGATGAGATTCGAATTTAATTTCTAAAAATTCCAAAAAAATTTTTATGTGTTAATTCTTTTTACATCCTTTTAGGGGAATATCATAGCAACATTTAAAATATAAATGTGTCTTATTTTGAGAGTCAGCCTGGCCAGAATCATATCAAAAGGGTCAATTTTTCAAATTTTTTTTTGGTATTTTTTTCGAAGAATTTTTAATACATATGAGATTTTGATTTTTGCTTTTGCCCGGGCGGCAAAACTATCGTTTTGGTCCCAAAAGATATAATAAAAAGTTTGGCTGCGATCGGACTATATTTAGTGGACGCGCTCTCGCCTTAAAAACCAAAAATTTTAAATATGCTACCAATATATGGGATGAGATACGGATTAAATCTGCAAAATTTGAAAAAAAATTTTTTTTGTGATTTTGCTCTTTAAATCCTTTAAGGGGAATACCATAGCAACATTTTACATATTTTTGTTGGATATTTCGAGCGTAAACTTGGTCAGAGTCATATCAAATCGGTCAATTTTTCAAAAAAAAAAATTTTTTCTGAGATTAATTTTGGATTTAATCTGTAAAATTTAACAATTTTTTGATGTGAAACATCTTTAATTTCGGTACGGGCGATTTTAGTAGGAGTTAAATTTGATTTGAGCGTCACGTGACTATGACGCCAACCATATTCTGTTGCTGTGTTTGCTTTGTGCAGTGGCTCGGCACACACACACAAGACGGTTGGTAGAGTGATGGCAGGTACGGACGATTTTAGTAGGAGTAAGGCTGCCTTCACACTGTTCGACACATGACACATGATAGTCTAGTAGTCCTTTTTTTGTTCTGTTTAAATTTGAATAGCTTGTCAAATTCATAGAATTTCATGGGGAAATGCGGGCCTAATAGATGTCATGGGTCATGTGTGGAACAGTGTGAAGGCAGCCTAAAATTTGATTTCAGTGTCACGTGACGCTGAATTCGTTCATATTTTTTGTTGTTGTTTTGCAGAGTTTCCCGAAAAACACACACACACAAACACAAGTGAATGGTCGAAGGAGAAAGCGAAGAGGTAGGAAAGATGCTGAAGAGGCGCAACAGGGTGGGTTCTGGAAAAGATCTGGGTGAGTCTGGATGGGAATGGGGAGAGATTTTGGTGGGATCTGGAAGGGAAATGATTGGAATCTTGGATTTCACCTTGGTGGTATGTGAGCAGAATAATCTTCCTGAAACACTGCAGCAAGTGATCTTGTTTCTGGTATTTCTACTCCCCGTTAATTTTCTTCTTTCGAAAGAATGCCCTTGCCCATTTACATATATACCATTGAGAGAGCTTGTAATTTGAACATAAGCTCTTATTTTTATGTGTTATTTCTTTTTATATACTTTAAGCGAAATATCATAGCAACATTTTGAATATTAAAGTTAGATATTTTGAGAATAAATTTGGTAAGAATCATACTTAAAAGCACATTTTTCACATTTTTTTATAATTTTTTTTATGTTTTTTTTTTTTAAGATAAAATAATATATACGAGATATGCTCTAAATATCCGACATTTACATTTAAAATGTTGCTATGATATTCTTCTAAAAGAATATAAAGAGAAATAACACGTAAACATTTTCTATTAAAAATTTGAGATATTAAGCCCAAAACTCACCCCAAATATTGCGCATATATTTCAAAAATTCGATTTTGAGGGCGAGTGCGCTTCCACCAACTGAAGTCCGATCGCTGCCAAACTTTTTATTTTATCTATTGGGATTAAAACGAAACTTCTTCCGCCCAGGCAAGAGCAAAAATCATAGTCTCACATAAATTAATTTATCATTAAAAAAAAAAAACCCCAAAAAAATGAGAAAAATTGGAGTTCTGATATGATTTTGACCAAGTTTTCTCTCGAAAAATCCAACAAAAATATTTAAAATGTTGCTATGATATTCCGCAAAAAGTATTTAAAGAGAATTAACACTTTAAGAAAATTTAAAAATTTTTTGAGATTAAATCCAAAATTAATCTCAGAAAAAATTTTTTTTTTGAAAAATTGACCGATTTGATATGAATCTGACCAAGTTTACGCTCGAAATATCCAACAAAAATATGTAAAATGTTGCTATGGTATTCCCCTTAAAGGATTTAAAGAGCAAAATCACAAAAAATTTTTTTTTCAAATTTTGCTGATTTAATCCGTATCTCATCCCATATATTGGTAGCATATTTAAAATTTTTGGTTTTTAAGGCGAGAGCGCGTCCACTAAATATAGTCCGATCGCAGCCAAACTTTTTATTATATCTTTTGGGACCAAAACGATAGTTTTGCCGCCCGGGCAAAAGCAAAAATCAAAATCTTACATGTATTAAAAATTCTTCGAAAAAAATACCAAAAAAAAATTTGAAAAATTGACCATTTTGATATGATTCTGGCCAGGCTGACTCTCAAAACAAGACACATTTATATTTTAAATGTTGCTATGATATTCCCCTAAAAGGATGTAAAAAGAATTAACACATAAAAATTTTTTTGGAATTTTTAGAAATTAAATTCGAATCTCATCCCCCTCATTTCCCATACATTTCAAATTTTCGATTTTGAGGGCGAACGCGCGTCCACTAAATGAAGTCCGATCGCTGCCAAACTTTTTTTCATATATATTGGGACCAAAACGAACCCTTTTCCGCCCGGTATTTTGAAATCAAAAAAAAAAAGTTAATATAAGGGCCAGTCTAATGTATATCTGACTGATTCCGAGATATGATTTTGCTATTACACCATTTGACTTCCATTTCTGAGGTTGTGGGCAAGGTATACTTAACAAGGTAGGCTCACTCGCTCTCTCACAACTCCCTATATTTGTGTCAAAGAGAGCGAGAGAGTAATATATTTCAGTACAAAGCCTACTAAGGTACTAAGTAAAACACAAAAAAATCGTCCGCGGAGATGCTTTGCTTTTAACAGTTGCTTACTGCATGAAGCAACGAATATTAGAGAGGAACGTTGCTCAGTCGACACCGCTTCAGTCAGAAAATTGTCAGCTCTCTCTGGATACATTTGGGCTATGGTCGTCTCGCTCTAACCACAGTGATTTCCTACTGACACTTTGAAGTATCTTTTTGGTCACTATCGTTTAGCACCAGTAAATTTGAGAGGCAGCGCAAACGTTGTCTCTAATTCTAATTGCTCTATACTTACCCTCTAGTACGGCTGGGGTCAAACGGTCTATATAAGTCAACCCAGCGTTGCTCTTTGTACGGTGATGAGTCGTAACGCCTGTCAAAATTGTTAGAGAGAGAGAGGCGTACGCTCTAATTTTTTTCCGTGAGAGAGCAAGTGCAAAGAATAGGAAAGGATTTGAAAAAGGTATATCTATCCTCAAACACCCTATCAACAATATATTTCACAACATACAAGTGGAATCCATTGCAATGCGCACTAATTATTAAAATTTATGATGAAGAGTACGTAATGTGAACTATTTATATTATACATTGCCGTCAAGAGAGAAGCATCTCTCTTGGGTTGAAGGAGCGTCGCTTATGTCGCTCATGCATGACATTGGGTCGAAAAAGCGTGCCTTATGTCGACCCATACATGGCATTGGGTCGAACGAGCGTTGCTTATGTTGCTTCTCTGCATGGCATTGGGTCGACCTAGCGTGCCTGGAGAGTCGTTAACGTATTGAGCGGACATACCCTTGCAAAATGCGTCAGTCGAGCTCATTGTGAGAGAAATAAGCGTGCGTCGACGACAGTCACAATATCGTCGACGGAACGTTGATATAGCGTCGGTCGGCCGTACAAGTTTTCAAGAGAGCGAGAGAGTGAGTAGGCCTACCTTGTTTAGTATACCTTGGTTATGGGTCTTTCATTTGAATTTGAAATTAAAAAGTTGCGAGCCAAAAATTATTGAAAACATAGCCCGTTTTTTTTAACTCATAAAAATAAATTTTCGACACCGCTTCAAATTGCCTGTTGCTCTAATTTTTTTTTTCCCCCCCTTGTACAGATTCTTAATGGGATAGAGTTAACAGCTTTGTTTCGACCTTTCTCTTTTGTCCATTATTATACCCGTTACTCGTAGAGTAAGCAGAAAGTAAAATAAGTTTCTGCAAAATTATGTAACAGGCAGAATAATTCATCTTTAAGTTATCGAGCTCATATTTTCCACTACAGTGTATGCCCGATATCTACAACACAGTGGAACACTCAAAATAGCCTGGGATTGGGACCAATAAATTGTGAAACTAGAGGCAACTAAACCATGCGTCCCGGTGTCACGGAGCTTCCCGGTGTAATATGACAGTGACAAGTCAGAAAGCACTGGCAACCCTGGCTTACCTGGTTCCTGGCTTAGTTCACAATATTGTGATCAACGAAGAGCGATCCACAAGACGCATTAAATGATGGTTCCTAAAATCAATAAGTATTGAATATTAAAGCCCATATGAGATTAATCTACATAGCGGTCGAATCCACGGCTATCTGCATAATGCCAAGCCAATAATCGATTGTTAAACTTTGCTTTCATTTATAATAAATTTGGTACTCTTCTTACGGTCTGATTTTTGATGTTTATGATTTTCCGATTATTTCATCGTCAGCATTACTGACATTCAGTGCAGATTCAAAATACGTTTTCCTTAACCGAGGGTCAAGCAGATTGGACTTGACCACAATTTTATAGCTTTGAAGAGGATTTAGGCGAGCAGTAGCACATATCATAAAAACTTCTTTTGCTAAACGGCCTTCATTGGATTTCATTTGCATACCGGAAAATTGTATTTGTAACAATACTGATAATGAAATTACCAAGCTCACGGTAACGTATTTTTCGCCGCTTACTTTTTTCTTTGAGTAACACTGCTGATACTATAGCAAACTAACTTTTAAGCATTTCACATGTCCAGAGCACAAGAAACAGTTATTCGCAGGAGAGTGACCGAACGCTAAAACAATAATATTCATTCATATTTCGGGAAAAATATCGATATATCGACCATATTTTCTGTCCTCTTAATATGTACGGCCTTGTTTACTCTAAAAGGTGCCACTGTTCGAACTGTAGTTTAATGACTCTTTTAGGTAGTTGAAGTTTAAGTAGTGTTCAACCTTAACCCTTCCGCTTAACAATCGCTGAGTCCTCCTTTTTTTTGGGGAATTATAAGCCGAAGAGTATATCCACATTTCGCCCAGTTCTTTGTCATTTTTTGGTTGACAAGAAATTTATATTAATTTATTACAGTTGAACTGACAGAGAATTAAGCGACAGACAATTTATGGCTTTGTTTTCAGCGTATTAAGCGGGAAGCAGAAGACAAGGGGAATTAAAGCATTTATGTAAAGTGGACGCAGCTCTCTCCCATCAATCGAGCACGCGCTGATTCCAAATGAACTGAGATCTAGGCGAAGTGAACCACATACGTATGCATAAGTATGTACCAAGACCTCGTCATTCATCTTTCAGCAGTAAGCGACAAGGACAGAAGACAATGCAGCGACAGCAACATTTTGTCGCGACAACATTTCGGCAGCGACGGCAACTGTCGCCAACTTGACAAGCGGCAAAAGTTGTCGCTTACTTGATTTGGGTACAGTCAACACTCCTCATTCACACACACTCTCACTTGCTCGCACATTGGCCTCATCATTAGCAAAAAGCAGCGGCGACGGCGACGTTGATGCTGCTGATGTCGGTGATGCCGCTCTGTTGGCAGCCTTGTCGCAGCCTCCGCTGTCAAAAGTTGATTTACCGTTTTAATTTTAAGTTAAAAACCTGTCAAAAATAAATCATTCAATCGCTCGCTGGCTGCCAGAGAGACTCTGCTAGCTCTCGCTCTCACTCTGTGTGCCTCTCACCCATTTGGGTTCTTCAGTTTATTTCGCATATTTACGCATAGACAGTGACCCAGTTGCCAAACTCGCCTCGGATCCCTTCCGTTCCCCGCCCCTTGTTTTTTTTTTTTTGCACAATTCATTAAATACTGAAGTTGGTGCAGTGTCTGGGTTGGATATTTTTTCATTCATGAATTGCTGCTGCTGCTGCTGCTCGTAATTAAAATCCTAGACGGGGCTGACACTTTTTAATTAAGCCATTAAACTCTTTGAAATGCGACCTTAGATTTGTATGCTTAATAGAGGATCAGAGAGCAGACAAGATGTTAGATGAGGAAACTATATATCACTTTCTAAATGCCACTTTTGTGCTGAAAATTGGTAGGCACATCTTTGTCAATCTTTTATGTGTCAGTTAGCTAAGCTAAGCTTGTCCAGACATAGAATTTTGGCTAATTTCATTGAACAACTGGCACTGCCTCTGTCAGGTGTTCACACTTGTATGGAAGCAACTGACACCTAAAGTATGGCAGCCTGCCAGTGTATGTGAATGCACCCTAAGGATAAAAAAGTGAAGTGAACTGATTCGCACTCTCTGCATCAGAATGTTGTACCCGTAAAGACAGAGACTTGTTGGGATCTATTGGGGATCTGGTGGAGATTTGCTGGGGATCTGCTGGGGATCAGGTGGTGATCTGGTGGGGCTTTGGTGGAGATCTGGTGGGAATATGGTGGGTATATGGGGAGTGGGGGTGCAAAGAGTGCCTGCATTAAGGTCAAGTTGTGAATTCTGTACTGAAAACCATAATGTTCTTTGTTTGACAGTGACTTAACATTGTCTGAACAGTGACTTAACAGTAAATTAACAGTTACTTAACAGTGACATAACAGTGACTTAACAGTGACTTAACAGTGACTTAACAGTGACTTCACAATGACCTCATTTTTAATAATTTAACATTTAATGTGTCTTTTTGCCATCACTTAAATCGGATTCATCGACGTAAAGAACTTCGCTCGTTACGGGTGTCTCATGACACACACCCTTTTTCTTAACGTTTTTTGAAGTTTTCTACTGAGTTGAATGCTTGTCGTGTTTTTTTGCGTTTTACAAGAATTCACGACTATACAGGACGTGATTGTGTGGCAACTTGCAACCTCAGATTTTGTGCGAGCCATTTTGTGTCTCCCAGGAGGCGACGATATTTCACTATTTACAAGCCGAACGCATGCCGAAGCTGAGGAGAAAATAGCTAAAAGCCTTTCAGTCGCTGGCTAGTCTTTGATGCGGACACGTCGAAGCAAATTAACGGCGACCAACTTACTTTTACTTTTGGCATCGCTCTCATTTGAACACGCTTCTTTAAAGTTTAAGCATGCACATCAACATTCTGTGTTGGAATAGTATTAACCGAAAGCAACTTTAGGAGGAATTTTTTGACAGAACAATTCAAAAAACAATAACTCTACAAGGACTTAAAATATTCATAAAATTTGTGAGTGAAGGTAAAAACTAGCGATAAGGTTTTTTAACAATCAACATTTTCAAGTAGATGTTTTGAGGCGGGATCTAATCCAACAGGCACACACACCGGTTGTTCCTATTGAACTAAATTAAGAGATATCGCTAGTGCGACTTAGAAACCACTTACAATCGCTTGAGCTCCATTTATTAGGTATTCCTTGTTAAGTTCAGGGCTGCTGAAAAAAATATCGATTCATTTCGGTTCGGTCAAAAATTCTTACTTAATAAAGTAATTTTCAAATTTTTATTTGCAATTTGTAACTGAACACCTCATCTCAACACTTCATCACTAGTCTGAACTGCTTATGTACATAAACATAAAGTTTCCCCACTTCAAAATGAGAGCACCCATAGCTCATGCTGACCCCCAATAACAAATTAACTATAAATTTGCATATAAAACATACATACACCGTATATCGTCGTGCCCTGTGGCCATATTAGAGGGGGGGACAGAGGGAGGCAACACCATCTTGTGGTTTGGCAAATAATCTTAATTTGAAATCAAAAGTCACGATATGGGTATTTGCAATATGTAGTCATAGTTGGCGGGCTAAATTGGATTAGACTGCCTGTTCAGGTGATCTTTTAGCACATCGAGATCGAGGCGATCGATGCATAGAAGAGACACAGCAAGATGCAAGCACGCGCGTGAAGAGACAACGACACAGCGACACAGCGACACAACCAACCACAACCACAGCGACAACGACGACGACAACAATCGAAAAATGAACGACCAACCTAGGTAAATAAATCAAACTGATTTATTGGCCACGTCGGCAATGACGACGATGAACCAAGTCGACGAACACTGAGAAGCCTCAAGTCACCAGCAGAGCGTCAACGGAGCAACAACGTAACAATGGCAGAAGAAGGGGTGCCATGAACGACGCGTGACAAATCCAACAACAGCTGCAGGGCTGGCCCACTTGCTCCGGCTTTTGAATCAGAGATGATCGTCCGATGCTGATGATGATCACGAAGCTGGACACAATGGAAAAAGCCGAAGAAGGAAAAGGATGCTAGAACCAATAAGGGAAGAGCATCACTAAAATACCCTGTACTCGTTAATTAGTATTAATCAAGGAGATGTGCAAAACAAGCATTTCCGACCCTATAAAACAGGTGCCGGCAAAACAAGCATGCTCATTTTTGCGTTGCGTGTTTAGATTAGCCACGCGAGAGCACGCTCTTTTAACACTTGTGTGCTATTGCAAATAAGAGCCCGTATACTGTTGGTGTGGCGACGGCGCTGCCGCAACACGGTTGATAAGACTGTGTCGAACCCTGCTATAAGGTCAATATAGTTTAGATTTTTAAATTATTCCAAAATATCAATATGTATTTGAGCGTCAAGGTATTTTAAGACACAGATGATGGATACACTGAATATGATCAAGAAGAGTAAAAGTAAAGAGACAGACCGAGACTAGGGGAGAGACGCTGGTTATTGATAAATAGAAAACTCGTGTAAATAGTAAACTGTGTGTACATAAAAGCCCGTGTAAATGGCGTTCGCATGAAAGCCCGAAACTGGAGAAGAACACCCATTATCCGCCTCTTTGTCTGTACGAAGGCGTCCTATTAATCTACTCTTAAAATATATTTATAAAATCGTAAAAAAGTAACATAAATTATATTACAAAACGATTTTGCTTAATCAGCATGTAGAAACAGGATAGATGGCAGTGATAGCTACGTGACCAACTAAGGCATGTCCTCTCCCACATTGAAAAGATCTAGAAATTCTCAAAATATAGCGACGCTTCGAACCAAAACCTCGGTAGACCAGCGGGTTTGTTAAGCTTGACGAAGTGCTCGAACCACCACCTGGAACCTTCCTAAAATTTAGTGGTTTGCAGCCTTAAGTTCATTGTTTGAAATTGACACGATTAAATTTTATCTCGAATTCCATCAATCTTAATTTTAAAAAACACACTCTGAGAAAAAATCGTGAATTTCACTATTGAATCAAGAGCATTCGTTCTCAAAAGTACGGTAAGAGTAATAATTCTCGATACAAAAGCGAAATTCTTGATCCAAGAATCAATTTTTAATCCCGACATTCTTGATTCAAGAAATTCAGTCTTGATCCAAGTACGAAAAATTCGCAAAATAAAAGACTTCTAGAAATGGGCGCGGGACGGAAATATTGCTAAACCCAAAACTCAAAATGTGGTCGTGCGGGAGAGGTATCTAGTGTACATCGGCTGAAAAATGGGTCTTAAAGCCGACTTCTGTTCTCCGAGATAGCTGTTATTGTCAGATCGTCGTAGACTATCGTAGTATATGACAGATAGCTCTATGTAGAAGATGAGAGATCGGCCCTAAGTGAGAACAACTGTTTTATTGTTAAACAACTCGGTGATGGTTGATTTGATATGCTTTCAAACATATTCATATTCGCGAAACTTAGACTATCTGTCGGGAAATGGATTTTAGTTAGAGAACTGTTATTTCTAAATTAGCATTTTCCGGGATCTAGCAATTTATCTGGCCCGAAGTTAGCTTGGCCTTCTCTTTTTTAGTTGGGTGTAAAATTATGTCTAGTCCAGAACCTCTGTAGTTGTACCAATTTTGTTTCTGTTGTTTTAGCAATTATGGGAAAATCATATGGTTCCCTGCTGCACTAAGTATATCCTTCTGCACTTGTCTCCGACACAAAAAAATATCACCAACACTCACAACGACTTCCCCTGCCCAAAACCACTTGCACTTGCCCTTCTCGCAAGTTGGGTTTTGGGGCGTGCCATTTGCTATCCGTGATTTGCTAGTGGAGCATTTCGTTTTTGGCATTTATGTGTGCTACTAAATCTTGCTCACTCACTCAAATGTGCCATCCCGGTCCTGGCCCTAGCCTAGGCCAAATTAGCTTAAAAACCGACAAAACTTTGGAACCCAATGGCACACGCATACATAAATTCCATGACCCCCTCCCAACCCCCGCATAAAAAATCAAAATCGAGTGCAACGTTTTGCCAACTCAATCACCGAGCCGCCCCAGTCTCTGGTAATTATTTTGTGACGCACCCAACCCTCCCCAGATGACCACACAAGACCAGGACTAGGCAATCCAGTTTTTGGTGCAGCTGATGCCATCGTAAATATGCACGCAGGGTTGGTTGGTCGGTTGGTTGGTCCTGCTTTTCCGTACCGGGTGCAGCTATTTATGCGCTTTATGCATCGTGCGTGCCTATTTGGGGCCCGTTGTGAAATCTGTGCGCCAGATAAATTTCTAGCAAAAGGTTCATGAAAATGCAATTTTATTTTCTAAAAACACAGGCGCACACAGCCACACACAGACACGCACCAATCCCAGTCCAGGGGGCTTGTGGGGCCTAACCAACGTCGCCGTTGTCCAATCGGCTATGAAATGATGCGTTCTAGGACAAGACGACTAATCAGGGACAATGTTTAGAACAGTGGCAAGAATTGGGAGCAAAATGAAGTGGCAAAATAAGAAATCGGCATAAGAAGATTTTAGGCAGAAATCACCAAATCAAATTCGTATGCATATATTTATTTATTAGTCAAGTGTAAGTGTAAATCAATTCAAGTCGAAGGTTAGGAAAATCATGCAAGATAGGGAATTAGTAGTAGGAAACAACTAGTTATAATAAAATAATTTAACAAAATTCTATTAATATATTTAAGTTATATGTCTGTTAAATTAGGGAAATTGATTGTATGTTTAGTATGAAATACTGTGACTAGCGCGTTAATTTATAAGTGCTAATGTACTTGTTGCGCTGGGAGTAAAATAAATAAATTCAAACTCAAATTCAAATTACCGCTTTCGCGTTTCAAGGTATAATTTCAACGGCTGCGGTACATGTGACAAAATCATTTTCAAGTTGCAAAGTTAACTTGTCGTGCCTTTCCTTGTATTTTTCCTGTTGTTGCTCAATGCTCTTGTTTACACCACGCCAAATTGGTCTCATTGCCAAAGTGACTACTCGGCTTTGGCGTCGCTAAGCTCCTAGCAGTTGCATTTTCCCTAAATGAAAGCAGAAAACTAAAACTTTCCCGCAAATTGTGCTTTGTTGGTACAAAAGAAGACATATTCGGAGCACACGAAAACAGACAGACGGACAGCTCGTCATGCTGATCAAGAATATATATACTTTATGTGGTCGGAGATTATTCTTTCTATGCGTTGCAAACTTCTGGGCAAAATTATAATTCACTTTTCAAGTGTATAAAAGAAATCACAATGATTTCGTTTCTAAATAAAGTTGGTTGCAACGCAACACTGTCCGATTCGAGTTAATACTCGTGACGCCATCTTTTAAAAATCCTTTAAGGCATTTTTGTATGTTAATTTAAAATTTAAAAACTAATTTTGCAATTGTTTTGTTTCTCGTTAACTAACCTGTAAACATAGTGAACTTTATGGAACTTTCGAACTAATTTTAAGCCTTTGTTGGATTATAAGCAACTGGTCCCACTGACCAGTATTGTACATCAGTGAAATAATCGCTTTGTTACTTCTAAGTACAGCAACAAGTTGTTTAAGACTGTTGTTGACCAAAAGTGACTAAGTAAGTCACTGAGCAAGAGCCACTGAAAAAGGATTAATAAATAAGATTGTGCAGAGTGACCGTTTCACATTTGGTGGTATTTAGCTCTTAACCGTACGCTGCCCCCATCGGAATTAGTTGGCTATTCCGCTAGCGGACTGTTTTCTTCGACTCATTACTAAGCCCTACCACTAAAATTGATACTTCATACATCACGCAGCGTTCTAAATATATTGCACGCTCCTAACATCATCCAGAACCGTTATATAAGCCCTCAAAGTTAAGATCTTCATTTTTGGAAAACAAAATTTCCTTGACTTTTCCCAAATACGAGAAATTTTTGATAAAAAAATAAAAATATAACTTTGATGTTAATCACAAACTAAAAATACTTTAGGCTGCCTTCACACTGTTCGACACATGACCCATGACATCTAGTAGGCCCGCATTTCTCCATGAAATTCTATGAATTTGACAAGCTATTCAAATTTAAAACAGAACAAAAAGCAGGACTACTAGACTTTCATATGCCGAAGTGTCGAACAGTGTGAAGGCAGCCTTAGTTAAAGATTCTTTTCAAATAATTTCTTACGACCGATTTCTCAATGTCTGGTTAGTCAAACCAAAGATTTATAGATGTTATAGATGACGCATTTGAAACAAAAAACGATTGTTTTTGAGAGCTGAAATTGGATCCCAATTTTTGCTTCTCGTTGCCTTACGAGGATCCCAAAAAAAAGTTTGTATGAGATGCGTTATCTCTGTATGTAGTGTCTTTGGTCAAACTAACCCGAGATTAGCTAAATTTAAGATCCGAGCAATAAAACTTAACTGCACTATCATATTCAGTTAAACTTTTAAACTTCAGCTTTGTCCCGACAGAAATATTTGTTATTTACACCGATAGACAAACAGCTGATTGTTACTCTTGTTTTGTTTATTGCTGAAATCACTAAGGACTGTAAGGTCTATGTGTGGCCACCCCACATGGGGCACAACAAAATCTTGATGAAGAAACGAATTTTCCACAATTTTAACCATGATTCGAATTGTAAATAGGAATCATGCATTAATGAAAGAGATCAAACTTTTTATGACTACGTTTTTATGCAACTCATCCCACCGGGTGATTTCTGTGCAGTCAGCAGAAAGCCGTGCCGTTAAACAAGTGTACTACCTTATTTCATTATTGGCAAAGGAATATATTGCAATGGATGTGCTGTTTCTGCGCTGCAGCTAAAAAGTTTATTTTGGTCATAACTTAAGAATCGTAGATCTGATCTGTATTACTTCTTCGTCAAATAATTTAATAATCTTTATTACGAACCAAATGGGTGGGAGATATTGCGATTTTTCCAAGTTGCGAGTCCGAGAGAGGCGTGTCAAAATTGATCTGCCTGCAGGTATAAGAAGTTTACGCCCTATACATATCAAAACTCTATCACTTACCTTCTCTGAGATCTGTGCGTTCATACTGAAGGACATACACACGGACGGACAGACGAACATGTTAATGCTGATCAAGAATATATATTCGTTTTAGTGGAGGAAATGATACTTTTGCACATAATTAGAATACTCTGTGTGCCTTTGGTACAGAGTATATAAATAACAAAACACAAACAGCTAATTCGTTCGAATTCGCAGTCGATGAGAAAGCCTAGGTAACTTAGCTCAGGCCCTCTCGAGGAACAAATTTGATTTTGTTATTCTTGTGTTTTCTATTTCGAATATTGTCCATGAGAGAAACATACGAATGTCGTTCGGCTGGCAGGCAAAGCCTAAAAGAGGAAAGGGCACAAAATAGCTCTCATACAAACATGGAGTTAACTGAGACCCACGAGCAACACTCATACATGCTCAAAAGACACTTTCGTCAGAGTGTCTCATGGAAACAAATGCACAAAGTAGGAAAAAGAAACTCTTATTGATTGAGCAAAGTTTAGGTTGAGTAAAGATAGAGATGAAATATCATTTTGTTTCCCAAATTCACCGTGTGTGTGGGTGACTGTTTTCTATCTGAAAGCCCGTAAAAATTTTAATACCATGCCCGTGACTAGCAGAACATTTTCTGCTTGAGTAACCTTCTGAAGTCGAATAATGCGGTGTCCAGTACTTTTTAAAAATCAATCAAATAAATCAGTCACATGGCATTTTAGATGTTATCTGTAGTTAATGCAAATATTAAATTAATAATTTTCTTAACTTTTGAAAACTTTTCAAAGTTTTATCTTTTGACATTGTGTTTATGGGACTGTTTAAAATTAAATATTTTTTAAACATATTTTTCAAATGCCACCCATTGTGCCACTGGGATTAGGGACGTACACAGACCTCCCCGATTGTGTGCAACGCAGTCGAAAAATTTTGTGCTGGCCACGCAACACGATTGACGATTGGCACAATCCTGTCGCTCTGACCAGGTCCCAGGTCTAGGGGCCAGACCAGGATTGCAGGACTCCTAAATATCGGCAATCAATGACAGTCACTTGTCCAGCGAAATTAGATTTACTCCACGAAACATTTTACGGGGACTCTGTGGGGGGAAAAGGGGGGAGGGAGGGCCAATCCCCAGACTCCTATACGAAGCTGGAGCAGCTGAAACAACTGCACAAGGCATTGACCATAATTTCATCCTCGTCCTCAGTGTAGTTGCAATATTTGCGAATTGAATTCGAATGGGGTACACACCAGGAGGAGGATCCTTTGCCATTTCTGCCATGGGAATTGCCCAAATGCCTCGAAATTGAATTTGAATTGGATACAACAAACGCAGATTTTGGTTTAATTTCAAAGCTCAAAGACTTTGTGAGTGGATGATTTATATCGGTTTAATACTGTGGGGAAGGTAATTGCAAAGGAAAAACAAAGTATGTGGGAGAAAGAATTTAACCGCGGGGCTTACTTTGGTGTAACAAACGAAGGCAATTGTAAGTAAATGTGAACACTAAAACAAAGCTTACATGCATGGTTCCTGATAAAAATCTGTATCCCACACCAAAATTCCTTGAGTTATGACAATTTTTCTCCTTTTGCTTAATTTGTTCAATGAAAACAATTTTGTTGTCAGTTTTTTTCACTGGTCAGCCGGCATCCCAACACTGCCTGAATCGACGCCTCGTCATCATCATCAAATTTGAAGGCCTGTGCGGTGGCGGTGGCCCCCATTTAAAATCACTTTGCGGCTTCGCCCTCGCCTCGTGTTATGCATAAATAAACGATATGGGAGAGTTAACCCCCCCCCAGCACACCCCCTCTTTTGGCATCCTCTCGTCGTCATTTGCTTATCCTTTGGACTGACTCTCCGCATTGCCGTCATCGTGATTGATGGTAACTTTTGGTGCTAAGTGGCCTGGTCTGGGTTCTGGCCTGGTCTGGTCTCCTCCTGTAATATGGGCAAGTTTCGGTAACTTTATTGTTGTTGCTAAGTTATGACGTGTTAATAATGGCGCATAAACACAACAAATTATGGGCGTCACCTGGTTTGAAGCGGAATTTTAATGACGGATGCGCCGCTTGATGCCTAGGGGTAGGTGGAAGCGTCAAAGCGATTTGACTAAAGCGCCAGCGTTTAGGCTACTGAAATAAATGATTACTTTATCAATTAGGAAATCGCTTATAAGTGTATTTACTAATGTAAATCTCCAAGATAAATTTGAAAGTGGTTTTAACTTTAATTATTATCTAGAAGGATATAATATTAATAATATGCTATATATTTATTACAATTGTTGAATCTTAATAAGTAAAATCTTTTGGACGTTTTACAATTTTGTTCTCAACACGAAATCTCTTTTGAATGTCTTGAATTCAGTTTGTTATGATTCAGCAAGTTCATCAACCAATTTTGATAAGAAAATAAATTTTGTAAATGGAATAATAAAATTTTTACTGGATAGTTGGCAGTAAATTAATAAATGAATTAGTCAAACCATCAATATTGAGCTGGCTCAAGGTCTCGTTATGCTTGCGCATAACTCCAAAAAGGAGGAACACAACACACCACAAGTGAAGCTAGTTGGTCGTGCAGCGGTTTCAATGGTATCTCTACCATATCATCAGCGAACTTCGCTTGTAAATGAATTACTTTCTTTTAACTTTTAATTAACCTTAAGCTCTATTTACACGACCTGATCACTCAACTGAGTTGTCGTCTGAGTTGCTGTCAGACCGTGTAAAAGGCGTGAGTAGACATGAATCTACTCAGTTGAGCGATTAGGCGAAATAGAACTCATTCTATTTGGCCTGAGCACTTCGCATTGTTTCCACATTTCAAGGAAGTATTTGACGAACATAAAAAGAACTTCTAAAAATCTTCTTAAATTATTTTAGAATAATCAGATGAAGAACACGACACACTTAACAGTAGAACAACAACTTACTAAAACTTTGTTTAATGCAACTTAAAAGACAAGGTATATGGCGAAACTCTTACGGGGGTTACACAGAAATCTCTAGAGATTTCGCTTTGCTTTGCAAATGCTTCAAAAAATTCGTTGGGGCCACAGAACTTCGAGAGATTTAATTTTCTTATTTAAAAATCTAGTTAGAAGTTTTGTGTACCAAATAATAATCCATCTCCTCAAGCAGGGTTGCATCTCAGGACCCTCTTAGACTAGAACGTTATATTAATGGGTCATCAGGAGTTTAGTCCTGATGTCAAAAACAATCCGAACAATCGACACCTGAAAATCAAGTCAACCGGTCAACACATTGAAAGACAACTTAATTTCAATCATTTCTTCTAGTGGGCCTTGGGCACCTTTGTTCAAGCATTAAACCTTGGGCACCTTTGTTCAAGCATTAAACCTTAGAAAGATTAATCGCAAAATGGACTAAACGCTAACAGATTACTAGGATAACTAGTATCCCTCCTCTCCATTTCGCTTGTTTTTGCCATCTTATATTTCAAATTTCGAACATTTCGTATCATTCCGCCAGATCAATTGACTATCAAAGTATTTAAATCGTGGCTTTACCCATTGAAGATTTATGAACACAATAATTACAAATTTGCTAATTGATTTATTGTCGAATGTGCATGAACACCTTTCGCTTAATTTATGCCGCCGCTGCCGTCTCTCTCGGTTGTTGTTGCTTGTAGTTTTTAAATACCTGTTCGGGCTGGAGAATTTATGCATTAAGATTTGGGCTGGGAGGCAGACTTCTGCTGAGCAACCTGTGAGCCAAAGCAATCACCGAGCCTGGCCGCGCTTTTGGTATGATGTACGACGAATGTCCTGGCACACACACAAACCGTTTATTATAAAGGAGTCAGGTCGTTGTCAGGTGAGCAGAAGCATCGGCATCAGCATCGGCCGACAACCGCAGGCAATCACAGGCAACGCAAATTAATTATTAATCAACGGAATGAAGGAAGGCTGTGCTGAGGCCAGAGAAGAGCAGAAGGTGGAGACTACCGCTCCTCTTTTGCCTCGATCAAGCCAAGAGAGTGATTTATGCCCCAGAGCCCGCCAAAGCTAACGAATCCGCGCGCACAACACTCTGACAATGTTCCTGCCAAGATGGACGATGCCGATGACGATGAAGACCAAAACGAAGGCCTCATCCTCATGCAATGCAATCAAGCCCAGCCAACACTCACTCAGCCGAAGAAGATCGTACACATTCATATAATAAATATAAGGACACCCAAGGAAAAATATTAGAAACGGTTAACAGTCTACCAAACTCCCAAGACATTGCCGTATATCCCTAAACCAATAAAAACCATAAAAAAAAATTCAAATTATACCAAACAGCTTTAACAAAACAAATGCAAATAAAAATCATGAGTTTATTATTAAAACACAAAATCAAATAAATAATTGAGAAGACCAGCGCCGTTTACAGAAACCAGTGAGCCATAAGCGTACGAGGGGGACTATTTTTATTTCGGGGACTGGTCACACTAATGTCAATAGCTAAAAAAAAAAATACCAAAAAAATTTTTGACGTTCTTTAGCACAAACGGTCTCACAATGCTTTCATGTACGAGCGCTATTTGTGTTGTTTACAGTTCACACTGGGGCAGCAGCCCGAAATTTTGCCCCAAAAGTCCCAATTTTTGGTTTGGGAAACTGAATAAAACGAAGATCGGCAATGATTTTCAATACATATAACTATTTAATGGCAAAATTTGTAACCTTGCCAGCCGTTCAAAGTTGATTTTTCTTCAAATTGCTGCAAAAAATAAAAAATAATCGTAAAAGTTAGAAAAGCCACAGCTGCAGCAATTTGATTTCTTTGCTAATATGTTAAAAAAAAAATCGATTTTTAATTAATTACATTTTTCTTTTCCTTTTTGTTGTTTTAGGTAATGAATCTAAGGAGGTAAAATAGATGAAAAAATCGGTGAGCGTAGTCAATTTGACTGAAAATCGGCAGTCAAGGTCAGGAACTGCTTGGGTCAATATCTCATAAACCAATAGAAATATCAACCCATATCAATTTATGTAGTTATCTCGTACTTATATATGGTGCATTCCAAATAAAAAACTATTTTTATCTTACCCAAAGGAAGCTAATTATGAGAGAAGCTTAAAGCTTAGTATACACTTCCACCAAAGACTCGCCAAAAAAAAAAACTCCATATAAAAAAACCACAAAATTTTTTTGCCAAAACCGATGGCAGTCTCCTTTGGGGGCAGTACATGCTCAAAATCAAAAGGCCGTCCGATTAAATACCGTATAAAATACTAGATCCGTAGTTTTTGTATTTTTATCGATAGCTCCCTAGAATAGGATGAGATTTTAATTATTTCAAGAGGTATCGGACATTGCCGCAGACACAAATATGCGTAATCGGGTGAAATTTGGCTATATTTTCCCATCCCATGATTGAGCAGCATATATTCGAAGATGCTCCTTCTAAGCGTTACAAAACACCGTGAGACTTCAATCATACCTTAAACTGGGTTATAATAAAGAATTTAATTCATTACATTTTACGTGTCATATCTGTTTTTCAGGTAATAATCCAAGTAGCCAGTTCAGCCATTGACTGTTAAAACGTTCATAGTTTAGTGAAAACTTATAGTTCAAAATCTCATAAACCAATAGCAATCTCAACCCATATCAATTTATGTATTACATCTGTAATATCTGGTCGCTTTGTCCCAAAACAAAAGAATTGTCACTTTTGTTTTTCCCAAAGGGAGTCTAATTGGTGGAAGTGTATACGAAGCTTAACCCCAAAATTTTAGCTTTTTCGCTTAAAAGTGTAATATTGTGAATTTTTTAAATTTTAAATAAATCGAAAGCGGTTTAAGATGGTGCTTTGCAAGTTTTTTAAATGTTCAGGACTAAAAAGCTCTTATAAAAATAATTTTAAAAATTACAAAATAGTTTTTTTTCCTATTTTAAAAAAATAAAATAATTTTTTAAAAACTTAGACTAGCGAAAAAGATCCATCCTTTACAAATTCAATAAAAAAAATATATGTAAAAGCCTCGTCTTTTGCAAATATATTGCGTGCCTGAATATATCGGAAGCTTGAAAACTGAGGAAGTTATGACCATTTTTGTCATGTAATCTCGAAAATATCTGTATGGAAAAGTTGTTAAAATTTTATATTCATTTTATTTTTGGTTCTTAAAAAATTTTTTTTGAGCTATTGAATATTTAATGAAACTTTAATGTCAATCTCATGGTATATCACATAAGGATTCTGCCTAATTAGTTTACTCACAGCTTCGATAGTTCTACCACAATATCGGATTTCATCACTGAGCCAAATACGACCACTATTGAGTTCAATATACTAGCAATATACCGTGTTTTTTGATGGTGCTGTAGAATAACATTTTCTTAAATTTGCATTTTAAAGAGAAATATAAATATCACCTCAAGTACCACATTATCGTCAAGCTCTATCCTTGGCAGTAACTCTGAGCAGACTCTATATATACATACTATCTATTAAGTTTCTATGCCAATGGGCTTCAACTAGTTTTCGTAGCTATAACGTATAAATGGTCAGATTTTACCACATTTTATCAATTAACATTAGTGTGACCAGTTTCCGAAATATAAATAATACCCAACGTAGTTAGAGAGAATTGGCAAATGAGTAACCAGCAGACCAAACGCTCGCAAGCGATATCGCAAAAGAGTGAACTGCGATATTTAACCCGACAAAACTCTCACAATCGGATCAAGAAAAGATAGAAATATGATTCATATGTCGTTCAGTTTGTGGCAGTAAAAGTCTCGTTTACAATAGTCGCAAGAAATATTGTTAGCGAGCGTTTTGCGATACTTTTGTAATATTTCTAGCGAGCCAAATACAAGATTTACTGAATTATTTACTCCCTTTCTCTTTCTATTTAATTTTTTTTTGCACGTCACTCGACCTTTTATCGCAAAGCTCTCGCAAGAATGCTCGTGTGCGAGTGCTTTGCGATAAAAAAAATTTGACTTACGTTCTTTGCTCACATGCGAGCTCGTTTTTGAGAATTTTGCGATAGTCTCGCAAAATGCTCGCTTGCTGGTCTGCTGGGTATTAGAATAAAACTTTGCTCAGCTGACACCGATTCTGTCAGAAATTAGTCAGCTGTTCGCACTCACTTACGCTCTCTAGATACTTTTTGGTCAGCTGTTCGCTGTCACTTACGCTCTATGGATACATTTTGGAATATGGTCGCCTCGCTTTGTTTGCATGAAAAAATTATATTGGAAATTTTCTCCATTTGTAAGCTGTGATTATGAACCCATAAACTTTACGATTTCAAATATATAGTAGCTCATGATCGCTTGAACCCTTTTGGACTTACAGACTTGCTCATGTTCGAAAAAAGTAGAGATGTTTTGCGTTTTTATACAACTGTAGAATTCAGGACTAACAATGTACAACTTTATTTGGCATTAGACAACTCATGTTCTACACTAATAAATACACTTATGGTGACTTACAGATTAGTTCCCTTTCTCCTTTCGTGTGTTCGGTTCGCTTTCATGGCAATTTAAATCTCTAAGGGCCGATTTCCGTTCTCCCAGATAGCTACTATGTGTCAGATAGTCGTCGATTTTACACTGTTATTATGTTAGGCTGCCTTCACACTGTTCGACACATGACACATGATAGTCTAGTAGTCCGCTTTTTCGTTTAGATGATAGCTTGTCAAATTCATAATATGAGTCGGGCCTTAAAGTTACAATTTTTTAAGTATTTGCGAATTTTGTCTTTCTTCATGAGCAGCGATCATATTTTTTGAACAGGAAAAACACACCAAAATCATCGCCATTTGTACGTCATATTTTTCTTTGTGTAACTTTTTTTCTGAGGACTATCGAATTAACCATATATTGTAGTTCAATTAATCAATTATCGATGGGTTGGCTCATGAGCTGAGAAAATTCGGGGACCTTTAAGAACTAATTGGCATCAAAATATCAATTTCAGAAAAAATGGCACTACCGATATTTTCGCTCAAAGGGGTCAATTTATTCAAGGAAATAGTCAATTCTTACACATTTTTTTCCATGGGTGTCTTGAGAGCGTTTTAGGGTTCCACCCATATCAGTCAGCCCCCAAGTACGTCAGTCAGTCAGCCGAATGCCAATGAATGTGTTGGCCAATGCACATGCAACGGGCAGCCTCGCCTCCTGCTCGGGTACAGGATCGGCATGCGATGCTCAGATACCTCTAGAGGCCAAACTCCGGCTCACTGGCAGGCGAATCACAAAATGCCAGAATTGAAATCGCATTTTAAATCATCTCTCCTCCCGCTGCTCTGCGGCTGCCGCTGCTGCTTCACATGATTCACAGTCACAATCGCCTCAAATCTCGAATAACAAATCGCATAATTACGGGGCAGCGGCTGTCCATTGCTGCAGCAGCGGCTCTCCAACTGGAATCCAGAGCCTGCCCAGACGACGAAGACAACGACGATGGCGATGCAGTGCAGATATGAAATATTTTAGCTAAATGGCAGCCAAAGAAATAAAAATGTGGGATTGAAGCGTATAAATCAACGCGCGCGCTCTGGTCCCTGGGCTGAGCGGTCGAGAGATCGACATGGTGGAAAAAGGAAACCAAGAATCATCCATTGGGTGCTTCATTAATATGTATATGTGAATGTGAAGCATAAAATCAACCTGAGGCGATAAATTGAAACGATTTTTGCACTGAACACGCAATTAGTTGTCTGTTTCTAGTCTTCATATGAGGCAGAAACCACAACGTAAAAAAATATTGCCCCTTTTGACATTTGAGAAATGGTTTTGATTTTGTGGGGTTTGTAAACTTGTTGCCAAATGACACAGGAAATGTGTAAGTTTAAACAAGTTGAATCAGGACTCTGCCTCTGGGTTGGTGTTTAGATAGCTTTTGCATATATGCAGATTGAAATTGTGGTCCATCAATAATAGATAATTTCAGACATGGAAATATTATGTTACTGTCCAACCACTCAAACAATATTCGCTCTCCTAGAGTAAAATACCGAAAGACTGATCGAAATAAAATAAAGTTTGAAAAATTAAAATTCTGAGATTTTGTATGTTGCAAAACCTCAGAACAAATTTATAAACACTGATAAAAAATGTAAAAAAATTTAGAAAATTCAGAAAAAAGAAAATCGATTCGATTTTTAATTTTTTCTGAAGAGATTTTTAGTGATTTTTGTAGAATAGAATGAATCGGACTCTGAGGGGCACAACTTTTAAGAATAGATTTTGGCAATCAGGAATCGAAATCGGAAAAGCCATCAGCTCGATGTTTCAGACCGCCAATTCACAAATTCCTCAATATGCCTTTAGTATTTTGAAAATTTTTTAAATTCGTTTTGTTGCCTATGTAAGTGTTTTTGAGGTTTTTTTTGTTTTAAGGTACGGTATATCAAATGCCAAATAAATTGCTGATTCTAGACAGATTTTTCTCGTTGAAGCGTGTTCTGCATTTAAAACATTTCATAAAAGATTCTAGTGCAGCGGTGGGCTCAAAATCGAACAAAAATGGCGCAACAACAACAATCAGTATTTTTGCCTTCATTATTCAGCTCATAATCAATATGTGGCAGTCTTCGTATAAGCCTTGGAATAACATTGGGAGTCCAAGCACAATATTTATCGATATCGGTCAGTCTTTTCCAACTCGATCGGTTTTCAGTCTCATAATTTTTAATTTTATTCAAATTTTTGCGATATTACGGTTTTGCAGAATTTTTTTTTTTAGAATCAAAAAATATTTCAAATATTAGGAAAAAAATTTTTTTTTTAAGAAGTTTGATTTCTCAGTTTTTTTCATCCGACAGGTCTCCCGTCCTTTTCCTTTTTTTAAATTTAAAACCTTTAGGTAATTATATACTTAACTTTTATAATCTCTTACAGTTGAAATTCAACATTCAAATTTGCGCGCCATACTTTTCGAACTCGACACAATACCCACTCAACAATTCGAACAACACTCACTCATTTTCCTCTCCTCACTCAATCAGCCCGCTCTCATTTTCGGCCGACTCTTCGAATTTCGAACTTACCGCCGCCGCCAGTTGAGCAAAGCAACGCGCTGTCGGAAGGTTGCTACTGAAAAGTGCGCTGTGAATTGTTTGCATAAATTGTGTGTGTTTATTAAATCACAGTAAAAGAGTTATTGCCACCGAAACAAAGCACCATTTGCTCCATTTGTTGTCCAACGGAAACTCGCTCATAAAGGTAAGCAAATGTGAATTGCAAAATGTTTCTAGTATTTCTACTGCCGTCATCAGCTGTTTTCAGCGTCAGCCAGTTGTTTCGAAATTTCGCTCTGAGAGCATCGGGAATGGGTTTGCTTGTGTGCGTGTTTGACCAAGTTCGAAATTCGAAATAATTATAACGTGCATTTATGTTTAAATTTTCGTAATTCGAATTTACAAAAGTCTAAGGTCTTTAAAATCGCATTTAGCATAGCATTGTACTAAAAGAATTTAATTTAATTTAAATTAAAAAGTGGCAACAAAAAATATCTGCAAGTGTTTTGCCACCTTGTCCCTTATTGTGACCCTTCTTAAACATTCCCTATCTACAAAGCTACACTTCTTCTACCGGATGTTTGTAACGCATAGAAGGAAGCATCTCCGACCATGAGATATGATTCTTAATCAGCATGACGAGCTGAGTTGATATAGCCATGTCCGTCTGTCCGTCCGTCTGTTTCTATGCTATCTCCTCCGTCAGTTTTAAAGCTATCTTAACCAAACTTTGCACGAAGTCTTTTGGTACAAATACTATGCACATTTGTCGGAACCGGCCGGATCGGATGACTATAGCATATAGCTGCCATAGGAACGATCGGTTGAAAAACTAGTTTTAGTGAGAAAAACTTTTTTGTTTTGAATGCTATCGCTCCCAACGCTCGTATTTATAAGTTTTTAATGATTTCACATAGTTGCACCAAGGCTTGTCAAAATCGGACAACTATATGGTATAGCTGCCATACAAAGTTAGGTCTGAAAAAAGTCGTTTTTTTTACGCTGAATTTATAAGTTTTCTGATTTTATAATTTCAACAAGTTATATAAGCTGCCATACAAACTCCACTACAGACGTCCTCCACTCATCGCTCCGTATTTATAAGTTTTTAATGATTTCACATAATTTCACCAAGACTTGTCGAAATCGGACCACTATATAGTATAGCTGCCATACAAACTGTCAGGCACATATCAAGCTCCAAGGGTATATAAACTTCGGTCGAGCCGAAGTTAGCTGGCCTCTATTTTTAGACTTAAAAAGTTGTTTTAACGAATATTAAAATCTTTTTAGTCATCTCTTAACATTATATGATAGAAAGTAATCTGCGGAATGCGTTGGTCTTTTTAAAGCAACTAACTTTAATATAATCTGCAATAATGTAACTTCACATTTATACCTGATTTCCTGTATAATATATGTATGTTGGTTTATATTTGGTTTTATATTTGACTTATGTATGATACGCAACGTGAGATAGGAAGGAACCGAAAGAATCATTTCGGTCCCTATAAAGTATGGGTGATTCCAAGAAAAATCGCCAACGCAAATTTTATTTTGGTCGAAATAATTTTTTCCCATTATTTGTTGTAAAATGGTACATACTTATTTTCAGCATTTTGCCGAAAAATGTGCTTAATTCCCACACAAATGGGGTATTCACTTTGTTGAGCACTTGAGCAGTTTTGCCTGGTAGAGATATGATTCGGCAGTAATCCATGGTTCATTCAAAGTTGGTGCTTTCTCCATACAATTTATATGAATGTTTGATCACACATTTGATTTTAGCTTGTACATATAACACTTATGGCACTAAGGTACAAGTGCCCGACTTTTCGTAGTCAGGGTCTGGGTCGAGCAAGCTGTGCACAATTTGTTCAGAGTAAATTGTTGTTGGAAATGTTTACACTTTTCCGCAAGTGCTCAAGTGCTCAACAAAGTGAACACCCTAAAAGTGTTTTTAAAATATAGATTTCTTAAAAGCATAAGTATTTTTAATTGCTTACTATCCTTTGTAAATTAACATCCAATCCCGAACTGTAAAATCTGAAATGTTTTCCAGTAAAAGTTCATCAATGCTTTTTGGCCCAAACATTTTTCCGTAGCTCCGGTTTGCTGGTTCGAATCAAAATTTACTAATGATTAAGTTTCGGAAGGTTCGAGGATTTTGGGCGAAGGTTTTGGTTCAAATCTTGGATTGGCCCGCTAAGGTACCATGCGAAAACTTAACTGATACAATCATATATGATTGCTTTTAGGGTGTTCATAATAAATTAAAAAAATAGTGGGAAGCTAACTTCGGCTCGACCGAAGTTTATATACCCTTGAGCATAATATATGCATGCCAGTTTTTTATATGGCAGCCATACGATCCATTCATCCGATTTTGCCCAATCTCTCCAAAATTGTGTTGAAACAGATAATATTCATAACTAGAAAGTGTAAAGACGCTATCACTGAAGGTTTAATCACTAAATCTACTTTTTTGCCGATCGTTCTATGGCAGCTATATGCTATAGTCATCCGATTTGGATCAAACTTGGCAGAAATGCTTGGTATCAACTCAGCTCGTCATGCTGATCAAGAGTATATATACTTCATGTGGTCGGAGATGATTCCTTCTATGCGTTAAGAACATCTGGACCAAACAATATTAATATGAGTTTTAACTTTTGCGAAAAGCCTTCAAAGTTTGCACAAATATTACGTATACGGCACGTTCACCTAAACGAACCTTGTTCATGAATCAAAATTATATTAAGAATGAAATTTACTCTTAAGAAGCGCGGAAAATCTCAAAAAATCATCGAAGCAAGCCTGCTACCACTTACTTCCGTCTTGTCGTGCTATTTACTCCACAAACTGCTCCATCTGACCCACACTGTAGGCCAATCTCTTGTAAAAACTTCTCCAAACGAATATAGTTGCCCGAATGGCATCCATCCAAATAATCCTCCAAGTAGTAGTCCGAGATGATGCCTTGTTGTCACAGATGTGTCTTATACAAGCAATAATTTGATACTCGCCTATTGCCTTTAACCGGAATTGGGTGCAACGCTATCAGCACGTTTGCATTAACGTTTGGTTAGGGAGGTTTCATTACATTTGTTGGTCCTGGGGCCACTTTAAGTTTGTTTTAATGTAATAAGTTATTAAATGAAGTTGCAAAAAAACCAAACGATAAGTTTTGATTTTGATCATAAAATACAATTTGTTTGATTTTAATTTGAAAAATCTATTCACCACAAAACAATTTCAACACGTCAATTCAACACAGCACAATTACAGCACATATACAATTTCAACAAATTCAATTTCAACACAAAACAAATCGCGGGATTTTTTTCAACAAAAATTTTACCTGCAGCTAGTGTCCCCCTTCTATCTCTGATGGTACTACACACTTGCATTATATTTACAATCACTAATAAAAGTCATCGTTAGTCAACTTTAGGTTCCATGTCTTTCAACACAAAACAATTTCAATACACGTCAATTCAACTCACTCATCAAAAAAAAGTCAACACGTCTATAAGTCATTTCACCCAACACAACAATTTAACACTTCGTCAATTCAATTCAAACCAAATTTAAATTTAATAATAAATGAATTATTTTGTTTTGTGTTGAATTGACGTGCCGAAATTGTTTTGTGTTCAAATAACGTGTGTTGAATCGTTGTGTTGGGTGAAATGACTTAGTGTTGTATTGACGTGTGTTGAAATTTATTGTAAAGACTTTGTTTTGTGTGAATTTGATTGTGTTGAATTGACGGATTGTTGAATTGTGTTTTTGGGTGAAATGACTGTGTGTTTTATAGACTTTAAAAAATTATATAAATAAATCTAAACACTAAAAAAATATGTTATTGTTTTCGGTCCATAACTTTTGAAAGCGGAATGATTTAAAAAAACTGAAAATATGGTAAATTAAAGGAAACAAAGTACCATCCATATTTATTTCCAAAGATTTTTCTGACATCAGACCATTTTTTAGAATTTTTTAAACTTGGGTAAAATTGATCAAATTTCATAGTGTAACAATAAAACTCGTAAAGGGATATTGTTGTGAATATTGAATCTTAACATCCACCAGTTCTTGTCCATTTCTATACTAAATATATAATAAGTACTTAAATAGGGTTAAAACTACATGATCGATCCGCAAAGTATGGTTGACTTGTACGGAATTTTTCAAATGGATGAGGGAATTCAGCTGAATGGACTGGAAGAAACCCTTCATAATCAATAATACATACATATGTTACTAAATTAAGCTGTTTAAATGACTTATTTTAGTATTAAATACCTTAATAAAAATGCGTTCTATAAAAATATTAAAAATATTTATTTTAAAAATGGTTTCAAGTAACCTCTCTAGAGGTTCTACAAATTGACCTTTAGTAGTCTTATTAAAAAAATTTTATTTCCTACTACTAAGGCGAAATGTCTTCCAAATTGTGTGCTAAATGACTTAAGTAGAAATTGGATCCACTAGAGCCAAATAAAACCAGTTTTCGGTCTCTTCTTTGTATATTTGTTTCCCCATTTCGGCGGGGCGGAGCAGAAATTGTGTGTTAAAAAGCGTTCAACTCTTCCAACGTTCACTAAACTCGTATACCATCTCGCTTGCTCGAATGAGGCAGCAGCATCCACTCATTCGTCTGTCAATCAATCACCTGTCAAGCTGGCCACGCTCACTGGCCGCAGTTTCCACGCTCGCGCACACACACACACACACATACAAGCAGAGGCAGATACATGTCGGCGGCCACAAAACGAACATGGCAGTCCGCAAGCAACCATCGTTGGGTTGGCTTTTAGCAATGAATTTTTTGATTGGAATATGGTATAAAATATAGATTCAATTTGTTATCAATGTACAATATTTTATTTTTATATGAACCAAAGTCCGCGACGTACTTAGGATTTTTCCAGGGGTTGGGCGGTTTAACAAATTTTTTTCTTCTTCTTTCTCAGTAAAATTGCAGTAAAAATTCTCAGTAAAACTGCACTTCACATCGCCGCCTCCTTAAGTTGCGATGTGTGGCGCGCTTAGAACTCTAGTAGCGTAAGCTGTCCTTTAACGAAGCCCAAGCCGCGTTGCAATGGTCTTCTAGATAAAACAAACAATTGTGAACTACACAATTAAACTCTATAATTGCTTAATTTACCTTCATTTAAAAGCGCCAAATCTTTAATTTACCAAAAGGTTTTTTGATAAGCCGACGTTATAATGCTTTTTGGGTGAGCTTTCACAGCACAGATTTCACTCATCGGAAGATTGGAAAATCTTTAGACTATAATCTTAACTTTCGATTGATTTTATTTTCAGTGTACAAATTACTAGGCCATTATTTTGAGAATAAGAGAAAATACATTTGAAGCCAAACTTTCGACTTTGAACTAGAAGCTAGTTGCTCTTAAAGTATTCAAGGCATCGCTCATTTAATCTGATTATTTCAATATGTTTTTTATTTGCCTCAGCCATTCTTATTCTGTTTTTTCTAATCCCTCTCGAAGCGAAAAGAGCAATAAAACAGAAGCGAAATACACACAATACATATAAATAAGGATAATAGCAGAAAACAAAAAGGGCTGGTGGTGGTATCGTTGGCTATGGAGGTGGTGGTTGTTGAGGCAATTAAAAAATATTTAAACTCCTGCCCGTACATAACGCCTTGAAGTCCAAAGCTCGTAACAACAGGGGACGGGTCGAAAATTTATGCATACTTCAGGTTTCCGTTTGTTTTTGGCTTTCTTTTGTTTTGGCCCCGGCAAATCAGTTGAATTGTGTGATTGTGTACGTGAGCATAACGGCGAAATGGCCAGGCCAAGACAGGTCCACCACCCCGATATAGAACGGTCGCCACCCCCAAAAAAGGAAACTCACCCGTATCCCTGTCAGAATTGATTGATTGAATTGCCACTTTATGAAATTTGTGAGTCTTCTGAGATGTGCGTGAAATTCGTGCTTGTCGGTTGGGGGTGGTGGTGATGGTGGCCTGTGGTGGAGAACCGAGGGTTGCCATTTGCAGCATAAAATACATAAAATTATGTGCAGCGCTGAGGCGGCCATTAAACTTGATAGATTTATGACAGGCAGCAGCAGCAGCAGCGAGCGGTATCCAAAATCAACAACAACAGCAACATCAGCAACAGCCATATCGGGCAGGGGTGGCAGCTGGGGACGACTTTTGGGCCGAATCACACACATAAAGATACAGCTGATTAAAATTGCAAAATTGTACAAATGAGATTCGGCGAGAGGAGTTGGGGAGAGCGATTTATTTTGATGAGAGCGGTTCGATTTTGGTTTTTTGGTGAATGAATATGCCTTGTCATTAAGATTTAAGGAACTGCTAGGAAGTTCAAATGGTCCAAGTCAGAGATAAGCAAGGAATCAAGCGGAAAAATAATTTATACATAAATCTTTGCGATTTAAAAGTTTTGAGAGTAGCCTTTTCATGGCAGAACAATGAAATATTTGAGGCGATTCTATGGATACGATATGATGTCGTCTTCGAGAAGCGCTGGTTTGGAAATTTGAGTTTGGGAGTAGCCTAACAAAAACAACAGAAAAAACAACTGTTATCAGCAAGTCTCGATCGCTCAAAATGTACCAGTAGCTCCCTCTGTAGGCTCCGTGCTACGGTTTGCATTGGCTTTGTTATTGTTCACAATTTGAAGCGAGTTAATTGCGACGTAATTTATTATTAGACTAACAAAGAATTGTTTGTTTTCGAACAAATGAAAGAACTTTAATTAGAGACTTCCGTAATATTCGTCAAAGTTTATGATACTTTCAACAATCCAAAATTTCTTTCTGATATATCCTTTAAAAGCGAAAATAAATCGACTTCGAAAATATCCAATGGATCCCATAAAGTATAGTTAACTATCCAAGAACTGTCCTTTTGACGAAATTCTCAACATATTCCGATAGGTGGGCTAGCGTATGGTGCAGTGTGACTGTTTAACTCCAAATCACCACCCTTCATTAAAATTCCACCAAATGTGAAACGGTCACACTGCGCTGATTTGCGCTGATTTAACACAACAAACTTTACTTCTAATCAAGTGGAAAATCATTCCACGATCAATGCATAAGCGAAGTTTACACCTAAAGGATCTCTACGGTAGCAGAACCGTGCTCAAGAAGCTGCTTTTCAAAGCTTTCGACAGCTGCTTTTCAAGCTTTTGACAAGCTAAACTCATCATATTAAAAAATAATACAATTTTCGCAATTTTGTGGAACGGTTGGCCTTCACCTCCTATTTACCCGTGAACAATATCCATCTATTAAATCTTTACGATAATCTAAACTCATTATGAAATTTGGCAAGCTTTTGCAATATTCTTTGGAATGGTTGCCTTCAATTCTCCATTTGCCGTGGACAATTGATATTTGTCCAATCTTCTTAATGTTGTAAACTTGTAAGAAAGTTTTTTATTATTATACCCTTAGTATTGTCGATATATCTCAAAATATCAATATCGATAATATCAAAAATCACAACTTTCATTATCAATATTTGATATATCGCCTCCAAAAAACATCGATATATCGATATTATCGTTATTTTTTAAAGCTTAAGAAAACTGAACGTCTTCACCATAAAACTGCTAGTGACGATTTCTAAAGACCGTTATATCTAATTTTTTTAACAGTTTCCAATAGTTTTCTGAAACTACGCTGTACATTTTTCAAAGTACAAAGTACAGACATTTAGTTAGGTAATCGTATAAGTAAGGCTTCTGTTCAAAATTGTTCTGATATTAAAGCAGTTTAAAAGGGTTTTTCTCATGTGAAGTATTGTGACGATCTAAATTTGTATCTTATCTGAGTGTAGGCTTTGAATACTTAAAGATTATGCTTGGAAAAAAATGTCAAGTGAAGAATTTAAGAGAGACCGCAGACAGCATGAACAATTCATTCGCACCAGCTCCCCAATATCCTTTTGGGTTCGTGACGACATCTTTAATATATTCTAACACAGACACCCAATATTGCAGAATATTGCTGCATCCATATGTATGATTAGTTCTTAAATGCGATTTAAATTTTTAAGTATTACCAAAAGTTTATTAGGATAACCAAATAATTTGCAGCTATGTATTTCCATAGTAACTTTTCCGATATATCGTATATAAAACAATCAATAATCGTCAATATCGGCATACAAAATATCATATCGGAATAACTTTTATCGTCCAACAAAAGTATCGATATACCGATAAAATATTGACAACCCTAACGCAAACTAGTCTCTCAGTTTTAAACCTTTCGAGCTGAAACTTTGCACAGAGTCTTCTTTTTACTGCACACTGCTAATATGCCGGAACCGACCGGATCGGATGACTATATCTTATAGCTGCCATAGGAACTATCGGTCAAAAAGTGGCTTTTATTTAGAAAAAATGTTTGTTTTAATGCTGGCGTTCTTAAACTCTGTTGTATTAAAACATTTGCAAGGGTATAAAAACTTCGGCAAAGACAAAGTTAGCTTTACCTTCTCATGAGCTATAATTCAATGAATCGATAATTTTTGAGCTATGACTAAAAGTTGAAATCAGAATCAAAGTCAAGGGGATATTTTATTCAACTTATGCTGGGCTCTAGTGCGGATGTTCTAAAGCGCTTGATGTGATTGAAAATCTTTTTTGCAAAAGTTCCCCAACTTTGGATTATAAGAGTTCTATTCTTTTTCATAACTTTATAAAGTTTAACAAAAATCTGACAACTATTTAGTAAAAGTGCTATAGAGAACTTCGACCGAGCCGAAATTATCATTCCTCTATTTTTCCATCAGTTGACCATGCAATTTTATTTCAAATATTATAAAATCAAGTCGACATGAGTTCTTCCGTACGCTTAAAAAAATTCTTGAAGTGGGAACATTCAACTGCAAATGAGTTATACCGTTCTTACTCTGTTTTTGACAACTTTTGTGTACAATGTTTTCTTATTCAAAAATGTCACTCAATTTAAAGTCTTTCAAGTCTTTAGCTGAGCCGATGTCAGCCAATTTTGTATAAACATTTGCATAATTATAAGAAAGGTTTAATTGGACAACGACTAAAACAGTAAACAAAATCTTAAAATTGCTAAAATTAACTTTCTATTTAGTTTAAAAGTTTATTTAGATTTTGTATTCAATTTGATTATTATATAGAGTTATCTAAAGAATCTTCTGTACAGAAAACAAATTTTTAGCTAACGCTTTCCCCAACTCTTATACAAAATCATTAAGGGTAAAGTCATTTTTCCTCAGCTCTAGGCTCAGCTACCTTCCCTACAATGGCGAGGCCTCCTGAAAAAGAGGTCGAAAAGCCAATTTGGATGCAAAATAAGTGGAAGCGTGGCTTATTAAAATAGATTGTAGAAATTAAGCAGCAGCACAGCGCACACAGTAAATGAACCCAAGCAGAAGTAAAATGAATCGAATGGGTAGGTGACCCCAACGTTATATCTCTCCGCGTCCCTCTCTCCCCCTTCCTCCAGTGAGTTGAGGCAATTACAAAATGATTGAATGGTAATTTCTGCAGAAAAGTTGGACTTGGCGTTCGCTTTGTATGCGGCCAACACTTTATGCCATGGCATAAATTCCCATTATTTATGGGGCAGTAACTGTTTGTGATATTTTATTTCGCGCAAGGATGGCAAGGATAATTTGCGCCCCAAACAAAAACTTAACAAAGAAAAAGTGTCGTGAATGTTTGGAATTAATTGCCAAGTGGTCGGGAAATCACAAACAGAAAAAAATGTTTTAATTAATAAAATTGAATGTGTGCAAAAATTGAAAGGATTTTCGGCTGTCGTCTTGTTGGTAATGTTGTTGTTGCAGGAGCATTCATCTTCGACTCTCACTCGCAGGCGACGGTGCTCGGCTCATTTTGTATGCAAATGATTTATGCCAAAAAGTCGGGCATGGGGCAAAACTGGATTAGATTCATCCCCATATCGCAAATGAGCGGCCATTGCCTGAAAGTTTGGGGTCGCCTACAATTTCCAACAAATGCCGGGGATTCGCCAGGGGGAGGGGGGTGGAGCCTTTTAAAATATTTACTTAACATCCTATTATCCTCGCCAGTGCCATGTCACGCGGACATGGAGCCAACGACCCTCGCTTGTATCAACATTAAAACGATAAACTTGCCACACAGTCCCGAGACAAAAACAAAAAAAAAACACAAATTCAAAGGACGAAGGACACGTCTTGTCTGTCACACCAAAAATGTCACCGCGGGGTGAATTACGGGCAACAGCGCAAGAAGAAAAAAATGCTGAACAACAAAGAATACAAGTTGGAAATATTTATTTAAATTCAAGTCTTTTGTAAATACCCTCGGATAGTTTATTTTAAATTCTTATTTTTTCATTATTTACCTATAGATTTGTGAGAAAGCAAGACTAAGTATATGTTTTTTGCACTTTGATATCGCATTCTCCATCCGCATGAGCGGCATTAGAGCAGCGATGGCCACGCCTGGCCCGCAGGGGCCGAGCACATTGCGCTATTCACACCAGCACGGCAGAGCGCATGCCGAATCTTGTATTAAGAGAGCAAACAGCTTTTAAGTCGCCTCGCTCTTCTGGACACTTTATTCTAAAATCTATATTTTTATCTTATCTCTTTATCTACTCTCATGTGCCAATTTCAATTTATTAAAATTTGATGAATCCGATTAAAAACGATTACTACCGAAATACGGGTCTAAACATTTTGTAGTTACAGTATTCTTTTACCAAAAAACAAAATTTGTATACCTTTTTTTCCCCCACTGTAAAGCAGAGTATAAAAAGTTCCGGTCAGCACTCTAATAAAATTCCTAAACAAAAAACGTTAAACAAAAGCGCGTACATGTAGGGGCAGTGCGTGTGAGCAGGACAACAAGTCAACGCCACATAGAAGGACACGCGCCCCAAAAACACAAACGCAAACAAGGCGCAGCAGCAGCATGAGGGAAAGAGAGAGAGCGAAAGAGGAAATATGCCAAGCGTGTGAGTGATTTATGGCTCGTCGAGTGACGAGGACGAACCAGAATTCTTCAGGATAATGCCGACATAACGAGATTGTTTTATGTACACATTTTGGCCCTGTTGTTGCTGTTGCCGAGCGGAGCCGAAGAGCGGGAACGTTGGAGACACACAGACACTGAATGACACTTTACGCTCGGCAAATGGGGGCGAGGTATTTATACAGCAAAATGTGTGTGTGTAAAGGGATGTACACAGAGTTTGTCTGTTATCTGTTTCTATAATGACTGTGTGTGTGTGTGTGACTGAGCCCCGCAGGACCTTCAATCATAACCGTAATCCTTATTCAGTGCGTTAATGAGCTTCACATTAATTTGTCAGCGGAAATATAACTGCACCTGGTATTATGTTTACACACAGTTGGCAACCGATGAAGGTCCAAACCATTCCGATTACGTTACAGGTTTGGTATAATTACTAAGTTCTGACTTTGATGTGCTTGGACATCGGTAGATTGTGAAAGAGTGCATATTAACTGCAGTCATGGGAGTACAAAAACATTCTTGTGTGCATTTTTTGAAATTCACGTAAAATTGAAAATAGCTATGCACCTATGTTATAGAATCTTCTATGAAGAATATTTGAGTTTCGTCGGCTTATACTTAATACTTACTTCATTGCCAAATATTGAATATTTTACCTGTACCTGAAAGCCATCCAAATGTGGAAATCAAATTTATTCCATCTAGTAGAACATCACTACTATAGCCATTAGATAAATGGAAGAAATTTTCTATTCAAGACAGCCTCAAGAGTATTTAATCTTTTAAAGGCCACCAAATGGATTTCAAATTTTATAAAAATATTTATTAGGCTTAGGCTTACGATAAAAGTATACAGAACTCACCAATACAGACATTCTCATTAATATCTTTAATCTTTTAATTGGTTAAGGTACCTCCAGAAGTGTGGATTCTTAATTCTTGATTATCTTTAAAAGCAGAAATTTATTAAAATCGGTGTTTAATAAGTTAAATTTGTTGTCGATGTGTGCTGCTAGTACAAAAGTGTCTATTGGAAGCATTGAGGCTTTATTTAAAAACTGATGCTTACAGAAATCCTTTTTATCACAATTAAAGAATCGTATGCAGAGTCTTTTTTATAATAGTTGAATTTTTAATTTTTTTTTTTTAAGTTTGTACTCGGTGGTTTTAGGGGTTGCTGAACACGAATCCGAAGTCACAATTTAGAAAAACAAACTGGCGGATCCTATATGGCGATAATATCTCGATAACTATTTGACTGATTTTTTTTTAATGTCGATTTTCGTGCTCAGCGGTCCAAACTATAGAAATAGTTGATTATATTTTATCTCTATATCTATAAAAGAGAGTGTCCTGACTGATTCACTGATTCACTGATTCACTGATTGGCAATCATCGCACAGCCCAAACGGTAAGAGATAGAGGGCTGTAATTTTCACAGGAGTTTCTGTTGGTGGTGAAAGTGCGTACTAAGACGGGGTTTTGGAAAATTCCACCCGGAAAAGTCGGAAAAGCGTCGGAAAAGTTTGTATGGGAAAAATGCCATTTTTCATCCGATTTACTTGAAACTTGATTTGTAAGCTTAGTAAGCGAAATAATTCGACACGTGTTTTCCCGATTTTGGAAAATCCGCCCACGAGGAAAATTCCCGGAAAATTTTGCATGAAAAAAACTATTTTTCATCCGATTGGCTTGAAACTCGGTTTGTAAGGACAAAATACGAAATAATTTGATATGTGATTTTTCAATGTCGGAAAATTCGCCCACGAGGAAAATGGCCGGAAAATTCTGCATGCAAAACACTATTTTTTATCGGACTGGCTTGAAACTCAGTTTGAAGGGAAAGTAGGTGAAATGAATTGAAATATGAATTTCCGAAGTTGGAAAATTTGCCCTGACGGTCGGAAAATTCCCGGAAAATTCTGCATGGAAAAAACTATTTTTCATCCGATTGCCTTGAAACTCGGTTTGTAATGTCAATATGAGAATTCATTTTCGTTTTTACTTTCCGATGTTCGAAAAAAATACCCGGGATGCCCACTGGGAAGTACTTGGGAAGTGAATGGGATGTGGGTGGTGTGAGTGGGATGTGGGTGCTAAGTAGAAGTAAAGTGGGTGGAATGTGACAGGAAGTGGGTGGAATGTGACGGAAAGTGGGTGGAATGTGGGTGGTATGTAGGTGGAAAGTTGGCGGGAAGTGTTTGGGATGTGGGTGGAAAGTGGACGGGAAGTGGGTGAAATGTGGGTGGGATGTGGGCGGGAAGTGGTCGGGATGTGGTGGGAAGTAGGTGGGAAGTGGGCGGGAAGTGGACGGGAAGAGGGCGGGAAGTGGACGGGAAGTGGACGGGAAGTGTGTGGGATGTGGACTTGAAGTGGGTGGGATGTGGGCGGTAAATGGGCGGTAAGTTGGTGGGAAGTGGGTGGGATGTGGGTGGGATGTGGGCGGGAGGTGGGTGTGCGTTGGTTCTATACTGTTCAAGGCGCAGCGAAGCGCGACGGGATATTTGCTAGTATATTATATATATTTTATGACAAAAATCTTCACCGAGTCTGAATCTGCAGCTAATTTTTGACTATATTCTGAAAAATTGTCTAATCATCAATTTTTAATTTGTTTGAGATTGGGATCTGATGGGATTTTCGACTTATTGTTTTTTCTAAGACGACTTTTCAGAATGTGAGGAAAAAAACCTCTTATTTTATTTATGATTCACTATTTCATGCATTGTTAATAATAACCTTAAGCAATACTTTCACATTGACCGTACTTTCAAGAGTAGAAATTCATTTTGCGGAATCCGAATCGGTTAACCTTTGCCGATTTTATACGATTTAGAACGTTGTGTTATTTTCGACGCATGACGAGTAATCTATGAGGTACGCTCGACGCTCACGAACGGAGTTCATAGCTGAGGTAGGCACACTTCCTCCTTATTAACGGTCAGAATAGAAACTGGATGTACTACTACAACTATTCCAATCATTAAAAGTCCATAAAAAAGTTTTTTTTCGACTTTTGGCCAGCTTTTTGGGATTTTGGACCACAGTGCCACTGATTGCCATAGCCATGTTACACTGTGAGTCAGAGAGAGATAGGTATACTGTTTTTGTGCTCTCAATTTGGTCTGCCCTACACTGGATACATAAAAAAAATCACAAGTCCAAGCGATTCGATCAAAAATAGAACAGTTTTTCGTTCCAAATTCTGGACACATTAATTTAAAAAGTTTTTTGTAAATTAATTAAAGATTTAAATGGAAATAAAATGATTATAGAATTAAGAAAAATTCGATTTACTTACATCTAGTGCATAAATTAGCCATTACTTTTCATTCCATCGATCAACAAGCATTACTTTTAAAAACGAAAATCTCTTTGGTGTTGAAAGTTAATTATTCCTTGAAGTACTGTTACTTATTAATACGAACTTTGCCGTTCGGATTCGGGCTAAACTGTGGGTCTATTTTTCTTGTGTGAAAAATTATAGGAGATTGAAAGAAGCTTGGCTTGACCCTTTGGGACTGAATTGCCAATTTTACTTTAGTGTTACTTCTTTTGAAAATATTAATGTTAAATTTGTAATACTTACCTAATGCACAAAGGAGGCTGGTTGATCGTATAGCTGTCTCAGTGTCTCATGAATTTACTTAATTCAATCCTCAGCGATCTTTGCCCATCTTCTATGAAAACGCAGAGAGTACCTCACGACAATTGTTTTTTCTTCAAAAGCAAAGGTACGATTAGAGTTTGAATTCTGCGGATTAGTTGACATTGCCTTTAGGTCGGTCAATACAAAGAATCTTGCGTCATAGTAATAAAGAAAATACTTAATATCTTAAGTGCACAATTTACACATTTTGTTTGGCAATTCTAACCCAAAATAAAAGATTCATTAGCAGCTCCACTTCTTCTTGGCCCCTCTGCTCCACTCTGTATGTTTGATATATTCATTCATAATTTCTAATTCCGGCTAAAAATAATTCTCAAACATTAAGTAGAAATTATTTGAGAAACTTTTTTGAAAATTTACAACTTAACCAAAAGCGCAAAAGGCACACACAAACAACAACAAAAACAACCACATGCCCTCCACCCCTCCGACTAACGTCGATACAAACAAATTCTCATTAATGGGAGCTGAGACTAAAATGGTACCCAAAGCGAGGCATGTAAATGAGTCGACGCTGGTTGGGTTTGGCTCTGGGTCTCGGGTCCGGGGGTTGGTGCGAAAAATATGATTTTGACAGAAAACAACAAAACAAAATCCATAATTCAGGATAAAACATAATTCCACAGCAGCCAAAACAGTGGGCGGGGGGTTGGGTGGTTGCACAAGAAAAAGGAGCACCGCACAGACTGCTGGAAAAAAAATAATATGAATTACGGTTCAACGGCAATGGTGGACCCAGCGAGCAGGAGCGAGAGAGAGGGAGTACGAGCGAGAAGCAGTTACAGTTATTTATTAAATCCCTTTACGCATTTTCATAATAATTTCACAAAATATTTTAAATGCGACGACGCTGACTGGCGGGAGTTAGGGTGGTGGAGCGATGTCTGCCTGCCATCGGGTGATTCATGTCTCAGGCGCACTGTACCAAGTACTTGGGATGTTTTTTGTATCATTAAACTTTTATGCAAGATGGCAAAACGGGGGCCGCTCATCATAAACAGGACAAACGAGCGTGAGTTTAATCCCTTTTGGCAGAAAAATCATATTTTTTCTCGCGCCAGGAAAGCAAAAGAATGGGAAAGGGATGTGAAATTTTGGTTTCGGTTCTAATGACTTGTGAGTCTACTCCGAAAATTGCGACAGTTTTAATTTTTTTAAAAATTCGCAGAAATCGGTTGTCTGTTTAGGGGCCTTACAAACCTTACAAACCTATTCATGAATTTACACTGAAAGAAGATGCTTAAGTTGTCAAAGATGCATATCGGAGTGTTCCAATTTAATGCAATTGGGACGTTTGTTCGTCATCTTTCAATATCAAGCATTGAAACTAAAATAAACACATAAAAAAGAAACTTACAAAGGCTAGTTGATCGTACAGCTGTTTCATTGGTATCTCTACCAAATCATCAGCGTTCTTTGCCTGCTACCTCTCCTTGCCATGCATGACAGCCAGTCAGTAAAAAATAATATGCTACGTCTCAAAACCAGGTGAATTGATACAGAATAATATATTTTTTAATATTTGAATTTGGTGAATCTTAAGCACAACCTTGAATCGAGTGTAGCGCAGCATTATGCGTCTACGGCGGGCTAAACAAGCTGGAGTGAAAATGAAAATGACAGCACGAAAAATAATTCTAATCTCCTCATGAATATTCCTTTTACATTTTCATTTTGCAAAGAGTCCAGCGCAAAGCATCAACAAAAAGCACAACAGAGAGACAAAGAGACAGGGAGAGAAAAGGCAGAAGCTAAAGAAATACGGCTAGACACGGTGTGGGTATACGGGGTGAAGTCGTCAGCTAAAAGTACAATGGAACTTTGGCAAATGGCAGAAACGGTGTCAGTCGTTTGTTATTTTATTTTATTCGAGCTTGGCGAACCGGCGACACTCTCCGGGTCCCGACCGTGTCCGGCATTTCACTGATGGGCAGTAGTCGTTCAAGTGCCGCAGTAGCCAGCGTCGTCATCCATGCTGCTGGGGTTGGCATGGCCATCGAAATTATAAACTTGGCTCTGCTAAAGAAGGTTAAGTGATAAATTAACGCGGCTGCCCACCCAGCTTGGGCTGCGAAGCGGAGTGTAGTCTCTGTCGCTTTTTCTTTGTGAATGCGAAATGGTTTATGCACGAATGGACCTTTTAGTTTATTGTTATTTTAAAAGAAGCCGAGGAAAAGAGAGAGCTCATTTGAGTCATAGCTAAAGTCGATTCGAATAATTAGGAAAAGTGGCGACAAAAGCTGAAGGACATTAAGTAACGGTAAAATTACGGAATCAAAACTTTAAAAGAAAATTAATTTTTCTATTTAAAAGATAAGATGAAGCTGCAAAATAGAGATGTTGGCAGCTAATTTTCAAAATTCTACTTACAATTAATTAGATTAGTTTTATGATTTTTGGAAAATTGTCGAGCGCTCATTATAGAAAAGAACATTAAGTTTCTCTTAATTTGTTGGGTTGCTTCAGGTTATAAAGCAAGGTGGAATTTATAAGGTGAAGCTAAGCGAAACAGCGCTCTTTCTGTGAGAAATGAACTCACATACGACTCAGAATCGGTGTTATTATTACTATCAAAGATTTATTGATATTATAGATGACGCATGTGAAAAAATACTGTTGTTCTTGGGAGCTGACATTGGATCCCAAAAATAAGTTTGTATTATATGAGGTATCTCTATATGTAGAGTTTTTGGTACTATCTAAAATTAACCAGGGATAGAAACCGGTCAGAACCAAACCTTACCGAACAGCATTTTCCTGATCGTAATTTAAACCGCAAACCGAACCAACATCAGACTAAAAATGCTAAACCGAACCGAATAGAAAACGATACGGTTCGGCTCATTTCATCGACAAGTTTGAGGCAAGTATATCTGTTATTTTAGATAACTATATTAGGAAACGCAACTGAATAAAAAACCTTGTATCGTTTTAGCGTTGCAAAGTTTCTTAACTTCCTCTTAAAGGACAGCAATCTCTTTTCTTAATATTCGTGCATTCTTTTCTTTCATTTTCCTGAGACAGAGACTTCAAAAACAAGTATTTTTAGTCAATTTTTGAATTAATAATTTTATTTATATTCTAAAAACAGCAAGTCCTATATCATTCGTGTTACCTTCTTAGCCTGCTCCATTTTGTTGTGCGGTCTTAATAATCTCTTGCACTTGGCTTGTGCAGGACAAATTTTGCACAGCATGATCCTTTTCGCGTTGTATGTGCTTATTTACATAAACATGCATGTTCTGAATTCCACTTCCAACCTTTCGAAAGTGGAATTGATTCATGTTCTGGCAACACCAAAACGAAAGAGTTTTTCGTTTTGAAAAATAATGCTTGTTAGTCGGCGGAATGAAAAGTAAGTGCCGAATTACGCACTCTTACAGTTGCTAGATGTACATAAAGTAAATTTTTCTTAATTCTGTGATCAATTTAGAAGTTGTTTGTGAAATTTAATTGGCACTTTAGCTTTTAAATGATTTGTAAAGATTTTTTTGTCAAATGTGTCCAGAATTTGTCATTGCCCAGCAAAGTCAGCCTCTCTTATTTCTGACTGTTCCACTTTCGATCGCTTCGTTTGGAATTCTTGTTTCTCTCTTGTGTATCAAGTCACTAGATTCTAGTGCCATTCTCGCTTGGTTCAGAGGATTGCCAAAAGTAAACAGAGAGCAATTTCATTCGAAATTGAGAACACAAAAACAAAACCGAAGCGGAATTGCGTTCGATTTACTTTTCAAAAAGAAGTGGAATTGGAGTCGTAATTTGTTGCTACATTTGGTCACACTAGACCTCTGTTCCACTTGGACGAAATATTTGACGAAGTAAGCTAAATTACTTAATTCGCATGTCCATAGAAGCCTTTAAGCCAGAGATTAAAACCGTAACCAAACCCGTAACCCGTAACCGCTAAAAACACTTTAAAATGCGAAACCGAAACTGTAACCGAAAAAAAAATTTATTTTATAACCTTAACCGTATAACCTTTATTTACATAACCGGTTATCAGTACCGTAACCGAAATAAATATACGGGTTTGTTTCGGTTTTTCCTCTACTGGTAAAAATTTCAATTAGATGTACATATGTACAATGAAAATTCTTTATACATATGACATTATTCACTTATATTGTCTGCTTATTTATTATGCGCGGCACTGTCGCGAATGGACTGGCATAGCTACGAAGTGCCTGGAAAGTGTCCTATATACATTGGTGCTAAACAGTCATATAGCATTGAGAAGGAAGAAAATTTTGTTGAGCTGTCAACAAAATATACATATGACATCTATTGATTAAGCTAGGTACTCGGACGCGGACAATATTGTCGAATCGGAAATTGTTTGATAATTTCCAGAGCCGCTTTGACAATGTAGTGTGACCAGAAAACAGCCAAAAAAGTCAGCTTTTGCTGTGGAAGCAGAACTTGACCACTGAGACATACTGCTATAACGACAACCCAAAAACATCGGAAGATTAAAATTAGCACATTTAGAGGTAATATTTATAACCGCAGCCAGCTGCTTGTACTGTAGGTGGACCATACTCGCCGGGCGTATTAGTTTAACACGTATTATATGTAAGTAGCCACCACAACAGTAGCGGTGGGAGCATCGGAAGCTACCTTTACCTTAGTAAACCGGAGAACATAACGTGCTGTGGAGACTGCAAAGGCTTAGGGGCGTTTGTCCGTGGGCTGTGGCGGCTAAGAAGGTTTGGACTAGGGTGGTGTGCATACATTGCAATGCATTGGGTAAATGACATACCAGCCATAACAACTGGCAAAGCATACCGAAAAAGTTCCTGAGCTTTGTAATTAAATGGGCTCTAATTAATTTGTCAGCGTCTGAGAAACTAGCTTTAATAATAAAAAAAAACTTACATATGCTAGCCATTTATATACATAGCTTCTTTGCAACCACTTCTAGCTATTTCTAGCTATTATTCAACGGCGATCTAGCTTGCAGAGCCCGCAAAAAAGTTGGCAACACTGTACATAGACAGAACAGATCTTGTCATCTGCGTTTTGATTGTTGAGTTGTGAACATATTATATTGTTTAACATTGTGCAGGATGCCAAAGGCTATGTAATTTCTCAAAACAAAATTAAAGCAATTTCTGTGGTGTTGGACCTGGCGAAAAGGATAAGGGTTGGAGTGTCTGTTGCGCTTGACAGAAATAAGTTCGTCCTCTTCAACTAGTGACAAAAGAAGAATTTTATTGTCGGAAAAGCGAAGCCGCTATGTTTTTAATATATGTAAGAGCTGAATAGTTATTAAAGTAAATGACAAGCAATGTGGAAACGAAATTAAAGTATATAATAATCTCTGCTTTAAGCACAAAGCAATGTAAATTGTAATCCAAACTATCAGGTCTGTTCAGGTTTTCGATTTCGATAAGATCATGCGGAATCGGAATTGATATTTGTTCCGTTCCCAAAGTTGTAAATCTTAAATAGCATGTATACGAAATCACAAAATGATCAAAATGAAATCAAAAACAAAATCGATTTCTGTTTCTCTCAGAAACGAGAACATAATAATAAAACGATACGGAATTTCAATCGTTTCACATTTTAAGTCCACTCGGAAAGGGGATACTGGTCTGTTATAATTCTACCGAAGCTTTATATTTTCAATTTAAATGTCACGAATGTATGGAAGTGATCTTTTTTACCCGATTTTTATCTAGAACTAAGATCTGGGACCCGTGACTACTATGATTAAAAAATTGGTTTTTTGCTCCAATTTTTTTTCGGCAACTGGCGTCAGTTTAAATTGCGTTGCAGTAAATTCGCTCGCAACAACAAAGTCCATTTGAATCGGATCATACCGCCGGCCAGACGCACAAGCAGAGGGCGCAAACACTAATTTTGTGCCCACCGCTGGTCTGCTTTCACAGAATAAAATGTCATAGATCGAACACGAACTCTCAGTAGTCTATTGTCAAGCATTTTCGAGATAATTCATAAATTCGGCAATTCCAATAATTTGGTAGAGAATATGTGCCTTGGTCTGCGTATTTTTTGCTGCTTCTTTTGGATTTTGGTATTAACCATTTTATACAATTTCATGGACAGATATGTTGATTGCACGTTCTACTATCCAGTATCCATTCGCGAGGGCTACTCTGTGGACTCAAGCGGCTGTCGTATGATGACCACAATCCTATATGAACCTACCATGCTGAACTGGTTTAAGAATTTAAAAGACGATACATGTATGGGTGCCCAGCCCTTAGTTAAAGGTATCAGCGAACATAACCATAATTATCTAGTATCACAAAAACTATTACTAGAATTGTACAGTCTGGAGAATGTAACGGAACACAAGTGCAGATATTATGCAGCCGAGCGAAAAAGTGACTTTGCCAATAGGCAGTTGTACAGCAAAGAGTTTGTTTTGTCTGGTGAAATGAAATTAAAGATCGAACCTCCAGCGGATATAGTGCGCACAGTGTGTCAACTTAATGGAACCAAAACATATCAACAGGTGCATTTCTTTATCAAAACGCCGCCAAAGAAATCAGAGACAGTACAGCCAAGCCCACGGTCGAATTTATCGGTACTGATACTGGGCATGGATTCTGTATCGCAGATGCATTTTCTACGCAGCATGCGGCTTACTGTGCCTTTCTACAAAAGTAGCCTGTCTTATGTGGAATTCAAGGGATTCAACCGTGTGGCTGAGAATTTGATGCCACTATTCAGTGGTCTAAACAGCGAGGAGATTGAAAACACCTGCCAGGACTATAAGGGCTATGACAAGTGTCATTTTATTTGGCAAAGTTTCAAGGAAGCTGGCTACCAAACCAGCTACGGCGAGGACAGTATCGAGTATGGTCACTTTGCCGGCGATAAGAAGCCCGGTTTTATGCATCCACCCACGGATTATTATTTGAGACCTGCTCTTTTGGAAATGTGGCAGCACACACGTCGTAACATCATTTACGGTACACACTGCAATGCCAGGGAGAACTATGCAAAGGTTCTGCAAAATTTTCTCTCTAAATTAATACCCCATTTCCAGGAGCAACGTTTCTTTTCCTTTCTATGGTGGAGCCAAGGTCTACATAAGATATATAATTATGCACGCAAATTTGATGAAAGATTGATCGAAATGCTCAAGGAATTGCAAGAGCAGGATATACTGGAACATACCATACTTATGCTAATATCCAATCAGGGTCTAAATACGGATAGACACCCCAACCATCATCAAAGCCAGCTAGAATTGAATAGTCCTTTGCTATGGATGTGCTACCCCAAATGGTTGGAGAAGCTGCATCCTTTGGCCATACGAAATCTTAGAAAGAATGGAAATAGTCTGGTGACAGCCTATGATGTACATGCCACCCTATTAGATCTCTCCAATTTCCAATCACTTGAGAATGAGCAGATACTTTATCGCAGTCAACAATTGCTGGCCTATGGCCAGGATTTACCACGTGGCATTAGCCTTTTTCTGCCCATACCAGACATCAGAGATTGTGACTTGGCCCATATACCACCGGCCAATTGCCCATGTCATACCACCAGCCAGATCTCTATCTCTGACCAAAGGGTTCAACGTGCTGCACGTTTCATGATACGCTGGATAAACGAAATGCTCGAAGCTCAAATACCTCCATGCCTGTATTTAAGTTTAAGTCGTGTTGTGAAAGCAAAGCTGTGGTCACGCTCTAATTTTGAGTCTCAATTCGAAATAATGCTTCAAGTGGAAACTGTACCTGGTCGGAGACAATACGAGGCCACCGTATGTTTCAACAGGTACGCGCTGGCTTTGAACGGACCCATAAAACTGGCGCAGAAATTCGTCAATTTTACTTATTGTATAGAAAACTATCTGATAGGCATTTTTTGCTATTGTGGTTAAAGCTTGTAACGGCGGAGACTCTTTAGATAAACAATAGATTTTTTAGTTACACGGTTTTCTGCTTTTTATTTCAATCAGCTGGCTATAACTTTGACAGAAGATACATTATCTCATAGAACCAAGAATTTAGAGCTTGAATCAAGTAGAAACGAAGTCAATAGTACACAGAGGGAAAAACCTTTTTAGAAAATAAGTTGCCTTCAACTTAAAATAAGAACAAGAGGATCTCAAAATTCTTGAGAATTCTTGGAATTAGTAAAGTTTTTCTCAATCGTATACAATTGCTTTAAACAACAACAAAACCGATTTTCAACAGAGAGATGTACAAGAGAGCGAGTTACTCTCTTTCTGATATCTCTCTTGACAGCCCAACCAAGTATAAGTAGCCCTCTAGATGTGAACCTGCAAAAGTGTGCAACGGCTGAATTTGCTGACGCGTTGTTCTATGTGTTAAATACATAAGGTGCCAGTTTCAATTCCCAGTAAAGCAAGAGGAAATTTTTCTGTGTTTTTCTGAAACACTTTTATGATACGAGTCAAGTGGAGTGAGTTTTTGCGTTCACAAAAAAATTTTCTTAAAGTGAGAACATTGTACGTACTATAAATGAGAAAAGCCGTTTATGCACTATTTTTGGTAACGTTTGTCTTCGTTTTGAGTCCAATGTTCTCGGTTTTTTCCCTCTTTGCAAGTGTGGTAGGAATATACTTGTTTCAATTACCAAACTCTTACGTATTTCAAGCACGATATTTATATTTTAAGACTGTTTCGGGATATGTAAAGATAATTTTCGAACTTTTATAAAATCTTATCAATGTTACTTTTAGCCTTAATCAAGAATTTTCCTACTTAAGGTAAATACAAAGTACTCTTCGCTTAAGTCAAATAAATTGTAAACTCAACCCCAAAAATTCTTAAAACAAGGAAGCGCTAAATAAATTTTAAAAAATCATTATTTAAATCCTCAACATTCCAAAGAAAATTCTAATTTGTTCTGGGCTTTGCAATTACCAAAAACCACAAGGTAAAACAGTAGGTCAGAAACTTATCAAGACTCCATAAGGAATTTGTTAGATTAGATTAGAGCTAAGATCAAATCGGCTAAAACTCTATCCCGATCGACTAAGTATGTCGTTATATTCTGAGTGTATGTGACCCATCAAACTGCCCTCGCAAAATCCATTTCTGCATATGCTGTTAACTAATCTGTTGATTTATCGAAAATGTAGGTCGCCCATTTGGATGCATTAATTACGGCTCATAATGAGTGATTTATGCTTGCTCTGTGGTATCCTTAGTGCTTTGATAAGAAATGCTTTTACCGCCCCTGCGGCCACAGAATCCAGAGAAAATCACATTAGCCCCACTGCTTGTAATTAGACGTTTTATGATGCCGCCTTCAGTCAGACACCCCGACCCTCCCCTGTACGTGTATGTGACAATATTTTGGGTTAGGGCAAATGGAAGCTGAACCTTATCTCAGCTCAACGCTCATGTGTAAATCTGTAAATATTTTATGTCTTTTTTAGTGCCCTTTTTATTGGCAGTCAATCACACACACACATATATATATAATTTTTTTTTGGGTTATACTGACTGATTTATGGGCAAGGCTGTCACAACTCGCACATCCTGCGACTCAATGCCTGTGGTCTGGTTGTTAATTTCTGATTTATGCCTGATTGACAGTCCCGCGAAGTGTATACCCAAGAGGTTTCTTCATTTTCAGTTGGCTTAGAGCGCTTAAGCAACTCTAACGGATTGCAGAAGAATTTAGAGCAGATATACTCACCGCCGATTTGACTAGGCATCCAGAGCCTATGTAGGGTAATGAACTAAACCCATCGTAGCGGAAAAAAGGTTACACTAATGTAGTAGTAGTAGTTTGAGCAGCTTTTTCATTGCTAGTTACTTCACAGCTGGCGCCAATAGCTGGGGAAGGTGACCGGATGTGTAAAAGCTAATTTTTAAAGAAAGAAAAACTTTTTTATTAGATGGTCTGAGGCGGCATTGAATCATATCTCCCGCAATTTGTTAGATAGAGGTGCGAAACCTTCCCCACACATATTGAGTATTATTCAGTATTATTTATCAATTTTCCGAAAGAAATAAAACAGATCAGGATGAACGATACTCACGTTATGACCAAAAGAAAACTACTGCTACTGCAGGTACACAGTATTTCACATTGTGGCTTTTTTTATTTTTATTTTTTTTGGTAGGCGATAGAAGCATCGAAAGAAGCATCTCTCCTATGTGAATAGTTGCGCTGTCTTTCTGCGCAACGCAGGCTTTGGAACACTACTGTGGCCATATTGCAGACTGCAGACCAATTTTCCGTAGATTCAAGCAGTATACTCACCAGCAAATACGTGCTCTGCGTCTTGAGTGACCGACTGCCCTGTACAGTCTGGGCAGTACGGGTCGTCTTCGTGTTTGAACCTATGTAGGTAGGATTTCAAACATCTGTGTCCCGTAAGAAGTTGCGTCAAGTAGTAGGTCACCTGTCCGTGTCTTCTGTCCAGCCATAATCCTATGTTTGGAATCAGCTTGAACGTCCATCGTCCTTTTTTACCAGACCCGTTGGACTCGCAATTTCCGCTGCCCGCATTTCAGGTTATGGGTTATCTCGAAGATATTCGCTGCTTCGTGCCTTCAGACCTAGGATCAGTCCTGCAGTAGATGGAGATGGTGGAAATCCGCTGAACACACCCCAGACAAAGCAGTTATACGCCGGGACTGCGCCTGGAGGGTGGGCTCCTCAACAGTATACGCCGGACCATGATCCTCCAGACAGTGCTGCTGCCGTGCCGCTGGCTTTCTTGCTGGCTTACGCTAAATGATCCCTGAAATTCAGCCTTTGATCGATCATCACTCCCAGGTACTTGAGGTAGGGGCGGGAAATAACTGTAGTATCGCCAACAGTGATCAGCACTGCCTCCGTCTTTTTAGCGGCTAGCGTCAGGCCTTTGTCCTCTAGCCAATTGCTGACCTTCTGTATCGCTCTGTTACTAATATGTTCCACATCGCTGAGGTGTTTGGCAACTACCACCACAGCTATATCATCAGCGAAACCAATGACTGTTGCGCCAACGGGCAATCTGAGCTGGAGTATGCTATTGTACAAACCGTTCCACAATATTGGGCCGAGCACAGATCCTTGTGGGACCCCTTTTGGAGACCTGATAGCGCATCACGCCCTTGTCCGTCTCATACATGAGCACCCTATCGCTCAAATAGCTTTCTATCATGGTGGTTAGGTACGGCGGCGCATCCACTGTTCTGAGGGCTTCAAGAATATGGTCCCATCCAGCTGAGTTAAAGGCATTCCTTATATCCAGTGTGGTCACCAGGCAGTATTCCTTCGCTCCATACATCCACCGCTCTCCCTGGATTGCATTGCTCGCGATACCGCATAGCTTTCCGATGGCATCTGTGGTTGATCGTCCTTTCCGAAATCAATATTGAGAGGTAGACATCCATTTGTCTACTACTTCCTCCAGGCGCACATGTATAATCCGCTCCAGAATTTTTCCGACCGTGTCCAGCATACACAGTGGCCTATAGGCTCATGGATCTTCCGCTGGCTTTCCCTCTTTTGGTAGCAACACCAAACGTTGTAATTTCCACCTTGCTGGGAATATTCCCTCCGTGAGGCAGGAATTGTACAAGTCCCTGAAGACTTCAGGCTTGGCCTTAATTGCCAATTTCAGGACCTTATTCGGGACTCTGTCCGGTCCTGGTGCCTTATCATCACTGACGTTGCCTATAGCCGAAAAGATCTCCTCCTCGGTTATGTGCCTCCAGCCTGTTGCAACAATATTTGGTGCGCGTTGGGTGGTAGTAATTCCTGGTGGAAAAAGGGTTTCCACGATATGAGCCATTTGGATGGGGCATGTTGGAGGTGACTGGCTGTAGGCCTTTAGCTTCTTCATCGCCAGCTTATACGCAAAACCCCATGGATTATGTTCCAGGTCGTTGCAGATTTTCACATAGCAAGCCCGTTTGCTTTCCTTTATGAGTCTTTGGAAAACTTCCTGACGCTCTTGTCTGCTCTCACATTCTGGCTTGACCGACTTTCTTTGAAAAATAACCGAAACAACCAGAAAGTGTATTGTGCAGTGAAACTAACTTTCTGCAAAATTGTTCAAGAAAGTGTTGATGTTTCCTTATTCCACTGACTAATGTTTTTTACGGTCACACTGACAGTGTCTAGATTATCCATGACAGTGACTTGATCTCTTATATCTCTTATAAGGAATTACAAAGAAAGAAAAAGGTCATTTAGATCAGTGAAACAAGGGAATTAGATGTCTTGCTTAAAGCGCGTGCCAGACAAGGACATTTTGATTTTAAAGGGAAAACCCTTTGTGCGAAAGTCAAAGACGGAAATTTGTGAATTTAACAATAAAAATAGAGAAAGACTAACTTGCCATTCTCGACCGAAGTTTTTATACCCCTTGAGCCTGCCATTTTTTTATATGGCAGACAAACAGTTTTTCTTACTAAAACTTATTTTTCAACCGACCGTTCCAATGGCAAGAATATATTTACTTAATGTGGTCGAAAATGATTTAAATATTTTAAAATGTTGAACTTACCAACTTGTTAACTTTAATTCATGTAAGTATTTAACAAAACACAGGACATTGGTTGATGTTTAACTCTTTTTTTCAACCAAAAGCAAAGTAAAACATCAACAAATCTCTTTTGTGCTGTTAACTATTTTCATGATGAAGAGTGTTAACAAGACAAATCGAAAGCTAAATATTTTATTTGTGCATCTGTAGTAAAAAATGTGCTTTATATACTTTATGTGATCTGGTTCACTTCCTATAAATAGTTGAATGTTTTACATAATATAGATCTACTTTTTATCAGGCGCCCCAAATAAATAGTGACCCTCGTATACAGCATGCATTCAAAATTTAATTGGTTGCATTTTTGAGTGTATGCATAAAAGCAGATGGAGAAGCAGGTCAAACTCCTAAATGCGAAATATCATAAATATATCAATTTTATCACAAAAACTGCAAATTGACATCCGCAAAAGCTGTAAAAAAACCCAACTGGCCAGCTTGACAAACATCATCAAAAATTTAACGATGCTTTTATGAACGCACCAGAATATACCTGTATATATGTATGCATGTACTTATTTGCCACATAAACCCGATGACCGATCCCGGGACAGAAGAATAAGAAGAAGCTCGTCATTATCATGGCCTCTGGAGTGGCATCTGCATTTTTGCAGAAATAAAAAAAAGGGAAGTCATCTTTAATGAAAGCTACCTGCTGCCTGCATCTGATGAGGCGAAATCATGAAATGAAAAAAATAATATTAAGTTGGCGGATTGTAAATTATGGCGTATCGTAAAAGAAAATATGCTAATCGATGGCATTAATTTGATTACGAGACTCTTTTTTGATCAGTGCGTTCAATGGCAGAACTGAGAAATCTCTCTCTCGGCCGTATCCTTGGGCAATTGATCGCGCCATTAGCACTCAAAATAAAGTCAATAACGGACAAACTTATGACTTGATTAACTGCAAATCGTTAACAATAATTCAGCGATCTGCTCGCCGGTTTCGTAGACTAGTTTTGCATTTAAGCAGGCGCGGACGATCGTACATTTTAATGTGCATATTTCACGCATCCCGGCTGCCCCGCACATCCACATCCCACGGCCCACGACGAATTCATAAAGTATCTCGGACTGTTTAATGATTTCTGAGTTACAAGCCAGCCCAACTGCATCCCATGACCAAACACCAAGACTCAGCAGGTACAGTGCCAAACAATTTGGCGGCAACTTATGACAGCGCAACGGTCGCAAATAAGCACAAATGGCGGCGGCCGCGCCAAAAACTGATCTGGCCAGCGAGAATTTATGCGGCTTTCCGCGGGAAAAGGTAGATGCGTTGCCGTTGCCGTTGCGTTGCAGCGGTGTCTTTCGTGCGCACTTAAATTATGAATATTACCAAATGGGTCAATTCGAAATAAATAAGCCAACGATCGACGCGATCCTCAGTCCTCAGTTGGCCAAATAGAGTTGTCTCTGTCGCAATTTTTCATTGAGCTGTCGCTGTGGCCCCTCCACCACTCCATCCACTCGATCCCATCGCTGGCATTGGCATTGGGCGGCGTTTTAATATCGCTCATGCATCTGGTAATCTATGCGCAATTAGTGGCGTACATCAGATTTAGTATGCTGATTGCATTCGCCTGTCTGCCCGTTTATTGACCGTAAATATGATACGGAATTTGTTTTCCATTTTCTCATGTTCTTTTGCATCGATAGAGACGAGTAATTGTGAGACAGGCAACGGAAATGAATTTGATTTGATTTCTGCAAATATATGTGGGTTGTTTAATCATTTCGAAAGAGAAACACCTCTAAGAAGACCCCTACATCCACCAGATGTAAGGGTATGTTTTTACACAACCGGTCACCCTTTCCAGCTATTCTCGCCGGATAATAAGCAAGTAGGCATGAAAAATTAAGGCCACACAAGCCAAGAAGTTGAATGAAGCTCGACTTTGGTCTGTTAAAACCCACGGCTTATATACTTATATATAAGAGGTCTATTATAAGTATATAAGGCTTTGTTGATTGTTGACTCGAGCAAGTCCAGTTTGAAAAAATATGTTACTTATTCAACAAGATATTAAACAAAATCATTGGGGCTGACCTGTGCTACTTATGTTTAAAAGATAAGCACAAAAATATGGTTATAATTTTTGGGCTGATGGCTCCGATATTAAGCCTTTGAGGAAGAATAAAGTTAGATTTTAATATATAATTAAGTACTGAGATCCTGCTATGTGTCATAAAAAACTTGAAGTTTACTTGTATTAGTTGTGTAATCCAAATTCAAAATAAATAGTAGTATCAATATCAATTTAATACGTTGTCTCAAATGAGAACTGAAACTAATATTATTATTTTTGTATCAATATGAACCTAAGCATACACAGAGGGAAAAAACGTGTTCAGAAAATAAGTTGCCGTCAACTTAAAATGAGAACAGAACTATCTCAAAATTTTTGAGAACAAATGTTCTAAATGTTCTTGGAATGAGTAAAGTTGTTCTCAAACGAATAATATTTACTTTAAACAACAACAACACCGGCTTTCAGCAGAGAAATATACAAGAGAGACAGCGGGTGCGGTTCCGGTTTTGCTCTCTCTCTCTCTCTTGTCTGCTCAGCAAAGCATAAGTAGCCCTGATCGGCAAAACTGTTCAATGGCTGAATTGTCAAGTCAGTCATTCCATACGTTGAGGCTGATACCGGGCTCAAATCCCAGTAAAGCCCGAACAAATTTTTCTGTGTTTTTCTGGAAACTTAAATGAAACGAGTCAGGTGAAGTTGGGTCGTTGCAGCGATGTTTCTGATTCCTATGACACAGTGGGTGGGTGGAGAAGCAGCAGCGCCCATTTCCAGAGTTGCATTGCCTCTCTTCACTTCCAATCAAAAGAGGTATGTCCTCGTTCCCTATTCCACCCAAAAGTGAGAAATCCGCCCACACCTGGTCCCAAGTGCCATCAAATTTTTTTCCAGGTGAGTTTAAAATGGTCTTGAATACGGAACAATATAAACTCAAATCTTGTTCTCAAAAATGGAACAATGTCAACTCAATTTGAGCTTTTGCGTTCTCAATAAATAGTTCTCGAAGTGAGAACATTGCACTACATGTGAGAAATCCCGTTCATGCATACTTTTTGATAACGTTTGTGCTCGTTTTGAGTCCAATGTTCTCGGTTTTTTCCCTCTGTGTACAATTGAATATTTGTTGTGGTCGATTTTTACAAACATATGAAAATACAATTGTAATTCTTTAGACTGAACAATGCTGCTGTGTATGTTTCAGCGCTTTGCAATATGACGAACAATGCGTGAGGTTCGAAACGAAAACATCTGTAGTAGAGATGTACTTCCCATTGTTGACTCAGGGTCTCTGCGAAGGCGTAAAATTCTGCATGATGAGTTCCAACATGAGGCACACCATTAGAGTGACTTTAGAATAAATAACATCGGAGCAATGTGTCACCTGAAGAATTCAATTCGGTAGTGTAAATTATAAAATTTTTTTAGGTTATGTTTTATTTATAATGGCAGTTTGTAGAGAGCTAAATTTATATTACAAACTTGGTAAAAAAAATTTAATTAATAACACTGTTCAACAGTGAAAAGTATCCAGAGCATTGTTAACTAATTCCAACGTGCCTACTCATGCTGATTACGAGATGGTATGTCAAAGTCATATCTTAGTTTCCGTTTCCAAGATATTCGCGAAAAACTGAATTTCCGACTTTTTGCCGTTCTATAATTTTTGTAGGCCACACTAAGCAATAATTGCTTGTTTTATGAAGCTTCTAGGATGGTACACACATCAATTCAACTGAGAAAAATCAAACACGCCATATAACTATTGCCAATGGTATCGAAATTGGCCTTCAAAGTCAAATTTTACTTGATTTATAGCAATTTCGTCAAACTAAACCATTTGCTACAAGCCATTCTATTTGTCGGACATTTATTGGCTCCATACCACCATATAGTTCAACATATGCACTAATTATGGTAATTTTTTGGCAATTTTGTCATGACCGCAAGCAAAGTTACAGCCAATAATATCCGAAAATTAAGATTTAAATTTATGGGAGGCAAACTAGATTCCCGCCCCCAAATTTTTATAGCAGTTTCAAAAAGGCAACTTGATATAGCATTGGCTTAACTAAATAAAATGTAATGCAAAATAACAACATTCATGGAATGCTACGTTAACATTTGCGATTAGTATTTAAAAGAAAAGTCTAGTTCTCCCCTCTCTTTGGCGCTGCATGAAAATAACAACAGCTTAACGGTTTCCACCGCTGCAATTAATGCCCGCCAGTCGTTTCGGCTTTGTGCTAGCTGGCACCAAACCCAGGTGTCTTTCCGCACCTGGTCTTCCCATCTCAGTTTCGGTCTCCCAAAGTCTTTCGCCTTCCGTTTGTTCATATGATTTACTGAATCTTTTTCTTGCTTACTGGTTGCATGTCCTTTCCAGCGCAGAATTTGAAAGGATGATAGCATATTTTGAACTGGTTCAGAATAGTTGACATTCCTCTTATTTCCTAAGAAATTATTTGCGACAAGGCGAAAGTCGTCCCAGGCTTTTTTTCTTTTCCTTAAAAACAGATTTACAATTATCTTGAAATAAATTTACAAATTTTGTTTACCTTCTATGACTAGGTCGGAGTTATCATCATTAAATAAATTTCTAAAATGCGGCCCGACAAAAACACCTTCCTTTATCTTAGTTTCGCTTTGTCTGGAAAACTTCTGGCGTAGATATTGGAAAGCATCGGCATTTTTATCCATTGCTTTACAGAAATTCTTCATCAGTATTACGGTGGAAACAACACCTTTTTTGGGTCAACTAATTTGCAAGAAGTCACCACTTATTTATAAAGTTTGCCTTTCTGTCACCACTATCCCATTCGCAAATGAAACAACAAAATTTCGTGTATCCTAGTTGTAGTTCTAGGAGCAGATCTAAGATCAACTCCCCCAAATTTGCCACTGGTGGTCATTTAATATGCAGCACAAAGTTTATCATGCTTTCATAGCTCTCTTTCATATGTACAGCGTGACCAATGGGAATCGAAAATGCACTATTTTCGTTATGTAATACAACAGCTTTTAAAATTGCCTTAAGAGCTATCCATAAAGAGTCTCCATTCGTGCTTGTTTTATGTGATGAATTTAGCCTCCAATTATCCACTGACATCGTTACAACGTGCTAAGTTCTCATCACTTTGCGTAAATTCTTTTTGTCTACTGCGTAAAGATGTAATAGTCGTTCCAGTTTTTAAAAGGTTCCATTGCTGAAGTCTCGAGCCTAGAAGATCAGCTTAGCTCTTTGGTAATTCTAAGTCCCTTACAAGATCATTCAAATCAGCTTGCGTTATTAATGTGGCTGTGCTGACGAACTAAGTTCTCCGTATTCTGAATTTAAGGAACTCAATCCGACAACTTGTAAAATTTTAAAACATTTAATGAAAATTACAAAAGCATAAGGCTCATTTATTAGTATCCAAGTAGCCTTTTTTATTATTATAATTCTGCCATGGTTCTACTATCCGCAAATGTTAACGTAGCACTCCATGAATGTTGTTATTTAACATTACATTAAATATTTAGTTAATCCAATGCTATATCAAGTTGCCTTTTTGAAACTGCTATAAAAATTTGGGGTGGGAATCTAGTTTGCCTCCCATAAATTTAAATCTTAATTTTCGGATATTATTGGCTGTAACTTTGCTTGCGGTCATGACAAAATTGCCAAAAAAATTACCATAATTAGTGCATATGTTGAACTATATGGTGGTATGGAGCCAATAAATGTCCGACAAATAGAATGGCTTGTAGCAAATGGTTTAGTTTGACGAAATTGCTATAAATCAAGTAAAATTTGACTTTGAAGGCCAATTTCGATACCATTGGCAATAGTTATATGGCGTGTTTGATTTTTCTCAGTTGAATTGATGTGTGTACCATCCTAGAAGCTTCATAAAACAAGCAATTATTGCTTAGTGTGGCCTACAAAAATTATAGAACGGCAAAAAGTCGGAAATTTAGTTTTTCGCGAATATCTTGGAAACGGAAACTAAGATATGACTTTGACATACCATCTCGTAATCAGCATGAGTAGGCACGTTGGAATTAGTTAACGATGCTCTGGATACTTTTCACATTGTTGAACAGTGTAATTTGCTTCTATCAAAATTAAAATTTTTTTTTTTATATTTAATAATTTTTTATTTTTATTTTTTAATATTTTTTTTTTTTTTTTTGTTATTTTTTTTTTTTAATTATTTTTTTTGTTATTTTTTTTTTTTTATGTTTTTAAATTTTTTTTTTTTGTTTTTTTTTGATATTTATTATTTTTTTTAATGTTTTAACTAACTTAGATTTTTATTATTTTATTTTTTTTTTTTTTTTTTTATTTTATTTTTTTTTTTTATTTTTTTTCTTTTTTTTTGATAATACTTATCCATATCTTTTTTTTTTTTTTTTTTGTTTTTTGTTTTTATATTTTATATGTATTTATGTTTTATTTTTTATTTTTTTTTTTTTTTTTTTTTTTTGTTTTGGGGGGGGGGGGGGGATTTGAAAAAAATTTATAATTTATTTATTAAAGATAAATTTATCATTATTTATTTTATATATTTTTTTTTTTTTTATATTTTTTTTTTTATTGGGTTATATGTATTTTTTTTTTTTTTTTGTTTGTTTTTGATGTTTTTTTTTATATATATTTTATATGTTTTTTTTTTTTTTTTTTTTACTTTTATATAAATTTTATTTATTTTTTTTATACTTTTTTGGTAAAAAACTCAGACCTTTTATTGAGAATGTGTTTTGCAAATATTTTGGTAAGTCTAAAATCCGGCATTTGTTTAGTTCTTAAGATATAGGTATATTGTCGCCTCAGAGTGTATGTGAATAGTGTTGGAAGCCCGGTGCTTATGGGTGAGTCTTTTTAAAATTAAAAATTTTTTTTCTCCGGTTCAGGTTGAGATTAGGGTGTAAAATACTTTTCTGCTCCGGTTCAGGTTCGATTTAAACATCCCAAAAATCCCGAAGTGTCCGACTACTCAATAGCGGTTCTACTCCAAACCGGTTTGCAGCCCTGGTACAAACTATTTTTTAACAGAGCAAGTTTACAAGCGCTTAAGATCTTCAAAGTATTTCTATCCCCATGTTTTGGCTACATGACACATGAGTCCTTTTATTTACTGTTTGCATGCTTGGTATATTTCATGTTTTCTGTTAATGTTACTCCCAAGTAAATATAGGACAGATATGTACTTCGATTCTACTTAAAGGTTACACTCCTGCGATCATGTATCTGCCTCGGCATCTTCGTACAACCATAACTTTTGAATTTGCAATAACAAATAATCGTTATCGATTGTGTTTAGAAAGTTTTACTTCTACCCGCGGTGATCTTGCAGTTACCAGACGAAATTTATGACTATATGTAAGCCACTTAAAGTAAGCATGTTTCCAGGGCATTAAACAATTAATTAATTTTTTATAACTGGGATAAACCCTCGAAAACTAAAGTCTTTACATTTGTATCGTAGGAACCTTTATTTTTGGTAATCTGGTTCCCATAACTACCATAATGTCGGATTGTAGTGCGTGTGTGGGTGGATGGAGGTGATAAATCCATGTTAAATGCCCCGACTCGCACTCTCCCGCCGATCGTGCAGGCGCTTCTGTTTTGTTTGACGCATGCGCAACGCGTGGGTTCTCGATGCAGGCGGTCGTAAATTGTACAATTTGTTGCTGAAGCTCTGCCCTGAGCCCACCTTCTCCTTTTTGTTTCAAAGCGCGCAAATTGTCCAGGCCCATAAATTTTTATTAGCATTATGAATTTTCATTTCAACAAAAGTGGGCGTCCGAGTGGGTATCAATCTAATTGCACGACACAAGAAGGAGAACCTCTTCCAGTGGCTGCTTTAAAGATGCGGCAAAAGTTCTAATTAAATAAACAGACAGTTTGGCCGGGGACCTCTTGTCTTAGATTTTACGAGGCCATAAAATGAAGAAATTTAACGACTGTGCCATTATTTGACAGTAAACAAGCGTAAACAGGGAATGCGGCACTGCCGGGATCCAGGTGCCTTGGCGTGACAGATTTGTCGCCTTTTGTGGACGCTGACCCGACTTGTCAGATGTCAAAAATTTGACGATGATGGCCATAAAGGCCAACGGGAATAATCAGCAGAACCAAAATAAGAGGGCATCATCAAATTGGCTTTTATTGTTCTTTAATTGTTGAACTGTGTAACGCCAAGTACATAAAATTTAATTTTATGTGAGAGCCATTTGGAATAGTCAAAGTGACCCGCTGGTTTTTAGTGTGAAAATCACTTAAGCTTGCTTACCGAAATTTACGATCGACTCTAACGACTGTATGTTTGTGTGTGTCCGTGAAGGCGTTTCCGTTTTACGAGCTGCGGTAATGTGTTTAAAATGATTTACGGCCTGAAGAAGACGATGTAGTATGTACATAGGTACATCAACATCAAATATGTATCTCATCAATAATTTATAATGTAAAATTCAAATACGAAACAACTAGCTGGCAACACAGCCCTAAGAATATGTAAAGCTGAAGCCAGGAACATGGCCAATTTGGCAACGACTGTCTATGGAACACCTGAGACGACGTTTAAAACATCATATGACGTCAATGATTTCAGTCGGTAAGGATGTAACTCTTCGTTAATTTTGGGATTTGGAAGTTCACCATGACATTCACGAAAAAAAGCTATTTTTCGGAGGTACATCATGGGAATTTCAAATTTGTTTTCAAGAACAATGACAAAAAATCTTAAGAAAATGACAAAAAATCAAAGTTCTAAAATAATGAATCTCAAATACAACAATTTTATAAGTACCAAATCTTACAATCAAATCGAAGCTTTTGTGAATTCTGTCAAAAGTTAATTTCACCCTCCAAAAAATATTCATGCAGATTTGGTGTCTCTATCGTATAAGCTGTTCTTAATTAGGAAAAAATTAAAAATACTCAAACAATGAACGAGATCACGAAAAGTGAGAAAAGTAAACTCGTCATGTAGAAAAGTTTTACAAAAAAAATCCTAAACGTTAAACTGATTGGGGAATATACTGACTTATTGGAGTTGTTCTGTTTCTTATTCAACTACATGTATAAATCCACTTTGCCTTTGCTTTCAACCAGTTCTGAACCGAAACCGCAGTACCAGATCGATTTGGTTATTCAATAAATCGAACCGGAAACACAACCGATCCATTTAAATTTTCAGCCTCCTGAGCCTGGCCCCAAATCGTACCTGTTCCGTTTAAAAAAGGTTCGGCTGAAAGAATATTTTTAGTCAAATTTTCAGAGATTCTAAAATTATCACAATATTTAAATTATCACGTTTAAAAATTGTTTTATTGTCCTGAATCGGTGCATTATCGTTTTAAAATTATATCCAAACTAAATATTACGACTTCGAGAATGATATTAACCCAAATTGTTAAATAAAAACCGTTTATTGATTTACATAGAAGGTACGAGAGTACGAAGTACGGTTGTCAGCCCTGATAGAGAACTAATGAATGAAGTCCATTCGTGTATTGTTAAACGTTTTGAATTGCTTCGTTAGCTGAAAGCTTCCTTACCAAAAATACGCTTTATTTATAACCAAAAGTATCTCATCGATATCAGAATTCATGAACCAAGCTTCCAACCTAAACAAAAGCTTCAATAAATAAAGGAACCTGTTTCAGAACCTAACTCTTTTCAAAGAGTTTGAACCCCTGGACCGTACATTCTTTAGAATTTCAAAGGTTTGCAGCCTTGGTGGGACCTGCCTTCCTCATTAAGTTTCACTTGAAGAGAAATGGATAAAACTATTTTTGTTTTTAATAAGAAACTAAGAAATAGCATGCAACATTTTCAAGGAAACTAGTATCGCGTTTTTCTATATCACAAAAGATTTGCTAAGCCATATTAATTTTGTGGAAGCAAACGATTTCCAAATTACGTAAAAGTCCCCAAAAAAAAAACTGATCGGTTTGCAGTATAGTTGCTTAGCTTAGAACCGAAATTGTACCGGTACAATGTTTAGGTTCCTTTCGGTTCCAACCATATCGGTTCTCGGGACTACAAAAAATTTCAAATATTGGTTTTCGTTCTGAGTTTTAAACGGTTCTATTAGGTAAGTTATGGCTTTTAGTTAGTTAGTAATATTTCACCCAATTCGATTAGGGAACCCTACAAGGAGGCAATTTTGAAAGTCGATTCAGGTTAATCAACCAAATTTTGAATACATGGGTTCTATGTTTTCCCTTATCAACATTTTTGAAGGAAACATCTCTCTGGCCATACTTAATATAAATATACATCGTACGGCTAAAATGCTCCAAGCAAATGCGAAAACACTTGATAACAGTAACTTAAAAGCTCTATTAAATTAGTTTACATGCGTAACAAATGGAAAAGAACTCAAAATTTAATTGCAACAAACTTTTTAAGATATGGCATATTATTATCTTTGATTTTAACGCTACAGAAAGGCTTTAAAACTCCATATAATAAACCCCCGGCTTCCAAAGCTTAACATTTTTGCTCCCTATTTTTAGGATAAATTTTTAAATTATTTTATTTAAGGATCAGTTAAAAATTATGTTGAATGCTCAGTCGCATATTTGCTCAATTGAGGAATTAAATAATAAAAGCAGTTAAAACCGTGCACAACACAATTGTGCCATTATTTGCATTTGTGACCACGTCCTGCCCTGTTCTGCTCTGCCTCTGTCCCGTTCAGCCCTAGCGCTGTCCTCGTCAGCGTCATCAACAACAATAAAAGCAATAGCAATGGCATCAACAAATAACATGACATTGTTGTGTTTTTTGTTGTTGTTTGAGGGAATCATCAGCAAACACAACACACAGCAATACCCAATAGAGCAGGAGCAGGCAGTGGAGGAGGAGGTGGGGCAGAGAAATCCTCGTCGTGGTTGTTTGATTTGAAAATTGAGTTTTAGCGAGACAAATAAAAATAAAACTTAGAAAACACAACAAGAACAGGCAAAAGCGCAGCCATTAAAAAGGAGTTATCACCCAATTTAGTACCACAAGCGCGAAATAACGTACACACATGCATACAACCCCATAACCCGCTTCCCCCGCGGCTTATGCAAAAGGAGGGCCTTCAGTTGTACACCAAATAGACGTACAGCAGCACAACATGGCATTTGTGTCAAACCCAAGTGGTCCTAATATGAATGTGTTGGCTATGGATATGTGTCTGAGCACTTAGAAAAAAATAAAAACAAATATTTTGTAGTTGAATCAAGTATAAGCGGTGTGAATAGTACCCAAAGGACAAAAATATTAGATCCAAATACAAAATCAGATTGTTTTAAGCCCGAAATATAGACCTTTGTAATTTTCACGGTATTTAATCAAATCAGTTTGGGAAAAAAAGATCCCTCTATTACTTATACAAAGAACAGGAAGGTATGACTAAACCTTAATTAAATCGACATAAATGGCTTCTTAATTTGTGTTTTTTATGCAAGGGAAGTGAGAAAAAGCAACTGAACTAAAGGCGTTTAAGACTTCTGGAAAATGTTCGATCATCTCCATATTTTCTCTGAGTGCAAAATCCTAAGCAAAATGATTGAACTTGTTGCGAATTTCCTAAACAAATTGGTGTAAGAAAACTCGCATTTTCTATTGCAAACTTTGTTGGCGTGGTATATTGAGTAAAAGGTTTTGCTTTTTACAGGGCTGGCTCAAGGTCAATGGTTAATTATAATACAATACAATTAACACATTTAACACAGATTTCTCACATCATTTATTGGAATATGTAGCAAAGGAATGTCTGCAAAGGCTGTTTCGCAATTGTCCCCAATTCACTCATCAGCAGACTTGTACACTTCAAACACTTGCATATTTTGCTACTTATTGGACAACTTTGTCGAATAAAGACTTGGAGTTTCACAAGTGTGAAGCCTGAAAATCTTTTCAAGCCCAAGACGTTTTTCTTAAAATAATTCACGAATGTCTTTTGATTCGAGAATTTACTTAACTTAAATTAAGGGGTACAAATTCCGTTCCGTTCGTACTAGAATTCTAGTCTTAAAATAATTTCTGGAAAACTTTTTTCTAAGGCTGCCTTCACACTGTTCGACAGATGACCCATGACATCTAGTAGGCGGCCGCATTGCCCCATAAAATTCAATGAATTTGACAAGCTATTCAAATTTAAACAGAACAAAAAGCAGGACTACTAGACTATTATGGGTCATGTGTCGAACAGTGTGAAGGCAGCCTAAGTGTGTGTGCTTGCTATACAGTGAAAATGGAGTCGGAAATTATTGCTTAAATGAATCAAAATATCCAAAACTAGAAAATGTTAATTGCTTGTTAAAATGCCTCCAGACTGCACACACACACACACACACTATGTGCAGTAAGCAATTATCTGAAGGCAACTTCTGCCATTTGAAACTGATTACCCTCCCCTACATAAAAATGTTGGCCATAAATAAATAAGTGTGCATGTGTGGCAAGCACGTTAATTGTTAAACAAATGTGCTTTTATCACTCACAACACAACAGCAGCGGCAACAGCAGCAGCCAATATTGTCCTTGTCGCTTCAATGAAGGCATCGCCATATACCATATCCCACATTCTAACACATTCACCCCGCGAGCATCATAGCGCCAAATGCCTGACATCCGCCCGCCTTCGCTTTGGGTATGAGTTGAATAACAGGGTGAAGCTCTGCATTGGAATTGTTATGTTTTTCGTATTTAACCTCAGACATGGGCCTCGTTTGTATAAATTCCAACAGCCAACAGCAGCAGCAGCAGCCACTGGCAACTGCTGCCAACGATTGTTGTTGCTGTTGAAGCAGCTCCTGCTGCAATTGTACAGTGAAATTATTAACAACTTCAATAGCAGCGGTAAAGAAATGTTACGCATTTGTTAATCGATTCTTGAATACCCTTTATGAGAATACTAAATTATAGTTCATAATTATGATTCTGGTCCCTAAAACATGTAGAAAATCAAGGCTGTAAAGCTCTAGAATTCGACAATCGGTTCAATCCGGAGTGCTATTGATGACCTTTTAAAATTCACGTTCCGATGGCGCCACATTTAAGAAGGTGGATTGATAGATAAGTTAATCTTTTACCGATATGTCATGAAAATTACAGAACAATTCTATGCATTCCCCACCCGGCCAGCAGCCTGAAATTTTGAAAAAATGAAAAAAAAAGACTTTAATTTTTTTGTCTTTCTCACATATGGCTACTTTGCATTGAGAGTGTACAAAAGTACCTCTCGCAACTAACTTGTAACATGTAATATTATTTTCTTTAAATATTGCACTGTTTGCGCGGTTTTCCTACAGTTTTCATAAAATCACTTTAAAACTTGTATTCGCATTTGAAATCGAGCATTATGTTTTTATACAATTAGCACACAGAGGAAAAAAACCGAGAACATTGGACGCAAAAACGAGTCTCACAAGAACAATTCACCTGGAAAAAATTTCATAGAACTTTGTGGGACCAGGTTTGGGCGTATTACTCACATTTGGGTGGAATAGGGAACGGGGACATACCTCTTTTGATTGGAAGTGAAGAGCGGCAAGGCTACTCTGGATATTGGCGCTGCTGCTTCTCCCTCCTCCCATATGTGTCATAGGAATCAGAAACATCGCTTCAACGACCCACTTTACCTGACTCGTTTCATTGAAGTTTCTAGAAAAACACAGAAAAATTTGTTCGGGCTTGACTGGGATTTGAGCCCGGTACCTTATGCACTCAACGTATGGAATGACGCACTTGCATTATTTTTTTTTTTTGTATTTTAAAGTTTTTTTTGTTCCTTATAAGATAAATAAAAATTTACAGTTTACGACCCTTCTTTCCCCGCTTAGATACACTGTTCGCCCTTTACTAAAAAATCTATCGACCACACACCACAAATTATAAGCTTGCCCCCTTTCCGTGGTCTAGTCCCGAGCCACACGACCCCACGCCGCCCGTCCACTGCCCCATAGCCATTGAACAGTTTTGCAGATGCACGTTGTTGAGCAGACAAGAGAGAGAAAGCAAAAAGAGAACCAACTCGCAGTCTCTCTTGTATATCTCTCTGCTGAAAACCAGTGTTGTTGTTGGTTTAAGTAAATATTATTCGTTTAAAAACAACTTTACTCATTCCAAGAACATTTAGAACATTTGTTCTCAAAAATTTTGAGAGCGTTCTGTTTTCATTTTAAGTTGAAGGCAACTTATTTTCTGAATACATTATTTCCCTCTGTGCAGAAAAGTATTCTTTTCTTTTCAAACATTAAAATTTTGCCAATGAATTCTGGGATAAACTATTTTAATACGAATAGGTGTAAATGTGTAGCAAACTCTTAGAAGCACTGCAGGTATATTGGTAGAAAAAACGGTTAATGCAGTAAGATAGACTAAAAATCCTCGACGGGGTGGACAGCCAAAGTGAGTTATCGACACAGTATCAGATCTGGACAACTTTTTTTTGCAAAACAATTTCTTCTCTGTAAAATGTGGCTCAAGTCGAATCACAAGTTTTTTCTCAGAATTAAAAAACTAAGAAGTTGAACCATTTTTTTAAATTTGATTTGGATTACCAACAGGGTTTTCTTATAACCGGTTATCTGTACCTAAACAGAAACAAATATATGGATTAATTTCGATTTTCCCTCTAGTAGTAAAAATTTCAATCAATTTCAATGTCTGTACAATTGACGTTATACATACATAAGTATATTTTCACAAAAATTGGCGGATTATTATGCTAACGGACACAATGGAAAGAGAGCGAACGAGAACGAGATAAAGCAGCTGGCTCCAATCTTTACTTTCCTCATCTGTCCTTATATTTGTTTTAATTTACTATTTACTCTTTTCCCCTGATTGTGAATAGAACTCCCATGTCATATTTCGAGCTCCTGTAGTAAATCTCGTTCGTTCAATTCTTAAAGAACATTTCGTAAAAAGTTTCATCTTCCTAGCTGATAGAAATGCCAGCGTTTGGACCAAAAAATCAGATGTCTGTGTATATAAAGTTCTGTTCTAAACTCGGAAAACTTTTAACGGAACGTGTTAATAAACTAATCAAGATTATGGGAATATTTATATAATTTACTTGTGCCAACGTTTTCTCAATCCCCAAAGCACTTTTTTGTTATAGCCTTAAGCCCTTCCAGCGATCGAGTTTTTATCTCCTCAAGCGTTGGTAAATCTCCGTCCGTTCATGGGTCTCTTCAGTTTTGGGAACAACTAAATTCGCAGGGTGTTAAGTCCGGTGAGTATGGTGGCTGAGGAATGATTGTGGTGTTGTTTTAAGCCAAGGCAATACTCCTCATTGACCATACAACCTAATGGAAAGAAGTATTTAATTGTATTTATGTATGTGGCCCTAGTTCTATGCTACAGGTAAGTAATAATGATTTTTCACTATCCATTAGGACTGGATACATAAATATCCTGTTTTTGGATCCAATGAATCTTTTTGAAGTTGATTTAATTTCAAAGAAAATATTAAATAGCGCTTGGACAGTAAGGGCGCACGCACACATGCGACTGAAAGATGAACTGACGGCTGAACATGCTATTTTGCCGAGCTGAGACTGAATTTTAAAGATCAATATAGTGCTGGCATGAACGGAGCTTGGTTATATGTCCAGATCAGGCGTCAGTTCATCTTTCAGCTGCATGTGTGCGCGCACCCTAAGAAAGTAAGTTACATTGAATTGATTACGAATAAATGATTTACTTTTGAAAACTGCATATGACATAATATTTCTTGAAGCTGATCGGTGATCCAGAGTATCTGGTACTTATGCCTAATGAAACTTACAGGTGGTGGGACTATTATTATATTATAAAGGGTATACTGGTACTCAACAACAACAACAGTGCTGCCAGTCGTTCACGACGACGTCGACGCATCGTTCATCGCACTCACATATGGCGGAAATGACACTTTTACATTCAGCATCGCGAGCAACAGAGAAAGAGACGTGTGTTACACGTATGTACGTATACGTACGCAGTACAGACACCATAAACTTCATTTCTGACAGGCCGCAACACCAACACAACAGCGGGGGGATGCGGACATGGAACACGATGCCATGTCAACGCTGTGGTGAAATTGATGCATATGGGACGGGGACACTAGAAGGGTTGGCTTAGAGATCCCTTCACTGTTGTCGCCAGTTGGCCAGTGTGCAGGAGTTTGTGCTAATGAATAAACCAGGCTTGAAATATGACCCTGAAGAATGAAGCTATTTGGAAGTGACTACGCCATGACAATTTGAGTTTATTTAGGGCTTTTGCTTAATGAACAGTTGGAAGAGCTTAGTTTATTTGGGGCTATTTTGAAGATGACAACTTAAAATGATACAGAAAGTGGTTAAATATTCTATTTTCAATAACATAATCTAAAAATCTGGTTTTTGTGTGGCTAAAGTACTCAAACTCCTTTGAAATTGCTGTATAAAGAACCTACCTTGTTGATTGTACAGTTCGACTACTCGCTCGAAAAATTTCAAATAGGTACAGCTGACAATCAAGTTTCGAAAAATTTTTTAATTTTTGAAACCTCAAAAGACTTTTTAAGTTAGTAGAACCGTTCTTCATGGAGGTCCTCTCAAAGAATATCCTTTTCGTACACATGTAAAGGCAACATTCTATATTTTTAATTACGGTTTTATAAAATACGACAGTTTAGATCATATATACCCAGAATCTGCTTACGACCGCGTAGTCACCAATACAAAAAATATACAATACAAGTTTTTGTTTAAATATGCGTTGGCTTGCGCTAGGCGTGAGCGCTATAAGCGCGGCTGTTCTTATGCGTAAAACAACAACGAATGCGCGGCGTGCACATAGGGCGTGTGCACAAATGGCTTAGATGCCTTCAACACTGTAAAATTAAATAATCTGGCCGTCTGTGAGAGGGGTTGAAGGATCTCCAACTCTGACCCAACCCATTCGATGAATCTTATAAGAAGTGAATACACTTCAAAATAGGTCAAAGGCCTAATATTAACCCTTCTTCCTTCCCTCTTCTTTACAGCTCTAATAATGAATTCAGTCCTAGATGACTCGCATCTCTGCATCAAGTGTAATGCCACCATATTGGGACTCGATAAGTATATTGATCACCGTAAACAGAATTGCATCATATCTGGGAAATCAACAGTCAGTCCCACAAGCACGGTCGCCACTTCAACTACCCAAGTATCCCCCACCTTAATTAGTCGTCCTGCTCTGGATCACACCTATGATAGCTTTCACTTTACCGAACCTGAGGCTCCCAGTAGTTATCTGCGTAAAACCGCCGCCAGTCACGGTGGCAAAACTTCCAAATCTCTTACTGAAGCCTACGATCTCACCTATGAACTGGGAGCAGATGTGTTTTTCTCATCGCTACAATTGCAAAGTGTCTCCACAGGCGGTAAGACAGTGCGAGAGAGATCCAAAGAAGTAGAATGGCCTGCCTCCCGTGGAGATCCTGTTCTAAAGGCAGTAAGGGATCAGGATGAGGCTGTTTACAAGCCTCTTAAGTTCGTGAATGACTCACCAGAGGTAAGTGAGGAAGAGGAGGAGGACGAGGAACCAGATGACTTTGATAACGAAGAAGATGAATTGGAAGATGATTATGTGCCAACTGTGCCAGCCACTCATACTGGAGGTAAATGGAAGCCGGAACATCGTCCGCACTTAAGACACACGCACTTGGAACGGCTCTCGCCCAGCTGGGATGAGCCGGTCGAGGAAAACTATGCACATCCGCCAGCCGAACATACCAAAGGAAAGTGGGTACCCGGTAGCAAGCAATTGGAATATCGTGAGAATATAGATCTCACCAAGCTGGAGGAGTTCAGAGCTAGCTATTGGTGTAATATCTGTTGTCGGCGTTTAAAAAATCAAGTAAACTACGAGCAACATCTACGAAGTGCCTACCATTTGAAGAGAGCCGACACTGAGTGTCAGCTGGAACAGGCTACTCTAGGTGGTCAGCTAACCTTAAGCAAAGACTTTAGTCTACCGCAACCCACGCCGGGCAAACCTACCCAGGGAAGACAGCGTCGCGCCAATCTGTTGCGTTGTGAACTCTGTCGTCATAGTGTGGCACGCCATTTGATGGGTAAACACCTGATCTCCCACTTCCACTATCGCAAACTTCAGCAGCAGAACCAAACACGTCGTCAGAACTCACTGCAGGACATTCTCATCCACATGAGCAGCATAGTGAAACAGTCGCCCTTTCAGTGCCTACCCTGTCGGTTTTATGCCAACACCGAAGAGACCTTTCTGCAGCATTGGCAGTCCCTGGAACACCAAAAGCTTACGGATCGTCTGGGTGGTACCTTCTGGTGTGAATATTGTCAGTTTGAGTGTGTCTCCAATGATTCCATGTGGCATCATTTGCTAGACTCTAACCACAAGGAGGTACTGCTAGCTCTCAATCGTTCGGTGCCCATTTGCATAGCCCAGAGAACGTACATTTCATGTTCAGAATGTGGTTCGAGCTTTCTTTATAACGTACAACTACGCAGACACTTTGCCTTGGAGCATCCCGGAATACCTGCCGCCGGCAGTGCTGCCGATGATTATCAGTGTCAGTTTCGTTGTGGGCTTTGTGGTGCACCTCAACGATCACGGGTGGCCTTACAGCGTCACGAGAAGCACAAACATCGTCTTTCGCGGTATTACTGTGCCATTTGTCACTTGGAGTTTGACAGTCCTTTGGAAGCTCGTCGTCATCGTAGTCTTATGCAGCATAAACTGAAATCAAAACCCAGGATTATCTCTTCTCAACCAGAACAGGAAATAGAGCACTTATTACGGGAGGTACTGGAAGAACCAGTGCCAACTGTACCCCACAAAAAACGGCGCACTTTACCATCGAATCATCAACCCTCTGAGCAACAACATATTTGTCTCAGTTGCGGTGTGGGTTTCCAATCCGCTCAAGCTTTGGGTCGTCATACACGTACCTGTGAGCCCATAGCCTCAACTTCCCAGCAATCAACCTCTTTATCAAAGTCTTGGTCCTGCGATCAATGCGTTTTTGGTGCCCAGTACGAATCGGATCTTATCTACCATCGAATCTTTCACAATCGCTCTACATCGATAGGTAAAAATGAGTTGCTACAGTGTCCTTTGTGTCCCAAACAATTTCGCAAACATTCCCTTCGAGCTCATTTGCGTAATCATACAAACGAGAGAATCTTTGAGTGTACAGAGTGTCTGCAGAAATTCGCCAGGCGACACAATTTGAAGAATCATATGGCTACAATACACGGCGCACCACGAGAACAGCCGGAGAAGGCAAAACCAAAAGTCTATACAGGAAAGCAAAAGGAAAAGAAAACATTTCAATGTGGATTCTGCGGAAAAATATTGTCCAAAAAGTGAGTAGTAATGAGATAAAAAAGTGAAAAAATGGATGAATTTATTCTTAAGCTAGGTGATTATTGATGTGATTGATGATGACCATGTCTTATGGGATGCCATAGGACCAGTAGGTCGAAAAATGGGTCTTAGAAAGAAAAACTTTTAGATATTTCATGTTAGCGTTAACTCTTTAATGTTTAACAATAAATGCTTTCAAGAAGATTTGTGTTTCAGCATTTGTATAAAGCTTATATATTGCCATAGGCATCTCTATCGTGCTCTTCTCTAAAAGCAGATCGATGGAGACTCATGTCCTTCTACCCCAGTTTAGCATTATTGGTGGTGTTTTAAAGGCGTCTTGACTATACGAGTATATGTAGACGATTCCTTCTGAATGGCCACTACCACCCCCGCTTGGTATACACTACGTTGATGAGGAAAGCGAAACGATAACTTCACATCTAGGTTGAGGAGAAAACGAGGATGGTAGAGGATTGTGTCCCGAAATAGCCCCCTTCCAGGCATTGGAATTTTCAAGTCTTAGTGCTGATACAAGGTCTAGTGGTAGGAGGAGTGGTAGGAAGTGAAAAATAGTATTTAGCGTTTCCGATGGTGTCGTTTGGAGAGTGCTGCCAATTTGCCGAGACTGAAATCGGCTTCAATTTATTTTTTTATACTCTGTAGTACAGAGTCTGCACCCATTGAAAAAGTGTAAAAGGAGATCATGAAACTGTGCAAATGTATGTAACAGCGAGAAACTCACATTTCTGACCCCATAAAGAATAAATATTCTTGATCAGCATCAGAGCCGAGTCGATTTAGCCTGTCAGATGTCTTTGAGGTATCCGATCCGAAGCTTCCCCATACATAAAGTAAAACGAGAAGCTCAATCTACTTACCATCTCTGTCAGATCTGTTATTTCATACGAACGGATGGACAGATGGACATGGCATATAGCGACTCGGCTGTTGATGCTGATCAAGCACTATATATGCTTTAATAGGTCGGAAATGATTTCTTCATCCCTGTTACATACTTTTGCACAAACTTAATATACTCTATGTACCTTCGGTACAGCGTATAAAAAATAAAGGCAAGCTATCTTCGGCTCGACCGAAGTTTTATATACCCTTAGCTTATTTGCCTGACAGTTCGTATGGCAGCTATACGATATAGTGGTCCGATTTTGACAAAATCTTGTTCAAATCTATGTAAAACCATTAAAAACTAATAAATGGACGAGCGTTGGGAGCCGCTAACATTGAAAACAAAAAAGTTTTTCTCACAAAAGCCACTCATTTTTCAGACCGAACTTTTGTATGGCAGTTTATTACTATATAGTTGTCCGATTTTGACAAACCTAGGTGAAATTATGTGAAATCATTAAAAACTTATAAATACGAGCGTTGGGAGCGATAGCACTAAAAACAAAAAGTTTTTCTTACTAAAACTAGTTTTTCGACCGATCGTTCCCATGGCAGCTATATGCTATAGTCATCCGATCCGGCCGGTTCCGACAAATGTGCAGCGTATTGTACTAAAAGACTTCGTGCAAAGTTTGGACGATAGCTTTAAAACTGACGGAGGAGATAGCATAGAAACAGACGGACAGACGGACGGACATGGCTATATCAACTCAGCTCGTCATGCTTATCAAGAATATATATACTTTATGTGGTCGGAGATGCCTCCTTCCCTGCGTTACAAACATCCGGACAATTTTAAAAATACCCTCTCCAAGGGTATAAAAATCGGTCGTGTCTCCAATCTCTCGCCCCTCTCCCTTATCACTGGGTACTCTACATAAATCCAAGAACACCTATGCTTGATATCGTTTATTTTTGATATTTTTTTAACCAAGAAGATCTATGCAGGGCCTCATATCTTAATTTAATTTGAGACTGAGAATCCTAATCAACAAAATTAAGCACGATCGGCTTGGTTTTTTCTCAAGTGTAACATATTAGCACATTTCTCTGTATGCAGATTGGTCAGGTTGGAAAAAAATCCAATTTGACACCCAAGTATTTTTACTATCTTACTGATTTTTTCAATTAATCAGGGTCAAGTTCAGGAATTTTGCACTTCCTGGTAAAAAAAACTATAATTCCTTCTTGTCGGGGTTCCACTACAAGATGTGCCAGTGTCGGTAGTGAGGTCTGCATGAAGTCACACAGCGTTTGAGGAAAAATTCCACTCTTTAGGATGGCAATATTATCCGCGTAAGCAATCACTACGAGTCCCTCCGCCTCCATAACAAATCTGCGAGTCCACTTAAGAGTACACCGTCCTGCTGGTTAACAGTTGGTAGATGAATCTTACAGCGGCACATTTGCTCCCACGTGTCAAGACAGACAAATGCTACTCAAGAGCATTTCAAGTGAATTTAAATCTCTGAAGAATTTTAAGAAGAATCAAGGATTAGCTTATTGGTCCATAATCGTTTAGTTTCACATACTGAGCATTGCCTGCTTTCGAAAGGCCAGTTAATTCTGGTCTCTGTGAAAATGATTTTGTTCTATTGCATAGAAAGGTCTGTTGGCCTAACCTGAGGAATAAAGTTAATAGTCATCCAGGCAAATGAGTGCTTAGCAGAAGATATAGAGATTCTGAACTCGAGTCGGTGCTAGGTCGACCTGCTTTTTGTAAAAGTCCTGGTGAGGTTGGTAAGATTGCCGGGATCTTTTTGAGCCGAAAAAATTTTACAGTAATGGGACTAGAAAGAGCGTTTAGCCCTCTTATTAGCTTTCTTAGTGTCCCAAGTGGATGTTTATCGTTTGGATACGTTGAATGTATGTCGACATTCTTTACGGAGCTTATCCCTAGTTAAATGCTCTAAAAATTGATTATTAAATACCTTGGGAATATTTCCATTTCCATAGCCTCAATGTGGCAGTCGTCTTTAAGCCGAGCTCCTCGAAGGTTCGATATTTTGTATGAATTTTTCCTCCACGTTTTCAACAAATGCTTCATACAGCTTATTCTCACATGTAATGGATGCAAAATTTGCCGTAGTTGCTTCAGTTGGTAAATCTGCATGGCTAATCCCTCATTCGTCTTTAGACAATCTATTCATTCGCATACTGTGATGTAACATCGCATTGTCGCACATTGTTTTCACTTAACAATAATTTTAATTACTTTCCAATCATTGAAACATGCTACCCTATTCCATTCCCTGCCCTAACGACTTCATCCCTATTTTCTTGATGCTCGTTTGGAACTAATTTCTTAGCTAACATTAAGTTGAATTGGAATTGGGACTGCGACTGCAAGCGTAAACCAAACAGCTCGGACTTAGACTGGGTAAAAAGAATTTTCCACTTTTCAAGTGATTATTTGAAAAATTTATTAAAATGCTCATTTGAAGTTATTGTTGGAAGCGAGCGCTTGATGTAGATACTTTGCTTTTACGACTAACGAGACCAAGTGGCCAGCCATTTGAAGAGTGAGACGAAGAGGAAAACTTTCAGCACGCCCAGTCCCAGGACGTCGTCGTCAGTCATGTCAACTGAGCAGCGCTGCATACTTCCGGAATTCCAGACTTGAACTAACTCAACTTTTACGGCAGCTTCTGCTAGCTGGGCTTTGGCTGGGTCGCGTAATTGGAGTAGGATCGCGTGACACGAACAAGACGCTGCTAAACTTTATAAATCAAGTTTGTGAAAAGTGACCCAAAAATAAATTTTAAAACTGATTCGAAAATGGTGGCTGAAAATATCGAAAATGCAAAAGTATATTTGAACTCGTCGTGAGTTCATAACAGATGCAGCCAAATCTAGAACCATTTGGAACATTGACATTTTTTTATAAAAAAATTAACTTTGTTTATTTGAACATTTTGGAAAAAATATCACCATGGTTGTTCTTTAGAAATATATTTTGAAACAGTTTATTTGTTTTAAGTAAAGGAATTCTATTAATTTTGAAGGTTGAAGGTCTCAAAATGCCCAAACCGATTGCAGTCTTGATCAATATCCCTAACTGACTCTGCTAATTAATTTTCAATTTATTCCTATTTTTCTGGTCATTTCTCATAATATATAACACGAGGCCATCTTCTTAAGTTAGCTTCATTCCCGGACGGATGCTTTGCCAACAAACATCACAGTTCTCAGTCTGAAGTTTGACGATGTCGTCGCCATCGCCGCGTCGCTGCTGCTGCTGCTGCTTCTGCTTTGGGTAATTCACTTTTATTGAAATGGCGTGCAATGTTCTGTTGGCTGCTTTAGGATTTGGATTCTCGTGCCTCCACTTTTCCAATTCGTCTCTGCATTTTTCTACGCTACTCCTTTTTCACCATGTCTGCGCTTCTTTTTTTTTATTTTGTATTTTCAGTCATTCCTCTGGCAGTTGATTCTGTTGATGGCACAAAGTGCAGTGCAATTCATTTTAATGGTCGCCGTCGTCCTCCAGTGATTCCCCTTGGCCTGAGTTGTTTCATCACTTGAAAGTCAATTTCACAAAACTTGATTTTCCATTTCCAATGACGCCGCCGTCCTCGCCGCTGCAGCCGGTTCGGTCTATTGGGCGATTTAGGAGATTTCTAGCTGCCAGTTCGCATTCATTCATTTTTATGAATCTGGAAATTGAGTGGGACATTGTTCGGTTTGTGGTCTGGGTCTGTGTGGTTGGTCGTATTGTGGAACGTGTCCTTAGTCTAACCATCTCTCTGTCTGAGTCTGAGTCTCAGTTGTTGTGTTTGTTGTTGTTGATGGCTATTGGCAAGTGTTTTCAGTTGGGCAAGACATGAGCATAATGTCGGAATACATAAATGTATATCAAGTTAAGAAGGGACTGAAAAAGAAGTGAGCTGCATTAAGTAATCAGCACTGCAAACGTTGCTGGGGTTCTAAGAATTGAGTTGATATTCTTATATTTCAAATAGGGTTGCCGAATATTTTTAAAATATCGTATCGATGATATTCTCTGATTTGAAAAAATATCAAATGATATTAAATATATTACTTTTAAAACATCGATATATCGATATAATTGATATTTTAACTATTTTCCTGTTTTTACCAAGAAGAGGAAAATCTCTGCCCCAAAATAAAAAGATATAGTCTATATTAAGCAAACATAACATAATTTTCCATGAGATTCGAGTTTTCTATGTATTATACATATTAAATACTTTTAGTTCCAATATTTGGATTTAAAAGTCTTTAAAAAGACGCGTTGCTTTTACGCATATGGCGCATTTTATAGCAGAAGCAAGTCGCTCCGAAGGCACTGGGGTAATAAGATACCTTACGGCTAGTCTGGATAGTCCCGGCATGGCCGCCTGATGCGAATTCCTGAATATTAAGGGATAACTTTCCCATGATGTTTGTGGCAACCTAAAGTATAACTAGGGCTTCCATAAAGTCAACACACGGGACCTTTGGTCGCTGTAATTTGCTTTTACCAAATTTGAATCCATTTTCTGTCTCTTAAATGCACTTGCGCTCGCTACCCTGATCAAAGAGTTACCAATTCACAAATATTATAAAATATCCCAAAAAAAATCGATATTCGATATTTGGTCAAAAAAAATCACAATAAAAGTATATCAGTTTTAAAAAATATTATCGATATATTGATATTTTGATATATTTTCGAAAACCCTAATTTCAAAACTCTAACAAAAATTCAATGCCATTTTAGTTAAAATAATTTCTGAGACTTTTTTGTGATCCACTTTTGAAGCGGTTCTCTCTGCTTCGGAGCCACAAATACCCACACTGAGTGAAAAATTATGTGAAATTTTAATACATAAACTTTGACCATAATATTTGTATCATTGATTCATCCTTAACTATGGAATTCATAATTAATACTAAGAGCCCTCGGTAGGTAGGTAGGTAGTTATTTATTTATATAATCATTATTAAAATCTGTTTAAGTGTACGATTGACTGACTCCACCCCGTTTCAACCAATTATCGAAGATAATTTAAATTTTCGCTGACGGCAAGATGGTAATTTCGGCAACAATCTTAAAGAGTGGATTCCATTACATAGGCCGCCAGTTCGAGTATTTAAGAATGCCATTTAGACTCAAAAAAGGTCCTGCCGTGTTACAAAAATTTATATCTACCTTTCTGGAGAATAATTTCCGGGAGTGTCAGCTCCTGAAATATGTATATGGATGATGTTATTAAGTTATGAGTTGTTGGGTCGTCTTTGAACCAGAATTGTTTGAAATAATTTATTTCAAATTTAAAAGGTAGGAATTTCTGATAATATTAAATAGAGCCAAATCGAATGTATGGGTTCAAAGGGTCAAAATAGGCATTTTGATGATGGATCATTTCTTAAAACAGAATCGTGTTCAGCACACGAAAATAATCAAGAATCACCACCAACCCTTCAATATAGTGTACCTTGTTGTCCAGTGGCCGATGGCAAGTTTCACCCGGTTTTCTAACATTCGCGAAAAGCTACATCTGCCGAGGTTCTTGATGAAACTGCTGATACGTGAGTAACTCAGCTCGAAAGCAACCAGAAGCCTTTCTGAAGACCAATGTAATCCTGTTGAACCATATGTTTCCGTTAGACTGAGTGATTCTGCTAGATCATGTGGTTCCGTTTAACCGTGTTAGATCATGCGATCCTAGAACGTCAGATAATTTAAGATTGAGGACACCCAGGTGATCCAATAACCGTGTAGAGCTAAGTCCGGTGCGTCCATATATAATGTGTATACAACAGCGCTCTGCGGCAGCGTCGACACACCGACAGTATACGAGCTTATACTGCTTTCTTTTGCATAAACAAAGAAAGCGCTAAGTGGGCGCCCTGGTGAAGAGAAATCCTCAGTAATGTGTGCAAGTCCTCCGAAACAACAAACTCCGACGATGATAGCGATCTTGTTGAATAAGGTGATTTAAGTAGTTGGAGCGACATCAAAAGACATTGGCATCTGTTGCGGATATTAAAATTGGAAGAGAGTGAAGATTCTGATTACTGAAATAATACTGAGCGAAAACTGTGCCTATATGCACCAATTAAGTTTAAGATAAGTACGATAATGATATTAATAGAAAGTACCTTCATAAAGAGCAAAATTGAAATTTTCATTTCCGAATACAGAACCTTACATACTATACCGAAAAGGCCGATCAAGTTTGACATTTGATTTATTCGTGATCATGGATGTAGTCACTTAACTTGTCAAGTTATCTCCGGTGATTTCTCCCAATACTAGAGAAGTGAATTGCTCTTTAGAAACCTGCTATTATTATTTATTTGTGAAAATCAAAAAATTCTATTTTAATTCTAAATAGGCGCGACGGAGCCTTAATATTTAAAATAAATTACGCATACGACACGTTCATTGAATTTTAAATAAAATCAAAGCCGACTACTTATAAATGGAAAATATATATGATAATAGACAACACTGCGTATGAGTTATATACAAAAACTTTAGAGGCTTTTTTTTCCTTTTGTTTATTTGTACGCTAATTATACATCACCCCCCTAGGTGACAGCATGACCATAAAAATTTCATACTCATGGAGTCCAACAAATTCAAAGAAATAGTTATTTTAAAATACGTTTTTTAACTGATTTGATTTAAACAACTTATGCCTTCATCTAAGTACAATTTCTTTAACACCGAGAGTAATATTCGCGTTTTGATATTCAAGCGGCAAAACAGATTTTTCTTAATAAAAGCGCACCATTAACAAAGTTTCAATCTTTAATCTAAATTCCTGTTGAGAGACAACGCCAGCAAAAACCAACAAGAGATAAACAGGGCAGGCGGCAGAGCGTTGGGCGTGGCCCAGGCTGGTGTTAGGGGCGACATTGTCATGCATTTCTAATGATGCCATCGCGAAGAGGCGCGCGTGGGCGGCAACGTTCCATCGTTGTTGATATGTGAAATGTCACTTTGTATGGAGTTTGAATAGCAACGACAATGACAACGCCAACGACAACAGCAGCACGACAGGAAGGGGGGATGAGCAGAAAGAGAGCGAGAAACTCCTGTCCAAGGCTCAGCGCCTTGACAAAAGGATGCCATTCCACCTGCACAAGTTTACCGTAAATTGTTTTTGTTGCTGCAAAAGCATAATGGCGCAGCAACAAAGCGAATTAGATGCAACAACAGCAAACATTATCTTTCGCTCGGTTCGCTTTCGCTCGCGTTCCCAGCAGTTGGTAGGTATTTTCAGTTATATCATTAACTTTTATTTGCTCAAATGCATTTTCCAGACGTCTCCACCAACTTTTCAGTTTCTCCAGCCACCACAATAACCGTCTGTCTTGCTAATTTGTTTGTCTCTGTCTGCCCCACATTAGTGTAAATTGAATGGATTACGAAAAACGGAAGCTAATTTGAAGCAGGTGCTACTGTGCAACCCAACAAGACAGCCAATTATAAGTCATGCACGTTTTAGGGTATATTTGGTACGTGCAAGTTCGAAATCTCTGAAACTATAGGTTGATCAAGGTTTTTTTTTTAAATATTAAGTAGAAAGATTTGCTGTTCCTTCCCAGAAACTATCTTTCTGAATCTTTTTACTGCACTCGGAAAGAACCTAAAACGAATATCATCTAGATTCTAGAATCACAACTAACCGTTCAATGTACTGAACCTTGTTGCCCCGTGTTATTGTTCCTTTTCCATTTTAAGTTGAACTTCTGTTGCTAAACGATTGTTGCTGTCACTTACGTCTTATTTTATTTGTTGATGTTGATGAAAAAGTGAAATTTATCCTATGCAAAAAATTCTAGATTTCATACTGGAAATTTATTTATGCGCAACATTTTTTAGCGTGAATGGCAAAAGATTTTAATATTTTTATTTCGTTTGGTATCAGCTTTGATTCTAAAATCAAATTTGATTCACGCATACACGCGCAAAGGACACTTTGGAAGTTTGCTCTCGACAAAACGGTCAGTAAAAGGCATGAGCTAATGAAAATCGAAAAAAGCTCTATTTGTTTAAGCGCTTCGCCAATTAAGCAAATACAGAATTAAATGTGTATTTTCGCTTCTTCTTTTGGTTGTGTCCGTAGCAGAATTCTTAATTGCAGATACGCTTAAAGAGTTCACAGTTTTTACGAGCTCTCCTACAAATTCGTGCTCAATATACTGAAGAAGAAAGAAGTGGAAAATTTTTTACTTGTTAATGCTATTGGGAAGTGAACAAACTATGAGCCTTTCTACTCCTGATCCTCAGGTTCGATCTGAGTGTGGACAAGGGAAAAAAGGTGTCACAGAGCGACAACAAAAATTTTTTTTTATAAAATGGCCTCCGGTAGACTACTAATTAATAACTTAAAGCACCCCAAAAACAACAAAGTTTATACAGCACTTAATTTCATTAGAAAAGTCTCGGAAGTAAGCGATTCTGTTTTTCATAAAATCAAAGAACGAGTATTTTATATTCTAAAATTTAATAATTTTCCCTCAAATACAATATACGGCCTAATGAAGAACAGAAACCCTTAGAATAGGGCACCAAATGGGAAAAACACTCCAGATGTACAAATTCGTTTTCTAAATACCAACTTTTTCCAATCAAACGATTGCGATTGCTTAAAGAAAGACAAACCGATACGCTTCTATTAAATAGTTTTCAGCAATTTAATGAGAAAAAAGTAATTTGATTTAAAAAATCCCATGTGCTGTAGACGGAATCACTATATGGGATAAGATATAAGGTGGCACGACAAAATCTGTCAGGACATTCTGATATAAAACGACGAAACTTTCATCCAAAAACCAGCACTTGCATTCCACTGTGCGGAGAGCAGGCACTCACCAGATTGTCAGATGTGAGCATGCTGCAACAGGAACAACAGTACAATAATGTTGCACATTATAAACACACCCTCACACATAAGACTGAATTACAAAATGGACACAGAAAATTGTGCTCACATATACAGACACCTTGTTGACCAACTCGTTCACTAATGAGAGATGCAGGATAGTGTTAGAGGCTTTCACGAACCTAGAAATTTGTTTGCTGAACCAAGGCACTTAGTACACGTTTAGTAGAACGGGAATTGGATCCGTTAGCCATTTGGGAGACATTACGAACCCATGTACTGGTGGAATGACTAAATAGCGGAGACCTGGCGCGCCTGCAACCAAGCTATAAGACATCGCAGTTACAGACGAGCGACCCATTGGGAAGTGCGTACAAAATTGTCGTCAAGAAGTTGAAAGCGCAGCCACTGCCTCAACCGAGTGGTAATAAGCGCAGAGTGGAGGAGCTGTTTGTTAATTTCGGTACGGAAGATTTAAGTTGGACTTAAAATTGATTTCGCGTCACGTGACGCTGACGTCAATCATATTTGTGTTGTTGTTTTAGTGGAGTGCCCCAAGGGAGGGGGTGAAAGTGGGTGGATAGAGGGAGGAAAGAGGAGGACAAGTGGGTGGAAAGAGGGTAAAAGTGGAGGGAAAGTGGAGGTGACTCAACAGTGACTTAACATAGACTTGACAGTCGCCAATCAGTGTCTAAACGGTGACTAAACAGTGACTAAATGGTGAATTGACTGTGACTTAACAGTGAGTTAACCGTGACTATACACTGACTTGACGTGACTTAACTTAACAGTGACTTGACTAAAGGGACTTGAAAGTGACTTAAACAGTGACTTGACAATGACTTAACAGTAACTTAGCAGTGACTTAACGAACACTTGACAATGACTTGATATGAAAACAGTGACTTGACAGTGACTAAACAGTTACTTGAGAGTAACTGAACAGTGACTTGATAGTAGCTTAATAGTGACTTGACAGTGACTAAATGGTGAATTGACTGTGACTTAACGGTGACTTGACAGTGACTTAACAGTGACTTGACAATGTTTTGACAGTGTCTCGTGTCTGTTCGACCAAACAGTATCATGACAGTGACAACATAATTACAAAAAAGAAGGAAGAACACAGCAGACAATGATATTATTGTTAGTATTTCTACTCCCTGTTTTCTTCTTTTCGAAGATTGTAATTGCTGATTTATATACCATTGAGAGAGCTGTTGACTTTGAAATTAAGCCAGAGGCGGCCAATGGTGGAAGACCCCCCCAAAAATCTTAGCCAGTGCTCACCGTTCACACACCATACTCGGCTTTATGTTTCTCATCAAAGATTCGTGAGTGTTATCGACACTCACAAATTTGTTTTTTTTTTTTTTGTATAGGGGGAAAGCATTAAAAGACAAAAAGTATGGGACTTGGAATTCCCCACCAACTAAAACAACCCCTACTCTCCGTTTCCCTCTTGCGGAACTACCGCTAAGTATTACTTCACAAGGGGGAGATGGCACAAAGGCCCTTTATCCCAATGTATTCGCTGCTCTATATAGCCAATGTCTTCGAAAAGATATATTCCCACAGAAATGGAAGATCCAGTAGCTGGTCCGCCTCCCAAAGCCTGGCAAACCACCAGGTGATGCAAGTTCCTATAGACCAATCTGTCCTATTGACTTCTGGAGAAGATAGTTGCCTGGACCGGACAATTGCAGCAGCCGGCGAATTGTTATTATTATGCTGACAGTCACCCCGACTCTCACCAGCTTTTATTTATTTTTAAGCATTTTAATTAGAAAACCATTAAGACCCACTAATTAGAAACTCAAAATCAGGCTTCAGGGGTTGAACGCCCAGGGATACTGGTGAATGCCCAAGAAATGTTTCTCTCATGAAAATGTCATACAATTTATTTGTTGCTTCCAAATAGTTGTTGGCCATTATAAAAAGTCTGCAAATGAAATGCATGCAAACGCGTATTTTGCATTAATTAAAAATTCCTTGCCAAAAGCATGTTTTGGCCAAATAAGAAACAAACAAAAATAACTCATTAAGTGCAGGACATTCCGGCTAAATAACGCGAGGATACACACATGCTAAGAGTGCAATGCTGGACATTCACCACAAAATATGCGATGCACTCGCAAATCAAGCCGCCGGCTATGTCACCAAAAAAGTGCAATCCGGCTGCTTCCGAAAACGAAAAAAAAACCCAAAAAGGAGAAAAGAGGAGGAACAGTATAAGCCAAGCTGCAAGCAAAAAGGACAACAAGAGAAGGGTTTGTGGTTACCAATTTTCGAGTAACCACCCAAAAGAGCATTATTAGAATGGTTACTTGGGTGGCAATTATTTGGAAGGAATGTTCTTCGAATGGGTAAAATATAACATAAACCTTATAAAGATGATGTTTTTTTTTGGGATGAGAGTTATGTTTATGTGTATTTTAGTGGTCTGAACCGTTTGGAAACTATTGTGATTTCGGTTCGGTTTAGCTTTCATTATACTGTTCAATATATTAGTTATAAATTTAGCCAATGACAAAACAGCCAACCCACGTACTATATCAATCTATATTCTGTATTTACAAAGTGAAACAATATACCTACGCCGTTGTGGAGTCATTTGATCATCTACCTGAAAGTCTTTACGCTCCAAGCTATCTAGATTGGGATCAACTGCAGACCAGAACACTGAGAATCGTATTTGCCACGATTAAACTCTACGACAAAAGGATATTAAACTCTTTCCTCTTACACAGATTTCCCTTCAAAATAGCGTTTAAAGTCTAAACACGCCCCAAACCGGCGGATACGTTTGATTCAAGCGCCGCCTTTGGCGATGAGAAGAGAATGGCAGCCTCGTTGCGATTAGTTGACGAAAAACGAAGCGTTTCACGCCTGGCAAGGAAAACTTTGCCCTTTTGTTCAGTCGCTGCAGTTGCGAAGAAGTGAAGAAGTGGTAGTGGCAAGTGGAATAGCGGCTGTCATCAACACCCACAGAGGGCCAAGGGAGGTGGCAGGCAGCAGCTGCGAGGTAGGACGAAGCTGTTGTGTCAACTTTTGCACGCTATCCATTAGAAGTTGCAGAGGATGGGGCGGGTAGGACGGATGCTCTCAAGACGCTGAGCAAACATGTCGCGGGTGCGGCAGGTGCAAAATGTATCCTGCTGCTCATTGTCAGCTGCATAAGGATGCAGGATGCTTGTCTTAGACAATCGCATGTGTAGCCCATCCCAGGCCAACCCGTTCGTTCGTTTGTTGTTCCCAAAACTCGCATAAATATTTATGACAGCGTCTTTCTTGTCTTTTGGTGGAAGTTTTCGCAACGCCACTAGGCGTTAGTCAGCGTCAACGACTGCAGACAGCTTCCGGTGTCACTCACCAGGCTGTGTGTGTGTGTGTGTGTGTGTGTTCAAGTTACACTACTCCATGTAATTGCTACGTAAGTCTTGTACCAAGTTGTGAGCTTTTCTTTGCTTGCGCCACATTAGCAGGATTTTGATGCCTTGTCCTGTGCTGCATGTGAAATTAGTTGAACGTACAAGGAGGGGGCGTGGCAACATTTATGCCATATGTAATTAGGGAAGTGCCCGGGAGGGGACACCTTTTCCTTCAAAAGCTTATCTTATGCCTTGCACAAAACTTGAGCTAAACAAAAATCGTTGCAGGAAATTACCGTTAAATGTCACCCTTGCACTTGGCTGTGTGCGTGCGTGTGTGCGGAGCTCCTTTGGTATTGTTATTAATGCTTGGCTGGGCCCAAACTCGAAGCTCTTAATGTTGAACTCCGCCGACTCTAGTATTTAGATTGGCTTTATGGCATGAGGCAATGGTTTTTAATTTGGTCGCTATAAACGAGTGTGAGTAACAGTGTATGTATGTATGGGGGCTAGCTGGGGACTTTGTCTGTAAACTTTGGACTTTAACAGTAACTGAGAACGGGGGAACTCGCTGGAGAATACTGCAGATCATAAAAGTGGATCAAAATGGTTTCTTCTTATAACCTCATTATTTCACATTTTTCTTGATCTGTGAAAAAAACCATAAATTAAATCGATTCTTCCAAGAAATTATATAATGGTACGATCATCATTCTAATTACTTATGCTAAAGCTGTATTTACACTATTCCGATACCAAAAAAATTTCTGTATATATAAGAGTATGGAGAAACTGACAGTATGATGAAATCAAGAGAGAGAGAGAAGAGAGAAAAAAAAAAAATAAGAAGAAACAAAAGACTACCAACTATTTGTTTCTAAGATTTTTAATATTAGCGGAAAAAAAATTCTATACAAAAAAATTACCACACTTTTAATGTTCAAATCCAAAAATATGTACTTTATCAGCAAAATCAAAACTTCGTGTTTGGTTTTTCTGTAACGTCATTCAATGGAGCTTACATTAAAACAAATTTGGTTGGAATAGGACACTTAATGTGGCCACACGACCAACAAATGTAATGATACCTCGCTAAACATACGTTTATGCGAATATCTCGTAAGCCTGACGTGCTGTGAGAAAACTGACAATTTATCTGAGTTCGGCTGCCAAAAATACATAGGGAACGGTTGCGTTCTTCTCTGTTGCAAAAGTTGGCCTTTTTTTGTACACTTGTGTAATACAACAAATGCAACATTTTTTTAAAAAAATTTTAACCGGGAACATTTAAAGAGCAAGAGCAATCAACTGTAGTCTAATATTGTCTGCAAGCCGATCAAGTTTGTTTTAAATTTTTGCAACACCTCCCGGCCCCCCATTAATATTAAAGACCTACCAAAATAATACACATATCGAAATATACTTTCAAACTTGCATTTATATTCCTATCACCGCCACTTGTCATATATTTGGGATCGCTGTCTCTTAAAAAAATATGTAGCATACTTTTTGTCTTTTCCTTAAATGCAAGAACTTTGGCAGCATGCGCTGTCTACTAACATTATGTCACCAACACTTTTAACAATATCTATTAATTAACATTAAGGAAGGCTATTAAACACTTCTTCCACTGAGTACCGGGTACCTTGAACAGCGTGCAAATTTACTTACTCTCTCTCACTATCTTACTCATCTTGTAACGATCTTAAAAAACTTTGGTCAAAATGTTAGGGTTCACTTAAAATAAGCGTCTACCAAAAACTGCTTAAGTCGGACTAGTCCCACAGTGGTTAGCCCCTTGCCACCCGATCGAAAAAATATATTTTTTTTATTATTACATTTTATTATAATCAAATCAATTCAAAAAGTATACAAATTTGTTGTCCATTGGGCGAATTATTAGTTGGAGAATCATTAGTTAGGTTCTTAGTTAAATCTTGATTCTAAGCTGCCAGTTTTAGTATGCTTGTATGTTTTTATTGTGTAAACATAAAAGATTGATAATAAAGTGGTTACAGATTATTACTGGCCTTTTAACAATAAAAAAGATACGACTTACACATTATTTAAACCGTTATTATTGTTGTTCAAAACTGTCTATTTAATTTATCTATCTTTTTGAGGGATTTTGTGTTTCACTCCAATTAATAAATTTTGATTCCAAAGTTTTCAAGAACTTTTTGATTTCTTCAAGATGTGTTTTAGTTTGTTTATTGTCCCATGTCTCTAATAGCAAACTGATCTTGCAGTTACTAAGCTGGTCTTCAATTTCCTTTAGCTTAGCTTGATTAACCACACGTTCACATTCGGTTTTTATGTTAAAATCCTTCTCGCAGTTTTCAATGCCAATCTGGGGCTCCCTGTGGCTCACTGTATTCATTTGAATTTCCAGTACACGTAATTGATCTTCTTCGAGTTCTATTTGATGTTCCATTTTCTTTATTTTCTCTTGGATTTCTTTTGAGTCAACGTCTGACTCAGTGTCTGCCGTACAAATTGAACACAATATTAGGAAAGACACGCAAAGTATAAAATTTTTAAGCATTTTGAATTTTTCATCAATCGATGTTCTCGCACTCGAATACAAAATACAACTTAATTTGCAAAATTTGTTTTCCCATTTATAAGAGTTTATCTTAAAATTGTTTGTTCATTCTTTTTATATAAAAATTCCCTTGGGAAATCCTGATAACACCAAATCGAAAACACTTATGTTTAAGTCGGCTCTGGAGACGTAGGAGACGAAAAGTTTAAAAGCCTTTCCACATGATAATAAACAGAGCATTAACATTAATGTAACACACTCTCGAAAGTGTGTTCTTGTATAGAGCAATTTTTGATTGAAGTTGTTAAATTGTTTTAAATTTTCTGCCTTAAATTTGGTTTATTAAAATTGAACTGCAATTTCCTTCACAATCCGGCATTCTCTTTGAACCATATCTTAATCCCAAATAAATCGACTGTCTTGCCTGATTTAAAGTCAAAGCTCTCCCTCCGCTCTGGTGGGTGACGACACCATCTAGAACTGAATTCAACTGGACTGGCCGTCTCTCAGCTGTTCCGATTAATTAGCATCTGTAATTGATGTGCACAAAAGTTTTGCCTACGAGTTTGCATTGGCCTGGCTCCCTGGTCCTTTTCCTTTTGGTTTTTTTGTTTTTTGTATTTTTGACTAGGCTGGACTCTGTCCCGCATTGGACGTGCTTCTGTCTGTCCATTTCAGCTCAGGCCATGGACAAGTAAAACGTGACTTTGGTGCGAATTACTTTTGCTTTGATTTAATGTAATTAAAAAATTTTCAAATAAAATGCAAAATACAACAAAACCAAAAAAAAAAAACAAAAGAGGAAGCACAAATGGAACAGAAAAGGAAACTTTAATTTTAATTTATTTATTTTTATATTCCAGATATTCCCTTAATCTGCACGAGTTGAGTCATACGAAAGGAAAGGAACGCAATTTTCAATGTCATTTCGAGAATTGTTTTTATAAAGGATTGACAAGAGAAGGCCTCAATACCCATTTGATATCACATGCCCAGGGCAGTCACAAGTGTACAGAGGAGAATTGCGGTTATGTGGGCAAAAGTAAACAGCATTTAAAAAGGTGAGTGAAGGTGGCGATTTAGTTTCATTTATTTCTAAATGACTTTTCGGACAAACAGAATAATTTCCCAATGATGAATGAAGGGTTTTATATAAGCTTACTTCCTTTTCCGGGTTAAATACTTTACATTTATTTTGACAGTGAAATTGAAGAGAAAAAAAGTATGTTCCTGTCTTTTTTAAGAACATTTCAGATCATTATTGAACCGAAACTTGCTTCAAACAGATAATTCATACTCGATGATCTTTAGTTTGCGCCTCCAATCTAATCTTTTAAAAATTTCTCAGTATGTTGACCACCTCTTATAAAGTGTCTTTACATCCATATTTCAGAAATTATTTGTGTTTAACGATTGGTGTGTTGGTGTATAAAAAGTGATTTTTTAAGCTTTTTGGACAGGCATTTTCACGCGACGTGTTTCTGTGCGTGGTGCAAACCGAATATGCTCTCAAGGCTATTCCGGAGAATGCCTTCCGTGACGCCTTCGAGCGTGTTTTGAAAATTTCTAAAGAATTGAAACAATCGGCTCAATAAATTTTGTACTATTATTAAATAATTAACTCAGTCCTATTACTTTTCGGACAAACCCTGTACCTCTGCTCTAACGAACGCTGCATTTTCGGGTGCAAGCCTCACACTCACAGAAACAAGTCGCGGGAAAATGCCTCTCCTGACTATTTTGGTGATCGGAGAAAACTGTCTAGCCGCTTGTTCGTTAGCTAGCAACGCCCTCTACCGAATCCAGTCGGTGCGCGCACGCTCGGAAGTACAATCGCAGCGGAAGAAAATCAGTCCTATTAATTTCCGGAAATGGATTCGGTGTACCGATACCTTATTTTCTTAAGAAGAAAAATAAAAATTTTTGTTTGTTATTTTTTAGTACTTTTTCTAGATGAAATAAAGAATCTTCAAACTTTTTCGAGCAAAAATTTTTATTGGAAATAGTTTTGAAATAGTCAAACTATTTTACCGATGTAAAAACAATGTTTTACGTGATTATTGGAAATTCAATAACCTTTCATTCATACCATAAAAAATTTTTTAAAAATTTTAACTTAAACTTAATCTCGAAAATTAAAAAAAAAAATACTTAATACTTTTTTTATTTAAACCATAAATACTAAGCTCGCTCGAGGTCTCATTATGTTTGCACAAAACTCCAAAAAGCAGGAAATCAGCACACCACAAGGGAAGCTAGTTGATCGTACAGCTGTTTAATTGGTATCTCCACCAAGTCGTCAGCGATCTTCGCTTACTTGTACTGGAGCCAACACCTCCCACTCTATTAGAGCTGGAGAAACATCGATGTCTATGTATGTATTTAAAATGATGATGAAACATCGTTTTTTTTCTTTTGGAGAAATTTCTAATCACTATGTACAATTTAAAATATATGAAACTCGATTTTTTTTCAAATTTTAGAGTTTAAAAATTTGTAATTTTATTTTTTTTTTTTTTTTAATTTTATTTCTATTTCTTTTTATTTTTTTTTTTATTTTTATACTCTACTTAGGTATATTAAATTCGTGTTTTACGTGGGAAGCTCTCCGACCCATAAGTTATATATTCTTATCCGGTGTTGAAATCCTCTTCCTCCCTCTCCGTCCTCTGTTTCTATGTATCTCCTCCGTCAGTTTAAAGTATCGTAACCAAACTTTGCGAGTCTTTTGTATAAAACGTCTTGCGACGCCGGTTATATAGCTCCTAACGATCGGTTGAAAAACTATTTTTGGAAAAACTTTTGTTTTCATGTTATCGCTCCCAACGCTCGTATTTTAAGTTTTTATGATTTCACATAATTTCACCAAGCCTTGTCGAAATCGGACAACTATAGTATAGCTGCCATACAAAAGTTAGGTCTGAAAAATCTTATAAAAACTTTTTTGTTTTCAATTATCGCTCCCAACGCCCGTTTTATATTTTTAATGATTTTACATCATTTCCCAATTCGAAATCGGACCCTTATATATAGCTGCCATACAAACTGTCGCCTATCAAGCTCCAAGTATATAAACTTCGTATTTTTTTTTTTTTAAAATCATTCAACTTTTTATAAAAGAACATTAAACGCTCCAAAGTCTTTGGCTCAAGTGACTTTGAGGACCTGCGTTCGACAGGGTTTGCCCAGCTTTACTGGATGTCCTTTCAAAAGCTGGGATATTGCCGGAATACATAAATATTATTAGCCACTTCTTTTAGTAAGCCCAAAGCTTGGATAGACTTAACTTTACTTCCAATTTTTATTTGTGTTTCACTGCATCTTGCATATTAGGGGGAGTTTATGTGAAGTAGTGGAATATTTTCTCCCAGAAATTTGCAAAGTGGCATCTTAAAAAAGGGTCAGGATTTCTGACATTTCTTGTAAAGTTTATCCTTGGGGTCTTTTGGAGTTGCTTAGAGTTTGAAGTTAAATTGGGGATAAACGGTTAGACAGAATCAAAATTTGTTATTCCTAATAATGTCATATAATTTTTTTCTCGGACTGTTTTAGCTTTTCGTTGGTCACACTACTTGCTTTAAAATCTCGCAGTTCGCTTACATTAGGAAAAGGGATTGTGTGTGTTCAAAGCATGGAAAATTTGTGAGTTGCATATGGCATCTTGACAGAATCGTAAATTGGTAATCTTAAATTTCTCAGGGACGCCAAGCTAATTTTATAAGAAAATAGTGTGACCGTGTCTTGTTCATGTAGGATTGCAAAAACATCGATTGTGAAAAAAACATCGATGTCTGCAGCTTAGATAAAAACAATCGATGTTTCTCCGGCTCTACACTCTATGCCTAATTCCTAAGCGACTATTTTTATTTATATTATTCCCACCTTAAAAAAGTTGTGCAATCTTTTAGAAATTTTGAAAAAAAAAAATTTTTTGTTTCTATCAGATTGCAACAATATTGTCTCATTAACTTTGGAAAATATTAATTTAGTTCTGCTAAATTGGTCTCTTCTCCCTCTCCCACGAGGGGCGCTTGAACCCTTTATAAGAATAATATGGAATAGCTAATAGAAATCGGAAAATTCAATTCACCAAATTTATAAGCCGTTTAATTATCAGAGAAACAGTCGGAAATCCAAATTAGCTTTGAGTTAGATTTTGATTTCAATTCTGAATTTTGTGTCGACAGTTCCTAGTTTCTGTTAGAAAAATATGCTAATGGTTTAGTTGGTTTCCTTGGAATTCCTTACATTCTAATTGTTGATAAAGAGGTTTTCCTGGTTCACAGCTCACTTATTTCGGTATTCCAAAATGTTCAAGAACTAGAGCAATACGCGGTATTCATCCAGCTATAATTACTTTTTAGGTTTGCAAAATACAGAAAACTAAAACCATTCCAAGCTGGAGGCATTGCCCAATATATTACCATGATTATCATTCAACAGTCTCAACTTTTCGATCTACAACAAAACACCAAACGGCACAGTACAAAAGAAGGCAAATGTCGACCCCATCAAAGCCAGCGAAGCGACCACGATGTTTGTGTTTGTGTGTGTGTGTGTGTTTGCTGATCTCTCTTGGGGCGGACAGTTGCACAGTGGCTGGCCAACGGTGGCACTGTCATTGCCGGCAATTGGCCCTGAACGATCCTTGGATTGGGGTTTGGCAAGCGGAGGAGGTACAAGCAGTGTGCCTTGGAAATATGGCAAAAATTCAATGCGCATATCAAAGACGATCGATAAGTCACGATTCTGTGGTACGCGAAAGAGAGAGACTGTCCGTCCTTCCACTCTTATGTGGATTGGCCAGTTACGATTCTGATTCGGAGGTTTGTGTCTGCCAGCCGCCTGCCTTCCTGCCTTCCTACCCGGCTGCTGTTGTTGTTGCTATTTTCATCAATTTATGCAATTGCCGTTCAAAGTCTGCAATTATGGATGACATTTTTGTGCTTGTTGCTCCTTTTTATTTCCATTTTCTTTTTACTAGCAAGAAATTCAAATTCGTGTAGAAAATGTCACTGCAATTTTCTTGATTCCATATTTTTTTTCCTCATTGTCGTAAATTCTGATTAGCATTTTGTGTGCTGTTAATGCTGCTGAGACATGGCAGGCAGCTTGAAACAATAACATTTGAACTGATTTTAAATTATTTTCTGCCTTTATTTAGTTATATTACTCAGCTTAATTAGACTCTCGATCCAAAGAAATCAACCAGATTTTTTTAAAGTTTCTACGCTTGGTAAAATATGATAAATTCTGCACTGAAACAAGGCTGCATGGTGTGAAATTCTGGAGAAGATTCGGTTCTGGTGATCGAACACGTTTGAAAGTCTAAGGATCGGTTCTCGGACCGATTCTCTTTCTTACCGAACCTTAGGTTAGAATTTTCGATCGTTGAAACAAATTTTGGTAAAAAGTTAGGAAATCTTCTTGTTGTGAAAGAAGCGTACTGTTAATCAAGGCCCGAATGAAGCTCATTTGTTATTGTTATTATTCGTTCGTTCTATTTATACATCTTTCAATGTTTATGTTCTTTAAAAACCAATATAGGGACTTGTTGTTTCATTTGACATATATGATTTATTTCCTTCTCAAAGTTGCAATATGCCGGGCTTAAAAAGATTTTTTGATGTGAAACATCTTTAATTTCGGTAAGGACGATTTTAGTAGGAGTAAAATTTGATTTCAGTGTCACGTAGAGTGATGGCAGGGGGAAGATTGGTGATGAGGGCGGAGAGAGATGCAGAGAAGCGTTTAAGATCACACACCCACACGCAACATTTCATTTACAGTTCTTTGCCTATGGCTCAGCCAAAAAATCAAAACAGAGAACTACCACAACAACAACGAGAGAACAATATAGAGCGCACTCCCACAACTTTTGCTGTAAACGCGAGAGGGAGAGTGAGTGCTACTAAGTACTGAAAAAACAGGGCACTGAAAGCAGCATCAAACCGTTTTAGTTGTATCATGGTTTTCTTCTTCTGACAAACTGCCATTGCTGATTTGTATACCAAGGTGAGAGCTTCTTTTTGATGTGAAACATCTTTAATTTCGGTACAGACGATTTTAGAAGGAGTAAAATTTGATTTCAGCGTCACGTGACGCTGACGTCGTTCATATTTTGTGTTGTTGTTTTGCGGAGTTTCCCGACAAACACACACACACAAACACAAGAGAATGGTCGGAGGGGAAAGCGAAGAGGTAGGAAAGATGCTGAAGAGGAGCAACTGGGTGGGTTCTGGGAAAGATCTGGGTGAGATCTTGGTGGGATCTTAGTGGGATCTGGTGGTATTTGAGAGGGGTTTGGGTGGAGTCTTATATGGGCGCGATCTAGGTGGTATCGGTGTGAGATCTGGGTGGGATCTCGGCGGGATCTAGGTGGGATCTGGAAAGGATCTGGGTGTAATCTGGGTGGGACCAGGGTGGGTTCTTTGTGGGATCTCGGCGGGATCTAGGTGGGATCTGGAAAGGATCTAGGTGTAATCTGGGTGGGACCAGGGTGGGATCTTGGTGGGATCTGGGTGGGATCCGGGCGGGATTGGGAAGGGATCTGGATCGGATCAGGAATGGATATGGGTGGGATTTGGAAGAGATCTGGGCGGGATCTGGGTGGAATCTGGGTGGGATCTAGAAGGGATCTCGGCGAGATCTGGGTGGGATCTGAAAGAGAGGGAAATGGTTAGGATATTGGATTTGATGGTATTTTAGCAGAATAATCTTCCGGAAACACTGCAGCAAGTGATCTTGTTTCTGGTATTTCTACTCCCCGTTAATTTTCTTCTTTCGAAAGAGTGCCCTTGCTCATTTACATATATACCATTGAGAGAGCTTGTAATTTGAACATAAGCTCTTAAGCTAAGCATCCTGTTTCACTTCAAATACTCGTGAGTGCTAGCGACACTCACTCCTTTTTTTTTAAAGATTCTGAAAATACTGACCAAAGCTATTCTGCGTACTCAACCTGTGTGGTTTTGGTGATTAACAATTTAGAAGGTTTGTTTTTCGGTCCGGTTTAAAGAACCCAAAAATTCGAACTAACAAACTAACTTAGTAACATATTCTTAAAGGTAAATATGTGGCCTATTTAATAAATTGACGGAAATGCGGAAATGTCCATATTTTTGTAGGCTTCAAATAGAAAATTGATTTCCGTTTTTTCATATCCGAATCTAATATTTTACTTTTAAACTTCATTGAAAATAAACAAATTTCTTACATTTAGGAAACAGACAATTCCCTAGTTGATTTATTCCACAAACAAACAGAACTCCTCCTGCCTTAGCTCACTTCTGCTCATTAAAAATATCATCAAAATAAGGTAAGCAACGCGACTTGCATAAATCCCGCGAAAAATCCACACAAAACTGTCAAGCGCTTAACTCTCGCTGCTGATCTTCAATTAGCTATCAAAAAAGGCCAAGCTGGTTAGCTGGCTGGTCGCTCTCTGTCCAGGAATTTCAAAATGCAGCCAAAAAGGCGTTCAAGTCTCGGCCGATTTGCGGCCTGGTTTTCGTGGAAGGAAACTCCTACAACTTCTTGAAGCTGCATTATTTGCCGCTAATTAAGCCTACCGAGTAAGCATGCGTCGCAACTTCGTCTCCCTGGGGTTAAATTGCAGTTGCAGCAGTTTTTTTTTTTTGGCTCAAAGATTTCACACAGATTCCAATTCTGGCGGCGGCGGCGGCGGCCTGCGTACAAAAAAACATTGGCAATTAATTGTGAGTCTTCGGTTTGGACAGTAGCTGATAAGTGGAGTGGACAAAAGAGGGAATTTCCAGTTTTGTAGTGAAGGAGCATTGAGGTATAATTGAAGGCACGTTCGTGTGAGGGAGAGAGCTCATCAAATGGGGCATATTAGCTAAGGGAATGGGAAAAGAAACATTTTCGAAAAATTTGATTGAATTAAAAATAATTTTGTATTTATTGGTGTATTTACTGTAATGCTGGTTTTTACTTTTGCAAAATTTAATTTTTTTATTTTTAGTTAGTTTTAAATTTCACTTTTAGATAGAATTTTTTTTTTCCTTCAATTTGCTCTCTTATTTCTGATTTGTTTTAGTTTTATTAGTTTATTATTATTATTTTTTTCCCTATGCTTCTATTTAGGTTTTGTTTTTTTTTTCCTCTTCTCTATCTCTATATCGTTAAAGTTTTTTTGGTAGCTCTAATAACGTCTATGACTACAATTGGCTGTGAATCGGGGCATAGCTGGCCGGACGGGCAAATAAAATTCCCCCATCGTGTCAGAGTCGTTATTAGTTATTCTGTAATTTTGTTAGTTTTTCATTGTTAGGCTTTCTTAGTTGTTAAGGCTTTTTTATAACGTATTTGTAATTTTATTGACAGCCTTTTTTGTCGACCTAATAAATAAATAAAAAAAAAAATAAAAAATTCCTCAGAACAATTTTGGTCCCGATTTGTTCTCTCAAAGCTGAGGTCTCATTTTAACTTACGCTGGAATTCCGGGAAATAAATTCCACTATCCATTAAACTAGGTAAAGTTTGATCTAAGGGATTATCTGCTTGTAGACACTCAAAAAAATGTCAAGCATAATTTAGGTATGACTAGGATTGAATCAAGATCTTTTTTTTCTTCAAAATGGAAAATAAATTTGAAATATAAAATTAATAGCATGAAAGTAAGAATATTATTGTATAACGAAAGGCAATAAAAATAAACTAATTCAGTTTCTTAAAGGTAATGCACTGAACGCGAATCTGATTTTGAAATTAGTCCATCAGGTCTGGGTTTTTCACTTAAGTTTTAAGTCTTTTTGATATAATCATAAACTTATCGAATCGTTCTTTAAAATAAACTATCCCAAACAATTCTACGATTTTTTTTAAGCAAATATATACCATTTAAAATACACGTGTTTAAAATGACAACATTTTGGACTGCCCATAAGTATGCTATTGATGCTGTTAAAAGTGTTCATTAGATTTGAATACAAGCGACTAGCTTTCAGTGCAGTTTAGCATTGCATACCCTTGGGCAGTAGCATTTTTGTTGTTACCTGAACAAAATAGTTTAAGGGATTGGATTTTTTTTAAGTTTAACGCTTTATTGTGAAAAGTTTATAATAAATTCATTTTTTCTAAGTGTTGTACATCGTCAGCCAAAATTTTTTTCTATCTATCTGGCAGTTTTCAGATATCATCTCATTTGCATTTCTTTAAAAGAGCGAGTGTTGTAGTTACCGGAAGGGGCAATTTGTAGTAAGACTTCCTATTTCAGCGTTTCAAATTATGTTTTGACCATCTGCGCAATATGTGGCCTAGTGTTGTCATGTTGCAAAACTACCATGTCGTACGTTTCATCGTATTTTGGCCGTTTTTTCTTCAATGCCCGGCTCAATCGCATCAATTGATTTCGGAAGAGTTGCCCTGTGATAGTTTTAGCCTGTTGTGGCCAACCAAGCACAATTGGTCCCACCAAATACAGAGCAAGAACCTGCCACGTGAGTATTCGGCCTTGGCGTCGATTTTGCCGGGCGGCCCGTATGATTTTTTGCTCTTGGATCATGTTCCCGCAAGCTTTTTGCAACATTCGATGGAAAAAGTAAACTTTCCCGCAATTTGTGATTTGTTGGCAAGAAAGTTGATCTATTCGGCGCACACAACAACTATGTTACTTACACTTGAGCGAAACGAAACATACTAAAATAGAAAGCCTAATGATAAAATGATGTGAGTTCCAAATTAAGTTGGCTGCAAAATTGTCCGATTTAATTTCATAATTGATGTACTTGAATTCGAAATGAATTATCTTATCTTAGCTTTTAAAAATAGTAGAATCGTTCAGAATAGGAATTTTTGACGCTAAAGCTGGCTTTACATGTGTCATATATCTAAGCAATCGATTGTCAAACTTCTCTAGAGAGATTCCTCTTATTAAATGGAAACTGTTCTAATACATCAAAGAAGGCTCACTTTTATAACTAGTAGAGACTTAGAGAAATGTATTTGAGATTACACTGTCTTATTAGAGATATATGACAAGTGGAAAGCTTATAAAAATAAATTAAATGTACTTAAATAATGAACGATAAAGTCCACATGAAATCTTAGTTCTTCTTTTAGAACATAATTAAAGGTCATTTACTTTGACCAGCAATAGGCAATACATTTCGCTATTCACACCGAAACGAGCCGAACGCATGCCGAGGATTTAATCAAGAGAGCCAACAGCTTTTCAGTCGCTGGCCAGCAGTCGATGAAGGAAGTCAGAGCTGGTTTCTTTTTTTTTCATTGGCCTGATATTTATATCACAACTGCTTAACGGTCTTGGCAGCTGCCGTAAATGCCCGCCAGTCGTTTCTGCTTTGTGCGTGCTGGCACCAGTTGTTCACACCAAACTGAACACCCTTTTTCCAGGAGCTTCTTTATCCATACAGCGCTCCGCTGTTGATTTATAAGCTTGGCTATACTGGTGTCCCCATAGAGCTCATAGAGTTCGTGATTCATTCGGATGCGAAATTCTATTCCGAAGGATTTTTCGGTCAAACACATCAATCGCCGCAATGTCCACGCTTCTGAGCCGTATTGCAGAGCTGGAATGAAAGGCGACTTGTATATCGCTATTTTCGGGCTCTGCTATTGAACTCCCTACTGAGCCCGTAGTAGCATCGGTTTGAAAGAGTAATTCTTCTTCGGATTATCAGACTGATCCGAGATAGACAAAAAACCCTTTTTATTAATTGTTAAAAATTGTGTTAATATATTTTGCCTTCTTACCACCTAAAGATGTAATTTTTCTTAGTTTTGAATAGTAATTTTTATTCATTTTTTTCGGTCTATTTTTCACATTTTTTAGTTTGACCAACTATTCACTTGGAGTAGCGCTTTAAAGAGTGTTCTGCTATGTCAGTCAATACCCAATTTTTTTGTTGATCTTCATCTATGCCAAAACAAGACAAAAACCAAAAAAACAGCCTTGCCTTCAGTTGTTGTTCCCGTATTCCGCTTGTTACACATCTCTCTCCTCTCCTCCATGTACTTTTGATTTCGAGCGTGCGATTCGAATGCGAAATTAGCAATTAGTTCTGACTGTGGTGGCGGGACAAGGACAAGCCGCCATAGCCACTGGAATTTACCCCCTAATCAAGCGTTGAGATTTTAAATATGGCTTCTTCACCGTTTCCTCTCCCTCTGTGTTTTTTCTTTCCCTCGTTGCAGGCACCTCAAGTCTCATGTCAAAGAGGAGGAGCAGTGTGTTTGGTACACTTGCGATCAATGCGACTTCAAGACTCGTCTCAAGGGGCATCTTAAACGGCATTCGCTTCATCACACTGGAGAAAAGCCGCATAAATGCCCACACTGTGATTTCCAATGCAGCACCATCGATAATTTACGCAAACATGTACTCAAAACTGGCAAACATCCGGGAAAATTTTTGTATGAATGTGAGAATTGTTCAGAGGAGCAAACATTCAGGAGCAACAGCTTTAAGGACTATCAAAAGCATTTGGTTACACATCAGACAGCCCAATAGGTAAGTTTATAAATATAAATTAATTTTGTTTAATGTTCTTTTCAAATTTCTCATTTATTTTCGGATTTCTTTTCAAGTGTGAACTAATGTCAGAAGCGTGACCTTTTTTATAAATGTTTGTTTTTTGGGAGACATCAAACCAAAATTCAATAACCCTCCAAGGCTTATAAGGAATCAGATATCGAGGTACCAAAACCGAACGTTTGCTTGATACTATGCCAGTAGTACCGATGCCAATTTGTTCGCATCGCATCATATTCGGAGGCAGGAATGCCGGTTTGCTTCAGTGTCATCATTGTGCAGGATGACTGGAAAATAATAGAAATATGATCAAGATTAATATAAGAAAAAAAGACAATTATTCCTTATTTATGTAAATCTACAGAGAATTCCCTTATAAACCCTACTATTTAAAATTTTTTATTTTCTAGCTTAGTTTTTACGAATTTTAATTTCTTTATAATTTAAATTTCTTTTTGTGGATTCTTATTTTTTTTTAGGATTGTTTAACAAATCATTATGGAATGATTCACACCGCAACAACGCACAGTGGCCGGTTTGGCGAATTTAGCGTTGCAAAAATCGTAACTTTTGAACGGAAAGAGATTTTTGAAAAGTTGCAAAGGGACGATTATAAAGAATTTCTGAAGCTTTAATATGAGCGTAAAGATTTCTTTGCAGGTCTACCGGGTGACTCAGAATCGACTGTCAAAGTGAAAAGTTTAAAATATTGCAAATGTCGCATGCGATAAAAAAAAAACCAATTTAACTTTTTTAAAACGATTTATTAAAAATTATATTGTTAAACTAATTAAAATAAACAAAATTTAATAAGGATATAATTTTTAATTACTAAAAATATTTATTTTGTATGAAAAATATTATTTTTAGTAATAAATCATTTTTTTTTTTTTGAAAATTAATATTTTTACTAATTTAAAGTAAGCAATTTATTAAATTTGGTAAATTTTAAGTAGTTTAACAATTATAATTTAAATAAATCGCTTTAAAAAAAGTTAAAATGATTTTCCTAATTCTTGCAACCTTTTCAGTTTATCCAAAATGCAGTTTGGGTGACCCAGTTGACCTACAATAATGAACTTAAGCTTATTTGATTTTCAAATTTAAATTTTTCAAATATCTCTTTCCAACCGGCACCGCGCTTGATTTCACCTAAATACGTAGAATATTCATGCAAGGCGCAGCTATGCGCAAGACCACATAAATATATTTATACCCGTTACTCGTAGAGTAAAAAGGGTATACTAAAGTCGTGCAAATGTATGTAACAGGCAGAAGGAATCATCTCCGACCATATAAAGTATATATATTCTTGATCAGCATCAACAGCCGAATCGATATAGCCATGTCCGTCTGTCCGTCTGTCCGTCCGTCCGTCTGTCCGTCTGTCTGTATGAACACCTAGATCTCAGAGATGGTAAGAGATAGAGGTTTGACATGTATGGGACAAATGCTTATTTTATCTGCACGCAGATCAAGTTTGTTTCAAATTTTGGCCACGCCCCCTCCGGCCCCCGCAATTTGGAAAAAACCTTATATCTCATACAGTTTTGACGATAGACGATTCGTACCTTTTAAAGATAGTTAGTAATTAGCAAAATGAATCGATTTGCCGAAGAAATGATCAAGATCGGATGAACGGTTCTCAAGTTATGAGCAAAGAAGTGATACAAGCCCCCCCGCTACCCCTCCTCTTACCACAAAAAAATGTTGCATACTTTTCGGATGGTCACCCTAAGGAACGCAGGAACACTGTTAAACATGTTTTTTCATGAGTAACGGGTATATCGAAGTCGGTTAGAGCCGACTTTAACTTACGCTCTCGTTTTATTTAGAAATATGTACTTTAAAACAATTTTCACTCTAGAAGCATGAATGAGCGTGAATGTACTTTTCGCAGTCCATCAAAGTGGGAAATAAGGTACAAAAGTAGCACTTCAGTAAAATGACAATAACTCAAACAATTAAACAAATAAAAAAAATTTCCTCTTTCATTTTTCTACAGAATTAATGCATCTTTAAAAAGCAAAAAACCAAATTGCAATCGGAATTTCCGTTTGGATTTTATACGTTCCGAAACGTAACATTTGAAACCAAAAAAAAAAGTCAGCTGTTTGTGTGCCACGTGTTTTTTGGGAAACTGGCAGCAAATATTTGCCAAATTTGAGTGTGTCTGTTTAAAAAGTAAGAAGCAAAATAAAAAATGTAAAAACGCAAACTGTTAGTTCAGGTATGTTTTGTTAAGATTTGATAACTGGTTTGCCATTGTAGTGTACTTTTGTCCAATTTTGCCGTGTGTTGCTTGTGTGTAATTTTATGTTGGCCCTAACAAGTGTAGCAATGTTTTTGGATGATTTGTTGAGCATGGCACAAAGTCTTAAATGCAAAGTTGTTAACGAAAGAGTGTAGATTAAAAAGTAACTAACACTTCCTGCTACAACGTGCGACTTTTCGAGAAAATTGTCTTTATTGCAGCTGAATTCATGCTTAAGTTGAAGATATTTCTCAAGAGAGACAAAAAATTTTTTTCGTTTGGTTGCGTTAAACACAAAAAGTTTTTTTAAGTCGTATTTAGTGCCATAAATAAAAGTACGAACCGAATTTCAGTTCAATAGTGTAAAATACAACAAAGTTGGAGCAAATCGGATGTATCAGTTATATGGCAGCTATATGAAATAGCATTCCGAATCAAACCATATTTTATAAGTCGCTTAAGAAGCTTAAAATACGTGCTCAAAGCGAATTTCAGATTAACATCTTTAAAACCAACGAAGTTGGTGCATATCGGCCAGATCGGTTATATGGCAGCTATATCAAATAGTTGTCCAAACCAAACAAGATTTGGTAAAACGTATAAGAAGCTTAAAATACGTGTACAAACCGAATTTCAGCTCAATAGCGTAAAAAACAACATAGTTGGACCATATCGGCCAGATCGGTTATATGGCAGCTATATAAAATAGCGGTCCAAGCCTAACAAGATTTGGTACAACGTATTAGGAGCTTAAAATACGTGTACAAACCGAATTTCAGTTCAATAGCGTGAAAAACAACAAAGTTTAAGCAAATCGGCCAGATCTGTTATATGGCAGCTATATCAAATATTGATCTAAACTGAGTAAAATTTTCCAAGTCGTCCTTGGGGCCCAAAATATGATTATAGTCCAAATTTGGGGTCAATAACGTAAAAAGTAGAGTTTATGCCAAAAAAAGGCAAAAAAAAAACCACTGTGCACTGTAAAATCCAAAATAATTGACCAAATTCAATAAACTAAACATTTTCGTGCTAACTGGGGTTCCCTTTATTAAATTAAATTAAAGCGGTCAAAAAAATCGACCATCAAATTTTGATTTTTGCAACGCTAAATTCGCCAAACCGGCCACTGTGCGGCGCGCGACCAGACCAGGGACTAAATGCGAAATTAATTTTAGTTTCGGTAAAAGCATCTATATCGCCCTAAAGTTTTTTTTAATTGTTCAGGAATCAGACAAACACTCAATGCCCTTTCCCTTAATTTTTAATCGTAATCGATTTGTGGAAAAAATGTATTGCAAAATAGTAAGTATGCAGTCTGTGTTTACCAAAAGCGCTTATGAAATCTGGATTTGAATCTTCTTTTTCTTTAATGGCCCTCACAACCGTTTGACGGTCTCGGCCGCTGCTGCTAATGCCTACTCCGCTTCTACTCCGTGCAAGCTGGCACCCTGTCGACCCATCTTAGTGGCGGTAGTCCCACCTTGTCTTGTCCCAGTTCTTTCGCATTCCTTATGTAGACCATTTGGGTAACATGTCCTAGCCAGCGTAGCTGCAAAACTTGTACGATGGAGTGGAGGCGGAGGTATGGGATGGATCTAAGTTATCAATCTGGTTTGAAAATAACACGGGCGTAAAACAGAGCTGTCTGTTAAGCCCTCTGCTATTCGTACTTTACATCGATGACATAGTTCAATGGATTAGAGGAGGAATTTCGATAGGAGAAACACACATAAAAGGAGGAACACTCATGTAAGCGGATGACTTGTTTCTGATAGCAGATTCGCCGGAGATGCTGCAGGAAATGCTGGATGACGTTTACAACTACTGCTGTACTTGGGGTCTCACAATTAATGTTGAGAAAACCAAAATTCGGAACAGCAGAGGAAGTATCAAAAGCGATTAAAAATGGCACATTAACGGTTTCGAAATAGAGAGAGTGAAATCCTTTAAATATCTTGGGGTAACGATTTCCTTTAATAAGTCACTCATCTACCATTTGCAACAGAAATATCACGATGCCATCAAAGTCCCCAACAGTACCTGGAAAACAGCATAAAATACAGAATGTTCCAAGCTACCTCCAGCTCAATCCTTATATACGCCTCCCAGGTGTGGGGGTTCAAAAAATATGATGAAGTGAAGAAGCTACTTCGTTTTTTTCAAAATAGATGTTAAGATTACCCCAAAATACTCCAAATGACCCCTTTTTTATACCCTTGGAGAGGGTATATTAAAATTGTTCAGATGTTTGTAACGCATAGAAGGAAGAATCTCCGACCACATAAAGTAAATATATTCTTGATCAGCATGACGAGCTGAGTTGATATAGCCATGTCCGTCTGTCCGTCGGTCCGTCTGTCCATCTGTTTCTATGCTATCTCCTACGTCAGTTTAAAAGCACATTTGTCGGAATCGGCCGGATCGATGGTCTTGAAAAAAGTCTTAGTAGGAAAAACTATTTTTTAATGATATCGCTCCCAATCTTGTTACTGGTCAATATTATATGCCAACACACAATTCTGCCAAGTTTGATTCAAATCGGATGACTATACTATACCATAAACGATCGGTCGAAAAAGTAGTTCTAGTGAGTAAAACTTTTTTGTTTTCAAAATTTTGTCAAAATTGTGGTGCCGTATAACAAACTGGCAGGCAGATATCATGCTCCAACTGCCTTCTCTTCTCTATACTGCCAAACACTAAGCACACACTTTTCGTATATGAGAAAAATAATTTCTTTGCCCGATACCCGTTTGGAAAAAAACATTGCCAAGGACTTACATTCGAAATGAACCCAGTGTTTTGCAGTCTAGAGCAGGCTTGCGGAGGAACACGGTGTTGGAGTCAGCATCAGCAACTCTGATTCGTGGGAATAACTACTTCAACAACCAGAACACCCAAAACTAAATTTCCGCTATATTCAGATGCGAAATGCTAGATGTGAATAACAGACGTTACGTCAGGACCACGGAAGCCAATTGCACATTGTGCAATCTAAATGTGAAGGAAGACACGTGTCATTTTAGGGAGTATGTCCGATTTTAAGTGAAATCGGAAAACTATACTGTTAAATGGTGAAAACTGGAACAGCCTATATCAATATATAAGAGATGCATCAACCTACAGACGGCGCATACACATTAAATATTTTTATATTAGTTAATGTTAGAAAAACACTTTTCGTATTATTACATTTTCTACATACTAAAGCTGACGGCACACTGCCAAAGCTAGTTTTTCTTTCCCTCGATTTTATTCATATATTTGTATACTTTTTTACGATTTATTTAAACTAACTTATGTTATTCGGGTCTTGAATTTTTATTGAGCTCACATTAAGTGGACAAAGAAGACAGATTCAAGAGCGAATTGATATGCAAAAAGGATTATGCATGGCCCGTTCCAAAAGTGCTCAGTGCATACGGGCGTGTAGCCCTTATTGGAACAAATTGGAGCAGGCTAAGAACGACATAAAAAGCTTTCCGATCTTTCAAAATTGACAGTTTTACCAGATGTAGCCTGACAGTGGAACCCGCTCAGTGCAAACAGAAGAACGTTTTTTTCAACTTTCTGTAAGGTCTTAATACCTATCATACTGAGGAAACCAAACACAAAAAGAAATTGGGCGAACAAGAAAGGCAAACTGAGCAAACTAAAAGAACCCATATTGCGTATTTGATCTCTAATTCTCCCTGCCTCTGATTAAACTTACAGTTTCTTCCAGCTCAATAACAACATTCGAGTAGTGACCAGATGACCAGTTTTTCAGACGCCAGCTCTGCTGAATCTTTTTCTCCGGTATAAGTTCCTCAAATTTGCCCAACACATTGCCGCCATAGAGTACAAATCTGCAAGAGATTAGGCCACACATGAATAACTAATCGATTATGCAATGAATTAATACAAAGATGCTCACTCTCCACCACGCACGGCATCCACTTTGGCCGGCGAACGGGTAAATGCGGTGACCATATCGGCTTTGGTGAGGGCATTGTACAGATCATTGGCATTACAATGGAACTCCTCGGTCATGGACAAGGTACGCACATCTAGTTTGCAGCCCACATTGCTGGAATTGCTGGACTGCTTGGAAGTGGCAGATGCTGCTGGCGCTGCTGCCACTTGAGCCTTCTGGGCTGCCACATTCTTGGCATTGTTAGCATCCTTGACTGTTGTTGCATCACTGTTGGCCCCCTCATCACCCTTCTTTGGTAATATCAAGTTCTTAGAGTATTCTTCTTTGAGCTCCTTGATGTACAGGCCCAGTTGCTGGCGTATACGACCTCTGCCCACATTGTACATAAATTGTTTTAGCGTCTCTGACTCATCGTTGGATTCATCAATGGTCACCGTGATTTCCACATCGTCCAGATCATTCTCCTCGGACAGATTGGGTATGGTTAGTTTGCCCTTGTGACTCAGGTTGCTGTTCTTGAGCAGGCGGCCGGACCACTTAAGAACCAGCTCCCAATCGTAGAAGAAGATAAGCTTGCCCTTGCGATTGTTGACGGTGGCCTCGCCCTGGCACTTGTCCACCGCCTCCACCACACAGTCGATGTCGTTTTGTTCTGGTCAAGATCAAGCAATAAGTTAGGTTAGGTTTTCGTTTTGCATCTTCCGCTGACTTACCCAGCTTAAAGTCATTGAAGAGCTGATGAAGTCTTTCCTTGGACCAGGGCGTTGCATTCTTTTCCGTCCAATGCCAGTTGTTGACGTTCGTTGCATCTGGCCGTTCCTCAACTATCCATCTCGGATCGCCTTCGCCCCACTTCGCCATTTTATGATTCAAAGTGTTTGTTTGTTTGTTTTTTTATGATTGTCCACCAGCTCGAGAAACTTAACCTACAAGAAAGATCGAAAGACAACATGGTTCAAAGAAACAAAATGTGTGTGGGTTAATGTTGTTTTACTGAATCAAAGTGTGGTTAGCTGCGAGAGTCGGAGCTTCAGTGGGTGTTATCCTGCCTTTGTTTGACGTGTTTGAGTGGAATTTTCTAGAATTTATTCTTTCTACTGCTTTTTGCTTGCTCTGGTAAAAATACTGATGTAGTATTTTTTGTTGGTTATCGATGACGATAAATACTAAGGGAGCCGATGGGATGTGCGTCAAAATAGCAACGACTTTTTAGCAACGAATTGGAACGGTGGAATATGGAACAAAAATAATTTTTTTGTTTTTAAGTTTACTCACTAACTACTTAACTGATTGAGACATATTAAATATCAAAATGTTCAGAAAAGCGTAAACTATTGTTTTGAATGAAGCTTGGGTGGATTTGAGCATTCCAGGTACTGAAATCATCGAGTCAAAAAATTAACCTTCCACAAAAAGATGAATATCTGGCTTCTCAGAGGTCGTGCAGCTATACACGGTATACAGACGTAAAGAAGACATATTCAAGATTATTTTAAGTCCCCATTTATCAAAATCGTCCCCACTGTTTTTGAGCAAATCAATTTACAGTGGACCAACCTCAAATTTTTCCCATACAAAATTTGCCAAAAAAATTTAGTTTACAAACTTAAATTAATAACTCCTCTCTCAGAGGTCGTGCAGCAATGCACGGTATATTCACGTAAAGAAGGCACTTTCAAGAGTATTTTAAGATACCGTTCATAAAAATTGTCCCCGCAGTTTCTGAAAAAATCCTTTATCAGTGATCAAACCTCGGCCGAGTATTTGTTACTGATAAGGCTAACAGTTCAAACGAGTTGAGTGTGACCGAGCTACCCAAATTCGTTGCTAATTTTAGCAGAGGTCGTGCGCATTTGCACGGTATGCCCCCTGATAGGTAATAATATTAGATAATTTTCCTAATTTTCCCAACCAATTCGTCCCCACAGTTTTCCAGCAAATTAATTTTAAAGTTACACCTACTCAAGTGTTCGTGATGGTGAAAGAAAATTGGCTCACGCGCGCATCTCCTCGTGTGTTTCTGTCTATGTGGCAGCTTTGCCATCCTCCGTTATTTATTAACGACGCACAGTGGCCGGTCTGTCTGATTTAACTTTGCAAAAATAAAAAAAATTCACGGTTTGGTTGTTTTTTGGCCGCATTCACTTAATTTATTAAAGGGATTTGGAATTATTGGTATTATTTTAGTTTTTACAGTGGTACAAAGTCTAACAATTTTCCAAACTGATAAATTGTTGTTTGTTTTTGGTTTCAAATGTCATGTTTGGGAACGTATATAGAGCAGACGGAAATTCGGATTTGAGTCTGGTTATTTTTTGAAGAGGCTTCAATTTGAAAGAAAACTGAATTTAAAAAATTATTTTTTGTTTTAAATAGTTAATTTTTTGGCGTTATATCGAAGTACTACTTTTGTACCATAATTTCCAACATTGATGGACTGTAAATAATGCATCCACGTTAGTCTACGCTTACACAGTGAAAATTTTTGTGAAAAACATATTTCGATATACAGGAGAAAATGATGGGCTTGCGCCTTTTAGCATCTTGCAAGTATGAGCGAATTGATATACTTGAATAAATTATGTTTTGAGAGGAAATTTAACCAACTTTGCTTGTGCACGAGCAGCGAACCAGTTCGCCTAGCAAATATATTAACTTAAGTTGTAAAACTATTTAAAATTAACCAATTTTATTTAAAAAGCCAACTTCACTGGCGGCTTAAGCTCATTTTAAAGCTACTGAAATTGTCTATCAACTTCCCTTTGGAATTTTTTTAAATATCTTTTTCCGTTCAAAAATTAATATTTTTGCTAGGCGATATTCATCCTTTTGTGGAAGGTCAATTTTTTGACTCGATGATTTCAGTACCTGGAATGCTCAAATCCACCCAAGCTTCATTCAAAACAATAGTTTGCGCTTTTCTGAACATTTTGATATTTAATATGTCTCAATCAGTTAAGTAGTTAGTGAGTAAACTTAAAAACAAAAAAATTATTTTTGTTCCATATTCCACCGTTCCAATTCGTTGCTAAAAAGTCGTTGCTATTTTGACGCACATGCCGATGGGAGCTATCGGAAATGACTATCGATTGGCTTTAGAGATGATGCAACGTCGTGAGCCTATATTTTTATATAAGGCTGCCTTCACACAGCTTCTTGTTTTTAAGTTTTAAACTTTAATATATTGTCAATTTCATAGAATATCATGGGGAAATATAGGGCCTACAAGACTGTCATGTCTCATGTATCAAACAACTAAAAAATTTTAGCTTTTTATTACAAATAGGACTTTTGAATACTAGCAAATCAATTTTTTTATGCAAAAACTGCATGTTTAATAATGGATTTAAAAAGAAACCATAGATGACCTCCGCAACTATTTGGAATGAAAATTCTATCTAATTCCAATTCCTAAATTTTTTGAGCATAGGTCGGTGTACCAGACAATAACATTGCTTAATCTTTTGTCAAATAAGTTGTTACCAGTTTTGCCGATGCAAAGCATACCTGCCTGTTGTTATGCTCCGACCTTCTTTCCCGGATCCAACTATCGGTCGCCGGCTAGCTTACGGCTGACTCAGGGATGAGTACGACCTCGATAGCTGGACTGGTCGGCTAACAACAAAAAAATTTATATATTTTCAGATGCCTGTCACGGCTAACACACAAAACACAAATACTTGGCCAAATAGATGGGATTTATTGCCAGAACATTACCCGCCCTACCATAGGTTGACTTTCATAAATCGGACAACCACCTTAACTCCTCAGACACTGATCTTCAGACCGCCATCTCACCCCCTAAACAAATTTACACTAACATGTTGCCTTCTTCACTTTCCAATTTCAAACACATATATTTTCTAACAAATTACTAACACCTAAAGACATATTAATTAATTCCTATCCAGGGTACCTCTGGGACGATTACACAACAAATTATATAAATATATATAAATAGGACTATTCACATAAATCAAGAAAATAAATTAAGGGAATTAAATTAAATTAAATAAATACTTAAAAACTAAATTTCCCTACTGCCATGTCGAATTTTTGTTTGGGCTTTTAACTGGGGTATAAAAACCTGGGGCCACCCAGAGGTGGGTGGCCAATTTCTCCTCCAAAATCGGATCCTCTGGGGGCCGCTGCCAAATTTATGGTTTAAGGATCCTCTCTCCTTGGACAGTATTACTGGACAATACGCCTAAAACAAATAAATTAACACCTAGACAATACAAATAGTTCTAATCTTACCGAGATTGGAATCTTAAAATTAATTAACACAAAATTGTCTGCGGACAAATATATAGCAAGACAATGACAATAACTAGGCAATGACTTTTCAAAATTTATCTTCCTTCTTCTTCCTCTGGGGTACAATTCGCCCAGGACGGTAACAATTTAAATCTCGAGCCGCTCACTCCCTGAACCTTCGGAACTAGTGAACCAGCACGACTCAGCAAACCACTCGTGCGCACCCCTGGTTCCAATCTCGTTTATCGGCGGAGTGTAAGCCGATAAATATTGAGATCAAAGCAAAACAAATGATACTGGCGGGTGGTCTCAATATCAGCACATAACACTGTTTAATTTTCTTCAGCTTAAAACATTTCTTTTAATTTCCCTCTGAAAAAAATGCCCCATCGCTATATATCGGACATGTTTTGTATCGATATATTTCAGTTATACTTCCATCTCTATACTAGTCGATAGTCGCAGCTTGTGTTATCGGAAAAAACAATGGCGATGTTTTTTGTTTATAGAAAATTACATTGTGATTAATCAATGAAAAGCGCACGGAAATAGCTATCTTTGTGTGTTAAAAACAATGTCCAACTAGTGTGGGCGTGTGTGTGTGTGTTTTGTGTGGCCGCCACAATGATTAGAATGGACAATTTCGACAACAGATCGTACGGAGCGATATCCAAAGGGCGCAGTGAATTCTCGATGCCAGGTAAACACACCAATACAAATGCAAATACAAGTACAAGCACGAAAGGCAAGGCAAAAAGACAACAAAAGAACAACAAAGAAGCCAAAGAAGGATTAAGGCAATTGGAAGTGAAATTAAGCGAAATTAAGACAGTGTTAAGTACATATGCAAATGCCATGGGCGAGTCCAAACGGCTGAGAATCAACAAGCGAGCGTGTATATAGTGTGTGTGTGTGTGTGTACGTGTGAGTGCCCGTTCAATTGAATTAATCTGCAAAAGCGGAATTAAAGCAAATTAGCCAATTTATACAATTAGCTGCCCACCGTGCGTGTCAAGAAAAAAACACAAATTGTTTATTGATTGCAATGAAACAGAAGCTTTATTCTACGTCACAAGCATTTGCCCTCTCGCTCGCACTCAGCCAGTTGCTTGCATGTGTTTGTGTGTATGTTTACGTGCGTGTGGAATGTTTGTTGCTGCTGCTGCGCTGCTGTGTTCCAATTAACCAAAATCCGAATGTTTTTGTTTTATAGAATTAACGCCGGAGCAGCAGAAATTACTTATCGAGTTGCGTCGCAAGAAGCAGGAACTTTTACTCGAAATACAGGTAAGTTCAGATTTTTGACCTTTTTTCTTGTTGGCTGACAAAATGTCAAAAGTTGAACAGCAGCTGTGTCTGCTTTATGGTTTTTTCTTTGTCTATTTGGGTTCCTCTTTTTGTGCTAATTAGTTTGTCTGTCACTTTATTCATTGACATTCGCTCTAACAAAACATCAAAATTTGCTTTAATGAGCGCAATCTTCGTTTAAAAAGTACCGTTATTAAGAAGAGAGATGGAGAAGAAACTGTAAATTAAACCTGATAAGCCAGGAGGGCATTAAAAGCTGGGCCCTTAGGAATTGGGGGCTCGCAGGATTTATATTCCCTTAGAAATCGAAAATACTAGAATGTATATTAAGAAGAGTACAAGCTAGATTCAAATATAATAAAATATAATACTCCATATTTGTCACTGAATATTCCAAAATTTTTCTCACACTGTTTAACATGTCGTTAGGCAAACACTAACTATTTTTCTTATTCATATTTGTTTTTACCAAAACAAATTATACATATTCGTATTCTTTAAAAATGTTCTCAGTAGCATTTCTTTTTGACGCTCTGAATGCATTGTGCCGACTGTCCCTCAGTTACCTACCTGCCCAGCTCCGCTCCTGTACAACTGCAGCATGCAAAATATTTTGTTTCCGATCCCCTAGCCTTCGCGCATACCATTGTCGCTTAGTCATCAATGACGTTTCGCGGCGACAGGCACATAGATCGAACGACGAAGACGACGACCGTCCAATGCCAAAGCCCAACCCACGCTGTGCGTTCAAGTTAAAAGTTGGTAGCCGCGACGGCATTAATTTATTGTTAAATTCTAATTAAATTTGTTTCGTACCGAACTTTGTTCCGTTTAATGTATTGTTGTTGCTCCTGTGGATTTTGTTGCTCTTGTTGTTGTGTTGCCATGTTCAGTCTATATCGAAAGATTGTCAACAAAAGGATCAAAAGCAAGGTGAGTGACTCAATTGAAGAAAATACCTCAGAAGTGACCTACATAATGCAAGCCAGTCGCCTTATCAACAAATAATGCCTTTTCACAAATGCCTGAGAAGGTTAAACAATTGATTAAGTGCTTATCAAACTGTTAAAGAAAGGAAGTGAGTCTTTAAGTACTTAAAACTAAAATAGCTTCCGTAATCATATTGACAGTTATCAGTGGAAATTTAATTAAGGTTGTCTATTTTTAAAATTTCCCAGGTAAAACAATAAAATTCTTAAAATGGTAATTTTCAAGAGTCTTCTTGAATACCTTTTCCTTTTTTCCACATAATTTGTTTATTTTGCAAAATTTTCCGCCGCGACTTAATACGCATAATTTGGGTTACCCGCTATATTGCTACCTGAGGGGCAATAATCTACACTTCAATTTCCTGCTTACCTGATGTCCTTTTTGACAACTACGCTAGAGAGCATCATATGTTTCCCAGGGCTAGAATAGAAAATCCAAGTTTATTTCTCCTCAAATTTAATACTAAAATTATATTAAATCCATTCTGTTCGATGGTTCACGTTAAGAAGTAAATTAAATTATAAATAAGCTTCAATTATAACATTTAATAAGCCCTACAGGGGTAAGACTGATTTTGGACAATTTTTTGCTTTCAAGATAATTGCTTAAAAATGTAAAAAAAGTAAATATCTTTCTGGAAATGTCCGTATATATTTTACAGGGTTCTTTTCTTAAGTTTCTAACTGAAAATCTCTCTAGTATAATCATTTTTGCCATAATTTTTAAAAATAGTATTCCGATCAATTTTTAAAAAAATGGAGTTGAAATATTTCTCAGAATTATTGTCCTAACTCAAAATCCACTTATGGTTGATTGGTTTAATTTCGGAAAAGAAAGCCATCCGCTAATTGCTTCCTTAAAAAAAGTATGTCGTAAGACTCCAAGGTAAATGGAGACATTCGGTTAGGCTGGAAAGACACATTCAATTTTTAGAGACAATTGTTGTCGCAATTTTATGTTAATAGGTCAGATTTGCGGTTGTGTATTATTGCGCCCTCTTCTTAAGCATTCTGCGGAGAATTCAAGCATATTCTGACTCGCTTACACCAACGACTTTTGCCCATAGATTAAAAATTGTGACTAAAATCGACTCTAAAAATTGAAAGTGTCATTTCAGCCTTAACCCACAGCAAAGTTGCCTTCTTTTAATAAATTTTCTGTAGGATCTAGTGAAACCACTCGTTTACGTAATTACTTTCGTTAATTACTATAGGTTTTCGTATAAACGTCAGCATTTTATATCAAAGCTGTTTAAATTTATATGTTATGGGGCTAGAATATTCCCGGCTACTATATTAGATCTCAAGAGTTGAGAGCTTTGAAACCGCCCGCTCAAAGTCAAGTAGATTTAAAGCTTACGGTTTTCCATCCACGTAATCTAGTAGGCGGTCTGATTCTTGGCACTTCGTAAATAAAGTAGTCCCTGATTTATTCGAAGTGCAATCGTTTACACGAAAATCTCTAGAGATTTCTGTGACACCCCTGTATACTATAGTAAATTTCATTGGCTTTCAGATAAAAATTATTGCGGACACCACCCACCTGGCAGGTGGGGTACAGGTGGTGGTTGAAAGAAACCTTACAAAAAAATGCATTTTCAACCAAAAAACGAGAAGGCCAAGCTAACTTCGTTTTTGCCGAAGTTTATATACCCTTGCAAATGTTTTAATACATCAGAGATTAAAAAAACAAGTGAGAAAGTCGGTCAAGCCCGACTATAACATACTCTGTACCTGGAGTAGAAGCTGAATGCAATGCTGGTGCTGCGCTCATCTCAAAGTCTCCCTCTCTTTTTTTCTCTCTCTCACCCTTTCTCTCTCGCTCTCTCTCTCTAAGATTGTGTGGTGTTAGTTGTGAATGGGTGGGAGGGAGTGGGGCAAGGGCGAAGTACTTTTTTGCTCATAACTTGAGAACCGCTGATCCGATCCTTATCATTTTTTCGGCAAATCGATACATTTTGCTTATTACTAACTATCTCTAGAAGGTACGAAACGTCTATCTTCAAAACTGTAAAAGATATAACGTTTTTTCCGAATTGCGGGGGCGGGAGGGGGCGTGGCAAAAATTGAAAATAAACTTGATCTGCCTGCAGCTATAAGAAACATTTGTCCCATACATGTCAAACCTCTATCTCTTACCATCTCCGAGATCTGTTTGATCATACGGACGGACAGACGGACATGGCTATATCGACTCGGCTGTTGATGCTGATCAAGAATATATATACTTTATATAGTCGGAAATGATTCCTTCTCCCTGTTACACACTTTTGCACAAACTTAATATACTCTATGTACCTTCGGTACAGAGTATACAAATTTCTAACTAAAATCCAGCTTTCGACCGATAGTTCCTATGGCAGCTATAAGATATAGTAATACAATTTTGACCAAAACTTCAAAATCTGTGAAAAAGCGTATACAACTAATAATTGCTGAAGCGGGAGGCGTTAACATTAAAAACAAAAAGTTTTTCTCACAAAGACCCACTTTTCGACCGATAGTTCCTATGGCAGCTATAAGATATAGTAATCCGATTTTGACCAAACCTTCAAAATCTGTGAAAAAGCGTATACAACTAATAATTGCTGAAGCGGGAGGCGTTAACATTAAAAACAAAAAGTTTTTCTCACAAAGACCCACTTTTCGACCGATAGTTCCTATGGCAGCTATAAGATATAGTCATCCGATTTTGACCAAACCTTCAAAATCTGTGAAAAAGCGTATACAACTAATAATTGCTGAAGCGGGAGGCGTAATCATTAAAAACAAAAAGTTTTTCTCACAAAGACCCACTTTTCGACCGATAGTTCCTATGGCAGCTATAAGATATAGTCATCCGATTCGGTCGGTTCCTACATATTAGCAGTGTGCAGTAAGAAGAAGACTCTGTGCAAAGTTTCAGCTCGATAGCTTTAAAACTGAGAGACTAGTTTGCGTAGAAACAGACGGACGACGGACAGACAGACGGACGGACAAAGCTCAATCGACTCAGCTCGTCGCCCTGATCAAGAATATATATAGTTTATAGGGTCGGAAATGAATATTTCTGTGCGTTGCAAACTTCTGGTCAAAATTATAATACCCTTTGCAAGGGTATAACAAGAGCGTAAGTTAAAGTCTGCTCTAACCGACTTCGATATACCCGATAATCATGAAAAAACATGTTTAACAGTGTTACTGCGTTCCTTAGGGTGAACATCCGAAAAGTATGCAACATTTTTTACCTTTTTTGCTCATAACTTGAGAATCGTTCATCCGATCTTTATCATTTCTTCGGCAAATCGATTTTTTTATTATTATCTCTAGAAGGTACGAATCGTCTATCTTTAAAACTGTAGGAGATATAACGTTTTTTGAAACAAACTTGATCTGCGTGCAGATAGAAGAAGCATTTGTCCCGAACATGTCAAACCTCTATCTCTTACCATCTCTGAGATCTAGGTGTACATACAGACAGTCGGACACGTCTATATCGACTCGGCTGTTGATGCTGATCAAGAGAATATATACTTTGTATGGTCGGAAATGATTCGTTCTGCCTGTTACATACATTTGCACGGCTTTAGTATACCCTTTTTACTCTACGAGTAACAGGTATAAATATCATAATTTGAGGGGCAAAATCCAGATATTTTATTTAAAGCTCAAATAATTGTTTTTTGTTTTTTATAAATTATAATTCTTGGCTTTTATTTTAGCATTGCGTGCTTAATTCTCAAAGATACCTCTGACAATTATGAAATAAGTTTTATTTCTCAAAATCGATATAACCTGAATTATCACTTCGCCTAGAAGTATGCATCCCTTTAACAAGAAGCTAAGTGTAGAATTTAAGTAAAGTTCATGTAAAATACATGTATTAATGAAATGTAGAAATGTAAAATACATCTGAAATTTATTCTTGTTTGATAGAAAACAAGCACATTTCAATTAAATTATGTATGTTTGTTCTATCTCTCGCAGACCTATTGGAAATATGTGAAAAAAGAATTACCACAATAGAGAAATAGCAATCTTCTCGGACAGCCAAGAGCTTCGTGCGCTTAGCAGCAATAAGTCCAACTTTAAGTTAGTCTAAGCGACAAAAAATAAATTGGACCAACTAGATCATTTATCCACCTAGGACAGGACTCTACACGATCCACTGCAGACTGCGGAGAAACATGTAATGAACTGCAACGCTCTAGCGAGGCAAATTCTCAACAATTATGGATACATATCTTACACCCCTAGAACCCACAAATCCTGACATTAGTACGACAAATAGGCCTTCTAAAAGAGTTGTAAACTCAGTAGGGGACGCTAAAGACCCAGTCTTTATTTATCGCGGTTCGTTTTTTCCCCAACAACAAACACAGTAGAACATTACTCCGAGGGGACCCCAGATGGCCCTTGAAAATACTTATCCACATACATTCGTATAAAATTATAAACATTTTTTTACTCAGTTATGTCAACTGCTTCCAATTCTCAGAAATCCCCTCGTGGCTTTTTCTTAACCGGATTCCATAAAAAAATATATATATTAAATATTTGCCGTTAAATGTTGCAGATGTTTGCTTATGAATCATTCATCGGGACAAACAAACTTACTTATCAACAAAACAAATTATTGTTACGTTTCCCATACTCGCATATATTCCCCGCAATCTTTGAGCCACAGCTGATAAGATAAGTTGCATCGATTTTTGCTCTTCTTCTTTCGAATCACGTTTTTCCGTGATGTTATTCATAATATACTTGAATACAAAATTTATCACAATCAATTAAACTGTTTCGTTGAACTTTACTTAGTTTGTTGATTTGCTGCTCCTTCAGTAAGATGGTGCGCCCTGGCTTAGTCATCTGATCCGGAAATGTCAATCTCTTAACTTTGCTGTCTCTTCAACTCTGTCACTTACTCTTACATTTCTGCTCTTAAGTTTCAGCATGCAAATGGCAAAGTTTCGGTTTTGTTTATTGTTTGTTTTATTTTGTGGCACACTTCATTAGGTTGTTAGAAATTTTTGTGCTTTAAGTTATGATTTATGACAACAACAACAACTGCAACTTCCTGCCCTAACAATGGCAGCCAGCAGAAACTTATTGAAAGCGCACTTGAAGTGCAAATTTGTTTTTCTGATTTATGACGTCTGCTTTGAGGTTAGAACCCTAACAGGACGAGCAGACTAGGAACAATGGGCAAGTGCACTCACCCATAGCCCAAATGTCTGGTCAGCAGGAGCTCGTATTTTTGCTGTTGTTTCTACTGTTTGGGACTAATCGACGAAAGCGACCAAACCAAAACGCAAATGGTGACAAAGGAGGGCATCGCTGGGTAGGAAGAGAGGGAAGCAGCTTGACGGGGGAGCAGTAGTCGCCATTTGTACTTTACGGCGTCTGCATGCAAATGGCTTCACTTAGGTCTCATGTGTTTTAATTTCATGTGTTTACGCTAGTAACAGGAGCAAAATGTTGTTAAATTATGATGACTTCCTTTCGTGCTAAAAGCTGATTTTTTTTACTGTCATAGCTGTTATTTCTGTTAATTCGTCTTTAGGTTAAATGAAGACTGAAAAAGTTAATAACAAGGTATTGTTTAAATGGAATATGTTTTGAATTTTGAACTTCAACAAAGTTTTGTACCTAACCTAACCTATGAGTTTTCCGTGACACACCTGATTATATGACAGTTCCATCCTTAGGAAAGGTTATCACGTGGTGCTGATTATCTTTGGCATAAACTCAAAATATTACTAAAAACATTTCTAAGACATTAAAAAAAATTATACCTCAAGCAAATTCCGACTCTGTATCTGTAAAGTTTGAACTTGTGAGGAAACAACTTGTTGTTTTTTTAGCGACAAGAAAACACGATCCTTTTGAATTTTATTTTGATAAAGTTGTTTACTGCAAAAATTTCTACTAAAAACAACACAATTTTAATGAGAGCTACAGCGATGATAAGAGATGATGAGAAACTTCCACAATTCCAAGAAGTGGGTGTTGAGTGCACAAGGTTTTTGGAAGTCACGCTTTTATCTCAACTAGCCCCAGACTCTTAAAGTCCTCATATAGAATCCAGAGCCATGCACCGGAAAATGAAACGGGGCCGTATTAACATCAGGCCATCAGCGGTGAAATCTCTTTATTTTTGAAGAATATGACTTCAATTTGAATTATAATTTAAAAATGCATCGTAAAAAATGTAACACCATACAAAAATTTCATTTAAACATTAAATTAACTCATAACTATAAGATGGAAAAGTTTTTTTGCAAGAAAGGACAACCCGGATTATAGATTTAATTGAAAAAATACAATTAGCATGGACACAATTCTTCCAACTCGATTTTCAAATAAGAAAATTAAATCTCTTGGAATTCTGGAGTTCCCAACCCTAAAATTTTAACGCTTTGGCTCCAAAATGGCGGCAAAGACATTTTGTCCTTATTTTAAGGTTTTTTACCTAAAGCTTTTGTGTCATTTTAACGTTAAAATAAATCAAATATTAGATTCTAGTAATTTTTTAATTCCTCAAAAATTTGATCATTTATATCCACAAAGATAAGTAAACCTAGAAAAAAATCCCTTGTGTGGTGGTGTTATTAGTGTTCACTAAATCCTTGTTTCTGAAAGATTTGAGGTCGGGCGGCCTAAGGGACGGTAAAGCGTCTCCTAAGAACGTTGGAGGTAGTAAGTTCAAGTCCCAGTGCAAGCAAATTTTTTTTTAATTAGTATTTTTATACACTTGAAAAGTGTATTATAATTTTGCCCAGAAGTTTGCAACGCATAGAAGGAATCAACTCCGACCACATAAAGTATATATATTCTTGATCAGCGTGACGAGCTGAGTCGATTAAGCTTTGTCCGTCCGTCTGTCCGTCTGTCTGTTTCTACGCGAACTAGTCCCTCAGTTTTGAAGCTAGCGAGCTGAAATTTTGCACAGAGTCTTCTTTTGTCTGCACCTGCTCATATGTCGGAACCGACCGGATGCACAATCAAGTTCATGGGTAATATTAAATGTGTTTAACCGTTGAGATAAGCGATTTCAAGTGTATAAAAACTTCGGCACGGACGAAGTTAGCCTTGCCTTTCTCGTTTTAACTGTGTTCATCTTTCAGCCGCATGTGTGCGCGCACCCTAATAGAGAAATGCGTTATTGTACTTGACGTCATACCCGCGGACCTAATAGGCGTACACTTTGAGCTTTGCCCTAAACTGTATCTTCCAGAGCCAATTCCACAGTAATCAGCAATTTCGTTGGCTGTCGATCAATAGATCATTGTTCAATAGTATTTGATCCCGCGTTGCACAAGTCTAAGCATAGTGTGATACAACATTTTCACATGTGGTTCCTTGAAGGGCCCCGTAGTATTATCGGTACTATTTGCAGAAGGAAGCGTTTTTTATCAGGTAGATACTTATGTGAGAACTGTTTGACTTTAGTAATGAATTGCCTCCAGTTTTTTATATGATTTTCTTGGTGAATCATGTAAAGATAAAATATTAAGGAAATGACGTAGATCGGCTGGAAAAACTCATCGAACTGTCAAAACAATACACCCGCATTACGCCTGGGCTTAACCCTGATGGGATAATGAATAATGTTTATATCATTAAGCTTACTTAATTAAGATTTAGGCGTTGAAAGTTACGAATGCCAAAACAAAAACCTGAGTAAACAGTTTTACCAGCTTATTTTATGGCCTAATTCAAAATTATAACCGCCATGACAACAACTCAAAGAGAAGTGTACAACACCCCCACTGGGCTCACTCTCTCTCTCTCTGTTTCTGTGTCTACGTTTCTTTCTCTTAAAAACACTTGTTGTCAGCTGTATTCGTTTGTTCATTCGTTCGTTGTTTTGTAGTTCGGGAAACACTCGCGCAAGGGCCACATCGGGTTAGGCTATTTCTCACTTCAGTCTGAGTTCGAGAACCCAAACAAACGGACAAAAACGTCGCAGTGCGGTCGTTCGGTCGGTCACTCTCGAAACTGAAATAAAAACAAAAACAAATTTCATTTCGTTTTCCCGCTTTCCGAGTGCCAAAAAGTAAAATACACACATCTGCATACAAATGTATACAAAAGATTTGTGAAAGTGTCGCCTGGTTTTGTTTATTTTTAGTGCGAAAACCAAATGGCAAAAATATTTTAAAAATATTTCTAAAGAAATGAAATAAAAAGAGCTAACAGAAGATTAAACTGATAACCGGTGCGGTTCTCTTATCAGTTCGTAAAACGTCAGTCTCGGCCAAAAACAGAGGCGAAAACTGAAGTGAATGTCAGTGCAAACAATTAGAAGAAAAATGTTTTAAACCTGCTGGAATATAATGTAAATATGAACAATAATTTTAATTCATACAAACAAACATATATGGTTGCAAGCAATTTACAAGTACATACTTAGCCAAGCGCGTCACTTGGACTTGAGATATTAAAAATAAGATATCTGAAGTTTACTTAATGAGGCAAGGTCTGTTTGTCTAGGCTGTTAGTAATATATATTATGTATATATTCTCTGAGCTGATAATATATTGTGATTATGTGTGACGTCAGTTGATTTTTTTTTTTATCAATTATTGTCCGACTTTTTTTTTTACCTTTCGTTGATTGCGTTCTGACGCCAGCCGGTTTTTTTCTCCCCGTTTTTGTTATTTGTTTAAATTGGCATATGAGTAATAAATATTTATGGACACACGCTTGGTATTTTTTTAGTTGTTTATTGTTTGTTCAAGGAAATTTTTTATAAAGTTATGTGATTTTTGTTATTTTTTTTACCAAATTATTTACTGAAATGTGTGAGGGTGGTTGGATTTTTTCTGTCTAATTAGAGTGTGACATTTCAATTAAATTATTAATTTCTTATTTTTATTTTTGTATAATTAGTAATTTTGTTTTGTTATTTGAGTAGACTTTCTAATTCGGCAGTGTTTTTATGTTTAATTTTTATCGTAATATACTTTCATTTTACTGGAGTGCCTTTTTTACTTCAAAAACTAATACAAATGTCGAACCATTAACAGTTTTCTTTAAAGATTTTTGAAAATGTTTTGAACAAGACTGGGGCTTTCGAATCAAAATTCTTACAATAGGTTTGGTTGATCAAAAATAAATATTTCTTACTTTGCTTATTACTTTCAAATTTTCTTTAGACAAAAGTTACATTCACACATTAGATCAGAGATGTAGCTGTGTAGTCGAAAATGATTTGTAGAATACATGGGATTAGTATACCTGCAATTCTTATACACCTCTAACCAAACTAGCAGATTTTAGTCGGCTTGAGGTCATGTTTTATTTCCAAACAACTTTAAACAAAACACACAACACCAACAAATAAAGCTGCGCTATTTACGATCGACTGTAAATCAGCAGCCTTCAAACTGCTATGACTTTTTGGCAATTTCAAGTCAACATAAGTGTAACCAAAGGCTGCAAAGACAACGCCAATTTGTGCTAGAACTTGCTAGTTTAAAATGCGTATCTTTTCTAAAAATGAGATAAATACATTTGAAGTAATGGTGCCCAAAATGTCAAAAGCCTATCCCATGAGATAGGAACTCATAATTCTGCCGGTGTCGCAGCCGACAAACGCATAGAGAGAGAGAATGCGTATGTTCTATAAATAGCACGCTCGGCGGTTTGGTATCTCATGAAGCGTGATTTTGTCTTTTTCTTCTCTCACAAGGCATTTGTTTGTTTGCTTGTTGCTTATGTTTGACGTCGCTTATTCGCTTACTTCGTGTTTCGCTGCTACTCACACAAGCAAAGCTTCATTTTGAGAGTTTGTGCACCACTAATTTAGAACCGATTTAACATCTATTTTCACATAAACTTACAAACAATAAAGAAAATTGTAAGATTTTTGTAAAATACATAGTTGCTATCACAAAGCAGAGAAATCGGTTCAAAATCTTAATGATTTTTGGAGCTGAACGCAGTCAGATTGGAGATTTTTAAAATAAATCAAATGGCACCTTATTGTAAAGACATCGAAACATAAAAATCGAAATAATACTTTTTCAATATCGAAATGAGAGAGTAAGTTGAAGTCAGCCCTTCCAGACTTTTATAACATCGATTCAGGAAAGAAAGGTTTAGAAGAATTCCTGTGTTCCTGATGAGGGAATCCAAAAAGTTTGCTATATGTTATTAACTCGGCTATTTATTATCCGAAAGAGGTTATGAAAACTTGAGGGATTAAAGATCTTGTGACTATAAATGTGTTTTAAATTGAAGTTTGATAACTTCAAAATTGTGTGAGCTATTTACCATTTTTTTGTTGTGGAGGCGGGATTGGCGTGGCAAAATTTGAAAAAAATTTAATCAGCTTTGCAGACAATAGGAGTATAGATTTAGTACACCCTATTTCAGGGGCGTCCATGCCCATTGCGCAAGCCACGCATGTGTTATTGCTCTAAGCAAAGGAATAGCTCGCGCGTATAGATTTTGCGCACGCCATAAGCCAGCAAAAAGCAAAAACAAAATCATATGCGTGCTCTGTGTTTTGTTGTTGTCACGCTCTGACCTGGAAAAACAACATCATTTGTGCCTCTCTTCTCTCTCTCCTATGTTTCTCGCAAACTCGAACACAACAACAAATTGCTACGGCCGAACGCTCGTCGCTATCGAGTAAGATCTACGTATCAACGACCACACATACACACAAACAAAAATGGGTTCTCTCTTTCTAGTTCGATTTTTTTGGTTATTGCTTGAAATATTTTTAGTGCATTTGTATTGGTTTGACGCGCTGGTAAGCTCATTCTGGGCACCCCTGCCCTATTTACTCTAATATCCGAAAACCCTCATAATTATAATCAGTATTATTTATCGATCCGCAAAACTAAGGGAAATGATCGGATGATCGATGGTCAAGTTATGAGTTATAAAAAATATATATCCTTAACACAAATATTTACAAAATTTAAGTTTGCATAAAATCTGCTGTACTTTTATTAATCAGTATAGTGTTTCAATACACAAGCGTGTGTGCCGGCTAAAAATTAGCAAATTTAACTCTAGATTAGTTAAAAAAAAGGAGCAAGTTTTTATACTCTGTACCGAAGGTACATAGAGTATATTAAGTTTGTGCAAAAGTATGTAACAGAGAGAAGGAATCATTTCCGACCATATAAAGTATATATATTCTTGATCAGCATCAACAGCCGAGTCGATATAGCCATGTCCGTCTGTCCGTCCGTCCGTATGAACAAACAGATCTTAGAGATGGTAAGAGATAGAAGTTTGACATGTATGAGACAAATGTTTCTTATAGCTGCAGGCAGATCAAGTTTATTTTCAATTTTGGCCACGCCCCCTCCCGCCCCCGCAATTTTAAAAAAACGTCATATCTTCCACAGTTTTCTAGATAGATGGTTTGTACCTTCTAGAGACAGTTAGTAATTGTCAAAGTCTATCGATTTGGTGAAGAAATGATACAGATCGGATGAGCGGTTCTCAAGCTATAAGCCCCGTACGGACATCAGAAGTTGCGAGAAGTTTCATACAAAATTTAAGGGAAGAAGAAGCAGAAGTTACAACTTCGCCTCTTGAACTTCTTGCATGTACGGAGGTGCGAAGTTGAAAGTTACACTTAACAGGCAATGTTGCACTTAGCAGCACATTTGTGGATACTATGTAAGATGGCTGTGGGCCTTATTGTGCTTTGACCAGCTGAAGCAGCATTGAGAATGCACCATGTTAAGCCACTCTGCTTCTACCTGCATCGATCAGCTGGACTGCTTTTAGCTAAAGTGATTTAAAAAGAAAATAAAAAACAGAACATGACCAAAAAATAAGAACGAAAGAATCGTTTGAAAGTGTTTTTGCATGACAAAAAAATGTTTATAATTTGGCGGTGAACGAGCGAGTTGTCATTTTTTTTTTTTTGGTTTTCCCCCTTTAATTTTGTGAACAAGGCTTGGGGAGAAGTGGCCGAGTTTCTACAAAAAATCAACTTGGCATCAAAACAAAATACAAATGATCGAGCAGTGTGACCCACCGCCAATTGATTTAAAAATATCAAAAACATATTTTTTGGCGTAATTTTTTTTAAAGTCTGGTTACACTGCTCTTACGTTCCATGGCGACGAAACATGAGGTGAAGTTAGCTAAATTACGAACTTCGGATGTCCGTACGGGCCTATAAGCAAAAAACTGAACCAAGCTCCAAGTTCTTGATATTGGAACAAATGAACAGGATCAACTTTCTCAGCTAAGTTTAGTATTTATCTTCACTATAAACGTCTCTATTCCTTACATGATTAAACGAATTTGAAATATTTTCACCCAATCTAACCACAAAACCGCCACCGCCACCGCCACCTCGTAAGTGGGTCTCAAAGTCAACAACCCGTAGCAAAAAAAAAAAAAGCAACAAAAATTGTTTCCCACGTGCATTTAAATACATAGCTTCTCCCCTAGATTTGGTTTTTGCACTCACAAAAACAAATAGAGAATCTTTTTGTTAGAATGATGGGGATCGGGTCTCCCCAGCAACCAAGCCCACACATTTTTGTGTTTGCATTAATTTATGGGTTTTTTTACATGAGTAAATAGCCCTCATCTCTGAATCTAAACCGGTGCACTACTGCGGTTAGCTGAGGTGTGGAGATACTTAAGTATCAGTGGATTAGTGATTTTAGTTTTAGTTAGTAGGGGCTACATCATAAATTACGAGACAAAAATGCTCAAAAATTTTCTTATGATTTTATTTGCCCAGGTTTGGGTGCTATTTATAAAAGATAAAATGGCTAAATGGAACAGGCATATTCATGGTGCCAGTTTTATGTATATTTCTGCCTTTTTAATGATATTAAGAGAAATTCATACGTGAATAAAAGGTAAATAAAAAGAGACACATTTTCTAACAAAAACCTGTATATTTATTACTAATTCTAATTATCGCACGTTAGCGAAACTGAACTAGTGCAGAGAAACGCCATAATGTCATAACGTCTCCATAAACTAGCTAGCTCTTCCTAAAACCGCATTCTTCCTCAAACGCTTAATGGTTAAAAAGCATTTACACCCAACAAGTGCTTGAAAATCGACTACTTTTCGAAAGGAAAGCGCTTAGCCAGGCAAAGGAATAATGCTTCAACGAAAACACTTGACACAAAAAGACACTAAAAGCCTTCTCCTTCGCACAAGAAACAATACACTGAACGAGTATTTTTAACAGTAGTAGCCCTAACCCCCCCTAGATATACAGCAAATACAAAAATGAGTCAACCAACGTTGTTTGGGAAGAAGTGAATCATAGGGGGAGGGTTCACTACTTTACACAGTTCAAAATGCAACAGCAAATACAAACAATATTTATGTAATCGAACAACCGCATCGTAAAACTGCATAATCAAGCCGAGGTTAATGTAATGGCAAAGAATGTCTAGAGTCCAAAACAAAACAGCAATTGACAAAGAAAACTTCAAGTGAAAGAGGCAGAAAGAGTCTTGCAAAAGTTGTGTCAAATATCTGTAAAACATGTAATTACCATGCAAATGAGTGGAAAGAAAGAAAATGAAGAAAGCTGCAAATGAGCAAATCAAACATATACAGAAAAACAAGCAAAACTTGTCATATCTTGAATGACCCGTCATTGTCTCCCTCTACTCATAGCGAGCAAATGATTGAGCGAGTGTGTGTGGCCCATTTGCATCACCCTGGCGCAGTGCAGTTTAGATGAAATTGCTTAGATAGGCCTAAAGATACATTGCATGCATATTTGTGAGTCATTTCAACTAGTCGAGTCGAGATGGTTGAATTGCTCGACTTAAGTGTCGTAAAATGAAGTAAATAGTGGACTAGAACTAGTTAAGTTGACTTTGTACAACAGGAACACACATTTTTTTTTTTTACAGATTTTTCAACGCAAAAGAGCTCTCCGCACCAGCACCGATATGCCTGTTTTTTCTCAGTTTAAAATCTAACACTTATCTTAAAATACGTAATTTGTCGGAACCGGCCGTCGGATGACTTTAGCATTCATAGGACGATCGGTTGAAAATAGTTTTAGTGAGAAAATTTTAAGTTAAACTCCCAACGCTCGTATTTATAAGTTTTTAGTGATTTCACTTTCACCAAGCCCGAAACACAACATATATAGAAAGTCAAGAAACTTTTTTCCTTAAGTTTTTAATGATTTCAATATTTCACTAAAGTTTTTCGAAATCGGACAACTATATAGTATAGGCCATAGAAAAGTTCTATAAATTCGGCGAGCCGGTAGCCGCCTCATTTTATTTTAAAACCCTTAGGGGGGATGGTGCACCTAAGGCTACAATTACTATTAATATAAGGACACAAGCTTGCTTGCATTTCTCCATACAGTAAATCGTCCCATAAGTTCACCAAGTGACGCACGTCAATTCAGCTTAAAAAACTCTCATAGCTCAGTGATTAAGACAGCAATCTTTTATTTATATACTCCCTTATGAAAGACCGAGGCAGAATAGACCACAACAAACAAGCTAAACCGCTTATAGATGTTTGACACAAGTACTTGCGTCCTCTTTCGATCTTTCTTTTGTACCATTTTTTTGTTCCTAAAACTGTAAACTGCTTGATCTTTATACTTCCTTTGGCAATTTCTTAATTGATTTACTCAAGTTACTCCAATTCAAGACCTTATAAAACGAACCACAAAGCAAAAATTAACCCTCCACCCACAGCAGAGAGTGAGAAAATCAACAAGTTCCGCAATAACACTTAACCCGAAGTGCAATAAATTAATTTAGTGGTCACCAAACGCAGCAAATCAGCAGGAGCAATTAAAACAAAGAAACGTGCAGAAAGAGATGTACAATGCTTTATTGCCCTGCAACATAAATTGAGACTTATGATAAACCATCAATTGTATTTCGATAATAAAACAAAATTGTAATAAGAGTTCAAGCACCTTGGTGTTAAATCGATTATAGAGCATTAGCTCTAGTTTAAATCGGTTTTTAATTGATGTTTTTTTGATATATTGAAAGAGTTAGTTTCAATAAAAATCCTTCAAAACTTATTGTTTGCAATTATGATAAAGACCAAGGTGCCCACACCCTATCGCACTCCGCTCATTCGTTACGCATAGCTATGCAGAATCTAAAGTAAATTGCATCAAACAACTTAGTACACAGAAAAAAAGATCCCCGTAGAAAGGAAATTTGGAATATCCAGTTTTACTTTTTCTTTTCTGATATATCCTTTTAAAACGAAAATGAATCGACTTCGAAAGTATCCAATCGATCACAAAAAAGGATAGTTAGTCCAAATGGATACCGAATAATCCTGAAATCCATTTTGTTCTTTTCTCTCACAGGCCTTTTGAAAATTCGATCGCAAAAACAAAAAGTGGTAGGGACGAACAATTTCGTGTGCTATAGACACCCACGAGCACACACAGATTAATTGGTTTTTCTTTTTTTCTTTGGTTCTTGTTGTTGTTTTGTAAATTTTTATTTATTTGTATTTAGTCTCTAAGCGGCCGTAAACTGGTTGTGGGCACCCCTGGTCCGACATTGTTTCTATATAAACTGGTTATATCCTGGATTTTCTTATGATTGAATCAAACCGAAAATACAAACTTATTTTCGACAACCCTAAATGTCTATTTCAAATCCGAAAATCTTTTTGAATTTTGAATGGTTTGTAACTGATACTGGAGTATAAGTAACTTATTCGAGGGAAATCAAAGCAAGTTCAGAAGTTCACTTTATTTTCTTTAGACCATTTTTTTAACAATCTGTGATATTATTCAATATTTAATGCGATGGTAACTGGTTCTTGGATTGGTCTTTGGACGATTTTTTAAATTAATTAATTATAAGCCAATTTTGTGTAAGTGTACTAAGTCTTCGCTGTATATCTCTTTGCAAAGAGTATAAAACGATTTGCTCTCAATGGATAATCAACAAATAAATTAGCAGAAATAGACAGTCATTGATCTTCATTCAAATTGTCAACGACAAGATAAAAGACACGTCCCAGACCCAGACACCAGACAGTCCAAAGAAGAAGAGCAGCTGCAACCGACTCACTTGAATAGGTAACCATGTCTAGATGCTATTGATTTGACCCTACCAAGAGCTAAGCTCGTTCCTTGCCAAATGTTATTTGTTATTTTATAGTTTCAGCATTTGCCATTTTGAATCCCTTTTAAAATTTCTAACGCCATTTGCATGCAAATTGCATGCAAAGAAAAAGGCAAAAACTCAACCAACAACTGGCTGCGGTCTCTCACCCACACGACTGGCACGCTTAAGGAAGTTCAGAATGTAATAAAATTGAATGTGTATGCATGTGTGTGTGTGTGTGTGTACATGCAATCGGTCGTCATTTTGTTATAATTAGCATTTGCCGCATGATAGCAGCTGTTTGGATGTGGAGGGGTAACAGAATGTATACCATATGAGGTTCCACTTTGTTGATCGATGGCTTTATGCAGTATACTAATTACTATTGAGTGGGAAATCTTTAAAGATGGAAGAAATTATACCTTTCTTTCAAATAAACGTGTGAACTTTGATATTGCTACCGTATCGAACTCGGTTTCTAAAGCAACTGGAAAAACCTTAGCTAACACTCGCTAACCATTATTAACAAAGTGTATAAACTATTTGGATATTTCCTAGAATTTTTCTCTATTTTTCTGTTCAAATTTAATGTCTGACAGTTGCATTTTATGTTCTATATTGCACCCCAAACGCCACCTAAAGCATTATTATTATTATTTTGACTTGCCGCTAGCGGCTGGGTTCGTGCCTTGGGTTCTCCCTCCCTGTTCCCTCTTCGATTTAGCTTGCCAAAGGGGCGAAGAAGCAATTAGCTCGAGACAGACGCCAGTAGGCGTGTGTTGCCTTGCCCTTCAAAATGGGAAAATATGGTTACGTGTTGTAGTTTTCATTTTTATTGTCTTGCACAATATTCATAGGGAAAATATTGTATATACCCTAAATGGACGATGCATTGATGCAGTGGGGTGGGGCACCTAGGGGGGAATTGTTTACCTACCATGTTTGTGGACTATTAAATGAATTATGCCTGGCTTTAATGGCTTTTTGGTCAAGTTAAAGCATAAAGTAGACTTATCTTTAATGACTTTTAGCATGAAATTGTATTAATGTTAATAGTTCTATATAATTTCAACACAAAAGACTTGAACTTGAAAATATTTGAAGAGATTGTGCTACTTAAGTAGGCATAAATCATAAAAAGGGTGCGTCTTAAATGTGGAAATATTTTACGACTTACTATTTAGATGAGTTCCGGCTTATTTTTACCAACTGATAACACCTTTGATACTGTTTTTGCGCCTTGGAATTACAAAACCAAATTATCTCTCACATGTCTGTAAATTGCTTACTGTTTTGATGCCATTTTTTACAGAGCTCTAATAATGCCCAAGTTCATTTTCACTCAAGACAAACTTTGTATAAAACTGCAACAGATGAAAAACATTCAAATTACAGCAGACATATAAACAATTAAATTTGCACGAGTCTTGTGTAAATTGTTTTGGGGAACTAAGTTTCAAACGATTAAACAACATATTGAATTTCAATATAAACAAACAAAAAAAACTGCTTGGATGCACACGAAAAATAAAATATACTTGACTGAAAGTTTCATGTTCATGTAAATTTTGAAATGGGAAATTTAAAACTAAAAAGGGTTTGTAACAAAACGTTACGGCACTGCACGTGTGATTCGTATTTCTAAACATTATGGGGGTTTAGGTCAAATTATTACCCCAAAAGCACATTTTACACAACCATTTCAAATCAGCGATTACCTAGCAACTCATATACTAAGGCGTCACTTGAATAGGTTTAGCATGTTTTCATTATTTATTTGTATCTCTGTACCAATCCAGTGGAAGTTAAACTAACTGCAACAAGTAAGGGTTCATTTCAAAGTTTGCCTTGAATTTGTTCTTGACATTTTCTTTACTTGAATAGGTTCAGACAGTTGTTCACAAATAAATTTGGCAATTTAAGAAAATAGTTTTTAAAAGGGGAAGGATGGAAAAAGTCCCGAAAAGTACTTTAAAGAAAGTAATTTGATCCAAAGACTAATTGCAACCACAATGGGAAGAAGTCAATACTACATATGAGCAATTTCTTACGCAACGTATCCCAGTATGGTGAAGTCTTGAAAGGACGCATTAATAAAGCAACTACCCCAGCCAAAAGACGAACCATTTTTAAGGCTGCTTCTAATTCTCGTTACTTAAGTTCCAAAAGATAATATAAATATTTCGTTAAAGCCAGTTGGCTGAAAGAGTTATTCGAAATGCTTAGCACATAAGACACCAAAAACTCTTAAAAATACCACCTCTTAACCCTGCGTAGAATTAGGCATGCTTATTGTTTGATCGTGAACACATGTCTTGAAAAGTTAAGTGAAAGAACGTTCTATGGGCCAGATGACTTTAACTATTGTAAATGTATAATTTACTTTATAGCCCTAAAGAGCCAATCCTTCTCTCAATCTCTTTTTTCTGAAATTATTGGTCCGATTTCTTGTGATCAGGATAATGCTCCAATACATAACGCAAGAGAATCTAAAATCATTATAAAATGTTTCAAATATGATGATTTTTGGGTCCGTTTGAAAATTTCTCCATTTTCTTGACCATTTAATCTGCTCCTCCTATTTACCCCTCAGCTTACTAGTCTTTATGATAATCTAAACTCTAATAAGAATTTTTGAAATTTCTCAATTTTTTGGCCCGTAATTTGCAAGTTTTTCGTAAATTTTGGTCTGTTCAATCTATTTACACCTCATATTAACTCATGTCTGCGATTTCGTAAATACTTATATGACAATTTGGTTTTTTTTTCGCGTAATTTGGTCTTCTCTTCAAATATATGCGTCTTCAATTACCATTTATCCAATATTCATATTTATTTTAGGTCCTATGAAAATTTTACAAATATCCCGATTTTTTTACCATTGGCTCTACTTCTCTTTTTTGTCTACTGATAATCATTTACCAACAAAGTTATTGCTTAGAAATGATAAACCTATTTAAGTAGCGTGCACTGTAAGGTAAAATGCAAAAAAAAGTAACCGCACCTGTCGTCAATAATAGGCCATGTTGGGGTGAAGTCACCCCTTTTTCTCTCTTTTTTTTTTTACAAAACTAACATAACCCATACGCGTGCCCTGTACATTTCGAACTGCATTTAACGACGGTCGCTTGGCTAATGGACATTTTTGGCTGAATATGCAGTTTTTGCATTTAACGATTAATGACCAAACTCAATTATTTTCGCACATGCAAGGCGGTCTCGCTCAGTGACCTGGGACACGCGTTGCGCATGTTCGTGGGCAATTAATGTAATGTCTAGTCTATAAATGGCGCACCTAAAAACAGAGATAGAAAAAAAACCTGCACTTTGGCAGTAATTTCCGCATAACTTGAACAACCAGACCAAACAGAAAATACAATCGGAATGACCAACGGGTCAAATCGCACAGTAACTTAAATGAATGCATCCGCTTTAGAGCTAACCAACTGCTGACCCTTTCCATCTCACACTGCAACTGCATTCATTCAACTTGATTATGGGTGTTGACGTCGCATCGTGGTGGCCTTTTGCTATTGTTTCTGCTGCTGCCATCCAAAGGTTATTATCCCTTGATTAACCACAAATGCGGTTTGAATTTTACATCTCACTTTTCTTTGGTTATATTTTTTCTTCTGTGATGTCGCCACCCTTTGACTTTTTCCGACTACGTTTTCCCTGTGCAAATGCAAATTATACATTTGAGTGTTCCATTCAGCAGATCCAACACGTTGGCATACACGAAATTAATAAATATATAAATCGAAACATGTAATTTATCGATGTAACGTTTCGACGAAGACTCTGGAATATAATATGCACCAATATGCAAAGCGCAAATAATGTATCACTCTTAACTTGGAAACATATTAAAGCACTTAAAAAATTTTCCAAAACGAATTTGAAATGGCCTGTAAAAAAGTGTTGCAATATTTTGAGGAATGACGAAAGCAAAATTTTGTTTCTTGGTTTAACAGGTTCCAGACAATATGTCCAAATGTGTCAAAAATCCAGAATACCTTCGCAACCATATGTCAAAGACCGTAAAGTATGGTGGCTTTATAATCATAGTAGGGACCTTTTATTGATAAAACGGTAACTAGAGCAAAACTTTGGCAGGTTGTAAAAAGAAAAGAGCGCAAATTTACCGCAGATTTCAATGCTTTTTTTTTATATAAATGCATTAAATATACACCAAATATTTTAAAGTCTATTGGGACTTTTTCGATTTTCTTATATCTAACTGTATTCCATGTTACTATAACAATGTCCAAGCTATTTATCTACAGAAAGCATTGTCCTTTTTATACCCGTTACTCGTAGAGTAAAAAGGGTATACTAAAGTCGTGCAAATGTATGTAACAGGCTTAAGGAATCATTTCCGACCATATAAAGTATATATATTCTTGATCAGCATCAACAGCCGAGTCGATATAGACATGTCCGTCTGTATGAACACCTAGATCTCAGAGATGGTAAGAGATAGAGTATGTATGGGACAAATGCTTCTTTTATCTGCACGCAGATCAGTTTGTTTCAATTTTGGCCACCCCCCTCCCGCCCCCCATTTGGAAAAACGTATATCTCCTTCGTTTGAAGATAGGCGCTTGTACCTTCTAGTAGTTAGTAATGTCAAAATCGCCGTGATCGTGAACGGTTCTCAGTTATGAGCAAAAAGTAAACCAAGCCCCTCCGCTTCCCCCTCCCACCCTAAAAAATGTTGCATACTTTTCGGTCGGGGGGTCACCCTAAGGAACGCAGGAACACTGTTAAACATGTTTTTTCATGAGTAACGGGTATATCGAAGTCGGTTAGAGGCGACTTTAACCTACGCTCTCGTTGTCAAAAAATTTAATCCTGTCCCTATCCCATATTGAAAATAATTCGGGTTCCGTGAGACTTCAATGTTTTTATTTTAAACTTTTTGTTTTATTTTCCGTTTGTTAAACGGCACCATCTCTACGTGCTTTGCACTGGTTTTTAAATGTTACCATCCGTTTAGTTCAATAAAGTAAATTTCCAAAAAATTGCTTTTACTGCTGCGGCTTATATAGAAATACGAAAAAATATCGGGATCATGCATAAATTACCTTTTCGAACCCGACTCACTTCTATCCCGATCCCAAGTTTTAAATTCAATCCCAAACTGACCCGCACTTCCGATTCGTTTTGTGGAAAACTAACAAAATTTAATTTCCAGCCAAAATTATAAAAATAACAGTCGAAATTTAATCCTATTATTTTCAAAAAAGGTGGCTTTCGCCGCCTGCGTGTATAAGCCGTTCGCCGTGACAGTGTTAGTGCAGACTAAGCTTAATCTCCTGAAACAAGCGGAGTCCCCGAGACGGAAAATTTGGTTACTATAAAACACCTCCCTACAATTTTAATCAAATTATTTTCAATCCCCCCTCCAACAGCATCCACAAAGGACTAAGTGCAATCGCTCCATAATTCCAGTGTCAAACTTACAACAGCGAAAAAGTCACAAATATTGATTTTTTGTCCGTTTTATTTTCGCTGAAGTGAAATTCTAAATGTGCTCACAACCATGCACCAATATTATTCTCCCCAACTCTTGGGAGGACAAGTGTAGCGCGCACGCCATTTGCATTCTTGGCAAAGGGAAAAACGAACGAAAAGTGTAGCCAACACTTCTTCTTCTTCTTTAAACCTATTCATTCGACCGAAATTGAGTTGTAGTTGTTGTCGCGGTAGAAGTATGTAGTGTGTTTTTGGCATGTTTCATTGGCAGGCGCGCTTAAAATATGCAACAAAAATAAAAATTCGCAGCAAGACGCGCAGCAGGTGGATGGTTGAGACAAGGGGGCAAGTGGCGGAATAGTGGTGTACTATCAATTTGGAGTGAGCTAGCTGCTCCGCACCCATTTTTCAAATGCTTTTGTATGGCAATTGCGGTTGTGTTTATTGTATTGTTGATAACGAAATAAAAAATGCCACCACCTCAATGGGACTCAACTTTTGGGGAGCAGTTGTCAAACTACCGCAATGTCATTTCGCTCCCCATTTTTTGTTTTGATGCAGTAAATTTCGCTTCACATTTATTTTACCCAAAACTTTTTAGTCTGGGCAAGCCGTTTATTGCTTGTGACTTATTTTGGCCGACATGCAGTCTCTGGAGCTTGAAAGGTTAGAATTGCTTGAATGCCCTGTGGTCTGACCTTTTTCAATAGAGTTATTTGAGTCGTTGTGTGTGCAAATAAAATATTTTGTTTTATCATATATTATTTACTGTTTAAGTAATTGTTTACACAGAAAATGTAATTGCTTTTCAAAAGTTAAAACTGTAAGGCAAAGTGTTTTACATAATAATAAATTTCGTTCTTATTTTCGACTCTCTCTAAAGATCCACCTATGTATTAGCAATAGATTTTGTCTGTCAAACCCATTTCTTCATTTCAGTAAATGTATTTATATAAAACACAAACACATGTCTTGAATGCTTGCAAAAATGTTGTGTCAAGAAATATCAAACAAATATATATATATTCGTTAATTAACTCAAAGTAAATTCCATATTGAACTTACGGCCCACTTGTCGTGTTCTTGAAAATCAAAGAAAATATTTCTTAATTATTATTAACAAACAAATAAATCAGAAAGAGTTTAGCCCATGTCTGTGTTGAGAGACATTGGAATTTTTGTTTCAAGTACAACTCGCATGAATCATACAAAATTATACATATGTGAGATGAGACAAATGCATTTTAGATGAAAGTGGCCTTCAAATTGTTGACACTGAAATTTTGTACAAAAAATAGTTATCGAACCGAATTGCCCAATATCCCATAAACAAAATTATTATCAATTTCTTTGATAAGATATGTCTAAAATGTATCTACTTACCTTATCTTCGCTTATATTTGCTTCCTGGTAAACAAAAAAACCAATATTTTTTATGTCTATATTTAGAGAGAGGTAAATGTTATTGTTCACATCACGTGACACACTAAATGCATTTTTAAATCCGAAACATATGTAAAGAAAGAAGCTGCCTACAAAAATAAAACTGTCTGGGAAGAAATAGTGTGCTGTCCCGCATTTAACGAAATCAACTCTTAACAAGCTGTCAGAACTGGAAATGCACAAAGGCACAAGAAACTGCATCCAGGCATAAACAAAAGTCATAGATACAAAAGTATCTGCGACGCAAAACAACTTAAGAATGCATTGCAGTTATTAACACTCGGCGATGCTGTGATGACAGAACCGCACTTACGTACATACATATGCTGACTTTGAAATAGAAAGAAAAAGGCAATGGACTTTCGGTTTTTTCTTTTTTGGTTTCGTTGTTTCCTTTTCGGTTTGCCCATAAAATTTCAAATTTATAAACAAGCAAAAGATGCGCGTGTCTGGTGTGTGTAGAAGCGCAGCCAAAAAACACATTTTTAGGAAGCAACAGACAGACATTCGGAGACAAAAGAACCAAGAATAACCACCGAAAGAAAAAGTGTGGCGAAAACCCATGCAGATATCTTTTGCTCGTTCAAATCACGTCGTCGACAGAATTTCGTAGACGGGGCACGTCTCAGCGGCAAGCAGAAGATGGGCAAAGGGAGCAGAGCACAACCAGACAATGCAGTTGAAGCGATTATGTGGTCCTTGCCGTGTATATTTTTCTGTTTTCTCTGACTGTGTTTAATAAAATGGAAAGTGCTGGAGCACAACAAAAAAAGAAACTCTAGTGATGAAAGTAAAAATCGAAGCAGGAAAATCAAAAATTATTTAGGTAATCTATAAATTGGTAGTTTTCATGATTTTCAGAAACTGAAATATTTTAAATTTTATTTTAAGTATATATTTATGCCTCTAATAGCCTATTTACACTGACATGCATTCAAACCTAACCCGCAGATTCAAGTACAGATATGAGCTACTACTACTACTGAGCTGAGTACTACTTAGTGTGGCTACAAAATATTGCCAAAAGCTCCCAAAAGCTCTCAAATGGCATCTCTCTGCTCACATTGCCGACCCCTGACTGGCAAACAAAAATTCATTTTACATTTCAAATACATAGGATAAGAAGTATAGTTGCTTTCACAGTGGCGATAGCCCCTTGATGATAAGCACATAATACGAAAAACCCACATATAGTGGGTATATCCATCCGCTGGCATTTGGCACTGGCGGCTCCCTTATTTATCAGCATAAGTCGAGCTTCTTCCATTTTTATTGTACTCGGGCTTGAAAATAAAAACCCATTTAAGTTTTATCGCTTGGGGTTAGACCGCGGACTTTGAGCTTTGGTTAATCAAATCGAAAGCCTTCAAAGCTAATTCTTCGAAACAATCTTGCCCTCAAAAGTTTGAAATCATTTTGTTGTTCATTGAAGCTGCCCTAGGCTGCATTTCATATCATTTATAAATTTATACATGTTTTTGTTTTAAACTGGTTTTCACGCCAAAAGCTGAGTGTGAAAATTATAAATAAATTTGATCACACAGTCTTTCTAGAATTCGTGTATGATGCCCATTGTATATTGTATAATTAGAAATTCCTCTCAACTGTTCTCATGTCATTTGTTCATATCAGTAATCAATCAATCAATCATTCAAAAACTGCCACTCAATTTCACATGCATTGTCAGTTCGTACCTTGACCCGAAACTTATGTCATGAGTGAAAATTGCAAGGCAAATGTCAAAAGCCTTAAATAGTAAAAGTTTTTAAACTGCACTTTTAGCAAATACCTACAAGCCGGATAGACCAATCAATAAAATAAATAAATATCAATAAAAAAGTGCCACGCAAATGGAAATAGAAGTCAGTGCACCTGTTGCTGCGACCTCGCATGTATCATCCAGATGCGCACATGTGTTTAATATGCAAAGCACAAATTCTTTTGAATTGTGTTTAAAAAGAATAAATACCCGTAAAGTGGCGTCGTCAACCAAGCTTCTCGTAGCAACAATATCTTTCTAATTGCTTGGGGAAATACTCGCGTACCTTTGCATTCAGAATTAAGCTGTGGGAAATGCCCACCAAAATCAGAAAATGACTAAAATGGTCAGCACGTAGCGGCCTGGACTTGAGAGATTCATATTACACGGAGAAAAAACAAGCAAGTTAGTTGTAAGGAAAGAAAGCTTTTCGGATGGGGCTGCACTGCTTTGAGTTAATTTCTATACTCCAATTTATGTTTTCTGTATGCTTCCTCACAACACTTGGGTTTTTTACTGACTAATTAAACTTCCTATTTAAAAATCGGAACGAGTATTTTGGTTTGGCTCAGAACCATTGACATTATCAAAATTTGCTATCGAGTATCGATAAATTGTTGTTAAGAACCACTGACAATCGGTGAAACAGTTTAAATCATAATAATCGATCTTTAAAAAAACAAGTTAAAGATTTTTGGTAGATCGTAACCATGCGCCTTATATGATTCGATCAAACCGAACAGAATTTCAACCAAAAATCAATTCTCGGTGTACCAGAAATCTCTTTCGGTTGGTTTCCTTAGAAGATTTAGCAAAATTCCTCACCAGGCTGCCGTATTACCGTATACCCAGACCAACTTGCCACTCAACCTCAGCTGGCGCCATCTATCCATGGTGGCGTCATCTATGTACCGTCAAACGGGCTAATGGTTTCCAATTTATACTTCATGACCGGCGCAAAAAAAACAATATTTAACATTTTAAAATGCATCATGCAGCAAATAAAACATTAAAAAAATTTTAATTAGGCATCAAAATGACTAAAAACTAGAAAACGAAAATTTTTATTACGCGAGATGCATACCTTTTTTTAGTAGATGGGGTTTATCTTGGACACAAACCTTCTAACTAGATTTTCATATAAGAAAATTTTATCTTTTTAAGTTCTGTGTCCCTGAAAACCAACCATGGCCAAAATCTTAACAGATTTTAAGAAAACTCCCAATGTGACCAATTCGAAATTAGATATATCTTTACTATCGATTATAGTCGATAACTATCGAGTTTATCGAAAAAAAACAACCTTGGAATATTGCAAATTGAATATTGCAACCCTATCGAGAATGTAGAATTTTATGGACTTTTCTATAGATTAATTTTATCGAGCAGCATTTCTACAAACATTTGTTTGTTTATACAAAAGTTATGAAAAGGCACTTAATCCAATCATATACAAAAATAAAATTAGGAAAATCTCTTGTAAATAACTCTTACGTCTAAAAGAACATTAATATACGATCAATATTTTGCCTTACCTGTAACAATTTCCCTTAAATTTAAAGAACATTTGTTTACTTACCTACTAGAGAAGTCAGGAGATTTCTGTCACTCTTATGTAGATTGTGCAGTGTGCGTGCTCGACTCGTGTTTTGTTATAATAATATCTAGCTTGAACCAAATCGTTGTGTATTTTAAAGGTTTTTAAGTAAAGGCATATATATGGATTTCTTATTTTGACTAATAGCACTCCTTAGGGGGTTTTAAAAAAAAACCTCTATACCAGGGGTCGGCTCGTCGCTATCTACTGTGCATACAAAAGTGCTCAGCAGCAGCATATTCGATTGACCGACAGTATAAGCCCGTCGCTGCCTTGATTTGCCACATTGCCGCCGTGTAAAATAAACTTCGTGTCAGTGGATCCACAAACTTAAACAGCGCCAATATGTGAATATGTCCCCTGCAATATACTTACTGTAGGGCTTACTCTTCTGTGTTAAAATTCGAAACCCAATATTCAAAGAAGTGTTGATAAGCTTGGCTTTTGGGGTTGTTCCACAAATCTCTAGAGATTTTCGTATAAACGAAACGGTATTTATTCGCTTAACTTTTATAGTCTAATATAATAAAATCAAGACATACGAAAATCTCTAGAGATTTCTGAGACACCCCCGATTTTCCGATTATTAAAAATGTTAACGTCGGCCTAAGAGTTCGATATCACTTTACAACATGATAAAAATGCTACAGTTTCCTGGTTCCCTAGGGTGACCATCCAAAAAGTATGAACATTTTTGGTGGGAGGGGGTGGTTCACTTTTTGCTCATAACTTGAGAACAGTTCATCCGATCTTATTTTTTTTCTGGCGTCTATCTTCAAACTGTAGAGATATAACGTTTTTCCAATTTCGGGGGCGGGAGGGGCTGGCTAAATTTGAAATAAACTGCTGCGATAAAAGAAGCATTTGTCCCACTGTCAAACCTCTATCTCTTACCATCTCTGAGATCTAGGTGTTTTCACGGACGGGACGGACGGACTGTCTATTCGCTCTTTGTGCTGATCAAGAATATATATACTTTATATGTGTTAAAAATGTTAGCTTTTTTTGTTCTGATATTTAGAGATTGTGAGTTAGGGCACGAGCCTGGACACAGTTTTGTGATTTTTTTCCGAGTGTATCTCTGCGTGTAGAAATTGTTATTAGTAGTCATTGTCTATTCTATTTACCTGACTTACCTTTACGATGTTTGTTCTGGACATAACAAAAGACATTTAATTAAAAACACATTTATATTGTAAATGTACTCGCACTTGTGGCTAAAGTGGGGCAATGAACTGTCGTTAAAATGGTTCAGTGAGTGGGGCTAAGCCACATACAATTTATTTGAATAAATAAAACTTTTTTTCCTTTATCATACAAATGGCTTAATTTGTCCCATGTGTTTTTCAAGGATTGCTTTTCTATTTACGTATGAACAACAAATGGCATAAATACATAAAATATCAAAAGAAGTTCAGCTGTTTCACCCACGCGCAGGTCTCTCCATATTGTAAATAAATATTTCCATTTGTATTTCTATGGACATTGCAACATTGCTTGCCTTATTACGTACATTTATGGATGCCAAGGCAGCAGTCCAATATACTGACACAGACAGTAGTCGCTTTTGTTTATATCTAGGCTAGCTGCTAATTTCACTTGCCTTCCATTTATGTAGAATAGCCTCCAAAACACACACAACTTTGAGATATGCTTGCCAGAGGCGAGCGCACGAAATGTAAATGAATTTCCAAAACATGTCTGGGCAAAAATTTGCATCTTTCTTGATTTAGCGAAATGACGTAACGGTCCGAAAATTAAAACAAAAAACACACACACATCCTCCATGTGGCGCGATAATAAAATGCTTTTAAATATTTATTTTGTTTTTGTTTTTATTTTTTATTGAGGAAAGATCTCTCTACATGTCTAATAGTCTCTAATTGTCTCAGAATTGATGTAAGCCGATTAGTTTCTTCAGCGTTGAAAAGTCGTTTACCTCGTTTAAAGTACTCTCCCACTTCTGGGATTTTAACACCACACAAAACCAATTAGAAAAGAAATTATTTTCCACACTTTCCTCGTCCACAAAAAAAAGATAAAAGAAACCCAACTGTCTCCAAGGTATATTTAATTGCATTTTGCTGAAAGTAAAAGTAACTTGCAAACAAAGCAAAAATAAAATGCAGTCAAACAACGTGGCGTTTTCTTTTATTTTAGGTGTCTGATTCTTCAATTGTTTTTTAGTCTTAAGGGTTAGTTCTCTCCTTCGCCCAAGTCGGATTAAAATGTCTGGAGAAATGGTTACTTTTCATTGCCCAAACCCAGTAGCAGTTATTCTCTGTCTGTCTTGAAATTTAACATGCCATTAATTTTCCCTAGTCAAAGCGCATTTCCTGCCCACACACAACACACACCCATATGAAGTGTTCACTTCACTTGAGATAAATTCACAGGTAGCAACCAACGGAATCACAGCTTTTGTTGATGGCCACTTCAAGCTGTCGGTTTTTTTATCTCCTTCTATCTTCTTCGTTGTGATTGATAGTTTGTTTACAAATTTAATTTTCATTTGCTTTTGTTTTGTTTAATGCCTTGTGGCATTCACCTGATGTACGTCTCGTCCCTTATTTGTGTTTACCTCAATGTTTTCTTTTTTTTTTACTTGTCCGGGCCGGGCCTTTTATGTGGTCATTCTCTGGGAACCTTTTATGTACAAATATAGAAGTAGAAGAGAGTGAGAGAGATGGAGAAGCGTATTTAATGCAAGACATTTTAATTCTAGAATTTATTCAATCCAATCACGTCCTCGTGGTTTCATGTACATAAAAAAGATGTCAACGCCTGCCTCAAAGAGTTAATTTGAACTTTTGGCAAAGGGTAGGGCGACTTTGGTTCCCTAAAGAATGCATAATTCGTTTACCAAAAGAAGAGACTTTAATCTTGAAAAAATTTTCTCCTTTAAGCGTCACACGTCACGTGTAACTAAAAGAGCACTCTCCTTTGATAAAAATTAAAAATTGAGTAGAAAGAATAAAATTATTGGTTTTTTCTGAAATATTTCGGTATGTTTATCATCAAAAGGGATAAGAAGGTCAATACAGTCAATCTTTCAGCCAAATATTTTTGTTTACTTTTGATTGGCTTTTGGATCTCTTCTTCTATTTACCTCTAGATACCTTTTGAACCTGACTTTTATTTCAAGTTTAGACTGTTTTAGTCAGATTATATTCCTAACTTTTGATTACCTTTTAGAGTTCTCTCACTATATACCTTTAGATATTTTCTAAAGCGGAACTTTATCTCAAGTTAAGTTTGCTTTTCAGCTTTATACACATTGAACGGCCCTCGTGAAGGTAGACTAACTGGAAAAGTTGTTTATCTTTACTTACTTAACAGTTTGCAGAATTAATGTTACGCTTAACAGTTAATGTTATGCTTTATAACAAGTTTGTGGAGTCTATTTTAATTTGCTGCGGCCCTCGTTATACTTTAAACTGTTAAACTAGCATTGAGAACACTTAATTTTACGTCGCCCTTCTTATACTTTTCGATTCGAGTAGTTTAAAACTCCAAAATGTTAAAATAACAACATTTAATTCGGGATGATCGGACTTTGAATGACAATCTTGTTCCGTGTCCTCCTTTGCTGTGTTTGATGTGGATTTAGATCACCAGATTCTTCAAAATGCATTTTTTTTATTTACTTATAGTATTAGGATCATTTTGGGGCTAACTATTATTAACTCCAACATTTTTTCTATCTTTGTGCAAATATTAAAAATTTAAAACTCTTTTCCCATTCTAGAATTTTCTTTTGGAATTCCCGAATTAAAAATAGCTTATTAGTTCTTGAGGCCTTAAAGCGATCCAAAAAATCACACTCCTTTTATTTTATAAATTTGATTTTGATTTTAAAGTTTATTTTTTGACTCATATACCAAACCGTCTATTGTTGTGAAAAGCGTAGGGCAAATCAGTGTTTTCCTTTCCCCAAAAAAAAAAAGTATTCACGCAGTTCAGTTTTATCGTTCTCACTTCCTTCCTTTTTTGAAAAAAGAAAGTCACATAAATAACAAGACCATAGGGAATTTATGTACGCAGACCTTAACCACAACCCCGCTGTCTGTGTATTTATTCAACGCTTTAAACAGAAAGTTGACAAATCACAAATCACACACACACACACACGGAAATGTCCTTGTGCTATCGTCGCGTTGTCTTATCCTTGGGTAAAGAAAGACCAACACGTTCTGGTGGTTGTTAACCTGTAGGCCATTAGCGTAATTTGCTTTTTGTCTGCTTCATTCGCTGGTGAAACCCAAAAAATGTGGCGACAAATTCAATTTTTGAGGTTACGCAAAGTCCTGACACTTCCTGTTCGCAGTTAAAAAAACACACACACTTTTTTTGTGGGGTTTCTGATGCGGTGAGAAAAGTGTAATTAGTTAATTGATTGTACTTGTAAATTGCCTGCAAACAAACCCAGGAATGTCTGCAGTCGTTTAAAGCCTCTACAATTTTCAGTGACCCCATGCCATGCTGGAGTTGAAGTGAAACTAGTTTAACCACGCAGAAGACTCATTAAATATCCCTATATAAGACTGACTACCCAAAGGAAGTGAGCAATTGTCGCTGAAGATGGCCACCTTAAATGAAAAACGACGACCTAGTATAAGTAACTGGTTCTCCTCATTGCGACGGCAGCCCAAGAGCAATAAAAAGAGCTTGGGTCTAGGTGGAAGCGGCAGTTTTGGTAGTAAGCAGCAATTGCAGCGCAGTTGCTTTGATCTATCGACGACCGAAGTGGGAACCTTGAACAACAGTCGGAGCAGCAGTACCTTCTACATCACGCCCGTTAAAGAAGATCGCCGTTTTTTAGTGGAAAATGGCAGCAGCACTAGTGGCAGCAGCAGCATGAGTAGTGTCTGTGCTCGTTGCTTTTGCAACCTCCTAACCAAAAGTGAATCACCCAAGCCTAAACAAAAACCTTTCCTGAAACCACCAGCAAAACCTCGCTCACCTTCCCTCGCTCCCTATACAAGTGTGGCCACGTATAATATTATAGCTCTTAGTCCGGATAGTCCTCCGCCCGCCAGTCCTACGTTTACCACGGAAACGGTTAGTTGCAGTGATGTAAGTCGAAAGATCGAAATATCACGTCTACCCTGTGATGAACCCAACACACAGTTGTTCAACAAACGTTCCGAACGTACACACACCACCACCACAACTACAACACGCACTTTGATTGTGTCACGACCCATAGAATTGCTTCTCAATGAAAAAGGAGAAATCATCTCAAGACGAGCTCCACGTAAAGTACGCTCCAACTCACTTGGTTGTATGCTGGACAATGACGATGAGAGCGGAGAGAGTGGAGGTATGGATAATCCTGGACTGCAACCAGATGCCACAACGGATCCAAGTTCGGTGCTGAGTTCACCATTGACACCCGATGCTGCCGATGCAGGGGATTTACGCTTCATCGATGACAGTTCAAATTCGCAAAGCGAATCCGAACGTAACTCAATCAGCCAGAACAATAATAATAATAACAACAATAACTACAACAAACAGCAGCAGCAAAATAACAATAATAGTAACCATAGTGGACAGACGAATCTCTGCGAAAGTTGTCGGACGCTCATTGAAAGAAACCGCAGCAATACAGAAGAGCACAGCAATATGGTCATCTTGAGACGACCAAAGCAGGTATGAGATGGGGTTTAGAAAATGCTGGAGTGAAATGGGGAATGACGTGGTATACAATGTCATCAACTGAAAATTATTTAAAGAAATAGAATGGTTAGACTCATAAAAAATTTTTGATTAGTGGGTGATCAAACAATTTTTTGATAAAACTTGATATAATATGTATAAGAAATTATCCCAAAGACCATTTATTTTGAGTTCTGTTCATCGTTAGCATCCAGTTTTTCCCATATTTCTGTCAGCGCCTATCACGCAAGGCGATGAAAGAATGGACACAATTTTTGACTTATTAAAATTTAATATTTTTACACATTAATAAAAAAGGCCTGATGTATAGAGAGGGGTCGATTTTATGGTCGGTTTTAAACGACACCAGAAAATTGTGGCCAAAATCTTATACACGTGCTTTTTTACATACTGTAGAAAATATGAAACAAACCTGCCTTCTTTCGCCACTTTTAAAGCGTCAAAAAAAATCCCTGGCTTTTAATGTTAGAAAATTACTCCCATGAGCTTACAAGATCACTTAATGAATCACAGTGATAGTTTTCTTGAAATGAAAACAAATAATATCGTTAGATTAAAAATAATGTAGTTTATTCACTCTTTGGCAAATTGCCATAAGGGCATTTCCACAGCTACAAACGTGACAATCATATGATTATTTTAGCCTTTACTATAGAAAAAAATATAAAAAAAATTACAACAAATTTCCGCTCACTGCTTTTTTGATAGCACTTTAGTTGTACTTTATTTTATGTAAAAGCTGAGATTTCTAGACAGTAAGGTCCGAAGATACGGGCAGATTAAAAGGCAAATGCCACGTGACAGAATACAGAAGTGCGTTTTGTCTGCGCATTTTAAGGTACTCTTCTGGACAAAAAATTTTGCTTTTCCATTTTGTTTTCATTTACTTAAACGTTTTTCATTCTGTAAAACTTTTAAGCAGATCCGACAATATGTTTCGCAACATTAAATAAAATCATTTTTTTCTAATCCTTTATTATTATTTAAAGACCTAAAAAAAAGTTATAAAGTATTCGTAATTTTTCAAAAAGTTGTTTTTGAAAAGAAAAATTTTATATCGAAATTTTTTAAGATTTTGGTTTTTTACCATACCGAAATTTTTCTAGAATTGTTAAACCGATTTAAATCATTTTTTTTTTAATAAAAACTATCTAAAACAGTTTCAAGTTTGAAACCTCGTTTTTCCAACTGGTTTACAGCTTTTCTACTTAGGCTGCCTTCACACTGTTCGACACATGACCCATGACATCTAGTAGACCCGCATTTCCCCATGAAATTCTAAGATTTTGACAAGCTTTTCAAATTTAAAACAGAACAAAAAGCAGGACTACTAGACTATCATGTGTCGAACAGTGTGAAGGCAGTCTTAGTTCTACTGGGCCGATTTTGATAATGTAGGGCTTAATGGACGAAGAATAAACATGGCTTTGGCCAGTATATCATTCATTGGAAAAATGTTGTAGAAAATCAACTCACCCCACTTTTTCGGCCGAGAACTTTTTGAACGCCCCACCTATTTATACATTTGAAATTTTCTCTTATACCCCGGGATAAAGGATTCCACCATATAGATATATATTCTTGATCAGCAACTACTAAGTTTCACGCAAACTAAGTATTTGAATCATTTCAGAAATGATAAAGATCGGTGAATCGCAGTTATGAGCACAATGTGAAAAATAGCAGTTAAAAATGTTGATACTTTTCGGATGGTCACCCTAGAACGAAAATTTAAATGTTTTCATGAGTAACGTATGAAGTCTTAAGCCGACTTTACTTTTTTTATGGTTTGTTTGTGTGCGTGTGTGTTTGTTTTGTATGTGTTTGTCAATTGTACAGGGTATTTCGAAGTCGAGCTTCTCGACTGCAACGGTCTTACTTGTTTTTATTGTATTATGCAACCAAGGCTTTAAAGCTTTTTATGCAGTCAGTTGTAAACTTAAACTTAATTTCACTCCTTATCAGGCAGTTAACCTCTAGAAATTCTGAGGAGCGTTCTGTTCTGGGGTTCGAACTCATTGGAAAGTCGCATGTTCGGTTTTTAGACCGGTTCCTTTACGTCTCGAACCTAAGGATTTATTCAAAGCCTGTCTTATTCCTAGACAATATTTGGTAAAAAAAAAAATTTAAACATAGTTGTTGAGAAGATAGGGTGCAGCTGACGAAGCTATTAGAAACGTTGATCAATACCTGAATGAACATCATTTATTCGAGTTATTATTATTGCATTTTCAACTACGTCATACAAAAGTGCCTGGACCATCAAATGAAGAGCGACTTCTATGTGCTTGAATTAACGGATATGTTTTGCCATTTAACAACTAGACTTTATTTCCATCTCTAAGTCGTAGAGTAGAAAGATCGGATATGATTTTGAAATGATAGTGCCTCAATTAAACACTATAAATATATTTAGAGGCGGTCAATAAATTATTATACATTGTTGCATAAGTTCTAAGAAAAAAATAACTAAACTTATTTTTTTAACCCAAACTTTTCTCTGGTTTGATGGATCCAATAACATGAACCAAACCGAAATGCTTTTCGGTGTTCTGTTCAGAACCGGTTTACAGCCTTATTTTCATAAATGTTGTTTGAGAACCGCTCATCCGATCCTTATCATTTCTTCGGCAAATCGATACATTTTGCTAATTACTAACTATCTCTTGAAAGTACGAATCGTCTATCTATAAAACTGTAGGAGATATAACAATTTTTCCAAATTGCGGGGGCGGGAGGGGGCGTGGCAAAAATTGAAAATAAACTTGATTTGCCTGAAAGTATAAGAAGCAATTGTTTCATACATGTCAAACCTCTATCTCTTACCATCTCTGAGATCTGTTTGTTCATACGGACGGACGGACTGACAGACGGACATGGCTATATCGACTCGGCCTTATAGGGTCGGAAATGATTCCATCTCCCTGTTACATACTTTTGCATAAACTTAATATACTCTATGTACCTTCGGTACAAAGTATAATAATGTGCATTGACTTTTAATCAAGGAATGATGCAAATTGTAGTCTTCCACCAATTGATACTTGTAACCATTTTAATCAAGCCACTTGCGTCATGCAGAAGTGAACTGGAACTGGAAAAAAAAGCAGAAAACAAACATACTCTTTCATGGAAATATATGTATGAATAAGCCGGCAAGCAATATTTGCTATATTTTAATCATAGTTAATTAGTTAATTAATAAATAAATATTAAACACCTTGGAAAAGCGAAAAATTATGTTAATAATTTTTGATCTAACTGGGGACTAAATGTGGATAAATTCCGAACACTTTTTTCAATGTTTCTTTTAATTTTATTTTGCCCGCCCTCTTTAAATTTCATTTCCATGCGTGCCAAAGAATTTGCATTGTTTGTTGTATGAAAAAAAACAGGTTCTACTTGGCTGTTGCTGTTTTGGTTTTATGTTTCCATGTTCCCACAATTCTTGAAATAGTTTTACCTGTCACTGTCTGCATTCGTTCATTAGTTTATTTCCCCCTTTGTCTGTGTTTTGATATCAATAACCCGTGGCTACTTGTTGCTTTGCTTGCTTCCTCTCCCGCTACCAAACTTGTAAGCCTAGCTGAGAATTTTATTTTTCTTGTTTTATGTGATTTTCTTTGATTTCAGAGCGTAGATTGGTAGCCAAAAGGTTAGATGTTTGATATTTCTACTGATCACTTTACTGCTGTGTGTGAGCAACGGAAGTGGCAGAGTTGGGGAAAATTTTAAGCATAAATATTTTAATTAAGCCATAAAATTATCTAGCTGGCGGTGTAAATTGATCTGATGTTAATCAACTAATTTAAAATTTATTAATTTAAAATCAACCGATGGATTGTGATCAGACTATGTTTTACCAGGTGAGATTGCCTCATAATCATTTGAAAAGCAGTGGGCGCCATCACCGGACACACGTGATTACTAATCAACGTAAAGAAAATTTATGAATAATTTGGTGATTTTTGGGTGTGATAAAAAATTAACATTTGAAACATTACCCACTGTAAAATTGCCATTTCAGGGATCAAGCAGATCAGCTGAAAAAGCAATCTCCATAATGTAGATATAGAAAAATAGTGGATTCATCAAATGTCAATCTTAATTTGTAAAAATGGCCTTGCTGGCCGTACAGAAATTTTTCCGGTCTTCCAAAGCTTCGGCTACCCAAATAATAAATGTCATAATCATTTTTTTCACATTTTGACGCTCAAAGCAGTATCTGGTGTCGTGAAACAATACTCCTTACCTTCTTTTGGCTTTAGCGCAGGTGGTGGCAGTTTCAAAGCCATTTCCCAGAAGTTGTCGGACAGTGGGGAAATCAGTTCAGTGCTTAAGCAATCCTGGACTTGTGTATTTAGAATGGGACACTGTTGATCCTCATTTTCTTGTTGCATTTCACCGGCACATCCCAATTTCTTGGTGCAGCTCGTTAGGGTTACTCTGGCCCCTGATCGTAAATTTGTCAAAATTTCTATCTTGTAGTATTATAGACATTTTATTTCATAATGTTGAGAATTCATTTCTAACGATGCTAAATAACATCAAAATGATCTCATCATGACCGCTTCAGTCCAACAGCGCTTGTTGTTGATCTTAACAACAACTTTTTTACATTTAACATGCATCATCATTCACACACTCGTTCTTGGAAACAATTTGTCAATTGTATTTTAATAGTGTTTAATTGACGACATTTTCCACTCTCAGTTAGTATTTTGCATACTCTCTTATACAGTCAAAACATAATTTTTGACTAGGCAGTTTAATGGCCCTGGAATTCTCACACACTTACATTCAATTGAAAATAAAAAACTATTTGTCTGGAAGTGACCCTTAACGGTCATGGTTCCATGCGCGACATCTCCCAGTCCCCAGTCAATAGGTGTCACTTCTACTACACTGTTTTTCTCTAATTCAATTTAATCAAATTTGCATTGAATTTGATTTGGTCTCTTTTTATTATGACTTTATTTTTAGCACTAGAACGAATCTTATTTGGCGCCAGTCGGTATCTGACACTATAATTGCTGCATTTCCGCTATTCATACTTTAATTTCCATTTCTATTTTTATCTCATTTTAGCAAATCAAAGATGAGTTATGCGAAGTTGTCTCGGAAATGGAGGCGCTCGATGTGCCCGAAGATTGTAAGCATTCCAATAAGGATAAACAAATGTCGATTGGACGCAAGAAGTTCAACATGGATCCGAAAAAGGGTAAGTTATGGTATAATTTGCTAAAGATGCAAATAAATACACACAAATTGCTTGATAATTGAGCAGATGAGGGGGAATGCAAATTTAGCGATGTAAACGAAGCACGTTCGTTCAATGTTGATGCCTACATTCATTTAATAACGTAATGACCCTCAAATGAAATGCAGACATCGAGTGACAGTGATCCGCAGATGGTGGAGGGTGCTGACAAATTTGACAGGTCATTGACATCTGATGTATTTATGTACACTTATGTGGGTGTCGCCCTTAAAGAACTTGACTATTTTATAATTATGATGTAGGAAATCGTTTGCAACCAAAAGCATCTGGGCATTTGGGTTGGATTGTTAAAGAGTGAGTGAACAAAAATAAAATTCTCAGTAAAATAAACTTTTTGTTCAGTTTTTCCAATAAACATTAAAAAGGAAAGACCATAATAAAAAATGGGAAATAAAGAATTGAAGCAGCAGAGATGCTAAATTTTTAAATGATGGCCACAACACAATTCGGTTCATGCTTTAAAATTAATTTTCTGAATTTGCAGAAATACAAAATTTTTAATTTTCTTTAATTATTTTGATATTGAAACCTTTAGAGTAAATTTTCTATTATCAATCATATAAACCTGGCTTCACTATGTATCAATGCGTTATATTTGATAGGGATCGAACGTCGAAATAGAACCAACCCAAAAATTTGGAAAAATAATTTTTATATTGAATAATGAGAAATACAAAAAATGTTTCCTTATCTATGGCCCCATATTAAAAAATATCTTTAATGAACCGAGCCTTTGTACCACTAACGTTGGATAAAGACAGAGATCCACTAAAGTATAGAGAATATCGTCTCGTAAGGAAAATCGGGTACTTAAACAAATTAATTAGCAAGTACTAAAGGCATGTAGTCTTCTGATAGGTATATTAGGAATTTAATACGTTTTAAATAGTTTACAAGAATCCTTAAATGCTACATAAATCCCGCATCGCTAAGGATTAACTCGGTTGTGTCTCTTGTTGAGAGTCGAACGGCAAAAAGTCATATAACCGAAAGTCTGAAAATTTTTTTATATTGGGTGATTTTTTAAGCGTTTATTTTTTGGAAATTAAAAAACAAAAACCAAATTTGCAAATGCGAATGAAATATTGATTTGAAGCGATCAATTAATGGCTGTCATTTATAGGGTTGTCGAATATTTCAAAAATATCTATATGGATATTTTTGACGATATTCAAAAAGTGTCATTTCGATATAAATATTTCGGTGTCAAAAACATCGATATTATCGATATTTTTTAATAAAAACCCGTATCTTAACAACGAACAGTTCTATTAATGTAACATTTGATACGTAATAAAAACTACAATCTGATTGCACTAAAAAATATATAGATTAAATGTATATTTATTAAAAAAAACAAAATATATTTATATTTTATTTCATTTTTAAGCTAGTACTCAGACAAACTAAAGCAACTTTAGCTGGCTGTCAACTCCATATAAAAAATGGTGTCGGAAAGCTTCGTAAAATTCCGACAGGCCTACTGGTTACGCTGTGTTGGAACTCAGACAAACTAAAATTTCCGTGCCTCAGAGTCGGAAAGCTCGTACTGCCGCTAAACTTGACAAACACAAACAGTTTTTACAATTCCGATTGGGTCTAGAAGAAAAAATAGCTTGTAATTTTTTCGACACCTACCCATCGAAATGTCAGCAGCAAAAGTATCGACGAAAAATCATATGATTGCGCATACTTTGAAACCAACGGTAAGATTTTGCATTGCCCATGCTTTACATTCCATATATCATCAAAAAATATCCAAATATTAGCAAAAAATTAACTAAATTCAAATGCAAGCAAATCAGCGCAGTGTAAACCGTTTCACAATGCGTGGTATTTTTGATGAGGGGTCGGTATTTTGGCTAAGTTGTACAGCCACACTGCATCGGAAATGTTGTCAATTTAGCTAGCGGACGATTTAGTTTGTCTGAGTACTAAGCTTAACACTAGAAGTTCTGCAACTTAGGCTGCCTTCACACTGTTCGACACATGACCCATGACATCTAGTAGGCCCGCATTGCCCCATGAAATTCAATGAATTTGACAAGCTATTCAAATTTAAAACAGAACAAAAATCAGGACTACTAGACTACCATGTGTCATGTGTCGAACAGTGAGAAGGCAGCTTTAGTCATGAACTTAGATTTTTAAAATGGAAACGTGTTAACTTTTTAAATTCATCATCATTCAAAATAGAACATTCAAACTACAAAGCATAAAAAAACTTATTTAGTTAAGTCTACGAAACGTTAAAACTGCTGATCTTACCAATAGTCGTTAGAAAGAGATTTTAGGAAGACCCGCTGAGTTATGTCATTCAACATTCGGCTTCTGGTGTCAGAAACCATACTTCTTATAGCCGAAGCCAAGCGATCCGATAGCACAGGGCTTCCCAGTACAATTAGATATGACAATGTCCAAACAACTCTAAATTAAAATACTGCTCTAATAATATATTCCTCTGTCCTGGTGATTGTTGAGATTGAGCTCCCATATGTCTGTTTTGTTTAAATTTCCGTCTAAAAAAAATTAAAAGATTTTAAATATAAATATAACATTAAAGCCAATTTGAAACACAAATTCCTAGATTTTATAATCATTTGTACTTACATCTGCCGTTGATGAGCTGCACTGGTCCTTAAGACTTTATTGAACAGTTTGTACTGCGATTTCTGTGCATCAACTTTTATAAAATACCTTTCAAACATTTTGTCTTAAATGTCCAGTGTACAAGAAACAGTTATTTGCAACAGTGTGACCGAACGGTAAAACAAAAATATCTCCGGAAAATATCGCCAAAAAATATTCGATTTCCGATATAATGATATTCGTCATTTTGGGCAAGACTATCGAAATTTCGATATATCGGTAATATTTTCGACATTTTTTTCAAGCATTTCTTACCAATTTCTCCAGGTCTTTAAATGTGGCTAACTTGTCCCTGTACACGAGAAACTTCACGTAGGCCCACAAAAAAGTTCTAGTAATGAAATAATTTGCTCAACAAAATCGCCTCTCAATTGGTTCAAGGTTTCGAGAACCGTGTGGCATATGTCACTGTTTTGTTTAATCCACACACAGTCCAATTCTTCCATTTTTCCCAAAAAAAAAAACTGGTAATCATCGGTACTTTGCTTTATTGACAGTAACGTTGCTATTAAAAGTACGTTCCAATGATTGGGCCGTCGGCCAACAAACCGCACCAAACAGTGCAGTTTTCAGGTTGCATTGGCTGCTCTAAAACTGCTTCTGGCTGCTCCTCAGACCAAATACGTTCTGTAAACTCTTTACGCCTTAAGGATCGTGTCAGTGAACCGAACCTTTTTGATTTTCGGTTTGGTTCAGTATTTTTGAAAGAGTTTCAGTTTGGTTTAATAGCTGGAATAAGGCGTTCGGTTAAGGTTAGGTTCGGTTTGTTTCAGATCCATCTTGTACCCCTGATAAAAACTAAGATTAAATGATTGAAAAAGTTAACTTACTTTTTCAAATGCATTCAATTCTTTAATACTTTAAATAAGTCTCAATAAATATTTCCTAAATTAAATAGTTTATTAAATGAAAAAGTGAACTAATGTTATTTCCATTTTTAGACTTTTTATGTATTTGTACAGATTTATAGTCTATATATTTTGTATATAGGTGGCCCACATGTCAACATGTCCAAAACACATCTATATACATACTTGTCCCATTTTAAAACCAATTAAATATTTACGTCAAGCCCCTCTTTGGCCATAAATTAACGCTGACAAAATTAGGCCACTTCATCTTCAGCGGAACAATACAAGCGAGACGAGGCGAGACACATCCTGCATAAAATTCCAAATAGGCGCACAATAAAAATGCTAATCCAAATGGCTTAGGGTTGATAGGCAGGGATGAGTTGGAGTTGGAGAGGAAAAGAGGAGTAAACAATCCGATAACAAAAGCCAAATCGAATTCCTACCAGAGTCGAGACGATGTCTTGTAGCTTATTATGATATGAGTGTGGCTCAGAGGTGGAAGGAGGTGGCGAATGGAATCATCATCATTGTCATTTGTCGCTTTATCGGCCGATGATCAACTATATACATATATGTACAAACGCACGCAGACACTTAAATTAATGGCACACAAATGTGTCATCCATAACGCACAAATGTGTGTTACAGGGAGATGGTGGAACGGGAGAGGAACCTACGCGAAGTTATGGTGGCTTATCGTGCGTGATGCCTACTAGCGAAATGTGTCTTTTTTGCACCAAACAAAAGGAAACGTAGAAGGGGAGGGAAGGCCTTTTGAATGGGGAAACTTAAGGAATAAATAATTTCTTAAAATGCTTTTCAAATCTGAAAGAAAATGCAAATTGTCTGTGATCAGATAAATGTAATGTCTAGTCGGTCTTATGACCGATTAATGGGTTCTATAAGCTAGCAACAAAAAAAAAATGGTTTAAAAAAAGTCGCAAGATGCTGTACAGTTTTCCACAGAACAAATTTTTTGACTTAAAACACGGATACTGCTGAAATGAGACGAACGATTCTTTATATCCGGGGAATATCATGAACGATTTGCATCTCTTTTGTAGCTTTGAACTAAAACATAGTTCCTATAGCCATGCTGAGAACAATACGTATGACATGAAAATGATTAGTTTTGTGATCTTAAGATTGAACGATTCATTTTAAACTGTTGGAGAAATTCAAAATATAAGTTTATAAACTCAAAATTTTTAAAGAATCTCTGATTTAATTTGGGATCCCAATTATAACTTAATGAAGAGCAATGTGCTATTACATTTTTCCACCTTTATTCTCAAAATCAATCATAAATTAATGACAATAACAACCATTTACATATACATATACCCGCGATTAAAATTTTCTTTTGATATGTTTCCATCTATATCTTTGTTTTGCTTTTATTACAATTCTTTTCTGTTTGTGTGTGTTTTTATTTGCTCGCATTTTCCGGCTATTATCGCAAATTGTGAAGCTTTGATGCCTTACCCCAACGCTTTGCTTTGATTGGCAAATAATGACAAGAGGCGCTCCTTTCTTTTACATTTTATATTATTGAGCTGGCTGTGGTTTATGTTGCGGGTGACTGCTTCCATTGCGATATGCACAATGACTTGAAGACATATATGGGGGTATATTATTTACTTTGTGTGTGTGTCTTTGGTTGGTTCTTGTATTTCCGGGTGCTGTAAATGGAAATTTACAATGTACATTACATTTTCTTTATCTTTCTATCTTTTCAGGCATTGAGTATCTTGTAGAAAATCGACTGTTACGCCATGATCCCCAGGATGTGGCACATTTCCTTTACAAGGGCGAGGGCCTCAATAAAACAGCCATAGGTAAGTCAGCCCAATAAGTTCTCTCTATGATTTGTTGTATTCATTTGAATGTTAATTTTTCAGGCGACTACCTCGGCGAGAAGAACGATTTCAATGAGGATGTATTGAAAGCCTTTGTGGCCCTGCACGATTTCACCAATCTCATATTAGTGCAAGCTTTAAGGTTAGATTTCAAAACATAAGTAAAAGATTCTTACTAATTTATGATACTTTTGTATTTGACAGACAATTTCTGTGGTCATTTCGTCTGCCCGGCGAGGCGCAAAAGATTGATCGCATGATGGAGTGCTTTGCCCAACGTTATTGCCAATTAAATCCCGATATCTTCACAAATACGGATACCTGCTATGTGCTCAGCTTTGCCATTATAATGCTCAATACATCATTGCACAATCCATCGGTAAGACTCGACGCAGAAATTATGTTCACTAAATATAGGGAGAAGAGGATAGACTCAAGAATTCGTTTTGCTATTTACAAATTATTACTCCATGTTTTTTTCCGAAATCGTAAATAGTTCTGTAAATCTCATGCTTGGACTTCGGTAGATTATAATTGTTAAAATCATTAAAAAAAACTTTAATAGTAAAATTTTAACTGCTTTTGTTTAAAGAAATCTTAGACTGTGGCTAAGTAGATCCATTTCAAAAATTCTGTAGGGAGTGGCTTAATCGCCTAGAGGCCTAGATGAATAGGTATTAAACTGAACCAAGAGAGCTTCAAGATGACGAAATTTTACCAAAACAGAAAAGAAACATCACAAAATATTGAAACAACAATCAAGTTGGAAAACTAAATATTTTTGGAAATTTATATAGGTAATATCTCTAACACACCTTAGATTAGATTTCAACAGGATTGCATTTCAATTATCTGATACAGAATAACCAAATTTGACCATATTTGAATTTCTTTTTTTTTTCAATTTCTTCCGCGACTCTCTTAACCGGATGCGCTGTCAGGAAGTTGTTACTTGTGCCAAAAAAAGAATGAAGAAAAAACAGAAATTGTATGAGCATATTTACGCTGCGTGGCCCAACAATCCGCTGGGCTTGTCCTTCAACTGCGAACTTCTTGCTTGCCAAGCCACAATTATTGACAACGAAGCACTTTTCACTTCCGCATATCACACACATCGTCTGCTTGCCACGCGAACTGTGCAGCTCGTAGACCAATTACTATAAATAGGTCAAGTCTACATAAGCTGGGCAGAGCATAGGTTAGACAAATTCTTCGTATTTCATAGGGCAGTGCCAATCAATTAGCCCTTGGCATAAATTTGTTTAGAAAATGATATCAACAAAAGAATTACGTATTGTGACTCACATTGTGTGGTGTTGTACCAAAATAACTTACAACTTTTGCATTATTGTTTATGTAGGGAAGTTAAGTTAATAGTATGTCAAAGTAAATCAAAAACCGTATAAATACGGTGTCGTTAAATGCCCACCAAAAAATAAAATTCCGAATCATTTTGTAAAAATATTATCTACTAGCTTAATACCGGGCGTTGCCCGGGTCCTAAAAATGTTTCGTACTTGAAAACTGATTTTTGAAACATATGACTTCATCAGAAAACATTTTAAGAAAGTTAATAAACTTTGAACCGATTTGAATCCAGTGTGAACTGGCTGGCACCGAGTTTCAACAGGAACCCTATACATCATATACAACCAAATAAATGCCCGCACCAAATCGATAATCGACATTCGATAAAAATTATTGTACATTTTCTTTTTATTTTAATGCTTGCTTAAATACTATTAGGGTGTTCACCAGCCCTAGTAAAAGCGCAAATCAAAAAGCGTAAACTCCAAAAGTTTGCGACACAACAACAAAATACATAGGAAATTACCAACTTTTTGTTACCTGGGGTATGTTTATGAAATCGCTCGTAAAAGTGTAAAAACTTGAAGTGTTCAAAGTATCGGCTAAAATACTTGGTATCCTGCTTGTCTGATATAGAAATTTAGATACGTTGGCTGAGAGAATATGATTATCCCCTTGTATTTTTGATATTCTGGTTCGAGTCCCGGTAAAGGATGGATCTGTAATCTTTTTTTTATTGTTTATTAAAAGTGGTCTAAAAAGATGTTCAATAACAAACGAGACAAAAAAATTCAGTTTCATGGTTCAAACACACGACTTCCTGTTTATGAGTTATGCATACGGTGCTCTACGCCGCTGAGGCGTCTGAGTACCGTTGGAAATATTAAGGGCAAAATTCATAGCCATTTAAAACAGCTAGTTTACTCACTAGCTCATGTGTGGTATATTTTCCAATTAAGTTTTTACGAGGGCTGGTGAACACCCCATATGTTTTTAGTTTACTTATTGTTAGTGTAAATGAATAAGTTGTCAGGTGTTCCAACTCTGGAGCAAGCTACATAGAATTGTCCATGAGAAAAACAGGGATTATCCAAGTTAAGACCAGCTAATTTAAGCGACTGTCCTTGGGCTTTATTGATAGTTATTGCAAATGAAACAGAGAACTGTAATCGATTAAATGCAAATGTAGTCTCTGAAAAAATCAATGTAATCCGAGGAATTAAAACGTCCTTTCCTTTATATTTTCCACGGATGATGGTGGATGATGGCGCCCAATTTAAATGTTAAGAAATGAAGCGACATTTCGTGTGGCTTTAATTTATTTTTAATTTAAAACTCCATGGTTGCGATTTTTGGTACAGTTAGGTCAACAGCACATATATTTACGCTCTAATATTGCAGTCTATCAAATCTTCATAATAATTTTTTGCAAAATTTTGGAAATTTCTCTATTTTAAAGATCTTAGGTCTTATGAGTAGCAAATTTCGCGGTTCTTGGTCATTTACCATCTATCCAACATTCATAATTCTTACGTCCTTTAAATTTTTTAAGCAAATTTTGCAATTTTCTTGACAATTTGATCTATTCCTCCTATTTAGCAGCAGGTGTAAACGTCTTTATGATAATTTAAATTCAAATGCAATTTGTTTAAGTTTTGAGGTTTTTTTGCCAGCAATTTGCAAGTTTTGCTATTTATTTTGGTACGTTTAAGCTAACCCTCTTATTTTAATTAATTGATAAATTTCGCAGACTTTGTCTACACTTCTTATACATATATGAGTCTTTATAATTATTTTAGGTTCTATGAAAATTTGTCAAATTTCGCGTTTTTCCTTGGGTCTTTTTACCACACCTGTATTGTCATTTAAACATTAAGCGCTTTAAAAAATAATTTTATATTATTTTTTCAAAAATTTTCGGTTTTTTGGACCATTTCACTAAAATCTATACAGCCTATGTTCAATTCCAAGTTATGAACTATCGGTGTGCCAAGTTTCATCCAATTTTTTTTAGCCATTTGTTTTGAAAGCGCTTTCATTAATGCTCTTATAATGGTTATGCAAATTTAGCGCTTTTTTGGACCATTCACAGACTTAAGATATAGCCTATTACTCTTTCCTGAACACACTGTGAAAATTTGGTGAAGATCGGTATTTCCCATTTCCATTCGGTACTATTTTGAGATTTTAAGATTCGTCAGTCACGGTAAAGTTAATTGTAAAATAAATCTTTTTTCCTCATTCATGGTATTTTAGCACGGTTCAGCATTATCACAATCATTGATCTTGGTCTTAAAAGCTGTTTTTTAATTATTAAGCGGTTTCATGGTCATCCGTCCTAACTACTGCCTTAGATTTGTAATGGGAGTTTTAAATGCTGTTCTGTCTACTTGTTATTCTTTTCTCCAATCCTTACTTTTTGAATCATTTATCATTAATCTATTTTCAACATTTTGTTGCAGGTCAAAGACAAACCCACCGTTGAGCAATTCATCTCAATGAATCGTGGCATCAATAACGGCGGGGATTTGCCCCGTGGATTGTTGGAATCTCTGTACGAGTCTATAAGGACGGAACCGTTTAAAATACCCCAAGATGATGGCAATGATCTGATGCATACATTTTTCAATCCAGACAAGGAAGGTTGGCTGTGGAAACAGGGTGGCAGGTAAGACTGAAAAATTATTTAACCAAATTCACAAAGCATTCTTACATAACTCTACTCCACTCTCCCTAGATACAAATCGTGGAAACGACGCTGGTTCATATTGAACGACAATTGCCTGTACTATTTTGAATATACCACAGATAAAGAGCCGCGTGGCATAATACCGCTGGAGAATATATCGGTGCGTGAGATACATGATCGCAGTAAGCCGCATTGCTTCGAGCTATTTGCCACAGGCGGCGCGGATATAATCAAGGCATGCAAGACTGATTCGGAGGGCAAGGTGAGTGAATGTGAAATAGGCAAAACGCTGAAATTTGTTGACTTATGATGGAATTCTTTGCAGGTGGTTGAGGGCAAACACACTGTTTACCGCATGTCCGCTGCCACAGAGGAGGATCAACAGGAGTGGATCAAGCGCCTCACAAATTCCATCAGCCAAAATCCTTTCTATGATATCCTAGTACAAAGAAAAAAGAAGGCACTCAGCAAGAGTTAATATTAAGACAGAACAAGAACAGCTCCTTCACCTCTTAGCCTAACTATATTTCTTGTCTTGGATCTCAGTGAATCAATGCTAAGCGTGGTTTGGCTCTCCCACACACCAACCTACTCTATATCTCTATGTTTTTTGTGAGTGTGTGTGTGTGTAAATGCATGAATTTGTGAATTTTGTTATGTTTCTGTTTGTTGTAAACTCGAAACCCCAAGCCACTGCCACGCTGATGCACTTCGAAGCAAAAAAACAAACTTTGTCTCTATTGTTGTGATATAATTTATTTACCTTAAGGCATTAAAACATAAATGAAATGAAATTGCAAACATAAGAAAAAACGAAACGCAAAAAACACACGTTTTCATTAGTGCAAATTAATTTGTAGTGCTTGAGAGTTAGTAACTAAGTTTGCTATCCCCACCCCTAATTTAGTGCTATGATGACAAACATATCCCAGAAGCCAAAAACTATGTTGAACGTGCTTTAGTTATGTTAACTAAATGGCAAATCTCCTGCTCAATAATATGTTTGCTTGGCAATTATTATAGCTATTACTTGAAGTGCGGCAAACTGTAAAGATTTGTATATGGTAGGCAAAGTAAATCATCAGCGTCGATTTCTACCAAAGATCTACAGTTTTTCCCATTTACCCAAATAAATGCTCACCAAATGGAGGTGAGTTGATTACACTTAAATTGTCATTAAACAAAAATCGAACGAAATTGTGTAATTTAATCTGTTCCTGTCCAAAACATCACCAACACCATCACCATACAAAAGGAGCTGCAATAACCAATGCCAGAGCATAACTCTTATGATAATTCTAAGAAGTTTTGTACATTAACAATAAATATGTATTGTGATATACATTTCAATGAATCATTGGCATATAGTACCACAACCTTTAATGGAATCGAAATATAATATGTAAAAATTTTGGGAATAATTGTAATTTTTGTATCATTTTTGTAGAAGACGCCTATCGTAACCGTTTGCAATATTAAACCTAAACTCATTAATAATCCCACACACCTTGATTAATTCATATTATATATATATTTATCCTATGAGCAGAAAATCGAATCGTATTGTAGTATATGTATCTATACCCATATATGTATGTTTATTTAAGTAAAAGTGCGTTTTAGCATGATCCATGTATAATACTGCGTACATAAACACCAGAAAACGTAAATTTTATATTGGCTTTAGCAAATAAACTTATGAATGTATGTAAATCAATTATGTATGTCTTGTCTAAGGTTTATTAAAAAAAAACTTGAAATATAAAAACTAAAATTCTTTTAGTCGGCACGAAAAGTAAGTCAGTTAGTGGTTCACATTAAATGACTTAAACATTTCGTTTTATTGCATTTAATTTTCAAATTTTAAACTATTAAGAAATAGTACATATGGACCTATTATCTAAAGTCGGATGTGGGAGTGTCGTTCATTAGTTGAAAGATGAGCTCTTGGCATTCATTGTCTCTATGCCAATTCATGCTTTAAGCGTTAAGTTTTCAAAGCTTGTGAAAAAGTATGTACCGGGGAGAAGGAATCATTTCCGACCCTATAAAGTATATATAGTCATGTCAGTTTGTTAGTATGAACGAAAAGATCTCAGAGATGCTAAGAGATAGAAGTTTGACATGTATGAGACAAAAAGTTCTTATACCTGCAGGCAGATCAAGTTTATTTGCAATTTTTGCCACTTCTTTTCCAGCCTAAAAATTAAGAAAAAGGTCATATCTCACAAATTTATATAGATAGATGGTTCGTACCTTTAAAATATGTTTGCGAATCAAAATTATTTATTGAATGATTAAGATCGGATGAACAATACCTACGTTATTACCAAAGAATAGCTTGCTGAAGCGGCGCAGCGGTAGCGCTGCATTAAGCTGCTACTGAAGCTAAAGAGTTTGACCGTATATATATTTCTGGATTTTAATGTCAATTACTTAAGTATCCTATATCGTCTTATGGAAAGGATTCTTACAAATTTTCCAAAAATTCTTAAAATACTACTTAACCATTTTATCTTACAAAGTAGTTTTTTAAATATTATTTGACCTGTTTTGTACCAATTTCACTATTATATTTGCCCATCAGAGAAACCGATTTCATTTAGTTGAATTAAATCCAGTTTTCGGCAGAGTTTATAGCAGCTGACTAAATTTTGTATACATTAAAATTCACAAAACTGATCAGTCAAGTAATCAATGTCAAAAACATATCGCTAAAAAGTCACAAACCGGTGATTTTGACATGCGAACACAATGTTGCCAGTGGGCAACCTTTGGGCTGAAAAGGTAAATGAATTTGTATAAGTTTTTCGTTCAAACACGCCAATTGCCGCTTCATCCGCTGCTGTCATTGTCCATGCTTCTGCGCCATATTGCAGGTCTTGGATGATAAGGGCTGTTTTTGGTTCATCGCGTGAGGTCTCTGCTCTTGAACTCCCTACTTAGTCCGTAGTAGCATCGGTTTGCAAGAGTGATTCTTCGTCGGATTTCCAGACTGATGTTGTTGTTGCTGGTTATCGTCGTTCCGTGGTAGACAAAATCCTTTACAACTTTAAAGTTGTACTCTCCCATTGTAACAGATTGTGCAAGTCGCATAGACTTTCTGTCCGCGGATACTAGGTACTTCGTCTTGTCCTCATTTACCGCCAAACCCATTAGTTCAGAGTGCCTCTCAATCTCTGAAAAGCCCTACTTACTGCCCGTTCGGGTTTGCCGATAATGTCAATATCATCGGCAAATGCGAGTAGCATTAGATCTTTATGAATAGAAGCGCCCTTTCTGTTGGCATGTGGGCACCGGCGCAGTATATACTCCATCAGTAGATTAAAGAAGTCACACGATAAGGTATCGCCCTGCCTAAAACCTCTTTTGGTATCAAATGGTTCGGAGAGGTTCTTACCTATATATTCTTACCTATATGACGGAGCTTTGCTTACTTCTCAACGTCATCATGCAAAGTCGAACGTACTTTGCTGGAATACCTAAGGTGGACAGGGCTTCGAAAAACCTTGACCTTATCGGTGTGTCGGAGGCTGATTTTTAATCAAGAACGAAAGCGTAAGTTAAAGTCGGCTCTAACCGACTACGATATACCCATTACTCATGAGAAAACTTGCTTAACAGTGTTTTTGCGTTCCCTAGGGTGACCACCAAAAAAGTATGCAACATTTTTTAGGGTGGGAGGGGGGGGGGGGGTGCTTGGTTCACTTTTTTGCTCATAACTTGAGAACCGTTCATCCGATCTTTATCATTTCTTCGGCAAATCGATCTTTTACTAATACAACTTCTTTGAGGTAAGTTTTTTTAAATTGCGGGGGGAGGGGCGTGGCCAAAATTTGAAATAAACTTGATCTGCGTGCAGATAAAAGAAGCATTTGTCCCATACATTTCAAACCTCAATTTCTTATCATCTCTGAGATCTAGGTGTTCAAACAGGCGGACGGACGGACATGTCTATATCGACTCTGTTGTTGATGCTGATCAAGAATATATATCTATAATCATATAGTGATAAGATATTTTACCTGATCATCACACTTGAAGCTAAACCGTTATAGCTAGAAACTTCAAAATTTCACAATAACTTCCTATAGTGATCGGACGTTGTACTAAGAAAGCATTTCCTCAACGCAGCTCCCATTGCTCTCCAAAACGAAAAAAACGTTTAAGTGCTGAAAATATTTACTAGATGTGTGTTTTCTTGATATCAAAAATAACAAAAAATTATATTTGTTTAAAAATACAATAAAAATACAATTTGAAAACAAAAAAAAACAAAAAAAAATCTTCGCTTGCGTCAGGCCATGATTCGAACCCACACCTGCTGACATGGGCGGCTGACTCTCTCCCCTCGCGCCACGGAGGCCATTTCCAATTCGGTGGCAGACCACTTATAATTATGAAGCGCTCTGTCCGCAAGGCATATTTCTTTTGTAATCTATAATCATATAATGATAAGACATTTCATATGATCATCGATGTGGAGCCAAAACCATAATAGTTAGAAAGTTCAAAATTTCACAATAACTTCCTATAGTGATCGGACATTGTACTAAGAAAGCATTTCCTCAACGCAGCTCCCATTGCTCTCCAAAACGAAAAAAAACGTTTAAGTGCTGAAAATATTTACTAGAAGTGTGTTTTCTTGATATCGAAAAATAACAAAAAATTATATTTGTTTAAAAATACAATAAAAATACAATTTGAAAACAAAAAAAAACAAAAAAAAATCTTCGCTTGCGTCAGGCCATGATTCGAACCCACAACTGCTGAAATGGGCGGCTGACTCTCTACCCTCGCGCCACTTTAGCCTTTTTTCAATTCGGTGGCAGACCACTTATAATTATGAAGCGCTCAGTCCGCAAGGCATATTTCTTTTGTAATCTATTATAAAGATAAAGATTCTCAAATAAATGCTTAATTGTTTGAATGGAATTTTAATATCCCTATTCTAGCGATACTTAGTCCTTGGTTCCTCCCAGGGGGGCGAAAACATTTCGTTATTCACACGTACACGACCCGAACGTTTGCCGAAGCTGAGACCAAAAGAGCAGAAAGCCGTCATTCGCTCGCAAGAGTTCGAATCGACATCAATACTCTCTCACTTTTTGGCCTCGCTCTATATCTATAAAAAGAGAGTGTACTGACTGACTGATTCACTGACTGATTCACTAACTCAATGGCAATCATCGCACAGCCTAAACGGTAAGAGATAAAGGGCTGAAATTTGGAGAGGAGTTCTGTTAGTGGAGAAGTTGCGTACTAAGACAGAGCCCACGAGGAAAATGGACGGAAAATTCTGCACTCAAAAAACAATTTTTCTTACGATGGGCTTCAACCTCGGATTTTAAGGATGGAATACGAAATAGTTTGAAATGTGATTTTCTGATGTTGGAAAATTTTACCCAAAGGTCGGCAAATTCTGCATAAAAAACTATTTTCCATCCGATTTCCGTGAAACTCGGTTTGTAAGGACAGACTACGATATGATTTAAAATGGGATTTTTCTTACCAAAAAAACCGCCCCCAGGTTGGCTTAAAAATCGGTTTGTAAAGATGTAATACGAATTAATTTAAAAGCGTCTTTTCAAAGTCGGAAAATTTTACCCGACTGCCGTAAAATTTCCGGCAAATTCTGCGAGAAGAAAACTATTTATCATTGATGAAATAGAAAAATGTCGGAAAATCTGATCCCCGCGAGTGAAAATGCGCAGAAAATTCTGCATGCAAGAAAACTTTTATTCATCCGATTGGCTTAAACGATAGAATACGAATTAATTTGAAGCATAATTTTCCAATGACGGAAATTCCGCCCCAGGCGCGAAATTCCAGTAAAATTCTACATGGAAAATAACTATTTTTCATCCGATTGACTTGAGATTCTGTTTGTACGGATAAAGTTCGCAATTATTTTAAGTGTGATTTCCCAATGATGGAAAATCCGACCACGGTCTGATATTGGTTCTATACTGTCAAAGGCGCAGCGAAGCGCGACGGGTTATGTGCTAGTACTTTATATGGTCGGAAATGATTCCTTCTGCCTGTTACATACATTTGCACGACCTTAGTATACCCTTTTTACGCTACGAGTAACGGGTATAAAAAGGTGGTGTGTTTTGATGCCTCTTCCATAGGTCTTCTCCAGGATTTGTCGTAATGTGAAGATCTGGTCTGTGGTGGATTTACAAGAGTTGGCGCAAACTGCAGGGTCTCCGTTTTTTATTAAAGATTGGACAGAGAGCTCTTTGATTCCAATCGTCGGGCATGCTGTCGTCAACCCATATACGGCATAGAAGTTGGTGCATGCACTTTACCAATTCTTCGCCTCCAGCCTTGAACAATTCAGCGGGCAGCTCATCAGCGCCTGGCGACTTGTTGTTCTTTAGCCTTCGTATGGCTAAACAGACTTCCTGTTGGGTCGGCGGGTCTAACTCTATGTTGTCGGGTGGTGACATCGTTACTTCTCTAGGGGCGGCATTATGTTCGTCATCGCCTCGCAGTAGTTTGGAAAAGTAACTTTTCCATTAAGCGCCACTTGGGCTTGAAACCTTCTATTAATTGCTTAATCTTTTAGTAAAATTTTCGAGTCTCACTCATGCCGAATAATATCTCGACTTCCTTGCGCATGCGCCTTTCCTGCTCATTCTTTTTTCTTCTAAAAAGGCGCTTCTCCTCTTTCCTTTTCTCCCGGTCCAAGTCCATATCAGCCTTCGCTTTCGTCTGCAAAGATGTTTTGTAGACTGCGTTTTTCTCTGTAGTAGCGCGTCGGCACTCTTCATCGTACCAAGACCTCCTTTGAGGGGACTCGGATAATTCGGAGACTCATGAATAAAATAAATAAAATCATGGCCTTAGTGAAGATGATTAAGCCCCTTTTTCAGACAAAAACTATTTTTCATTCCAGTATTTCAATAGAGTGTTCGACAATAATATGTCGTCTTATCGAAAAAATATGTTTTTTTTTAAATATTATTTCCAGCATCGATGTCGCAAACTAAGATTTCTTAACGTTAAAATAAAATATCTCTAACAACTCTACGATTTTTTTTTAACGAAGATATACTATTTTGAATTTATGTGTTTGACATGACTGCATTTTGTTGCCCATAAGTAAGCAAAAATGACCAAAAGTACAGACGAGAATGAATCCGAAAACAGATTCGTGTTCAGCATATGAAAATCGTCGAGTAACTTTTCGAAACGCGTTGAGCTTATCAGTCATTCGGCTTGTGCTGTCGGTGACAACACATTATTAAGACAAGGCAAAAAAAAGTATCACAAAAAAAAAGGTTCGATATGGGCCTTGCATTTCTACACCAGCCTAGCTGAAAGCCTAAAATTTTCGTCGAAATGATCTTAAAATATTGAACATAACGCACATAATTTAAAAAGCATAAGATATTGATAATCAAAATTAAAGTTGGAAAATATTTCATTTAAAAAAAAACTTGTAATTGGATTTGACCCAATTTTTTAATAGTAGTGAAAAGTATACATGATACCTGATACCTAAAAAAAATGTATATGTCATGATATGATATATGATATATGAAATATTACACCAAACAGTTACTGACTTTAACTACCCATCCTGTCGACGATTCTCAGTCAATCTGGCTATCCTAAACGATTTTTCCACCTATTTTCCCTGCTCTTTAAATTCAATAAAAATATATTACAAATTACCTCCATGGCTTCTAAGAGTATCCTACACATTTTAACACATTCGAATTGGATTCGTATGAAAATAGTTTACCTCAGAGTTCATGGGCTAAATTTCGAAGACTAGAAATATTATTATTAGTACATTTAGGGTGTTCAACAGCACGCGTAAAAAAGTAATTGTGTAAATTTACGCGACGCGGCTATTGAGCGCCCCTAAAGGGTTTACCCTCGTAATTTTTGGCGTAAATCAGCTGTTTTTAGCAAGCTGAGTCTTTCTGATTGTTGGTGTATAAATCACGCTAAATGAAGGAATATGAATATATAAAAAATCTTGAGATACCACCATGATGCTGTCGATGAAGTGGTAGACGACGGTTTGGAGGTTCTTACTACAATTGCATGTTGGCGGCGAGGATCCAAGTTCTGTGTGCCCAAATGAGTCAACTGGCGAACCAATGTGCTACCATTTTTCAATGACCAATGGGTCCGTGCGGACCCCAAGGGGAACTGAGATACAGGGAGCACCTTTCTGTTTGGGGTAGTTTGGAAAAGCTGCATCAATTAGAAAAACTACTGTAGGTGATGACGGCTCTCTTGGTGCAGCTACAGACAGCTATTTTGAGGAAGATGTCTCAATTGATTTACTGGCCAGATGCAGTTAAACTGACAAAAAATTTCAAAATTTTATTTTAGGTGTGACCGCATATTTTGAAGAAATAAATCTCAAAATGACCAGAAACCGAGTATTTTTTGTCGATACTTTGAATAATTTTACAACACTTCAACACTTTACTCTTTTTACACATTTACGCCGATTTTTTAAACATACCCCAGCAAAAAGTGCGTATTTTTTCTTATGTGTTTTGTTGTTATGGCGGAAACATTTGGAGTTTATGGTTTTACGCGGGCTGTTGAACACCCTAATTGTTAAAGAAAACTAATAAGCAATATGAAAAGAAAATTTGGAGAGGTGACGTAAAGTTGCCAAATGTAAAAAAATCCCAAAATTTTTTGGGAAGTTTTTTATGGCATTTTTTATCTACTCCGAAGTCGAAAATTAAAAATAAATTTCGGCGGTTGTTGCTTTCCTCATTGTGACTATAATTTGATTATTTTTTGCTGCAATTTTAAGAAAAATCAACTTTTATTTCAAAACTATTTGGTAAAAGGGTCCGTAAAATAGCTATATGTATACAAAATCATTTTTGACAGTTATCTTATCCAGTTTCTCGAGGAAAAAGTTAAGACTTTTGGATAAAATTTCGACCCACTGGCCCAGTGCGGTTTTGAACCAAATTGTTTTTATTAATTTTTGGGGATATCTCAGGTTTCTATTATTGGAAATGTCTCGGACTGTTATTGCTGTATAGTATTTAACTGTATCTACTAAAATCATATCTTAATACCATTATAAATTATTGAATACTTCCCTTAATAGCAGTTGCCAAATCAAAAATAAAACTTGTAGTAAAAACCAACTTTATTAAAAAGGCACAAACAAAAACAAATTTGTGACAAAAACAGGGGAATAATATCAAGTATATAGGTAGGTAGGTAGTCGGTAGGTGTGATAATGAAGTACATGTAAATACTGAGGAGGGAGTATATCAAATTAAATTAAGTATTAGCGTACACATTTATCATTTAAGACAAAATACCCATTCAACTAAAAGCTGAGCAAACTAAATTCTAATCTTGTTTAAAAACAAATAAAAATCTAATCCAACTGCTTGCTCTCGTCCCGATTCCGCTTGAAGGACACCGAATGGATTAGCAGGGGGGGCAAATTGCCGCGTAGCATTTGCAAACGTTTGCTCTTCTCCTTTTCGGGACGACGCATATCGTCCTTGGATGAATTGGCCGATGTTGAGGCAGCCGACGTGTTCGATATGGAGGCCAATGAAGTGGAGCCGGGCAACATTTCCGAACTTTGTGTCATCAGCATGGCCGAACGGCGGAAATACCGGGGCATGGAGTAATCATCTTGGGTGGCTCTGGCCGCATTTGCCGTCTGAATGGAGTACAGACTCCGGGACACTCGATATTCCTCTATAGTTGGTGTATCCTCGTAGTTCTTGGGCAAATTACTAAACGATATCGATGGAACTTCAGGGGTCATGCTTATCTGGCTGCCAGTGGTGCCAGTAATGGAGAAAATGTCCGTTTCACTGGCTGCCGATCGGACATGCATGTGGGGCACACTCTTGGCCGAGCGGAGAATGCGTCTGGGCGTGGTCGCACCTGAAGCGCCCATCAAATGTGGATGTCTATCAATGAGGCGTGGACGTAAGATCACCTCTTCTAGTGCCTCCACTTCCTTATCCTCCTCGGCTATGGGCTCGAATTTTTTCGGCGTCAATGTTTGACTACCCTCGGGCGAAGACTCTGACGAGGATGAGGACGGAGCCAGTGTGAAGGTGATGCGTTTCTCTGGAGTTATCTGCGGTTTCTTAGAGTCCGTGGCATCACCCTGTAGACCAGCTGTGTGTGAGAGAGAAGAGCAAAAAACCAATGTGTAAATATTCAGTGGCATCGAACCGCAATTAGAGCAATTCAGTCGGGTAGCATATCGCCTCATTATCACCTGTATTCGCTGTAAAAACGCTTAACAGATTGCATAAATATAACGATTTGCAAATAAGATAAGACTAGAGTTCACAGACTGATATGAAACGCCCCTCCTGCTATAAGGTTTGGCCTCGCAGCAAAATCAAGGGAAAGTTCTGTAAAGTTGAGCTGGGGAGGAGGAGTTTTACCCTTATTAACTTAAAATTACAGTAATTAATAAAAAATCTTTTTTCATAATATTTTGACAGAATACTTTGTAAGAAAACAGAATTAATAAGAATATTAGTATATTTTGCTATTTAGTTAGAAAGGGCTAATACGAAGTTTGAATTTTACAAAAATCAATATTTTTGTTTTATGCAAGTCAATCCGCCCAATATTTTCAAAGAATCACACACATTTGGAAAGACTTATCAGGTAATTTTACAGAGCAGTTAAAACTTTCAAGGTGTTTTTCTCAAAACTGTGTTTTCAAAGTCGGAGACCACGATTTCTGGAAAAGCTGAACCGATCGACTTGAAGTTTTAACACAACATTCTCAGACATATTCCTCATGTATTGATCGAAGGAATACGATTATGTAGAATTATTATTTTTTTTTTATATAAGAAAATTTTGGTCGAAAAATCGATTTTGACTTAAATCGAAATGTCGATAACTATTTTGATCATTACCTGGTTTTATTTATCCACTTAAAGAATCATTTTGGTTTTTTTTTTATTTTGAACGAACTATACCAGAGATATCGTGGTCACCGCAAAACCACTTTTTTTTAACTTCAGGAGATCGTCTAGAGCACACCTGATCAATATTTGTACAAAACATTAGTACCATTATAACCTTTAATGATGCCACTAAATGAATCAAAACTTGTTGTTAATAAAATAAAATACTTTTGCACAATACTTTTTTTTTCATTTTTACAAGTAATTTTTTATTATTCCAATTATAGTTCTATGATATATATATGGGAACTTCCCATTGGGAAGAAAGGAGGGGGTTGGGAAAGGGCAAAAGGCAAAAGGCATTTTGCGTCTTAGATACACACAAAATGCTTCGATTTGTAAAATGTGCGAAAATTCACATCTATATATTTATACACTTTCGAAAGGTATATTGTCCTCATGTTTGTAACACATTGAAGTAAGTATCTCCGACTACATAAAGTATATATATTCTTAATCAGCATGACGAGCTATATAGCAATATCAATATTGCCATGTCCGTCTGTTTCTATGCTATCTTACAACGTCATTCTTAAAGACATTTAAAAAAACAAGTGAGAAAGTTGGTCAAGCCCGACTGTAACATACTTTGTTACTTAATTACTAACTATCTCTAGAAAGTACAAATCGTCTATCCTCAAAACTGTAGGATATATAACGTTTTTTCCAAATTTTGGGGGCGGGAGGATCGTGGCGAAAATTGAAAATAAACTTGATCTGCCTGCAAGTATAAGAAGCATTTGTCCCATACATGTCAAACCTCTATCTCTTACCATCTCTGAGATCTGTTTGTTCATACGGACGGACGGACGGACAGACAGACGGACAGACGGACATGGCTATATCGACTCGGCTGTTGATGCTGATCAAGAATATATATCTTTTTAGGGTCGGAAATCATTCCTTCTACCTGTTACATACTTTTGCACTAACTTAATATACTCTATGTACCTTTGGTACAGAGTATAAAAACTTAGCAGAAGTCTATTAGTCTTTTGTCAAATCGCATGCCTATAACATATAAGTTCCATAGGAACGATTGGTCAAAAATGAAGTTCTAGTGAGAAACAATTTTTCGTAATGGTCTTCATACTTTCCAGCTATGAACATTATTATTTTTCACAAAATTTTAATTTTGAGTTTGGTCTAAATTATATGAATATATCACATAGCTGCCATTTAACCAAGTGGCAAGCAAATGATCAAAGTAGTGGCGCCATCTATTGTAAACATTGCGAAATAACTTAACTAAGAATGTTCGACGAAAATCATTTGAAACCTTAATTTTCAAATATTATCAGGGGTGTTCTAGAAAACTGTAGAGATTTTCGTATAAACGATTGCACTTCAAACTAAACTGAGACTACTTTATTTGCGAAGAGCCAAACCGACATTAGCTTTCCTTTATTTAATTCTTTGTAAACTATGTCGAAATTCAAGTCTATTCTAGGGAGGAAGGCAATATAAATGCCGAAACGCCTAGGAGAAAACCTGAGCCAATAAGTGTTTTGACTGCTGTGAGCAACAACCCCAATTTACAATGAAAAGCAGCCAGAGGCATTTCAAGTGATCCCAATTCATCCTAGAAAATTCACTATTTGGTGAGCATTGTGGGCCTGCGGCATCAATGGACAGTACTTTTTCAAAAATATTGAAAATTGCAAAGTTACGCCTAATGGAGCAAAGTACCATGAGATACTCCGAACTTTTTTCGGTAATTGGATTGGACTTGGTCGACATGTGGTTTCAACATGACGGTGACACAGAGCACGCCAGACCATGAACCAATTGACGGATTCGAGGTTGTAAACTCAATTTCACCCTGGATCTGGACGATGGACATTGTAATATCAGCGACTTATATAGCGCTATTTTTGTTCTTCGCTTGAGGTTTCAGCTCTTGAGCTCCTTACTTAGCCCGTAATAGCATCGGTTTGCGAGAGTGATTCTTCTTCGAATTTCCAGGCTGATGTTGTTGTCGCCGGTTATCATCGTTCCAAGGTAGACAAAGTCCTCTAAAACTTCAAAGTTGTACTCTCCCATTGCAACAGATTGCCCTAGGCGCATGGACTTCTGTTTCGAGGACACTAGGTACTTTGTCTTGTCCTCGTTTACCGCTAAACCCATTAGTCCAGATTGCTTCTCAATCTCTGAAAACGCCTTGCGTACTGCCCGTTCGGTTTTGCCGATAGTGTCAATATCATCGGCACATGCGAGTAGCATTACATCTTTATTAAAGATGGTGCCCGATCTGTTGGCATTTGGGCACTGTCGCAGTATATTCACCATCTGCAGATTGAAGAAGTCACACGATAAGGTGTCACCCTGCCTAAAACCTCTTTTGGTATCAAAAGGCTCGGAGAGTTTCGATCCTATTTTGACGGAGCTTTGAGTGCTTCTCAACGTCATCATGCAAAGTCGAACGTACTGGAATACCTAAAGTAGACAGGGCTTCGAAAAACCTTGACCTTATCGGCGTGTCGAAAGCGGCTTTGTAATCGATAAAAAGATGGTGATTTTCGATGTTTCTCTCATAGGTCTTCTCCAGGATTTGGCGCAATGTGAATATCTGGTCTGTGGTGGATTGGCCAGGTCTAAAGCCACACTGATAAGGTCCAATCAGTGTATCAATTAGCGGCTTAAGGCGTTCACAAATAATGCGGGACAGAACCTTATATGCGATGGGGAGGAGACTAATCCCGCGGTGGTTGGCGCAAACTGCAGGGTCTCCTTTTTTAAAGATTTAAAGATAAACCCATATACGGCACAGAAGTTGGTGCATGCACCTTACCAATTCTTCGCCTCCAGCCTTGAACAATTCAGCGGGCAGCTCATCAGCGCCTGGCGACTTGTTGTTCTTTAGCCTTCGTATGGCTAAACAGACTTCCTGTTGGTTCGGGGGGTCTATCTCAATGTAGTCGATTGGTGGCATCGTTACTTCTCTAGAGGCGGCATCATGTTCGTCATCGCTTCCCAGTAGGTTGGAAAAGTAACTTCTCCATTTGTTAAGCGCCACTTGCGGATCTGTGACCAGATTCCCCTGTTCGTCTTTGCATTGTCCGACTCTGGGCTTAAAACCTTCCGTTAATTGCTTAATCTTTTGGTAAAATTTTCGAGTCTCACTCATGCCGAATAACATCTCGACTTCCTCGTGCATGCGCCTTTCCTGCTCAAACTTTTTCCTTCTAAATAGGGGTTTCTCCTCTTTCTTTTTCTCCAGGTATCGCTCTTTAGCAGCCCGCGTTACTCTCGACTGCAGAGTTCTCCTGTAGGCAGCGTTTTTCTCTGCAGTAACGCGTCGGCACTCCTCGTCGTACCAAGACCGCTTTGGAGGGGGCTCGAGTAACCGGAGTATCTCCTTGGCAGCCGTACTCATGGAGTGCGATATACGCTGCCACTGTTCGCATATATCGGAAGGGAATGGGGAGTTTTCCCTGAGCAGTTGGGCGAGTTTAGCTGAGTAGGCTTCAGAGGTCCCTTGTGATTGCAGCTTCTCGACGTTTAGCTTTCGACGTGTGCTAGAGCGTGAGGCATGTGCCACACTGAGCCGCGTGCGTACCTTGGCTGCAACCAGGTAATGATCCGAGTCTATGTTGGCTCCTCGAATCGCACGCACGTCTAGTACACTCGATGAATGCCTTCCGTCGATCACAACGTGATCAATCTGATTTCGTGTTCGTTGACCAGGGGACTTCCAGGTTGCCTTATGGATGTCGAGGTGTTCAAATCTGGTACTACTTATGACCATGTTCCGGCCCGCAGCGAAGTCTATTAGCCTCTCTCCGTTACCGGAGGTTGTTTCATGAAGGCTGAATCGTCCGACTGTCGATCCAAAAACTCCTTCTCTCCCGACTTTCGCGTTAAAATCGCCTAGCACGATCTTTATGTCGTGGTCGGGGCAGCGCTCGTATAGTTGTTCCAGGCGCTCATAGAATTAATCTTTTATCGTGTCTTTCTTGTCTTCTGTTGGCGCGTGAGCACAGATAAAACTAATATTAAAATATTTTGTCTTAAGTCTGAGCGCGGCTAGCCGTTCATCAACTGGTGTGAAGCTGATGACAGAGCGACGCAGTCTATCACTCACTGCAAAGCCGCACCCAAACTCATGCTTGGAGACATGCCCGCTGTAGTGTATCTCCCAGGGGGGTGGTGGTTTCTGTTCTGTCTTCTCTTTTGGTAGCGTTTTTATCTTGCTCCCATGTCCAATCCATCGCATTTCCTGGAGTGCGGTAACGTCCGATGAATATTTTTTGAGGACTTTCACCAAGGCGATATCATCACCATCTCTGTTGAGGGTGCGGACATTCCAGGTGCATATTCTCAAATCGTGGTCCTTAAAACGTTTGCGTGGGTCGTCGTCAGGGGTTTTGGGTTTTTGGGGTTTTAAAAAAACTGATATCTCAGGTTTCTATTATTGGAAATGTCTCGGACTGTTATTGCTGTATAGCATTTAACTGTATCTACTAAAATCATATCTTAATACCATTATAAATTATTGAATACTTCCCTTAATAGCAGTTGACAAATCAAAAATAAAACTTGTAGTAAAAATCAACTTTATTAAAAAGGCAGAAACAAAAACAAATTTGTGACAAAAACAGGGGAATAATATCAAGTATATATAGGTAGGTAGGTAGTCGGTAGGTGTGATAATGAAGTACATGTAAATACTGAGGAGGGAGTATATCAAATTAAATTAAGTATTAGCGTACACATTTATCATTTAAGACAAAATACCCATTCAACTAAAAGCTAAGCAAACTAAATTCTAATCTTGTTTAAAAACAAATAAAAATCTAATCCAACTGCTTGCTCTCGTCCCGATTCCGCTTGAAGGACACCGAATGGATTAGCAGTGGGGGTAAATTGCCGCGTAGCATTTGCAAACGTTTGCTCTTCTCCTTTTCGGGACGACGCATATCGTCCTTGGATGAATTGGCCGATGTTGAGGCAGCCGACGTGTTCGATATGGAGGCCAATGAAGTGGAGCCGGGCAACATTTCCGAACTTTGTGTCATCAGCATGGCCGAACGGCGGAAATACCGGGGCATGGAGTAATCATCTTGGGTGGCTCTGGCCGCATTTGCCGTCTGAATGGAGTACAGACTCCGGGACACTCGATATTCCTCTATAGTTGGTGTATCCTCGTAGTTCTTGGGCAAATTACTAAACGATATCGATGGAACTTCAGGGGTCATGCTTATCTGGCTGCCAGTGGTGCCGGTAATGGAGAAAATGTCCGTCTCACTGGCTGCCGATCGGACATGCATGTGGGGCACACTCTTGGCCGAGCGGAGAATGCGTCTGGGCGTGGTCGCACCTGAAGCGCCCATCAAATGTGGATGTCTATCAATGAGGCGTGGTCGTAAGATCACCTCTTCTAGTGCCTCCACTTCCTTATCCTCCTCGGCTATGGGCTCGAATTTTTTCGGCGTCAATGTTTGACTGCCCTCGGGCGAAGACTCTGACGAGGAAGAGGACGGAGCCAGTGTGAAGGTGATGCGTTTCTCTGGAGTTGTCTGCGGTTTCTTAGAGTCCGTGGCATCACCCTGTAGGCCAGCTGTGTGTGAGAGAGAAGAGCAAAAAACCAATGTGTAAATATTCAGTGGCATCGAACCGCAATTAGAGCAATTCAGTCGGGTAGCATATCGCCTCATTATCACCTGTATTCGCTGTAAAAACGCTTAACAGATTGCATAAATATAACGATTTGCAAATAAGATAAGACTAGAGTTCACAGACTGATATGAGAAAACGCCCCTCCTGCTATAAGGTTTGGCCTCGCAGCAAAATCAAGGGAAAGCTCTATAAAGTTGAGCTGGGGAGGAGGAGTTTTACCCTTATTAACTTAAAATTACAGTAATTAATAAAAAATCTTTTTTCATAATATTTTGACAGAATACTTTGTAAGTAAACAGAATTAATAAGAATATTAGTATATTTTGCTATTTAATTAGAAAGGGCTAATACGTAGTTGGAATTTTACAAAAATCAATATTTTTGTAATATTCTTTATTTACATACAATTATGCAAGTCAATCCGCCCAATATTTTCAAAGAATCACTCACAGTTGGAAAGACTTATCAGGTAATTTTACAGAGCTGTTAAAACTTTCAAGGCGTTTTTCTCAAAACTGTGTTTTCAAAGTCGGAGACCACGATTTCTGGAAAAGCTGAACCGATCGACTTGAAGTTTTAACACAACATTCTCAGACATATTCCTCATGTATTGATCGAAGGAATACGATTATGTAGAATTATTATTTTTTTTTTATATAAGAAAATTTTGGTCGAAAAATCGATTTTGACTTAAATCGAAATGTCGATAACTATTTTGATCATTACCTGGTTTTATTTATCTACTTAAAGAATCAGAGATATCGTGGTCACCGCAAAACCACTTTTTTTTAACTTCAGGAAATCGTCTGGAGCACACCTGATCAATATTTGTACAAAACATTAGTACCATTTTAACCTTTAATGATGCCACTAAATGAATCAAAACTTTTTATACCCTTGGAGAGGGTATATTAAAATTGTCCGGATGTTTGTAACGCATAGAAGGAAGCATCTCCGACCACATAAAGTATATATATTCTTGATCAGCATGACGAGCTGAGTTGATATTGCCATGTCCGTCTGTTTCTATGCTATCTTACAACGTCATTCTTAAAGACATTTAAAAAAAACAAGTGAGAAAGTTGGTCAAGCCCGACTGTAACATACTTTGTACCTGGAGTAGAAGCTGAATGCAATGCTGGTGCTGCGCTCATCTCTTAGTCTCTCTCCCTCTCTCTCCCTCTCTCTGTCTCTGTCTATCTCTCTATCTCTAAAGTTGTGCGGTGTTAGTTGTAAAAGGGTGGTAGCGGGTGGGGGGAGGGTGACTTACATTTTTGCTCATAACTTGAGAACCGCTCATCCGATCTTAATCATTTTTTCAGCAAATCGATACATTTTGGTAATAACTAACTATCTCCAGAAAGTACAAATCGTCTATCTTCAAAACTGTAGGAGATATAACGTTTTTTCCAAATTGTGGGGGCGGGAGGAGGCGTGGCGAAAATTGAAAATAAACTTGATCTGCCTGCAAGTATAAGAAGCATTTGTCCCATACATGTCAAACCTCTATCTCTTACCATCTCTGAGATATGTTTATTCATACGGACGGACGGACAGACGGATATGGCTGTATCGACTCGGCTGTTGATGCTGATCAAGAATTTATATACTTTATATAGTCGTAAATGATTCCTTCTCCCTGTTACATACTTTTGCGCTAAGTTAATATACTCTATGTACCTTCGGTACAGAGTATAAAAAGAGGAACCGGCCGGATCAGCTGACTAAAGCATATAGCTGCCATAATAATGATCGGTCGAAAAACTAGTATTAGAGAGAAAACCTTTTTTGATTTCAATGCAAACGTCCCCGAAACCAAGTATTTATAAGTTTTTTATGTTGACATAATTCGATCAAGTTTGATGAAAATCGGACGCAGGTCTGAAAAAAGTATTAGAAGGAAAAACATTTTTGTTTTCAATGCTGTCACTCCCAAACATGATATTGAGCCATACTATATGCTTCAGCACAATTCTGACAAGTTTTTTTTTTCCAAATCACATGCCTATAACATATAAGTTCCATAGGAACGATTGGTCGAAAATGAAGTTCTAGTGAGAAACAATTTTTCGTAATGGTCTTCATACTTTCCAGCTATGAATATTATTAGTTTTCACAAAATTTTAATTTTGAGTTTGGTCTAAATTGGATGAATATATCACATAGCTGCCATTTAACCAATTGGCAAGCAAATGATCAAAGTAGTGGCGCCATCTATTGTAAAGTTTGCGAAATAACTTAACTAAGAATGTTCGACGAAATTCATTTGAAACCTTAATTTTCAAATATTATCAGGGTGTTCTAGAAAACTGTAGAGATTTTCGTATAAACGTTGCACTTCAAACTAAACTGAGACTACTTATTTGCGAAGAGCCAAGAACAGACCGCATACTAGATTATGTGAAAGGAAAACTGTACGCTTCAAATCTACTTGACTTTGAGCAGGCGGTTTAAAATCGCTCAACTTTTGACATCTAATCTAGTAGCCAAGCATTTTTGAGCCCCTTAACATATAAATTCAAACAGCTTTTTTATGAAATGCTAACGTTCATACGAAAACCGCTAGAGATTTCTGGGACACACCCGTATATAAGCTAAAAGGGTGTATAAGCTTTGGTCAATCCGAAGTTAGCTTTCCTTTATTTAATTCTTTGTAAAGACTATGTCGAAATTCAAGTCTATTCTAGGGAGGAAGGCAATATAAATGCCGAAACGCCTAGGAGAAAACCTGAGCCAATAAGTGTTTTGACTGCTGTGAGCAACAACCCCAATTTATAATGAAAAGCAGCCAGAGGGGTTTCAAGTGTTCCCAATTCATCCTGGAAAATGCACTGTTTGGTGAGCATTGTGGGCCTGCGGCATCAATGGACTGTACTATTTTAAAAACAATGAAAATCGCAAAGTTACGTTTAATGGAGCAAAGTACCATGAGATACTCCGTACCATGAGATACTTCGGTAATTGGATTGGACTTGGTCGACATGTGGTTTCAACATGACGGTGACACAGAGCACGTCAGACCATGGACCAATTGACGGATTTGAGGTTGTAAACTCACTTTTACCCTGGATCTGGACCATAAACATTGTAATATCTAAGCAGCTCCAAATAAAATGTTTGGTTTTTAGTTTTTGAACCAAACTGTGGAAACCAAGAAGGGTCATTATACAATTTAATGTAGAACAAAAAGGAAGAAACCATCATCACAAAACTAGAAATGGAACAAAAACAAACGGCTTCATAACAAGATTTTAAGGCAGAACATCATAATTGTGCTCAGGTTAAACAAAATTATTTATTACTTTATTTCGTGACAGAATCGGAATTTTGCTAAAAAAGCGCATCTTGTGGTCTGGTTCCAGGAATCTAAAACACCAGAAACAAATTGGTTCTGGCGTCTTAATCTTAATTGTCTCCACTGTTTTGTGGTCTTGACATGATATAATAATTGTAAAATCCCTGATGAATAAAGTTTAAAGAATGAAAATTCATAAAACGAGTTATTTCCAATATATTTTGCCCATTACGTGTGACTATGCCCACATTCATAAATTCATAAAATATTTTATCAATATAAACTCTCACGTAAACGTAGAAAAAGTCAAACTTTACGACCAAATTAAAAATGAGTAAGTGCCGGGCATTTGAATTTTGTGGGCACGTCTGATAAAGACTTTGGATGAATTTCGTCAAACCAATGGCCATAAACGTCATGGGACACCCTCCCTCTGGCCAGCCAATGCAATCTTCATTAGCATTGTAAACGTCGATCGAATTGTTCGCTGAGTTGACGTGACGGGGAATTACACAATCGCACTTTGAGTTGAAGAAGAATATCGATCATATCGAGATAATAAAAAGTTTTGTGCTCAGTGTATAGCTGATGAATAAGTAAATGTCGTTAAGGTAGAATACAAAAAAGTACGAAAATACTGGTAAGTAGTTGCCGCTTTATCTCAGAGAAAACAGAACAAAAACAGTAAGCCGAAAGCAGACCCATTTTGTAGTGCCTTTGAAATTAATTGTCTTTTGTTTAGTTGTATTTAAGAAAACGCTTTGTTTTGGCAAAGCTCTTAACAAAGGAATGCGAAACTTCAGAAGAAAAAGCAACCACGAATGATTTCTTGTCAGCTTTATCAGGCACAAATATGGTTTCTTTCCCCTCTTTTTTCTTTATCAGCTAACAAAACAGTAAAGAAAAACTGATTTACGTGCCAACCTACCAACCCACCAACCAGCCAACAAGTTTGTTAAGGAATAAAACTGATTACGGTGAGACTTGTCAGCATTATCTGCTGCAATTTTTATGGGGTATCACCGAAAAAATAATATGTAGGTATATATAAATTCGTATGAGTTCACTGTTTATTTGTTGTTAACATTTTTAGAGGCCCTTTGGATAATGATTGTTGTCCCAATCATCGATAACTTTACTGGGTGGGCATATTTATTGACTAATTTGCTCATTAAATGCAAAAATTATGATAAATTGTTTCCAGAGCAATAATTTCGGTCGGATCTCGGATGGTTTAATCTAATGCGATAAGGTTCGGGTGTGACGCAGACGGAAAGAGTCAAAAAAATGAGCCCTCCAGGTGTGACTGGAACCGGTTGTATGTACACAAAATCACCTTTGCGTCATGACCGAAATTTTGTTGTTAATTTCTGCTCTTATATTTGTTTCCTTATTATCGTAAAAGGTAAAGAATTAAACCATTTCATTCAACCCGCAATGGAAAAGTTTTGGTATCACTTAATTAGGAGGAAGTTATTGGTTTATGAATCAATCAAGTTTAGGAATATCTATGAAGTGTATACAACACGTTCGTTTGAATGAGGTGGCATATCCCATTAAACAAATTTAGTGCAAATTAGGAGACTGCTAAGTGAGATTAATTGATTATCCAATAGATGCCAGATCGAAAGCATGATGAGATGAAAGAAACAAATTGAACGTAGGTTTAATTATACTTGGATTTCAATTAAAAATAACAATGCAATGATATTAGTGTTGTAACTAATGATAGTTCTTAAGAATTGACAAAAAATCAACAGAAACTCTTGATGTAGTCGAGCCTGTGGACTTAGGGTTATGTTCATGATCCTAAAACGAACCATGAACCGAACCAGCGTTTAAAAACAATTTCCTGAAACGAGCCGCAAACCGAAAATGCAAACGGTTCGGTTTATTTATAGACATTAGGTTGGACCCAACGAGTTTGAAATTTTTAAGGTCATACTCTCACCTATCTATCTGTTACTTTTTTATATAAAAAAAAATCAAAACTAAATAAAAGTTGAGTTTTAACGGGCGCAATCAGTCTCTAAAGTTTTTGTATATAACTCATACGCAGTGTTGCCTATTAACATAATTTTTCATTTTATTCGGGTTGATTTTATTTAAAAACTATTCAAATGAAAAATAATAAAGGACTACTACCATGTGTTATTTGAAGTAACTTATTTCAAAAGATGACAGCAATTGAAATGAACAAATAATTTCGATCTAAAAATTTGTTTTCAATGAACGTGTCGTATGAGAAATTTTTTTTTTAAACTTTAAGGCTCTGTCGCGCCTATTTAAAATTAATATAGAATTTTTTGATTTTCACTTCTATTATTAATTCAATTATAAACCAAATATTAGTTTTGGGAATGCTGAGACCTGTTTTTTTTAATTTTTCCGTTTTGGGGTCCGGCCTAATGGACATGTTTGATAAGGTTAATTTTGTGAATTTTTTCAGGAGTATTGACATTTCGTTCTGGTGATACCTGCAACGTTTTTGAAAAGCAAAGTTTTCCGGTTTTGTTATTCAATTAGACACATCGTTCTTGATTTGCTTACAATAGCCACAGTAATCCTGCTCTGTAAAATAATCCTAAAAAACTTGAGGACGGCTTTGGCATGTTGGACTTTATGTATTTACAGTGTTTGATCAGTTTTTTGCCTTCATTTTTCATCTCTAGTCGCAGAGTCGCGGTACTGGCATTCTGTTGTTATTTTAAGCAAATGAAAGGTTTTAAAACCTCCAAGAACCACCGAATCGAACCAGTCTTAACTCCAGAAAGGGTTGCATCCCCGGACAGCTTATTTTAATGTAATGCCGAAATAATTCGGTTACGGTTAGCAATTAGAAGCAAACAAATTTCGGAAGTTACGGTCTGCTAACACATCCTAGCAGGCTGCCATATTTTTAGGTGCCAGTTGCATCCATACACGTGAACACACCAACCAGTTGCAGTGCCTGTTGACTGTTGCCATATAAATTGTGGTTTTATGGCAACTTTCTTTTTGGCAACACGGTTCTTGGCAGCTCAGCTTTTTTCGTGTCACATGGTACTGTCAAACATGTTCAGTTTGGTCCATGATTAAACCATGAATCGACTTACAAACGAACAAAGCTTGCAGATTATGAAATTTTATTTTTCAAATTCATGCTTGGTTAAGAAAGTGCATCGTGCACTTTTTTATTTTATGATCAGTTTGGGCGACCTTCTGAGGCGGTTATTCGGAATCTTGTGACCAAATTTCGCACTAAACCACCAACACACAAACGTAGAGTGCGGACAGAGGAAAATATCGCAGCTGTTATCCGCTGTACCCAGCAATTGGGCCTCTGTTACTCCACTATGTGAGTTTTGCGTACAGATTTGGGAATAAACGTAAATGGTGGGGTTGAGTACACATTTGGGAATAAAACCGTTAAAAAAAAATGGGGGAAAGAGGAAGAGACCCATCACAACGGGTAAATTTCGGTGAATGTTCAATGGCAAAGTTAGATGAAAACCTCTTTTTTTATCGAAAAATTGTGTTCAGCGACGAAGCTCATTTTTGGTTGAATGGATACGTTAACAAACATAATCGCCGTCCTCCGATCCGCTACGGAATTGGTAGGCTTGTGATTTCTATGAACGTTAAGAACGCATCTTTTTGACGGAAATGAGTAATAGGATTTCGTTAAATTCTAATAACCATCGGTTTTGGAAGGGAACATTTAACATTTCGATTCCGTGTTTGGAATGAATACGGGAACAGGCCTGAATAACCGTATTTGGGTGAAGAGCAGCCAGAAGAATTGAAAAACTGCCAAAGCATCCCGAAAATGCACTGTTAGGTGCGACTCAATTGAGAGGCTATTTCGGTCAACATTTGGGACCGGTGAATTGGCCACCTAAATCGTGGGATATAACGCCTTTAGACTATTTTTCGTGAGGCTATCTTAAGGCTCATGTTTTCAGATACAAGCTATAGATTCTATCGACTCAAAAAAGCTTTCTCTTTTCCAAATTTTATGAAGTGGTTTTGATCGAATCGAAAGTGGCCACAAACTAATTTGCACGAGAAATCAATGGCTCAATTCCACCGATGCGACAACGGTGAACAAGTCTATCACATTTGGAACCGGAAAGTAAGGCCGCCATGAATTTGCTTGAACCTAATCGCTTCGAACTCTGGCGAGCGAGTGACGGCATTCTGCTCTGTTGGTCTCAGCTTCGGCATTGGGTTCGGGTTGTGTACGTGTGAAAAGCGAAATGTTTTCGCCTTCTGAGGGGAACCAGAGGCCATCGCTGATCTATACTCCCATGTTTTCTTCTCCCAGGTTGTGACATGAGACATGAGACATGAGAATCTAGTAGTACTGAGTACGGTGAAATGTGTTACCAAACTCCATCAATACCCAGAAGCGACATTTCTTAGTAACAAGAGCTCAAGGCGACTCGTCAATAAGGTAGAAAGCGATACACATTTTTTTAATTTAAAACCAGCGCGATAACCGTTTTCTGTGTATAAAAAACCAAATTGAAATTCTAAAACTGTTGTATGAAATATCGAAACAACTTCGTTGATTTTTAATTGAATGGCCTTTTTTCTGGTCACTATCAAACATCTCACAAAATTCTACGGGTTGGCTTTTCACCAAATTAGGTTTTTTTTTATCTTGACCTTTTTGGAGCGGGATAAAATCTAATTTCCCAATATGTTGATTCGATTTATGTGATTTTTTATGAGTCGCACAGTGTAAGCCGTATAATGTAATTTTTCATTTGCCTCTTCAAAAGTTGTAAATCATAAAATGTGTGCGCGTTATATGTAGATAATCTGTATATGAAGCAAAGAAAGAATGGGACCCCTTTTAATGTTTCGAGAATATCCAACTTTAAGATTAACCAGACCTGAGTTGAAATTTCATTTTAGAGTTTGACACAAGGTTTTTACAATTTTTCAAGCAATTTAAAAGCCTTCCACATTATGATTAGGCCCAAGTAGGTTGACAAATTATTTTGGTGTATAGACTGCCGTAAATCCTTTTTGTAAAAGCGGACTTAGAGCAAGTTTCCTCCTTTCATTGACAGAAGATGATAGTCTAAACATGAGACCTAAAGGCCTCTACGCAGCTTTCAAGTAATGAAAAGTAATGTCAAATTTCCACACAACAATTTTTATTCGTCTGCCTATGCCTACTCTTCCAAATTATTTATATTAAATTATTACATTAATTCTCATTACTTCACAACTCCGAATGGAGCTTGAAGTCTGCTTAGTAGTGTTGGGTAGAGGTTGTTTCTTTCACTGAACCAGCTCGTTCGTTCTTCATTTCACAGTGAGTCAACTCACTTGAACCGCTCAGTTGTTTAGCTATCGCTGTGCTTTTGAAAAAAAAAGGTACGTGATTGTCACACCACAAGGTTACTTATTACAGCGTTGACATACGTTGACAATAAACAAAGCACGGCCAATAATAGCTAAACAGTCATCGAACTAAGTGAACAGGCACTGAATTGGTCACACTGAACAAATTACTGAACTAGTTACTGAACATATTCCTGAATAGTTCACAGAGCAAGAGAGACTTAACAATTCTCAGTGAACAATAAGAAGCAATTGAAGAAGAATATTTTCACTGGTTCACTCACCCAACACTTTGTGTTCATGCACTTTTGACCAACCTTTGAGTAAACCTGGTGGCTTAGAATCAAAGTTTTTGGTACAAATCTTTGGAGTAAGCGAAAGAGTGAAAGTACTCCAGGGGCCGGCAAAATGCACTGGCTTGTTTAGGCGTTGCTTGTGTGTGTTTAGCACTTCTTTGATGTTGCAAAAGAGAGCAGAATAAGCTCGTATACTGTCGGTGTGCTGACGTTGCTGCCGCACATTGCATTTGTATGCACAGCAGATAGGAACGTTCCGGACTCTGAAGTATACCCTGATAAACTCGTAAATGATACATTACAAATAAAAAATAACTCCTTAGTTTTTTATTATTTTATCAAAAAATGTTTAATCAAACACCAAAACACTATATCATTTATATGTTTACCAGGACAATAGAGTATTAAAATATCTCTGATATTTTGAATGGTCTTTAAGAAAACGCCAAAGTAATGTTGGTACTTTCTGTATTTCATTTTCCTTTGACCCTTTTATCTGAGAAACATCAAATTTAATTTCAGATCCACAAATTATTCCATCTTTGGTATACAGTGAGCAGGTTAAATCACTATAAACTTTAAGTATATTTTCCCACATTAGAGGTGATTAGGCAACCAATTTCAGTGACCAATATTTGTTTAATGATCTCAAGCAATTAGTCGAAAAAAATCTGTTGACTAATGCCAAGGTTTTATGGCAAACAAAGCAAACTAACAAGCAAACGGCGAGAATATGAGTAAGAACCCCCCGTGCTTTGCTTTCATCACTAGGTTAAACTTTCGTTTAGATTTCCGTTTTTTTTTCTTGATTTGTTTGTTTTACTCTCATTATAAATTATCAAATAATATAAAAGTTTGTATAAAACTTAACTAGGTCTAGTGATTACACAAATTACAAGGTCTAAAAGCAAAGTCCATGACGAAATGGAGGTACATACATACATACTTAAGGCTTAAACGTTAAGTACAGGTAATACTATTTAAATCGATTTCACTCAACTTGGCTGGGTCTTTTGCTGCTGCTTATCAAAAAAAGTAGAAAATATCAACACTTACGTTCTAATTAATTAATTAATAACATTAAGTCACATTTTGCGGCGAAAGGTTTTTCGTTGTTATCTACTCATCATATCTTTGGCACAAATACTGCAAATTTTTCAAACTCCTCTCCACTCCTGCTCCCAGCTCTCAACTCAAATAGAACTTAACCTTGGGCACACCGCTGGAGACAATGCTGCTGCTGCGTGTGCTTTTACCACTAGTTCGTCCACCCAACAGCGGGGTATGCGCATGGCTACCGCTGCCGCTACCCTCATTACCTTCCAGACGCCGGAGTAGACGATCCTGATCGCTGAGCCGGGGAGTGGTGGGCATTTCCTTATTGGGTGAATGTATGCCAGCCAGATAAGTCTTTGTGCTAATGCGATTCAATTTCGTGGGCTGGTGATCCTGGAAGATCTGTGAATTGGCAAATACGGCCACTATCTCGGGTCCCAGCATGGTCACATTTGTCTGCGTCTCACGACGATAATCCTCCTCGTGGATTTTGGCACTGCGAAATGAAAATGATAAACACAAAAACGCAAACAAATTAATCTCCGCCCTATTGTGGTCACAAGACAAACTCGAAAGATGTGCGAAAAATTGAACGGGTAAATTCAATGGACTTTGGGTGTGTGTGGCCCCGCAATTAGTACCTCATCGGACTCAGAGCTAGGCTCGAATTGCCTCGTCGCACCGGTTGATCGCAAATGGGCTGTGGCACGGTTAACAAATTATTATTATCCACCACAGTGGGTTGAATGCGTCCAACTCCAATAAGGCTGCCATTTTTTTGGGCAGCCATATAGTCGGCATCATCCTCGGGATTGTAATTGGCTGAAAATTAAAAAAATAAAATAAGGGGAAATTTATTTACGATTTAATTAAGACAACACTAATGATAGTTAATGATAGCTTATAAATATGAGAGGCAATCGGCTGCCTCATAAATTAAAGGATTTGTGCTAATATACCTAGACAAGTCGAGTAATTGAAGTAAATAATAATCAACTTGAAATGGCAGTCAAAATAGTTTCCTTTGATATTTTGACATTTTTATTCTTTGGAAATATAACAAATATATTAACATTTGTTCCAGATGAAGTCAAAAATGTAAGTAATGCCAGTGTGGTCCTCGTTTTTGTATGAAACTATTGTATAATGAGTTGAAGTCAAGCTATTCCCCACTAAGTCATTTTCGTAATCTTTAATATTTTCGTTGTTTTTGTCATTTTGTACATTTATACCGGACTCTTCAAACAATATTTGCCGCCTAAGGGCGGTCTGTGACCTACTGTGTAAAGGCGTTGGATGAAAACGACGTAGCGATCTGATGCTAATTGATAAATTAACAATAAGCTTGGGATAAGCTTAGAAAATCCGCTCAATTAGGGTTCAGATGTGGAAATTAAGGATCAATCAGGGGCCTTATGCACTCAGACCACATTTGATTTTGTATATGATTTCTCTTTACTCTCTCTATATCAGCGATGGCCAGCGAGAGTGAGGCCAAAAAGTGATATAGTATTGGGGGGCAAAAATAAAGCTCCGAGAATTTGACCTAATCGCTTCGAAATCTGTCGAGCGAATGACGCCTTTCTGCTCTTTTGGTCTCAGCTTCGGCAAGCGTTCGGGTCATGTACGTGTAAATAGCGAAATGTTTTCGTCCCCGGGGAGGAACCAAGGGCCATCGCTGCTCTATATATAGTGGAATTATAAACTTTAATGAGTTCGGTTGTAGGTTTGAATTTTTACTGATTCACCCATGCGAGCGAGCATGTTTTTATTAGAAATACTTCATCCCTTAAGCCCAATACGCAGTTGCGAAGTAACGAGAAGTAAAGTAACAACTGCGTATTGGGCTTTAATCTAATTGAGCTAATGTTGTGTTGTACCGCAGTACATCTATATAATTATGAGATTGCGTTGGTCTAGTGGGAGGCGTACATAGTGTCTCACACAATGCATCTTAAGTAATTCCCACCTCTTCACCTGTGGGGTAACGGGCATCCTGATCCTTGTCAGGAACGCTTATTAAATTGAATATTATTATAATAAAAATATATGTTCTTTTCTGGTCTTTTCTGAATATGATATTTAAGACTTAGTGCGTCACGTTTAAGTTTGAAAACTATTCTATCTGTGATAAAGTAGAAGCAACATTAAGTTGGTATGAACAGGAGAATGTAGTGTCTAAACCTAAATAGTCGCTGGTTGAGAATTGTGAGTTATAAATTCCATCAGTTATTTTTCGAAAATTGTTGAAGCTTGAACTAAAGCCTGACTTTATCCTTTACCGTTTTAAAAAATTCTTTTAAAATTCCTCAAACATCAAACTGTTTTAGAAAATTTTTTAATTTAATGATAACTTTTTGGTTGTTTGTTTGTTGCCTTTAAATCGTGCTTTTAGTTTCTTTTTTTCTTCACTTCATTAGATTTCGTTTGTTTACTCCTTCTCTGATTGGTAACTAGCATTCTTAATGAATTCACCATTCTCTTCCACACTTCCCTTAGTAAGTTTCGCAATTTTTCCTTAACTGTTAAAATAAATGTTCCACTTCCTTAAAGCAGACCCATTTGCTTGTGTTGGTGAGCAAACGAGACTACAGTCGATTTCCTTGCTTTTCAGTGCTCCTCAATCATAAGTTCGGCTTGCGTTTGTACAAAAAAAGACGATTTACTTAGGTGTATATGGGCTAGCCGGCCTTGGCTTAAAGCCTTAAGCACGTCTCTGCTTCAGATTCATTTGGCCCACATATTATACCAAGTTTCACCAAACCTATGTACAGCTTTCCCTTGACAATGGCGTTCTATTCCCTTCTCTAAATAAGCGCTCACCCAAATACTGACCTTTTATTGTATTTTTAGATAAGGAACTATACATTTACTCTACTCATTTCTCAAACAAAATGTTACCTTTCGAGAAACTTCCTTAAATTTTTCTTTTGGCTTTGCAAAAATCATATTATGTATTTGTGCTCTCGGATATCACTTGATAAACATAACTTCTTTACAGTTTGTTTACTCTAATAATTATTATGGAGTGTAAATTACATTTTCTAAGAAAAAAATACAACTCCATTGGCAAAAAGTTTGTACCATTTGTACATACAAACATGTACAAGCAAACGCCTATCTTTGACTTATGAGTGCATTACTGAACCACATATTCAAAAACGAATTATAAACAACAACAAAGTCTTATAAAATGCCATTAAATATATTATTTTGATTTTGGTTTCTTTATCTTCTTTGGCGCTCTCTCGCAAATGCCAAACACGTAGAGTCGTAGCCTCAAGGCGCAAGATTTACATTTCAGACCTGTGCCGCATAACTTTCAAGCTCTGGGTACTTCGGTACCAACGTACCGACATACACACACACACACACACACATGTACTAGACAGTCATACGAGTAACCGTCAACTGTCCAACCTTAGCTAAATTGAAACTTACCGATCGATTCATCATAGCAAAAACGCTCTTCGAAGCAGTTCCAGTAGAAATCTTCCCAACAGCTGAAAACGTTCAAACGCAATACAAAATTGTTAGTTAAAGCAACAGCAGCAAAAATAATGTGTACAATGTCCGACTACTTACTTCTGACAACAGCGGCACATTTTGATGGTTTTTGTGTATTTGATTTTTACTTTGATTTGTTTCAATTTTCTGTTGGAAGAAAATTACATTTAGAGTTTTGTGTGTGGAAATGGAATGCGTGTGTTGTGACTCGATTCGAAAATGTTGTTGTTGCCTTTTTGCTTTGTGACGCAGCGTGAAGCGTGGAGTCCGCTTGACTTGACTTCGGCAACTGAAGTGCGCCGAAAAGTATCTCGCAGTTCCCGGCGCGCTCCAAGCGGTACACGTGAGTATGAGAGTGTGAGTGCGGTGTGTCAGAGTGTGCGAGAGATATTGAGCGCGCGATAAAATTGTCGGGCGCTCAGTTGGACCTGAACTCCAGTAAGCTTGGAGCCGGAGGGCTGTGCAACTTTTTTTTAATCAAATGTTTTTAGAGAATGTAAATGGCGCTCCGAACGATTGTTTGATCGATCGGAGCGAGCATGATAGATTACGGTCGACTGGGTGGAAAAGCTAGAGAGCGCTTACAAAAAAAGCTTTCTAAAGATTTCTCTCCCTCTTTCTCCCTCTCATCCTCTCTTTGTGGGTGTGTGTGCTTCAGTGGGCTTGTACTGTGCACAGTGGGATTGGCAATTCGAGAATGGGGAACAGTTTTATTCTGATTTAAAACAAGATCTAATAAAGTTAAGAAGACATAATTTGGATCGAAGAACAAAATTTCCATCATATAAAACATGATTTTTTCTTGTTTTTATTTATAAGTACTAGAATTATAAAAAGAATCATTTGTCATGATATGTCAAATTGTATATAAGATATCAACCCAAAGAGGTACTGACTTTGACTGCACATCACGTCGAGGATTTTTAGTCCAGTAGATTAATTTCATGCGGGACAGTTCAATTTATGGAAAATGAAACTCGCATTCTCCCAAAATTGTGTTAGCAGAATGTTCATACTTTTAATCTATATTGTAATCACAGTTCAGTTTTTTTGGATCCATCGAACAGGACCTTCTAAATCTATTACCTTCCAAACCAAAAACCAGAACCGGACCTCATCTCTGCGGAAAAACAATTGGTTCAAAAAATTTACTTAAGTCGATTTCCAAGTATTTTTTAAGTTTCTTCATATTTTAGGAGGGACAAGAAACTAATATTTACCCAATCATACCCATTCCCGTTTGTAAAAACGGAAAACAATTCAAAAGTGAAGTTTTAATATTTATGGAAGGATCTGGGTCTTCTCAAATGGGACTTAGGATTGATAGGAATATAAATTGCGATCCATTCGACTACAGTCAACAGCTGTTCAATGAACAGTGTTCATAGACATATCAAATAATTCTATTAATTAAATAAGCCAACTTCTACAAAACCAAGGTCGAACAGGATTTGCAGAAATTCATAGAAAATAAAGGCCAAACTGTTTTACAGAATTCATCTGTTATAAACCAAGGTGCGAATGAAAAACCTTATGGTCGATAAGTTAATGAACCGGTAGTTGAACCAAATAGTGTTTACAAGCATGAAGAGTTACAAGCATGAAAAATTCGGTACCACTGTCTTACCATTTGCAATCCTGATTATAAAGAGCCAGCGATACATAGAGACTGGATTTTCTCACTTTTTCCGACCAATCGTTCCCATGGCAGCTACAAAAAAAATAGTCATCCGATCCGGTCGGTTTCGACATTATAAGCAGCGTGCAATCAGCTCAATAGTTTCAAAACTAGTTCGCAGTCGACTCAGCTTAAAATACACTTCTGAGCAAAATTGTAATATACTTTTTAAGAGTACAAATATTAATAAAGGTCTAAAAAAACTTAATTTTGTTTTTCTGTTTTCTGTTGATAAATCCAGCACCAAGAGATGAGTCTATTTAACGCAGTCACCCATTAATATAGGGCACCCACAATAAAGAGTTGCATAAAAGGTCTTGTTCACATTGAAATTCACCTTGCAAAATTCTCAAAAATTCAACAAATGTGGAGAAGGTTATTGGAACCACAAGGTGCACCTACCTTCAGATGGAGTTTAACCTTCATCCTTGAATATCTTTAAAAGCGCATGGTAGATTTTTATTAAAATCGTTTTTTATGATGGTAAAATGGGCTATTGCAAGTCCCTAAGAGATGATACTCGACCGTGATATGGAGTACTATTTTTCAAGTCACCCACAAATTAATTCATAAAGGCCATAAACTACATCTGAGAATAGACAGATCTCCGTTTACAGTTTTGCCAACGAAGCCTTGGATATCGGATTATAGTAGTTTTTGTACTACCAATTGCCTTAGAACAACATTAACCATTTAGGGTAAAAACAGCTTCACCAAAATTATGTAACAAATTTCATAAGTAAATTGGTTCATTACCAGCACGTTTCAATACTTCAGTTCAAGGAATCTTAGCGTATCGCAATTTCTCCACCACATTTTTTAATTTTCAATTTTAATTGAAATCCTAATTTTTTATTGCGACATCGCGAGTTTTTCCTGTGATGGCCAAACGGTCAATGTTGTTCAATGGCAATCGCTAGTAGAAAATTGCCCATAATCCGCGAACCAAAGCTTCCTTGGTGAATCTGAAACCACAGTTCGGTCTATTTTTTCGTCTAGACGATGGGTATGATATGATCAAGAATGCGCAAAAACTTTCAAAATATTATAATGAGCTTAGATTATAACGAAGATTTGATGGTTAAATAGGAGGTGTCGGTCAATCGGTCCAAAAATATTAAAAATGTTCTTGGTAAGTATCGAAAATATTGGAATAAGAATGTTGATTTACATGCAGATGGGTAAATGGGAGGTGATGATAAAATGGACTAAAGTGGGCTTCACTTCATCGATTTGTGTTAAAAATTCTTAAAGGAAGCGCCGCAACGCACGCCTAGTTCCTGATAGTAAACCAAAATGAGGGAATTGAGATTTGATTAAAAAAATGAAATGTCTCCATTTGAAACTTCTGGTCCACAGACCAATATAGAAGCATCTGTCATCGCATTTCATAGCTTGAGTGAGCCAGTGGCGTAGATAGGGGGTGATCAAGGTGATAAATCCCCCCCATTGAGTTTAAAAATCGGAATTACAGGGGACAAAATATTAGATAAACGGAGAATAAGTTTGAAAAGCTTGTCTATTTTTATATAGAAGTAATTAAATAAGATACCAATAAATAAAATTTTAAAGACGCAAAAAAAAAATTATAAAATTTCATCACCCCCAATTGCAAAAAGCTATCTACGCCACTGGAGTGAGCCATTAAGTCCCCCTTCAAGCAAACCTGTCTGTTTTAGGATTCGTAGACGAAGGTTTTGCTACTTTAGTGGACTTTCAAATATCTTAAGAATCAATGATCAAAAAACAGAGGCTGTTATGGCCGGCTATTTCGGAACGTCTTTCAAGGGTTATCGCCAAATTTGAAGTTTCCATTGCATCATATGATCGAGTTTTGATCATTTGGGAATCTTAAGACCATAGAAGCCAGATGTAGAAAAATTTAAAATAATTCAAATAAATATTTCCCATTAAGCATGCCACAGCCCCACTGTATCCAGTTGCCGCACTTGTTGGCACCTGCACAAAAACAAAGCAATCACAAGCTTTGCTTAACTTTCATTGTTGTTATTGTAATTTAAACTTTTTCAACTTGCACACACATCGATAAGCCTACCAATGTACATAGTGTGTATGCATGTATGTTTGTTTGCCTTTACTTAGCACTCTTGAACGATAAGCGGGCTAACAGCAACAAAAAGAATCTGCAAATTGAGGCCACATTCCCAAGGCAACAGGTAAGAGAGATAGCAATTGGAAAGGCATTTCTCCAGGCGGACTGGCATACTTTTAGGCTGCGCGGGAATTGAGAAATGAAATTTCTTAAATTAGATGAAATTGGAGAACTAAGCAACTAATCATGAGGGGGGCGACGAATTGGCTTATCGTGCATATCAAACTCAAGTACATACATATGTCTTGTGTAATCTGTTTGATAAGTTTATCGACTTGGTGTGATGATAAGTTAATTGGTTTTTAATTAGCTTCGGAATATCCTATTGATAAAAATATTTAAAAACAACACAAATTATTATATAATTGCATTATTTTCCAATTTAAACACAAAAGACTTTTTTTTGGTTTATCTATTAAGGGTATATCTGGCACGTAATCACTGAATGGCAGATAAGCCGAAACCTTGGTTTTATTTCTCTTTGGATTTAGAAGGTGTGAAGTGTCACAAATGCTCGAATAAATGTTTGCCTTTTCCAAATAAAGAAAAAAGAAAACGCATACCAGATAAGTTTCAAATCAGTTCAAAGATCAGCGCAATCATGTGAGTCCGCAAGTCAATTAAAAGTATTTACAAATTGAATCCCACAATTGAATGTCTTTGATAAAACTTTAAACAAAGCTGGCCCCAACGGCAGCGATGACAATCGACACAAAAACTGAAAAGCGCTCAAAACTCAATAAAGCGTCTTTTTGGACGCACGAACAGACAATGATGGAATGGACAGGGAGGATAGGGGCTAGAGGCAGAGCATGTGCGCAATAATTGAATGTCAATCAGCTTTTTTGGTAGCTGTTGTTGTTGTTGTTGTTTTGTTGTTGAAATTAATAGTAGTCACTTTTGTTGTTACCTTTCCATGTAATGCAATTTGTGGCGTTTACACGTGATATGCGTGAAGAGCATTTTGAACCTGATTTTGGTTATACAACACAAACGAGGGGCGGCACGAGTATTATAAGATGTGAGTGAAAATTAAAAAGAAAACACGGAAAGATTGTTGTGGTTAAAGTGTGAGTTTTAAATGCTAGAAAGCTGGTTTAAAAGTGCCGGAAAGGTATAACCGTTTAAAACTTCATTTTAACCGATATGTTTGGTAAGATTTGCAGATTTAGCTAAATTATGACTTGCAGTCGTGGTACCAAATCTGTCTCGCAAAATTAGGAAAAAAACAAGTGAGAAAGTCGGTCAAGCCCGACTATAACATACTCTGTACCTGGAGTAGAAGCTGAATGCAATGCTGGTGCTGCGCGCTCATCTCCAAGCCTCTTTCTCTCTTTTTCACTCTTTCTCTTTCTCTCTCTCTCTCTCTTTAAGATTGTGCGGTGTTAGTTGTTTAAGGGAGGGAGGGGGTGGGGGGAGGGTGGTTTACTTATTTGCTCATAACTTGAGAACGGCTCATCCGATCTTTATCATTTCTTTGGCAAATCGATACATGTTGCTAACTACTAACTATCTCTAGAAGGTACGAATTGTCTATCTTTAAACTGTGGGAGATATAACGTTTTTTCCAAATTGTGGGGGCGGGAGGGGGCGTGGCAAAAATTGAAAATAAATTGGATCTGCCTACAAGTATAAGAAGCATTTGTCCCATACATGTCAAACCTCTATCTCTTACCATCTCTGAGATCTGTTTGTTCATACGGACGGACGGACAGACAGACGGACATCGCTGTATCGACTCGGCTATTGATGCTGATCCAGAATTCATATACTTTATATGGTCGGAAATGATTCCTTCTCCCTGTTACATACCTTTGCACAAACTTAATATACTCTGTATATAAAAATTTCCATTACACGGCCTGTTATTATAAGAACTTCTTGTATTTTTTCCGACAGGCACTTTGGAACCAATTCTCAGGTGAGCTAACAATCTTTTCCCAAGTATCGAAAGTAGTAGAACTTAGTCCGTTTGATTCAATTGGTTTAAAGGTACTATTAAAGCATTTGAACTATAGAGTCCAATACCGTCCCATTTTTTAGTCATGAATCTTTTTTCCAAAAGTGTTGAAAAATAAAATTGGTTTGTCGTTCACAAATAAATTAATCTTCAATGTTGCATACCAAAAATTTTTCTATACACAGTAATACGATTTTCTAATAAACGTTTAAATTTGCATTTTACTTTCACAAATTCATATGGAAGGAGGCGTAGAAATCTGTGGTTGCTAAAATTTAGGCCTAATTTTTCACTTGGCATTGATCCGTCTGTTTCAACTGCTTAGGCAATTCCTGTTTACTTAAACCGGATCTAGTAACCTTTCCTATAACCTTATTAGCATAGAGTTTAACGTACATACATTTCTATGAAAATTTAAGTGGGTTTTGGAACATTCTGGGGTACGTAAAAGGTACACCAAAACTTTTTCTACGAATGTACTTGGGTAGAATAGGTACTTCGTAACACTATCGATATTAATTTGATCCCAGATCTTCCTCCTTCATATCTCATAGGACATATTTATACGAGGGAATCAAACCGAAACGAATTGCGGTTCCTCATCCGGGACGTACCGAAACTAACGTTTCGGTAAAAGCTTCTGTTTTGTTTCTGATACTGTTTCGGTATGCGGTTCCGGATTCGGTTCCTGGATTTTTATTTTGGTATACTTTCAGACAAAGTAGTTGTGTCAGAGCTGCTTTCCTCATTTATTTGCAATTGAACAGAAGCGGATAAAATTCTTGAATTTATATCAGTCAAAGCACTTACACGTGTACATTTCTGTTCAGAGGTTAGCTTAACATTATAACGAGAGTCTAAGAAAATGCCACATAGGAATGTAATTTTTTCAAAAGAGACTGGTCTCTCGCTTTTCTATATCACTAAACAAAAGTTTTGCTCATCCAGAATCTTTCTTAATATAAAGCTTTGCAGTCTAGCTGTTGCACTCAGAACCGAAACCGTACCGGTACAATCTTTAGGTTTTTAAAACATCGATTCTCGGATACCGGTATACAAAAAATTTAAAAAATCGATTATTTTCGGTAAAAAAAATATGCATTTTAGGCAGGAAATCAAATCAAATCGTATTTCGGTTGTGACTCGGAAAAACTTTCTGTTTTGGTTCTTACATTATTTCGGGTATTCGGTTCAGTATTATTTCGATATTTCGGTAAGCCGGTATCAGTGGCGTAGATAGCTTTTTGCAATGGGGGTGATGAATTTCACCAATTTTTGTATGTTATTTTTTCAGTTTTATTTATTATTATCGGTAATAGTCTAGTATTCCGGCCTTCGAACAGAAAATTATAAAAAGGGTGGTTTCTTTTTCAGAATTTTGAAAAATGCAGGTATGTAAAGGCTTTTTGTCAAATGTTAAATAAGTAATTAAAAATATTTGAACGACTTACTCCAAGGATATAAGGTAATTGCCCCGTATAAGTCCCCCTTAGCTCCAAAAATTCCTTTGACCGCGAACTATCAAGAATTAACATGCATTAATATTGTGACGGTCAGCCATGGTTTCCTATTATAAAGACTTAATATATTATAATATAATATTGTAAATCAAAATTTTAATTTGAGCAATATATCAAAAAAATTTACAAATTCCGATTTCATAAGCGAATTTTAAAACACAGATCGCAAACCTGAAATTTTTTAATTGAAGTGACAGATTTTTAAATTGTTTCCGCTTAAATAATAATCATTGAATTCGAGTTAAGTTCCCTCAGGCAAAAATTTTGGAACTTTTCGGCCACATTTCATCAACTTATTTACGTATGAAACAATAGCTGTGTTCACCATCGAAGACAAATATTGATGGATCAAGTTCGATTTTGTGATTTAAATAAAAATGGAAAATTTAAGCTGTCATTTGAAATCAAAACGTTAGCTTTCACTTATACCAATTTAACCTAAAAATTTTTTTGAAGCGTTCAGCACAAGCCAATCAACTATTTTACATGAATTATGTTTGATGTATGATTTTTGATGTTTGATGTATGCTGGTGAACAAGGCCAATAGTTTAAGATTTAAGTCATGCTAAATCTGCAATCATGGCTGTTTAGCCAAGCTTTCATAAAAATTTGGGCAAATTATTTGCCTGTGGGACCTAAGCTTGGAAACTGGTAATGGTAATGAAATTTTATTGTTTTTGTAGTACCAGCCATTTACTCTGCGATTTTGAAATTTTCATGAAAATTATTTATAATTCGCGATCTATAGAAGGAAATTTTTAACAAGATTCTGAGAGAAGGTAGGAATTAGTATTCCTAACTATAACCTTATCTTATTTATTTAATTATTTCTTTTACAAAGTTAAGTAAGTTTGCTCTGTTCATTTTCGATTTCGACCCCTGTAATTCCGATTTGTAAACTCAATGGGGGGGGGATTGATCACCTTAATCCTCCCTATCTACGCCACTGGCCGGTATAAAAAGCGAAAATATTAAGAAATATCACTTTTGATTGATTTTGAGTCCATCCGATTTCTTAGCAAAGACCTAATAAGTACACCCCGGAAATGCGTACATATGACCACATTTTAACTACATATTTGTATTTTTGAAACCGTTTTGAAGCTTAATAATGATTGATGTCATTAAACTGTTTTGTAAAAATTTATTAGGCAACAAAATTGCACGATCCCAATATTTCCGCAATTTTTGACCCACCAAAATAGAACTAAATCTTTGCAAAGGCAATTTTTATTCCTTTCTCTTTGTGGCTTACAATAAATTAGGTTAGGTTCAGATGGCTATGGGCTCTTCCTCACACTTGGAGCTTGTACAGAAATCGGTATGAGCGATGTTCAAGAGTGCTGCATTTCTGCCCAACAAAAAGTGAGATGTTTTCTTTACTTTGGAGTTAAAAACTATTAGGTCGTTTCAATCAATCAATGTCTTATCCGGAAAGAGCTGAAAGGTAGTGCCCTGTCTTGCCAGTTGGTCGGCTGACTCGTTACCCTCAATGTTGCGGTGTCCAGGTACCCAGAGTGGATACAGAGATACAGGACCTACGGCATTCAGTGAGGATCTAGGCGTTATTGTTATTGGTGTAAGAGTGATAATAAATGATTATGTTCCCTTCTTCGATAATGAAGTTATGCTAAGCCAGACTCAATTTTTAAAAGCTTAACCAAGGGGGACTACTACGCGTTCCTAAAAAACAAGTGCCAGCTTTGCAGTCCAGTGTACTGGTACAATTTTTAGATTCTTTCCGGTCTTTTCGGTATACAAAAAATTAAAAATATCGGTTTCGTTTCTAGCTCTGATTTTTAAACAGTTCTCTTCGGTATAAGGTTCCGGTTCTGGTTTCGGTATGATTTCCTGATTTTAAGCAACTTTAAACTCAAAATATCAAATATCCAAACGTGGTGGATTTGAGTTGAGCATTCTCAAATCATCTAGAAGAAATATATTGAAATTCTTAAAGAAGATCATGTTGGGTAATTATTTGTACCCGATTTTGAACCAAAAAAAAATCAGGTTCGGGAAGTTATTGATTTGAAAGGTTTCTTTCATAGTCCGGTTCAAAAATCCCAAAAAAATTTAAACAAACCGGATCTAAGGGTTTCGAATGCACTCCACTTTTCCGCTTGTTCTAATGGAATAATTAAGAGTTGTTGTTTAGAAACTTAAATTAGTTTCGTGTGGATCGATAAAAATCTCTGAAACTCTATTAACTTGCAATTTGTGAATTTTAAAAATTTTAAAACCATCCGAATCATTTGGCCTGAACACATTTAGCACATTTTTATGGCTTGAATTTTAATTTTGTTGCCTTTGAACTTTGCATGTACCGCGCTTAGCAAGCAAAAATTGTCAATGGCGAATCGCATGCCAAAGTTAATTTTGGTAAATAACTTCCGCACATTGAAAACAAAACACAAAACGAAATAATAAAGTTAACAACAATAATAACAATGGCTATTACGGATTGCAATCCCAGCGCCAGACTCACTCAAGCACAGCGGGAAATGCGGTAAATTCTTTCATGAATAAACAAATAATAAAAGTTTTGAAAAATGAAAAAAAAAACTAATAATTTAATGTCCACTAAGTTCAGATTTATGACCTTATTAAATTTCATCTGTGCATTTTCATCTCTCCTCTATCATGCAACCTTTTGGTATTTCCAGCTAAAATTTAAATTTATTTAGTCTTTATTAATTGTTTATACGCCTGTCTGCTAAATACATTAATTAAATATGACGATAAAACCAGTTTTGTGTAATAAAATCTAACAAAAAACTGCCTAAACGTCATTAAAAAATTGTGTAGAATTTCTCACTGGAAAATAACCAAACAATAAAAAAGACAGATTTCTCAAAATACTTGAATTATTTTCTGTGAGTTTTTTTTTAAGCTATCTATCTCTCTATTTATTATTCCAATTCATGGCGAGTTTGCTAAGTAGAAATGCTAATTGAGTTCCCACGATTTGATGAATGTGAAGGCACAGTGACAGGAAATTGAAGAAAATTATGAATTATACTAGAACTATGTGGATTGAAAAGATAGCTCATTATGTTTGCAAACGTAAATAGTTCAGACCGATGAATCATTGAACAAAATCCCGGTCACTAAAACAGTTACATTTCCCATCAATTTTTATACCATTTTTGTCCGGATGTTTGTAACGCACAGAAGAAAGCATCTCCGACCACATAAAGTATATATATTCTTGATCAGCATGACGAGCTGAGTTGATATAGTCATGTCCGTCCGTCCGTCTGTCCGTCTGTTTCTATGCTATCTCCTCCGTCAGTTTTAAAGCTATCTTAACCAAACTTTGCACGAAGTCTTTTGGTACAAATATGCTGCACATTTGACTATGACTATAGCATATAGCTGCCATAGGAACGATCGGTTGAAAAACTAGTTTTAGTGAGAAAAACTTTTTGTTTTCAATGCTATCGCTCCCAACGCTCGTATTTATAAGTTTTTAATAATTTTACATAATTTAATTAAGCCTTGTCAAAATCGGACAACTATATAGTATAGCTGCCATACAAAAGTTTGGTCTGAAAAAAAGTCTTCGTGAGAAAAACCTTTTTGTTTTCAATGTTATCGCTCCCAACAAGGTTATGTTTTGGTTCTATCATTATTTCGGAAGTCGGTTCCCTATTAGTAACTGGATTTTTATTTCGGTAAAAATATAAATAAAAAGAAACTGTTGGGTAATTTATTAATTTATAACAATGACATGTCAAGCAGACTATCTAACGAAAGATCAGTCAACGGACTTGCAAAAATTTTAAACGTTCTGCATTCAGAAAATAGTGGTTCCTAAAATTTTAGGAAACTGATTTTATTTACCTAGAATTGTAAATTTTGGGTAAACAATAGTTAGGAATTCATGTCCTTAAAAATTTTTCAATTGGCTACAAATATTTTGAATGACAAAACCGGGCAAATTGTATATTGTTTTCGAGTTGTCGGTTAATCAATTGACACGTACCTATGAAAAGGCTACATCACTGAAGTTAAGTAAGTGCTTGAAGCCCTACAAATATTTCGGAAGTAAGATTTAGTTTTTTGTGTTAAAATTAATATTTATGAATTTCTTAAAATTAAAATTTGGTTCGATTTTTGCACGTTACTCAAACGTGATTTTAATACCCGTTACTCGTAGAGTAAAAAGGGTATACTTAAGTCGTGCAAATGTATGTAACAGGCAGAATGAATCATTTCCGACCATATAAAGTATGTATATATAATATATTCTTGATCAGCATCAACAGCCGAGTCGATATAGACATGTCCGTCTGTCCGTCCGTCTGTATGAACACCTAGATCTCAGAGATGGTAAAGCTCCATTTACACGACCTGATCCCTCAGATGAGTTTTCGTCAGACGAAAACCGAGTTAAAAAAGTGTTGCATACTTTTCAGATGTTCACCCTAAGGAACGCAGGAACACTGTTAAACATGTTTTTTCATGAGTAACGGTTATATCGAAGTCGGTTGGAGCCGACTTCAACTTGCGCTCTCGTTTCATCTGATACCTTGTTGTTGTTGCAACTAACTGTACCCGAGTAGGGTTGTCGATATTTCTCAAAATATCAATATCGATAATATCAAAAATCCAAATTTTCAGTATCGATATTTGATATATCGCCTCCAAAAAACATCGATATTATCGTTATTTTCTAAAGCTTAAGAAAACTGAACGTCTTGACCATAAAACAGCTAGTGACTATTTCTAGAGACCGTTATATCTAATATTTTCAAAAGATTCCAATAGTTTTCTGAAACTACATTTTCTCAAAGTAGATTAATAGTGAGAGGTTTTTTTCTTTAAAAATTTGAAGCGTGTACTTAAAAGAGATACAAATTTAGTTAGGCACATTACTTCGTATAAGTAAGGCTTCTGTTCAAAACTGTTCTGATATTAAAGCAGTTTAAACGGTTTTTTTCATGTGAAGTATTGTGACGATATTACCAGATGTTTTATCAGGATAGCAAAATAATTTGCACCTATAAATTTCCTTAGTAACTTATCGTCCATATCGGCATACAAAATATCATATCGGAATAACCCTTATCGTCCAAAAAAATATCAATATATGGATATAATATTTACAACCCTACCCACGAGTAAAGCTAACAGCACATATTGGATTACTATTTGAATGCATTTGCTGCACTGATTAACTGTACCGACGACAAATCCGCCCAGAGTAAGTAAACATTTTTCTAATTTAATAAATATTGTTTAATTCAAACAAATGCTACAAGACCAAAATTGGTACGTGAGGGGAAGTGGGAGTTGCCTCTTCTGCTGTGGTATGATGATGACCTAAATTAAATTGCCAATGTGTGACAGCTAGAATAGTCTCCCAGCCTACTATTCCACAGTTGTGTATGAGCAGTCACATTACTAATTGTATGGTAAAATTACTGTAAATTCAGTATTAAAAGTACATACTGTAAACATCGGAAAATATTAAAAATTATGTGGGTTGGAGAGTTTTTAAACGAGATTTTAGGCTAGATTTACTATAGCAATAGTTATCTTTACGTAAAGGTTTACGAAAAAGTTACAGTAAAATTTGGTAAATTTGAACGACTTTGTGGGTTGGCGCATTTCCAACCCACAATATTGGTTAAATTTACCCACAGATTTCTTTGTGGACTATTTTTGGACTATTCCTTGGACGCTATTTTAGGCACAATTACCTAACGTATTTGCTGTGTGTATGCTAACTCGTAATTTTCAAAGGCTTTCATGCAATTAAAGATACCTTGTTGAATTTTGTTACCACCATTTAATATTTTATATTTTGTAAACATTTTGGCCTAACTAAAATTTTAAATTATTGATGCCATTTAACTGTTTTGTGAAAATACTGAACTATTTGTATTATCCTGATTCTTTTCATACAAATAGATCTGCGTTCCTTATTACATTTCACCTGACAGATATGAATAACACAAGTACTTCTCTATTTAGAAGTTAGCATAAGGCCTAAGAATATAGAATGCACTTTTTTCAAAAAGAAACGAAATCGTTTCTGATGCAGTTTCGTGTTCCGTATTTCTTTATCTATAACCAAGTTTTTTTGTCCCGTTGAGACTCGACAATTGGAAGTTCGACTGTACAATGTTTATCCTCGGATCCAAAAGTATCGGTCCTCTGATACCGGTACGCAACAAAATAAAAAAAATTCCGTTTCTGGTTCGTAGTTGAAGTTGGTTCTTTTCGGTCAACGGTTCAGGTTCTGGTAAAGGTTTGATACACAAATTTACGGTTTTTAGGGACGTTTACCCCATCAGCTTTAGAATCAGACTGTTTCATTTTGTCACAAACAAGTTGATTTTTCCTGGTTTTAATGTTTTTTTGTTGGCGAATTCATTCATTCACACTTCAGGTGACAAAACTCAATATTTGCTGATCTCGTTACATGTAAATGTCAATAGGTTCCACTGGATTCGGAGTTATTTGGAGTAGGCCACTCTACTACGACGATGCATAAGGTGTCAATAACCGTAAGCACGTTCATGGCTCATGTCGTGCATTGGCCCCGTTTTTTGTTCATAATATATTTATTTTGTATTTTTTTTCTTTTGGTCTTTGACAGTTCCACACAACAAGTGGTTGTCAGTTGGTGCAAACTGATCGAGTTTGACTTGGTAATGCAATCAAGTTTCGCCTGTCACCCTGTCACCTGTTGCAGCAACATTTTGGGTTTCACTCAGCTCCATTCACCAGTTTTAGGATTAGAATACACGCGCTGGGGCTCTCCTTGTTGATCCTACAAATTAGCATTAGAGGCAAAATTGAACTCGAAAATATTTTCAAACTTCTAGACTGTTATGCGTTGTTATTAAAACTGGTTAACACTGAGACGCTTTACTTAACATAGCGCCATACTTATTTATTAATAGATTTTGTAAATGTAAATTATACATTAATCTTGCTTTGTTTTTTAATTAGCAGTCAAGCTTCAATGCATTTTCATTCCGGTTAAGTGTTGAGACAATGAACCTGAGGCAAAAGATTGATAGTAAAAACTCAATTCTTTCTTTTAAGTTTTATACAACTCGTCATGGAAGAGACACTATGTGGGCCAAATTTAGCGTCATATTGAAAGTAAATGCAAAATTGATTATTAGTTTACTGACCTCTTAAAGTATATAGCTAATTCTGATTCTTTGACTTTTTCAAACATATTGGTTTCTCAACAAAAGTAAACTTTAGGATTGCTGCCATTTAAATTTTTCCATTTTGCAATTTGACAATTTCTTTAAGAATTCTGGGTATTTTCCGATCCTTTGGGTGCGTCATGAATACCCCCGATAAAAATAACCCCTGCCTTTGTTTTCTTTGTGATAGCTAAAAGTACCCAAGGTAATTTAATAATAATGCACAACACATTTAGCACTATCTACAACCGTTTTCAAATTGTTGTTCAAGTAATTGACAACAGGGGCAATAATACATCTAATAAAATAAAATAAAATTATTTGCCAACCTCGACGGTTCAGAAACACCTTGATATAAGCGGAAATTTCGTTTACTCACTCAACCATTGATCCAGCTTCCCATGACTTTAAAATCCCTCTGATTGTGTTTTTAATTTTTAATTTTTTTTTTGCTGCTTATGAATGAGAACGGTTTATGCTTTGTGTTATAGACAATTCTCGCTTAATTTTAATCGGTTAATGTTTCTCTCAGAGAATTCAGTTCCGCCTTTTTATGTATCCCCAAGTAACGAACAAAAGGTGAGTCAGGCATGTATTGAAAGTGATTTTGAATCATTCATTACACGTCTCATTTAGGAAGCTTCCTTAAATGCAAAATATAATAAGAGTTGTTAATTACGTATGTGCGTACATATTCCCCCCCGAGCTGGTAGCTCATTCCTAAGAAAAATGTTGTTTGATAAGTGCTTGGGCTTTGTTTTATCAGCCTTTTGGTGGTGACAAAATCTCTTGATTGCTGGCCTATTTGTTTCATTTTTATTAGTTTAGTGGGAGCTCTAAAGATAGACGGTTTAGCAGTTCACATTCACCAGACATTGAGCGATTGTTGTAGGCGCTTTTTGTACCTTATCAATATGGCAAGTCTTTGACACCAATTTTTCGATAATTTCGTATGATGCATTCGTTGCCTGATTTTTGAAAGTCGTGTGACGAATTTCGTTAATAGGCTTAAGAGGGTATTACAGATAGTGGGCCCATAGTGTTGCGGAGCTTGAACAAATCAAACGATTAGATATAAATGGAAAATGTCATGTTAGGCATGCAGACAATCAGCTAAGCCCCAAGTTGCAAAAAAAAATTAGGAAATTAAATCAATTTGTATTTCGGTTTTTGTTCTGATATGTAACAGAAGTAATGTGTTGGTAAATCGTATTTGGTACCACGATTCTCTACACCACTAAATTATCAAAGCTGTAGAAATGCTAAATTTAGAAGGATTTTGTATGTTGAACTTTGTGAAAGTTCTACTGAAGTTTTTGTTCTAGAAATTATAGAAACTAATTAGTTTAAAATGTCCGATTCGTTCAAGTGACTTTCTCTGATGCGCTTACAGAATTCATCCTGACCCTTAATTTTATATCACATTTTTTACGATATCTCCGCCAACCCTGTCTATGTCATATTTGTATACTCTGTACCGAAGGTACCAAAATCCTTATTTCAAGTACGATTTTAAAGGAAATGAATTAACCAAACACCAAGATGTTTATACTGTAGGTCGGAAATCTACCCACATTCCATTACCAAAGTGTTAGAACTAGAAGGGAATTTCAAGAGCAGAACTAAAGTAAAATAATTCGCAGCTTTCGTAGTACACTTTTTGGAGCTCGCATAGTAAATCTATTTTGTACTTAATCCAATAAATTTTGTACTTGAACTAAGTACGATCTTTTCTTAAATTTTTAGTCTAACAGTAAGTACGAAATGTACTTGATTCAAGAACTTTTGTTCTCATTTGAATAATTTTAACAGTCGTTTTTCTATTCTAGTATGTTTCGTACTTAATTTAAGTACATTCAAGAACAAAACATACTTAAAATTTCAAGTACAAAACGGCATAAATTCTATCCCGATTGGTCTAGAACTATCCCGGTCGTTTTTTTCTGAGTGTACGTATCCATGAGATATTCTTGGGCATTGGGAGGATGTAACATCCCAAGAATGTTAATGTAATTAATAAAGATTCTAAATTTATTGCGGTAAGCCTTGAAAATGTCTAATTTTTGCGACGCAGGCGAAATTTTTTTTTTAAATTTTCGTTTTTCCAAAATTTAATTTATAGAAGTAGGACGTTCACAAGGAGGACGACAGTGGACTAAGCAATTTTTGAACTATGATTTTTATTTGAACTATGAGGATGAGAGTCACCCACAATAACGAGCCAACTTTCGTATTTTAAGAAAATAACCTTTGAACAGTTAATTCTGAAATGCCAACTCTAGTTTAGTTCAGTTTTTATCCCTGCTCTTAATGTAAGGTCGTTGTTAGCCTTTTAACAATAAACATTTCGTGAATGTGTCTAGTTGTCCTCTAATAAAATGTAATTCTTTTTTTGTTGAATATAAATGCAAAAAATTTTGGAAAACTAGAGGATCTGTTATGCTAAATAGTTTGTGACAAAAATTCGCTCAATAAAAAATCTATCATATATTGAGAAAAATGAACTTCAGAGGACAATTTTCTTGATAGCCGCTTGAAATAAAATGTAATCAAATTTTGGCATTCTCGATCGTTGTTTAATAAATAAGAGAAGTCTAGTTTCGGCGTGCGAGCTTCTGGACCGAATATTCAGTAGCTTTCCGTAGGTTCAAGCGAAGACACTTCATATAGTACATATGTACATATAATATCTATAAATCTTTCATTCAAGGCAGGATTATAATGCCAATATTGTCTCAACAAAGATCATTGACCTATTGAATTAGAGATAATGATACGACTGGCTTCCAGGATCCATTTAGTTCACTCTGACTCTGTCTCACTTATGTGAGTGCAACCGCAAAACATGCTAAGCGTGCGGTCAGAAAAATGAAAGATGTTTGCTTTGATATCACATTTACAAACCAATGAGGACACTATTTTTATTTACTTTGTTCTATAACTTAGCAATATTTTTCTCATATAAAATACTGATACAAAAGAAAAAATTTCTTTTGAATTTCACATACTAGAAACTCTAGCAGTATTGTAGATACCCCCTGAGAAACCCTCAATTAAGCGACTATAAATTTCTGAGAAACTTACACGTTACCTTTTAGAATAACTTAATTGTTTTCTACCTATAATTAGATGTTATGAATCATCCCATTCAAGCTGTCCCACAAATGGTTTTCGAATGAATCAGTAAGTATACAGTTGTAACTGTAAAAAAAAGCAATGCATAATCAAATGATTAATGTATGTAAAATTGAAAAATTAATTGAAAATTACAAACTGAGTGTAAAATTTGTATAAACATAAATATTTGAATTATTGTTTGCTTGGACTACAATTAGCGAGTATTAATTGCCGAAGCACATGACAAACTGGCGCAATGCATAAAATCGCACCTTTTATAATGGAATTCGCATTTGATTTGCCATCAAAATAGCAGTACCTACACTTACACTCAAGAAAAACTAAAGCTTCTTTCACGCGAGCCCAAAACAGCAGCCCACCTTCCGCCCACTATCTTATATAGTTGTTTCTAGATCCAGTTTGATTTTAGAGATTTCCTTTAGTATACAAATTGATTTTCTCAGTGTATGCCAATGTGTAGACAATGTACGTATAAAAAATTTTGTATTTCGCAGAATTCGAGAAAAGCCAAGAAATGTCCAAAAGTAGCCACCAGATCTCCGATCTGGTTGGCCCCAAATAAAGGGGTCTGCTGCACTGCAACATAAATTCTTATGCTAAATAATTGGCATTTAATGACGAGGAGAAGACTGACAAGGGGCAAGAGAGTGGGGGAGAGACAGGGAGGGGGCCAGAGACTTGTTGAAGAACACGTTCGCTGGTTGTTCTTGGAAAAATCCAGCAGCGGCATTGCCTTCAGGGTCAACAACGTGTTGCACAGTGTATTCTCGCACATCTGATTCGCATTTATGTATGTGTATGGGTGAACTCAAGTGCGTTTTCAATTACAGGTTCTTCGTTTTATTTTGTTGGATTTTTTGTTTTTGTTTTGTATTTCACGAGACATTCACTTCACACACAAAAACACAATGATTTTTGATAATCAACAAAAAACAAAAAACATGCAGGCCAAGCTTTAAATATTCCTGCAGATCCTTTTTAGGTACACTTTCCATTCACAGTTTTGGCATAAATTATTTTCTGGTTATTATTATTTTTGGCATATTTACTTTTGAACTTCACTTATTTTGGTTTACACTGCGAAAACCCGAACACCGAAACTTTTCAAGTCGATCGATCCGCGCACGTGTGTGAGGTTCAACAATCGGCTTTTTACTGAAAGCGAATCAACGACAACGACGGCGTCAACCAACTTCAACATCATCAACGACGACAGCAACAACAACAGTCACAAGAGCTCATAAAATCCGCTGGATCATAAGCTTTCGGAAGTATATTGGCCCAGGCCCAGACAATGTTTGCAGTTTTGATTAAAGAGCGTGAATCTGACCTAAGGCCTGACCTCGGCTGGCTATTTATTACAAAATTATTATCAAAAATATTCAAAAGGTGCCAGAAAAGTTTTCGAAGTGATTAAAATTACAAGTCTTAATTAAATAAACTATTTTTCACTTGGCACTTGAGCGGTATAGAATTTATACAGTTTTGTGCCAAATATCTCTATTTCATCACTTTACACTGTAAAGTAGCCGGAGCGATACCAACCAAATAGAATTATAAGTTAAACCTAAATTAGTATAAAACCAAATAAGTAAAATTAAAGTTAGCAAGGTGGTGACTTGCAGTAGATAGGCAAAGACTACTGATGGTGGGACTGGGAGGCTCCTCAAAACAGCTGTTCAGTCAGTGGTGTGTTGCGTTCCCGTTTTAAACTAATGAGCAACATAACGTGACCTCGGACCTGCTAAAACTTGCTAGTTTTAAGTACAGATAAGGACGATTTCAAACTGATCACTTGATTCGTTTTCATCAGCATCAGCTGATCAGCTTTTCGATCTTGACTTCCATTATATTCAACACAACTCAAGCTTGTTAGGATTGGCTTATGCCTTTCGAACTTGTATCATTCCAAATATGCTTACATCGATCCCTTTCGAATCAATTCCACAGATGGAAGAGTGGGAGCGAAGAAATATAAATAACCTATTCGACATGCTGCAACAACCGATGGGGATGGTGGTGTGCGATGATTTGCCATTCCATTCGTGTTCAGTTGGAGTCCCAGTTGAGCCCAAAAATTTTTATATGTTGTTGTTTTTAAGAAGTCTTTAATAAACCCAAACTGGTGTGGACTTTGAAGTGTATAAGGATGTCTTATGGCATGTGGCAAGGCAGAGGGAGGGAAGACGATTTATCTTTCCTGGGATCGAATCAATATTACATACATATAGAGCTCAAATTAACCTCGAATCCAGCTTGGGATTAAATTGTACCCAAATTTGTTTGCTTAATTCTATATTTTAAAAGATTACTCCGGGATAAATGTAATTTTTCTAAGGACTACTCAATCCTTTTACTGATCGGGTCAAGCATATCAAGGATTACGGTGTTTTCATTACCTCTTGTGATTGATTTGATCCCATACGGATTGAGTTTTTTGTGTGTACAGATAAAACGTTCAACAAAAAAGCAATGTTTTCAATGATAAAAACGTTCGCTCTTAAATATTCAACTTTTTTTATTAAACTGTGTTTTAGCATTTCAACCTTTATTGATAGGCTATAGCTGAATAGTGTTCTCTAAATTATAGCTTAATTAATTATTAAAAATATGGAAAATATTTTCTTTCTTAAAACACCAACTTGAAATAATTTTTCTGAACATTTTTTTTAAACAAAAGGTACGGTAAAAGGTAAGTTACTAATTTAAAACTACAAAATCTAAAATCTTCTTATTTATTCAGGCTTTCGAAATACTTTAGTAAAAACAGTTTTACGTCTGCTTTTAGAAAATATGTGAAACCATAAAGAAAATACTTTTAATACATTTCTTTCGTCGGTTGCGAATTTAAAAGTAAACAAAATATGTGATTTAACAATTGTTTACTAATGTACCTTCTTTAGTATTTCAAACTACAAGTTCTTCTAAAGAAAACAGATCTAGTAAATATGAGGTTATTCTTGCTCAAACTTCGGTTCAAATAATAATTCTTTGAATATTTTTTTAATATACTTCAAACGAAATCCATATTTTGTACAAATAATCATGAACATTCATCATTCATATGCTTATATTTATAACTGATTAATGGTTAAACCTTTAAATTTATAAAAAAATTTTCAAAAATGCGCTACTTTTACTGAACATCGATAGACCAGTCTGAACAGAAAACTTTAACCTATCGATAATTACACTCGCATCACTAGTTCAGCATTTTATAACCGACCCCCAAACGGCCACACCAGCAGCAGTCGTTGTTGTAGCTGTAAGCAAAAGCACCAGTGCTTGTCAGTTAGTTCGTCGCGCGTGTACTTGGCTTCTAAACCATTCTGAAAAGTCAAATATCTAAATAGAATATGAAGTGCATGAATCTAATTTAAAGCATTGACTTACATATTTATCAGAAGTGCAAGAGGAAATCAACAAATAAATGGCCACGCCAATAATAACAACTGTCGGCAATGGAAGTGCGGGTGGGGGCGGCATAAGTAACGGTGCTTTGACTGCCGACTCCGTCAGCGCCGTATTTGAGCAGAAATTGAAGCAGGAAGATGACGTTACGGGCGTTCCACGCTATGGCCTCAAGCTGAAGTTCGATCATGTGTGGCCAGAACGTAGGAATCAAAATCTACGGCCGTCTATCAAGCAGACGCTGCCAATGGTGCCGCTCGTGTGCAGGTAATTTACATGAAAACAACAGAGATACCTGCTGATGCTGCTAGTTTGGTGGTGATTGGGGTAGGGTAGGCTGATATGCCTGCCTCCCATCATACATTATTAATTAAGGCACACAATAATGCGAAATCAATATTTCTTGTTTAACTTTTTTCTCTGGGCCTGGTGCGTGCCAAATATAGACCCAGGTCCTGTGAGGGGTGGTAGGCTTAACCTCTCATAAATTGAATGCTTTTACATTCTTGTGCTCTTGGCGCCAACTAAATGACATCTAAATGGCAGGAGGAGTATGGTTCAAAGGAACACACATCACGCAAACGCCGCAAGGGTTTAGTTGTTGTGTGTGGCTCTAAGAGGAACAGGAGTTGAGTTAAAAGTTTCAACTTAAACCTGCAAATCAATTAGATTAACTTGGTTGACTTTTGTTGACTAGTAAAAATCTAATGGCCCAAAGTATAATCCAAAAAAGAACGGCACAGCATGTCTATATTCCATAAAAATTCATACATCTCATAATGTAGAAGGCATTATCTCTTAAAAGAACTAACCAAGGAAAATGAAAATTGTTACTTTATCAGACACATTAGAGCTTTCTATAAGATTAAAAATCAAACTTTAAGGGACAAAAATTTAAATATTTGCATCTGAATGAATTTATTTTTTCTTTTAAATTTACTGAACTTAAATTATGTGAAATAATGTAATACATACACACGGTTTTCTATTTACCATGTCTCTAACTGGTTGTTAGATTTCATAAAAATACCCTATCACTAAAATATCGATACATCTTGAAATATTCACATTATGGCGGTCATTTTCATATAAATCCAGAGACTACACAAAAGACTATATAAATACACAAACTACTTACTAAAATATTTTACCACATTTCTTCCTCTCATTATCCACCAAAAAAATTATCCACTGTCCTAAATAAGATTAGTAAATTATTGGCAACAGTTTTTGTAAATTTTAAAATGCATGGTTTTTGCAGGCTTCGCTTGGTAAATTAGTGTTGGATTTTTTTTTGGTTAAAATCGATTTGCGAATCTATGTATTTGCCAGACTAGTCTTCTTTCGTTCTCTTTTTATTTTAAGACTGTCTTTGGGTACTTTCAGAAAATCGTTTTTTCACTTTTACTGTACAGTTTCGCACTCCTAGTTCAAGTCCGATACACCGCTACGACTCCTCACTCAATCTTTCCGTTTGAATTTCATTCGTACGTCTTTAAAGTGCAAAAAAATATAGAAAACCAAAAAATATTTGTTGTTTGTTTTTATTTTTTGGTAGAGTTTTGCTACAGTATATTTTAAAAGTCTTGGATTTTAACGGTCATGACCAAAGTGCTACTGTTTGGGCCGGAATTGGAGCGGATAGAAATCATTCGACCTATTTTCCTTGAAGACGACGTTGGAGCACTCTTAAACCTTTAATATAAAACGTTATCTCGCCCTGATAACGGATTTTGTCATGCTAACGTCTAAAAACACCTTTGGGTTGCCCAAGCACGATCGCTGTATGGCATTGTTCCTCGGTCGCCTTATTTAAAAAAGGCGGTTTTGAGTGGCCTCCTCGATCGCACGACTTAAATGGGGTACATTAAAGTCTAAAGTTGATTTCAATATGCCACGGACCCTGGAAACCTTAAAAGACAACAAAATTTGAATTGAAATGGTATCGCTCTTTCGCGCTCTTTCGCACACTGACTTTGTGGTAATCATTGCTTCCGTCATTTTCATACTCTAAATGTAAACTCTACTTTCAAATTAGGTTCAGTTCACTAAGCTTTTAGTTTTTGTGTTTGTTAACACAAATTTTCGCATAGTTTGGCGCCAACAATGTTTCTTTTGCCACCCCAAAGTTTGGTTTGGTTGTCTGCCCGCATTGGCGCCAAGTTGGGAGGTTCTTGTTGTTTGCGTGTCCTGGCCACATTTTGATGGAGCTACAAAATAGTTAACTTAGTGTTTGCTGTGCCCTTTTGGAGAATTTTTGTGTTTTTTTTAGTTATGTTGAGTTTGTTTCTCTGCTGCTCCCATTTATGAACTGACCTGACCTGACCAAACCAACCGCCCACTACTATTCAGAGCAATGAACTTTTCTTATTTCGGTACTCAAATGTGGGTCATTCTTTGAAGAGATTTGTTATCAAAATTATGACTCACTGCATGACGTGTACGGGAAATACTCCTAAGTAGTTCAGCAATGAGTACCCTATCTAATCAATAAAAATTTTGCAACACAGTGGTTAGTGAACATTTAATGCAAATCAGATTACATTCTATTGTTTAAACAGGGTTATAACTCTGAACCCAGTTCGATCTTTGCTTATCTGACGGAATTTTTCTTACGATATAAATTCAATGGAAACTTTTATAAATGAATTGCTTTGTATTATTTGAATTAGATACTTCACCTTACCATCAAATATTTCGGTTGAGGTTTAGTTATAAATGTCAACATATGAACAATGTTCATAGAACATACATATGTGCGATATAATAGCCTTATCAAAATATGTACAGCTTAATCTTTTGGGTGTAGTCAAGTTTGATAATTTAGTTGGAATGATATCAGGGTTAATTTATTTTTTTATTTTAGTCCAGTTGTGAGCAACCAGTTATAATTCTTAATAGTGGAAAATATCATGCTGAAATTTTAAAACATTTTTTAGCTATTATTTGTCACGAGGATTGTCAACTTGTTTACTAATTGGTGGAGATTATTTGTTAAGCTTGACATTTAATGTAAGTCGAGTTTTAGTATTAATCGATTAGCTGATTATCGAAAATAATGGCAAAAATATAATATCGAACTAAGATGCTATTACCCAGCGGCGCAGAGGTGAATGAGGCTGGTCCACAATATGCATCGCAGTAGGTGCCCACGTAATGGGAATTTCTCGCTACGTTTCGAAAACACAGTTGTGTGTTGAGAAGTTTAACTTCGGGTCGAGTTGTTGTTCGTGTATATATAACAGTTGTGTTATGTTTGTGTCAATCGACTTTTGAAAAAAGGTACCTCGGTCAGCAAAGTGCCAACTGCCTACATTCTTAATTATGATTTTGTCGCCAGTTCTTCCATATGCTTAACAGTCAAGTGAGCTAACGTGCCGTCGTCCATGTGTTTCTGTGTTATGGGTCCCAAGTTCAATTCCTTCTTATTCTCATACATTTTTTTTTAAGTTTTTTAATTTTGATCCCCATTACAATCCGATACACCTAGTGTGTGGACGCGCGCACAGCTAGTCCACAGGTCCACACACAAGTTTCAAAATGGTGTATCGTTTTGTGAACTGAACGCATACTTCGTCGCCAACATTTTCTCAAATGGTATATTGAGTTGTAATCTAAATCTAAAACGGCCAAGCTTACGTAAATTTATACAGAGTAGTAACCGATACTTAAAGGCTGCCAGCCTTCAAAGTGTTTAAGAGAACATCGAACTTGTAATGGGCTTTTGCGCCGCTGGGTAACCAAGGTTCGATCCAAACCCGTGGGCACATAAGAACTGGTCCGCGAACCGAACCTCATACTTCACGAATCGATTAGTTCTCAGGTGTCCAGTGATAGTTTTTTACCCGCCTCTAGCTTTGCCTCATTGGTACGTGCTCTGCTCGATCGGAGGATAGCCTGAGAGTTTACTTTACTTAAATTATTTATTATTATTATTTTTCTTAACATAACATGAAAAACAAAAATTAAAATAAATATCATAATTCATTTAAAGCTTTTCTGATTCCTTCCTCAATAAAAAGCTGCATTATTCCCCTCTATTTCAAAGTTAACTGCTTTAAATTTTTGTTTACTGCTCGCAGATTAATGAATTGTTTTAGATATATAGGTCGAAAACGACTTCTATTTTTGTTACGTGATATATCCCATGATTTTTATTAGGTATATTTATTTTAATTGTAAAATCGACTGAACCTACTTTTTGCACTAATCATACTGCTACCAAAACTCTACTAAAAAATAAAAACAAAATCAAAATTTTAAAAACCTGATTGTGTTGCTTCATAATGAACATGTTGAAATAATTTTTTTGTGAAATTTTGACAAAATGTCTAGCACCTAAAAAAACTAAATTAAGGGGAGATTGGAACTTTTAAAACCATGGCGAGACCATTAAAGCTCAAAATATCGGATTCTAGACTTTTAATAAATTCTCTGTAAACTATGTATAGTGAATTTTTTTAGCAATGCTATGCAAAAACTAGTAGACAAAAAACTACTTTTCATATTAGGAAGGTAAGGTCTACGGAACAGTCTTAGATATCAGGTGATATTAACCAACTTTATACAAAAATATTATATAATTGATTTGTATTAAAAGTGGGTATGACTTTTAAATAAAAAGTTACAGTGCAAAGCCTCAAAAATTTACCACACAAACACTGACCTATCATAGAAGTTATGTAATCCTCCCCCTTGCTTACTCACCAAGGTATTTTATGTTGTCAGGGCAGCTGCTACGACTTTTTATTCATTTTTATGATTACGCTGATTAAATAAAAAAAAATGAGCCTCCGCTCAAGGTTAACTGAGCATTTTTTCTAGTAACCATGATAAGGCTTTTCTAAAGCAACCCATTTTCAGGTCATACATACATTCTTGTATATGTCGTTGTGTAGTTATCTACGTAGTTGGTAGCGAGTTCAATGTAACTTTAAAGGCCACATTCAGGCGAATTTCCTCTTTTCTTATTGCTCAAGTCCAATCACAAATAGCAATTGAAGCATCTACATATGCTTGGCGCCAGGAAAACACATTCCCTACTTTCCTTAGTGTCCTCTCCTGATGACTGTCACACATCAAATGTATTTGGCAGACATCCAGGCAAAAGACGAAACATATATGTACACACATACACACTCCTCCTTGAGCAGCTTCCACAAAAAAACAAACACAAGTCTGTGAATGGATGATTCCCCCTTGGTTGGCATGTGCTCCCGAAGCACTTTTCGTTATTGTTTTTTTAGGCATTTCATTTGTCGCCTCATAAACTAAAAATGTTGCAACCTTAATTCTTTTAGGGAGTTTTCTTCGTGTGCGACTTGCCTTATTTGGTTTATTTTTGGTTGACTGCTGGATTTTATATTTATGGAATATTTCAATACAGTTCAACAAACTATTTTTAAATCTGTAAATCCCCAGGGAGTAATAAATCTTTAAAGTAAATCCAAAATGAAGTAATAGCAAACGCAGCTGGTGTATGATCAACGAAGCTATAGATAAAATTTTAAAATCTACAGATTAGTTTTATGACTTTTACAATCGAATGATGTATCTTTTAAAGCAGGGGTGCTAATGAAGAGTTTACGGCCGTTTGGAATTAAAATTTAATTATTAAATACAAATGCACAAAATATATTTTAAGCCAGAACAACTACAAGAATATTTGTGTGTGTGGGCCACTGCTAGCAAGGTGTTCGTCGACTACGCTAAGCAACTTTGTTATTGCATAGGAGACATAGGACAGAGAGAAGAGAAATATGATGATGATAACAAAACGTAAGCTAGGAAAGAAAGAGAGGAGAGCATGCATTAAAATTTTTTTGGGCTTTATGTAGGCTTACGCGCCATATATTGCTTTGCGTCAAGCAACAACGAATGCGTGGCTTACGGAATGGGCATGGGCACCCCTGTTTCAAACAAATCGCTCACTTAATTCAAGACTGGCATAACTCAAAATAATCCTATTTTTAACAAAAAGCTTTTAAATTTCTCAATGGATTGATGTAGAAAATAGTTCTTTCTGTTTAGAGTAAAATCTTATATATTTAAAAATTGCAGTAAAAAAATTGCAATATATGATGCCAAAAGATCTAAGTGCAATATCGATTGCAATATTTGCATTATTATTTTTATATGCACTATTTCCTTCCCGATTGAGGCACCACCAAAACAAGGGCATTAAACGCATCAACAGCTTTGTAAGTCGTAGACGCTGTTTTTGTGATGTATTAAGTAGTTGGCGTAGACTTGGTCAAAAGTCATAACATTTGACAAAATGGTACCATGACCATTGAAAAAATTGTTTTTTATATAACCAAGGCAATGTGTAATATTCACTTTAAATATATTTCGTAAAAATCGTATATTTCGGCAAAATTTCTACTATTCTGTGCTGTTCTCTTCTAGATGAAATGAAGTTTTAGCCACACAATAAGAGGTTATCGAGACATCTTTTAAGGTGAGGTCCCACACGAACTGAAATGAAGTGCTGCGCATCACGGTTGCAGTCGTTCCTGCGCATAATCTTTTTTTCTATGCTGCTTATAAATAGAATTTCCTGCCCCATATTTGTTTCTTGCTTGAATAATTTCGAATTTGACAACTTTTAAAATGATACGAAAAATTCGTTGACGAAATTTCGATTAGGTAAATGTGTCATATACGTAATATTTGTAAAATCTTTGAAGGCCTTTCGCAGAAGTTAAAACATGAACTATAATGGTATCAGTTAAATTTCCTATCGGCGTCCACCCTAATTTACATATATGAATTATTTATATAATCGATTTGGAAATTATTTTCAAAGTTACAACGCAAAGACGAATCACATAAATTTACGATGCTGTTAAAACTTTTAACAAAATTTCATCTTTCAGCATGGTTGGCATGATATATCGAGTAGTAATTGAACGATTGACTTGAAACTTGTTTCGGGCATTTTTTTTGTAACCGACTTCGATATACCCGTTACTCATGAAAATACATGTTTATGACTGTTCCTGCCTTCCTTAGGGTGAACATCAGAAAAGTATGCAACACTTTTTTAGCTCGGCTATTTTTCACATTTTTGCTCATAACTTGAGAACCGCTCATCCGATCTTTATCGTTTTTTCGGCGAATCGATTCTTTTTGACACAGTGTGAAGGCAGCCTAAGAACATGATTACATTATATGATTGCAAATAATATTAAATTTAGGGGTCTCACGATATTTTGGTTATTAAGAAATCTGCTTAAAAATTTGGAAACAATTTGACATCACCATCCTAGACCCAGGTCATGAGATTAACGCTAATCTGCGTAGCTGGAAAAAAAAGCCTACTTTTAAAATCTCATTCAATTCTGGGAACTTTTGGAGGACTCTGACCACAAGTTAAGGACTTTTTTATTGTTTCAAACAAGTTTCTTTTCCTGCCATATCAATTTCGTCGGCGCTTTCAGATAAACTAGTATAAGAACTGCATTCATCATAAAGCAATGATTGATCAGCTACCGACTCAGCGTTACGACTTAGCGTTACTTCTTATCTAGCGTCCAAAAATATGTCACATATTCAGTCGAACTTCCTTATAGCGAATTTCAAGGGGACAGAAAAAAGTTTGTCAGAAAGAAATACTTAGTACGAAACTGCAGTGTTCAGAAACGAAATCCTTATATAGAAAACTTCTTTGTAAGAAAGTTCGTAATGGGGAACTTCGACTATACAAGCATTGTTTTCAAAAAGGGTTTTTACTCGCTTTTCTACTTCCCGAACAAACAATTTCACTAGATGACGAGTTGTTGGAATAAAAATTACCCAAAATTAAATTTTCCGCTTGAAGTGTAGTTCTGGCCACCTCAGCTGGTGTTAATATGCATACAAATTTTGCAAACTGAGTCCCACACTTTCTGATGCAGAAGAAAGTTGTTATTTGGAGCCGCAAAATTGGAGCAGATGATAAGAAAAAACGAGAGCGCAAGTTAAAGTCGGCTCTAACCGACTTCGATATACCCGTTACTCATGAAAAAAATGTTTAACAGTGTTCCTGCGTTCCTTATGGTGAACATCTGAAAAGTATGCAACACTTTTTTAACTCGGCTATTTTTCACATTTTTGCTCATAACTAAATCTAACACTAACTCATCCGATCCTTATCATTTCTTCGGCAAATTTATTTGTTTTGCTAATTTCTAACTATCTTTAGAAGGTACAAATTGTCTATCGTTAAAACTGTAGGAGATATAACGTTTTTTACGAATTGTGGGGGCGGGAGGGGGCGTGGCCAAAATTTGAAATAAACTTGATCTGCCTGCAAGTATAAGAAGCATTTGTCTCATACATGTCAAACCTCTATCTCTTACCATCTCTGAGATCTAGGTGTTCATACAGACGGACAGACAGACGGACATGTCTATATCGACTCGGCTGTTGATGCTGATCAAGAATATATATACTTTATATGGTCGAAAATGATTCCTTCTGCCTGTTACATACATTTGCACGACTTTAGTATACCCTATTTACTCTACAAGTAACGGGTATAAAAACCGAAACTGTACCGATACCAACGTTCCGGTACTATCGGTTCCAATACAACGGTATTCGGTTCTCAAAAAAAAAATATGTATCGGTTTCGGTACCGGTTCTTTGAAACGTTTTATTTCGGTTAACGGTTCCGGTTTCGGTTTGGTATTGAGCCCTGCAATTAAATAAAAAAAAATATTTTTAGAATTTGTAAAATATTGAAAACTTTGAAAATAGGGCATACACCTAATTTATGAAAACAAAAAATAACTCTTTAAACTCTTTTAAAATAAAATTTTTATTGAACCCGATCATTTTTTTTGTTTTGCAGTTTAGTTTCATGTAAGACCAACAAAAATAAATCTGCTTCTTTGAAAAATTGATTGATTTTCTGTATTAAGGCGCAAGAAAACATCTTGCATATTTTGGATCATGGCGTAGTATTACATTTTTTTTGTCCTTTTCCATCCAAGTCCAGTCACCATCATGAACACACAAAGTTACCTTAACCGCCAACAAAGTTTTAAATTAATTACCGTCATCGTCTATTCCTCCACTTTTGATGCTAACCTGCCTTAGCAACCTGTTACAATATGACCAACTTCATTTATAACTTGCCACAAGCAATTTGTTTCAGTTGCACCCCTCCCACTTGACCCCACATTGACCCAACAATTTCACAAATTGTGTGGAACAGAAAAGTTTGTTTGAGCGCAAAAAAGGTTCCGTAGAATTTTTTTTTTGTTGGTTCTGTGTCGAGTTAGCAATTCAATTAAAAAACTATTTTCTTGTCATGTACACTGCCTCGGGGGAAACATGAATTGAATTGTCCGCGCAGAGCAGAAAATCAGTTAAGCTTGGAAATTTTTAGTCTCTCATTTGAGAATCGTTTGAATTATGGATTGCCTGTTAATTGTAAAGATGCACAAGTAAAAAGTAAGGTCAAATTAAGAGTGCCAAAATCTTATACAAACTGATTAATCTGTCGGGGATGTAAACTGTTCTAGAATAGGAACTTTTGATGGTGAACTCAGCATGGTTTCTTGAACTAGTCGAACCATTCTTTTTGTTCGGTTCAATGGCTTGGTCAAAAATAACTCTAATAGTCTCTGAGATCGCGTGAACATTCAGACTCCACTGGGTTGTTGACGCTAATCAAGAATTCAAGTGACAAATATGGCTTATGGTTTTTTTATTCTTTTGTTAGTTTGACTATCTGATCACACTTTGTTTCCGTTCACTCGTCTCGAGCTTTTCATCATACGTCAAGTCAGCTGGTGTACATAATTCATTCTTTTTGAATCTATTAGTTTGGATTAACAAAACCGGCAGAATCCTAAAAATAAATTTTTAAATCTAACACTAAACCAACATTGTCGTTCAATCGTTGGTTAAGAAGCTAACGTCACGGTGTGCCTGTTACGCCGTAAGTATTGAACGCATTTTAACCATTCTAGATTTTAATTCCTCGATTACTCAGCACAATGAATCGCCACGAAGGCATCGTGTGCAATGGTTGCGGTAAAATGTCCTTTAGCGGCCGTTGCTATCGTTGCTTGAGCTGTCGCAATTTTAATATATGTGCTGAGTGCTATGACAATGATTTTTCCACCGTGGATCATCCCTTCGATCATCCCATGAAGTGTGTCTACACTCCGGCGGATGTAGAGCGATATTTTGGTGGCGAGTACATCAGTAGTGATCCGCCGCAGAGTTACAGATGTCCATACTGCAAACAATGGGGTTTCAATGAGTCTACTTTCTTGGAGCATCTGTCGGCACTTCATCCGAATGCAAGTCCTTTACTGCTCTCCACCGTTGTCACGTTATTTGAGCAGCAACAGGCTGCGCGACTATTTCTGGAAGATGAGCAACTGGCGGCGATTACCGCTACAGCAAATTCCCGCAATGAGCAAATGCATCACAAAGAAGGCTCTCTAGTTTTGTATTTGGAGCCTCTCAACCGAGATGGTAGCTACAAAAGAGTTGCAAAGGAGACCCCAAAGGCTTCAGACAAGGGCCAATCGTCGCGTGGGGATCGTACCTTCAGGGTTCGACGAGGAGGAGGTGGCGGTGGTGGTGGATTTAACTTTGCAAGCCCGAGAGTAGTCACCCATGGACCCATACCTGCTCCACCTAGAGAGAGAGGCGAGGGTAGTGGTGTTGGTGATGACATCCCAGTGGTGCACGGCCCCGCTCTTCCACCCAACTACAATGGCCACCATAGACCCATTTCTAGCTACTCTGAAGCCTTATCCCGTCGTCAACGTCGTCTCAGTGAGGTGGAGAGACTTCGTTTCAATGTTCCACCCATTGAAAGTCTTCGCTTTACCATCTCGGAGTCGGAACGTAATCGCTTAAACTTTATGCTACCATCCGTTGAGACACCCGCACACGCTCCTCGTGCAACACATCAATCTCCATCACCCTCTTCATCTTCCACATCAGCTCAACAGCTGACCGGTACACATCCCACACTAACAGACATAATGCGTTTCTATGGCAGTAATCTTCTTCCCAGTGAACCGTATAACAACAATCGAGCCAATCGTCCTAACAGAGCGGCTCCCTGGCTGGACAGTCAAGCACCTGCACAGAGTTATCCCCCTGGTGGGCCCGCATCCTCGTCCACTGGACGCCACGTCAATATTTTTGGATCGCAAAACCCAATCCGCGCTTTCTTTCCTGCTACGGAGAGATTTCCACGAGAACGGCGACTGCGAAGCAACAGAGCACCCCTAAATCCTGTACCTGCTGTTAACGGTACGCCAATACAACGGACTCCACCTCTACGACCACTTTTGGGAGCCAATAACTCTGGTTATGCCAACCAACGTTCTGTTAATTTCAATGAATTGCCCATAGAGGAGAGTGACCCTCTAAGTCTAAGTACGGCCTCAGGTGAAGCCTTGATACGCTCTCTCGAAGAAGAATCGACGGCGGTGATTAAGCAACATGACCAAGAACGTCAGCGTTATCTTTGCTATCGATTTCTCTCACCTCTTCCCAGTGAAGATCGTGGTCAAATCCTTGTCGAACGAGCCGAATTTGTGGCCCAACTACTTGCATCGGCTTTGTGTGAAGAAGAGCTCCCACTGCTACCAACCACTACAATTATTACTGCTCCGCCCATGCTAAAAACACGTTTGAGCGGCGAATCCTTGGGGGCTGGCGATGCGGAGCCACGGTGATTTGGGAAGATTTGATCTTTTGTATTTTATCAATATTTATAATTTTGAATTTCTGCCTTCTTCGCTCTCGGTCGCTGTTAGAAGTGTTAAATCTTTAGCTATACTGAAATTTTCATTTGGCACATTGTAAGGCTTTGCGAAGCCAAGTAAATTAAACTTGTTGTATAAGGACACAAGCTGTAGCTTTATCTCTTGTGTGGGGATATCAGGGAGGAATTCGGAATATTTAGTGTGGGGCTATGACATGACTTATTGAAAAATTGGGGAAACACGTTAAAAAAATGACTAGGCTTCAATCCGGTCTGGACTCAAACTTTTAAGAACCAGCGATGTGCACTGATATTCCCTTTCAGTCCTTCCGCTTAAAACGCTCGAAAAACAGGAGCGTAAGTTATATTTGTAAATTACTCAAGGCAAAAAAATTAAACTTTTTCCAGCATATTAATTCATGGTTTGACCATTTTTAGACGCATTTTGTGGTGAATTTATACTTTTGATATTGTCAAAAGTGCTACACCTGCTCTTCATCGAATGCTAGGTCATTTAGAAAATATTTTTTTTCGCTGTAGCACTGTGTTATCAAACAAATGGGGTCCCGATTCGGGGTTAGTCTGGTTATTAGTTAAGTTATATATGGACGTTGGCGTTCAATATTAGTAGTACAACGTAAATAGAAAGAAGCTTCCAAGTTGATTACTCGGCAGAATTTATTGTAATAAACACAGAAGACACGAAATGGTTCATGCAAGGCATGATACCAGTGATAGGGGTATAAAATTACTAGTCGGTCTTCTACGAATGTTGAGGTTACTTGGGACAACCAACAAGGGAAGGTTAATCAAAAGCAGTCTGTATGAGTACGATGGTGAACAGACCTCAGGATTCTAGTTTAAACCACAAAAGATCAAACAATAAAATCCACTTTTACTCAAATTCAATTCTATCTTCATGGGTCGAATGTTGCCACACACATGATCCGTGCTCGAGAATCGAACGGAGAAGAGCTGTGTACAAAATCTCCGTCGTATAATTCCTTCGACCAGCGCTTAATAAATCCAAGAACACTTCAGGCCTTACAAACAGTAGCAGTAATGGGAAAGTAAAATTTAAGTCGGTGATCAATATTTACCCCTAGATCATGCACCTCATTGGCTATATCATAAAAACACTCTAGTGAGACATTTTCAAGCTTATAAGTTAAGAATTGTGGTAGGCTTTTGTAAAATATTATAACATTGCACTTGGAACTGTTAAAGTTTAAGAGATTATCTTCACATGATATGCATGAATGCATACAAGTCACCTTGCAAGATATAGCGAGAAACCAAATTATTATATTTTAAGCATATTTTTCACATCATCGGAGTACATAAGCACACGAGAGTGAGTCAAGAATGACGGAAGATCATTTATCAAGAGTGTAAAAAGCAATGGACACTTGGGGAACTCCAGAGGTAAAATGGATGAGTTTAGTATATGAATTACAAACTACAACTTTTTGTGTCCTAGATCTTGGGTAGTCAGGGATCCAAAAAAAAGGTTAGTTTGAAAACCAATGAAACTCAGTTTATGTAGAAGCAAAGGTTATCAGATTCAAAATCCTTTCTAATATCAGTATAGATGACCTTAGTTTGCATCTTACCTAAGAATCCTTTGATCAATCATGATGTAAGCTCTAATAAGGTTGTGGTTTTGGATCGACGCTTCAGAAATCCTAGGGTGAAATAATGGAAATAATGTTAACTTTTGCACAAGATAAAGGGAGCTGCTGCTTAACGTAGAATCCGAACCAGACAGTTGGTGCCAATATCTGGATCTGGAGTTTCAAAGAAATACCTAGTTTAACACTATATGGTTTTAGACGGCTCAGGGCCATGTCTGCAATTCCGGAAGTTTATACCACTCTTTCAAGTACATCGCGGTTCCATCTTTAGAAGTCTGCAAGTGAGCAGCGGCCAGTGCTGCTATAACCGCTTGGGAATCCCAAGGCGGCTTAACAGCAAACACCGGCACTGAAAAACAACGCCAAGTCGCTACTGGAATCGCAGTGATCAATAAGTCGGGTGATGGAAATTAGACCGTGTGAATTTAGACCGCCGTCGGCGGTCTAGTTTCATTTTGCAAAATGAATTTAGATCGCCATTACAAAATGAAATTAGGCCGCGCGGTCTAATTTCATTCTTCAAAATGAATTTAGACCGCCATCACAAAATGAAATTAGGCCGCGGGGTCTAATTTCATTCTGCAGAATGAAATTTGACCGCCATTACAAATAAAATGTATTTTTGGATTTCTAGCAAAAGAAATTATCTAAATATAACTATAAAAAATAAAAAAAATCGCGCGATTTTTTTGTATCAAATTTTTGCCTGCGGCGCTAACATTAAGTTAAAAACCATATAAGTATTAAAAAATAAATAATGAAAATTTGATACAACAAAATCGCGCGATTTTTTTGTATCAAATTTTCGCCTGCGGCGCTAACATCGATTCAATTTTTTAAATAAAATAATGAAAATTTTGCACAATGCAAATCACTTAATTTATCAACATACTTTTGCACATCTGTACAAAAGTCAAATACTTAGTCTAAGATCAAGCCCGCGGTCTAATTTCATTTTGTGATCGCGGCCTAAATTCATTTTAAAAAATGAAATAAGGCCGCGCGGGCTAATTTCATTTTGAGCTGGCGGTCTAAATTCATTTTGCAGAATGAAATTAGGCCGCCATACAAAATGCACCGCTGTCTAAATTCACGCGGTCTAATTTCACAGAGCCCAATAAGTCTAAGGCTGGATTGTCACTTTCAATTTTTAGGAACAATTTTAGTCACAATTTTTCATCTATGGGCAAAATTCGTTGGTGTAAGCGTGTCAGAGTATGCTTGAATTCCCCGCAGAATGCTTTCGAAGAGGCTGTAATGATATACAACAGCAAATTTGACCTATTAACAAAAAATTGCGATAATAATTGTCTCTGAAAATTGAAAGTGTCATTTCATTTCATTTATTTATAATAAATCTCTTTTGGGGAACAACTTAAAAACCACTTAGGGCCGATTTCACTTGACTATCTGACAATAGCAGCTATCTGGGAGAACAGAAATCGGACCTTCCAGCAACAACATAAATCAAACTAGTATTAAATTAATTGTATTTAACTAAGGCGCGATTTCTGTTCTCCCAGATAGTTGCTATGTGTCAGATAGTCATCGAATTTACACTGTTATTTATTAGTTTATGTGAAGATAGCGGGTGCATGGCATAACGCCCAGTGTCAGAGCGCCCACGCGCGATTTTTATGTAAAACAATTTTTGCTTGCGCTTTTAATAAAGTAAATTTAAATACAAAATTGCGTTAACATTTCATTGGACAAGGCCACTGAAACACTACAGTATTTTATGTTGCAAATATAACGCGAACTTTCCTTCAAAACACTTTTAATTTTAAACAATTGTTGCTGGCTTGTAAGAAGCAGCAACTTAAAATTTTTTCTTAATCCAGGTACAATTTCATATTCATAAACAGATTCCATTTCACGTGCACTTAGTTTCGAGATCAATCACAAACTAAATAGAATATTATTGTGCCAAAAACATGTAAAGCGCGATTGCAAACGAGATAACACATTAAACTGTACTTTTAATAACGGTACTTTCATTGATTCTTGATAAACTTTGCAAGTTTTAAGAAATTGAGGGCGTTATGACACAGGTTGAAAATGTCATAAGGCCAACGGGCGCTGTGACATTTTCGGTGCGGGTGATGTGACACTGGGCGTTATGACATGCACCCGAAGATAGCTCTATGTAGAAGATGTGAAATCGGCTCTTAATATAATTGAATATGTATAACAATTTATTTCTGTATCAGTCTTTATCTTAAGTTAATGAACTTATTAAAAATTCTGCGTTCAAGTAATTAAAATTATGTTATATTTGCTCATTACTTTCAAATAAGACAACACAGCACCATAAAGAAAGCTGAAGGACCTCTCGGTTCTTAAAAATTCGAGACTGGCGATAATTTTAAAAGAAGGATGGAAGTCATTTTATCCCATCTCAACCCCAAATATTAGAATATTTCCCATCTCGACAGCAGTTCATTTCAGAACCCGTTTCTATCTTTAGTTCAAACTTCTTTAAAATGTTTAAGTAAAGAGCAGTGGTCGGCAATGGAAGACAGCCGCTCTTCTCTGCCTTGATGTTGTTGCTCTTTTTGCTCAGAGAACAGAGAGCTTTGAAGCTCATTCGTTGAATGTGCTTGAATTTCTACAGAAGTCTCTTCTTGTGCTGTTGACATTTTTATTCAATATAATGTCTTCTTTTTATTTTGATATATCTTCGGAATTGAGTAGAAATTACCTCATTTTGATCTCTTACAATTTACCAATCATAGAGTCATAAGTCGTGCATGCCATAAACAACAAACCCATTTAAGCTTATGTACTTAAAAGCGCATATTATTATCCAAACAAACACACCTTATTCGCTCACCGTTGTGAATTTTAATTTGATAATTTAAAATATGCATGCAAAAATAAAAATTAATTTCGGCTTATTTGAGGAGTTTAACTACCTGTTGTTCACATAATAAAATAAGAGCGGTTTAGTCTTTAATTAATTTATTTTTAAAAATTGCTTTTGCCCTCTTCCGATGGCAGATAATTACGCATGATTGAATACTCAACGGGATTTCCTTGTCATATTCCAGCCCAACAAGTTAAGCTCTTTCTGATGCGCGGCACAGTTGCGCTTCAATTTCATGCATCCAATTATTTTCAATTAAAAAGAGTGAAATTTTAGCTCTCAGATTATATTTCGCTTCTATTTACTCCTCCCAACCAGGCTCTTCTGTGGTAATTTAAATAATAAAACAGGCGAGGGAAAAAATGTGAAAATTGCTGAGTTGGAATGTGGCTAATAAAAAATCCGCACAACTCAAACTCTCCCTATCCCCACAACAAAATAATGGCGGCACTGATTTGTGGAACCAGGCATTTCATAATGGCATGCGAAACTGTTGACTTTTTAATTAGACTAAAGTGGAGAACATTGTTCTGTGGTGGGGTTTGGGGTGGGGTTAATTATAGCCGATAACAATTCCCTTTTGCTCCTTTACCTTCTGAGGGAAAAAATAGTTTACATTTGTGGTTCAGTTTGTGTTAATGGATATATATTTTTATTCTGGTTAATATATGTGTGTATATTTTTGATCACAAATCAGATACAGCTGTCAAAGGTGAGATGCTTGATTGACTTAAAATATAGACGAACTAAAAACTGCTTCAAATTCCTAGCACTCGCTTAAGCTCGACCACATTTCCATTTATTTAGCCAACGTCATTGCCTCTCCCTCGATTACCTTCAACCAAGAACAAGGCATTAGCCTCACTTACACTTGACTTTGCCACAAGGCACATTTGAGACACTGACCTTCAAAATGTATGTGTGTTAAGCTCTCCCCTATGCGTTCAACATACCAACCCCACTTGGGGTGGGTAGTCTCATTTCTCACACAATTATGACATCATCTAGCCAATTGGACTCAAACTGATTCTCTTTTTTTTGTTTTCCTTTTCCAATAGATATGCGGCCTACTACTGGAAGGTGTCCCGTGAAGGTCGTCGTGTCTACATGGACTACTATTATATGGAGAATGGTAAGCAGATTTATGGTGTACCAATTGGTGGTATAGGCGGTGGCACCATTGGTCGTGGCTATGCTGGAGAATTCTGTCGCTTCCAAATGCGTCCGGGCATGTATGAGTACAATGTGGTTCAAGCCAATCAATTTATTGTCACCATCAAGGACCAAAAGGGTTGTACCATCTTTCAGAGCTTACTCTCCAAATGCAGGTGAGCAGGGTATAAACTAACTAACCTTCTTACCCAGACTTTCATTAAATGTCACTAAAGCTACTTTTCACTTCGTTAACTTTATTTAGTTATTTTTTGTTATGCGTGTTTCGTACTATTTTGCATGCTTTGAATTTGCTTATGCCGATGCGAGGGAAAACACAACATATAATGTGAAGTAAACACAATAAAATTATTGATGTAGGTACTATGTGTATGATTCGAGAGAGTCGTGTTGCGTGCTATAGATTTTCCGGTCACATGGAGTTTATGTCATAGTTGATTGCTATCTGGAACAACCTTTGGCAGTTGTGCAAATGAGTTTTTATTTTAGTTGGGATTGAAGTCGTTACCCTGCCCCAATTATAATTGAATATAATAAAGATAAAGTGCTGCAAATTTTACCAAAATGGAAGAGCTGAAAAATAGCCAAGCTATCGCAGTAGAGAGCTGATCACTGAGTTTTTCAAACTCAAACATAAGGACAAATTTCCTAAAATAGTTTTGAACAGAAAGCGGTTATGGATTGTGGGTATGCCATGAGTGTTTTAAACACCGCGTAAATTTTTTTTCACTCAAGTATGATAAAAATATCAAGTACGAATGCGTTGAACTTGTATTTGCGGTGCACTCGTGCAGATCTCTGATATACAAAATAATATATCAAATTTTTCCATGGACTATTTTAGTGACCCTTTGATTAACAATCATAGATGTTAAGCAGGCTCTAGGTCAAGACACGCTCAATTCCACAAAGGAGGCTGTTGATCGTATAGATATTTCATAAATTTCCTCAATTCAATAATCAGCGATGTTTGCGGGTAGAAACTACCTCATGACAGAACTGTACTATGACCGCTTGCGAATCCCAGAGGCAGGCCTTTAACAATAGTCAAATCACAGAAGCTTTGTGGGTGTGCATGCCCCGTGTCGATCCTTATGTTGTTAGTGGAGGAATTTCTCTACCCGCAGTAAACAACAGGCGCCAATTGCTTAAATTGCTCAGAAACTATTTTTGGTTTATACCAGTGGTGCCCAAAGTGTCATTTTCCTATCACATCTGATAGGAAGTCAAAATTCTGACACACACAGAGAGAGAGAGAGAGAATACGTGTGCTCTATAAATAGCATGCACACACATTTATTTGTTTGCTTGTAGCCCATGTTTGATATAATGACGTTTACTTCGTGTTTCGCTTCTACACACACAATCGCAAAGCTTGTTAGTGTGTGTTTGGGCACCACTGGTTTAAACCTTCAATATGATGCCGGCTCGAAGTCTTTTTAGCACACACAGTAGCTTAAACTAAACAGAAATAGTTTCATTAACAGCAACAAAAACCGCGATTTGAATGCAATTCTGCACTCAACATTTTTGATCACTGCTAAGGGAAGTGGTAGCTTAGCGCCGTTCTGCATGGAGCACTTTTTGTCGTCAAGTCGTTTAGGAATAACCAAATGATTATGGCAGCACTGGCATGACAAGATAGTTGTTGGATGTCAGTCCAAACGGGCAAAGATTCAACTACTATCTAATATCTAGACAGCACGTTTGCTCGGTCGAACCAAGTTCAGTTTCAGACTGCAACTGTCGAACCGATCGAACCCTGTTTCCCTCTCTCTCTCAACCATCAGCCAAGCTATGGTTCAAGCAAGAACAAGACAGGGCGAGGCTGACAGCGAAGGGGGACTGAGTAAGGGTGCTGTCTAGATATTAGATGGTCGTTGAAAATTCACACATGATTTGGAAAAGATAGCAATGAAACAGCTTAAAGATCAACTATCCTTCTTTGTGGTGTGTTGTGTTTACATAACGAGTCCTCGAGCCTGCATATTATTGAAGCTTTTATTATGACAAACAACTTTTTTGTTTAGTTTCTAACACATGGAATAGCTAAGTTAAACATAGACTGGAGTCGATGATGATTTCCTGAGACTAAGAGAATATAACTTATTGTTTTAATTTTTGAAAGACATTACCGAGCGTCAACGTCATCTGCAGAAAATTAAATTAAAGTCATATTGAGAATCTAAAAACTTAACATACAGTGAGTAACACATAAGTTTTACTTGCCATGAGTATTTATAGACCGTCGCACAATATCGACAAAAATAAAAAAAATTGATTTCAAGTACTTTCGGTTTTTTAAGAAATAGTTTTTGTTGAACCGAATCAAGAACTTGGGTTGAAATATTTTGTAATACTTGGTTCGGAATAAGGTTCGGTTCGCTTTAAAGAATACGTCAAAATTCCTGGTTCGAACCGTTTTGGATCCGTTTCATAAACGCCTAAAAAGACCTGGTCACACTTAAACTAGCCATGGTCAAGCTGTATAAAGTAATAAATCCCAGAAGCAAAATTTGCTAAGGCAGCCAAATACAAACGCAAACTAACTATTAACCATTCTTCAATTAATCATTAAATCATTGTGCAACTCTAAAATGCTTCCTTCCATTCGGATTCTCTTCCTATTTCACAAGAATCTTTCCCTAGCACTGTCCCATTAGCTTTTACACATAACTCACCGCCAAAATGGTACCAAGAAAACTTAATTTGAATAAGTATTAAAAATTTGTTCTCTCATTTTCGATGGCACTTTCATACAAATCCAAACCAATCATCATCACTTGGATAAATTCGATTTGACACGACTCAACGACGAATGTCTTTTTTGTTGGCTTCTTCGTGGGGCTTTTGCACTTTTGATTCGATTTGGTTTTTGCTTTCGCTTTGCGCACACATCTCTAGCACCAACACGAAATCATCATCCGCCACCAACAACAATGATACCAACGGTGATGCCAATGAGGATGAGAAAACGAAATCTAAATGTCAACTGCCCACTTGCAGCAGCCGCTCCAGGCAACCGTTGAGTGCTTGGCACTCGAACATTGAGGATTCGCGCTGTAGTTATACTGGCTTGTATCCACGTGCCTGGACTGAATATGATCTCTCCCATTATGGCGTGCGTTTGATATGTCGCCAAATATCACCGGTCATACCGCATGACTACAAGGAATCGAGCTTACCGTGCGCCGTGTTTGTGTGGAGCGTGGAGAATGTGTGCGAGCAGGAGCGAAAGGTCTCCATTACGTTCACCTTCAAGAACGGCACCGGAAATAAGAAGCAGGATGCCGAAGGAGGAGCTGCTTCGGAGCTGATAAGCGAGGGTAATGCCAAGGGTGTGTCTATAAGACAGACAATCGCAGATATGCCTTGTAGTTACAATCTGGCTTGTCGAGTGCTGCCGGAGATAAGCATAACACGTTGTCCTCAGTTCGATCCGGCCGGAAATGGAGAACAATTGTGGGCACAGTTGAAGGAACATGGTCAGCTAAGCGACGAACCCACACAGGAGGCGTTGAAAACCAAGGATATTGGTGTGGCTGTGTGTGCACAGTTGGCCCTGAAACCCCAGGTCTCTCATGAGCTGGAATTCGTGTTGGCCTGGGATATGCCCAAGATACAATTTCCCAAGAAGCTGCAAACCCACACTCGCTACTATACCAAGTATTTCGATGATTCCGGCGAGTCTGGTCCCAGGATTTGTGAGTATGCACTGAAGCACTATGGCAGTTGGGAGCGCCTAATTGATGCCTGGCAGCGACCCATACTAAATGATGAGTATGTTTAACCTTGAACTTTCTCTAAGTGATTTCTAATTTTCCGACTTTTCAGAAGCCTTCCGGACTGGTACAAATGTGCCATCTTCAATCAGCTGTATTTCATCTCAGATGGTGGCACCATTTGGCTGAAATGTAACTCTTCTTTGGGCCAGGAATTAGCCTATGATGATCCCAGATTGGCCTATGGACGCTTTGGTTATCTGGAGGGTCATGAGTATCGCATGTATAATACCTACGATGTTCATTTCTATGCCTCACCCGCTTTGGCCCATCTCTGGCCGAATCTTCAAGTCAGTTTGCAATATGATTTCAAGGATGCCATTGCCGCGGAGCTGAATGACACCCGCAAGATGCTGTATGATGGCAAGGTAATGCCACGGAAGGTCAAGAACTGTGTACCACATGATCTGGGAGATCCCGATGAGGGTAAGTGGAAAACATATCAAATATATGAAAGAAATTCAAATTATTTATACAAAATTACAGAACCCTTCACCTTGATCAATTGCTATAACATACACGATGTCAATGAGTGGAAGGATCTCAATACCAAATTTGTATTACAAGTCTACAGGGATTACTATGTGCTCAATGAGCTTGCCCAGGCCCAGGCGGATAATGCCAGCAAATTTAGCTCCATTGAGTTTATAGACAAGGAGAGTTTGTATGAATTATACTCACAGGATAACAAACGCAAGAATTCGGCAGAGGAAAAGCAGCGTAAGTAAAAATCATGAGCTTAAGTAAATGGTCCTTTATCTGGTCTTTTTGCAGAGAATCGTAAATCTGCCTCCATGTACATCAATGAAACCAATGGCAAAGTCTATCTCATGGATGCCATTGGCTATCTAAAGGCCATGTATGGTGCCTGCAAGGCCATAATGGAACGCACCATTGAATATGACAAGGATAATGATGGGCTTATAGAGAACACTAAAATGCCAGATCAAACTTACGACTCTTGGGTAATGGATGGTCCCAGTGCTTATTGTTCGGGTCTCTGGCTAGGCGCGCTTCAAGCCATGTCCGCCATGGCCACTATACTGGATCAGCCCAATGATTGCCTACGTTATCAGGATATACTGGAGAAGGGTAAACGTGCGCTGGAGGAGAAACTTTGGAACGGCAGCTATTATCGCTTTGATCTCTCGCACAGTCATCGGGATACCATAATGGCTGATCAGTTGTGTGGTCATTGGTATTTGAAATCCTGCGGATTCGATTATGAAATCTATCCCAAGGAGAACGTCAGAACAGCTTTGAAAAGAATCTATGATAACAATGTGATGGGCTTCCATGAGGGTAACATAGGAGCAGCCAATGGATTTATAGCCAATGCTGCAGAACCCTCGAAAGCGGGTCATGTGGATAATAGTAATATTCAGGCGGAGGAAGTGTGGCCGGGTGTGGTATACGCTCTGGCGGCTACAATGATACAGGAGGGCATGTTCGAGGAAGCTTTTCAAACGGCTGGAGGCATGTATAAGACCATTTCCGAAAGGATTGGCATGAACTTTGAGACTCCAGAGGCTTTGTATGGCGAGAAACGTTACAGATCTATCGGATATATGCGGCCCTTGAGCATCTGGTCCATGCAGGTGGCCTGGGAGAGACGCAAGGCATTGCGTGATTAAGCATAACAAAAAAAAGTACAATCTGAATTACCTTTGATGCTATACACAACCAAAGATATTTTCTAAGTCGACACTGGCATTGGCCAGAGTCACAAAACAGGTTCTTAGCTATTTTAATTTAGTTTCTTCTCGATGGGTGCAAAAACAATGTGACGAGCTTAGGGCTTTATCAAGGTATTCAAATGTATTAATCAATTTATAGCTTTATGTATATGTGCATTTTATTGTGAGTTTAGATCCTGCAACCCCAATGTCTGATGGTTTAAATGTAAACAGACACCTCTCTGTTCAAGTACAACTACGGAATGGTATTCAAAATAAAGCACAAATATTTATTAAAAACGTATTTAAATTTAAAAAGCTAAGCAAACCCAAAACTGTTTAAGTTACAAATGTTTCATTTAATTTATTTATGTCTACAAAATATAAGCAAATTATTTCAATATGTGTAAAATGTTGCTGTCGCAAATAAAATGTGAAAAAAAACGTTTAAACTCTCCAGATTTATTAATTGGAATGGAGTGGTAAGAGAACACCTCTCGCTCTTTTATACCCTCCATTTCACACAGTCGTAAGTTAGGCTCGCGTTTGGGCTAACCATATAGAAGAACTTAATTGTTCTAGCACAACAAGCACTTCGCATATTTGGACCAGAGGATCACATCCCGTCGGCGATAATGGTGCTGACCTTACATAGTGCTGTGCTATTGCTTCTCTCCTTGCGAAAGTCCCGCTGCACAAAAAAGTTCTTCTAATTGAATGATTTTTTTAAATATTAGAAAAAATCCAGTTGTTATGAAAATAAACCAAAATCAGAGTGAAAATAACATTAACAGCAATAATATAGTCATTAAACTGGCCACATTGCAACGCTAAAAAATTCCATTTCACAACTCGAATTGGGCACACAATTAAAGTGATTAAAACTTCGCCATGAATGTCTTGTTTCCAAGAAGAGCTATTTTTTTCTTATTCTTGAATAGTTCAACTGCGAAAATTTCAATACCAGGTTTAAATACCTTTACTAGAACATTTTATTTAATTTTTTTTTATGCACCAAAAAACTGTTGCTGTTATGGAGTCCAACTTGTAAGTACTATCGAGTTCGGTGATGCCAAAACATGTAAGACCAATTTTCGAACAAAATCACGGGTAATTCGCATGTTTTTTGCTATCTACTCCATCAGCTTTAAAGCTATCCTTAAGAAACTTTGCACAAAGTCTTCAAATACATATAGGCTGTATAGAAACTTTTTTTTCGAAGGTAGCGTCTGCTAACGTAGTATTTATTAAAATGATATGCTCTCACATAATTCTACAAAGATTTAATATACCTGCCATAGGAACGGTCGGGACAAAAACTAGTTCCTTTGAGAAAAACTTTTTTGTTTATATGCTTTCACACAATTCTACAAAGCTTCATTAAAATCGAGGGACTCTATCGTCTAGCTACCATATAAAAATCGTGTTCTTGTTGGATTTTTGAAAAATTTTTGATTATCTTTAATTTTTTGTTCCTTTCCATTAAGTTTTTCAATCTTACCATAAAATTGCTCAGGTCTCAGATATTGACAGGATTGGGTAATCTTTAACGAACATTTTTTGCCCTTGGTCATCGAAATCGGATGAAAAATAAACGCTATATTCACAATACAAGCAATAGTCTCCCATCATTGCCGGATCCCACTTGCCTTGGTAGCGAAACTCCATCTGCTGCATTTGCTGATGGAAGCGTTCGCCATGCTCGTCGCTTTCGTCGCCTAGGTTGTCCGGGAAAAAATCCAAATGGGAGTGCAAAAAGTGAATTTTTAAGGACATATTTACACCTTTAAAAATAAAAAAGAAATAAAATTGGTAAATATACTAACTCGATGAAAAGCAGACTGAGATTATACCAATTTTTTATATTGTATATATTTACTACCAATCTTTCCACTCTTTGGGTTCCCCAGCAAGATGACAGCTCACACTCAAGATCTGTTTTGCGTGATAATTTGAATTTCCAGGCGTTTGCCGTGCCGTCCTATATTATGTTATTACTTTTTGTAATCTATTTATACCAGGGACGGTAACAGCTATAACTTTTATTATAAAAGTCCACAAATAATAGCTATTTTAAGAGTTTTATTTTTAAAGTCTTTTGGATAACAGTTAGTCAAAACAACATATTTTCAATGTTTATTAATAAGCATTCTAAATTTATAATATTTTACTTAATTAAGTCGAAACTAAAAGAACCATTTTTTTAGGTTAAGTCCATTGAGAACTTCAAACGTGTTTTTCTTAAAATGGATTATTTTGAGTTATGCCAGAAATGAAGTAAGTGAGCGATATCATTAGTTAGTTTATTTGGACATTTGCGCCGAAACACCTCCATTCATGGACCAAAATGGTGAAGATTGCAGCATTTTTGTCCCCTGCGATCTTCAGTGAAGTCTTCAAAACAGTCATTAGGATCATTAATGCATCGGGCTGTCCTATTGGAAATGAAGCCTACTATTACACCCAACGACGCAATAAAGAACGAATCCGTCGATCCGAGCGACGCGTGAACGATGTCGTTGATCAGGCCAGGATGGTGTCCTGTGTGATCCAGGCGTCGCAGATTAGAGTTAAGTCACGATTTCATGAACTTTCAAACTCGATTTCTCGAAACCACTTTCTTTTTAACTGAAGTAGGATATTTTAAATATGTCACGTCTTTTTTTGTAAGCAACAAAATGGCAAAAATCCAATTCGCAAACTCCGCAAACTCCACAAACTCCGCAAACTCCACAAACTCCGCAAACTCCACAAATGTCCCAAGTATGTCCCAAATACGTCCCAAGTATGTCCCAAATATTTCCCATGTATGTCCCAAGATTGTCCCAAATATGTCCCAAGTATGTCCGAAAAATGTCCCAAGTAAGTCCCAAGTATGTCCCAAATATGACCCAGGTATGTCCCAAGTATGTCCCAAGTATGTCCCAAGTATGTCCGAAATATGTCCCAAGTATGTCCAAGTATTTCCCAAGTATGTCACAAGTATGTCCCAAATATGTCCCAAATATGTCCAAAGTATGTCCCAAGTATGTCCCAAGAATGTCCCTAATATATCCCAAGTATGTCCCAAATATTTCCCATGTATGTCCCAAGAATGTCCCAAATATGTCCCAAGTATGTCCGAAAAATGTCCCAAGTATGTCCCAAGTGTGTCCCAAGTATGTCCCAAGTATGTCCCAAATATGTCCCAAGTATGTCCCAAGTATGTTCCAAGTATGTTCCAGGTATGTGCCAAGTATGTCCCAAGTATGTCCCTAATATGTCCCAAGTATGTCCCAAATATTTCCCATGTATGTCCCAAGAATGTCCCAAATATGTCCCAAGTATGTCCCAAGAATGTCCCAAGTATGTCCCAGGTATGTCCCAAGTATGTCCGAAATATGTCCCAAGAATGTCCAAGTATTTCCCAAGTATGTCACAAGTATGTCCCAAATATGTCCAAAGTATGTCCCAAGAATGTCCCAAATATTTCCCAAGTATGTCCGAAATATGTCCCAAGTATGTCCCAAGTATGTGCCGAATATGTCCCAAGTATGTCCCAAGTATGTTCCAAGTATGTTCCAAGAATGTCCCAAATATGTTCCTAGTATGTCCCAAGTATGTCCCAAGTATTTCCCAAGTATGTTCCAAGTATGTTCCAGGTGTGTCCCAAGTATGTCTCAAGTATGTCCCAAGTATGTCCCAAATATGTCCCAAGTATGTCCCAAAAATGTCCCAAGTATGTCTCAAGTATGTCCCAAGTATGTCCCAAGTATGTCCCAAAAACTCCCAGTATGTTCCAAGTATGTCCCAAGAATGTCCCGAATGTCCCGCAAACTCCGCAAACTCCGCAAACTCCGCAAACCCGCAAACTCCGCAACCTGCAAACCCACAAACTCCGCAAACCCGCAAACCCCGCAAACCCACAAACCCGCAAACCCGCAACCCGCAAACTCCGCAAACCCGCAAACTCCGCAACTCCGCAACCCTCGCAACCGGCAAAAACTCCGCAAACTCCGCAGACCCGAACCCCAAACTGCAACCGAAACTCTGCAACGCAAAGTCTGCAAACCCGTAAACAAACTTGCAAACTCTGCAGATTTGCCGCTACTCCACAACGTTTCCCGCAAGTCTGCAGAACCCAGCGCAAACCTCCACATAACCCCCACAACGCAACTCCGCAACCCCACAAACTCCGCAAACTCCAACAACTCCGAACTCGAGACCTCCGCAACAAAACTCCACAACCCCTGATTTGCAACTTTTGGATGTTTTCCCATCGAATTTTGTTAAATTCTCCGAAATTTGCAGAGTTTTGGGTTGCGGATTTGCGGAGTTTGCGGAGTTTGTGGAGTTTGCGGAGTTTGCGGAGTTTGTGGAGTTTGCGGAGTTTGTGGAGTTTGCGGAGTTTGCGGAGTTTGTGGAGTTTGCGGAGTTTGTGGAGTTTGTGGAGTTTGCGGAGTTTGTGGAGTTTGTGGAGTTTGCGGAGTTTGCGGAGTTTGCGGAGTTTGTGGTGTTTGTGGAGTTTGTGGAGTTTGCGGGGTTTGTGGAGTTTGTGGAGCTTGCGGAGTTTGCGGAGTTTGCGGAGTTGGCGGAGTTTGCGGAGTTTGCGGAGTTTGTAGAGTTTGCGGAGTTTGCGGAGTTTGCGGAGTTTGTGGAGTTTGCGGAGTTTGCGGAGTTTGCGGAGTTTGCGGAGTTTGTGGAGTTTGCGGAGAATGTGGAGTTTGCGGAGTTTGCGGAGTTTTCGGAGTTTGCGGAGTTTGTGGAGTTTGCGGAGTTTGCGGAGTTTGTGGAGTTTGCGGAGTTTGCGGAGTTTGTGGAGTTTGCGGAGTTTGCGGAGTTTGTGGAGTTTGCGGAGTTTGTGGAGTTTGTGGAGTTTGCGGAGTTTGTGGAGTTTGTGGAGTTTGCGGAGTTTGCGGAGTTTGTGGAGTTTGCGGAGTTTGCGGAGTTTGCGGAGTTTGCGGAGTTTGCGGAGTTTGTGGAGTTTGTGGAGTTTGCGGAGTTTGCGGAGTTTGTGGAGTTTGTGGAGTTTGCGGAGTTTGCGGAGTTTGTGGAGTTTGCGGAGTTTGCAGAGTTTGCGGAGTTTGTGGAGTTTGCGGAGTTTGTGGAGTTTGCGGAGTTTGCGGAGTTTGTGGAGTTTGCGGAGTTTGTGGAGTTTGCGGAGTTTGCAGAGTTTGCGGAGTTTGCGGAGTTTGCGGAGTTTGCGGAGTTTGTGGAGTTTGCGGAGTTTGTGGAGTTTGCGGAGTTTGTGGAGTTTGCGGAGAGATTCTTGGGACATACTTGGAGTATATTTGGGACATAGTTGGGACATGTATTGGGAGATACTTGGGAATTTGGGAATTTGTGGAGTTTGCGGAGTTTGCGGAGCTTGTGGAGTTTGCGGAGTTTGAGTTTGATGTTTGCGGAGTTTGTGGAGTTTGGGACAGTTTGCGGAGTTTGCGGAGTTTGCGGAGTTTCGGAGTTTGTGGAGTTTGCGTGGAGTTTGGGGAGTTTGTGGAGTTTGCGGGGAGTTTATGGAGTTTCGGTGGAGTTTGTGGAGTCTTGGAGTTTGCGGAGTGCGCGGAGTTTGCGGAGTTTGCGGAGTTTGCGGAGTTTGCGGAGTTTGCGGAGTTTGTGGAGTTTGCGGAGTTTGCGGAATTTGCGGAGTTTGTGGAGTTTGCGAATTGGATTTTTGCCATTTTGTTGCATACAAAAAAAGACGTGACATATTTAAAATATCCTACTTCAGTTAAAAAGAAAGTGGTTTCGAGAAAAACGAGTTTGAAAGTTCATGAAATCGTGACTTAACTCTAATCTGCGACGCCTGGATCACACAGGACACCATCCTGGCCTGATCAACGACATCGTTCACGCGTCGCTCGGATCGACGGATTCGTTCTTTATTGCGTCGTTGGGTGTAAGAGTAGGCTTCATTTCCAATAGGACAGCCCAATACATTAATGATCCTAATGACTGTTTCGAAGACTTCACTGAAGATCGCAGGGGACAAAAATGCTGCAATCTTCACCATTTTGGTCCATGAATGGAGGTGTTTCGGCGCAAATGTCCAAATAAACTAACTAATGATATGCGTATATTCTTAGCGCTTTAACTTTCAAACGACATCGAACATCAAAAAAATCCTTTTAACCACAAATTCTACATAAGATTTATGAAAAATAAATTCGACTTGTGTATTAGGTTACTCACTACTCTCTACCATACTGGCCCCAAGCAAATGGGGAAGTCAACAACTTCAAGCCAGAACTGCAAAAGTTATTATGATGGATAATGTAACCCCACATAGCACCACTGAAAAAGGGAATAAGGAAAGGAGTATGCAGATAGGTCTAGGAAAGCAAGGGACGTAGATATTGGAGTTGATAAGAATCCCCCCTTAAGGCAATCGCAAACAAAAACTTTTACCATTCTACATACATTCTTAAATATTTATTTAGTTGTTTGGAGCAAAATTTTGTTAACAATTTTTGCATTGTATCGCAAGCTAAATTGTATCGGTGGTCGGTCAACAACAATTTAAGCGCGGAGAACCCGGCGTACCCGTTCGGATTCGGCGATAAGCTGTAGGTCCCTTTCTCTTGTGCGAAAAATTTAAAAAGCACACGCCCAGAGATTGAGAGAAGCTTGGCTTGGCCCCTTTGGAGTTGTATAGCCAATTTTACATTTACAAACTCAAATAAGAATCTTAGCGTCTTCATCAACCTAAACTCAAATGAGAAGTTTGGAAATTTCGCGTTTTTTTGTCCCGTAATTTGCAAACGCCAGCGCTTTTGTAAATATTCAAATGAAAATTTGGCAAATTTAGCGGTTTTTGGTCTACGCCTCTTTTAGATGCGTCTTCAATTGGCATAACATAAAGACGACATAATGAACGGTACTTTCATTGATATTTCATGCTGAAGTTTCTCGCGGTCTGCGCAAATGTAGTCGTAGAAGTAGTATTTAATAGTTCTTAGAAAAAAAAAGACTTTTATTGTTTGATTTTTAAATAAAAGTCTCTGACTGAGTGAGTTTATAATAAAAGTCTTTCGATAACTGTTATTTTGAGACTTTTAAATATGTCTTTAAAATAACTGTTATAACTGTTATGAAATGACTTTTATTTTAAAAGTCTTTTAATAACAGTTATTTTGGAGTAATATATTAAAAGTCTTTAATAACTATTATTTTCTGAGGAAAAAATAAAAGTCCTTAATAACTGTTATCCAAAAGACTGTTAAAATAAAACTCTTAAAATAACTATTATTTGTGGACTTTTATAATAAAAGTTATAACTGTTACCGTCCCTGATTTATACATAGAAAAAGTTTTATGTATCAAATGTTTCCATTATTATTTGTTTGGCAAATTGAGCTCCGCAACCAATCTAGGTCTATTGTGACCTTCCGAGTTTTCAACTCTCCTAACAACCCTATTTCCTGTACGGATGTGAGGATTTTTGTGTACCTAGAGTACACTTATTGGGGTGTAAGATATGTTTTCCAAATCTGTTGAGTCTGCGCCTCGCTAGATCGCATTGTGATAATTAAAAATAAAATAATATTTTTCATATTATAATAACAAACAAAAAAGTTTCAGAAACATCCTAGCAGAAAGTGGACTTGCTTAAAAACGTTCTTAAAGAATATATCCCAGCTTTTCAAGTGGGCAACGACTACTGATTCATAATCTGGGCAGCTGTAAAGTTGGTGTCACACATTTATAATTAATTCATAAATCTTAAAATTTTCAGGTAAACATTTCAACTTAATTTTAACTACTCAGTTCAAGTTGATTCGGCGGGAGTAGTCTTTTGACTTATCCACGCCTGAAGAAACTTATCGTACTCTCGTCTGCTGCGACAAACTATCACCAGAGTGGTAGGACGACAACCATGGGATTTGAGCTCCTCCAGACGTGCCTGTGTAGTTTTCAAACTATGACATAAAATGCGCGGCACCTGAGCTACTTCAAACCTTGTAAATTTGACTTCATCCAGTAAATAGTCCAAGACCTCTTTGATCTACAATATTAATTTTGTTATATTAACAGTAAAGTACAAATCTGGCGTCGTACTCAACCTTTGTCACCCGTACTGTGTGCACCTGGGGATGCCTGTCCATTATGACTTTCGTTTCGGTTACACTAAAGCCCAGACGATGTGCCACATACTCCACCACGGAGGAGAATTGGCCCAGTACTTTCAGTTCGTCAAGGGAGAGCTTCAAAGAACGTTGCAAAATGGGTTCGGGACAACGAACCATCCAAGGCATAATCTTATCCTTCTTGGCACGCTTGGCTCGCTCCAGACGCAACTGCACCGATTTGGGTGTGTAGCGAAAGGCCCATAAATCTTTTAAAATATTAATGGATGACACATTATAGGCGATCATATGCTGAAGATTTTTCTCAAACATCTCATAGGGCATTTCCAGTATAAACAATCGTTTCGATAGATATTTGGTGACAATTTCGGGACTGACTTGGAGCTGCTCACTTATATGATAGACACGATTCTTTGCTTCGGCATTCAAACCAGTGACCAGTTTACGCAGGCGGGGCAATGTTAAGCGTAGAAAAGGCACAAAATGATTAATGTCCTTTATTTCCATCGATTGAATTAATTTCAGCTTCAGTTCCAGGCGTTCTAGAAGGAAAGCCAAACAATTAACAAGCTGAAGATTTAATTCCAAACTTTTGTTCTCACTGTTTTCCAGAGAGAGCAGCCAGGGATATTCCACAAAGCTCTTTTTTCTAACACCCGCCAATTGCAGAGTGTCCAATGCTAATGTCAACGCAGAAGCTCTATAGTTACGATGCACTTGCTCATCGCTCATGATGCGGTGCACTTCAGCGTCTGAGAGACGAAAACGCTCTCTTAACACATCTATGAGTACACTGGCCTTGGTGCCTCTCTCCTGATTTGAAGGATAGGGCAGATATTCATTATCCAGCTCAGGACCACTCGCAGAAGAGGTGGTGGTGTTGCTCATGCCCATGAGTAGCGACTTCTTGGGCAGCGCCTCGATTTGGGTGAACAGAGAACCATTCCTGAATATAATGGGAGCAACTGACATGGAGTTGTTCAGCCGGAGGGCACACTCAAAGGTACGCACCAAACTGCGTAACATTTCTAGCTGTAATTTTGTGTAAATAAATTGAGTTTAAATTACAAAACAATATTCTTTTTTCAGCCGGCCTAGATGAACAGCTGACTAGCTGGGGCCAGTGCTGCCAGCCTTTAGTTTTTCTTAAAAAAATAGCTAAATTTAAGTATAGCTAAATTAATCGATATCGAAATTTGTTATCGATAAGGTTAAGCTTATTTAAATGGTTAAGTTTCCGCTATATTTAGAAATCTTCTTTGTTTGTATTATAATTAAAAAACGCAGTTGTGATCATTTCATAGTTTTATTTTAACTGCACCTTTACGTGCAACAAGTTACTCTTGTAAAAGATCTGATTTATACGATCAAAATGTTCTCAAAGGCAGTTTGGCTTGTACATTGGTTTTCTATTAATTTCCAGTTTTATTTTTAACATGTTTCAAAAATTGTTGTCTTTATTTTGCACACAAAAAATACTGTTTTCTAATGAAATGTAAACATTTTTTTTTTAGATTTCACAAAAATCATGAATTATACATAGAATCTATCACAAACGGTTGACAAGGCTCTCAAACATTTACTCTACATCAATATCCTTGGTGACACGTCCCACCCAATAGACGAAACCAGTTTGCACCACTGTGGCCATGAACTTGACATTGCCCTTGTAGCCAGCTGGTGGAATCCAATCGAAAGTCAACCCACTTAAGGGGCTACCCTTAGTGGCCTTCAGATGGGTCAACGTATCCTGTGGTCCCGAACAGTCCAAGGTCTGTGAGTGTGCCGCGTCTACAACCTTAAATTGGCCAACCACACGGTTCTGTCCATCACGAGCTTGAATCATGAAGCCCAGAAATTCATCACCGCCCAAAGTGAGAGTCAATTTTTGATCGCCTCGCACATGAGATGGACCCGAGAAGCTATATGGTGGCTTGTCGGTCTGCAATTTTGCGCCATGCTGAGGGGTTAGATCGCGGCAGGCGGCTTTAGGTGCACCCTCGGAATAGCCATAAACACTGACGATCAGGCAGGCGGCCGATACGAGCAACAAACGGAACATGGTAACTGCAAAAGACATAAGAGAGACAGAAAATAAAATGATTAGAATTTAGCACAAATAGCTAAGTTTATTGTCCTTCTTTATGTTGTTCAAGCATAATTTCCTGATTTAAAGCAATTTTTAACAGTAAAATATATTTATTACCCGAGTTAAATGGAGTTGGACAACTACACATCTAGCTACACCAAGACCTGTTCCGGTTTTTTAAATCTATTGATCCAGAATTATACCTTCTTTTATGATGAAAGGTTCGATTTAACGGCTACAATTATTGTAAATTATTATTAGTAACGACGCGCGCTAAAAATTATATTTGAATTTGCCATACTGCTGCCCGAAAAATTCACTTTTTCCGCCATTATTTTGAAAATGCATCTTGATCTAATTATTTATTGTTGAAAAATATAATTAAAGAAATATTCAAGAAACGTCTAGGCACAGCTGCTTCCACCTTTTCGGGCTACGCCCTTGAAATCCGGTTCGCGGGTTATGAAAAATGTTTGAAAATTAAAGGTAAAAGGTTTTTAAAAGATTGTCTAGATCTCTGCTTGCTTTAGTAGTTTTACTTTCCAACCAACCGGAACCTCAACGCTAATAAAGCTATATTATTATTCTGTAGATAATTAAACCATTGTTTGTTATTAGCATCTTGCTTTTGTGAATCATTTAATAAACTTGGAATCAATTGCCTACAAGCTGTTGTGGATTTATTCAAAATACTTAAAGACATTAAGAAAGGTAATAAAAACGCTTAATGGGTAACAATTTTATTACCTTTCTTAATGTCTTTTTAGTATTTATAATAAAGCAACAACAACTTGACTAGATTTAAGAATGTCTATAATTTTGTTGCACCAAACGTAACAGTCTGAGAAATTAATTGACAAGTGGTTCGGCTTTAGGTTCAATTCACAGTTTTAAAACCAAACGGTTTGTAGCCCTGATTTTTCCGCTATTCTAAATATTTTAACGGTTTTCATTAAGCTTTTAAAGTAAATGATGTAATATCATATGTTGAGTCAAAGAATTGTAAAGGCTTAGGTGTAAGGGGTTAGGTTTGAAAGGTCAACTATTTGAAAGGATCGGTCAAGTAGCGCAAAAAAAACTGGAACCGGTTCAAGCTGGTTTCAGCCTTAGTATTAAGCAGGGTATCTAACCGAAAGAAACACCGTTGTTTTAAAGCGGTAAAAGCGAATCAAACCGAAACCGCAACCAAAATAAATATTATTTTGTTTAACCATATCCAAAACCAAATAACCGGTTCAAATTCGGATTTTAAATATTATGCAACAAAAAATATTTTTATTATCTTATTATAGTCTGTGAAAGTCACGAAACCTCATTTACTCTAATCGTAAGTCCACTAAGTCAAACTCTCCACGTCAATAAACGTGGCGATCCATGCGATCATTAAAGCATCTTTTTTTCTTCAGAATTAAAGAAATTTTTAAATAAAAGTTGCTCCAGAATGCAAGGTCGAAAATACAGATCAAAATCGATAGCCTATGCGCTCTGTGTAATAAAGAACAGGTTTTTTAAAACTCGCGGCACAAAATTGTCAAATTGTCTATAGGAATTCGTTAAAGGTTTGGTTTCCAAGAAATAACTCTAAAACTCTGTTTAAACCAGTACGCTTACGGCGAAGAAAATAATTTTTTCCAATACACAGATGCGTGTTTTTTCAAACGAATCTGCAAAAGTGATATTGCTTCTGTTTAGCCACAAGCACTAAAGCACCTAATTCTTATGAAGACATTGAAAGCGTTAAAGTTTTACAATTCCAGAAAACGAATCGAAAACGGTACCACAAGAATTAACTGATGTTAACACGGGTTTAAACACAAGTATTTCGGACGAAATAAAAAAAGTTGTTGTTTATATAAATAGCTCACAAAAAGCAGGTCAAATGGGAATTAAATCAATCTATTGAATTCAGAAATAGTTAAAACGTTGCAATAAAAGTGTTTCTTAATGTTAAAAGATCTAGGTAGCCCTTTGTTGTTTGGCATATTCGAACATCTCAACATATCAAATTCATAAAGCTTTCAATAGAAAATGCTAACGTTTATATTATATTATATTATTTATTTCTGGAACACACCCGTATAAAATTAATTTATTATTTTCTTTTAATTTAAAATTTATAACCGATACCGGTAACCGAATCGATTATTTTGTAACCAAATCACAACCGGATCGAAAATAGAACAAAAACTTAAGCTTAAATTTAATAAATAAAAGTAATAAATTAAAGTCTTCAAGTACATAATCTGATTTGTAGAGGGAAAAATGTCTTTAGCCAGATATTCTAATAACAAAGTTTTGAAGGGCGTAGAGTTTTACGGGTGGTGATACAACTTTTGTTTATGTCGACTTTAAAAATTTAAAATTCAATTGGAACAATATAATAAACGACAGATAGAGTTCAAGTTTATCGGCTAAGACTATGCAACTTAAGATTGCACGAGTTTGGTTTTTATTTATATTTTTTAGTCAATTTGGTTTACAACTATATAAAAGCCTTAGCTAAGTCCGCTATTCAAAACCGGAAAAGGATTGACATTTTTTCTATGTAGTAAATGATTTGCTCAATTTTTAGTTCAAGGGAGTTGAAATGATTTGCTGATAAATATTTGATCTCAAAGGCAAATAGAATAAAAGGGCATTATTTTCAATTTTTTTTGTTTGCTTAAATTTTCTAATTATTGGGAACTGCTGCTTTATTTTATATGAATTTATATCAACTTATTGGTCAGTTCTTGAAATACTTTCTCTAAAACCTCTATGCCATAATATTTAGTAATACCTTTTTACGAAGGTTAGTTAGACCAGACAAGCGACAACCAGAATTACAATAACGAAACAACTTGCATAAAATTATATCGACGTTGACAAACTGCATAAATAGAAGCTGGAGGTGGAGCTAGTTTACAAAGGCATAAAAACTTTAGCTCAACAAGGCCAATGAAAAACGGTTTCACTTCAGTGCAAATGTTAATTAATTAATTAACAACACAACAACAGCAAAGCCAACAAGTGCCATTTAAGGGACAGGTGGCATGCAAAAATGTTAACTGCACATAATTCAAATGTCTGAGAGAATGTAAGAGGGTCGTTCAATTACTCTTTGAAACTTTATAAATTTACTGATTTGTTTATAGGTTTTATCTTGCAGTTTCTGTCGCTAAATAAATGTCAAGAAGCTTGGAAAGTATATTGAATAATTTATAAACAAAATACTAGGGTTTGATGAATTAAAAACCATAAGAGCAAACCGAACTGTTTGCGTTAAACATTCCTTAAAATTTAAGGGTTTATAACACCCTTTCTTTAAAAGAAACTCTGTGTGTAATCGACCCGTCTCAGGCATTACATTTGCTTAATATTCAAACAGTTTCTTGCGATACCCCATTATCAACACAAACACATTGTATTGAAATGATTCTAAAACATTTCAACCCATCATTTTAATGATTTCAGTTTTCAATTTTAACTCCGAATTAAACTTAACCAAATATTCGCATGGAATATACAGTTTGCCTTAAACAATGGCCAATCATAAATTACCATAATTTAAAACATTGTATAAAAAATACAACAGCTTGTTTCAAGCTTCAACGCATCTCAACTACTTTAAAACTTCCATTAAAAAATAATTTTTTGTTTCACCATTGCAAAATCGAAACTAATTGAGCAAGCAAACTACGTCAAAATCCAATAAGACTTTATTTAAACAAATAAAACAACAACCGGTTTTTTAACAAAACCCCCATAATCATATATCTACAGAAGAAACAAGAAAAAACTAAATGATGTAGCCAGACTTGGCGTCCAATGCTGAATGAACTTTAGCATATTGGCAAGACAAATTTGTGGCGGCTCAAAGACCTGTCGTGACACTTTTTTGTGTCGTTGACAAGGTCTTCAAATGCTTGAGTGGGTTTGTGTACAAGATCAATCGGAGGAGGCTTAATTAAAGGCCCAATAGCCTTGAACCTGAAGTATAGGAAATACACTTTGTCCGTTAAATCACTTGAGATATGGACAGTACTTGACAGTTTATCAAGTCTATGGAAATGTACAAGTAACTGGTTTTTATTTTCAGATGACCCGAAACCCGTTTAATCAGCATGCAAGTTGGCCAAGTTTATAATTGTTTCCATTAAACAAATGGCTAAAAAAAAAAACAAAACTGTTATAAAAGATTTATGGTCAAAAAACGTGCGGTAAATGTTAATTTTGAACCCGTCTTTGATTCAGAGGCATATACGAACATGACCATCTTTGCTTCCTTGTCAACTTCTTTCCAACGTCTTTAAGATCCTTTCTCAGCTTTTTCTTTGTTAAGCTTCACTTTTCAATATCTTGAGTTGTTCCTTCTTCAAAATTCATTACCTACCACTCTTGAAACAGAAACCACTCCACACACAAAAGAAAAACTTGAAATAAGCTGAAAATTCTACACCAGCTTCCTATTTATACCAAAAGCCGCTCAGCCTCAACACAAACATAGCTTTATTTTTTATAAAATAAAACCAACAGAAAAGACCGGTCAGAGCTGAGCTTTTAGCCAAAAGCTCTCCCAGCTGACGGTTACAAATTGATACACATTTGATCTTGTGGGATCGACTTTGTACATTAGGGTGGACTTGAAGTAGACATATTACATTTCAGTTTTGTTGCATAATTAATACATTTTTGGACAACAATAATGTTGAATATTTTATGTTTTGAATTCGACTTTCTTAGAAAATTTTGAATCAACTCAATTGTAAAATCGAGCAGAAGCGGCAAAAGGTAGTCTGATAAAAGATTTGGAGCGTGTGTTTTTGATACTTGTCATTATCTGACAACACTGAGGATGAGTGCTACCGGCACTTCGGTGTCCTTGCTTCCGTTAGAACATGCTGAACTCACAATTTTCATATTCACATACAAAGTAGGACCACCCTAAAGTACATAATATCAAATCAATAATGACTAAGTGTTTAGTTCGACTTAACTAAAGCAAATATTAAATCAATTAGCGTTATTATATATGGTCATCAGAAATTTGCTAATAAATGGCACAACAAAGTTCAGTTATCAATAAATTAGAAAACTAGAAAACTATGTTGGTCATTTCGAAACTTTGCACACCCTGGCAAACAGTTTTCTCACTAAATTATATTATACATCTATTATAGTAGTACCCTACTGATAAGGTCCTATATGTGGATATGTTTCTTATAAGCGCGTTTTTATTTACACGTTCTACATGCAAAAATTTGTGGCTCTATTTCTTATAATGTCCGAGATCGACGCGCTCTTACAGACAGACGGAAATGGCTAATCCGACTCGGCTATCAATGATAATTAAGAATACATATTCTATATATAGTTGAAAGTGTTTCCTTCTCCATACATACATTTGCACAACTTCATGATCCCCTTTAACCCCTTTTTAAGGGATATGCAATAAATTTCATTTTCTAACGTCTAGGACAAATACAAAAGAATTATTAATATTTTTGCTACTAAAAACAATCCCATAAAATTTTTTTTGAAATCGGTTTTCAAAACCCAATCCAAAAACAAGTAAGAGAGTTGCGGTCGAGTGCCCCGACAGCAAAATATCCTGTACCAAGTAATGTGGTATATATAGCATTAAATTCCTTTTATTTTAAAATTTATTTGAATAAATGGGTTGATGCACTTGCATATCTTCGGTGTTTTTGCTCGGATCTTATTGTGGTATACAGAATATATAGATATTGGGCCTAACTGAATATATATTAAATCAAAAAATTTAAAAATTGTAGCTCTGACAGTTTTTCGCGGTTAGATGAAGAAGGAGAAGGAATTTGCCAAATCTGGAGCAAACTTGATCTGGGTACAGTATACACTATATACACTATGTAAATGAAAAATTTTATGACTCTACCTCTAAAAGTCTGTGAGGTCAACGCGTTTATACAGAAAAATATGCAGTTTTTCGCTGTTAAAAGATGGAGGAGGAGGAATTTTCGAAATCTGAAACAAGCTCGATGTGGGTACAGTATTGTGGCTCAATCAATTAAAGTCTGTGGGATTGACGCGTTTAGACAGAGTAAGAGAGAGTATTTCGCAGTTAAAAGATGGAGAAGGGGGAAATTTTCGAAATCTGAAACAAACTGAACAAACTATCTCACGTATAGGTTTGGAACCGTTCCTGATGTTGTACAATTTCCAACTCCATATTACTACCCTACAGACCACATTTCATAGTTCATAGTTCAGGAACTTCTGAGATGTGGCTCAGAACCAGTTTTGAGCTGTTTTTAACCGGTTCACAGAATACATCGAGATTTGCCTATGACTCTTTCATAATCGACATAAATATATTGTAAAAATTTCGTAAAGATTGGTTTAGCGGTTAATATTCACTATTTTATTTACACAAATACGCATCGATTAAGAGGATATCCGTCAGTATGGTCTTACATTTTTCCATACATAACATGTCCGACCTACTGCTCATACACAAAAAATTATCATAATAGAAGCCTGTTTAAGGTTTTTTTTCAAGCTGATCCGAAAATATGTTTTACAGAAATAAAGAAAAACAAATTTTATTTCCGACTCTTTTATATAACAATTTTTTTCATTGACACTCGACACTAATGCTAAATTTTTATTTTTTTTAAGTCGAAAAACTTCAAAAAAGTTCTAAAATCTAATCTAAAGCAATTGTCGAAACTATAAATTCGTTTATCTCAGAACCACTAATTCCGAAATGGTTGCAAAAATTTAAAGAGCATCTGTTGACCGATTTTCAAACTATTTTTTTAATTACTAGGATATTTTTGATCGGTTCAAAAATTAAAGGACACATATACAGGCCTGTTCCCGTTTACGAATCCGATTAATAGGAATTGTTCTTTTCTTTAAAAATGTGTTATACTTTCGGTTTCCCCACTATAGAGGCATTGCTGTAAGATGCCTCTAATAAAGGCGTTTGATTAAAGCGCAATTAACTACAAGACATTTTAATTAAATTCTCATAACATTACATAAATTGATGTGCGTAATGAACATGTTGACTAAGTTGCAATACCCTCTGCAAGAATATCATTATAGACTACCATAACAGATGAAAAAAAAAAACTTGTGAATCAGCTGTTGTCTGTAAAAGTGGATTACCCCATTCGAACTTTTGAAATTTTTTTAAATTTTTTGGTAGTTAAATAAATAAATGACATTGTCCCAAACTTAGTATTAGTAGGCCTCGCATTATGATTCCACTCTATTAAGGCATTGATTATAATTTTTATTCCATTACTAAAATGGGTGCCGAGCAGTCAGCTTTATTAGTTTGCACTCAAACAGGAAATCCAGAGCCGTATCTCGCATTGCCCAACTCGGAACTTTTCTTTCGTTTGTATTTTGAGCGCATGCCCAACCCGGTGACCGGTCCTGTGACAGAAGCTCTTCTGCATTTGGTGCAGCATATGCCCAGTTCTTTGCAACAAGCTGACGGTAAGTCCTGGACTAACTCACATTGAGAATATATTCATGGCCCTTTTAACCAGCACCCCAAGTAGCTGTTTATGAAAACGCGGATCCCGATTCAGGGTATGAAAACGATATGGAAATGGACTCTGAAGATGAGACCCATCAAATAGTCGTGGTACCTTTAGTGCAAAATCACGACGCAATGTTATATGAAAGCGATACTGAGAATGGTAGTGACAGTGATATATCCTTGGGATCTGATTATACTACAGTTACATATATGGATAACGAAATAGATGACATGGAACTGGAACCATTGCAATTAGCTGAATTTGAGCCGGTTTTTGAGTTTGAAGTTGAATTGGTCGAAGATTTTTATTTGCCTGTAATAATTTTGGACGACGAGGAGAATGGAGATAATGACGAGGACGAACCTATAAACTGATGAATTATATTCAATTATAATTAAAATAACAGAGCTAAAAAGCTTCAAACGATTCTGTACTGCTTATATTTAAAGGTATTCTTTTTCATTATTTATACACTAGATCAGAAAATTGCAAGGCATAAATAATTTTTTTCTACCCTGCTGAGGCGATTTTTTTTAATGTTGAATAACACGCCAAAATACCCTGGAGTCTGCTTGGAGGACCCGCTTGACTTTGTTCACCAGCTTGACAGAATTTATGTAGATAATTGTTGAATTTAAATTCATCTAGCTGGTTTGCAAGCCATTGGTGGATTTAATGACAAATTATTCAAATGCTTAAGTTTGTTATCAAAACATATTAATAACTGAGATTTCAGTTGTATAGGTTTCAGAGTAAAGCTTTTTTAAAATGTTGCATTTTCGACAAATTTCTTTGGCTACGCTTTTGTATTTGCAGTTTCGTTAGCAGCTGGTAGGCTCTGGGTGTGTGGAGTGAAGCACTATGATCACAAACAAAGATTATGCTCTGAATCGCACCTGCTAAAATAATTGCGAGCAATTCGCATCCCTGGTATCAACATTATTATATGGTCCAACCGACTATATCAATTCAAAATATTTGAAAGTACTATGTTAAATCATTTACCTACTATACCTATCAGAATTCAGAAAAATTCGAGCAAAAATATTCAAATACGGATTTACATATTTTTCTGGCTTTTAAAGGGGACACTTAAAACTTATAATTATTAATTATAATAGAATGTGATGCTAGCCGGTTCGAGGTCAAGAAGAAAAACTGAGTTTGTGTTTATTTCTAATATATTTCGGATGCACATTGGCGTGGAGTTCAACACTAAGCTAATGTTTTTACAAAGAATTTCAATTCAGCTAATTATAACGGGGCAAGCCAAGTTTAAAACAAAACCTTTGAACTTAATTTTTCAAGATACAATATTTAACACGGTCCGTACGGCCTAACGTTGGAGAATTTTCTTTTTCAAGTTACTTCACAACTAATGTTTGTTGAGTAGATGTCTGTATATGTGGGCGCAGTTTTCTAAGTATGTGTCCGCTTTGAAGTTCTATTCTCTTGTCTGTTGTTGTATCTATGATTTGTAACATTTCGAGAGGAAAGCGCTTACTGTACTCTTCTCTTTTGCGAGATTATGGTTTCTTCAAAATTCGGTGCTACAACCTCTTAGAAGTTCGTTCGTCGACCGTAGTCGCGGCGCGACCGTTCAACCCCTAACAGGCTCGAACCCGTCGAACAAGCTAATTTTCCTTCTAACTCTTTCTTTAACTAGATAAAATAGTTTTAAATTCAGCAGCACGACAGTAGAGAGCTGTTAGTTTAAGATAATACTTATCAGCCATGCTCCCTCCAGTCAAATTTGCTCTAAAACCTTTGAAGAAAGACGAGTGAAAAGATCAAAGTTACATCACTAGAATGATAAAAATCAAACGTGAAGGAGGCAACACCTCCAACCCACCCCGTAGCGACCTCTAATCCTGTCAGAATCTTCGTTCCATAAATAAGGCTCCATAAGAGGAAGCCTATAAGACTCGAACAGTTCTGGGTCAAGCCACCCGGCGCTGCAGCCCCCTGAGCAGAGATAGGTCCAATAGCAGCTCTCCACATCCCAGTAAGACTGCAGCTCCAAGCGACCGAACAACTAGCCGGGAATAGTCACACACACTTTCGTTTAGGCATTCCACTAGCGCCAGTTTCTAAACTTTTCAGTTTTTGAAGAATCTAGTTAAGAAACGAGAACACGTGATAAACTGTTGTTAGATTTTAAAACATTTTCTCGACATGAAAGCAAGCTAAAAATCATTTGGATCGTTCTCTAGAAGTTCTATAATTGACTACGTTCAATCATTTTTAGAGAACTCGTTAAGAAACCGAAAACCTTTGAGTAGTTGACGTAGATAAGTTCCACGAGCCACAACATTTCAACAAATCTATAAGAGTTTTATTGTGAGTAGAGAGTTTCTTACAAACTCACTATTCGACGACTTCCCTAAAAATCTTAAACTACAAACTTTTAAGCAGGCTCTAGGCAAGTGAGGAATTGTCTAAAACTTGTCTAAACAAGACACGAAACACACAAGGAGAAGGTTTCAAACCAACAATCTCAGAGCCCTTTTAGTTGAGCAGAAGTACCTCGAAGATTGAAACCGGTGGAATCCCAAAGCAGGAGCAAAACCGACAGCAACAAACGCCAAAACAAATTCTATCCCGTTAACTTAAGGTTCAGCAACGAACTGTAAAGTCCTCTAGAATCACGAGAACCACGCAACAAGCGTAGCAACCCTACTTTCCAGTGTTTCTTTAATCTGACAATATGAGTATTTGAAACATTGTGGAACCGACCTTTTCGAAAAAGTCCGTCTCCGGGGGAAAATATCGTCATGTCCGTCCGACCAACCCACGATTTATTCGCACCGTTGCAGCCTGCTTCAACAAGAATGGGAAACAAAAAAATCAATAGAGAGTTATGATTCTGCTAAATCTGTTTCATCCCTGTGCATCTCGCACTTTAAGTTGCGGTAAAACGAAGTTCGTTTTCTCCAATCAAAAACACTTTCTTTTTGGAGTTTGTTCCAATGTCAACATTTAATGATTTAACAAAACTGACGTCATCCGACAGAAGAGAAGAGCCTAACGTTTTTATGTAAGCCATATCGGAATCGGTCACACATCACCATCTGATATGTGAAGCATAGCTCTAAAAAACACGTTGTCTGACCGCGAACGTCGAAATACTTAAAGTATATCGTGCTTCCCCACACCATGTGCACAACGCTTTCACGATGACTGTTTGCGACGCGCAATCATCGGTGCTTGTCAGAGGAGGCTTAGAAAGACTTCCTTCTTAAAGTCGCACCACAAACACACAACCCATTTTAAAAACTTGGAATAGTGTTCGTATATTTTAACTTAATTTTGTTCAAACAACTTTTTCTATATTTCCAACAACATAATTTTTCTGATGAAAAATAATCTTACTCAGTGTTTCCACTTTGGAGAGTTTTGCAAGAATTCACTCTGTTTTCCAAACGTATTTTGGAGGCGGTTCAATAGTTTGGAGCCCAGGTCTGGAACGCTTGTCTGTGCCTCAAGCTCCAGAATAAACAGTGGAATACAAAAATATTAGCATAGTATTCTGACATTTCTGAAAACAAATAGAGATCTTGTTTTTGTAAGATAATGCATCTATTCACAAGAGCGAAGACCCAGCCCCAAATCACCATAAATGTTTGATTGCCAGCGCCCCCTACCAAACCCAATGAAAACTTTTTCAGCCAGCGAGCACGACAATAACAACAAATTTGAGAATTCGAAAGCCCCTCAATAATTTTGGCTCAGTGTCTATTTTAGACCAAAATTACTTAAAATGGATTGTTCAATACCTAGAGACTTTCGAGGTAGCAAAGGCTCAAGTGCTCTTTATTAAATATTGTTTTTACCGTTATAAAAATAAAATATTAACTCAATCCAGCAAATCGACTGTCGTATAATTTTGATACACTTCAGACAGACAAAATCGAACTTTTGTGCGTTTTTACCGCAACTTTAAAGTGCGAGATGCAATCAGGATAAGAACATCGTTTTAAGCAAATTCTTAAGCTTTCATTCTCATACTTGATTTCGTAGTATTATGCTTTCCCATTCTTCTACGAGGGTCGAAATAAAATTTTCGTGGTGTCGTATAATTTTGGCAGGGTGTACAGTATTAATTATAAATTTAAATTATCCCATAGTAGTTTAAGAATATAAGATCATATTTGGACTCCAGTTCTATTTGTTTGAAATTGTGTCAAAAATGTTTGTTGATGGTAAAAATCTATATTTCATATATTACATTCGTATTTGATTCGACTGGGCTTTATTTTGTTATAAATCATATATCTTTATTTGCATATTAAGTACATTCAAATGTTTTACAATTTTCTTTTTATACCCTTGGAGAGGTATATTAATTTCTGTTTAACCATAGAGGAAGCATCTCCGACCACATATAAAGACAAACGTGGTGATAGCCATGTCCGTCTGTCCGTCTTCCGCTTCCGCTTCCTCGTCTTCCGTCCGTCTGTTTCTATGCTATCTCCTCCGTCAGTTTTAAAGCTATCGTAACCAAACTTTGCACGAAGTCTTTTGGTATAAATACGCTGCACATTTGTCGAACCGGAGACTATAGAACTCTAACGATCGTTGAAACTATTTTATGAAAACTTTTTGTTTTCATGTTATCGCTCCCAACGCTCATTAAGTTTTTATGATTTCACATAATTTACCAACCTTTAATCGCACTATATATATAGCTGCCATACAAATTAGTCTGAAAGTTTATGGAAAACTTTTGTTTTCAATGTAATCGCTCCCAACCTCGTATATAAGTTTTTAGTGATTTCACATAATTTCACCAAGCCATTTTGAAATCGGACAACATAGTATACTGCCAACAATAGTCTGAAATTTATGAGAAAACTTTTTGTTTTCAATGTTATCGCTCCCAACGCCCGTTTTATAGTTTAATGATTTTACATCATTTCACCAAAATTTTTCGAATCGACCCTTATATAGTTAGAACGCGACCGAATTCCTCTTTTTTTATATTTAATTTAACATATTTAGACGAGTTTAAATTTGGTCTTTGTGAATTGTTTACATAATATATTTATATCAATTGGCATCGCATAGAAATCTAAACAAATTCCTAGGCATCAGAGTTTTCCTTAATCTTTTCGGGAAAATGTATGACTATGGGTAGGTTATCATCATAATGATTCACTTTCATATCCCCACCGCTATAGATTTTTCTTATAAACCATAGGCAAGCAATGAAACCAATAGTTCCAGTCAGCCAGAAGAAAGTGACCATCATTATGGTGATATAGCCAAAGTATAGGATTGTCGAACTAATATCCTCAATATTTAGCTTGGTGACAAAGTAATTACAACAATAGATAAACATATAGAAGCCAACACAACCCGAAGTAAAGAACGAACGCCACCACCATTGATAGTCCCGGGCACGTAGATGCAGGAAGCACAGTAATATAGCCGTTTCAACGCAGGTAATTGCCAGTAATATAAATGTGGCAAAAAGGAAGCCAGACATTTCATAATATTGAGTTGTCCATAGAGCATTCTGAATGAAAAAGAGCTGAACAAAAATACAGACAAATGGCAGAATGCCACCCAATAAAATGCCAAACATCGGGCGAGTTAGACAGGTTTGATGGGGGATCTCACTGGGAACAGGGTCAATGAACAGTGTTGGATCAGGCTCCTGAAAACAGAAGAGAATATAAGGTATCATTTGAAAAGTTAAGAAATGTTTGAAAAAGCTAAAGCAGTATAAGGACCGATTTCACTTCTTCTATATAGAGCTAACTGTCACATAATACACTAACAAATGACAAATGTGAGTTCATCTGCTGACACATATCAGCTATCTAGACAATGTGAAACCATCAATTCCAGAAAGATAGTCATATTGATTAATTCCCCACATAATTTGTTGCTTCCTCTGGAAATCTGAAGAAGGTTCTGTCCGGTTTAAAGGATCGAACCCAAAGTTTTTGGAACCTTGGTATTTAATTTTTTAAACTGTTTATCAAATTTTGTCGACATTTTCGCTGGGATCAGTTCTGATGCCTAATTTTACTATTTATAATATAAATATTTAGTAATTTTTTTAAAATGCTTTAAGACAAAGTACAAAACAAAGTAAAATGATGTGAAAATTTTAAATACTTACGTTCTTGTAGAAACCCAAACAGGCACCGAGAAAAGTTAAAGGCAAAGATACGCACAGCCACAGGACCAGCAAGTATATAATTGAGCCAACAGAAACAGCTCCTGAGCTCTGATTCAAACGATGTACCAGATCCATGGCAAAGTGAAGAGACAAAACCACTCTGAAAGAAGGCAACCCATATTCAATTAAAGAAACATATTAATATATCTACTGAACACTTACCCAGGACACACCAAGGAAGTCAACAAGGCATTCTTCCCCCACTGGATACCGCCAAATCGTTTGTAAAGACGAGCCGAGACATAACCTGCAGTTGTTCCCAACAAGGCATACGATACGATAGCAAAGTACAGAACAGCTGCACGATATTCAGGAGAGGAGAAGGCTAGACAGGCAAGGATTAAAGTAAGCACAGCTGTTATCAGGATTTGAACACCACCGCCCACAAAAGCACACAACAGTTGAGGATTTGAGGGCGGTCGATATACATCGCCTTTAATCAAAGTCCAGGGATAGCTTTCCTGTAAATCCTTCTCGCTCACTTTTTCTAGTCGATTATATTTGGCTATATAAATCAAGAGTTTCGCAACCAGTCCACTCAACAGGAACACTATTCCCAGCGATATGTAAATGGAGAACCATTGGATATTCGAGTGATTACTGTGTTGCACCAAACCATCCCAACGAGACCACTTAGTGTCGTTACTTTGTACAAACTTTACACCGTAAGTGTAGACAATATTCAGAGAAGCATATTTTCCCAAGGGAAATGCGGATATGGGCAATGAATTTGTATCCTGACAGTTGGGCTCATACGAATAGGCCTGGTTAATCGATTTAGCTTTAATCTTCACTGCTAGTATAGTCCCACAGTCCTCTTCTTCTGCCCCACGATAGATAATCTCCAGATCCAAATGGTTGTAGGGATAATAGCTCACGTTCCCATGGTTAAAGGCGGTTGTAAAGTCACCAAGAGGGATTCCGTCGCTGCAATAGTCAAAACCATTTCCATCAATAAACTCATAACACCACATCACAGGAAGTTGATCGATAATCCAATGTTGTTGATAACCCATCTGAATTCCCTTAATAAGGTTCATTAAGCGGCGGTCACTCTCTTCATTGCTTCCCACGTACTTTTTACGACAGACCTGAAGAAATCCAGTATAAAGATGCAGATCTTGATCCTGGTATAATAATACATACCACCCCGCATTCGACGTTTTCCAGAAAACGTATGGCAAAAGGTCCAGATCTTGGGCGATTACCAAAAATGTCCTCACTCTTATAACCAAGATATGACAACGAATCAGAACATATATCAAAATCATGATCCTCGTGTGTTATAAGGGATCTGTCACTTTTTAGAGGATTCACGTACACTCCAAGCCAGAACTGAAAGATTCGATTATTTTAACGATAGTTTTGATATATGAACGATAAGTAAAAGTAAGTGGGGTCTTGGGAATTTTTGACCAACCAAAGATGAGTATTTTTCATGTTATTCTTCCCATAGATTTAAGACTTTGACTTGATTCACTCGAAACGTTTTTAAGCGAAAGTGATTTAAGATATATATATATTAATTATTCTTTTAGTATCCCCCGTCAACTAGTACCATGTAAATTTGATTGTAAGATTTAGTCATATGGCTAGTATACATATTTGCAATAGTGAAAATAAGCTTTTACATTCTGCGCTTAAGTGTTTCCTTTACAAGAATCAGACTCTATACACAAGTAAGCAATTTTATAATTTTCCTTACATGGAGTTTACAGTATTAAATTTAATTTCATCATTTTTGCCCTTAAATCAATTGGGGCGAGCCACTGTGCGGCCACAAAACGTTCTAAACAACCGGCTGATGTTAAAACGCAAAAACTTTTTGCGACCAAAATGACTTAGAACCCACACTCTGCAAATGTCTCTCTATACAATGTTGCGATTTTATATCATTCCATTACCTTTTTGCAGTACTTCGTTGGACCCAAGCCAGTCCATTCGGGCCAAGACGCCCCTCCTAACGCTGTGAAAAACAACAGCATGACCAATACGAAGGGGAAATGCCCCAAGCATTTGGTATGCAAACTAATTCTCATTTTAAATAAAACAATCACAGAGCGATTCCGTTGTCTCTGACGACTTATTGAATACTGCTGACAAATAGCATTCGAAATTGTTGCTGCGACTTGGTGAGAGTTAGCAACGCTGCACTTTTGCCAAAGAGAGAGGAGAGATAAATTGAGAGGGCGCACAGTGGAACAACAGTTCGCTTAAATGGGTAAAAAATGTATTAAAAAATTCACAACAGCGACATTATCCACGTTAAGTAAAGAACTTACTACATGCTAGTCTTTGCTAACACTAAGTCTTATAGACTGAGACTGAATCGTTCCTACAATCGTATTTAATGGATATAGGGTATAATACAAATATCAAAAGTTTCCCATAATTGTGTTAAAATATAATACCACGTATACCAAAAATGGTAAATATTGTCAAACAGTCCAAGAACACTAAAGCAGGTTATGGTACACCGGGTAGTATGTGTGGTCGATCCTGGCTCAGAGCATTAAATAAAACAAGTTTTTTCTTTAAACACGTTTACGGGTGCATGTAATAACGCCCGCTGATCTTCTTCGTTCTGAAATCTTCGGCATATTCTTAATTCTTTACGTACATACATATTATACTATAATTATAATATATATAATTTTATATTATAATATATCATTTTTTAGAACTTTGTAGAAGGGGTAACTGGGAAACGGCATTTGAAGAAATTGATTGCAATTCGGTCAGTGAAGAGGCAGTTCAGTACAACGAGTTCAGTTTTACTCAAATGACTTATGTGGTAATTTTACCTATAGGTACTTAAGTACCGAATTCTACACCCATGTGCTAGTGCAACGTACTGAAGGGTATTTTGTATGGAAAATGCGCGGGAAGTGCTACTTCTACCTCGTTATGTCAGCGGGCGTTATAAAGTGCACCGTTGTTTACACATCAGGTCTGCTTCGCCGCCATTGGCCACAAATGTGAATAAAGTAGCCACGAAAAATCTTAACTTCACTTGTGCCAAAATAAGAAGCACACACTCGAAGATGTTGAAAGAATCTCGGCTTGTGGCCCTTTGTGTACAGCCAAATATTTATTATTTTTTAATATTTTTTTAGATTTTTAGATTTTTTTTAGATTTTAGCGACTAAAGGCTTCTTAGCCTATCCTCATTTCTTCTTAAAACCCTTGAGAAATAAAAACTAATGTTTATGTAACTTTTTTCAGAACTTAAAGCCCAATTTCAATCAAAATTATGGCAAATTGTTTGCCTGTGGGACTTTTGCCCACCTAAGGCAGACTATTAACCCTCCACTCTTAGCAAATACGCATATTGCAAAAACAGATCCACCGAAACCACCTAACTGCATTTCTAGAAATACAGGGTGTCCTTAACAACGTCTTACCTGGTGCCATCACATTTACCTTAGCGAATGTGGCAGTGGATGGTTCACTGGTTGGATTCATCGTCCCTCGAGGCACTGCGGGAACTGAGGGGACACCATATTTCATCTTCTTCCTCTACACTGGATGTCTTAATAGTTAGCGAGTATTACGAACTTGAGATTAAGAGTACGCTATACCCACAACGTCATTCCAGAAACTTTATAAAGACAATATCCCTAGTATTTAGACATGAATGGGAAAACTTATCTCATAAAAGATCAAATGCTATCACTATCTGCACGTATGAGTCTAAGCTCGATGACTAAGCAGTAGCGGGAGTTTTCTCCATCAACCTAGATCCAAGCTGAATTAGTTAATCGAATCGAACAATACCAAAACGCTCACGGAATGACGTTCAGCCTCAAATGCGAGTAGGGTAGACAGCGCACAACCATCCTTTGTTTATTATAGGGCCTATATATATATATATGTCGAGGTCGAAGACATTTCGCTGATTGAAGTTGTTTAACTCTTAGATTTTACACAATTTACGGAGTGGAGTGAGTCTCTGCGTGTGTTTTCTCTCACAACTTATCGTCCAGTCAACTCATTTGACATACACACCAGAGCCACACACGATCTCAGCCTACTTTAACATCTCTCTCGCTAATTCGCAACACTAACCAGTTCAAATTATATTAGCCGCGCAATATAACTTATCCCATCTCAGACATATATGTTTATATAAGGGCCTATCTAAAATCCCCAGTATTTTCAGTTCCAATTTCAGCATTTTAACTCTTTTAAGCCTGAAAGACTTGATTTGTACCCGAATACCGCTCCATACAGATTTAATCAAATCTGACTGAAGAAAATTATCCATGGAAAACTATGCACATATACATTTTATTCTTTTAAAGCTTGGTACAAACATTTAGATATAAATATTTTTTTTAATAATACCTATATAAATATATTTTGAGAGTGCACTGCGGTATATGTAAAATATTCGCAGCAGGAATATCAATTAACATATAACAAATGTTAGAAATCAATTCTAGGCTCTGCTGTTATCCACGGCATCAAAATTTTCTAGCTTCTTTTCGGGAAAATTAATAACTAAGAAAAGATTACCCCATTTTAGGTTAGTCTTCTCATCCAAATTACTGTATATTTTCCGCAAAAACCAAAAGCAAGCGATGAAGCCGATTGTTCCAGTTACCAAGAAGAAAAGGAATACCATAATGAAGGTATAGCCAAAGTAAAGCAACGTGGAACTAGTATCGTTAATAGATAACTTGGTGACATAATAAGACCAGCAATCTAAAAGCATGCAGATACTGGAAAATCCAGAGGTGATGAAAGAATTCCACCACCAGTGATAATTCTGGGAACGCACATCCAGGAAGCACAATATTATATTCAACCCAGCGCAGACAACGGTCAGTAATATAAATGTGAGGAAAAGAACGCCAAACTTTTGATAGTACTGCGTTGTCCAAAGAGCATTCTGAATAAAGAAGAGTTGGGTATATACACAAGCAAACAGTAATATACCGCTTATCAAAAATCCAAAAATGTTACAGGTAATGCGAGTTTGGGTGGAAGTCTCTTGGGCAGCCGGAGGTTCAGAGCCCTATAAAACAAAAATTAATTGGAGGTATCTCATGGTAATTTGAAATACTTACGCGTGAATAGAAACCGAAATAAGCACCCAAAAAGGTCAAAGGTAAAGACACCAACAGCCACAAAGCCAACAGGGTCATCAGTGAACTAATTGGAACTGCTCCTGAGGTATGACTTACACGGTATATCACATCCATTGCCATATATATACAGAATATAACTCCAGGACACAGCATTGAAGTCAACAATGCATTCTGTAACCAATGAAGTCCGCCCAGCGTCTTGTATAGGCGCGCCGAGACATATCCTGCAGCTGCTCCCAACAAAGAAAACGATACTAAGACAATTAATAGGATCACTCCTCGATATTCCAGCGAGGAGAAACCCATACAAGCGAAGATTAAAGTAAACACAGTTGACATCAAAAATTGAACACCACCGCCGACTAACGCAGACAACAGTTGAGGATTTGAGGGCGATCGAAAGACATTGTCTTTAACCAAAGTCCAGGGATATCGTTCCTTTATATCCTCTTCGCTAACTTTCTCCAGTGGATTATATCTGGTTATGTTTATCCAGATTTTAGCAATCATTCCACTCAAGACTAGCACTGAGCCCAGCAACAAGTAAATGGAATTCCATTTAACGCTCGATTGCTGCAGTACAGTCCAGTTTAAAAGACGATCCCAGCGGGATGACCATTTAATAGAAGAATTCTTCACAAACTGCACACTATAAGTGTACACAATTTTCAGCCTTTCCTCTGGCTTCAAAGGTCTCGTAGGAATTTCCAATAGATCCCAGGGTGCGCAATTAGGCTTGATAGAATTTTGATTTTTGATCCCTTTTGTTTTAACTCTGACTGCAAGAATGCGTCCGCTGTGGCTACCCAGATCATTGCCCCAATCCTCTCCTTCACCATCATGATAGATAATCTCCAGATCAAAATGGTTATCTATATATAAGCTCTCAGTTGTACCTCTCCAGTCAGTTAAGGTAAACAAAGCTCCAATGGGAAAACCTTCAACGCAGTGATCTTCATTTTCATCTGCAAACTCATTACACCTCATTACAGGTATATTATCCAAAATCCAATTATGTTGATAGCCTAAACGGACTCCCATTCTTAAGTTGTTTAATTTCCGTTCACTGTCCTCATCATCGCCAAAATAGTTCTTACTGCAAATCACAGCGCAGTTCACATCCTCCAAATAATTGATCGAAAATGGTCCCGGACGTATGCGATCGCCCAAAATTTCTTGCCCCAGATTCTCCACCGGCGACGAATACTCATCAGCGTGACAAAAATCAAAATGATTATACTCGTAGGGTAGAAGGGATTCCTCATTATTCATGCGATTCACATATAGATTAAGTTGAGTCTAACAGGTACAAAGAAAAATTTTCAAAATATTAATAAATGCATAGAAGGGAGGTAAGTAAGCAGAATGTTCGATTCGGCCGATCTTCCCCAAAAGTTACGCATAATTTAACAGATGGCATGTTTTTATGTTCCAATGCAGAACATTGGCATATCTTAAGGTGCGTTTCCAAACAAAATGGTTATTTAAAAAAAAATCCATAAATCATAAATCATCAATTTTTCGTTGACCTTCGTTTGCATGTGAAACACTTCATCAATTTTTCGTTGACCTTCGTTTGCATGTGAAACACTTTTAACCCGTGAAATTTGGAAAATTTTTTTCCAAATATATTTAATAATTATAAATTGATTCGATGTTAGCGCCGCAGGCGAAAATTTCACTGCACTCAGAATGGCTTTTGAAAAATTTGAAAGTGGAAATTAATTATGAAAATACCGCAAGATCATCACCCTCCAATATCGGACGACCAAAATTAAGCTATACTGAGGCAGGGCTACTATTGAAAAGAACATTGGTTTCTGAACTTGCCTTACAGACTAATTTCTCAACTTCTTTACTTTTACATGCAGCCTCTGCCTCTGCTAAAAAACGATAGGATATTGAAGTTTCGTTATATTTATATGAAAACGAATCCGTGGTACCCAATGTTACCCAAAGATATAAGATATAAGATATTGGTTTGCGGTTCTAATATAATCAACTTGTGCTTGCTTCCTGTGCCTCAAAGTGCCTCAGAAGCCCGCAACAAACTCTACAAACAAGACAGACGTTCTCACGCCAGGAAAAATTCCAGATTAAATAATCTTTCAGACGTTTTCCATAGAGCTATGGACTCCTCCGAAACTTGATAAGTTTGCGTTTAAGTAAAAGACAAAAGCTGATCAGAAAGAAACCCCTACCAAAAGAAGTAATAAGTCTTTTGGAGTTGCCGACCCAACAAATGAGTTCTTCGTCATTTGGATCAGATCTTTATAATAACGATTCGGACACTCCAGCTTATTCTGATGACAAAGAAGATTGCGATGAAGATTATTCCATTATTTTAGATGAAGAGGAAATATTAAGTTTTTGCAGTGAAAATGTGCTTGTTAAAATAAATTGAAAAAATATAATTAATTTTTTTATCTATTGTAGTGGGGTTGCGGTTGGGAAGGGGCAAGTGGCAGGGGGCGTGGTTAATACACATAATTACCTATGTTTCGATTTGTCAAACATGCCAAGTTGCACAAAGTTAGATTTTGATATAAAAAAAATTGACGTTTTGTCTATACCATTTCAGGTAGTTGTAAGGGCGGGAAGTTAAGGCGTGGCGCACTTGACGACATTCTTTTTTTGGAAATTCCAGTTTAATATAAGACACATTAACACAAAATTTCAAGGGCCTAGCTTTATTTTTAGAGATTATGCCACTAAATTTGGCTAATCGCCCATAGTGCAGGGCACTATCGTCACTCCAGGATACCAGGATGACTCATAGACACAAGCAACCGGTGTCGATATATACATACATATTTCAAAGCCCCCAATACACACATGAAATTTTGTAGGTAGGTAGGTATATTATTTTTTTGATTACCTTGCAATTGTTATCCGTACTAGAACGCTCACAGTAGTTAACAGGCCCGGTCCACTCGGGCCAAGCCTCTGCTAGTGCCGCATAGCAAAACAGCACCAGGACGAATATAACGGGGAAATTTCCAAAGCGTACAGAATGCCAAATTTCTCTCATTTTGGATTTTTACATACGTAAAAGAGTTCTTCCTCCCTTGACAACGACTTAAGTACTAAAGCAAAATGTGCAACTGAAACTGTAGCTGGCCCTCGTGGTAAATTTTTGCGTCGTTGCATTCTTCTAGAGCGGAGAGACCTACGTTTCATTTTGAATACCCCGTACCGTAAAGGTATATTGGGTTATGCAAAATTAAATTAAAGACCCAATCAGCAACACATTTCCTGACAATTCTACAAATGGCAATTTGTACATTGGCATGCTAACCGTCCAAGCTCATTGAATAAAGAGCTTTTGTGCTTTTGTTTGTTTTTGTTATTCATTATAATGAAGTCGGGCACTGCTGACATTAACAAATTGTCTACTTTAGGAATGCACGATGGGATAACACAATGCGAATCCGGCACCAAAATTAGAAGAGCACAGGGCATAGTGGATGCGTATACCGAAATCAGCACAAAATTACGAATTCGATTGCCATCAATAATACATTTTGTTTGTTTGGATGGTGAATTTTGGGTTCAAATTGGTTGGAATACAAATTTGAGAATATTTGATGGGATAAATAATTTAAAAATTAATCTACCCACTTTGTTTGGTCTCAGGTTAAAAGTTTTATAAATTTTACCGGTACAAACGGACCCGAATACCGAAATAAATTAGAACCAAACATATCCTTTTACCGAAACATAAGTGAACTTTGCAAAATTTTATAATGATTTCAGATTATAATAAAGATTTGATAGATAGCAGTGGTATACTAAAAGAAGGCGTTCATTGAGCGGCACAAAAAATTGAAAAATTTGCTAAATTTTATTAGCTTAGAGCTTAGCAAAGACATTAGAATAATAAGATGAGTAACGCCATACGATTTTTTGGCGTGGCGTGGCTTTTCAATTGGCTCTTCGATCTTCAAAAGCCACAGAGAGAGAGAGAGAGAGCGCTCTAGAGCCAGCCGCTTTTTGTAAGCATACAGCGACAGCCGACGACTGTAGGTGTGCACACGTATTCTCAAGCATTACTCACACAAGCAAGTAAATGCTTTTTTTAGAATTTTTACGCTCTCAACTTTGTGTGAGCGGAGAGAGCTCGATTTTCGTCTCCACCAAAAAAATAGCTGCATATTGCAAAACCAATATATGGCCGTTCTTAGAGATTATATTGGTCTTTGCTTAAACAGACGGACGGCCAAGTTTAAATCGGCTCAGCTCGTCGTATGTTTCATAGGGTCGAAAATGAACATTTATATGCGTTGCAAAATTCTGGGCAAAATTATAATACCCATTCCAAGGGTATAACAAGCACACTAAGAGCTTCGCCAACGACATTACGGTTTCTTTTGCTCTGTTCCTTTTGTGTAGCGTCAGTTTATTGCGCAGAAGACATCGCCGTTAGATAAAGCGAATGTGTGTGTGCAGCAGCAAGTTCATATAGCTGGAGCATAGCTAGACATTTATCTCCGCCACTGCTGGTAATCTTCAGGGTGAGTTTTTAAGGTTATACTTGCTCATTTGGGCTAAAATGTGTTTACAATTTTTGTGTACATACACTTTAAGTTTGTTGTAATTTTTTGTGTTTTGCAGATAAAAGAAGCATTTGTCCCAAACATGTCAAACCTCTATCTCTTACCATCTCTGAGATCTAGTTGTTTGTTCATACAGACAGACGGACAGCGGACGGACAGACAGACAGACGGACATGGCTAAATCGACACGCCTGTCGATGCTGATTAAGAATATATATACTTTATAGAATCGAAAATGTTTCCTTCTCCCTGCTACTCATTTTTAATGGGTACAGATTATAAAAAATAGTTTTTTTTTGCTCGAAAATGCAATAAATTTCATTTTCTAGCGCCTAAGAAAAATATAAAAATATACAAAAGAATAATACCAATTAAACTGAAAACCACCAGATTCTAAACGAATCATCCGCCGGTCCCTATTAATTATAAAGACTTACTTATTTAAAAATAGTTGTAGAACTTCTAAAAACTAAGGTATAAAAATAGAGGCAAGCTAGTTTCGGCTCGACCGAAGTTTATATACCCTTGGAGCATGATATCTGCCTGCCAGTATGTTATATGGCACCACAGTTTTGACAAAATTTTGTTCTCACTAGAACTACTTTTTCGACCGATCGTTTCTATGGCAGCTATAGTCATCCGATTTGAATCAAACTTGGCAGAATTGTGTGTTAGCATATAATATTGATCAGTAACAAGTTTGGGAGCGATAGCATTGAAAAAAAAAAGGTTTTCATACTAAGACGTTTTTTCAAAACTATCTTTTGTATGGCAGCTATACTTTAAAGTTGTCCGATTTTCAAAAAACTTGGTGAAATTATGTGAATGCATAGAAAACTTATAAATACGAGGTTTGGAGACGATTGCGTTGAAGACAAAAAAGTTTTTCTCACTAGATATATTTTTTTGACCGATCGTTTCTATGGCAGCTATACGATAAAGTCATCCGATCCGGCCGATTCCGACAAATGTGCTGCGCATTTGTACTAAAAGACTTCGTTCAAAGTTTGGTTAAGATAGCTTTTAAACTGACGGAGGAGATAGCAAAGAATCAGACGGACAGACGGACCGACGGACAGACGGACAGACGGACATGGTTATATCAACTCAGCTTGTCATGCTGATCAAGAATATATATACTTTATGTGGTCGGAGATGCTTCCTTCTATGCGCTACAAACATCTGAACAATTTTAATATACCCTCTCCAAGGGTATAAAAACCTTGTCATACAAAATTTTTGAAATCGATTTTCAAGATCCAATCCAAACTACATAAAAATGGGTAATTTGGGCTGTTAACTAGTTTAAATCCAAAGATAAGGCTCGAAAACACTTTTTAACCGTTTCGAAACCGGTCCTGATCCACTTATTCATAACTTAAATAAGTTCTAAGATTTAGCTCTTAAACACTTTTTAACCGGTTCATTACTGTCTCTGATCTAGTAAAATATCCAACATCATATAAGTAACCTACGAACCAGATTTCCAGTTCACAGTTTAAAGAACTACTGATATGTGGCTCTGATCTACTTTTGAGCCGTTCTTAACCGGTTCACAGACTACATAGGGATTTGCAGATCGGTTTAGTACTTTCCAATGTTGTGAATTGATATATTTTGTTAGACCAAATAAAAATGTTGATATCCGGGATGCAAATTGCAATCGTAATTTTTTTAGGTGGTTCGATTCAGAGCATGATCTTTGTTTGTGCTCGTAGTGCCGTGGTTGCTTCTCAGAGCTCCAGAGTAACTCCACCCGATAGATGTCAAGCCCAATGCCAAAGCGAGTCCTTAACATTCGACAGCCTTACTAAGCAGACAGTCAACGTCGCGACGCGTCGTGTAGAACCATGTACATTTGATTGTCAAAATTAGTCATATGCCTAGTATACATGTTTGCGATAATGAAAATAAGCTTTTACATTCTTCCCTTAGTTTTGCATTTGGCTGGCTTGAGGTCGTATACAATTCTGTAATCAACACAACAACGGTTAATTACACAATTTGGATAGCATTGATATGTCCATACAACGTCGCTGTTTCGATAACCACTCATCATGCGGACTTTTGTAGCATATTCACTCAAACGACCCCGACCCATAAACCTGCGAGGGAACGGGCAAAATTATTCTCATTTTAGATAAAAAACGAGAGCGTAAGTTAAAGTCGGCTCTAAGCGACTTCTATATACCCGTTACTCATGAAAAACCATGTTTAGCAGTGTTCCTGCGTTCCTTAGGGTGACCATCCGAAAAGTATGAAACATTTTTTTAGGGTGGGAGGGGGGTTAGCGAGGGAATCTTGATTCACTTTTTTGCTCATAACTTGAAAACCGTTCATCCGTTCTTTATCATTTCGATTCATTTGGCTAATTACCAACTATCTCTAAAAGGTACGAATCGCCTATCTTCAAAGCTGTAGGAGATATAACGTTTTTTCCAAATTGTGGGGGCGGGAGGAGGCTTGATCTGCGTGCAGATTAAAGAAGCATTTGTCCCATACATGTCATACATGTCATTTGTCCCATTCATACAAACAGACGGACGGACAGACGGACGTGTCTATTTCGACTCGGCTGTTGATGCTGATCAAGAATATGTATACTTTATATGGTCGGAAATGATTCCTTCTGCCTGTTACATACATTTGCACGACTTTAGTATACCCCTTTTACTCTACGAGTAACAGGTATAAAAATAACAGAGCGATTACTTGGTCTCTGACGACGTATTGAATACTGCTGACAAATAGCATTCAATGTCGGCAAAGCATCACCCAGCGACTATCCTCATTTCTTCCTAAAACCCTTGAGAAATAAAAACTTAGATCTCCCAGGCAACTAATGTTTATGTAACTTTTTTCAGAACTTAAAGCCCAATTTCCATCAAAATGATAGCAAACTGTTTGCCTGTGGGACGTTTCCCCACCTAAGGATGACTATTAACCCGCCTCATACTGCAAAGACAGATCCACCGAAACCACCTTACCTGACATCCGTTTCCAGGAATACAGGGTGTCCTTAACAACGTCTTACCTGGTGCCATCACATCACATGAATGCTTCACTGGTGGGATTCATCAATTTAATGATCTTAAGTCTTGGAGGTGCAACCGTTGGTAGATTCGTCCATCGAGGCACTGCGGGAACTGCAGTAGAATTTTTTCCATCAACCTAGATCCAAGCTTAATCAGTTCATCGATAGTGAAGCAGCTTTAAGGGAGCTTGCCTACTACACCAACAATACCAAAACGCTCACGGAATAACGCACAGCCTCAAATACGAGTCCTTTGTTTATCTATCTAAATCGCCAGTATTTTCAGTTCCAATTTCAGCATTTTAACTCTTTTAAGCCTGAAAGACTTGATTTGTACCCGAAAACCGCTCCATTGAAAACTATGCACATATACATTTTATTCGTTGAAAGCTTGATTTTTTGGTACAAACATATAGATATGGGAAAATATTTTTAAATTAATAAATATATATTATAATTTAAGAGTGCACTGCACAGCGGTTTATGTAAAATATTCGCATATAACAAATGTTAGAAATCACTTCTAGGCTCTGCAGTCATCCTCGGCATCAAATTTTTCTGGCTTCTTTTCGGGAAAATTAATAACTAAGGGAAGATTACTCCATTTTAGGTTGGTCTTCTCATCCAAATTGCCGTATATTTTGCGCAAAAACCAAAAGCAAGCAATAAAGCCGATTGTTCCAGTTAGCAAAAAGAAAAGGAATACCATAATGAAGGTATAGCCAAAGTAAAGCAACGTGGAACTAGTATCCTTAATCGATAGCTTGGTGACATAATAAGACCAGCAATCTATAAACATGCAGATACTGGAAAATCCAGAGGTGATGAAAGAATTCCACCACCAGTGATAATTCTGGGAACGCACATCCACGAAGCACAATATTATATTCAACCCAACGCAGACAACGGTCAGTAATATAAATGTGAGGAAAAGAACGCCAAACTTTTGATAGTACTGCGTTGTCCAAAGAGCATCCTGAATAAAGAGGAGTTGGGTATATACACAAGCAAACAATAATATACCGCTTATCAAAAATTTAAAAATGTTACAGGTAATGCGAGTTTGGGTGGAAGTCTCTTGGGCAGCCGGAGGTTCAGAGCCCTATAAAACAAAAATTAATTGAAGGTATCTCATGGTAATTTGAAATACTTACGCGTGAATAGAAGCCGAAACAAGCACCCAAAAAGGTCAAAGGTAAGGACACCAACAGCCATAAGGCCAGCAAAGTCATCAGTGATCTAATTGGAACTGCTCCGGAGCTATGATTTACACGGTATATCACATCCATTGTCATATATATACAGAATATAACTCTGAAAGCGACGGAATTTAAATGCGATTAGAATAAAAAATTATCAATTTTGATTAAGGCGGCTATCCGGTCCTTACTATGTATGCGGCAGAAGCTTCTGATACTTAGAATGGCCGAGACAACACTTAAAGAGGTCACTCTTGATTTTTATTTTAAAGAATTTCGAATGTTTGCAGCCCCGAATTATACTCACCCAGGACACAACATTGAAGTCAACCATGCATTGTGTAACCAATAAAGTCCACCCAGTCTCTTGTACAGGCGAGCCGAGACATATCCTGCAGCTGCTCCCAACAAGGCAAACGATACTAAAACAATTAACACGATCACTCCTCGATATTCCAACGAGGAGAAACCCATACAAGCGAAGATTAAAGTAAACACAGTTGACATCAAAAATTGAACACCACCGCCGACTAACGCAGGCAACAGTTGAGGATTTGAGGGCGGTCGAAAGACATTGTCTTTTACCAAAGTCCAGGGATATCTTTCCTTTATATCCTCTTCGCTAACCCTTTCCAGTCGATTATATCTGCGTATGTGCATCCAGATTGTAGCAATCAATCCACTTAAGATTAGCACTGAGCCCAGCAACAAATAAATGGAATACCATTTCACTCTCGATTGGTGCAGTTCTGTCCAGTGTAAAAGACGATCCCAGCGGGATGACCATTTAATAGTATTATTCTTTACAAATTTCACACTATAAGTGTAGACAATTTTCAGCCCTTCATCTTTCAAAGGTCTCGTAGGAATTTCTAAGAGCTCACTGCGTCGTGCGCAGTTAGGCTCGACAGAATTTTTATGTTTGATCCCTTTTCTTTTAACTCTTACTGCAAGAATGCGTCCACTGCTGCTACTCAGATCCTTGCCCCAATCCTCTTCATCACCACTATGATAGATAATCTCCAGATCAAAATGATTGTCCAAATATAATTTCTCATATGTACCATTCCAGTTAGGTAAGGTAAACAAAGCTCCAATGGGAAAACCTTCAACGCAGTGATCTTCATTTACATCTGCAAACTCATTACACCTCATAACAGGTATATTATCCAAAATCCAATTATGTTGATAGTCTAAACGGATTCCCTTTCTTAAGTTGTTTAATTTCCGTTCACTGTCTTCATCCCCATCAAAATAGTTCTTACTGCAAATCTAAAAAAACCACAATGTTATTCAAAGAGTATTAATTGATATAAGTAAAATTATACTTACCACAGCGCATTTCACATCCTCCAAAAAATTAATCGAAAATGGCCCCGGACGTATGCGATCGCCCGAAATTTCTTGCCCCAAATTTTCCACCGGCGACAAATCCACATCAGCGGGGCAAAAATCAAAATGATTATACTCGTAGGGTAGAAGGGATTCCTCACTATTCATGCGATTCATATATAGATTAAGTTGAGTCTAACAGGTACAAAGGAACGTTATAAAAATATTAATAAATGAATAAAAGAAAGTAATCAAAATATTCGATTTGGCCAATCATCCCCAAAAGTTACGTATATTCCAATGCAGAACATTGGCATATCTTAAAGTGCGTTTCCGAACAAGATGGTTATTTTAAACCACAAAAAACTCATTAATCATAAATCATAAATTTTTCGCAGACCTTCGTGTACATGTTAAACACTTTTATCCCGTGAAATTTGGAAAATTATTTTTCCAATAATCTCTTAGTTCAACTGACTAACTTAATTATAACCTCTTGGCGTTTGCTTTACACTTTGTTTGCACACCGAAAGGTACTTACAGTTTAACGCCGGAACAAACGACCAATTTTGTGAGACATATTACATTACATTACATTTACATATTAATGGAATCTTTTAATCAAACCAGTTCTGGCGAACCGAACCGAACTGGCCAAGGTGATTCAATATGTAAAGCTATTTTCTAAAAGAAAAAAACTTTTCATTTACATGTAATCAGAGGAGGTAACGAACCCAACCTCCCACAGCAGTCCTGCAAACAACCACTGATAATATGTCCTAAACAGTTTTACCAAATTGGGATAAATTATTTTTCCAATAATCGCTTAGCAAGTGACTTAATTCTAACCTCGAGTTGGTACTTGCTCACACCTCTAAATATTCGTGGCGAACGAAATGGGGGCAATTTTGTGAAACATATTTATGTTTACTGATTTAAAAATTGGTTTAGCTCTTGTTTCCAAGATTTGGCGGAAAAATCCGACCACATAAAGTATCATTTTTTAGCATTCAGAGCTGAGTTCACATAGCCAGGCTGATTTCTAGTATCTCCTGCGTCAGTTTTAAAGCTATCTTAACCAAATTCGCATCAAAGTCTTATAAAAACAAATACCGGCACATTCTAGAACCGAACCGGACCGAACTGACCAATGATTCAACGATGAAAAAACCAGTTTTAATGAGAAAAGCTTGTTTGTTTTTAGTGCTATCGCTCCCAACGCTCGTATTTATAAGTTTTTTATGATTTCACAAAATTTCACCAAGATTTGTCGAAATCGAACAACTATAGCTCCCATACAAAAGATAAGTTCGAAGAAGGCTAGTAAGGTTAGGTTAGGTAAGCTTTAAGCTTGGTATGGAGATACTTGCGAAAAGTGATGTGCGTCAAAATAGCATCGAATATTTAGCATCGAATTAGAACGGTGGAATATGGAACATTAAAAAAATTTTTATTTATTTAATTTCTCACTATCTGGATAAAAAAATAAAGATCTGTAAGTGCAAAATTGTTAAGAAATGCAAGAACTACTGTTTTATTTAACGGCGGGGTGGGTTTGAGCATTGCAGATATTAAAAGAAGCACACTTAAAAATCGCCTCCCTTCATTTTGGGGTATATCTCCTCTCTCAGATAATGGCCCGACATGCACGGTACGTAAAAACTTCGGGCACATATTCATGAATATGCTCTGAAAAGCTCAGCTCAATCGTCTGAACCGTTTTCGAGATAAGCGCTTATCAGTAAGCCAACCTCTGGAAAGTCCCATACAAAAACCATCAAAAAACTACATCCAAAATTATGAGCCAACTGCTAAGCTCCAAGACAATGGCCCACATTGCACGGTATATTAGCTTATAGCAGAGATATTCAAGAGTGTGTCTGCCAAGTTGGAGCTCAATTTTGTGAAAAACTGTGGCTCTGGCAACACTGGCACATGGCGAAAATTCGACGCTAATTATTCTCAGATAATGGCCCACAATGCACGGTAGTGCAAACGATTAGCATTAATATTCCACGCATTTTGATGCATGTTTCATCAAAATCGTCTGAATAGTTATTGAGAAATTTACATTTTCCTTATTTAAGAAAAATTCACATAACATGGCCACAGATTCGGTGGCTTGCCAACACTGGCTCATGGCCAAAAATTTGACGCTAATTATTCTCAGATAATGGCCCAGAACAGTTTCTGAGAAATTTTAATTTTCATTATTTTAGCTAAATACTCCCCCGCCCACTGAATCAACAGCTCTGACAACACTGGCACTAGGCAAAAATCGACGCTAATTACACAGTGCGAAAAATTTTAGCTTTTTTTCAAAATTCCAAATTACACTATGCGGAATCGATAGTGCTACCCGAACTGAGTAGGTGCCTATCAGGGTTTGGCTAGATTGGTAGCACTTTTGTTTTAAGGACCCTCAAAGTTTTTAAAATTGTGTGTGACAACAAAAAAAAGGTGTCATTAGTTTTGGGCAAACAGCTGATTCAGTTTTGGTGATAGATGCAAACTGACTTTGGCAAAGATGTGGCCGGCAGTCCGCAGAATAAAATTGTTTTACCAAGGTTTTTTAAAAACTCATGTTTTCCTGGAGAAAACCTCATATGATCTCAACTTGTTAAAAAATAAATTAGCTTGTTAAAACATTTTTGCTGATAAAATGCAGAATTTTCAAAAAAACCGTCCAAAAATCATTTTTTCTTTATTCATGGATTACAACAAGTAAAACGCGTAGTGTTTTGCTCTAAAAGCTTAAAAAATTAATTAGCTGCTATTTTGGTAAAAAAAAACTTGAGCACATAAAGCTTGGTATGGAGATACTTGCGAAAAGTGTGCGAAATCTCTGTACAATATTTCGTCGATAGCAAATGCGAAATAAGTTGCTCATCTCTAGTTGCTTGTTTTCAAATTTAATTTGGCGGGACAATTTAAACTAATTAACAGCGAATATTTATGGTGGCCTTTAATGAAGCAGTAGTTGGAGCAATAGCTTTATGTGATTTGTAAGAAGCTTTAGTTAAGGCACCTAGGGTTCGGCAGTGTTTGTTATATCCTTACTTCCTGTGAAGATCCATGTGGAGGCAGTTGTATAACTTAAATAAATCGCAAAAAAATAAATCGTTTGTAGGTTCATCGTTACCTTTATTTGTAACTTTTCAATCATTTGCTCCAATTGGCTATTGGTGCTTTTTGGACACGACTAGGGAAATGGCAGAATCGACTGTTGTGGCCATTTCACCTCGACGTTATGTACTTATAATGCAATATCATAGATTAAAAGTTGTTGTCCACGACTTGCGGCGACAAAGAAGTCCCAAGTCTGACCACTGAAAAGTTCTGCGGCTATCCGGTCGACATACGGAATCGCCGTCGTTCACAATTGAATCACTTTGTGCTGGACCAAGTTCCTCATCATCACCCCTTTTCGTTCGAGGAGCTAAGGTTCTTGAAAAGATAATGAGCACTTATTTGTTCACATGCATGGCACACATACCTTGTGCCGACAATTTGGTAAAAAACGACACAAGTGGAGCTAACTGCCACTTCACATCGTTGCGGTGGATACTGCACCACCGCTTTAACTCTTGGCGTGCTTAGGACGCCGCCAGTGAACGGTGACGCTGTCCTTTACCGAAACCCAAGCCGCTTTGCAATGATCTCCTAGCAAAAACAATCAATTTTGAATAGCATAATTAAACTCAATAAATATCTATACTTTTAGAGATCATTTTTGTCAAGCCGCTATCACCTTTTCCTCCAATGAAATGATGTTCAGCCTTTTTAATGGTTTTGTATAGAGGACACCTCTCATTTAAAAACTCCGCGCCGCAACATTTGTATGTATATGAGTGTCTACCGCCATGAAAAGTACGAAAAATATGTTTTACATATATTTCACACCTTCGAAATCATTTCTCATCACTTGCCTATCGGGTGACTATCGCGTGACACGTTGACGTCGGGTGGCAACGCTGTGATATCGATATGCCAATTTCGCGCGTGAGCTCCATACCAACTTACGAAACAGCAACTGGCGAAATCCGTCCGAAATCATTTTTTTTATATGGACTTTTTCATTTCGCGGGTGTTTCGCGGGTATCTCCATACCAAGCTTAAGAAAACTTTTTTGTTTTTAATGCTATTGCTCCCAAAATTGTTACTGTTCAATATTATATGCTACCATACAATTCTTTGATCCAAATCGGATGACTATAGCATTTAGCTGCCACAGGAACGAAACGCCGAAAAAGTAGTTTTAGCGAGAAAAACTTTTTCTTTTAACACTTTACACTTATCAGTTATGTACATATTGATGAAAATCTTGTATAGCTGCCTTAGCACAAACTGGCAGTCATATATCAAGCTCCAAGGGTATAGAAATTTCGGTCGAGCCGAATTTAGCTTGCCTCTATTTTTTTCTTTTAAAAAACAATTGTTGGTCAATATGTTCCAATAGAAATTCGACAACCAAACTAGCTAAGAGGGGATGATTTATTTCAAGAAAATTGCCTTAAAACTAGAAGTTTCTGACTTTAGAGTCCGCTTTTGAATATTTAAATATGCATTGAAATGTGCTTTGTCTCCAATTCGGATATTCAAGCCAAGTGTGGCTCATGTAAAAGCTGGAGTGCCAAATATTTCCGCTGATACAACAAAACCAATTATGCAGATTTGTTTAGTGCAAACCATATTAACATAGTCAGAACGAAACAGACCTGCATCAAAAACACTGTTGGCTTGTGTAATCTTATTAATGTTATGAATGTAAAAGAGTGCATGTTGGTCCTTTTGTTACTCAATCGCGCACAAATGGTTTAAACTCAAACCGCGAAATTTGCAAAATTATTTTAGAAGTGTTTATTACAGCGCTTGATGATTAGATGACAACGCAAGATATGGTAAATAGGTTTAGAGATCACATGGTCAAGTTTAGAATATCATGATGATTGAATTAATGGCAATTGACAAGTAAGCGTCACTTTTTTGTTTAATGTTTGAAATTCTAAAGGGGGTGTAGCAAAGCACGCCGGGTACCTGCTCAATAGTTTTTATATAGATAGCTGTCAACTGATTACAAATAAAAGTTCACCATGAATTCCCAGTAAATATTGTATTGTTATTAATAGTACACATAGTATTGTTATCAATTAATAATAAAAATACTATATTTGCTGGGATTTCATAATAATTTATTATGAATAAACATTTATTTCCGAGGAATCGAATGCAAGTCAAATTGCTAAAGCGGAAAAATAAGTTGATCAAACAAACAACCACATGCATTAGCTTCAATAAGCGTGGGATGACAAGTAATCGGTCAAGCCCGACCATAACATACTCTGTACCCGGAGTAGGAGCTAAAAACAGAGCTGCCGCTGTGCTCATCTCTATGTTCTTTTCTCTCTCTCTTTGTTGGATGATAAGCGGTGTTGGTTTCGGGTGCGCGAGAGGTGGGAGGGGGGTTATTCTTTTTGCTCATAACTTGAGAACCGCTCATCCGATCTTTATCGTTTCTTTGGCAAATCGATACCTATATATACCTATATATCTTTAGAAGGTATGAATTATCTACCTTTAAAACTGTGGGGGGTATTTTGTTTTTTTTTTTAATTGCGGGGGCGGGAGGGGGCGTGGCAAAAATTGAAAATAAACTTGATCTGCGTGCAGATAAAAGGAGCATTTATCCCATACATGTCAAACCTCTATCTCTTACCATCTCTGAGATCTAGGTGTTCATACAGACGGACGGACAGACGGACATGTCGATATCGACTCGGCTGTTGATGCTGATCAAGAATATATATACTTTATATGGCCGGAAATCATTCTTTCTGCCTGTTACATACATTTGCACAACTTTAGTATACCCTTTTTACTCTACGAGTAACGGGTATAAAAACTATTTGCTACCAGGATGACTCATAGACACAAGCAACAGTTGTCGATATATGCATACATATTTCAACGCCCCCCCAATACACACATGAAATTTTGTAGGTATGTATATTATTTTTTTTTATTACCTTGCAATTGTTATCCGTAGAACGCTTACAGTAGTTAACAGGCACGGTCCACTCGGGCCAAGCCTCTGCTAGTGCCGCATAGCAAAACAGCACCAGGACGAATATAACGGGGAAATGTCCAAAGCGTCTAGAATGCCAAATATCTCTCATTTTGTATTTTTACAAACGCAATAGAGTTCTTCCTCCCTTGACAACGACTTTAGTACTAAAGCAAAATGTGCAACTGAAACTGTAGCAGGTGGTCAATTTTTGCGTCGTTGCATTCTTCTAGAGCGGAGAGACCTACGTTTCATTTTGAATACCCCGTACCTCCGTAGTTGCAAAATGAAAGGGTATATTGGGCTACGCAAATATAAGTCAAAAACCCAAATTAGCAACACATTTCCCGACAATTCCATCTTAAGTAAAAAAGGAGGAAAAATGAGTTGGCTTAAAAATAAACTTTGCTATTCTTTGTTGCGCAATTGGTGTGTACATTGGGATGCTAACCGTCCAAGCTCAGTGAATAAAGAGCTTCTGTGCTTTCGTTCGTTTTTGTTATTCAGTAAAATTCTCTCCTTTAGTAATGCACGTTGGGACAGCACAATGCGAACTTTGCACCAAAATTTAAAGAGCACAGAGCGTAGTGGATACGTATACAAAAATCAGCACAAAATTAAGTATTTGATTGCCATCAATAATCAATTTTGTTTGTTTGGATGGTGAATTTTGCTAAATATCCTGACAAAACACGAGAGACTTAAAACCAACCGTAAGAGATTTCTGTGACACCGAGAATTGGTTTTGGGTTGAAATTGGTTTGGAAGAGATTTCCGAGAAACTTCCGATATTGAATACAAATTTGAGAATATTTTATGGGAAAATAGCTACAAATACATTTGAAAATTGATGTACCCACTTTGTCTGGGCTTAGGTTAACAATTTCTTTAAATTTTACCGGTACATACCGGTACGTAACGGTCTGTCGAAATAAAAATCCAGGTACCAATACGGAACCGAATACCGAATTAAATTAGAACCAAATCAGAACCTTTTACCGAAACATAAGTGAAATTTGAAAAATTTCATAATGAGTTCAGACCATTATAAAGATTTGATAGATAGCAATGGTATACCTAAAGAAGGGATCAATTTTATTAGCTTAGATTACGTACTTAAACAAATATTGTGTCCATGCGGGCCTGGAAATGAAATTGAAAACAGTCCAAGCTGTGAAAAGTAAAAATTAGGAGACTCTTGCTAATTTGACTTAAGCCATTAAAAACTACTTAAAATTAACAAAAATTAAAAAAAAAAAATATAACTTTTGATTAGTAAAAAAATTTATTTTCATTAAAATTATTTATTTCTAAAAATATTTAAATATTTATTTTTAAATATAGCATCTTATTAAATTTGGTAAATTTAAAGAAGTTTTACAACCACATTTTAAAAAAAAACTTAAATTTTTTTAACTTTTTCTTGCAACATTTTCAGTGTGTTAAACTAGGCACTTTGACAGCCGATCCTGAGTCACCCTGTGAACCTACAATGATCAGCTTAAACTTATTTTAAAGCTATTGAAATTCTCTATCACCTTCCCAATGGAATTTTTCAAATAAATCTTTCCATTCAAAAGATACAATTTTTGCAAAGCGAAACCAGCCCGTCGCTCGTGCACAAGCAAATTTGCGTAGATTTCATCTCAGTACACAATTAATGCATGTATATTGATATGTTCAAATCGAAAATACTCGAAGGTGGCAAAAAAGCGCAAATATGTATGTAAATATGTATTTTACAAAACTTTTTACTCCAGAATTAAAAACGAGGTAAAATGCACTTTTTACAGGCCATCAAAGTGGGAAAGTACGGTACAAAAGTAGAACTTCAGTAAAACGATAATAATTCAACTAATTTGAAAAAAATATAAGATTTTCTTGTTAATTTTTCTTTAGAATTGATGCATCTTTAAAAAACAAATAAAAAAATACAATCGGATTTTCCGTTTGGTTTTTATACGTTCCCAAAAGTGACATTTGAAACCAAAAAAATACAAAAATTTATCAGTTTGAAAAATTGTTAAACTTGGAACCACTGTAAAATCCCAAATAAATAAATAAACCAAATGCAATACACCAAACATTTTCCGGGGTTCCCTTTATTATATTAAATTAAAGCGATAAAATAAATCAATCATAAATTATTTATTTTTGCAACGCTAAATTCGCCAAACCGGTCCATTGTGCGGCGCCCATTTCTAATAAATATATAATATAACTGCTCTTTCTAACATACATACATATGTCTCTTATAGTAACTGTCATCTGTCTCATAGAGCCAAGAGATGCATGGCATATTTGCAATACACACATACCGAATTTGTGTGAGTGTGAGTCGATTCCTCTTATTCTCGCGTTCTTAGCAAAACAGCTTAGTCTACAATATGCGCCACAGTTCTTCACAAATTTTAAAAATTTTTTAGTGCGCGCCTAGAAGAAGCAGTTTTGGCTGTGGGTTGATAATATGTCAGTCAGTCCGTTTTACAGATTTATAAGTATAGAAGATATAGATGCTTGTTTAGTTTAACACAGTTTGATTTTTATATTAGTGAACCTTTAGGATATCTTTTAAACTATTGGAGCGATCAAACTGATCTAGTTAAAGTCTGAAGAATCTTCATTAAAATATCTGATATTAAGATCCTTTATACCAGTGGTGGGGGCACGCCGCAATATTTGCACTATGCGTCTAGAGATTCGGTGATTAGCGTTGATTTTGTGTTGTGGTTGTTCTTCAACTGCTGCATAACTTAAATTTCGTGCTTACCTCTGTTTAATACAGTGTACAACATCAGGCTACTCCTCTATTGCCTTACTTACCTGCAGAGTTCCCCATCTCCATTCCTTCAGAAATAAAATTCGATTTGTTTCGTTTTCTAGCATTCAAAATTCTTTTATTCTCGCGCTCTTGCACACAAAACACAATTTACATTTTTGCTAAAATTTTTGGCGTACAAACTATCAGTCATACAATTTGTTCATGAACATTTATAAGCCACACGTTAAACATACTTTTCAAAATAGAAAAAAAAGTGAATTATAGGTATTCGTTCACAAACTTAAACTTAAAAGCTCATTTATGTTGTAGCACACGCTCGCTTTCGTTCTCTCGCTCTAACTAACTCTCTTACTTACTTACTACAAGGTGTTATACTAGCATACATAGTTTTAGCACAGAAAACGCTCTATTATAATTTGATTGGGCTAAAGCACCGCGCGTCAGCGTTACCAATTGTTTTCATTATTATTTGATTAATAGTTGTTTATAAAATGTTCATATGTATGTAGTAATGTGTATACGTTTTGTTAATTGTTTTGTAAATTTCACTAGTTTTCCGTTTAGTTTTGGTATGTTTTTTTTTGTATGCGTAAGTCTAGTGTAAAGTTAGTGTTGGGTAATTCTGCTTATTTGAGTAAACAATGCAGGTTGCTCACTTCACTTTGTTCAGTAGAGCAGTAAGTCTCTGAAATGTAATTTGTTGACTTTGCTTTTGCTGAACACTTCTTCAGTTCAGTAAAGCAACTCATTTTATTCACTCACTCGTAAACAGTCCCCACACTATTGTAAAGTCCCGTTTAAAGTAATTCAAGGTGAGAGTCCTTAAGTAAGTGTAGTAGTGTTGTATGTAGTATGTTAAGTGTAATGTATAAATAGTAAGTCTCAGTTCTCAGTATAAAATCAGTACCATATGTTGCGTTTTCAATTTGTTTTTTAGTTTTTAGTTGCTTTTTCTTATATTTTTACAAAAAATATGCATCTTTACATTTTGCTCTGCTGCGCGTGGTGCTTTTGTTTCTTTTTCTTTTTATCATACACACAGACATATGTTCAAATCACAGGCATTGGTTTTGTAGCACAGTGTAGGAGGTTACAAAATTGTTTCATTAGAACAGACGACAATGACAACTCTCGCACACATAACTTAAAACTATTTTGATGTCATGAAAAGTGATTCTGAAGAGGCTTAATATTAAAGGGAAAGTTTTTTATTTTTGTTTTCTTTTTTTTATAAATAATTCTTCTTGTGGAATGATAATAACACACAGCAAATCTCAGTCACAGTCTCGCGCACTCATGATGATGATATACACATGCCAAAGACTTAAATGTTTATGTATAAAAGGTAGAAATTTGTGCTAGATGAGTTTTGTCATCATTATTCTTCATCATCCATCCACTCTTTGAATTTTTTTTCAACAACCATTTGTTTAGTCAATCATCACATAAATTCATCATTCATCTCTCTCTTTCTTTCTCTCTCTCTCTCCTAATTTCTCACACCTGCGAAATATGTGCAAAGAAAAAGAAAGATTGAAAAATTGGATTATTAGTTATTGTGGGTAAAATTGTGCGTGAAAACTAACTACATACTTAGAGGCTAAATCATCACTTACATTTTTGCATAACACAGCCATAAACGTACAAGTTCCATTTGGCGCTCCACTTTCGCTCAAATCATCATTAAGTCACCCAGCATTCAAGGGACAGACACACATCCTTATCATCATCATAAACATGATTCTTCATTCAAAAGCTAATATTAATGTTAATATTAATCTAATTAATTTTGGCAAATTGAAATTGTGGTTGCTTTGATTGTTTTGTTTATAAATAAAAAAGAAATCAAAATATTTAGTTGGCCATTTCCAAACTAATTTTCCAAATATAATTTTGAAAAAGTCAGAAACTAGTGAATTTATTTCAAATGAAAACTGAATGTGCATATGCTCTTTTGTGGACGGCTGTGCGATATTTGCAAAAATTTCTAATCAATGTTTGGGGGTTTCGGAAAACTAATTTGGAAATGGACAAATAGATAAGTTTAAAAAAATTGAGAATTTTGGGTTGGCTTTTTGCTTTGACTGATCACTGAGTTGAAAAATGACTACATTTATTAATTATTTATTTTTTGTATCATTTAATAAATTTGATTTTTAATGTTCTTGGCGATTTGCAGAAAAAACCCGAAGCTTGAATGAAAGTTGCTGTTTGAGCATATTTATCGAAAACAATGATTTGTGATGGTTTTACTGAGAAACAGTACTGTTTTTTTTCCAGGGATTAAAAACGGTTCTGAACCGAACGGAACCGACGCACAATTTTAGCTGATTAACCGAACTGTCGTTATTTCACAAACGACAAACCGAACTGAAATCTATAAAGAAAACACGGTTCGGTTCAGTTCATTGTAAAGTTTTACCAGTTTAGCGCGGACAATGGATACTCGCAAATTTTGTGAATTTCATGCGGCTAAAAGATGAACGGACGGCTGACCGTAATATTTTAGAACATCAAGAAGCCGAAATGCACATACATGTTTGATAGAATTCGCACTATTCAAACCAGCGCTTGTTGTGCAGCGCTGGGCGCCTTAAGTTCTGCCGTTAGTTCATTTTTCAACCGCATGTGTGCGCACGCCCTTTTGGTTAAATAAAGTTATGCTGATGTACCCTTAAATAAAGGGAGACTACTTTTAGACCGAATTAATCCATAGTGACGGAGCGATGTAGCTCCTTTCTCTAACCGACGCCACAATTGACTGCATTTCTTCCTTAAATAATTTGCCAATTGATTTCCGTGAGTATCCCATTTCCTCTACAGGACGATATTGTCCATATTCTGCACGTTTAAATATCGTTTGTAAAGAACACTTACATACGAATTGTTGAAAAATAACCAAATGTTTTCTAGGAATTCAGTTTCCAAAGTGTGCGGGGAGTCACCCATTTACTTTAGAAATCATAATATTCCGAACTTGAAACGGTAAAACGGGTGAAACGTAAAACCGAACCGAAACCGCGGTTTAGTTATCTACAATAACCATGTTTTGACCCGAACCGGCGGTTCAAAAACGGAAACAGTACTTTACCTTCTTAGAACGACTTGCATCCCTGATTTTTTCTTCTTCTGTTAATGTTTATTCACGAGCTCTGATTTTAATTACAATCCGCCCTGTTCCGAATTTCGACTCGATTTTCGTGTAAACTTTGATATTTTGAAGTCAAATTTGAAAACGTTGTATAGAAGGCGACACATATACCTACGGCTACTAGATCAGTTGAGAGAAGCTTGGCTGGCCCCGTTGGAGTAGCTGTATAGCCAACATTTACATTTACTAGATCAGTTATAACAAAACTCGGAATTGAAGGAGCAGCTGAAACCGATTGCTTAATCCCAAATGAATTCAAATCGATAGAAAATTGCGACGGGATCTAATAGTCTCAAATTAACTTGAGACTTACGATTAAATTTATTCAAATTGAATTCGAAATTCATTTTATAATTACCGATATGACCGTCTATTTCCATTTACTCTCAACACAAAATTCTCAATTTTTCTTTTAAAAGATACAGTTATTTGATAAAGTATAATTTTATAATTCGTTTCATACAACATAAAGACACACACACACACACATAAATTCTTTGATGATTTAAATATGTAATGTGAATTGTGTGAAAAGATTTTAAACGGTTAGTTTGATTGAATTCCATTTTCTTTGTATTTTTATTTTCGTTTTCCATTCATTTATATTGTTTGTCACGTCATTCGTAAGGTAGTTTTTGGTTATGCATGAGTATATAAGTTAAAAATGATCTCTAAATTAACTCCTGTATGTATGGTGTCGAGTCCTAAAAAAAGTCATGATTTTTGTATTTAAGTTGTCTTTATGCGCACTCTATAGGCCTATGTAAAGTAAAATGTAAAAAGTAAGTTGTTTGTTTTCATATACCCTGGTCCGTTTTCGTTAGTTTAGTGTTTACTTTTTTTTTATATACATACAATAGGATTATGTATATATACAAATATATGCTGCAGGTAGTTGCTCGGTTGTTGTTGTGTTCGTTTTGTTAAACAAAAAAAAACATTAAAAGTATTTGAATTTGAATAGCAAATTAAGCGTAACATTTATTATTTTTGTGTGGAATTAAATGAGAGCAAAGTTTTTCCTGTAATAAACTTATTTATAGTTTTTTTTTTGCTTGGTGTTTTATATTATTGTGTAGTGTTGTGGCTGCCTGAGCGTGGCATTGTCTGCTTGAAAAGAGGACAAATTATAAAAAAATTAACGTAATGGGGTCATGCAGCAGATAACTTTAATTTGAGTGTTTAGATTGGCCGATTTCAGATTGTACCGCCTTCGATAAGTAATTACAATTGCTGAAAAGAAGTCAATCCAAAAGTACCGCGACTCTTCAGCAAACATAAATCAATAGTCGCTTATCTGCTAAATGAGCTCATTTTTAAGCGATAATATATTTTTTATTTAATTTTATTTTTAAATTTGTTGATTTTACTGAAGATGGAAAATTTTTTGACCAATTATCCCAACTCATAGCTCCCCAAATTGTGGAGTTCGGTAGAAAATTCTTCTTCCATTCTCAATAGAAGACTTGTCAAGGCTTTCGTGATTTATCCCACTTGTGAAGGTATAACTCCTAGCGGCTTTACAAAAAAGATACTTGGAAAAGTTTGTGTTTGAAATAATCAGATAGGACAATACCGGAAAATAACTAAGGATTGAAAAAAAGTTTGAAGCCCTCGACCCCAAAAGCGAAATATGTAACTTATTTTGAAACCTCGTATAAGAAAGCCGTCGAGTGTTTTCTTCTATACAAATTTCTAGAGATGTCGAAATATCGATATCGAATAACTTTTGACTATTTTTTGTGAATACTTTTTTTTTTGTTTTTGGACAAAAAGGAAGGTTTTCTAAGGGCATTATCTTGGATATTAGTAATATCAGTAATAAATGTAAAATCCAATAGAATGACTTCAGAAAACCTCCCTATTTGTGGAGTGTAATAAAAACACTGAAATTATAACCAGAAATATTTTGCTTTATTTGGAAAACGAATTAGCTGTCTCTTGGATATAAGCGGCCTAATGTGGACAGAGTCAGAAAAGCTGGTCACAGAGGAAGACTTTTTCCTTGCTACGCGCGAGACCCTCAAGTAAAAGATAATCTCAAAACTCAAGGGTAAACTACGAAATTTTTTCCACGCCCTGCAACGTGAAATGCAGTATCTAGCCTATTCGGCATGGCTGGACTTAGATGTGACTGCCCCGGCGATCAGCGCAAGATGAAACGCAATGGCCCAGGTATAGTTGATCTTCGGATTGTTCAGCAATTTCGATCTTCTTATCAACGCGATCCCAGTTACAAAACTAGGGAGTCGGATCTACTGTAGTCGAGGAGGTAATCCAAGTAGAGACCAAAATGGAGGCCCCGCATCGCAACCTCATCTGCTCATCTTCGACTCTAACACTTGTGTAAGATATGTGAAGGCGATTGGAGTCATTAATATTCAAATAAAGTTTCACTTCTCATGCATTACCAAAAGACACCAATTTCGAATTTTATTTGTATTTATGGATAGAAACCCGCCTTTGATTGCATTTTGGTTATAGCCTTGGCCTCCCAGATACTTTACTTTGTTCACGAGTCTCAATCAAATCAATGTTTAGATATGCTTAAAGTTTAAGCCATAAGCGAAATCAAAATAAAATCTAAATCATTTCAATTCATGAATGCCACTAATAAACAGCAGAGTGCAGACGCGCTGCCATCCTACTATTAGTGCGCTTTCAGCCCTGCCAGTGTGACCGTGACGCAGATGCCCAAATTCATAATCAATCTACATGAAGCAACCAATTGCACAAAAACCACCTGGTGGCCAAATCAAGGTGGATTTCGATTTGATCAAAAACAGGAACATGAAAAAAGGGCCCTAAGTCAGTGATTTTTCACCAAGACTTGCAATAATAGTACCGAAAATCTAAAAAAAATCACACAAGCAAAATGGGACAGAATTTCTATGCCCATTTGAAAGGGGCAAAATTGTAAACACTCTGTGGATAGCATAAATTTGTTGAATTTTATATTCAGCGCAGTGCATTTAATGTCACATAAATTACACTCATGGGCTTTATGTCCGGTCAAAAGGCCCAGAAAAATTCTGAGTTCTATTTCAAAGTAGTGATTGAAATTTTTCATACGGTCACCTTTGCTTACCCACCCCAGCGTACATAACTTTTCCACTAAATCTTTGTCAAACTCGGATATAAATTATATTAATAACAGAAGAAACTGAATAAAAATGGTCAGAATCCTTTTTTAATGATTCAACTGGTTTCCCAAAGATTTTAAATACCAAAATGATTCACTTTTTTATGAAATTCTAAAGCAGGTTTGAACTCGAAGTAAAATTTTAAGCTAAGATCCACAGGCAAATAATTTACCAAAATTCGGATGAACATGTGTCTAAATCATAGGACAGAAAAGTATGTTTGTGTGGATGAACAAGAGAGCTCACTGCAGACTACAGCCGTTTTACTTGCAATGCAGTCTTCACCGATTTACACAACCATAAACTCGCGTGTGAGCTGTGGATGGTCGCTTTTGGTCTAAATAGGTCAAACCAGGGAACTTCTCGTCCATATTTGATCAAATTATTTGCACATGGAACCGTAGTCTTAGTGGGTTGGTCTTGAAAAATCTACATGTGTATATAGCAAATTTTTTATCAAAGTTTGTGCAATTTGTCTGTTGAACCTTTGCTTAATAAACGGTTGAATAGCTTTAAATTTGAAACGATGGAGGTATATTTGAGAGGAATAAAAATTTTTAATTAAAAAATATCGTTCTATTTTGTCATCAGATCATGCCACGCCCAGACATTTTTGTACGTCCCCACCCAAGTCAGTTAGTTTTATGTTTCTCAAGTATTTGCAGTCGTCTTTTTGCGTTTTGTTTTTTTTTTTTTTAATATTCTCAAATCCGTTTAAAATCTTTTATTTTGTTTGCTTAAATCTAATAATCATTCGTTTCGTTAATTCACTAGAAAAATGTTTCTCTTACATTAAGTAATATCACACTCAGAACACACGCCACTTCACACATGCGCGCAAAAATGAAGCATTATCATTTTTTTTAGGAAAGGCTTCCAAATCACAAACCATTTTCGTTTTGAATTTAATTTTTCCAGGCATCCATCACAGAGTCACACACTAAGTATTTGTAGTTTAGGTCAGAAGAGGAGGTGTTGTTGTTGGGGAAGGAAATAAGTAGACTTTAGAAATACATACTCTTCTTTCGGTCACACACTCGCGCTAGTTCATTCATTCGTTTACATTTGACATATCTACATGGATATGTTTGTCATGTTTTCTCTCTCATTCGTTAGATCTCAATCACGCCGCATACAACCAATCGTACTTGATATTTTTTTTTTTTTTTGCTTTTTTTAGGAAGAGGAGAATACATCATTAATGCTTAAAAACTAAATGTTTTTTTGGTTACTACAAGTTAATGTTTCCAAATGTTGTTATTTTGTAATAGATTTAATGCCGATTTTGCTTAAACTAAACTCGAATCAACATAATTTGAATAGGTTCTGGAAAATCGGGGATTTAAAAAAATAATATTTCTATGTATAAGCATATAGGATTTGTTAGAAATGGTCATAGCTTGAATGAGAGCAGCCTGTTTAAGACTTACATGAATATAACAATAATTTCAGGGGGTCGATAAACTTAAGTATACATAACATTTGTCTTAAATTTGTAGACGTTGCACAGCAACAATAAATCGGACAAACAATCTTAGCAGAGCTAAATAACTATTCGGACTTTGACTGAAATGAAAATGGGTATTGAAAAATAAATTACATCAATTTCGAAAACAAAATGTTGTGTACACAAATTAGTCATCAGAGTTATAGTTACTCACCAGTTTGGCTGCATGACACACATTGAAGGAGGGATTTGGGTTGGCGGGGGAAACATTAACCTCTAGCAATTGAAAGTTTTACTGCGTAATCAGTTGGCTATTCATTTTCTTAATCTCCTTGGCTGCCCAAGAGCATAGCATTTTAGTGCGCGATCCCTTGGATCGTTTGCCTTCGGCCAGGAATTGTGTGATGACCACATCATCCAACAAAGGATAGAGACGTGGACCGAAGGATGTGCATAGATCACCTATAAAACCAGCAGCACTAGCCATCATGGAGTCAGACACATCACCCTCTTGAGCGATACGCTTAATGAAACCAATGATGTGCATTAGATGTGGTTCCATATGCACGACATCCGTGCTGGCTGTCTGATCGACACCCTTGAGGCCCTGAATGATGCCAGTGTAGGCTTCGAGGACACTTTCGCGCAGCTCATTGATATACTCGCTCATGTCGAAGTTGTTGGCATCAATCTAGGAGTAGAGGAAAAGAAGAATTTAGTTAGATAAGAAGTGTTTTGTTGAACTAGCTAAACATAAATAATTGATCAAACCAATGAATGTCTGAGAATTTTAGGGCAATTTTTCAATGAGGAATTTGCCCTTAAATTTCCTGACATTCACTTGTATGAAAAAAAAACTTGTGGGAAATTTGCTATGGGAATAAATTGGTTTAATTAGGATGATATGAATAAGCCTTCCGGCTTCCCGCCCACTAAACCAGAGGTCAAATTCGTAATCATTGACTGCAGCTGGAGGAGCCATTACTATAATGGCTTTGGACAATACGGCGCACCGTGGCCGGCTTCGCTGATTTAGAGTTGCAAAAATCGTAACTTTTGAACGGAAAGAGATATTTAAAAAATTCCAAAGGAAATGTGATACGAGAATTTCAGTAGCTTTAAAATCAATCTATAGTGTAGGCGAACAGGGTGACTCAGAATCGGTTGCCCTTATTAACCTTTTTTTTTCCTTACCTGCAAATTGGAAGCAGCACGCAGCATATCCAGAACCACATTCAAATATTTCAAAAACTCACTGCCAATGCTAAGAGCCATGTCACCAAAGGTCGATAGTATCTGCGGCTTTACGCTGCGATGGAGAGTTGGCTCCGCCAAGTTGTTCATCATCACGGACATAATCTCATCGCAATAGGGTACCATCATACTCTTCAAAGCACGGCAAATGTCACCGGTTAGACCCACAGAGGCGCAGCAAACTTGATACTCTTGATGGTTCTTCAGGCCCATAATCAGCACATCCTTAAATGCTGGCATATACTTGGCAAATTGTACACCCAAGAGTTCTACCAGAGTGGACACTGCCAAAAAGGCATCCTCTTGAACGCCACCTGATTTGCCAGCACTCGATTGGAACATGGTCAGGAGGGCAGTCATAATGGCATCCGATATCTGTGGTGCATCCTCTTCGCGCACCTTGCGCAACACTGACTGGAGGGTGGCACAGAGCAGCGATTGCAAGTCATTGAACTGATGACGATCACTGTGATTGTTGATATGCGTCTCCATTTGCATGACCTGATTGAGACGCTCGAGAATGACAATGGTTGTGCGCTGCACCACCAAATAGCAATCTAGCGGCGAATTCTTAATCATGTCCATCAACGCCTCGTAAGCAGCGCCGCGCAAATTGGCCTGAGCACCATCGGAACGATCTGTGGTCTCCAGCAGCTGGGTAATGATGAACTCAAAGTAGGGGGACAGTGCATATGTCACGGGGGTTTCACCCTCATTGGTCACGGCCGCCTCGTAAGCCGAATCGGAAAGACCTATAAAGGCCCAGCAAACGTTGGCCGCGACACGTGGCTCAGATTTCAAACTCTTGACGAAGCATTCGAGCAGAGGCTGCAGATATGTCTTATTAATGGCTGCCTCGGGTATGGTCTGTGGACGATACAATACGAGAAAAAATAAGTCTAAAGAGATTTTTAGCCGTCATCGAAACTTACATCGCAGATGCGTCCAAAAGTCCAGGCTGTCGTGTCTCTAACAATCACACTGCTATCGTACATCAAGCGTATCAGCGTGGGCATGGCCTGTTCCACCAATGGCTTCAAGGTATTCGTCTCCAATCCATTCAACACGGAGCCAAATGTCATGACCGCTGCATCACGATAACGCCAATTGGGCGACTCAATGTTCTCCTTAATGAATGGCAAGACATGCGGCACAATTTCGTCCTCACAGCAGGTGGCCAATAGCATAAGACACACCGACGAAGCCTTCGGTGGACTCCAGGTGTCCTCATCATCGCATTCGTCTTGCTTAGTCAGTTTCTCCACCAGCACTGGGGTCAGAAATTGTAATGCGCCGCGTGCATAATGCTTGGAAACACGCTGGGGGGCACGTCCCTGATCGGTGGCCTCTTGACTCTCGATAGCCAGATCAATTTCCTCATCGCTCACATTCGACCAGAATTCAATACCCTGCAGAGCTATGGCATCGTTATCGGATTTCATGGCCTCCAGTGTAATGGGAAACAGAGCCTGGGCCATGTAGGGTTCCATGAATTGATAATACAATGTCATAATCTTCACCAAACATTGCAGTGCAGCCACACAGATCTGCGTATCTGTACATTGGGTGGCCTCACACACCACCTCCATGATGAAGTTCCTCTCCATGTCCTTCTCAAAGTTTGCCTTGGTGAATTCCAGTGAATTGTGCAGCGCAGTGGTGGCAGCCAGTTTTACATGATTACTTGGCTCCAACTTTCGCATGCCATGGATGATGGCCGTCAGCACTTGGTTCGATTGATTCTCCAGTACACCATAGCGTATGTCCTGGCATATATAGCCAATGGCCTCCAGGGCCGATTCGCGATGCATTTCACTCGAACCCTCACTGACGACCTTATTAACCAGGGTTTGAATCAACATACCCCATCGATTGATGGGCAACTCAATGACGGCCACATAGGCCACACATTGGGCGGCACACGAAGGTCGCGTATTTTCAGTGCCCAAAGCGGCCAGGATCTACAAAAAGAATTAAGTTAAATACAATTCTCTTGGTCTCAAATGGCTTATCTTACATTGTTCTTGATCAGCTCTCGGATCTCATCGGGAAATTGATGCCAACGTTCTTGATATTGTTGGCTAACACTCTCGTCCTTGCTGGTCAAGTGATTCTTTAGCTGTAGTCCAGCTGCCATACGGGCCACGGCACTGTTTGTGGTGTTGACCAAAATTTCGGACAAAGCCTTAAGAAATTCGGGCAAATTGCCAGCGGCAGCCTGCTCCAGGAAGTTTTTGGCTGACACAAGCTCATTTTTGTCTTGAGAAAGGGCAGAGAAAGAAAGTCAAGTGAATTTCGAAAGAAAGAATATTTAAAAGTAGTTTTCATGAATTATATAAGAAATATATGAGATATGCAGAAAAATGGTACATTGAATTTTCATTCTTCTTTTTTCTAAAAATTTGCTATCAGCAGAAAGAAAGGCTCACTTTTAGCAGAGCTTGTATTAGCAATTGCAGGGAAAACTTTCTTAAACACGGATAGCACGGATATATACGGATTTACAAAAATTCCAAAATTTGAGAATCATCACCACGAATCTGATGGTGTGCAAGATCAATAAAAAAAATTTAATATAAAAATTAATTATATGCTGAATACGCCCAATCACATAAATGTTTACATGTTTGTTTGACAATTTTGGACTGAGATTATTCTCGCTCTATTGCTGTTACCCTTTAGGGCCAGGATAAACTCCAGTCAAGTCAATAATTAACACAGGTATAGCAGATTTACACTTGTATGAGTACTATATGGCCAAAAAAAATACCTGTTTTTTGTGAGATGGAGCAGTATTTCGAGTTTGATCTTAAACAGATATGCTCCCATTTTCACTTTCGTAAAGCTTCTGCTATTTCAACACGGTTTTTAGAGCAAATTTAGACTTGGAATCGGAAATTTTTTGCGAAAGAGCATGGCTGATAGTCTGACACTGACACATATGTATGCACTGACACATATGTAGGGGAGAATGGGGGGTTCTGAGCCGCTGGGGGTTGTGAGCCACTCGAATATTGACCACAAAAAAAAATAAATTTAAACTTTTTGTTTATGTCAAGTGTTTCCCTTCTTATTATCTAACTTTTGGCTAGCAACCGATCAGTCAACACGTTCTTTAAGTTTAAGAACCAGAACTCGACATTTTTTCATTTTTGACTTGTGAATATTATACAAAATTTCTTCGTTGCCAAAAGTAAGTATGAGGGAATTATCTTTGGTCATTTGCCTTTTTAATAGAATTATGTTTTTTTTTTAAATAATTTTTTTTTTTTTTGTTATTTGACGTCACCAAAAAAAAGTGAGATATGGGGGGGTTGTGAGCCACTTTGGAAAAATGTTGGTTTTGACTTCCAAAGAGGATATTGCAATTATACGCAATAAAACAGAGGAAAAACTCTCCAAAGAAGTTAAAAACCCATAAAAAAAGGCAAACAAAAAAACAGCCACCAGCAAAAAGTGCTTCTATATAAAAGAAAACAAGCCTGATGCCGTCAATCAATTTTCACTCTTCATTGATATTTCTTAATTCAGAATATGAGAAAAATTTTTATTTTTTTCATTTAATAAAGAATATTTGCTTAAAAACACGAATTTTGAACTTTTAGATGGGTGGCTCACAACCCCCCACAAATTTTTGAAATTTCAAATAGTCACTTTTTTCTCAATATCAAATAAAAAAACCCCAAAAATTTATTTTTTTTCATTTTATTTTTATTTTTTAAACTAGTGATGAGGAAAGTTTCGTGCATCTTTTACCTAAAATACAAAATTTACAGAATAAAAATATATTGATTTTTGGCTAAGTTATGTTCGAAAAACAAAACTATGATCACAACCCACCCCCCACTCTCCCCTATGGACAGTAAAATAGGTGTGCAATGTAGTATTCCCTTTATTTTATACTTATTACCAGGGCTGCAAACCGGTCCCAAGTTGAACCGCCCCGGAGTCGGAGACTCAGCTGCCGAACCTGAACCCGAACCGGAGCCAAATAAAAATTATAATAATTCGGTTTCAAAAAAAATTTCATTACTTTTTTTAAATATAAATTCGTAATTGCACAAACAGGCATATGTACATTGTACAATCAAACGTTCGCACATATTTAGAAAGTTCTTAAAAAACGTTCTTACTTTTTACATGCAATTCCAATTACAACTTTTCTTTTGTTGATCCAATAAACAAGAGACAAATTGCTCAATTGTATGATCCTTAAAAGGAACTTATTAGTAAATGCATCAATTATTCTTCACCAAGTTCATATTCTTATGAAAATAAGATGCAATCTTTAGCTAAACAGCTGGAATATAAAGAGTTAGTGACAAATACGTAATGAACGACTGCTTTGCTTCATTTGGATTAATTTCGAGATTGTCTAAAGATTCTAATGTGTTAAAGGTTTCGATAAACTATCATTGGGCTTGTTCACCAGCATCAAAAAAAAAAATTGGCTTTTATTAAACGCTTTGAGGAAACTTTAAGGTAAAAATGGTTTGCGTGAAAGCTATCGCTTTGATTTTAATCAAAATCACAAAAATTAGCTATCATAATTGCACTTCACATTCGTTCACCTCAACAATTGAACTAGATCCATCGATTTTTTCGGCATCGATTTGCGCTGATGAACATGGCCATTGTAAACAACAATAGTAGGAACATATTATTATATATTAAACTAGGCAAATTTTCAGTCATTTTTAGTTCTTCAATTCTTCTTAAATTTTTTTATCCATAATATTGTTTGGAGAATACCAGTAGTTGACTAATGTTGTTACAATTTACATACTTGTTTTCTAAATTAGCAAAAACAAAATTATTTCTGAGCCCCGTCTCGAACCCGAACCAGCTCCGTGAACCCGAACCCAAAAAATGTCACGGGTTCAAACCACGGAGTGCACCTCCCCCGATTTTAGAGCCCTGCTTTCTACATTTACCATTGTTTTTCTCTATGAAACAAGTAATGGGTCAGGAACACCAAAGCTGTTGCCGAGGAAAGAAGGAAGGAAAAGAGAGTTACAAATGCATCGCTACATCAGTTGGACGGTTTCAGAACTTTGCTACAAATGCTCTAAAATCAGAAAAGAACAATCAAGTCGCAGAAAAGCAAGAAAACACAATTATCAACTGATTATTGGTGTTGTGTTATTGGCTTATCCTGGCCCAACTGATGTGGAGCTTATCCAATACTCTTTCCTTTCCAGAAATGTTTAACAGCGGGATTTTGTCAATAAACAGAGCCAGGAGGGTTAACAGAGACTATTCGTTTCATTACGTGGAAAGCAAATAGCAAGAAAAACGAAGTAGTGTGAAGATTCTTACGGGAATTTTACTTTTATTGGGAGAATTGAAAATGTTCTCCAAAAATTGGGTAGATCGAATGGGCTACTGCCAAGACAGCCGTGGTGGTCATTTGACCGAAATTGTTTCTCTTAAATAAAGGACATGAACCAACTTTTCTAATAAATGTTCAACCTTTGAAAAATATCGATCCGTTCTTTAATTTTATTTTATTCCAATTTTTAAATGGAGGATTTCTACGGGAATAACGAAGTTATTCGTGGATTATGCCTCCTGGGGAAAACACGTTAATAAAGAACCGTGGTCGACCGTTAATTATATTTTGCGCGTAAATTCATTATAATTTGTGGGCCATCAAGGAAATTACAGGGTGATTTACCTCATAGTAAACATTTACCACAAAGGCTAAGCTATTACCAACAAACTATAATATTCTATCTCGTAACTCTAGTATTCGTCTCCCTAATATAATATTTAACCAAGCCGACATTTTAGAACCATCAATCTTTCCGCATCGCCACTTCCCCAATGCATTTCAGGTGCGATTGCCTGTCCTGCAACTATTTATATCTAATACAGACAATTATTTTGTAGGCTACCTACTGCATAGGAGCTTAAACTAAGCCCATGCTAGGAATCTTCTCTCTAGTGGCATTTTTCTTTGATAAGATTATTTCTTAATTTGCACATATGTACATTTCCTATGTAAACACACACACATATTATGTATGTATATAAGATATTTGGAGGTTAAGTTTCGATATGTTTGGCAATTAATAAATCCTTAATATATGAACATATCGCAATTGCCTAAGCATGTTATATGTATGTATGTATGCACATATGCACGTCTGTTTGTGTGTGTGCCCCTAGCAACCAAACATGCTATTGCAACCCTGCGCAACATACAAGGCGCGCACGTCCCCGCCACCAGCGTACAAGAAAAAATTAGAATAAATGGCCCTGAATCTTTACATTATTAAACTAGACTATTTATCCCAACTGCAATTGCACTTACCTGGCGAGACTGTCTTCTCCAAAATGGCAATCAATTGTCGCGTTATATCGGAAGTCATTTTTGCGCTTTTTTTTACTTTCTATTTCGTTGTGCTGCTGCTGACTCTGGGCTAGGGGAGGTGCCTTGTATGTGTGTGTGTGATGGAATTTTTTTTCGTTATGTTCAGTTAGTTGTACACAATTTTCGAGCAGCTGCAAATATGTTTTAACAAAAAAGATACAAATGCATTAATTATTTGATAGTTTTTGTTGTTTGATGAAGATTGCAACACTCTGGACGTCACAGAAATTGATTTTTTTTTCTATTTGTCACACGCACACATACATTGAAGATTTATACTCACTCGAGTCACCTTTGTCGTAGTCTTCGTCTTCTGCTTGGCTCTTCGTTCAAAGATCGCGGTTTCTGTTTCGCTGCCTTTAAAGAATTGTTTGTATTAGGAGTAATTGTAATTGCCCAGTTTGCAGAAATTTCACTTACGCTGAGTTAATTATTTTTATGTCTGAATTTCAAGCGAAACAGGCCGGTTCTGAAGTCACACGCATGTGAAGCTGCTGGTACTGTGGCAACACTGTAATCGCTTGGTTGCTTAAATGGCAGTTGAAATTTAAAATTGTTTGTGCGCAATGAATAGTTGAACAAAAATGCAAAAAAATCAAACTTAATAGGACTTTATATGTTTGATCAGTTTATTTTTAATGGTATTTGTTGATACCGATTTATTTCTAGAAATAAAATAAAATTTATTACAAAGCACCCTTGGTTGAAATATTTAAGTTGGCAGCGCATTTTTGTCGGGTGGCAACCATCTGGCTGAGTTAGTGCTGGCAGTGACAGTGTGATTCAGTTTAAAATTGAAAGGAGACAACTAGAAAAGATCGGTAAATGAATAAATATTAAAATAAACTCAAATTTTAAACTAATGTTAAACAGTTAACTCTTTTGTTACTCCAGCGACGACAACAACGCTGAAGGAAAAAACATGTTCCTTTATTTGGGGCCGCAATCCAGAAGCTGGCGCCAGAATTACGAGGTGGTTCTAGTGATTCTATTGCATACGTTGACATGAGTCGAAGGATTCTATTTGCCCGGCCTGCCACCGCGTAATTTCTGCAGAAAAAGCAATGCCTCGTCGACATGCAAGGAGCGTATGTCTGATTTGAATAATTCACATCCGCTTAATCATAAGTTTGCTTCCTTATCTGCATGAATACATTCTCCATTTCTGATTTTTGGTTTCTGTGACGTGTACTTTAAGAACGTACTTTTTTTAGTTTTATCTTAAAATTATTTGCTACCTTTTATTTCAGATTTCCATCATAGTTACTTACTTTTAATGGTCTTTTTTTGTTCATAGCTTGAGAATCGATTATATCCTATCCTGATCGATCCTTCGGCAAGTCGATAAATAAACTTGATTAGGGACAATTTTAGTCACAATATTTCAGAGAGTCACAGTATTTCAAGTAAAACCAGATCTATTATCAAAAAAAGGCTTATTTTCTAAATATTTAGTGATATTTGATTTGCCATTACACTGTCGTCCGAGAGTCGCTTTAGAGATCTATGACAATTGTAAAGGCAGCTCAACACTGCTCTTTGAGAAATTCTTTGCCAAAGAGAGAGTTCCTTACACTTTTTTTTGCAAATTCAATTATATGAGTCACTTTCGTTCTGAAATTCACGCCATCTCCATCCCTGGAAGTTTTTGTTTCACCCGACATTTCGATAGGTATCAATATATATTTCGAATGTAACGGCCACAACACGGCCAATGAACGTAACAATTTGACAACAACAAAAGAAAATAGCTAACTTTACGCACATTTTTTAAATAAAATTTATCACAAAGCAGCCCGGGTTTAAATAAGTTGGCAGCGCTTTAAATTGTTCTTCTTTTCGGTCGGGTGGCAACTCTCTGACTAAGGTAGTGCTGACGTTTGGCCAAAAAAAAAAGGAAACGTAGGTGGAAAAGAACAACAGTAAAAGAATACTAATTACAACAATTGCACACAATATTTACAGTTACACCTTACTGTTACCTCTGCCGCTGCTCTCGTTGCTGTTGCCGAGTGACGACAACAACACAAACGGAAAGAAACATGTTCATTCATTCGGGGCCGCATAGTAGAAGTTGGAGTCGTCATCTGGGGGTGGTGCTAGTGATTCTATTGCATACGTTGACATGGGTCGAAGGATTCTATTTGCCCGGCCTGGCACCGGTTAATTTCTGCAAGAAAAGCGATTCCTCATCGACATGCAAGGTCTGTATGTGTGTGTGTGTGTGGGTGTGTGCGCGTGCCAGTGAGGTAGTGTGTGTGTTTATTTTATGTTTTAAGAATTTTGAACAATTGCAATGCTGATAAATCATAGTAATGTGTGTTCTGCTACCCCTTCTTGCTTTCGCTCTAGGCGGAAGTCAGTGATAAGAAGACGGGTGCTGTTAATATGTATCCAATTACTCGAAATAGGCAAGGGTCTCTATTATGATGCAACAAGAAGGTGAGGCATCATGAGATACGGCTAACTTCCAGTTACAAGCGTTCAGTGTGCAGTACGCGCTTTCAGCAAAAGCTTTCTTATAACAACTTTCCTCTACCACACCTTGTTGTACCGCCATGGGCTCTGGTGTTCTTGCGTTCACGCTTCAAATGTTTCATTCCTTCAACGTCCTGTTGCTTAACTTGAGAGTTTTTGATAGCTCTGTTGTTAGCTTAGATTTTTATACTCTGTACCGAAGGTACATAGAGTATAATAAGTTTGTGCAAAAGTATGTAACAGGGAGAAGGAATCATTTCCGACTTTATAAAGTATATATTTTTGATCAGCATTCAACAGCTTTATTTGTTTAATTCCTTCAACGTCTGTCTGTCGTCCGTATGACAAACGATCTCGGAGATGGTAAGAGATAGAGGTTTGTCATGTATGGGACAAATGCTTCTTATAGCTGCAGGCAGATCAAGTTTATTTTCAATTTTGCCACGCCCCTCCCGCCCCCGCAATTCGGGAAACACATTATATCTCCTTCAGTTTTGAAGATAGACGTTTTGTACCTTCTAGAGATAGTTAGTAATTAGCAATGTATCGATTTGCCGAAGAAATGATAAAGATCGGATCAGCGGTTCTCAGTTATGAGCAAAGCACCGCCCCGCCCCACCCCCTCCCACCCATTCACACTAACACCACAATCTTAGAAGAAGAGAGAGAGGGGGAGGAAAAGAAGAGAGACTTTGAGATGAGCGCACACCAGATTGCATTCAGCTTCTACCCAGGTACAGAGTATGTTATAGTCGGGCTTGACCGACTTTCTAACTTGTTATAAATGTTTAAGTCATCCAATTATGGGATTATTTACCTAAATTTGTGGACTCTCGTTTCACAAATATGTCATTGGCTTTGATTGAGAGATGTTTATTTTCTACTATTGCAATAAGAAATGTACACTTTCTTATCTAAGTACAATGTACATGAATTACTTCCGTTCTTTGGTTTTTCTATTACGTCATTAATTTTGATATAAATATTTACTCTTGGAGGGAATTAAATGCTTACTTATCTCAGCAGGCTGGAACAATGTTTCTATCGCTTACATATTCGGCCCAGTTCCAAATCCCGGGTCTAGTTTCGTGAATTCGTTTGTATGAGGAATAGCAATAGAACAATGGGCATGTTCAGCAGAATAATTGATCCCTGATCAGGAATCAGAAAAAAGTTTTTTGATACATGCGCCTGAAATCAGATTACTTCCAGCAATCGGTAACCAGCCATACTTTTTGTTCGCATCCCTCTCAGCAGTGGCGTAGATAGTTTTTTGCAATAGGATATTAGGAATTTTCATTCAAAAAATTTTGGGTTTCATCTATGGTTTCGTTTTAAAAGAGTTTTAAAAATTGCCAAATGTCAAATAAATAATGAACATTAATATTTAAACAACTTAGTCCAAACTCACAAAATTCCTTTGCTGAACCGCGAACTATCAAGAACATGCAATAAAGTCTCGGCGGTCAGCAATGGTTTCTTTTTAAGTCTTTCAGTCCTGTTGATTTCTAAGAAACTATAAAAGATCGAAGGGGATTGAATGAAAGTAATTGGGACTTTGAACTTAAAAATCGTATGACAAATTCGGTCATTGGAAGCGAGAACATTAAACAATTCCGATTCCGCATGATTTTATCGAAATCGAAAACGGGAACATGCCTGTTTATCTTTAAATCAAAATTTTATTTTTAGCTCCTACGCTTTTTACAGTCCAAAAAATGTTTGAAGTGTGGCGCAGACTGAGTTCTGGGATTGATCATCTTAATCACCCCCTTATCTACGCCACTGACTCACAGCATTCCTGATAGTTAAATTTCGCAATCGGCAATCTCTGTTTAAACGTTCTCAATTCAGTTAATGATGCTTTAGTTTTAGATAAAAATATTGAGGGGGCTAGAGAACATGTAAAAAGATAAATGATAATGATGAATTGTTTTGATTCTGGATTTTGCATCAGCGAACAGTAGGCATCTCTGTTATACCATCTATGCAATCTTAGCATCCGCGTTCCATTTGCACGCTGCGAATTTGTTGGCTTTTTCCATGGGATATACGCCATCATCAGCTGATTGTGCAGTTGTGCTGCCACCTTATTTTAAAATTTTCATAAGTGGAATCTTAGGGGTAACGACATAGCTCCGACGTCATATCTCCGCCGCGTTTCAAACGACATATCTCCGCGCGGTGATATGACGCTTTAAAACGACATAGCTTCGCGCGGAGATATGACGCTTCAAATCGTATGTCGTTTTAAAACGACATATCTCCGCCGGCAAAATGTACTGGGCGGAGATATGTCGTCGGAGATATGTCGCTATGCCGAGTCTTACAGCAGAAATATCATGGTTTTTATTAAAATGCATAAAATGGCGCAATTTTAAAAGCGTGAATATAAAAAAAAATGTACTAGTAACATAAAGGTACTATTAGATTCATGTTTTTAATAAAAGAAGCTTATAAAGTTTTCCCTGTGCTAAACCTCTCTTCTAATATGGCAACGCCGTTGACATCTGCTCCTATTGCTGGCACTTTTAAATTTGATATTATACCGATGAATCTAGCCATTTAGCGAAAAATAGCTAAAGGGTGATTTTTTAACAGCCTTAGGATTTTATTAAAATACATAAAATTCGCTATGTTACGAATATACATAGACATTAGTGTCACGGGGGTGTTCTCCATGTAGAGGCTGTTTTTAGATCTTTATTAAAAAAAATCTAATTGAAAAACGCAGAGTTTATCCATTGTATCACTTAAAAAGTGCATTAGTCCTCCAGTTTTGAAGTTATCGAGCTGAAATTTTGCACAGAGTATTATTTTGTCTGCTCGCTGTTAATATGTTGGAACCGACCGGATCGGATGACTAATTCTGGTAGCTGCCTTTCAAATGATCGGTCGGAAAATGGATTTAGAGTGGGAAAAATGTTTTGTTCTCAATATTACCGCTCACAAACATGGTCATAGGTAATTTTAAATGTTTTTAAGTTTTAATGTTTTAGGTTTGGTCGAAGTCGCTAACCGTTTCTCGTTTTTTTATTATGTTACAAACAGGTTAAAGTAAACAAAAAAGATTTTACTGCTTCGATACAAGGGCTGTTCAAAAAGTTCCCGGCCGTCAAAGTAAGAGGTTAAAGAAAAGTGGGAGGTTAAAAAGGAATAGTCACGATTTCTCGTCTCCAGGTTGTGTGAAATGAAAGCTAAAAACGAGATTATAGTCAGTATAGGTCTGACCCTCGTAAAAGTTTTGTGATTTCTTTGACAAAATAGCGGCCATTAAAAAAATAAAATTCGATTTTGCAGCATTTTTTGTAGCTTAGTGTAAAAAAAAAATAGTAAAAATATTTTTAAAATTTTGATTGAAAGCCGGACCAGAATAGTGACAATTCTGCGTCGATTGCACAAGGAGTTTAAATCATTTTGCAACCCAATAGAATGCATCGGGTCATTCAAATATAAAATACATACGAGAATAGGATAGGAGAATAGGATTTGAGCAAAGATCATTAGTTAAAAGAGAGAGTGAAAAACAAATGTGGCTACCTTGAGATTCTTTAGACATTCACAGCAATGAAGCATTTTACATGTCACATTTTTATAGGACGTATTGAAAATAGGACGTAGCTCAAATAAATAGATCATGTTTGACAGAGTTTGTAACTGGAAATATCAAATTTATCACTCTGCTATAGAGAGGATGGAACTAGAAGTATTTAATTTCTGTGCTTTATTTATAAGATCAGAAGGCTTTTAATCCACCGCTTTTTGGTTTATTTATGTTTAAATTCTTTTGACTTTTCAGTCGGATGTTGTATTGTACGTAAATCGTTTGAATACTGAGGAATCGGTCTTACCCTACGAATATCATCATTTTGATTTCTGTCTGGGCAAGGAGGAGAACTCGCCTGTGGAAAACTTAGGTCAGGTAGTATTCGGTGAGCGTATACGACCTGGTCCCTATTCTATACAGTTTCTGGAAGAAGTGGAATGCGCTGTGGTAAGTTTTTAAATCTTGAATTCTATCTTAACTATATCACTCACCCCTTCCGCCCAGGCCTGCACCAAAAACTATACAGGAGGACAGGCGGATAGCGATCGTCGTATGATGGTGATGAAAAAGGGCATCAGTTTAAACTATCAACATCATTGGATTGTGGATAACATGCCTGTTACATGGTGCTATCAGCTGGAGAATACCAAACAATATTGCAGCACTGGATTTCCCATGGGTTGTTTAGTGCGCCAGGATGGCGAAGGATGTCCCATCAATTCCATATACAATCAGCCGCTACACTATTATCCCTTTAATCATGTAGATCTTGAGATAACCTATCACAGTGGAGCCAAGGAGGATTGGGGCAGTGGATTCTCTGCCAGCAGTGGACGTATAATTTCAGTGAAAGTTTCACCAAAGTCCCTTAATCAACCCGATCCGTCGAAGCCCAATTGCATGGGCACAGAGCCGTTGGCCATTAAGGAGACCTCTTTGAAAGCCAACGAAGTGCTGTCCATTGTCTACACATATAGTGTGAAATTTATCAAAAATAACTCTGTTAAATGGTCATCCAGATGGGACTATATTTTGGAATCCATGCCACATACGAATATCCAATGGTTCTCCATTTTGAACTCTTTGGTCATTGTGCTCTTCTTGAGCGGTATGGTGGCCATGATTATGTTACGCACACTGCACAAGGATATTGCTCGATATAATCAAATGGATAGTGGTGAGGATGCTCAAGAGGAGTTTGGCTGGAAGTTGGTACATGGCGATGTGTTTCGACCACCACGTAAGGGTATGCTTTTGTCGGTCTTTTTGGGATCGGGTGTGCAGGTGTTAATGATGTCTGTGGTTACATTGGCCTTTGCGTGTCTGGGCTTCTTGTCGCCCGCCAATCGTGGAGCATTGATGACATGTTCCATGGTATTGTTTGTCTCGCTCGGCACACCAGCTGGATATGTTTCGGCAAGAATTTACAAGAGTTTCGGTGGCGTTAAATGGAAGAGCAACGTCATTCTTACGTCAATTGTGTGTCCAGGGTAAGTTGATGGTCATTTCGATTGTGGTGCCCAAGTCTTCAATTTCTTCAATTGTCTTCCCCTTTCCAGAGTGGTGTTCTCCCTGTTCTTTGTAATGAATCTGGTATTGTGGGGTGAGAATAGCTCAGGAGCTGTACCCTTTAGCACACTGATTGCATTGCTGGCCCTCTGGTTTGGTGTTTCTGTACCGCTGACCTTTGTCGGTGCCTACTTTGGTTTCCGCAAGCGTGTAAGTATCTATTCAAGCTGAAAATAAAATCACATTTCTTATGCCTTATCTTTTCCAGGCCCTAGAGCATCCTGTCCGCACCAACCAAATTCCCCGACAAATACCCGATCAATCTATTTACACTCAACCCATTCCTGGCATTGTTATGGGTGGCGTTCTGCCCTTTGGCTGCATTTTCATTCAACTCTTCTTCATCCTGAGCTCTCTGTGGTCCAATCAAATGTACTACATGTTCGGTTTCCTGTTCTTGGTCTTTCTCATCTTGATTATCACCTGTTCGGAGACCACAATTTTGCTTTGCTATTTCCATTTATGTGCCGAGGACTACCACTGGTGGTGGCGTTCGTTCTTAACATCGGGATTCACGGCTGTCTATTTGTTCATCTATTGTTGTCATTACTTTGTGACGAAACTTTCAATCAAGGACAGCGCCTCGACGTTCCTCTATTTTGGCTACACAGCCATTATGGTATTCCTGTTCTTTTTGCTAACAGGAACAATTGGATTCTTCGCGTGCTTCTGGTTTATACGGAAAATTTACAGTGTGGTCAAGGTGGACTAGGCCCTCCCAAACGGATATTCGATAGCCACAAATTTTACACTTAAGCATAACGTGTGTGTGTGTGATTTCTGCTACAGAAGGACAAAGTGCTTTCTGTTTAATATAATATATAACTGAGGTATACATATATATATATATGTCTATGTACGGTACGATGCGCGCAATAATCTTTAAGAGAAACGATTGGAGAGAAAACCATTTGTATAGTTCACACTTTTCATTTTGTTAATCTTTAGGCCTAAAGTCTAGCATTGTCCATTTCCAAATACTAAAATAAACGAAACTGTATTGAAGGAGCCAGCCTGCTACTCTTAGATGATCCCCTTGAGAAAGTACTGATCTGCAACTTTGAAGTACTTTAAATCACATTTTGTGTGTTTGTAATATCAAAGCCTATCAACTGTAATTAGTCGTTCGACTTATGTTTAATTCAAGCATAATTCAATTCAAGTGTGTAATATTTTTTAAATACTTTAGTTTTAACTATTTAATTCTAAACTTGCAACTAAAAATAAAACAAAATATTAATACAACAAATTGTCAATTTTCAAATAACCGGAAACTGGCAAAATTTACCAAAAGGAAAAACATTCCAATTTTGTTAGAAAGGGAAGGCTTGACAAATGCTGTTGGGACTCTGCACCCTTAATTCGAACAGATAAAAAGTAATTTACAGAGTTCCCTTTTGGTCGGATCAGCACAAGTGACGCTGATTGTTTTGGTCATCGATAAAATAATGGAAAAATAAATAGCCGCCGGAGATATGATCTTTAGCATAGATCATAACATTTAACATGAGAATTTACTCATTAAAAAGCTTAAGGAGTTCTTTGCGTGGTTCAACAGCAATTCAAACGAGTATTTATACAGTTTCGTTAACGTGCACAAAATGTGGAATAATCACAACACAACAGAGGTAAGGGAACAGCTAAAGTAAAAAACTTCTCCTGGAGCGCGTTCACCAAAGAACACCTAGGTGGGTTGATCGTCCAACAAGGTCAGGCGGACAGTTTCTTGGAATGTTATTCAGCTTGTTTAACTTAAAAAAGGTAAATTCGCTACTAGCGTAATTTATTCAAAAGAACTTTCAACATGCCATAGCAAACATTAATAGGTAGACTGTTCAAACCTTATAATATTGCTTGGAATATAAAGGTCAAACGTTGTTTTTTTGTAGACCTTGAGTCTTTCTCAATTTATTTACAAAATTTTAATGTAAAATTGTTAGACTTAATTGTTTGAGCTTTTCAAACTGCCCTCGTAGTTATAAAGGTTGCTAGCCCCTGAACACTGATCAGAAAGCTGCGAGCAGATTGCTTGCCAATATAATGCTCCTCTAGTAGCAGTGCTGCCACTTTAGCAATTTAGTTGCTAGATCTAGCAACTTTTCAAAAAATTTGCAACTTTTTTTTTAGAAATGCTATTAGCCACTAATCTGGCAATTTTTAATTTTTCTTTAGCAATTTTAGCAACTTTGTTATAAGACTAGCAATATTTTATGTTTCTTTAGCATTTTTACCGTTTTTGCAATCGACCTCACAAATTACGTTCCCACGGATATAGGAACTTGTAGTGGTTCGATTATATGAACAACTTGAAACGGTTTGCTCACTCTTTTGCTGTGTTTTGTGATTGGGTTAAGAAGCCAAAAGTTTTTAAGCTACATTTTCGTGATGCCTGGCAACAAGATGAGGAGTTAAGACAATGGATTCGTAGGGATTGCACGAGTCCAACGAGAGCATCTTGTGCGTATTGAAAATCCGCCAATGGTCACACATCTTGTTTGTATCTTTTGATGATAACCCTTCGTTCCAAAGTCAACAAAAATATAGGAACAAGAAGCGTCACTATGCCTACGCATTGTCAAACACACGGAGATAGCGACAAATGATCATTTGTCTAAGTTGTGTGTGGAGCAGATTTCAGCTTGCAAAGCTGCTGCAAATATTAAATTAGGCAGAACGAAGTGAACCTACATCAAAAATACATAAAATAGATAACTGTAAAACTGTACTTGCAATGCATTTCATGGACTTCTTACGCATCGATGTTGCAAAGGTCGCTTTTAGCCTTCTGTTGGACAAGTTCACTGACATTAGTTTTACAAAAATTCTGAGTAAGCTTTTTGTAGATAATAGTATAAAATTCTTAAAATACATACAAATTACACAGGCCAACAAAATGACCATCTTTGTGAGGTGCAGCCCTGTGGCCTTAAAAATATGATAAGTTTATGTTCACTGATTCCAAAACTGGTTTCGGTTATGTTCAATCAGCTCTTGTTTCCAAGATATAGCGGAAAAACGAAAATCTTGCATTTTTGGCACTCTAGGATTTATGGAGGCCACACTAGGAATAAATGTCTGAGTTTATGAGCTAATTACGGCAAAGGACATATCAATGCAAATTTAAAAAATCATAGGCGCTATATAAGTACAGCGGAAAGGTTCTAAATTGGCCTCTAAAGACAGACATTTTTCGATTTACAGCATTTTTAGCAATATAAACCATCCCGTTTAAGCTAGCGCAGTTATTGAATAATTATTTTTGCCATCTGAGCTTATAGCCAAACATATGATCTAATTTTGTGATTTTTATGGCACTTAAATAAGTTTTTTTTGGCAAAGATATGGCGTGTTTAAGACGAAAATACATATTGAAATTTATGGAAGGAAAACTAGATTGTAACTCTAAATCTGTATAGGAACTGTAAAGGGGCTACTTGTTCGGCATAAATTGTTATATGTTTACATGTAGATGATAAATTATGTTTGGAAACAAGTAGCCTTTTCACAGTTCCTATAAAAATTTGAGTTACAAATCTAGTTTTCCTCCCATAAATTTAAACATGTAATTTCGTGTTTAAGAGGCTATAACTTTGCCAAATAAATTGATTTAATCGCCATAAAAATCACAAAATTAGCTAGCTTTAACGGGCTATAAAAAATGCTAAAAATGCTATAAATCGAAAAATGTCTGTCTTTAGAGGCAAATTTAGACACTTTCCGCTTTACTAATATAGCGGCTATGATTTTTTAAAAATGCATGGATATGTACTTTATCGCAATTAGTTCATAAATTCAGATAATTATGCCAAGTGTGGCCTCCATAAATCCTAGAGTGCCAAAAAGTCGACTTTTTGGTTTTTCCGCGATATCTTGGAAACAAGAGCTGATTGAACAAAACCAATGATACAGTTTTGTTCAGTGAAGTCTTAATTAACATAATCTGTTAAAAATAGACCTGCACCAAAATCACTGTTGGGCTGTGTTATATAATTGTTAAAAAAAAAAACAAAATTATGTTCCCTTTTAATTTGAGTATTTTAAATTTTATTCCCAATACATAAATAGGTATATTTGTTGAAAACGAAAATTTTAATATTTTAGCAATTTTTTTGGCCATGTTCACATAATTTTTAGCAATTTTTAGCAACTTTTTTTCGCAAATCTAGCAATTTTTGCTTCGAAGAATCTGGCAGCACTGTCTAGTAGTGAGAGAGGAGAATGTTATATTAGCTTAAGTTGTGATGGCTGGGAAAACATAATTGTCGTTGCTCAGTATAATACTAAATTGAAATCTGTCGGTTAACTCACTCATCACCAATTCGTATACAACCAATTAAATTTTAATTGGATTGCCACCAGCTCAAATTAGTACATCATGCGAACATTTCTTTGAAAGCTAATATTTGTTGTTGCCTAAATTACCCGAAACTAGTTGTTTTGCTACCAGTTGAAGTTCTACATGCATTCCAACTTTGTTAATAGTTGACATTTTCTCTACAGGGTAGTTTACACATTCGCTGAGTTGCTGCTTACATCCCCAAAAGAGCACGAAAATGTGACTGTCTCTCTTTCTAACGCACATTGAAGCATGACTTCGGCAAGCATTCGGTGTAAATACGGCCCCAATGGACTATGGCTGGCGAACTCTGCTCTCTGCTTTACATTATTGGAGCATTAGAAAAGCTTGAAAATTACAGAGACAGCAAGACACCAGCGAAGGGTGTGTACGATGAAAAAAACTCAGATTCTGATCTCTCTGCAAGTTTCGACGTCCGTCAATGCTGTAATTCTGACACTCAGAACATCAGATATCCTCAGCTTGAGCTCACGTCGCCAATCTGATTGAATTGTTACTTAAAACAAGGAAAAATGAATCATCTCCAATGTAATTTTTCAAAATACCAAGAAGCTTGCTGACGAAATTTGTGATTTGAGTTCAATATCCCTCGTGTATTTGGTCACAAAAAAAAAAAACGCAACAACCGAAAAAATTACGCTTTTGGGATACTTTTGGTAATTTTTCTCACATTATACACTTTCGATGTACGATGGTACAGGTTTTAAATAACATATTAAACTTTTTACAGTGCCACCATTTCCCACCCTTTTGTGGATTTCCACGATTTTCTTTGGGTTTGATATCCTTTTCTTGACATTTGAGGCTCATGAAATCGAACAAATTCAATCATTTTTTCCCAAACGTTGCAATATTGCTGCAATTGTTCTCGACGATCCCTGTCGCCTCGTCAACAGCTGGTAAATTACCTTCGTGTCAATATGTCTGAGGACATACTGAACGGGTTAGCGCTAGGAAATACTTCTGAAATAGTTGACAAGCCAAACCTCGTGCAAAATTGGACTGGGCTGTCGAAGATTGTCGATTTCAAGTATTATATGGGGCATTCCATACAAAAAGTTTTTTTCTGGCATGATGTCTCCGAAATTGGATGATAATTGGCCCAAAGGCAGCTTATTATGAGAGAAGCTTAACCCCAGCTTTTTTGGAGCTCTTTTGCTCTAATATTGGGAATTTTTTAAATTTTAAATGTTCAGGATTAAAAAGCCCTTTTAAAAATTTTTTGTATATTTTTGGAAAAATTAACGAATTTTTCAAAAAACTTAGTCTAGATTCTAGACTCTAGAACAAGTAAGGGTGTTGCGTTCGAGTGCCCCGACAGCAAAATACCCTGTCCCAAGTAATGTGGTTCCTATAGCTTTGAATTCCTTTTATTTTAAAATTTATTTCAATAAATTGCCAGGCGCACTTGTATATCTTCGGTGTTTTTGCTCGGATCTCGTTGTGGTATACAGAATAGATAGATGTTGGGCCTAAATGAATATATTTTAAGTCACTAGGTTCAAACTTAAAAATTGTATCTCTGACAGTTTTTCGCGGTTAGAAGTAGATGGAGGAGGAATTTGCCAAATCTGGAGCAAACTTTATCTGGGAACGGTATACACCCACATACATGCAAAAGTCTGTGAGATGCACGCGTTTATAAAGAGTAAAAGACAGTTTTTCGCTGTTAAAAATTCAGGAGTTATAGACATTTTTGTCAGGTAATCTCAAAAATATCAGTATGGAAAATGTGGCCAGAATTTTTCATAAGTTGTATATTTGGTTCTTAATGTGCCCAAACAAAAAAGCTGTATCGGTACAATGTTTAGATTCATTACGGTTCTAATAATATCGGTTCTCGAATTACGGTATACAACAGATTCAATATATCTGGTTCTTAGTTTTAATAGGTTACTTTCGGTATAAGGTTCCGGTTCCAGTTAGATTTCCTGTTAAGAATACCGAAGCTGGGACTAATTGAGTGCAGGAGCCCACATAAAAAATTTGGCATTTTGGAGATTTTTTTAATATTAAATAACTTTAAAACAAGTAACTGTAACTAGTTAGTTTTCAGTTATCCCCCCGACTTTAAGCTGATTATACAGAGTAAACAGACATACTGTATAACCTTTATGATAACTTACTGGAAAGCCAAATACTGGAAGTCTATACCCTAAAACAAACAAATGTTGAAATACAAATCCACAAACAAAATTTATTCAACGTATTTACAAAAAAATAGTAATTAATTTCTATTTAATCTCAAAAATATAACACTGTTCTCAGCCAATTTCTATAACTTGGCCTTTGCCTGGTTAAAGGACAATTTGAGAACTCCTTCTTCCATTAACTTTTTCTGTTCTTCAGATTTTAAACCGAGTTCCCTCAGAAAAAGTTCTGCTTGACCCTCATTATTGCACAACTTTCCAGGTGTTCGACTCAAATGTGGAGCAGGACGTGGTGTCCAGGTGTTACCTAAGCTCTCGAAGGATTTTCGTTCTTTGTTATGATCATGTTCATGAGCCTTAGCTAAATCTAAAACAGGATAGACACAGGCATCGATATCTTCAAAGATTTCCGACCATTCAGCTTGGGTTTTGTTTAGGAAAATTTTCGTTAATAACTCTTTGCCCCGCTGCTGATGCTCATCACCAAATTGACCCAAATCGTTGGGCAGTTGCAAGCGGTCTCTTAATAACTCAAAGAATTGTGGCTCCAAGGCAGCTACCGACATGTAAAGATTATCTTTGGTCTTATAGGTATCATAGAAGTAGGCACCACCATCCAACATATTTTCACCGCGTTTATCATTCCAAATGTGCAGCTCCCTTGACATGAATAACCAACTGGCAACATAGGCAGCACCCTCAACCATTGAGGAGTCTACAACCTGACCACATCCGGAACGGTGACGCTCTAATAAAGCCAAACAAATGCCCAAGGCGCACATGACACCACCACCTGCAAAATCGGCCAACAGATTAATAGGTGGCGTTGGATTCTCCTGCCGGCGCCCCAGCACGGATAGCACGCCGGAAATGGCTGCATAATTCAAATCATGCCCAGCTCTGGCGGCCAGACGCCCGGTTTGCCCAAAACCCGTGAGGCGTGCATATATCAAACGAGGATTCTCTTTACACAGCTGAGCGGGACCCAAATTCAGCTTCTCCATGACACCAGGACGATATGGTTCGAGAAGAACATCAGAGTTTCTGGCCAGTTTTCGCACTAATTGCTGACCCTTGGGTTCCTTAAGGTTTATACAAATGGTACTCTTGCCATGCTGCAATACATCCAAGGAATTGTCCACTATCTAAAACGAACATCCGAACATTTAGCAACGGAGGGAAATTGAAATTGGGTGTTTTGTGTTTACTTTGTCAATGCGAGTGACTGATGCTCCAAAATCTGCCAAAATCTTGCCACACAATGGACCAGGAGCTAGGCCCACAAATTCCAACACCTTCACTCCTTTCAGCGGCATTTCAAGGTAAGTTTCCCTGTAGTTTTAATCAAAAATATTAAGAATAAATACCTTTGCACTTTGAACGCCATGGCGAAATGTTGGCGTTTTAGCCTTTTTAAAGCTAAATGGCAAAATTAAAAAGTTGGCAGTTTTAAAGCTGTTTTTATGAATGTTTGAATTTTTATTTTTTTAAACGAAAATGAATTGCTCTTCATTAATCCACTTCTTCCCAAATTTTAATTTCCCAAACAAATGAAACAATATTTTGGAAAAGACGAGCCAGCTTTTAGCCTTTCTAGCCTTGGCTGCTCAACTTTGTCTTGGCCCTGCCAACTTAGTCAAGCATTTAATTTCGTTAATAGGCATCCCTGTCACATAGAAAACCACCAACGGAATGTCGGCGCAAAAGGGAGGCCAAAACAGCATTCAATCACATTTCCAATTACAAATTTAGCACAAAATCGAAGCAATAACAAAATTAACCATAAAAACATTTCAATCATGCCACAACAACGGCGCAAGGTGGCCTTCAGTGGCAAGAAAAAGAAAGATCAAATTCTGCAAAAGCGCAACACAAAAGGTAAGACGACAACGATTCCCATTCCACTACCCCCTGCCCCCTTGTATTCTGGCACTACCACCCCAAACACAACAATAGCCGGCTGACGACATTTCATCTAATTACAAATACCAATTTAGGTCCACCCAAGTATTTGCGCAGCACACAAGAGTCCTATGAAGACAGTGATGTTCCCGAGACCACACGCAAGCTAATGGAGCAACCATTTGCCCGTGGTGGCCAACGAAACAAGAATGTGAATCGATATAACTTGCAGTTCTATCAGGAGAGCAAGAAAGAGCTGGAACAGATGAAGCAGGAGGGCTTCAAAGCACTGGAAAAGCTTGAGCCAATACAGCGTGAGATTAATGAACGTTACTTGTTGTCGATTCCTGTGCGACCCCCCGGGAAAAATTTTCGCAGTGCGAATCGGATTTAGGAGCCTTGAAGAAAACAGAAAGCACAAAGAAATCCATAACTCGGAGCTACAAGCCACACGGGGTCTCAAATTGTTTTCGTATAAAACTTAACTTTTATATAATGGTTACTCGTCAGTGAGAATCGGTATTTTAATGGTTTGCGTCCTTAATTTAAAAGTGAAGTCGTCAAAGTTTTGGTTGTTTTGCATATTGTTTATACGAAAATCTCTAGTAATTTCGTGGGTACGCCTGTATTTTTTTTACTTCATGAAGATTTAATGCCGATTTCCCTTCTTTCATAAGCCCACAATTTACTCCGCTATTTGTAGATTTTTGTGACACATAGCTCTGTGTAGAAAATTTGTAATCGGCCCTAAGAGGAACACGTGAAAATGTTAAAAAAAAGTACATATTCATAAAATAAGTTTGATTCATATAGCTCTTAATTGGGTGTTTCCCAGAAGTATCCAGGGGCCTTCTTATAAATGTTAGCATTTTAAGTTATTTAAGGAAATTTATTGAAATTGATAAAATGAGGCGAAAAATTTCTAAAATGAATTTATTAAAAAAGGAGTGAGCGCCGTTAAGAGGTTTCGATTTGAAACTTGATGCAAGTCACTTTTTAATCACTCTTTAGTCACTGTTTAGTCGTTGTGTAGTCACTCTTTAGTCATTAAACCACCTCAACCCGTTTTTATTGCCTTTTGCAAGTCACTAATAAATCACTTTTTAGTCACTGTTTAGACACTGATCCACCTATGTTCAACCACCTGCAAAATAAATAGTTAATCACTCTTTAGTCACTGCTCCACCTCTTTTCGATCACCACGTGCAATAAATTTCATCACCTTTTTCACCCTTTGTTCCACATCTTCTGCAAGTGCTTCTAAAACACTCTTTCATCGCCATTTTTCGTCAGTCTTAAGTCACTTATCTCCTCCTCTTTCCGTCTCTTTTGTCATCTTTTTCCACCCTTTTGTATCACTTCTTGCAAGTCACTAGTCACAGTTTAGTCTTATTTTACTCACCTCTTTCCTCTTCTTTCCCCCTCATTCATCACCTATTACAAGCCTCTTTTATCACCTCCTTTATAACATATCCCCTTCTTCGCCGTGTGTGTGGCGGAACACTTCACAAAACAACATTACAAAATATGTTTCGTATGTGTGTAATTTCTCATCTTCTAAAATCTTCCGAACTAAAATTAAAGACGTTCCACACCAAAAATCCCCAATAAGTAATGAATTAATTAGTTAGTAATTAGAACTATTAATTTCCAATCTATATTTATCATTTAATATTTAGTACAGTGTCCTATAATGGCAATAACAGCTGCTCAGCGTCTTGGCATGAAATCAACAAGGTGCTGTCATCGTTTTAGGAGAATTTTGGACCAGCACTGTGTAATTTCTTCCCGAAGTGATCCGATAGTGTTTGGCCTGAAAGCAGCAACTGCCTTCTTGACGTCAGACCAAAGATTCAGGTCGGGCGACTAAGCAGGCCACTCGAAAACGTTCACAGAGTTTGCCCTGAACCATTCCTTTGCTTTCTTGCTGGTGTGCTTGGGGTCGTTGTCCTGTTGAAAGACCCATACGAGCGACATAACGTCTCCATGATATTCATGTGCACGTGCTGATCCTTGATGGTATTTTTCCAATGTACTAGACCTACTCCATAGTAGGAGAAGCAGGCCCATACCATTACAATAAGCCCTCCATGCTTAATGGTTTTTGTGGTGTTCTGGTGTTTGTATTCTGTGTTTCTTGCACGTATGATCGATTCCATTTCCCGAGCTAATCATAGCTTAAGTCGTTTTTAATCATTTTATTGAACAACTTCTCTGTAAGTTTTTCCGTCTAATATCAATTTTTTTTTAAAGATCCCGCTTCTTTGCAGTGCAGTGCTTTTCCACGTCCCAATGTAATGATTATTAATAACATTTTTATGATAGAAACAATGAAATCTTAGTCAAAACTAAAAAACACGTGCTTTCTTTAAGGGCAATTCCGCGATATATTTATGTATAGGGCATTCACTAAAAAAAGTGCTAATGAAGCAGTTTTTACTCGGTATTTTTCTGGGCTTTTATCCCGAAAAAATATATATAGACAGAAATTTGAACGATAACACTATTTTTGTATAGAGGGAATACTAAACAAAATAAAAAAATCGAAACACTAATCGCGTTTTTTTTATCAAGAACAAAATGCGTTATAGTAGTGCTATTATTTGGTTTTGCAACTGTAAATACCGCATCTCAAACAAACTTTATTTCATCCAATGTCAGCTCCCAAAAACATCTACAATATCTTTAAATCCTAGGTGATACAAATTGATCTTAAATCAGGTCTTGTATACAAATTACTTGGGATGTGAGCTGACAAAATAATTGAAGTGTTTTGTTTTTAATCCAGGATTTATTAATTTCCAATTTAGATATTTTATTGCATATTGGTAATCCTTCCCCGACCCCCATTTTGAATTCGCAAAACTATTGACCTACAGCAATACAGTAATTAATATCTGATAATAATTTCAAACAATTTTGGAAAGACAGATAGCTTTGAGATTCCCCTATAGTTTTTAACAGAGACCGAAATCAATAGTTATTATTTAATAAAAATTTCAAAACAAATTGATTGATATGAAAAATTACTTTAATATATATTTCGTGCGGAACATATGAATAGCCCTCACTGGAATATGAACATATAGACCCCCAGATCAAAGAAACGTTCTAACGTAATATGTATACAAAACTTGTAAAATAACTGTTATTTAGAAAATTTTATTATAAAATATTAATAAAATTTTATACCCGTTACTCGTAGAGTAAAAAGGGTATACTTTTGTAGTGCAAATGTATATAACACGCAGAAGGACACATTTCCTACCATATAAAGTATATATATTCTTGATCAGCATCAACAGCCGAGTCGATATAGAACTTCAGCATACAATTTGAAACATTATCGGGTCTATGAGACATTTGGGCCGTAAGTGATTTTAGATAAGATATATGTAAAGACGATTCTCATCGTTTAACATGGCCGGGAAATACATAGTTAGACTGTTTTAACGGAATGTAATATGGAAACTTGGCTGTCATAGAGGTAAAGTTTTGCTGTACAAATTACGAAACTATAGAAGGATTTTAGATGCCGAAAGAAGGTGATAATGGCTATAGCTAATTAGATACTTTAGCATTGTCTGTTGATCTGGTTATATATAGTATTTTGAGAAGTGCGATTGCAATTATTTGATTCAGTGTGAAATTCGGATCGATCTCATCTTTTTCTTTTTTCGGAGAATATATTTTAGATTTTCTATTAGGTTTTTTTCTGCTTTTTTAAAAAAAGTTTTTTCTTTCCCCTTCTCCATTACAGGAATATGTGGATGAGCTGCAGAGGAAGCAACGTAATGGAGAAAGCAAAGAACTCTCACTATTCGAGCTTAATCTGGAAACCTGGCGTCAATTGTGGCGTGTCTTGGAGTTCTCCGACATCTTACTGATTATAGTTGATGTGCGTTATGCCACCCTAATGTTTCCACCATCACTCTACGATTACATAATCAAGACTCTGAAAAAACACGCAATTGTTGTTTTCAACAAGGTAGATCTTGTCGAGCCGCAGGTGGTGGTGGCTTGGAGACATTATTTTCAAGAGCGTTATCCTCAATTACCCGTGGTATTGTTTGCTTCATTTTTGCCACGAACCCGCAAGGGCAGTCAACGTGGTCATCAGGCACATAAGCGTAGCATCGAGGGTGTGTATAACATCTATCGCGAGTGTCAGCGGTATGTCCAGAGTGAAGTGGATTTAACAGCTTGGGAGCAAAAAATACGCGAGGATATGCGTAGTGAGCAATTGGACATACTGGAAGATGTGGCGACCGTGACTGGAGAGCTAAGGATCAGCAGTAGCATTGATACCACACCGCATGAGCATGAAAAGTTTCATAATGGCATACTGACCATAGGCTGCATAGGATTCCCCAATGTGGGCAAATCCTCGCTGATAAATGCGCTGAAAGGACGCAAAGTGGTCAGTGTGAGTCGCACTCCGGGACATACAAAACATTTCCAAACCATATTCCTCACACCTTTGGTACGCCTCTGCGATTGTCCTGGTCTAGTCTTTCCCTCCACGACACCAAAGTCATTGCAAGTATTGCTGGGCAGTTTTCCCATCTCCCAGCTGTCAGTGCCCTATCGTTCACTCAAATTTCTGGCGGAGCATGTAAATCTGCCGCAATTGTTGCGTCTCCATTTGCCAGAGGACTATGATGAGTGGTCGGCGGTGGCCATTTCGGATGCTTGGGCCTATAAGAGAGGATTTCTGACGGCCAAGGCAGCCCGACCTGATCGGTATCGTGCCGCAAATCATATTTTACGCATGTGCCTGGCTGGACAACAGCAGTTGGTCCTACAATTCTATCCGCCTGGTTATGACGCGGAAAAGGAGAAGTGGCTGCAACATTCCGATGTGGCAGAAGTTAAGAAATATCAACAAGTCGAAGTCGACGAAGCGGGAAGCGAGACCAATGAGGACACTTCCTCCGTGTGCTCCGACAGTAAGTCCAAAATAAAGTTTATTATTATCAACCCTATTAAAAACCAACCTTATTCCAGCTGCCGACAGTGAGGACGAAAATGAGGACAGCTCCAATGATGAAACCAATGCCGATGAGGATGAGTGTGCTGCAGAGCAGGCTGTGACACGTTCTCGCAATGTCTTCGCCCTGCTGGAGGATGAATGAGACATTCCCCCCAGTTGCAAGTTTGTTATCATATGAATGCCTCTCTCTACGTGTGCATCTATAATTTATTATTTAAAAACATTAACTTATGCGAAAAAAAATATTTTGGTAAAGATATTATATTTGCCTGGATTTTTTACAATAAAACCAAGAACAGGTTAATGGAACGGTGTTGGCTGGGAGGGGAAATGTACTTTAGATGTCATCAATGTCATCGGAAGAAATGTAGTCTTCGCCCAAGTTTTCATCCAAGGAGAGAAGCAGTTGTATGGCACTATAAAAAAAGAGAGGAAAAGATTAATCAATCAATTTGAGTGCTTGATTTTAAGGGAGATGTGTATGGTTGCTTTACAGAAAAGTGAAATGATTGCCTGTTCACACTACAACTGCGTCAGAATAACAATTATATATAGGAGCTAGGAATGGAAGAATACCGAGTGGAGAAGTATAAAACATAAGAAATGCACATAGTGAATTTATTATAAATAAATGCTGGTATCCTTTTGAGCATTTCAAATAAAGCCGTTTACCCAATTTTTCTTTCCCCCCCACACAACCATCCTTTTTCCTTTTTTTCCTTTCCCCCCCCTCCCCCCCCATAAAAATAAAACGTTCACCGGAAATAGTGCGTAAGAAAACCACTCGCAGGGAAATAACTCATAGATTAACATTAACAGTAATTCAAAAAGAAACATTATTATACATAAATTGAGGTTACAAAATATTCACTTATTGACATTAAACATTATAAAAAAATCCTATACAAATAAAATTGACACTCCTGTTCAGAAATCCCCTAAAAATTCCTGCCTATATTTTGAGGCCTCCCTTAGATATGAGGTTAGAGAGGGCCAATTGGAACCGTTCATTAGGTCAAGCATTTCCCTTCTATCTAGAGTCCATTTGTTGAAGTGCAGTAAACGGTGCTCACCTAGTATTGGACATCGCGCTATGAAATGTGCAACATCTTCTCTTTCATCCATATTGCATAGGGTGCATCGGCTTTCCGTAGTTCTGTGTGGCATGTAGTTTAGTCTGAGAACTTCAACTCTTGCACGAAAAATAAGCGATATTGCATATATGTCCACATCATCCCTAAAATAGTTTCTTTCTCCCAAGTTGTATTCTAGGAGCTTATATGTGCATCGTGTATCACTCTGCCTTGCCTGCCGCTCGAACTCATTTTTTTCTCCATCGTCAATCTTCTGTAACAGTTCTATTTGCCACGCATCCCAAGTTGTGCTGTCATTTGTGTATGTCCTTATGTTGTGATCTCCTGCCATACTATCCCATTCATGGAAGAACTGTGATCGGTCTGTCAAAAGTTGTTCAACTATGACTTTTGGGAGTCGTGAAGAGTCCATCTGCATAGCTTTGCCTATATATTTAAAGTGCAGCTGAAGGGTGTATTGAAACAATGTCGGAAGGCCCGTTTCAATGTATAATGCGTAGCTCGAAGTGTTTACACGCAGATAAAAGATATTTTTAATGTAGAAACGAAGCAATCGCTCTACATCCTCGAAACGGCAAAATCCCCAAACTGGGGCCGCATAACACATAATTGCCCTAGACGTTGCTAAAAACAGTTTATATTTGGTGCTGTTGTTGACTTTCTTCTTCCCAAGCAGATGTTTCCAGGTGCTATTAATTGCGACTTTGGCGTCTGTCAATTTCTGTGCCATATGTTTCTTAAACGACATATTGGATGTAAGTAGCACGCCTAGGTATTTGTACTCGTTTACTGTTTCTAGCAATACCCCATCTAGTGTCCATTCATCAGCTCTGGCTCTACGTCCTCTTCCATCCTTTACTATCATTATTTTCGACTTCTCGATATTTATACGAAGACTCCACGTCTGACAGTACCTACTTAGAGCATCAATCATTTGTTGCATCACCTGTGGGCTTTCCGCCACAAGCACCATATCGTCGGCATACATGAGAACCTTGATGCGTTGAGATCCAAATTCTACTCCTCCGGGAAGATTCGCAGCAATGTCATCCACATACAATGCAAATAGTAGTGGACTCAACAAGCATCCCTGCTTTACGCCTAAGTTCGCTTCAAACCATTCGGATAGTTGGTTTCCATCCCATACTGTGGTTTTATTTAGGCTATAAAGGCTTTCTATTATAGCAATAACTTTGGTCGATACTCCAGCATTACTTAACTTTAAGTAGAGACTGCGCCTGTCGATTGTGTCGAACGCAGCTTTGAAATCTACAAAAAAAGTAAGCATTTTCCTTCTTTCGCCCAGGAACATTTTGGCAATCGACGTCAATGCAAAAATACTGTCTACAGTCGAGTAGCCCTCTCTGAATCCAGCTTGATATTCTCCTAGAATATTGTGCGTCTTAACCCAGTTTGTTAGGCGCGCTAGCATAACAGACGTAAACACCTTCATCATCGCATTAAGAAAGGATATTCCTCTATAGTTCGCTGGTTCCATTTCGTTGCCTTTTTGATAGATCGGGAAGATTACATTTTTTCTAAAACTGTCAGGGGCAACTCCTGTTTCAAAGATATAATTAAATGCGGTTGCGAGCTGATTAATAAACAAGGGCGGTGCACTTTTTAGAAATTCGGCTGGAACTCTATCTACACCCGGTGCTTTTTTATTTTTGCTTCGTGCGAGGGCTTCTGACACTTCTGCTGCTTGAATCGATTGATCTAACGCTGGCAATGTCGTAAATGGGAAAGCAAAAAGGTGTTGGGCGAGGGGAATTTCAGCATAGAGTAGACTTTGAAAATGTGATGCCAGCCTTGGCGCGCTCACTTTTTATTGGTTTCCTTTTATTTGTTCCGTTAATCTCTCTTATAAGATTCCAGAGGCTGCTGCTGGCGCTTTCATATTTTGCATAAGCAGAAGCAAAAGCAAAAGTTCATATTGAAAAGTTGAAAAAAGTCGAAGCTGTGAAAAGTAAAAATTTTGTGACTTTTGCTAATTCGACAGAAGCAATTTAGGGCCGATTTCTGTTCTCCCAGATAGCTGCTATGTGTCAGATAGTCATCGAATTTACACTGTTATTTGTTAGTTTATGAGACAAATAGCTCTATTTAGAAGATGTGAAATCGGCCCTTTGATTTGTTTTTGTAAAACTTCTCTCTTTGATGCTTGTCTCTGAAAGTTTGGCTGTTACTTCAGTAACTTACTTCTTCATATCCTCGTTTTCGAGATAACACATTTTAAAGCCAATCGATCGCTTGGAAGATTCAATGTTATAGTAATCTCCCCCGCGATTCCCAGAAGATTTTTTCCTGCGATCGGGGACCAAACAATATTCTGGGAGTCGCGCGAATGATTGCTTGAAGATTCAATCTTCCGATAGTCTTCCGCGCGAATCTCAGAAGACTCTCTTTGGCGATTGGCGATTAAACAGCTCTTTGGCTCTCAGTTAGCACTATTTTGTTGCTGCATTGAGAGCAGAATTAGCTTGTACACTGTCTGTGTCTTAAATGTTATTATATTCGCTGCCGCTGAGCAGTATTGAATACACAAAATATAGGGGCGTGCCGGACACTGTTCTAGAAAGACAACACCGGAAGTAAACCAAGCCGAGCGCGTTGCATAGCAGCTCACGGAGGAATTAAACGGGAGAATTGTAACAACAGACACATCTCACAGCCTGGCAGTGAAATTAAAACAGATTTGCTTTCAAATAGAAAAGCTTTTTGGGAAAGTAAATATGAACTATATTTTTCACCGGCTGCATTGCGAATTATAAAGTTCTTTGTTAATCGAATTCTAAAGTCTTACAGATTTTTTATGCCAAATATATATGCTGGATCACATATGCTTTTTCAGTTTTGTTTGTTTTTGCAAGTAAATATATTGAAAATATTTTTTGCCTATGAGAAAGTAGTCGCTTGTGTGAATCTAACTGCGAAAATGAGATAAATTTGACACATATTGGAACTGTTATGAGCAATTTTAGGCTGCCTTCACACTGTTCGACACATAACACATGATAGTCTAATAGTCCAACTTTTTGTTCTGATTTAAATTTGAACAGCTTGTCAAATTCATAGAATTTCGAGGGAAAATGCAGGAATACTAGATGTCATGGGTCATGTGTCGAATCATGAAGCAACTATATAAGGTAAGGTGCTAATTGTATGTGTGAAGGCAGCCTAACACTTCTCATTGTTGAGTTAAATTTGAAAGAGCATTTTGTTAACTCAGTGTTCCCAGGAGAGAAGTTTTTTAAGTGGTATCTTTCTTTCTCTTGCACAAATTAAACTTACTCTATCAACTGTTTTTCGTCCTCACTCATGGGTTTCGGATAGAGTGCTTTCTTTAGTAGCAGACGTTCTAAATTTGCCCGCAACTCGATGACCACTTCCGCCGTTTCCGGATTGCACTTAAAACTGTAAATAAAATATTCAATTTAATCAACCTTCCCTCCATTTAATTACTATACTTACTAATACGTCTTGGCTACGGAAAGATAAGGTGTATTCTGCGTAACACCCGACTCCACGCCATCGCCAAAAATGATCAAAGCCATGGGAAAAACCATGGTGGAGTCAAGCAAATACAGAGAAGTTGATTTTTGGCGTTGAAAGTAAACGAAATAGCTTGAATCGAAACCAGCTTCGCCGCTATTCACAGAGGAGGGATGAAAATTAACACGACGTCCATCATCCGTAGCCATGTGGTGGATGGCGCGTACTCGATTCTTGGTCTGGCGAGCTTTGCTGTTGAAAGAATATGGAAAAGTAAGTAAAAACATGAGATTAATAAAGACTTACCGTAAAAATGCCATATTGGGATAAAGACCAGCTCCAATGATGGCACGTAGCAAGGGTATTTTCTGGGAGTTTACATTGGAAGTGTCATCACGTCCATGTGGTGAGGTGAGAAATCTGAAATACATATCAAAATGGTTATAACGAAGAAGCAACAAGTATTTATGTAACACACTTGTAATTGTACAAAGATTCGGCAAACTGATTCTTCATTCTCTCCAGCTGCTGCAGCGTCATGTAGCTTAGGAAATTCTTGTAGCAAAATTGACTTTCACTGCCGTAGTCACGACTCTCGCGAAATTTCACTATTGTGTTGTGAACCATCAGATGATCACTGCGTACATTTTGGGCCATGTTACGCTTAACCTTGTCCACAAGTTCCTCCTTCCCCAGTGGCGTGTAGAAGGGAGATTTGTACGAAAGAGCAGCTGCTGCTGAGGTAATGGGGTCCAGACAACGGAATAAAGCCGACATTAGAATCATTTTACCCATTTGCGGATCAATGGGTAGTTTGGCTAAATGCATGCCTAAAGGGGTGAGCGTGCCAGCTTTGTCCAAAGCCTCAATGCTGGAAAATTAATAGATTGTTATACAATTATGTTGCATTGGTCACACTCACCGCTTAAGCAAAGCCACACCATTATTGATGGCCTCTGGGGCGGGGGCATTGATCAGAGTTTGTAGAAATCGGTAAGGATCCTCAATGTGCAGCAATTTGAGACTCAAAATGATCGACTCCAGTTTACTGCGTAAGATTTCCGGTGTAGGAATCTCAGCCATGGTCTGTTCGCGTGCACGACTAAACAGATTATAGCAAATGCCAGGTCTAACACGCCCGGCACGTCCCCTACGCTGCTGGGTATTGGCCAAAGTGACCCACACCTCCTCCAATGTTTGAATATTTGACTCAATGTCATAGTTACTGGCCTTGGTGCGACCCGAGTTGATCACATACACCACATCATCAATGGTCACCGAAGTTTCCGATATAATAGTGGAGATAATCACCTTCCGCTTGCCCTGAGGAGGACGTCGAAAGACGGCCTGCTGCTCCACCGAGGGCATGAGCGAGTGTAAGGGAAACAATTGAAGAACTTCACGCCAGCGTTGACCTTTGGGTGAGGATGGTTTATCCAGAGCATTGTACAGCTTTGAGATTTTATCAAAGCCCGGCATAAAGACCAAAATGGCTCCCTCGGGCATTCTATCACAGATGTAGTAAACGAGATCGACTATGAATTCAATATTTTCACATCCCTCCGATTCGGGCAGACGCAACAAATCCAGAACACGATCATCATAGCGTCCGCTGCCGCGTATGCGTCTTATATAGGGTTCAATCATGGCTTGGTGCAGCATTTGGCGCTCGGGACGATCACGTTTAAAACGCCGGCCTGCTGGACTGGGAAATCGGTAGCCAGTAAGGGTTAAAACATCCTCCAGATAAAGCATTTCGACGGGAAACATCACTCCCTCAATGCGAAACATGGGACATTTGTCGAAATAATCACAGAAATCCTGTTCTCTCACGGTGGCACTCATGAGAATCACCTTGAGAGTGGGACGATGCGGCAGTATTACCTTTAGCAGGCCCATCAGCAAGTCAGTCTCCACACTACGCTCATGTATTTCATCCAGTATCAAGACACTGATACTGTGCATCAATGGATCGGACTGAAGCTGCTGCAACAGCACGCCAGTGGTGCAATATGTAATGGAGGCTCGATCTCTGGCCTTGCGGCTTTCCAAACGGATTTGATAGCCCACCGAATGGCCCAGACTCTCGCCACGTTCATACGCAACACGTTCAGAAACGGTAATGGCCGAAATTCTTCGCGGTTGTGTGCATATAATCCTGCAACTGGATCCTCTACCCTGGGAAATGTCATGATCCAACAGAATCTGAGGTACCTGAGTGGTCTTGCCACAACCGGTGCTACCCACAATCAGGATTACTTGGTTACAACGCACAGCCTCGACAATTTGCTTAGCCTGGACCATGGTGGGTAGCTTCAGGCGTGACTTTATCCGCTCATTGGTTACGCTCTTTTCCTGAGCCTCTTCCCATTCCCTAAGTAGCTGATTATCCATTTGCGTGTTACTCCACTCCAATTCCCTCATGATTTAGCTTGGTCTCCTCGATGAACTGATCGAAATTAACATTCAACAAATGACGAAATTGTAACTTAAATTGTGCATCCACATCGGCGTGCTCTTGGGCTGGCATCTGGTCAAATTTCTTGAGACAAGCCTTGACCTGGGCCAGCACTCCGGCTGGAACACTGACGCTGCAGCCCAAACGTATTTGTGGCTCTGAAGAAGGATTTTCGCCCTGTTCCTTTTTCCGTTGACGCGACAGGTTCCTGTAATACATTCCAATATCTCTGCCCTTGAGACCGAGCGGATGATTTCCTTTGCGGGCATGTGAGCCGGAGGCGCGCTCTTGACGATGCATACTGCAAATCAAATTTGATTTATTCAGAAATGGCCAATGTCCACCACAATTTAGCACAAACAACAAAATTCAATATAAGAAGCCGAAGCCAGGAACAGCTGACATAAACAACAAGAGTCAGCACACATATAGAGACGCAAATTGTATTTGTAACGTCAACAGCGGGTTGAGTGGCGCGCATATTTAAATTTTCGAAGTTAGTTCGAATTTTGATAAAACAGATTTTGGATGAACAATTTAAGTGCCTTTGTTTAATGTGAATAAATGTGTATTAAATAATTTTGAAGTTACTTGAAAAAACTTTAATTTTGAAAAGAACTGTTTGAATCTCAAGGGGGTATTAACATAGATCATTAGAAGAGCCAGAACCAAAAAGAAATGAATGAAATAATTTAGTTGTTGGGTTTAATGACCTGTTCTTAGGTATTTAAGAAAAAGTTTTGTAAATGCCGTCTCATGTTCTTTATTTGAAATAAATACACTTTTTTTTCCCATGCAATGTATATTTCGATATGCCGTCAAGGAGAATAGCAACAGCATACAAGCAGTCAGTTGTGGAGTTATAAATTCAAACTTAACGTCTGGGTTTGGTATTTTTTACAGGCCCGCCTTCGTTTGGTATTTTGACCCACGCTGGTCACATTGTTCATACAGTAAGCAATAGAATTTTCGACCGAACGCGCTGCGTGGAACGCTTGCATTTTATTTCTGTGCAAATTGTTATTTTTTAAGTGTTTTAAACACATCACAAATTACGTGCTTAATTGTTTAGAAATACAATTACAAGTGACAAGTGTTTTGATAAACGAAACGAAGCAAAGTTGTCGACATTTCATGTGTCATTTAAGTAGTGAGAGCAACAAGTGGTGGCAACGGCAAAGTAAAAGCGAGAATCCAAAATTATTAAGTAAGCAATAAATTCCACATTCAAAAAGGTATTGTATATAAAAAGGAAATTGTCTAGTAATTGTCAAAGCAAAGTGTTTTTGGTAAGTGAGCTGCGCAGCGGCGTCGTAAAACAAACAAAAACTCGCCCCGAAAGAGCAGCCGCAACAACAACAGCAACAGCAAAATAAGCCGTTTGATTTGTGCGTCTGTGTGAGTGGGTTTTGTGAGTGTGTGCCAGTGCCAAGCCATTATTTTTTTGTCTTATGACGTAAACCAAAATCACCAAAATCAAAAGTGAGCAGGCGACAAAAACAAAAATAACGAAGGTGAGCGCATTTGTGAATTCTTGTTTTGAGTCTCATTTTTTTTTATACAATCTCTGCCTCTCTCTGTCTTTCTTGGAATTTTTAGCCGTTGCCATTTGAATTTCTAACATGCGGCTTGTTTACATTTCTGTTGGAACGACCCGTTCTCAAAGTGCATTTGCTTCTGGTCTGCCTGGTGGACGAGCTAAGTAAACAAAAAAGAGATCACCAGAAGGCCTGCACAATTGCTGGAAAAATTCTTGTTGAAAGCATTTCCTCCGCACTTGCTTAGACACGGGGGCCAGCGATGTGAAAAGAAAAGAAATTGTTGCCCTGCATGAACTTGTCTCCACTCCAACTCGACACCACGTCTCATCCCAATCCCACACAACGCACACACACACACACACACACACACACACACACACTTCACATCACTTACAATGGCTCTGCCCACAGAAAGCTTTGTTGGAATTGCGAAAACGAGCTGAATTTTTAGTCATAACTCTTATCAGGTAGCGGTTAACCGATAAATAATGTGCCGGAATACGATTTTATTCGGAAGCCAGACCACTGCATGCCAGTCATTTATGATTAAAAAACTTGTCCAGGATGGTACATTTTTCTCAAAAGAAAATATGCTTATCACAAAAACTCAAATTATTTTTCAATTCTGTTGCTGATTTGTTCATAATCAAGTTTAAGTTAAAACTCAATGTTTCGAAACTAAACATAAAATTATTTGTTTATTGCTTAAAAGCCATCTCAGAAATCCCTCTGATACACTCTTGAGCTGGGAAAAATAAATAGCTCCATAAACCCTACTTAAACACCCAACGGATCCACTTTTAAAACATATTAAATTATTTTGAAACTCGGTAAAGACTTAGGATATAGCTATGAAGGGTTGGTGGTTATTCTAGATAAATTTGGAAAGAAATGGTCCATCCCGTCGAGATATTTAGTAATTTCAGCTTAACTTTGTTTTGACTTCTTCGGCTCTGGCCCGGTAGTTATATTACAACCGCTTAACGTTCTCGGCCGCTGATACTAATGCCCTCCAGTCGTTTCTGATCCGTGCGAGCTCACACCAAGCTGGGAAATGTCTTTCCATACCTGGTCGTCTCATCTAAGTAGAGATCGTCCCCTATTGCCTCTTTCTACAATGTCTTTCGAAGTCCGTTTGTAGACCAATTTTTTCTTGTTTTTCTTGTGTTGTTTATCCATATGTTGTTTTATGCGCTTGACTGAACTATTGTCTCCATAGAACTCACATAGTTCATCATTTGTTTCGTATACAAAATCCCTTGCCAACTTTCAAAGGTCCTTAAATCCTAGGATGATAAGCGTCGTATACAGCGCTATTTTCGTAATTCGAGGGAAGGCTGTGTTCTTCAACTGCCTACTGAGCCCATGGTAACATCGGTTTGTAATGTCTTCATTGGAATTCCTAGCTGAAGTTGTAGTCGCTGATTATCATCATGCCGAGGGAGTTATTAAATCCTCCAAAATCTTAAAGTTCCCCACTCTCCCATTGTAACTAATTGTCCAGATTGTGTTTAGCGGAATCTAGGTTCTTTGAGCTGTCCTCGTTTACGCGTCTCAATCTTTAAAATCGCCTGCTTATCGCACAATCTTTATTGGTTTTACGGATAATGTCAATATCATCTGCATATGCGATCTGCATTTTGACACAGGCACATATTTATATACTATATATACTCCATGTCTCCCTACTTTAAACCATTTTTATTATAAAAAGGCTTGGAGAGGTTTTTTCCCATTTTCCGTCATCCTGCAAAGTCGAACGTACTTTGCGGCTATACCAAAGGTAGACAGGGTTTCAAAAAACATTAATTTTATCGGTGTATCGAATGCGGCTTTATAATCGTCAAAAGGATGAAAAGTTTCAATGTCTCTCTTATAGGACTTCTGCAGGATTTGTCGTAATGTGAATATTTGGATTGTGGTGGATTCATCAGGTCTTAAGCCACACTGATAAGGTCCAATCAGTGTGGTTAGACGTATAATACTCGACAGAATTATATATGCAATGAGAAGAAGACTGACCCCACGGTAGTTGGCGCGAACTGCAGGGTCTCATTTTTAAAAATTGCACGAAGAGCACTTAGATTTCAAGAAGCTGCACCTCATTCACCTTATCAGTTCCTCTCCTCCAGCCTTGAAAAATTCAGCGAGCAGCCCATTAGCACCAGCTGATCTGTTCTCCTTTAGTCCTTCTATGTTTTCGATTGGTGGCATCGCTATTTCTCTAGAGGCTTAATCATTTTCAAATATATTGGCTGATCAAACATGTTTTGAGTACATTTTAATCATTTTTTTGAAGCGATGTATGATTTCCAAATAAAAAACACTTCTTCTATAAACTAAACCTTGCAGCCTAGTTTCATTGAATAATATTATTGACAAGTTGTAAATGCTGAATGTGAATCTGGCTTTGATCTTATGCATTACCTTTTGGTTGAAATCTTCGTTTCTAGAGATCAATTCAGACGAGTTTAGCTTTTCGATCTGGGTATAAATATTTTGATTTAATGACAAATTGATAGCTTCACCGTTACTATTCTCATTTGATAACATTGATGCGTCGAACTATGAGCTAAAAATGTTTTCTATCTTAGACAGGGAACTTTTTGAAGTCCCCAAACTGTTTCTTTTCCAATGAATTAATGTTAAAATATTTTCTTACCAATTTTGATTGGTAAAACAAGAGCCTTGATTGTATGTATAAGAATTTGCTGTATATTTAAAACACGCTAGTCTTTCCTTGAACTCGAAAAATACAACGCAATACAAAAGAGTAAAAATAGTAAATTCGTAATTGTCGTTGAATTTTACCGTTTTGTTGTTAAGCTGCTTCAAATTAACCCATTTTCAAATGTACTAACACAAATTGCTTACGTTAGATTAAGATCTTATGAATGATTAGTCTCTGGTTGCCTTGTCCATATTGTACATACATAAACGGCGATGGCCTATAAAGCGTCTAAAGAACAGATTGAACAAAACCTGTTGCTCATTCCAGCGTAGTAGCTCGTCTGCTTTTTTTTTTGCCGCTGCTGCTGCTTGATGTGGTTTTCATTAATGATTCATTAGTACGAAGTTAATACAAAATTCTTTCTCATCATTCACATTGATAGCAACGTCTTCGCGTCCTCCTTAGAAGCCAATATAAAATCCAATACTTGGCAGTTTGGTCATGATTCACCATCACCATGAATTTGTATCGCTGTCCCGCTGTCTCGCGCTGCCTCGATCGGCCTCTCTATATAAAACTTGTGTTATTTCCTATTTTGGCTTTATGTGATTATCGCATCATTTTTCTGAATTGTGTTTTTGCCTTATTATTTATCGCAATTTGTTTAGTTTTTCGTTGTTTGTGATTTAAATTAAACAGTTTTCACGCTTCGCTTTTCATCGTTTTGTTAGTTTCATGCTAATTGAAAGGTTCCACACGAAGAGGAGATAAGTGGACTGCCTGATATATGTGAATAAACCAATAATGATGTAATTTGATTGCATTTAACAGCTGTGATGAAAGTAATTTAAGAATATTTTTCTGCTGTTGAAACTAGGTTATTAAAGATTTAGATTTTAGAATTATAAATAATATTTGAATGAATGTGGATAATGATTCTGAGGTGCTCAGATCCGATTTTGTAGATATTTGTTTAATTAATAAGTATCAATTAAGTTTTTATAAATATAACAACAAATAATAACACGTACAGCTCTCACAACCATAAGTAGCTTTGGCAAAGCTTGGGTGGACAGTACAGGACCTAGAACCTGAGAATCATCTCCCGTGAAGAGGTGAGAGATGGAGTCTTCTACCGACAAATTCTACAAAAGAAGTCTTTAGGTACCACAAAAATCAATGACTCCTAAAGGTTAATGGTCCTTTACAAGTATCTATCATGAAGGCCTTTTTGTACTCTATTAAGTCGGATTTTTAAATAATAAAATAAAAACAAGTGAGAAAGTCGGTCAAGCCCGACTATAACATACTCTGTACCTGGAGTAGAAGCTGAATGCAATGCTGGTGGTGCGCTCTTCTCTAATTCTCCCTCTCTAACTCCGCCTCACTTTGTCGTATTCGTGCTCATGGTGGAATAAATAAGGTGAAGCTAGATATACATAAATGGCCCTCAGCAGAGGCTGACGACTTCGCCTTGTTAATTGCACATGATGCGTGCTTAGTTAAACGAAATTAAACATGTTTGATTGTTAGAAAGATCACACACACCCTCGAACTTGCGAATTAATTGGATTTAATTATCTGGGGAATATTAATAAAATTAATCAGTTCCAATTTACAGTTTCACTTTTTCTCTTAATATGTTTCTAAAACAAAGGAAGGTAGACTTATTGGATTGGTAGGGAAAAAAACAACAATATTTCTAGATCTTTTTGAGTTATCCAAACTTGTGCTAGCAGAAGCATCCACACAAGTAAGTGTTGAGAGGGAAAGTTTATAATGCAGCCTTGCAAGACTCGCTTCGACAGTCAAACTCTATTTGCTATTATGATATTTTGATGTAATTACAATCTCGATTAAAATGCCATTTCTGAGAACAACCATTTGTTATATGAAGGTACATAACGACAAATAGTTTATACGTTGACCATTGTATATTTATCTAATACTTTTGTGTTGGTGTCTCCTCGTTCAAACTTATAATGTTAAACTTTCAAAAAGGGGAAAACGAAGAAGACAATTTTGTGAAAGAAATTGGAGCTTAGTCCAACATCTCACAACCGTAATATAACCGTAACTGGAAAAACCGTAACCGTAACCCAAACCGTTATTCGGTTTTAGTCTTTAATCAAGATAAAAAACTTTTTTATTCTCAATTAAAAGTGCAAATTGATTGAAGGCTGGTTTCTTTTTCTATTTGCGAGCACTTTTGATGGTGGCTGTTCTTTTGTTGCCTTTTTATACCCTGTACCCATTGAAAATGGGTAAAAGGGGATCATGAAGTTGTGCAAATGTATGTAACAGTGAGAAGGAAACATTTCCGACCCTATAAAGAATATATATTCTTGATCAGCATCAACAGCCGAGTCGATTTAGCCATGTCCGTCTGTCCGTCTGTCCGTCCGTCCGTCTGTCTGTATGAACGCGTAGATCTCCGAGACTATAAGAGATAGAGATACAAATTTTTGCATGTACATAGGTATAGGCCGTACGCAGATCAAGTTTGTTTCAGATTTGCAAAATTTCCCCCCCTTCCCCCTTAAACCGCAAAAAACTGTCAGAGCCACAATTTTAAAGTTACAACATCGTCGCTTAATATATATTATCTTAGGCCTATATCCTATCTATTCTGAAAAGCACATTGAAATCTGAGCAAAAACACAGAAGTTATTAACGAAACAATTTTTGCACACCCCTCCCCCACGCTTTGCTTTTTTACGCATTACGTTTGCTGCTTGCGCCCGCGAGTGTGAGGGCGCGTTTGTGTGTATGTGTGCGTGTGTGTTTGTTTGTGTATGTGTGTGTTTGTCAATTGTACAGGGTATTTTGAAGTCGAGCTAACTCGACTGCAATGGTCTTACTTGTTTTTAAATGTTTTTTATACCCTTGGAGAGGGTATATTAAAATTGTCCGGATGTTTGTAACGCATAGAAGGAAGCATCTCCGACCACATAAAGTATATATATTCTTGATCAGCATGACGAGCTGAGTTGATATAGCCATGTCCGTCTGTCCGTCTGTCCGTCCGTCTGTTTCTATGCTATCTCCTCCGTCAGTTTTAAAGCTAACTTAACCAAACTTTGCAGGAAGTCTTTTGGTACAAATACGCTGCACATTTGTCGGAACCGGCCGGATCGGATGACTATAGCATATAGCTGCCATAGGAACGATCGGTTGAAAAACTAGTTTTAGTAGGAAAAACTTTTTTGTTTTCAAAGCTATCGCTCCCAACGCTGGTATTTATAAGTTTTTAATGATTTCACATAATTTCACCAAGCCTTGTCAAAATCGGACAACTATATAGTATAGCTGCCATACAAAAGTTAGGTCTGAAAAAAAGTCTTAGTGAGAAAATTTTTTTTTGTTTTTAATGTTATCGCTCCCAACGCTCGTATTTATAAGTTTTTAATGATTTCACATAATTTCACCAAGCCTTGTCAAAATCGGACAACTATATAGTATAGCTGCCATACAAAAGTTAGGTCTGAAAAAAAGTCTTAGGGCCGTTTTCTCATGTTGCTGTTTTTTCAAATCTAGGTGGATTTGCTGTATTTGCTTTGCTCATGTTCATGGTTAGCCATCTAGATGGTTTTTGTTGCCATCTACTTCATCCTCATTGATTTCAAAAACATGTACATGCTTAACCAAATGATGTATTTTTATGTATGCGCTCATATGGTCACACTGAAAAATATTTAAAATAAAAAAACAACTGCTGCTAAAAACAGTTAAGTCTAAATTGCTAATAAAAGTATAATCCAAATAATGTTAATAAGTAAACAAGAAATGGAAAATATTGCATGTGCCTTTTATATGCAAGACCGAAGAGACAGATGCGCATACTTATTCCCCTAGTTCATTGCTTAAGCATAGTTCACACAGGCAATTAATTTGGGCAAGTTTTGATTAAAATAGCCATGAAGATTTTACAGGATTTAAAACTACAACTATAGTTTCGTACGCAAATAATTTGTAAGTATCCATATTTTTTTAAACAACTTTATCAAGCTCTTAAGTTTAACTTTATTTATTTAACATCCCAACGCTTCAAGATAGGCAGACTTGTTAATTATCGCGTTAGTCACGAAAGTTAAATTAATACATTGAAAGTTTGCAAATATCACGACAAGAATCTTAAAATAACTGAATAAATAAGCTAAAAATCTATGATTTTAGAGAAGAAGGGTTTTATCTCGAAGAAAAGAACACAAAAGTTACAGAATAAATAAATCTAAATCTAAATGAAATTAATTTAAAACAAATAGAAAAGAAGAAGTTTAATTTAAGTACTAACTCTTTCCCTCGCTTTCTTACTCAGGAGTCTACTACATTTTGCAGGTGTGCTATTAGTTTTAGTTTAGACTGCGTGGTTTTTAAATTATGAGGAAGATTATTCCAACTGCGAACAGCATATATAAAGAAATGTCTTTCAGAACTAGCTTCTTGTATTTTTATTACTCGTTCTTCTTGGCTCACAGAATTTCAACATCTCATATAGATAATAAGGTTCATTCAAGAAAATTATTTTTTGTAGCATTATCAAAGCTCGAAGGGTTGTCCTAGATTGTAGAGAAAGATCGAAGATTTTTATAGCAACTGCAGATATTCTATCATAGCGGCTACGATCAAATATGTATCTTGCATTATTATTAATCTCTCCGTTAAGTTTTTGCTGGCTTCTTGCGTCACAGTTACCTATGACATTAATGCCATAAAATAGTCTAGAAGTCAAATAGGTTTTAGCAATCAACAGTCTTAATTTAGATGGTATGAAGTTTTGCGTACATTTTAAGTAAACGTTTGGTTAAAAATGGATCCTAAGTTGCTTGCCCGCGCTACATAATCAATGGGCGAATTGTCAATTACAAGTTTTGGCAAGCCCTTAGTATCAATTATTTTGTTGCATTTTGATTTGGCTAGATTCAGTCAATTTGATCATATATAAGCGGAAAGTTCCAAAATTAGGCCTATACAGCCAAATTTTCATCATAATATGTCCTAATTATTTGCCTACATGAACTTATCTTTATACCTATTGCTCTCCCATCATGGTAACAAGTCGTTAAAAAATCCTTCTCATCCTCTGTGAAATGCATGCCTTACTTTTTAAAATTGGCGCGCAATAAATAAAACAAAAATTCAGCGAGTTGCAAGGCGCTGCCAACTTGGATTTAGTGCCTTTTCAGCCCTACCGGTGTGACCGTGGCGCAAATGCCCAAATTCATAATCAATCTACATGAGACAACCGATTGCACAAAATGCACATATGTGCGAAATCTAGGTGGATTTCGATTTGAGCAAAAACAGGAACATGAGAAAACGGCCCTAAGTGAGAAAAACTTTTTTGTTTTGAATGCTCCCAACGCTCGTAATTATAGGTTTTCAATGATTTTACATAATTTCAACAAAATTTGTCAAAATCGGACCACTATATAGTATAGCTGCCATACAAACTGCCAGGCATATATCAAGCTCCAAGGGTATATAAACTTCGGTCGAGCCGAAGTTAGCTGGCCTCTATTTTTTTATTCTTCTTTGAGGACAAAATGAAAAAAAAAAATTTTTAATTTAAAAAAAAAAAACACTGATCGGTTGCCTGTGAAAATTTAGTTAATCAGAATATGATCTGATATTTGAGTGGCTCACAACACACCATGGCTCAGAACACCCCATCTTCGCCCAATAGAATAAACTTAATTTGGTTCTTAGGGCTTGTTTTTTGCAGTCTAATCAAAAAACGGAGTTACAAAGAACAATCAAAAAATAACAATTTCAAAGTGGTAAAAAAATAAAACGGCAGCTAACCAGACCAAACCCCGACAAGGCACTTCCAGATTCTTTTGGTCTCGATGCAATCTAGTTTTTGGAGTTTAATAATGTGCCGGCAAAATAATATTCAGATATTTCGACAACATTGTGCTAAAAATGTATTATTAGAAGTTCTTTTAAAAGCGGTATTTAAACCACGCCTCTCGCACAGCCGAAACTAAACCTTAATCATCACTAGTCTGGCCAAAATGATCATATTTATCTAATTAACTTGCTCACACCATCCTCCCATATTTGAATCGATTACATTATTACGTTGTTTTTGGCCACGCATCACCACACCATTAGATCCCCTTTCATTTCCAATCCGCTACTGGTTCGCTCAACATAAAACGTAAACAAAGAACAGCTGGACTTGATGTGTTAGTTTTCTCAAAAATATATTCTAGAGCTGCTGCGCATGTCCCGAAACCATATTTTTAGTTTTCATTTAGCCGCACAGCAAAATGCGTCTCAAGAAATTTGGGTCCGCTTAAACTTTTCTATTTAAACAAAATGATGTGTTTCCTAAAACCAACCGCTTTTTTTTTGCAGAATGTCACGCCACGAGAAAACCAAATCCTCTGGCGGTGGCCTATTGGAGAGTCTCTTTGGTCGTCCTTCTAAATCCAAAGGGGGGAGCTATAATAGCAGCACTCTGACTCATGGCGGTCGACCCGTCTCCGCAGACAATGACACCGTTCTTGGTGTCGACGATTGGGAACGTTATATCCAGGAGTTGAGTGAAGCGCAAGTGGATGCAAAATTTTTGGAAATTATAGAGGATATGAACATACCCAAGGACAAACGTGAACCGCTGCTAGCCAAATCTAAGGAAGAGCGTCAGAAGATGATACTATGGCATTTAAAAGGTAAGCAGAATCGTAGCTGGTTGTGTCATCAATGTTGTATGTAGTTCTTTTTTATGGTTGCATTCCATGGTGATAAGATTAGGGGAATGTGTGTAAGAGTTGTCGTTTCTAGGTGAAAATTGGCGTTTTGTTGATTTTTCACTGTTTGTGTCATTTCGCTTAGGCTTCCATTGTGTTTAATTTTCTTTGTTTATAAGCTTTGCCCTCTTCTAAGTCTATTTTGTTGACGTTTTGTAATTTTAAATTACTTATAGAAAATTACATATTTCAGCAAATAAACAGTGTCTGGAATTTAAGAAGTTGAGTTTATATTTCATTTTGATTGTAACTATAATTATATAAAACTTTTAAAAATTGGTTTGTATTTGTATACCCGGATGTTTGTAACGCATTGAAGAAAGCATCTCCGACCACATAAAGTATATATATTCTTACACATGACGCCTGATATAGCCATTCCGTCTGTTGTATCTCCACCGTCAGTTTTAAGCTATCTTAACCAAACTTTGCACGAAGTCTTTTGGTATAGATACGCTGCACATTTGTCGGCCGGCCGGATCGATGACTATAGCTTATAGCTGCCATAGTAACGATCGGTTTTTAGTGCTATAGCTCCCAACGCTCGTATTTATAAGTTTTTAATGATTTCACATATTTCACCAAGGCTTGTCGAAATCGACAACTATTTAGTATAGCTGCCATACAAACTGTCAGGCATATATCAAGCTCCAAGGGTATATAAACTTCGGTCGAGCCGAAGTTAGCTTGCCTCTATTTTTTTTCTTAAACTTCTAGACGTATTCTATGAATTAATCTTGAATCAGTTTTTATAACCGGCTTCTACTTTTAAGCCTATGTTAAAAAAAACTACTCTTTAAACTCATAATACTGCGAACAGGCTAAAACTCCGAACCTAAATTGTAACATCATAATTTTTCTGCAAAATCTCACAACGAAAATCGTGCTAGAATTATCAAGTACATAAAGCTTTATAATTGGCGCGACATTGACTTCAATGTTTGATCAAATTAACTCAACTCAAAAGTGTGTAATTTCATTTAGAAATAGACTTGATGACCTTCTATTGTCAAATTAGAAAATGAAGTCTCTGTTCTGTGACAACGATAAGAATTTAGCGATTTCCGTAATACCTCTGGCAGTGTATATTATATTTCTGTTCCACCTACACAAGTAAGCTTAAACGGGGCTCTTGGGGTCAAAACTTCATTTAGACTCATTCCCGATCATTGTAGTGTTTATCAGGCAGAGGTTGTAGCCAACCAGGAGGCTATCAACCTTCTGGAAACCGTTGCAATCCAAGGAAGTAAAGTATTAATTTTCTCCGATAGTCAAGCAGCATTCAAATCTCTTGACGATTATGTTAACAACAACAAAACTCTTAAGGAGTGCTGCAGATCTCTTAACGAGATGGCTCAGCACTTTGAAATAAATCTCGTTTGGGTGCCTGAACACTGCAACATAGAAGGCAACGAGATGGCCGATCACCTCGCTAGACTTGGCACCACCAGTCAGTTTCTACCGGATAAGAGCTGAGGTTATTAAGATCATCCAGAGAATGACCTGAAGAATGTACCAGTAGAACAAGAGTATTAAGAAAAGTGTAACAACTTGAGTAAAAAATAAAGCTAATGCTCCATTTACACGACCTGATCACTCATCTGAGTTTTCGTCTGATTTGCTGTCTGACCGTGTAAAAGGCGTCTGGAGACATGAAATTACCAGATGAGCGATCAGACGAAATAGAACCGGTTCTATTGGCCTGAGCACCTCTGAGTGGCATTTATCGAGTTACAGTGTCGTCGACGAAAACTCATCTGAGCGATCAGGTCTTAAATGGAGCTTTAGTATCAGACCTTTCCACTTTGCAAGTATAAGCAATAGTTCGGAGTTTTTCAGTATAAGTCATTTTTATTTTAAATTTCAGGATTTCCTGATGAGATTTGATTTATATTACATAGAAGGAATCATTTCCGACCTTATAAAGTATATATATTTTCTTGAACAGCATGACGAACTGAGTTGATTTAGTCTGTTTTTATGCTATGGGGTGCCCATGCCTATTCCGCAAGCAACGCATTCATTGTTGTTTGACTCAATGGAATTACTGACGCGAATAAGGCAGATGCAAGCTATAAGCCTTCGTAAAGCAACAAAAAATTTATATGCGTGCTCTACTTTTTTTCTTTCCCAGCTAAAATTTTGCAACAATTCACTAATGACAACTATTCAACCGATCGCTTTAGAATTTGGATTGTAAGGAGAATGCGGCCCTTAGGGTCGGAAATCCAAAAACAAGATTAACTGCAAGTCACAATAAAACGAATGAGACACGATAAAAACATAAATAAATAGAGTAATAACAAAGAACATGAATATTGATGTCTTTCGATAATACACTTCACTTCGCAGCAACAATTAAAATTTTATGACTCCAATGATAATTTCTTTCATGCCCCACAACAGAGAACTTTTGAAGCACTTTTTCACTGTACTTGGTTTTAAGCTATCTCAAAAATGTTTCAATGCTACATAAACATGAAGCAAATCAACTCTTCAGTCATCGTGGTCTCGCTCCAGTTATTTGTTTCGCCACTTCCCAGGGTCCATCAAACTCAGCTTTCCAGAGTTTCTCTCTTATCGCTTGTTACAGTTACTTTGATGCTAAACCTTGACTTTTTTATCAGAATGCGTGACAAAAGTCAAACACATTCTTACATACATAAATGAATGTTCGTACTTATATGAAAAATGTTTAAGAAGACATTGAGAATGAAAATGACTTTTAGTATGCAAATTATATACGACTTAAATTACGTCAAGTGTGTGACAATGTGGGATTGTATGCGTCAAGTGCATACAGCAAGCGGGAAAAAAGAGAGAGAATCGGACAAGGCAAACCCCCCTTATAGATCATCATCTCTCTTGAGATTTATATTTTCTATAGATGCAAAAAATATGACAGAATCAGCTGAAAATAAACTCTGATGATGGGCAATAAACTTTGAGGAGTTGACTGAGCTGTGGGGGGCAAAGAGGAAGACCGCACACACAGGTTGTTGTTATAAAATAAAAGTAAACACCTTCAGATAGCAGAGCTCTACCCCTCTAGGCCAAAACAAAAACAAAAAACAACCAACCCGTTCGTAATTGTTTTTGTTGCAAAATGCGAATGCATGCCAACAATGGATAAGCAAAAAAACAAAAGCTGTTCATTAACACGCTTGGTTTGCCGTTTAAATCAATTATCAAAACTGTTACGTACATGAATACCCCACTTTTTAATTTAGTGTAGTTTCTGGCCAATTTGAATTAATGCAAGGTGTGTCTCGACCTCCTGGTTCTTTTGGTAATTGAATTTTAGTAGAAGGTTTGATAATTTCATTTCTCTTTTTTTGTTTGTTCTACTTAGATAAAGACAGTTTTTTATAAACAGTTACAAGTATGTGTGGAACAAGGTATGAAGATAACGTCGCTTGACTAAAATATTTAATGAATCATTCTTCGATATATTATATGTATGCACTAAATGATTGGTACCGCAATAAAGTCAACGAAATATATATACACGATATTCACTACCGTTTTTTGGACGCAAAACTTTTTTGAAAAATGGAAAGGGGAGTTTGCCTGATATATTTGGTTTTTCAAGCCGAGCTCTTCGCACAAGAGAAGGGGCCTTTAGTTTAACGTAGTGTACGATCACTTTTTTAAAATGCTACTTGTTTTCAATCTTTTACCAATAGCAATAGCGGGTTTGGGAACTAGCTTTTTATTAGATGTTCCGAAACGGGATGGTGATGAGCTAAAGAACAAACTAATCGAACGACTAAGCTAAGCACTAACTTGCAATTAGTTTATCTCTGAAACTGAACTTCAACTAATCGACGGTCGAAAGTTTGAGCTCCCTAGCTAAAGCCAGTTGAACTAAACATTAATGAATCAGTCAGTCGAGTTAGACGCTATATATATGTACACTCGAGAAAAAATAGAGAATTTCACTCTTGAATAAATAGCATTCGTTCTCAAAAGTACGGTAAGAGTAAAAAGTCTTGATCCAAGAGTGAATTTTTAATCCCGACATTCTTTATTCAAGTGCTTCATTACTTGAACCAAGTAAGAATAATTCTTAAAAAGAAAGACCTAATAAATAATTGAAGGGTGTGGGGGAAGACCCCGGAGGTGATCCGACCGACCGACAAGAGCTCGACCTGGTGACCAAGTGGAGGTCTTGTTCGTTTTGAAAACGCGGAGGCCGCAACGAAAGTCCGCTACGAGGTTTGAGAAGCCAATCGAGGTCCTTGGCCTTAGCTGCAACTGTAGCTGCTGCTCGTACCACATGGGCTTTCCAGGTCAGTCGGCGGTACAGAGTCACACCAAGGTGTACTCTCGACCCTAGTAGACGCACCCGAGCAACTTTTTCTCGTCTCTTGGCGAAGATGCAGTGTTGACTTTTTGAACGATCAATGGCAATGTTCCAGCGGTTCGCCCAACAACCAAAGCCATCCAGGAACTGTTGGACCTTAGCAGATGCTCTTTTGTGGCTGTTGCTAGAGGCAAGAAAAGCGGTATCGTCAGCATACGTGGCTATGAAGGTAAAATGTAAATGTTGGCTATACAGCTCCTACAACGGGGCCAAGCCAAGCTTCTCTCAATCTCTTGCCGTGTGTGCATTAAATATTTCGCACAAGAGAAAGGGACCTACAGTTTAACGCCGAATCCGAACGGCAAAGTTTGAGAATTTTGCTTTTTTATGGCTAGTTACTTCACAGCTGGCGCCAATAGCTGGTGAAGGTGACAGTATGTGTAAAAGCTATTTTCTAAAGAAAGAAAAAAACTTTTCTTATTATATGTTCAGAGGCGGGATCGAACCCACGACCTCCCGCCCAGCAGTCCAGCACACTAACCACTGGGTTGCCACGGATATGGCAGATCCGAGGTGAAAAGAGAGTACAGTACCGGTCCGAGAACACTTCCCTGAGGTACCCCCACAAGAATGGGATGGATGGTAGACCGCTCGCCTCTCAGCTCAACCGTAAAACGGCGCCCTAGGAGAAACGAGCGGATCAATAGATATTTTTCTGGCGGGAGGAGGGTCTTAAGCTTAAAAAGCAGGCCCTCTTGCCATTATTTTTAAATGTGTTTTTTAAACAATTTTTTTCTATTAAACAGTCCTTTAATCGATTACTTTTGCACAATCTTAATGTTCAACATTAAAAGAATTAACGGCCGTCCACTTTTATCTGACAACAACAAACTGCGCATGCGCTGTCTCTCTCTCTTTCTCTCTCTTAGAAAGCGCTTCTAACGTTATTCTCTCAAAGTTTGCGTTCCCTTATTCCCCTTGCCTGACAACATTGAGAACGAATTTGGCTCGATTCCAAGAGCGAAATTCTTGAAAATTTAAGAACGACTAAATTTTTTTAAAAGAGCGTTCGTACTCAAACTATTTGTTCTAGTTTATTTTTATAGTTTTTTATTAGTTTACATATGTGTATCGAAAATATAGTTATAGAAACGACGGCATAACCCTTACTAAATGAAACAGCGTTCATTCCCATCATCTATAATAAACTAATCTCTTCTCCCTTTTCATATTTCCTCCCTTTACAGGCAAAAACTCATTGGAGCGCAGCACCAATTCACGCTTTGAGAAGCCTTTCGATTATATTGAATACCTACAGAATGGCGAGCATAGCGAGAATAAAATATATCAATGTGTGGAGTCGTTGCGCGTGGCCCTTACCAGCAATCCCATCTCCTGGATCAAAGAGTTTGGCGAGACAGGAATTGATCAGATTGAAAAGTTACTCTCCAGAGCCAAAAAGGATCGTAACTACGATCGTATTGAATTTGAAGCGATACGTTGTCTGAAGGCTATCATGAATAATACATGGGGCTTGAATGTGGTGCTAACACCGGATCAGCATAGTGTGGTCTTGCATTTGGCTCAATCTCTGGATCCACGTAAGCCACAGACCATGTGCGAGGCTCTGAAGTTGTTGGCCTCATTTTGCATTGTTTATGAGAGGAATGGCTACGAGAAGGTATTGAGAGCCATTACAACTATAGCGGCTACTTCGTACAAGAGCAGCGAACGATTTCGACCCATTGTGGATGCTTTATTCGCCTCCGATAAGCAGGATCCGAAGCGAGAATTGGCCTGTCACAGCTTGATCTTCATCAACACATTAACCAACACGCCTTCAGATTTAAATTTCCGTTTGCATTTGCGATGTGAGATTATGCGCATGGGCTTATTTGAACGACTAGATGAGTTTAAGAACATTGTGGAGACCAGCAATAACGAGGCACTGCAGCAGCATTTCAAAATCTTCAATGAGATACGGGAAGACGATTTTGAGGAGTTTATACAGCGTTTTGACAATGTCACTTTCAATATGGACGATGCTGCGGATTGTTTTGAGGTTTTGAAGAATCTAGTGACGGACACCACTTCGGAAAAGTACTTCCTATCGATCCTTCAGCATCTTCTCTACATACGAGATGATTTCTACTTTAGGCCAGCTTATTATCAACTAATTGAGGAGTGCATCACACAGATTGTCTTCCACAAGGGCTATTGTGATCCGAATTTTGAGAATCGTAATTTCAATATAGACACCTCATTGCTTCTGGATGACATAGTGGAGAAGACCAAGGCCAAAGAATCCAAGCGGTCGGAGGAGTATGAAAAGAAAATAGAGGAACTAGAAATTGCTAAGCAGGAAGCGGAAGCCAAGGCGGCTCATCTGGAGGAGAAGGTTAAGATAATGGAAGCCAATGGTGTGGCTGCTCCTTCGCCCAATAAGTTGCCTAAGCTCAATATACCCATGCCACCGCCTCCACCCGGAGGAGGTGCCCCGCCCCCTCCGCCCATGCCAGGTCGAGCAGGCGGAGGACCACCACCGCCGCCACCTCCACCAATGCCCGGTATGGCAGGTGGTCCTAGACCACCACCGCCGCCGCCTATGCCCGGAATGGGTGGTGGACCTCCACCGCCTCCCATGCCTGGCATGATGCGACCTGGTGGCCCCCCACCGCCACCCATGATGATGGGCCCCATGGTTCCAGTACTTCCTCATGGCCTCAAACCGAAAAAGAAATGGGAAGTCAAGACTCCCATGAAGCGTGCCAACTGGAAAGCCATCATGCCTGCCAAAATGTCTGAGAAAGCATTCTGGGTGAAATGTCAGGAGGATAAATTGGCTCAAGACGATTTTCTCGAAGAGTTGGCTGTGAAATTCTCCTCCAAGCCGGTTAAGAAGGAACAAAAGGATGCTGTGGACAAGCCCACCACATTGTCCAAAAAGAATATCGATTTGCGAGTTCTGGACTCGAAGTCAGCACAAAATCTGTCCATTTTACTTGGTGGCTCTCTCAAACATCTATCCTATGAGCAAATTAAAATATGTCTCCTGCGCTGTGATACGGATATACTGTCCTCCAATATATTGCAACAATTGATTCAGTATTTGCCGCCCCCAGAGCAATTGAAACGTCTGCAGGAGATTAAGGCCAAGGGTGAACCATTGCCGCCGATCGAACAGTTTGCTGCTACCATAGGTGAGATTGCTGAAACTTAAGTTAAAGACAGTTTTATAGTTTGCGAAAAACGTATCCAATATAATTAACTGAAGGACTTATCCAATAAGGCAAATTAAAACAGGTCAATTGTCTATGAGGTTAATATTTAATGAGGTGGGGTATCTAAGGGAATCGACTATAATTCCCAAATTGAGTCTTTGGTCTTAAAAATAGTCAGTAAACTAAGGCGAGCCGTTTTGTTTTGTGGTTTTCGGTCCGGCTTAGCTTTTTTGAATGATCGCCGGTTGGGCTACTTATCATTCCCTCAACTAGGACAGAAGTCATGGTGGGTACGAGCATTCTGTTGGCCCAATTACCTACAGATCGTACCTGCCTTATATGAAAAGTAATAATGATTAAAAAAATTTAGTATGTTTTATACAAAATTTATCCAAAACCCAAAGTCAGATATTTTGTGTTTTCATGACCTCGCCAAGGCATCAAAAGTTCCATTTTCCACTTGATTTGCTTTTGATCTGCTAGGCAAGTCATAGTGTGCAGACAAAAATTTTGACAAAATTGTAGAAAAAAATTATTTCAACAGCTCATACATTGTGAAGCAGCAAAAAAATAGGCCTGCGCAAAATTGATAAATATTGCTGATTTTGAACCATATGGGTCATTCTTTTATAAACCGAACGGTTTTAAAATTTTCCATTTTTGATTTCAATAAAAAAAATCCGAAATTAGATCTCGACATCCCTGGTGAAGATTTCATAAGGGCATATTTTTATTTGTTTAGAGGTTTAAAAATTAATATTTTTTAAACTATAAAAGTCTTCATCTTTTTTAAAACACCATAATTTAAGTTATGTTTAGGGCAATAAATTGTGTATCCTTAGAAGCTATTTCATGGTGGTCAACAATGTGAAAAAATTATTAATAATATTTAGCAACAACTGCTTAATAATATTAAGTTAATTTTTTAAAAATCTCTAAAATTATATTTTGGGTAGATGCAGTAAAATACTTTTTACCAATATCAACTTGAGACAAGTCCGATAAACCAAACCTGAGAAATCGCGATTTTAAAAAACCCTTATTTTCCATTTTTTCGTTTTTGACGATTTTTGAAATTGTGTATAAATTAAAAAAAAAAGGATTGTGCAAAACCGCAAATTACATTACATGTCGCGATTTAATCTCGGATTTTTTTTATTGAAATCAAAAATGGGAATAAGAAATCATGTCCTATCCTATAAAGTATATATAATATTCTTTAAAAAATGTTTTCTTCTATTCTTTAAAAACTTGGACGTGCACGAATTTTTAGTTGGTTCATGAATCCTTTTTGAGACTTAATTCAAAATATTTTAAGGTCTAAAACTTTTGCCACTTAATTAGTCGGAAAAAATTTAATTTTTTTTTTTTTCGGGCTGTATTAAGAGACTTAGCTTACATTTCGAGAGCTGCAATATATTTTCAGATCCTGATGAAAGCCTGTTTCAGTCTATTGTTTCTTCATAGATTTTGTAAATTAGAAATTTTTGCTGATCGTAGTAGGCTCTGTTAGAACAAAATTTGAGTTTAGAATGGTTTATTCCAGCTTTCTCATTAGTCTGCCGAGCCTTGAGCTGGAAAGACATTTTTATTTCTTTATTAACTAATTTATTTATTATTCAAACAAGTAATGAAGAAGGAGAAAGCAATATTTCTTTTTTACTTACCTGCTTCTTTTTATTGTTAGTCAGAATGTGAGCCATTTTTTTCAATCAATTTTCGATGAGAGAATGAATTTGCTTTTGAGCTTGTCAAAAGGAAAAGATAGATAGTGTGACCAGCTTTCTAAGGGCCGCAAAACTACCTCAAATGAGTGTACAGTTACTGTACCAGAAGGTGTCAGTCAGATAGTCGTTACGGTTGTAATTAGAAAAGTTTGATTTGTGATGAATTACGGAGAAAATTTTAAAATTAATTAAGTTAGAGTTTTATAAATCTATACTATAAATTTGTAGAAAAAAAGTGTGAGTAAGAGGGCATCTCCCCAGGCATGTAGCTGGTTATAATAAAAGTTTTACTTTTCATAAATTAAATGTAAATTTGGCCAGCGCCTCCAACTAAATTGCATGCAGAGCAATGTAGCATGTTTTTCTAAGAAGAAAATTTTATAATAAAAAGTTGTACCCTTCGCGTTCCCTTACCAACATACGGCCATAAATAGGTTCCTCAAAAATTAAAAATTAGTCAAAAAATCTCAAATTTTGTGTGAAAAATTGTTTTCTGAAAAAATTACAACTTGTGTTAGTATTTTTGTTGCTTAAAATAAATAATAAAAATAACCCAGAAGCAAAACATGGTGAAACCTACACGAAAGAAACCGAACCAAACTTTTTTCTTTAACTCTAAACAACCAATTTATTCCCCTCCCAAAAAACGCACGGACTTGATAACTTATTCGATCTTTCAGTCTACCTATTCACATAGTTGTATCAGTGACCTAATTATCCTATACACTACCTCATAGATCCATAAATAAACCTATCGACGTTTTAAGTGCTTTCAACTAAAGAGCCAACTTAGACTTGCAGCCCACAGCCAACAAACTTTTCGAACGATTGACCAAAGCTTTTTCCACCAACTACACGAACGAACGACCATCGGAACTATCGGATCTGCCCAAACTTTTTGTGATCACTACAACTGCCATCCGTTCACTTTCCGCTTCAACACTTTATTAAAGCCCACTCAACAATCTTCTCACCAATTACTTCATCAATTCAACGCACTCACCATTAACTTTTACTTTACTAATTTTCCCCCTTATCTTCCATCAAATAAACAACATCTTAGTTACCATCTTTACCTTCATATACTCACCAATCCTTATTTCATTAGCTCACCTCCCCCGTTCTATAAATGTCACAACTTGACCTAATTATCTTCAATCTTGGCACGTTAATGTCACTTAATCACGTAGAAGTTCATGTCGTTTGACCGCACTAAACCTGCTTAATACAACGCTATATAAGCACGACCGAAACAACCATCTGATTTCCAAGCTCTTAAACCACAATGTTATATCCAACATAAGAGTTCCATACGTTGGCTAATTTAAATCCTATATAACCAGCCTCTCTACCCCCACCCTAAATTGCCGGCTTCCCCTCATATAACCATCAATAACTATCTTACATTTCCCACTAACACCCCTTTCCTCTAACACGACCTACCCCCCTGACCGCACTCATTAACCAAAATAAACCCCCCAACTAAAAACACCCAACAACCCACCCTTCGAATACATCAAATACCCGCCCCCCCGACTACGACCATTCGTCAAGCTCCCACTACCACATCTTTTACTTTTGTCTGCACCAAAGTAACACTTCCTTGAGCGGATATCTCTCCTTATTTGGTCGGTGCGTAGATAATTAGTTTATTACTTCATACACCTTTAACTAACCACACAGTAAATTGTATATCCTCAGAAGCAATAACATGGTGGTTAACACTGAAAAAATTATATATAACTTTTAGCAACAAATACTCAATAATATTAAATAATTTAAAAATCTATAAAATTATAATTTGAGTAGATACAGGAAAATGTTTTCCAAAAATATCATTTTTTATTATATCATTTTCCATTTTTTCGTTTTTGACGATTTTTGAAATTGTTTATAAAATCAACAAAAATTTTTTTGCAGAACCTTAAATTACGGTTTGTTGGACATGTCGAGATCTAATTTCGGATTTTTTTAATTGAAATCCAAAATGAAAAAAATTTTAAAATTAAAACCGTTTTGTTTATTAAAGAATGACCCATATGGTTTGATTCGGCATACTATTTCATATAGCTGCCTTAAAACTGATACAATCCGATTTGTTCCAACTTTGTTGTATTTTACGCTATTGAACTGAAATTCGGTTCGTACTTTTATTTATGGCACTAAATACGACTTACAAAACTTTTTTGTGTTTGACGCTACAAAACGAAAAAAACTTTTCTGTCTCTCTCGAGTAATATCTTCAACTTAAGCACGAATTCAGCTGCAATAAAGCCAATTTTCTGTGTGGTTGGATTTTCAATGACAGTTTCTATAAACGTGACACAATTTTGTTGAGTTTGATAAAAAAATAATATATATAGGTATCCCAACCAAAAAGGCATAGAAGAGGCTGTTAGGAAAATCAATCTTCTATAAATTTATAGAACAAAAAATTTGTATAAGAAATCCAAGTTAAAGAATTGCGAGGGTAATAACCTTCGGACGAGCCAATTTATTATTTCTTATATTTTATTGTTAAATTAATTTTTTCATAAATCTCTTTTTTTCAGGTGAAATTAAACGCTTATCCCCACGCCTGCATAATCTAAACTTTAAACTGACCTACGCGGACATGGTGCAGGATATCAAGCCAGATATTGTGGCCGGCACTGCAGCCTGCGAGGAGGTTCGCAATAGCAAAAAGTTCTCAAAAATTCTTGAACTTATACTCCTGCTCGGCAATTATATGAATACTGGCTCTAAGAACGAGTCTGCCTTTGGTTTTGAAATCAGCTATCTAACCAAGCTGACTAATACCAAGGATGCGGATAACAAGCAAACACTCCTACACTATCTGTGCGATCTGGTGGAGAAAAAGTTCCCCGATGCTTTGAATTTCTATGATGATTTATCGCATGTGGACAAAGCATCGCGGGTGAATATGGATGCTATACAAAAGGCCATGCGGCAAATGAATTCGGCGGTCAAGAATTTGGAAACCGATTTGCAAAACAATAAGGTACCACAATGTGATGACGACAAGTTCAGTGAGGTGATGGGCAAGTTTGCAGTCGAATGCAGACAGCAGGTGGATGTGTTGGGTGAGTTCAAAGAGGGAAACACAAAAATTCCAACTTTCACTTGTGCAATTTTTGTTCCAGGTAAAATGCAAGTTCAAATGGAAAAGCTGTTCAAAGACCTAAGCGAGTATTATGCCTTCGATCCCAACAAATACACCATGGAAGAGTTCTTTGCCGATATTAAAACCTTCAAAGATGCCTTCCAATCGGCTCACAATGAAAATGTTCGGGTGCGCGAGGAACTGGAAAAGAAACGACGCATGCAAGAGGCTCGAGAACAATCTGTGCGCGAACAATTGGAGCGACAACAACGCAAATTGGCTGTGGTTGATATGGATTCAGCTCAGGCGCAAGAGGGTGTTATGGACAGTCTTCTAGAGGCCCTGCAAACGGGCTCAGCCTTTGGTCAACGCAATCGACAGGCAAGACGACAACGTCCTGCCGGTGCCGAACGGCGAGCCCAACTTAGTCGTAGTCGATCGAGAACGCGTGTCAATAATGGTCAACTAATGACGCGGGAGATGATACTGAATGAGGTGCTGGGCTCGGCGTAGTCTGCAAGAGAAGCAAACGACAAGCAACTCCTGTGTATATAAATATATATATATAAATAGACATCTTTAGAGATATAAGTTCTTAGATTTTAACCTGTGTGTGTGTAGTATTGTTTATATCAAAACGGAGGTGATTTTGTTAAGACCCAAAAACCACTTTTTAAAATAGCCGCCAAATGCAAAATAATTGGGTGCAAGTCAGAGTTGGAATTTGAAATGGAAGAAAAAGTAGTCCTTGATCACTTTTTAAGTTAAACTTACTCTGGGTGATTATTACAATCTGTATTTTCCTCAACTCGTTGAGTTCGTTGATCATATTTTTAAATGTTTTGGTTTTTGAACCTGATTCTGATTGATAACTAAAATATCATTCAAAACATAATTCGTTCTTAACTTTTAAAAGTTAGAGTCAGCATGAAAACTTGTATGGCTACAATATGAAATTACTCTTAAAAGAAATAAAGCTCAAGTCAGATGAAAAATGGCAAATCAAACCTCGTATATTTTTATATAGTTAGAAGGTGAGGTTACTCTCAAATTTAAAAGACGAGACACTTTTATTTCGCAATTTAAAATAAGAGGCAACAATTTGTGAACAGCATGAAAATCTATGAACAATGTCTTAAGCCAGGGACTAAAACCGAAACGAAGTTTATAAAAAGGAACCTTCTTCAGTTTCCCATGATAGAACCGTAATACAGCTTTCGTGCGACACCACAACCCATACCGAAAATAGTTTTGTTTGTAGTCCCTGACTTAAATAAAAATCTTTGGTTTGATGAGTACTGGATGAGTACCGACCTTAGTCTACCAGTTGTTTTAATGCAATTTGTGTACACTTTTAGAGTAACACCATGCAGTTTATATTTTTATATTTTTTCATTCAGTAAAGATTTTTGTTATATTTTATTCAAGTTGGTCCTAATATTGATCTTATACCAGGTCTTATACTCAAATATATACTCCCTTTTTGGATATAATTGTAGCTTCCTTTAGCAATCCAGAATTAATTCAATTCCATGAATGTTCTGATATTTGAAAGTAACAATTTTACTTAAAGACACAGTAGAAGAGCAGCATAAATAACCCTACTTCTTTGAACTAATTCTTTGGATTAAATGTGGTCTGCGGTCCGCATTTAAACAAATTTTAGTTTAATATTCACAAAGTGCAGCTATATGTTAGTTAGAGTTCGGATATATAAGTCGAATATTCTTCTGCAAATATTAAAAGCTTTGAATGTAGAAAAAGGAAACATTGAAACATTGCTAAAAAAATTTTTAACTTTTCTAGATCATTTTCACTATGCACATTTAGATACTTAAAATCTATAAGACCTACAGTTTAAGACTTATTAGAGCCAACTCTAAGCAGCAGTGCACTCATTTTCACTTTCGCTTTAAAATTACAGGATTAAATCCATCCAAAATATGTATAATTTAAGGTGTACTATTTTTTTTAATAGTAGGTCTCATGACTGTCTATGGAGTTGCCCAGTATGGGCACTTCAGTGGCTGGCCAGACTAATATATTTTTGGATTCACATAAAGATGGTTAATAACCGACACCCTTAGATGGCAGATTTATAAAAAGTTCCCATTTCCGTTGGACACAATATTGAAGGTTTGGATTTTAAGAGTCATCTTGGGGTATTAAGCTGCTTTTTCTGATTCGAATTAAAAGTGTAATGCAAAGAACATAATATTTGAACTTTAATAGTCTAAAGTTTATTTAATGAACATACTTTACAAAAAATTCCAACTCTGTCTTCACCCCCTACAAATGTATACTTTTGAAACGCTTTTAATATTTTGAAACTGAACTCGGTAAACGTTGCCTGCTTTTATTTTTATGGTTCTTGATACCTATATATATATCTATTCATAAATACACTATTGGGAGTATCACAGAAATCTATAGATGTTTTCGTATAAACGTTAGCATTTGCGCAAAGCCAAGTAGATTTGATGCGTACGATTTGCATTCCACAAAATCTATTAGGCGCTCTGAAGTGCAATCGTTTGTACGAAAATTTCTAGAGAATTCCAGAACACCCCCGTATATATTCCTTTTGTTGTGGCATGTTTAACTATTTTTTAGTGCACTTCGTTTTCGAGGCACTTACCAAAAAAAACAATCAAGAGATCTATAAATGAAATTCCTTTTGTATTTAATTTTATTTTAAGTGTCCCAACCTTTGAATTGTTCTACGTTTGGCGACGGTTTTTTTAAAATATGCTTAACAATTTGTTAATTAATAACTTTATAACAATGCTTAAAAATATATGAAAAAAATATTTTTTTATACTTTACAAAAAATGAAAAAAATATAAAATCTTTAAATCTTCTTGTTACTTTACTTATTAACGGAAAAGATTGGAATAAAAATCAATTGTAAAAATATTAAATAACTTAAAAAAAATCTAAACATTTTCCTTAACAACTGCAAACGAGATTCGGATTGGGTTAACTCCGAAACTCAAATCCTTTTTTGGTTACAGGAAACCTGCCTTCGAACCCTGGCTAAGTTGAGCAAGTACGTATGTATACTTATGTAAATTCAAGGTGTTCATATTTGCAATACAATTATCAGTGCAGATATTCTAAAAGATGATTTTTATACTATTTGGTTTGACTCCTTAAGAGTGATTCGTAACATGTGGCAACGCCAAAAGTGCGTAGTAGGGTTTGCCATATCACCATGTATAGTCTGACAAACGAACAACGTTTGCAAATCATTGAATTTTATTATTAAAATTCGCGTTCTGTACAAAATGTGTTTTTATCAAAAAGTTGTCTTTAGCACCAAAGCTTCTTTCGTCTCAGTGGGAAGGTCAAAAACAGAATTGACTAATTTGGTGTGAAGAACAGAAAAAGTCAGTTCTAAGAACTGTCAATACAGCCTGTAAAATGCACTGTTTGCTGCGGTTTCTCGGTGTCATTGGACCGTAGTTTTTTTAAAACAATAAAAATAACATTACAGTCAATGCGGTCAGCGGACCGAAATTTTGGTCAGAAGTCCCATTTCTTTGTATGGGAAACTGGATAAAACGACTGTCAAAAATGATTTTCAATACAGCCGTTGCAGCCGTTGAAAGTTGATTTTTCTTAAAAATGCTGCAATAAAATACAAATAATAGTCAAAATTAGGAAAGCCAAAGCTGTGGCAATATAATTTCTTATTTTCGACTGTGGGCTAGATGGCCATAAAAAATATAAAGAAGTTTCCATTCGTAAGCGTTTAAATCTAAAATGTTTTGTTTTTTTTTTAAATTTGGCAACTTTAAGTTAAGAGTGCCTGAAAGTACCTTTCTTAATTTTCTTGCAATGTTGCTTATTATTTTCTTTGTATAATGTACAATAGCTGGAGGTATGCGCTATTACGGGGCTTTGCTTTGAATTTGCATAAAATCGCTTTTAAAATAATATTCTTATTTAAAATCGAGCGTGCACGTTTAAGCCGTCGGCCGAAAAGTATGCTATGTTTCCATACTTCGGAATTTAACCTATGAACTCTAAGGTAAACTATTATAATACGAATCCAGTTCGAATGTGTTAATATGTATAGCATAGTTAAAAATATAATTTAAAATATTAAAAAAAAATTGGATTTTTAATTAATACAATTTTTATTTTCATTATGTGGTTTTAAGTATTGAATATAAAGAGCAGGTTAAATAGATTCCAAAACCGGTGAGGGAAGTTAGATTGACTGAAAATCCTCGACGACGACAGGCAGTCAAAGTCAGTAACTCTTTGGGTTAATATCTCATAAACCATTAGACATATCATGACATATGTCTATTCAAGAGTCAAATCGAACTACTGGTTTTTGTTATATATTAATATAAACGAAAAATTTGTTTATTTTTTAACTTTGATTTGGATTATCAATATCCTATAAAACTTTGTTCTTTGCTTTTTAAATTATGTACGTTAAGTTTAATCTTTTGGGATCAATTTGTCGGAAGGTTCAGCTTCCTAGCAATGCTAGTTTAGAAATGCCAGAGTGTTGGTCATAAAATGAGATTTCTGGCCCACAGTGCAATAAAGCAAATTACTGTGCGATGACTACCGACTATTTTTTGGCCCACAATGGAAGAATAAGACTTGTTTAGCATATGGTTTCAACAGTTCCACACGGCACGTGAAACCATGAAACCAATTTAAAGGCGAGTTTGGTAAGCATTTAATTACATTGGCTGCCAAGATCTTGTGATATTACATAAAATTATTTAACTCAGACGAAGTTAGCTTTGCTTGCTCTTTATTTTTTCTATTTCCAAAAATCAAACGCTGAAAAAATTACCCATTACTTACTTATTTTCCATGTTAGCTTTTTGGTAGAGTTTCATTGGTATTTTAATTCCGTTTTGAAATTTTCATGGAAAATTAAATACAAGGTCTTGATCTGATCTGGTTTCAATTCTATGAATTTTCGAGACAGATTTATCTGAACATATATGGCAAAAGTGAACTGGCACTGCCTCTGGCAAGGATTCACACATGTATGGAAGCAACTGACAACTAAAACTATGGCCGCCTGCCAGTGTGTGTGAACGCAGCGTTAGTATTTTTGGTTTTGTTAAGGGTACTGTATACCTTCAGGCATAATTTTTTAAAGGTTTACAAAAAATTGGATTACTCAAAAACTATGAGTGGTATTAAGAAGCGGTTTTTTTCATTGGATAGGTAATCGGTTAAACTAAATTTAGTAATTTTTGTTGTTGTTATTGTACCTACGGTTGTTGTTGTATTTCTGTTCAAAGTTAACCAAAAATTTAAAACATAGGCCCATGGTTGCAAAAATTTTTTGAGAACGGATGATCTGAATTTAAAACTGAAGACGGGGTTTTGTTAAGAAATAATGTAATTCTGGTGTGAACTAGGATATTTTGAATCGGTCAATAAATGGCGGAGTTATGGTGTTTCAAAGTCAAAATTTCGAAAATCGACTTTTTTTCCCACTGTATTGGTCCTAGCTCCGTTATTTGTTGACCGATCAAAAATGTCCTAGTTCACACCAGAATCGGTCAACAGGTACTCTTTAAGTCTTTGCAACCATTTCGGAAAAAGTGGTTCCGAGATAATCGCATTTAAAGACTCAATATCTGTTTTGGATGAAATAAAAATTATATTTAATAAATGTATAAATCGGATTTGGTTCATTTGGGTGTTAACTTTCACCGAAAAAAAAAGATTATCAAAATCGGTTAAGTAGTTCTCCAGAAATTTGAGTCAAAGTGCGTCAAGACATGGTAAAAAATAAAATCTCAAAAAATTTCCAAGTAAAATTTTTTTTTTCAAAAATTTTTTTTCCATAATATCGAACATTTTATAAATATTTATAAAGTTTTTGACCAACAAAGGGGGAAAAAAAACAATTTCTAAAAATACTAGGGTCAGTAAAAAAAAATTTCATATAAAAGGGTGGGAAAAAATAATTCTTTTTGTTTATATCTTTAGAACTGAGTTTCGGATCAGCCTGAAAGTTTTGCAGGATGTTTATAAGATCCTAATAGAACGTTTAAGCAAATAAAAAAAAATCAAAAAAAAATTTTTCTGAAGGTATACAGTACCCTTAAACGTATTAGGGTCTTATAAACATCCTGCAAAACTTTCAAGCTGATCCGAAACTCAGTTTTAAAGATATAAACAAAAACAATTATTTTTTCCGTCCCTTTTATATGAAAACTAGCAAATAACCCGTCGCGCTTCGCTGCGCCTTCAATAGTACAACAACGCACACTCACTTACCACCCATTTCCCGCCCACATCCCACACACTTCCCGCCCATTCACCGCCCACATCCCACCCACATCCCACCCACTTCCCGCCCTCTTCCCTTCCACTGCCCGCCAATTTTCCGCCCACATCCCACCCACATCCCGCCCACATCCCACCCACTTCCCGCCCACATACCACCCACTTCCCACCCTCTTTCCTGCCTCTTCCCGTCCACTTCCCGCCCACATCCCACCCACATCCCGCCCACATCCCACCCACATCACACCCACATCCCACCCACTTCCCGCCCAAATACCACCCACTTCCCACCCTCTTTCCGCCCACATCCCACCCACATCTCACCCACTTCCCGCCCATTTACCGCCCACATCCCACCCACATCCCTCCCACTTCCCGCCCACATACCACCCTCTTCCCGCCCTTTCCCTTCCACTTCCCGCCAATTTTCCGCCCAAATCCCACCCACATTCCGCCCACATCCCACCCACATCGCTCCAACTTCCCGCCACATTCCACACACTTCACATCCACTTACCACCCACTTTCCACCCACTTCCACAACAACTTACCACCCACAACCCATTCACTTCCCAACCACTTCCCAGTGGGCATCCCGGCATCCAACATCGGAAAATAAAAACATAAATTAGTTCCGATTTTGACCTTACAAACCGAGTTTCAAGTCAATCGGGTATAAAATAGTTTTTTGCATGCAGAATTTTCCGGCCATTTTCCTCACGGGCGGATTTTCCGACATTGAAAAATCACATTTCAAATTATTTCGTATTTTGTCCTTACAAACCGCGTTTCAAGCCAATAGGAGGAAAAATAGTTGTTTTCATGCAGAATTTTCCAGGAATTTTCCGACCGTTGGGTAAAATTTTCCAACTTCGGAAAATCACATTTCAATTCATTTCACCTACTTTCCTTTCAAACCGAATTTCAAGCCAATTGGATGAAAAATAGTATTTTGCATGCAGAATTTTCCGACCGTTTTCCTCGTGGACGGATTTTCCGACATTAAAAATCACATATCAAATTATTTCGTATTTTGTCCTTACAAACCGAGTTTCAAGCCAATCGGATGAAATTTAGTTTATTTTCATGCAGAGTTTTCCGACCATTTTCCTCGTGGGCGGATTTTCCGTCATTGAAAAATCACATTTCAAATTATTTCGTATTTTGTCCTGACAAACCGAGTTTCAAGCCAATCGGATGAAATTTAGTTTATTTTCATGCAAAATTTTCCGGAAATTTTCCGACCGTTGGGTCAAATTTTCCAACTTCGGAATATCACTTTTCAAACCATTTCGTATTCTGTCCTTTCAAACCGAATTTCAAGCCAATCGGATGAAAAATAGTTGTTTGCATGCAGAATTTTCCGACCATTTTCCTCGTGGGCGGATTTTCCGACATTGAAAAATCACATTTCAAATTATTTCGTATTTTGTCCTTACAAACCGAGTTTCAAGCCAATCGGATGAAAAATAGTTTTTTTTTTATGCAGAATTTTCCGGGAATTTTCCGACCGTTTGGTCAAATTTTCCAACTTCGGAAAATCACATTTCAATTCATTTCACCTACTTTCCTTTCAAACCGAGTTTCAAGCCAATCGGATGAGAAATAATTTTTTTTATGCAGAATTTTCCCGCTATTTTCCTCGTGGGCGGATTTTCCAAAATCGGGAAAACACGTGTCGAATTATTTCGCGTACTAAGCTTACAAATCAAGTTTCAAGTCAATCGGATGAAAAATGGCATTTTTCCCATACAAACTTTTCCGACGCTTTTCCGACTTTTCCGGGTGGAATTTTCCAAAACCCCGTCTTAGTACGCACTTTCACCACCAACAGAAACTCCTGTGAAAATTTCAGCCCTCTATCTCTTACCGTTTGGGCTGTGCGATGATTGCCAATCAGTCAGTCAGTCAGTCAGTCAGTCAGTCAGTCAGTGAATCAGGACACTCTCTTTTATAGATATAGAGATTGTTTTTATCGACCTTCGTATTTTTAGAAATTCGTATTTTTTTCCCTTTTTTGGTCAAAAACTTTATAAATATTTATAAAATGTTCGATATGACAGAAAAAAATATTTTTGAAAATCTTTGATAATCTTTTTTTTCGGTGAAAGTTAACACCCAAATGCACCAAATCCGATTTATACATTTATTAAATATAATTTTTATTTCATCGAAAACAGATGTCGTATCTTTAAATGCGATTATCTCGGAACCACTTTTTCCAAAATGGTTGCAAAAATTTAAAGAGTACATGTTGACCGATTTTCAAATTCTTTCCCTTACCCACCATTCTGGTGTAAACTAGGATATTTTTGATCGGTCAACAAATAACGGAGCTAGGACCAATACAGTGGGGAAAAAAGTCGATTTTCGAAATTTTGACTTTGAAACACCTTAACTCCGCCATTTATTGACCGATCCAAAATATCCTAGTTCCCACCAGAATTACATCAATTCTTAGCAAAACCCCATCTTCAGTTTTGAATTCAGATCATCCGTTCTCAAAAATCAACCATGGGCCTATGTTTGAAATTTTTGGTTAACTTTGAACAGAAATACAACAACAACCGTAGGTACAACAACAACAACAAAAATTACTAAATTTAGTTAAACCGATTAACTATCCAATAAAAAAAAAACGCTTCTTAATACCACTTATAGTTATAGAGTAATCTAATTTTTTGTAAACCCATAAAAAATGACACCTGAAGGAATACTGTACCCTTAAAACTTTTATAAAAAGTACAGACACTCCGACTCCGGCACGGTACGATTTCGAACCTGTTTGCAGCTCTATTAGCTTATAATGTCAACAAATGATCTAATTAGTCAGAACATCGATTAGCCAAACAACTAAAAAAAAGTTCCTGGAAATACGACCTTGCTATCTGAATGATATGCTCGATTCCGAAATCCAAAAATACATTTTGGTTTTTCCCTCTTTCTGTTTAGCTGCGTCATGACGCAGTGCCTGAAATCTTAATTTGTTTTATTAACAAAGATATTTTATCGCTAATGTCGCGGCTTCCATAAAGGCACAAAATGCACTTGCACGGACATGGTATGGTCGGGGCCGTGGCTAATAAAACTCTTCGACGTTAAATGAACCGAAAGGCAAACGCCGCGCGACAAAAAAAAAACGAAACAAAATAAAACTCGATGAGCCAATCAACCAAAGCCTCATTTTCGTCTGGCTACGGTGTATGAGTTAGGGTACGAGGCGACGGCATTTCCATTGGCCATATCATACTTATACTTGTTTCACTCCCTCGGACTTTGACTAATTGCCTCTTGAGTTTTTGTTTCATTTCTCTTGGATTCTGCTTTATGGCCCCTGGCGCTTTGCTTTCTTTATGGATTTATTAATATAGTTGCGTTTTAAAAACATTTTAGAGGTTTTTATAAGTTGTTGATGTCAGTCGCTGGGGACATATTCTAATTTATGACAGATGCGAATGGTTAGATGTGAATCATTAGTGGGGAATGCAGTAGAAAGGATCGTTTGGAAAATGAAGAGTTTTTTAAGTGGCGGCCTAAAGTCCCGTAAAAGCCTTTCTATGTTTGTGTGTGTGTGCGCACGGGTTGAGGGATCCGCGAAGCTTTTTGAGTGGTTTCGTGTTGAAGTCCCTCGTATTTTAGGCAATTGTACGACTTTCAACTATCTTAAATGATTGTGGGTCCTTTATCTATATTCTCTTTAATAATTTTCAAAAGAGTGTTTTTTCCACGGTCTTTCACCGGATTTATAATGAATTTTTCGGACTCTCGCTCCAATCCATCAAAAATCCACTAACCCTTCACAACCCCTCCACAATTATTGCGCTTGCCAATTTTGGATTCATCGGATTCAACGACATTCACACAATTTTCACGAATAGACCAATCAATGTACACTGCCCTTAAGAAGTTTTTCCAGTCTAAAATTGGTCGCCTGTAATTTCCTAATAATTTCACCTTTTAAAGCTTAAAATGTAAACAAAATGTATTTGTAAACATACTCAAAAAAGTTAATTTTACCTTTAAAAGTATCCCATACCAAAATTGGAAATGTCCTTGATGGATAGTTTGGAATCAGCGAAAAAGGTGTTTGTGTGGATACTCTCAGAAAAGTGGCACTGTTTTCTTAACTTCTTTCTGTTTCCATTAGTTAAAGCAGGACAAATTTCGGTGCCGTATCTGGCTGGGATCTGGGTGGGTTCTGGGAAAGATATGAGTAGAATCTTGGTGGGATCTAGTTGGGTTTAGGAAGGGATCTGGGTGGGATCTTGGTAGATTATTGGTGGGATCTGGGTGGTATCTGGTAGGGATCTGGGTATGACCTTTGTGGGATCTAGGTGGGATCTGGAAGGGATCTTGGTCGGATCGGGGATTTGGGTTGGGTGAGTTCTGGGTTGGTTCTGGGTATGACCTTTGTGGGTTCTAGGTGGATTCTGGGAGGAATCTGGGTGGTATCTGGGGCTATTTGGAAGGGATCTGGGAGCAACACAATAAACAAGGCTTCCTGAAAAAATAAAAGAATACTGCAGCAAGTTGGCTTGTTAGTTTTCTTTTTGAAAAAGATTTATATACCATATAATAAATAATCATGTTTTACATAAAAGCCTCGTGAGTGTTAACATGCTTATTCTTCATCCAAAGGAGCTGAAAAAGGCGAAAAGGATATTTAAAAAAATGGATCTTAAAGTGGATATTTGAATATCCATTCTACGGGGATCTTTTTTTTTTCTCTGTGTCGAAAATACCAAAGCAGACAAACTCACTTACCGCCGTCAGCAAAACTGAGGGATCCAAGGGCTGATACGTGTGCACTAGACTGGCCCTTATATTAACTTTTTATATATTGAAATTCTCCGACCACATAAAGTATATGTGGGGCATTCCATACAAAAAAAGTTTTTTTCTGCCATGATGTCTCGCAACCAAACTTTTTCCTATATATAACTGGACCAAAACGAAACTCTTGCCGACCGGGCTAATGCAAAAATCAAAGTCTCAAATATATTAATAATTCTTCGAAAAAAATACCAAAATATATGTTGATAAATTGGCCCTTTTGATATGATTCTGGCCAAGTTTAAAATATTGCTATAATATTCCCCTAAAGGATATAAAAAGAATTGGCACACAAAATTTTTTTTTAATTTTTAGAGATTATATCCGAAACTCATCCCCTTTATTTCCACTAAATAAAGTCCGATCGCTGCCAAACTTTTTACTATATCTATTGGGACTAAAACGAAACTTTTTCCGCCCGGTATTTTGAAATCCATTTTTAAGGGACAGTCTAGTGTGCACCATAATTAAAATTTTACCCACACCCACGGTCAGCACCAGGGAAGTTAGCACTACATTGGCCAACATGGTAGTGGTTCCACATAACCCCAGACGGAGCAACGAATACATAATGCAAGAAAATAAAGAAGAGGATTAACTATTTTTCTGATAGGGATGACGCCAAATTTGTTCCACCATTCGGGTTAACAAATCAACATGTAAAATGGCACTTGCTAGGAAGTGTCTTCTCGAAGTGACTGGTAAAACGTTAACTTCAGTAGCGAATCCATTTATTATTATTCAGATTGTTAAAAGCAATCAGAAATTGTTGTTAGAGCTGCTGCGTTCCTATTCTGTGGGCTTCCTCATCACTAAAGGTGACTTCCAGGGAGTTAGATTTCCTTCAGCAATACCCACTATCGGCCATATTCTCAATTCCACTTCCACAAAAGTTTTGTGATTTGGAGTGCAAATTTAGTACTAAAACCGGTTTTAAATCACAGAATTTTTGTGGAAGTGGAATTGAGAACATGGCAGTATATTTCATTACTGGCCATCACAAACGGACTCTGACTGATTGATTTGAAAGAAATAAGAGAAAATTCAATGATCACTCAAAGAATATTTTTTAATTTACTTTTTATAAAATTCCTATATCGCGTGCGTAGCTCAAAAAGGACAATAACAACGGAATCATACACAAAAATAATCATTTCTATGTATATCTGTGGCAATAAGGAAAAACAGCACAAGTGTATTTTTCCCACTATTTTAATGAGCAATTATTAACTTTCTATGAATAGGGGAAAAAAGTAATTGTTGTCAAAGTATAAAAAATCTTTTTGAATAAATCAAGTTCTAGTTTCAGCATTTTGACGTACTTACCACAACTTATTTACATTTCTTCAGATATGTTGTTTTGATTTACCGTTATATCTTTGTAACCACATATCCGATTGGAGTGGAATATCGACACAGTATAGAATTTAAACTGAGAAAGTCTTTGGTATTAAAATCTGAATATTGACTTCACTTGAGTTGTGCTGTTTTTCCTTATTGCCACAGATATTTAAATAAGCATTTCGGTACCTGGATATAGTAACCTGCATATACTTAGTAAGCCACTTTCATTTTCTGTCGTGTATGCCTTGTTGCCTTCCATTTTCTTTGGACTTTACTGTCGACAACTCCCAGCTTCTGCATTGAATATAGTGCTAATAAAATGAAATCCAAAAATCCGAACAGGGAAATCTATACTATAAATTTGTAGAAAAATAGTGTGTGTAAGAGATCCGCAACGGGTGCACCAAATTGCATGCGGTTTTTTTAATGATAGCAAGGTATGTGGCACGATTTTTATAAAAAAATGTACCTTTCAATAAATAGGTTCCTCATAAATAAAAAAAAAAGTGTGTTTGAATGACAATTTTATTTCACTTTGTGTCATTCTGTAGAAAGGTACATTTTATGATAGATTTTTTGTGTGAAAAATTGTTTTCCGAAAAATTGAAATTTGTGAAAAAATTTGTGCTTTTAAAAATGTGTGAGTTTTAAATCAACCGGTGTGTTTTATAAAGTTAAATGTCGAGACGATCAAACTTGGGCCGCCGAACGTGAAATACGTAACAAGTTGCGGCTTCGAGTAGCCACGAAAGTAACCAAGACATTACACACTGCAATGAAAATAATCGGCTACGTACAGCAAGACGGAACAATGATGCAACAACAACTGCAAATGATTGTCGTGAATTACAAAATCTACAAAGTGTCTGATAATGAAAAATGTAGTGTTGGTTTGTAGTTTGGATATATGTAGTTTAATACGTTTCCTTTCAAAACTGGTTTATAACAAGTTTGGACGTGTTAAAAAACCGGTCTCAAAAGAATCATATTCACACTATAAATAATCTTATACACTACAGCTATTTGAATTTTTATATGCTAATACTTTTGTTATTACTCTTTTAAAATCTCGACGGGTGCATGTTTATCATAGTTAATCAAGTGTGGTAATTATAAAGACTTTCCCTGTTAGAGCACGCTAACCATAGGCACATCGAGAAATTTCCTATGGTATACCTGTGAAAGGTACACAAAATTTCAATTTATCTACGATTCCAGGTACAAATACGTAGGTTCTTTTCATCCCTGAACTCTAGTGCGTTTTTTAATTGAAAAGCAGGCAGAGAGAAGATGGCGGATAAAATCTTGCAGCTATCGAAATTTAAACTGAATTTAATATTGGCGCCAGCAAGTAATAGCTAACTTTCTATGCCTTACATCTACCACTTTCTTTCGAAAGCTGCAAAATCATTTACATACATAAACGTGTGCCCCTAATGACTTACAGGTAGAATAATTATGTCCTGTTGCATGACTTGCCCGTGCCTGCTCGGGAAAAAAACGAACTACCCCTGCCTATCCCACTCTGAAAATTTCCTCGAACTGTTGACGATTTGCGAAAAAAAATTTTAAAAAAAAATATGGACTGCGGCTGCCTAATTGTAGTGTGAACTTTATGACCCGTTCCACCCATACATACGCCTTATTTGTCGTCCTCGCGCTTTGCTCCGCCATCATGTCAGCGGCTGCTCTAGGCCACGTTCGCGCTATCATAAAACTTTTGTCCTGGCCTTTTGAATTGTTTTACAATTGTTTTTGTTTAGGGTATTAAGGGGTTTTTTGTTTGACCAGGCAGCGTCGAACCAGTTTTGTGAGCGTTAATAAGTGAAATTTAAGTACCTTCGAGGCCAACTGCTGCTCAGACCAAAACAACTGGCAATTTCCCTTGGTCTGTGTGAAGATGCTGTTCTATTGTGTCAACTGAATGCATTTCTAATTATTTGACGCGACATTGAAAATTTTACGATGGGTCGAACCAAAAGGTCTAAATAATCAATGAATATAATTTTTTAGGCCTAGATTTCTGGAACTGAGCAAGGATTACTCAATCGGCGCGAGTCTTAGAGGATTTACGAACGAAAATTTATTTGATTACACAATAAATTATAAGAACAACTGTTTTATTATTAATTTTATTAAGATTCTTGGACCTGTTCAATATAAAATTGCAATATGATAAATCAATTAAAATACATACACTGCAATACAATGGAGAAGAATTTTAAAACGAATGTACAACTATTTGACTGAAACATTCAATTTAAATCAATAGACAACAATTTTTTACCATTCGGTACTTCGTTCTTTATTGAATTAAAAAAAAACTTTTTCAAACTAACATAGTCTTTATTAAAATGTTTTTTACGAGCTCTTCAAAAATTGCATGTTTTCAATGGGGAAAAATGTGATGTAATCATTCTAAATAAGACTCCGCGCAAAGAATCTTATATTTTGGCAACATAGAATCGATTTTAATATAAATTAAACAAATTAGGAAGATAATAAAATAATATAAATAAATAATGGCTTTTAAGGAGTGTAAAAAAAATTTTTAAATGCAAAAGTGTTATGTGAAATTTTCTTAAAAAACCCATCAAATTATGGGAATAACATGAAAGGCCCTACCAAAATAACATTTCACGTACTGCACAGCAGCGAATAGTTAAAAAAAACCTGAAATTCACACTGTTCAGCTTTTTAAATTGATTAAAAATTACAAATAAATGGAAGTGTCGATACGGTACGTAGAGTTTTTCATAAAGCTGAATACCGGTCCTGAACCAAACGCCTTAGAACTGGTTCGGTTTTTTTGGGTCCGATAAACTGGACCATGAACCGAACCCCTAATATTTTTGACTCCTCGAACCTGAGCCCAAACCGGACCACTTTTTCGATAAATTAGGTTCGGTTCTCCAAATTAGTTTTTCCAACGACACACACAGGAAAATATATAAGTTCCTTGTAATTTGACATCAAGAAGTTCTCCCATTCCGCGCCATTTCTCTATGTCAGATTAATATATACTATCACCGTTTATGGAGGAGCACATATGGTTCAAGTAGGAGAACTTTTAAATGACTACTGCATAGCTGAGAAGGAATGCAACTATGAAGAATGTAATGTTGATGAAAGCTGCTCTTTTAAATCAAGATCATTTCTTGACTTGGTCGATGTCCATTGTAAGAAACTATGTACTCATACCATATTAAAATTTATTGCATTTAAAAACTTAAAAATTAAATAAATCTGATTACTGTTTTCCTAAGACACTACTTGTACTAAATTGAATCTACCATCTACCTAAAATAATTTCTTAAATGGGACCACTTGTGATTCTCAAGATGGAATTCCGTGCATGGTCACAACAATGGGACAACGGAAATTACCCTGTCAAATTCGTAGTAGAATCATGATAAAGTGCAAGAGTACTAAATTATCAGTTCAACTCTTTGGAAAAAAAGTTATCATACACTGGAACATAATCAATCTTAAATCAAGACTATTCCCAAGATTATATTATGGACTGACATCGTTTGTACTTGACTTTAGGAAACACAATTTTTTAATATGAATTATATTTAGCATTTTTTCTATTTTAGGTGGGAGATTGTGAGTAGGGTTAGTTATTAATACCAACGTTCTGCTCTCGGGAAAACTTATAAAAATTATTATTTGTAATCCGCTCTTACTGAGACTCGAAAGTACTTCGGGTACTAAACCATTCCATCTTAACTTGCAGCGCCATAGGCCCCTAGCTTTCTAGGCGACACCAGTCGCAGTGTAAGATCACAGCTGGGTAAAATCTCGATGGTTCAATTGTGCCTTGAAAACGAGCGTGGTTCGAGTCCTAGTATTGGCGGGTTGCATTAAACAAAATAAATCTTTACACATCATACGAGTTTTCAACTGAAGCCTTGCACAAAACTGTGTTATGATTTTTGAGATTTGTATAAGATTTTTAATCTAGATTTTAGATTGATTTTTTTTTCTGTATAATCATCGTTAGTAGTTTGTTGAATTGTGAACACATTTTTGTCATTATTTTAAATGATTCAGATTTGATGGACTAGAATGTATACTCCTTTGAAGCAAGTCTGATATATTTTTAATGTCATTTTACAGTTTTTCCTTTGATGCCACATTATAATACGTCTCAAAGTTGTAAAAAAATACTTTTGCCAAAATTAAGTTAAACATTCAGAATTTTTCTAAATTATGAACCGATCGAGTTGCTTTAAAAATTGTTCACAGTAAAATTGTGGGGAAAAATATTTATGTTTTTAAATCAGGCGAATGGTATTTTTTAACAAAGAAATAAGACGTTTGGTGAGATTCTAAGTTCTGTTTATGGGTTTCTTCTAAGGGGCCTGGTTCTGGATAGTTCAATTAGAACTAATAACTTTACTATTGTTGCATGGTTAGTTCTCATTGATTCATTCAAAATAATAATCAGTTTCCTTTTAAAATATCTTATTTAAATTTCAAATGAATATTATTAATATTAGCTTAACAAATCTTCTTCCATACTCTCATCTTGTTAAAGTATGCCACTTATAGGGCAATTGGCGTTATAACTATATTGTAGTGCCCATATAAATGTCGATTGCTTTGCAAACAAATGTCCAGACAATACATAGCGCTAGTTATATGATACATAAGCCTATAAAACTCTCAAATCTGGCCAGTAAAACATTGATTGGAAAGACCCTAAGACTTGGATCTCCAAATGAATGCATACATACACACACATGTATCTATGTACACAAGTGTCATAAAGTGTAGTTATGACCGTAGTACTTACAAACATGGAATTTTATAACCACTAATTGCATAATGGAATTACTTAATTAGACGCCGAGAGCCAACGGCAATTGTAATTACACTTACTTATAGTACAAATCGAAGCTGTCATAAAGTAAAAGGAGTCTCCTCGCAAAACTCTTACCTGTTAGTGGGCGGAGCTACCTGCTGCCACCACCACCGCCAACCCACATGAAAGAGAGGGCAAGCGCTAAAGAAAGAGAAGGAGCGAGAGGTTGCTTAAACATGAGCCATCTTTAATTTCAAATGCACAACGGAAATGAGGGGTTAGAAAAATAACCCGCGGTTGTGCGAGCGCAAAAGAGACAGCTAGCTGTGCTGAAGTTGTGTGGTGGTTGAAGAGGAGGTCTGCCGGTGCGTGAGTGTTTTCTTTTTTTTTGGATTTTTATCAGTTGAACTGAGGCCCACTTCAGTACGTCTTCGACTGCGGTAAATGTCGCAACGCTGAAACGGCTGTTGGAGTTGAAGTTCTTCCATAAAAAAACGCGAGTGCTAAAAAATACTGAAAATACTGCGAAATCGTAAATCGATCAATTTGGTTGTCAAGCAAAGAAGTGCGTGAGAGAAAGCTTTGATCGGAAAAGTGGAAACTAAAAAGTGAGGAAGAGGAGACACGAAAGGAGGCACATCAAGTTGAACAAAATATAGAAAATTAAATTAGCTTAACAACAAAAACTAAACAAAATGTTTTAAAAATATTTAAATCAAATCATTGGCCGCCAAGTGAGATCTAAAAGAACAGAGCAAAAACAATAACTCGTACCTAACCTCACACAATCATCATTAGAAAGCTCCCCAAAATGGTTTCACACTATTACAACAGTCTGCCCTACACACAAAAACACAGTGCCGCCAATTTGACCTATGCGGCAGCCGGACAACCCTGGAATTGGACTCCCAACTACCACACACCACCCAATCATCAGTTCCTGAACGATGTCGACTCCACCCACGCAGCACATCATGCACACCAAATGTACTACAATCCCCATCATATGTTCCATTCGGCCGCAGCGGCCAGTGCCAGTGAATGGCATTCGCCAGCCTCCAGTTCAGCGGATAATTTCGTGCAAAATGTGCCCACCTCGGCACATCAATTGATGCAACAGCATCACCATGCCCATGTCAATGGTGGCTTGCCCAGCAATGGATCCAGCAGCTCAGCCAGTTCCGCTGGGAGCAGCAGCTCTGTGGCGCCCACAACCACCCAACTGAATGAGACCAATGGGAGTAGCATTAAAGCGGAAGCGGCCACTCATACCCAGCAGCCGCACATAGCCGAGGGTTTGCCATCGCCTCCCATTACGGTTTCGGGCAGTGAGATTTCGAGTCCTGGTGCACCCAACTCGGCATCATCACCGCATCATCATTTGACACATCATTTGAGTGCAGCAGCGGCGGCAGGAGCTGGAAATAATAACAACAATAATAGTCCGTCCACCCACAATAACAACAACAACAACAGTGTCACACCTAATAACAACAACAATATGAATTCGCCCTCAAAACCGCAATATTTTGATTGGATGAAGAAGCCCACATATCCAGCTCAACCACAACCAGGTAAGATGATAATTTGATACTTTTATCAAAATCACTTGTAAAGAAATACAGTTAAAAGTCACTAACTAACAAAGGAAAAGATTAAGTACAAGTAGGGCATCTCTGGAAAAAATCGGCCCCACATACTTGAACTTTTCCTTTTTATTTATTCCTAGTTTCATGTCATATTAAGGGTCAATTTCCTTTTTTAAATTCTTGCTATATCAATCTCATAATATTTTTAAATATGAGATTGATTTATCAAAAATTTAACATGAAAATCGTAAATTTATAAGAACGGTCTAGATGGGATGACTTTAGTTTTCGGTATGTGTATAGTTGGTCTTAGATTGTTATTGTCTCAAAATCAGGCGGAATCGAAATTTTTATATGTTCCCGCTTCCAAAATCCGACTGCGGTGTTCGACTTTTATCTTCATTCCGCCTCTTTGAAGGCAAATCGTTTCAGCCGATTCCTAATCGTTTTTTAGAAATCGCAACTCTTAATAAATTCGAAAACGAAAACAGGTTGATTTATTAAAATCAAGTTTAAGATAAATCTACGATTATAATCAATCGTGCTCATTGGAATTATTTTATGAATTGGCCAATTGGTATCTGATGAACCAAATCAAAAATTTGTTTTCGGGTTTCTGTAGCGTTATTCAATGCAGTTTACCTTATACGTTACCTAATGTTACTTAAAACTGTAAAAACAACCTCGTTCAAGATAAGTTTATCCAAATATCACATGAACCCGACGTCCCGGGGGTAAACGGGAAATTTATTTGCTCCCAAAAAATCATAAGGAAAGTTAGCTATCTTTTTGGCGAAAGCACTCAATTTATTAAAAGGGATAAATCAGAATTTAGAAGCAAAATCGAAATCAATAAAATTCAACAAAAATTCTTCTTCTTTTCGCATAACTTTAGTATCGTTTTACCAATCATTATCATTCCTTCGGCAGATCAATAAATAGACTTGATTACTAATTGTCTCTAAAAGGGACGGAATATCTATCTACAAAACTGGGGGAAATATGACTTTTTTTATAGGGTATTGGAGGTGGTACGGGGCATGGCAAATTTTGAAAATTTTTGTCGCATACATGTCCAATTAAATATATATATAGGTACTTTATTCCGATCCTATATGATTTCTTGACGTACTTTGCTTTAGGGTAAAATTTTTGGGATTGAGTATGAAATATTCCTCAAATTTTCTTTCACAAATTGTTTCATCGAATTGTCAAGTGGTTCTATCATCTTGCTCAATGATCTATTTTTGACTTATTTTGTGGATTATCTTCTAGACTCTGGTTAAACAATCTTAAGTTTTTTTTTTCCTTATTTCAGACTTTATTGAAGACAGTCTCATACTTATTTTAGGGACTAACCTAACACTATTTAGACGTACAGAAAGTATGGTCTAAATGATGAAAAGTCCAAATTGTATAAAATTTGGTTTAATGAAACCAGTTAATATCTATTGAAGGTCTTACGAAAATCTTGCATTTCGAATTAAAACTGTATCTTTTTTTCCAGAACGAATAATAATATGTACTATTAGTAGCTTTTCGGTTTTCAGAGTCGATTTTGTAACGATGTAAGCGTATTGATTTCTAGAAGATTAGGGCAAGTTATTTATATTGGCAGAAAGTTTTTTTTAAATGTTTAGGACCCATAGCCGAAATATACCTATCGGGCGAAATAGACACATTGACCGCTATTGAAAGTCCTTTCGGGCTTAATTCTTTGGACAGAACATTGTTTCAAATAACGAGCCCGAATAATCGGATGACAATTTTTATATTGCTAAAAATATTTCATTTTTCTCTGCATATATTTGACCTTGTATTGTGTCAGATTTACTCACCTCACTGGGTTTCTCCCGCATCCGTTTCATCAGATGATTGATTCCTCCTAACAATTCCCAAGCATTGTCTTCTTTTTTAAGCTCGTGCTGTTCGCGCTTCTCACCCAAAAAAAAAAAAATTCAACAAAATATAACATAATTTTATACCATAACCATAAGCAATTTGCCTGCAACTGCTGAGGCCAGGTTCAATAGTGGCCATAAAAATCAAATGTTTGTGTTTCATTTTACGATTGGCTGTCCCAAGTCGAGGCGTTGCTCTCAGGCATGCCGCTGCCGCCGCCTTGATTTATGTGTGCGCCCTCTGCTAAGCATTAGCAGCAGGAGCCGTTGGGTCAGAGTCTCAACTCCAACTTGTTATTGATTCTGTTGACTAATTTTGTATCGTAAATCAATTCACCTATAAAATGCAATGGGTTGATCAAACTCCAAAGCAATCTTTCAGTTTTCTAATGAAAAATGCAAATAAAGGGTGTCCCTTTTCGAGGTGTAGAGCTTTGTATTGAAATGTAATATTAATAAAACTTAAAACAAAAAAGTTTGTCTCACTAAGACTTAATATTTAATTCTAATAAAGAACGAGTTTGGGATCGGTAACATTGTAAACAAAAATTTGGTCTCACTAAGTCTTTTTCGAACAATCGGTCCTATGGCAGCTATTATATATAGTCGTACGATTTTGTCAAAATATTGCTAATCTGTTTGAAAGCATTTGACATTAATATTGACGGAGTTAAAGGATGCCTAAAGTTAAAACAAAGGTTTCCCTTCTAACCCATTTTCCGACCAATAGTTCCCATGGCAGCTATAAGTTATTGTCATTCGATCCGGTTGGTTCCGATATACTTACAGCGTGCGGACAAATTTAAAGACAAAGCTCAATCGACTATGTTTGTTGCACTGATCAATAATATATCCTATATTAGAAAGATCAATATGAATGCGGAGTATTTTGAGCAAAGCTTGTTAAACCATAGAATGTGTATTTTTTTAACACCAGGAAAAATGTTCTCTTTGCTCAGTTGCGAAAAAGACGGAAATTCTAATCGAATTATAGAATGGATTCAAATTTGGTCAAATTGTAAATCAAAAAAGGCAAGATAATACACCACCAGACTGAACCAATAAGCCGAACCATGCTTTGCAAAATGTTGTCTTCCAAGTTCTACAAAGTCTTGAACCCGAAATCTCAAGATATCATTGTTGCGCATTTCAAGAAATAACCCTTGTCAAATGATTCTTTCAGTAAGGCGATGGAAAGTGCTCAGTAATCGTCCCATTTAATTGGCTTACCAAATAATCGTTAATCATGACTCATTAGCGCTCGCCGTTCACGGCAGCATTCCCGTCGGCCCTTGTTATAAAACTCCGTTAAGTTGATTTAGCATTTCCTTGAGAATTTCTAATGAACCGTCAAATCAATTTTGTACTGATCGAAATCCATGACAGTTTAAAACTCTGAAATCAAACACCCTTTAGTAGTCAGAAGAAAGAATAACAGTAGTGAAGTCTGAACACTCTCACATCAATTAGCGTTTCGTAAAGTTTCAAGAATATATCTGGCTATGGGTTGTTAACTTCTCACTGTTCCATATTTGATAATTTATTATCCAAATCTTTGCAAATTCGATTCAACAGAGTTAATTGCTCGACCAACTCTTTCCCATCTTCACGCACTTCTTCATTGAACTCTTTGGCAGTTTTCGTCTACTTTTATTATGTTGTTTTATTTGTTTTACTACTTCTCTCCGTTAAACATTTAACAGTAATGCAAATGCCAATGCATATGCACACAAATAAACACAAACACACACACAACACACTACATCGACGCCGCCGTCGCTTACAATTTATGACCCTCCCAGGCTAAAGAGCTCGCTCATGTCAAGACGACAACGATATTGACGATATCGACGATATCCATTAAGCCCATAAAATCTGTACGAATGCAATTAACGTTTATTGCTATTGTTGTTAGTTAATCCTTAGTTAATTTATTATTTTAAGAAAAGAAAATTATTTCTGCAAATTTCTGAAATTTCTTTCGCCCACCCATTTTGGGCACGTCCATGTACAGACATACCATATATACTCATATATGTACGTAGAGACCCACTTCAATGGGGTGTGGCAATAAAAAACTCGACACTTCTCTTCTCTCTTCTTGTACTTTTGTTTCAATGCGATTAGATTAGTGTTGGAATCAAATAAACGCCCGCCTGTCAATAGGTCCTCTAGAGTCTGGTTCTGGTGGTGGTTACGGGTTCTATTAAATTTTTCTGTGTGTTGTTGCTTCAATAATATTGTGTGTAAGGTTTTTTTTTTTCATTTTTGGTGATATCAAAATGTGGCTAGAAAATACTTTTGTGTTATCACAATGTGTGTGATGATAAGCTCGGGCAACGCCGCCTTGCTGGCATATTGATTAAAACAATATATAGCCATAAACCAATAAAAATTAGTATGACTTCCAATAAAAACTAAATAGCGACATTTATGGCCAAATCTTTGCAATCATTATTAAAAAGCCAAGAACAGGAAAGGGATGGGAGTCGGCATTTTAGATAGATTTTGTAGGAAAATTATGTTAAATAAAAGGATGGAAATGTAAGAAATTTAAGAATAAAGAAATTTTTTGTTACTGATTTGAGTGACCCTTTTTTGGAAATTAAGCAATATTGCTAATTTTTTAGAGTACATACAACCTGCTCAATCCTCTTTAACAATCAAAAATTTTAACGGAACATTTTTGAAATTCCGTTCACTATTTTGAGCTTCCTTAAGTAGATTGGAAAAGATTGAAATTTTTCGCTGACCAAATGGCACCTATTATTTAGTGTTTCCCTGGGGACCAAACCCACTTCACAATTCACGCCTAATGCTTAACGAAGCCATGCATCACTGAATGTCAGAGTAAGACAGCTACAAGTTTTGTTCTCTCTTCCTAGGCGATCTCTGTATTAATAGTCATTAATTTTTTGGCAGTTGAAGAATAAAGTTCCCTCTGCTTGGTTTTTGAACTTAATCTTTTTTATATATTTTTTGGAAAACCTTTATTTTTAACTGGAATTTCTTGAGCTGCCTTTACACTTGCCATATATATCTATATAGACGAAAACGTAATAGCAAAGCAAATAGGTAAAAATCAGTGTTCCCCAGCCATAGCCTTACAGGGGCCAAACAAATCCACATACTAGCCGAATGCTTGCCGAAGTCATGCCATACTGAGTGTCAGAGAATCAGTCGTAGGCAAGCAAATTCAAAACGCTCTGCTATCAAGCAACACTTCTAAAAAATAGGGGAAGCAAACTTCGGCTAGACCGAAGTTTATATACCCTTGAAGCATGATATAAGGTAAGGTCTAAAGACCTGGATCAAACTTAACAGAATTGTGTGGTTTTTGTGGTTTATAATATTGATCAGTAAATTTTTTACTAAGACTTTTTTCAAACCTATGTTTTGTACGGAAGCTATACTATACAGCTGCCTGATTTTCATAAATTTTGGTGGAATCATGTAAAAACATAAAAAACATTATAAATACGAGGTTTGGAGCCGTTTGCTTGGAAAACAGCAAAGTTTTTCTCACTTAAATTAGTTTTTCGACCGATCGTTCCTAGATCATCCGATCCGGCCGGTTCCGAGAAATGTGCTGCGCATTTTTTTTGACATCAGTCAATTCATTCACACGTTTTGGATCCTCTCTTCTTAAGGCACCCGCATCTAAACATTTAGAAAATAATTGATGAAATAAGACAGATTTTATTTTATACCAGTTTCCCTTTAGACCGTCTGAATTAGTGTTGGGTTGTGCGTTAAACTATACAAGTGAACATTTTCTACTTCTGTTCCTTTTAGTTTGGAGAGTCTTGTTCAGTCACTCTTGCTCAGTGACTTGTATAGTCACGAATTCACTTTCTTGTTCAGACACTCTTGTTCAGTAGCATATTCAGTCACTTATGCACTGTGACTTGTTCAGTGCCTGTTATCCACCCATTTTACGTCGCGCTGCACTGTTTTTATAAATTGTTAAAAATAACTTTTCTTGGGAAATTGGCCAATTTACCTGACCTTTCCTTTTTGTAGGGGATTTTCAACCCTCTCCTGAAGCCCACCCAATGTTTCTAGTCAGAAAGCGAATGAAATTTTGTATAGTATAATGTTATTACTTAAACAATTGGTTTTATTAAATCCAAAAGAAACATTTTTTTGTATTAGCAATTTTGCTTTGTTAACTTAGTTCTGCCAATCTCTGACTGTTCAGCTGATACTTGCTATTTCTGTTCATCTTTTTGTGAAATATAACATCATTTAAATTACCACCGCTACTTTTCATGTTGGAGTAAAATAGATTTTGTTTTGAAAAATAACTTTTTATAGCCATTCATCCCAAAAATCGCTTCTTAAAGTTAAAAAATTTAATCATTTTGACGTGTTGCTCTTTCGAGTATCTTAAGCAGCTACAAACTAAACGCAAGTTTAAACAGACTTCAACAAAACAGCAAGGTCGAAAAAGGAGAATACCTTCGATTTGTTCTCTTTAAAATATCCTTTACTAGTATTTCTTACCACTTAAATACTAAATTGTTCTCTTTGTATATCTAAGGGATAGGCGAATTATTCTCTGAAAATCTTGCTGTGGTGCGAAACTTTATCGAACACGAAAAGCTGATTCCAAAATGTTTTAAATTTAGGCAAAATTTTACATCTTTATTGTATACTTATTCTGTCAGGACTATCATCGAAATCTTTATTTGCATTTCTATAAATCGAAACTGAAATTACACAATTCTAACTAGATCATCATCCTTTATCTTTATTGATAAATTCTTTATAGTGGTTGTCTCTTTTTATTGTACGGGATGGGGCATAAAAACCTAATGCCACCTGACACATTGAGATTTAATATGTCAATATGCACAAAATTTATACTGACGAACATAAATAATAAAAAAAAAAAAAAACAAAAACAAAAAACTATATACGGCCTAGCATAGATTTATACAATGCCCTCTTACTCCAGCACAAACTGTTGCCCCAATGTCTGGCGGGGGTGAACGAAAATCAACTCAGATATTGATAGGATACAATTTGGGGTTGGGTCCCTGGTCCCCTTCAAATGATAAGGCATTAAAAATGGCCACTAGGTGCAGTCGTAGTCGTCTATGTCGATTGTTATCAGTCATATCAATATTTGCTGACGACAGAGCGCCCCTTCCCAGTTCCAGTTTCCATGTGTCAAAAATGAAGTCGCAGTTGATTAGCCTCGAATTTCAGTTCATCGCGACATTGGACAGGGGTATGGGTATGGGTATGATTGACATGCCTGGATTAGCATAGAACCACATTCTGGGGCTATGTCACAGACTTGTTACCATTGTGTCATTTACTTTGGGCTTAGTTAACTAAACAGAATACGGAAAAATAGTAATGTTTGCGTGTGCGTGTGGCATTGATATTGGTAATAACTGAAAATGCACGGAAAACTCTCTACCAACTTGGGTATTTCCAATTTATTTTTGCCCTGCCTCAAGTTTGCTTATCAGCTCATCCAAAAACAAAACACAACAACTAATTTCGAGTCTAAAACTGTCCACTCACAGCGTTTCCTGTAGAGTCATAAACTATATATATAATCGAACGGGCGCTAAAACTCAAGCCTTCGGCCAACTTACCAAAGCGACACCAAAATCCAATTGTCAATCAAAAAATATAACAAAACAAAATTGCTCATACGTCGCGTTGAACGTATGGCAAATATTTAATTTGGATGATGGACGGGACACCCACCTGTTCGTATCTCAGGCATAAGTGAAATGATTGACTGACTGACTGACTGGCTGACTGACTGAGTGAAACGTGTCAGGCCTTAAGGGTAGACACGTTTATAAGAAAATATAAAATATTGTGATTCTGTTTATACTTGGGTGATTCCTTTTACGATATGGTTTCCCCATCATCGTAAAAAAAGATTTGCAGTTATAGCACCCTCCCCGTTATATATAAACTGCGGTCGCAATATTCGCCGCTTAATCGCTTAACAATACAATAAAGTAGCAATAATTATAAAAAACTAAATTAAATGCTCTCTTATGACCCACCATTACTTGTGATTTTTGATGGGATTTCCTCATTCCGTTTTATGGCCAATAGTTAAAAGAATTCCCATTCGAGTTGCAGCTCCGTTTACTTTTGACTCACAAAGATTATTCAAATATTGTTGCACGTTGACCCGCGAGTGTTTAACCCACTAAGATAAGGGACCAGCCGCAGCGAGCAATGCAATGAGAGTGTTTTTTTTTTCTTCTACCTAGAAAATTTATAGTTCACACCACACAAAATTTATTGCATATTATTTTGTTTAATATTTTTATGAAGCGCAAATTATCAATAATGTGTTGTGTCAGGCTTATGAAATGAGGAAGTGGAAACTTAATTGATATGGATTGTTGGACAAACTACATAATTTTGATTTTGTGATAGGAAATTTGTATAGTGGTAAGATAAGAAGGCAATTTTGTGATTATGCTACAGTTTTATAGTTTTCTGTTGGAATTTAAAGAATGGAATTTTTTTGGGAGAGGAAAGGCAAATGGTGATGCATTGCTAAAAGAATCATTCTATTTAGCTTAAGAACTTTAGCGGATTTTACTGAAATTTTAACTTAAATGACAATCTGATAGAACAATACATTTTTTTCTGGGGCTCCTGATATGCCTAATAGCTTAAGTAATAGACCACCATAACTAAAAACCTGTACCAGACTTTACTCGGCTCCTTGACTCCACGGTCAGAAGATGATGAAAATTGTCTCCCGATTTGGAGGCTTACCAAAGTATTTCTAATAACAAAGTGATGTAGAGCCTTAAAACTTCTTTAGTCTGGTCAACAGTAAAGAACTCTGAATATGGTTTTAAATATTAGCCACCTCAATACCAATACCAAAATCTTTCTCTCTAAAACCTCGAACCTTGAATTTTCATTGCAATATTTTGGTTTGAACCCGTGAATTGGAGCTCCGAAAAAAATGGTTGGGTCTGCGGTCCTGTTAAGTACAAAATAACTATAATTTTGCAAAGAAGTAAACTATTTATAATAAATTCCAAAAGGGACTATCGATGCGGAAGCCATAGGAAAATTTCTATACTTAAGGGCGGTTTCCACGGATCGCGAAAAATTTCTCGTGAAAAAGTAGATATTCCGCAGATTCTTAACAGAGTCTGCTAAGCTGCTGCTATTAACATAATAACACACTTTTTTTTATCGATAAACGTTTCAAAGAAACCTTGAGTTTATTTTTGCGTTGTTATGTGAGCCCGCGAACTTTCAAACAGCAACTCCTTATATAACTTTTTTTTGTGAGCTATTTTAATAAATTATCATTATTTAATGAAATAAATAACATCTTAATTGTTTTTATCATTGTGCATTTTTACAATCTGCAGTATGAGCACAAGTACCCTCCAATAAATCGTCGGTAATTACCTCATCCGACATTTTCTGTGTGACTCTTCTATGAAATTCCCTAGAAAATGCCATTTGGGGACTTTTCTGCCGGAATCTTCTTTAGCTCCGCTCATTTTCAATTTGATGTTGTTGTTTATGTTCCTCTTGCCCGCACAAATTAGAATCGAAACCTATTTTGGTTGCGTCCCCACAAAAAAGAAGAAAAGCACTTAACGCTACGTTATTTTTTTAACATTACGTAGGGGCTAACGTAAGTTTTTTCCTGATGAGTGAAAACCGAATATGAAACGGCCACACGGCCATTTCCAAATGTTTTTATTCTTATTTTTATGCGCTTTGTGGTAATAAAAATGCCTTTAGATTGCATCGATTTTTTGTCTCTTAAATCTTTATAAGGGTAAAATAAGTTGAAAAATATTGCACAAAACGCCATAAGAAACTATGTGATTCCAATAAACTGTAAGTTTTTGCTACATATTAAAACACAAAGAACATAAATATAATTAGGAAATTTAAGTAGCCTTACGTCAGGTAACGTCTAACACCTATGCTAATTAAAAAGGTCCAAAAAATATTTTTAAATATGATATTTCTAGGTTATATAAACTCATAATAAATTTAAAACTTACTAAAAATATACTTATGCTAATGAACAAAAATCTAGAAATATTTTTAAATATTTATTTTAAGAAAAAAACTCATATTATTCGAAATCTTACTAAATAACATTTATTCCGTTCCGCCTCCTTACGTTTCTGTTACGTCACGTCAGCACCTATTTTTGCTTTGATGTAATTTTTTGCGCTGATTGTAGTGCTACTCATAATATTTTTAAAAATCTAAGATTCTCATGTTTCTTAAATTATTTTTTCGTACAAACGTCACTTCAATTAGGAAAGGCCCACAGTCAATATTGCGAACGTTGAACAATTTTTACAATTTTTTTAAACTTTAATGATTGAATCTAAAATAAAGTTTTTCAAAGAAGAAAATTTTAAGGGAAGTTAAAATTCTTAAAGTTAATAATTAGCACTTTATATCCATTCAAGAAGTCGTAAAAGTTAATCATAAAAATATTTTTAAGAACACACCATACCATTTCAAATTTCAACTCTTCTCAATTAATTCTAACTCTAACTCTAATCCTTATCCCACCCTCCATAAACCAACCGTTGGCAGAGCTATGCAGCACACCCAATTTAGAGGACCTAACTGAATTGCTGGACGCAAGCGGTAGGAGTGTTCTTTAATACCCATATAATCTACATTTCGTAGCTTTCTTTGTCTAATTGTTCTTTTTCTTTTCGTTCGCTTTTGGATTTTGTTGGATTGCATGTGTGGCTCATAAATATAAGCCCATTTCATATATCGTGTATAAATTTTATTGCATGCCCGCGCCGCATTCAAAATAATTAACGTAAATTTGAAAATAATTTTTGCCTGCATCTTCTGCTGGGCAAAACAAAACACACTCGCAGCCCCGGCTATTTATGACTTTAATGGCGGTGCCTCATTCAGGCCAAAAGCCTGGAGCCTTTTACCAGCCAAAGTATGTGCTGCGATGGCTGCCATTTTACCAAATGCGCCACTCCTCTCTCACGCGCTCTCGCTCAAAGCCATAAAATTCAGAGCCAGCCCCATCCGCTGCCAATGGCGTGTTTGTCATTCCCTCTTCCAACTCCATCTTGCGAGCCACATTTGGCCGGGGCACGTACAGCGCAGCAGCGGCATTCGTTTGTTGCACGCGATCTGATAATATTTTTCTTTTTTCTTTGGCATTTATAATGCTGCGTGCCAGAGCGCGGTTGGGTTGTCCGGATATGTAAAGTGGAAACGGGGTACAGGGGTCGGGTTTTGCATATGCATGGCATATAAAGTGTTTGCATGTCGCATGTTTGACACCGATGTGCGCCATTTTGAATTTTTTTTCTTTGTTGTTTGCATGTGTGTGGGTAGAAGTGGCTTTTTTGTTATAGATTTCCCCATATATTGTACAATGACTTAGCTTTAGTGGATTTTATAAGCGAGTTTTCAGCGATACAATTAAAACTTGCACGGGTCTGGGAGTTCCAGTTCTAGATCCATTGATGGTTGCTCAAATATAAAAGAACAATTTCTAAACATTTTGCAATTTTGGAATGAAGGAACCAAACTTGTTCTGAACTAAGACTGATGCTTTTATGTTTTAAGCAGTTGCTAGTTAATATTTAATATGTCAGGGAATACAGAACAGGATGTCCTTAATGCGTTGTTTCAGGTCCCCTCCCGGTGCTATCATCAGCAAAAAAATGCATCATAAATCTTCCATTATCTAAATCAAGGAGGTGCTTAATTCGTAATATGAATCCATGATATTGAGTTCCCAATTCTCAGAATTTCAGAAGCGAAACAAATAGGAAGAATCATTTTTGGTTAAATCAAATTTTTTAATATTCACAATCGTATTATAAAACAATATTGATTAAAATTAAAGAATAAATTTATTTAAAGAACTTTGTTCTTGTAATCGATCATGGGCTTTTTAGGCGACGGAAATGAAGGGACGAAGAAGGCCAACAAATCGGGAAATTAGAACCAATTGACTCTTTTTATTCTATCTATACTTCTGACATAAAACATTCTTGATTCAAGTACGACACAAGGGTTTTTCCTACAATTTTTAATCCAGTTTGTAAATTTAGTTAATTCATGAGCTTAGATCAGTGTGCGAAACACGAAGTAAACTTCATGATGTCAAACATAAGTAAGGCTGCCTTCACACTGTTCAACACGTGACACATGACGGTCTAGTAGTCCCGCTTTTTGTTTTGTCTTAAATTTGAATAGCTTGTCAAATTCATAGAATTTCATGGGGAAATGCGGGCCTACTAGATATCATGGGTCATGTGTAGAACAGTATGAAGGCAGCATAACAAGCAAACAAACAAATGTGTGTGCGTGCTATTTATAGAGCACACGTATTCTCACTCTCTTTCTCTCTCTATGCGTGTGTCGGCTGCAACGCCGCGGCGTCAGAATTATGAGTTCACATCCCATGAGATAGGCTTTTGGAATTTTGGGCACCACTTCCTTAGATATAGGGCAGGGGCCGAATACATTTCGCTATTCACACCGAGGCGAGCTGATCGCAGGCCGAGGCTTGTGCCTAGAGAACAAACAGCGTTTCAGCGTTTATATTATTTATATTAATTTATATTAACTTTCTAAAGAAATATAATTTCAAAGGCCAAATAAATACAAAAACTGTAACAAATTTATATATGTTGTTACCATCAATAGAACTCACCTCCTAAATTTGTTCTTCTAAAGTTATGAGGGCGGAAAGATAATCAAAAAGTCGTTTATCTTAGAACCGCTAACGTTTGAATGGTTAAAAATATTAAACTTCACCGATCAAAAATTATTTTTGATTTTTATTACCAATCTGGCACAAAAATATATTAATTTTCAAATATCATAATCGTCAACCAAGTTTTTGGTTTTTCAATAAGAAATTCTTAACAAGTAAATTTTTGCAGCCTCGATCTCCTAGTGAATACCAATAAACATTGTAGTTTTACAATATATTTTAAATACTGAGCACACTGACTACTCAAAGAATTGACTGAATTTCCCCTTTTTCACTTTAGTTGATACTTCCTATGTATAAAATATTAAGAAAATACTATACGTTAATTTATTTCATGGGACACTTGGGATGTGTTTGCAAAAATTATATTTGTTAGGATCTCTGAGAAAAAACCGGAAAACCGGTTCGCAAAGTAGAAAATTATTTTTGATCTGTGGACACACAACATATATTAAACCCTCCAAATCGGTTAAGCGGTTTTAGTAAAGCTTTTAGAGGTAAATATCACATCTGAAACGCAAAAAACTAGTTTTCTATGAGAAGCAGCTGAAAGAATCGCTGAAGCGATATTGGCTTCACCTAATTAGTAGCATAAATCGTTATAATACATTATTGTTCAATTCGGTCTATTTGTAGACTTCTCTTTGTTGGAATTGGACACAAATTATATAGTTTACACCCGATCGGAACCGACAACTCTTGCCAATATTTGAGAGGTGTTCGTTTCCGTCGGCTCTTCGATTTTTGAACACGAAAGAGCGTTCCGAAATGGTTCTGTTTGGTTCGGTTGAAAGCTGACTTGCATCTCTGCTTTAATTTTACAATTTAATACGATTCATTAATATAAATTTTAGTTAATTTAAGATACTTTCAAAGGACTTAAGTACTTTAGTTGTCTGACTACACATAGACCTGCAGTCATTCTGCTGATAGAATGGTCGGGTTACCCTTGGAAAAGCTAATTACATATATAATCAGCTATCTTATGTGAAGTTTCTCTTACTTGTATGCTGTTCCTTTAATAAAAATTAACCTTTGTTACCTTTGTCTAATTGCTCAACCACGTACTATAAATGTCTTTGCAATTCCCAAGTCTTAGCTTAATTTATAAAGCCAATCCACGTCCTTTCTTTTTTTTATATACAACCCCCGAATTTCACAAATATTTACAACAAACTGCTGTATATTTCTTTTCTCAACCCCTTTGAGATACGCGTAGTAAATTTTGCTAGGCTCTCTAAGCGGAAGAGAGAAAAATAAACGTCAAATCGAATCAAATGATTTTATGATGTAATTTGAGCTAATATTTACGATATAACAGCATCTAAAACAGCAGCAAAATGCCAAATAAATGTTATTGTTATATTGTCGCTTAGGTGGTGAGAGACAAAGCCACAACAAACAGACCCACACAAACACACGCGCACACACACACTGGTTCATTTATGATGCCCAAAAAGGAAACTCGAGAAAACAGTGCAAAAATATTTAGCCTTGACTTAAAGTTAAAGCCGCAGGAAAAGTCTTGTTGAAAAGGCCAAAAGTCTCTTGGGTGTAATAGAGGAAATTGCTCTTGTTGGTTTGAGGGAGGGAAGTTGGTGGAAACTTTCTCGAGTCTAGCTTTAATTTTTTTGTGCTATGAATTTAAATAGAGCAGCAGCAGCAGCAGACAAGTCAGGTAATAAATGTTTCCCAGCAGATTTGTCACATATACAGAGAGACAGAGACAGAGTCATCCATGGTGACTGACAAATTAGTGCTCAGCAGGCCAGGAAATCTAGCTGCAGTTTAACACTCTCGTTAGGTGGTCACCGACAATCAACCCACCACCGTAACTAACCACAACAAACCTGGGCCAGCATGATTTGGCCTTGGGGAATATGAACACATAATTGCTGTCATCTCTCACAGCTGTTGGCAAAATCTAGCCCACACCACAAAATTGTCACACTTATTTCCCACTTTTGCTCCATATTTCGCTTAACCAATAATATTTAATCGTTTACGGCTATCACAATTTTTAAGTCTACTGTCTCTGGGCCTATTTGTTTGCACAAATTGCTTTGTCGGCAAGTAATGTCATAAACCATTGAACAGGAAAGGGTACACATCTACATTGAAGTTGTGAATTATTACACTGAGCGACAGAAGTATATACATATATATATTAATTGATAAGTTATAAATAGTTAAGCAGTTGCAATTGATTGCCTCTAAAAAGAGTGTTTTATGAGGGTACAAAGGTGGTAATGATTAGAAATGACAAGCTTCAGCTTGTTAAGAGGATTTCCGTGAGTCAAAAGAATCAAAAGAGATTAGTTCTAGTTGCGGTGCTTTACAAATGAGTGTCGCGGTTAAGGTTCTCAGTTTTTATTTGATTTTTGATATTTTTTCCAGATCATCCCAAAAATCACGGATATGTCTTCCAATTAAATTTTAAACCGAAATGAAATCACTTTTCTTTGCTTTAAAACAGTTTTGGAATATGACCTGACAAAATTCAACACCCAAACAATTTTACTAAAACAGAATTAATTTAATCCAAAAACCAAACCAAAAATGGCTTCATTAAAATATAACAAAAACCCTTTGTTTGGTTGCATTAGGGCAATTCTATCAAATTTCAGCCTGTGTCAACTGAGGGAAGAGAATTTCCCACACTAGTACAGAAAAGCCGATATACTTGGCGCTGGGAATTGAATTCGGGTTTTGCTATTAATCTGCCTTTGCAATTCCCAAGCGGTTATAGCGATGCTGGCATAAGACTCTGCAAACTCGCAGAAGACAAGCAAAGACTGCTGATGACTGAATATGGAATTCATGAAATAGCCATAAAGCCTGCCTCCTTTGTGGAGTGTGTAATTATTTTAAGTTATGAACAGTCATAAACTTTTGAACTAGAGCTTGAGAAAAAGCTCTATGAGAAAAGCTCTCAATAAAATCTCAAATAATTAAAAAAATTCTATATTTTCTTTACTCTAAATATTCGCAGTGAATAGATTTAGCAAAGAGTAATTCATCTATTTGAATTCTGTTAATAATTATCACTAGGTAAACGCATGTTTCCTAATTAAAAATGATAAATCTTCTTTAAAAAAAGTTCGTGATTTTACACTTTCTAGACCTTTATTCAAAATATTCCATGCAATAAAAATATCCCCGCTTTGATTGACAACTTCTGCTCAGTGCAGTCGCTTCTTCGAACAAAATCAACAAACCACCAGAGAGCATTATCAACCTAAGGCCTTTCCAAACCGTTCAACATTATTGCACGCACTCGATGAGCAAACGAACAGCCATTAAAGCTTATCGGAAAAGCCTACCCCTAGAAACTTGAATTCTCAACAAATCTACAACTGCCGCAAAGCTCCAGCCCTATTCAAACGATATATATTGATATAGACCTCAACTGGGATTAGGAGAGTGCGTGTGGAAATGATGTATTTGAAATATGCCGACAACTAATCTATCATTAATGTTATCAAACAAACCCCCATCAAAATCAAACTTTCAATTACATTTACAAATGCAAGAAGAACTTCCACAATATAAATTACCTGCGCACCTCCGAGTGGCTATGACGAGCCTCAGTGACAAAGTCATAAAAAATGTCACACCTTCTCCATAAAATACCCAGCAAGCCGGCACGCATACGTTCTTTCGCTTAATTACAAATAAAATATTTTAAGCTGTGCGCCAAAAATTATATGCAAGTAAATATAAAGACTTAAGATTCTTGAAAAATTTATAAAAGTTTGGTTTAGGATCACAAACTGTCTGAAATGACTTTTACATTTCTAGAGGATATCTAGTACATAATATTTGGTCTTCTTTTCGTTCACAATCTTATCTCTTCAAAGATGTTTTTTTCTAGAGGCTGTGTGTGTGTGTGTGTGTGCGGACGATGTTTACTCAGACACACAGTTAGGGAGATAGCTTTAGCCTGATCCACATTTTGCGGCTTTATTATGTATGCACAATAAAACACTCAGTAGGTGTAGTGTCTTTATATAGTTTTTATATATGGCCTATACAATTTATTAGATTATGGGCTTGAAGGTCACATACACCCGGACTCTGGGGCAGAATGAGGTAGAAGTGTAAAGTGCTGTGTGTGTGTGTGTGTTCGTGCACTAGATTGGCTAATTCTTAGGTTGCTGTTTGTTGACTCAGCGTGTTTCTTTTTAAGGTGTGAGAAAGTGGTACCCAAAGTGGTAACTAGATAAAGCATAGATAAAACCATTGAAAGTAGTTCAACCGAGACAGGTCTTTATGGGTTCGAAAGTGGTAAAAAAATGGAAATGGCAGAGTTAAAATAATTTTGAGCACTAGCAATCTGAAAATTCGCTTGGTTTACTTGTTGTTGGGAAGGTTGTGATGCTTTTTTATTATTTGAGTGTATATTGTAAACGAATTTGTTTCCTCTGAAGAATATGAAATCTTAAAATGATTTTAGTAAAATCTTATAAATCTTAAGAACTAAAACAGGTTTTTAATTATTTTTGGAACTAGAAGCTTTCAGTCGTGTTCTCATTTCAACTTCCATAACAATTTTAAATCGATCTTATTTATACATTTGGACTCACAAACTTTTGTTCAAGTTAAATTGACTGTATTTTTACGCCTTTGCACACCAAATTTATCATTAATTTGATTCATTAAATCATTAGACATCTACTTTAAAACTCCGTACAGGGCTTTAAAAAATTATATGGGCTTGGCTTCATTCAGTGCTTTCCGCTTTACATGTTATCAAACCAGTTCCTGTTTAATAATTTCCGGAGGTAATAGGTTATATTGATAATTCTTCTTCCAATGGATACCCTATCTTAAGCAAGTTATCAAATTGTTATAAAATGTCACCTATGCTTTCTTACCTTAATGCGTTCCGATGCACGAGATAAAGTGCCCTGTAAAGGAAGCAGTTCGGAATCCAGTCCCAGAAGTACATAATTATATACCCTTTGATATATTTTTCATATAATTCTAAATACTCCACAGTATGTCTAATACATATTTGATTGTCCAACGCTTCTCGAAGCATCATGACAGCTTTAAACTACACAGAGGAAAACAAGTGGGAAAGTCGGTCAAGCCCGACTATAACATACTCTGTACCTGGAGTAGCAGCTGAATGCAATGCTGGTGCTGCGCTCATCTCTATTTCTCTCGCATTCTCTCTCGCTCTCTAAGGGTGGGAGTGGATGGGAGGTGGGTACTTTACTTATTTGCTCATAACTTGAGAACCGCTCATCCGATCTTTATCATTTCTTCAGCAAATCGATAGATTTTGCTAATTACTAATCGTCTATCTTCAAAACTGTAGGAGATACAACGTTTTTTCCAAATTGCGGGGGCGGGAAGAGGCGAGGCAAAAATTGAAAATAAACTTGATCTGCCTGCAAGTATAAGAAGCATTTGTCCCATACATGTCAAACCTCTATCTCTTATATATCCATATCTGAGATCTGTTTGTTCATACGGACGAACGGACAGACAGACGGACAGACAGACGGACAGACAGACGGACGGACGGACAGACGGACATGGCTAAATCGACTCGGCTGTTGATGCTGATCAAGAATATATATACTTTATAGGGTCGGAAATGATTCCTTCTCCTTGTTACATACTTTTGCACAAACTTAATATACTCTATGTACCTTCGGTACAGAGTAAAAAAACCGCGAGCATTAGACTCAAGATGAGCAAAAACGTTATCAAAACTAATTTAAGAACTGATTTTCTTATTTGTAGTACAATGTTCTCAATAAAAAACCCGTTTTTGGAGTACGCAAAAACTTTTTTTTAGTTGAATGGGTTACGTTTTGAAGAGCATTTTAAAATGAAGGGGGGATCGAACAGGGGACATATCCCTTTGTTCCATATTTCATAGGATATTTTACGTTTTCCAAAAAAAAAAAGGGAAAAATTCCAAACACAACGAACAACGAATGGAATGGAGTGCTAGCGTCAAATTGAATTGTGTTCTTTTCAAGCACTTTTTGTATCAAAATATATTTTTGAGAAAGTTCAGTTCTTTTTTTTGAGTTGAAGGCAACTTATATTCTCCACAGTATTTCCCTCTTTGCGTAGTGTTGAGGGCGGTATCATGAAGATCGTTCTACCAAGGCTCGCCTTGATGATTTTTTTTCGAGCCTTTTTGACGATTGAAGTGAGACTGGGCGTATTCAGCAGGTAATTCCGATTTACGATTTGTGATTTATGATTGCCGATTGTACCTGCTGAATACAGAGATTGCCGATTGGGATTGAAAAATTTAGCAATCATGTTTACTCAGTAGAAATCGAACAAAACGTATGATTGCTTAAAGATTGCTTGGTCAGCCTACCTTAGTGTAGACATTCATATGAAATTTTCTAATTAATAAATCTATAAATGTAAAGGATTTTGTGTAGATATTTTCTATTTTTTAAAAGTACCAAACCCACGGATTATCTTACAGTCTGCCATCAATTCCATTCAGCAGAGACTCATCAGCAATCGCAAATCGTAAATCGGTAATCGCTAATCGGAATTATCCCATTACTTTCATGTGCGATTTAAATAAGAATTGATAAATGACATACTGAAATTTGTAATTTATGAAAGTAAAACTCTTCAAGAAGAGTCGCTGCTAAGGTTTCAAATTTCCCCCACAAAAGTATGATTTACGGCTATTTTTGAATGGTCCTCTATTAGACAGTAAACTAAAATTCAGTTGGTATAACTTGTTTGATCATCAGGGGCTGGACAATTTCGAGATGAGTTCGACGAATATCTTTACAGATTCAAAGAATTCAACTTAAGTTTATTAATTTAAAACATTCTATTTCCATTAACCCTTAGCACTCGTCTTCCTTCTTCTTTTTCTCCCTTGTCTTTGTTGACAACTATTTTCCGAGTCTTGTCTTATCACAGTGCAATCTTTCATAATCATATCCCAACTAGTTCCTCCAGCTTAATCATAGTTTTTTAACTCAGATTGCGAAATACTCGAAAGACACTTATTTCGTTTGTCTTCAATTTACTTAACCAAATCCCCTTAAAATGATAAAATCTTTAATGATCACAAATATTTGTTCACTTCCATCTCTGTCTGACTTTTTTGTGATGACTATCAACGCCCACAAGCACCGGGTGACGCCCACTTTATCAAGAAGATGGCCCAGAACACGCGCAACGAAAGGCAAAATTGCAAAGTACAAAAGTAGATAGAAAATTTTAGATTTATCATGAATCGTGTGTGGACTTAACGGCCACAGCGGGGTTTAGCTCTGTTTTATTTTTTATACGATTGCCACATTAGACTAAGTAAACGTGGTGGAGACAAGCGAGCAGAGCTATAAATTCACGTCTAAACAAAAGTGTAAAAAATAAATAGAGATAAGGAAGAAGCAAGGGAACACTTTTAAAATATTTTTTTGGGCAGCTGTTGCAGACATCTAAAAATACTAAATAATTAAAAATAAAGATTGCAGTTCTAATAGACTTTTTAAGAATTCCCCTTATTGTAGAACAATTTCAATAATTTTATACACCACAACTTCCCACAGTCATATATCATCATCTGTAGCGCATTTTAAGGTCTTTAACACCTACGCTTTGCACTCTTTCTTTGCCTTCGTATATTTTTTCCTACGTTTCTTGTTGCTGTTGTCTCTTCTGGCTTGAACTTTATCATCTGTGAAAATATTTGTTTGTTTGCTTGTTTGCACGATTTTAATTGTGAGTACCTCCTCATGCTCATACCTCGTACAGAAAAAATTAGAGCAAAATCCCAAAAATGTTTGCACTTCTTGATAGAGCATTCGAGTTGAAAATTTGTTGTTGGTTTCGTTTTTTTTTTTATCACGTAGGCAACTATGGCCTGATCTTACGGCCTTTTTCATGCCTTGTGATATTTGAATTTTGATTGACGAACGAAAGCGCCAGTGTGAGGAAATCTTCCTTTAGCCAGAAGGCGGCGGCTCCGCCAAAAGGTGGACAAGCCAGCTTTGGTTTTTTGATATTTTTTTATGTTTACCGCAGGCTTGTTAACAATTTTTTATTTGTTGCCCTCCTATCATAATTCAAATATTGTCATCTATTTTGACGAGAAGAGATCTGACGCCAGTCACTCACTTGGAGGAGCAACTGTATGCCTTTCCCAGGTGGTGTGCAAAGTCACGAAAAGCTGACGACAGAGTCACGCACATGATCTTGAAATACTTTTTGATATTTCGCTTGCGCATGACTTCACAATATTCGTGGTAAAGTTCGTTCAGTGGAACGGATAAGTTTTTGTTATAATTATTTTTAATACTTCCTTAATATCATTTTTTCGAGTGGAATAATAATTTCACATCAACAATGCTGTTACCTAAAAAAGTCGGTCATTTTGTTAGCCCGTGTTATAAGTTAAATATAACTATAAAATTGTCTGTGAGGTTAAAAATAAAATATATACGACTTGGGTATCTTGTGTACTTCACTCTAGATATGCTCAAAGTTGATTAGGACGCATGGTAGCCATCCAGATGAGTATGAAAACGTTCGTAAATAAAATATGATCCCTTTTACTACTTTCTGTTCCACAACTTACACAAATGATTTGGAGATATAATAGTTGCCACACAGAAAAAAAGCAAGCCAAAAACCAAACTGAAAAAATGATTGGATCTCAATTTCAAAATATCTCAAGAAAAGTAACATATATTATAAAGGCTTCTGCTCCTTTTTTGACCGCTTTTACGAGTGTGTAGGTTTTAACAGTTCTTGCCCAGCAATCAATATCATAGAAAAATACACGTTTTGTAAGCGTTCAAATATAAGCAAAACGTTTATAAAACGCTGCTGTGACATTTAAAAAACTCATCAAAGTAAGCGTTTCATAATTGAAACGCACCCATCTTTATAAGCTTTAAAAAGTTGCTTGCAAAACGTGTTTTATAATTCATTTTTCTAAGCTTTCCACAAGCTTTGTAAATACGGTTACAAAACACGTTTTGTAAAGGAAATAATAAAGCGTTTTAATTATTTATTCTGTGAGTGTTCTGGTTGGTTGTTCTTATTATTCAAAAATTAAAATTGGATTAAATTAAATTAGCGTTTTCTCTGCTTTACAGAGAAATACAAAGTCCTTTTCCTTCCCTGATATGAGAGTGAAAGTCTCTGAAATAAACATAAATATAAATGTAAATTGTTGACTTTAAACTGCAAGTAAGCAGTGTTACTTACGATGAATGGCAGCTGCGACATTAAAGGCTCGAATGCCAAGACCGCAGTAAATTGCATTTGATGTTGACAATTGCTTATAACTTTTCCTAATATTGTGCGACATAAATTTTACTCGTCGCTCTGAAAAGACCGAGAATGAGATACACATTTTTTTCTTGCCGAAGCTTACTATAGCAAGTGTTTTGTAAATGTCATGGGCTGCCAAACGACAACGCTTGTAAAAGCAATCTAACTTTAAGCTTGGTTTGCATAACGTTTGCTAAATTGCTGTTTGGGTGGTCTTATCGATAATGTTTTAATGTAAGTATTCAGTGAAAAAGTGTGAGAATTGCTTGAGTCGCCGTGACTTGAGGTCCTTGGGTAAGACTCTTTTTAAACTTCGCCTTTGAAGCATTCCTAAAATTCTGAGTCTGCTTAGCAATATTTGAGTCAGTTTGTTGGGGCGGTGTGATAGCTTGTCAAGGTATATGGCAGCCTGCTTATTGATAACTTTTCCAACCATAGGAACTCCAAGGTCTTTTTCAATATCCCTGGTTCACAAATACCATTCAGTTCCCGTAATCGCTTGGACCACTCTATTCTCTGACAGGTGAGACTTCGCCGCGATTCCACAAAGTAGGCTGTATCTCCATACTGGAACCAGAATAGCATCTAAATTGGGATTCTATTCCTAAGTGAAGCCTGTTCTTAGAGTTCAAGAGCTCCGTGCTTTGGAGGAGCTCCGAGTTTTACTTAGTTCTACTCGAAATCCTAAAATTCGAGTATCAATCCAAAAAAGCTCATTTAAAGTACGGGTCATACTTGAAAATCACATAATACTTAAAGCAAGTACGGAGTTCCAATGCAAAAGCGAAATTTTTCTGTCTAATAAAGTCAGGCAAATGGGCACAAAAGCATACAACTGTTCTTCTTCGACATAAAAGTGTAGCTACTGAATTGCAGTCGATGGGTCATGTCTATTGAAAATGGAATCAGAAGGTTATTCAAAAACAGCTAGTGCACTGAGAAAAAAAGGATAGTTTTTGATGTATCCTTACGATATTTCGGTATCCAAGTTTTACCAAGTACGTTTCTGTGTAGGATACTAGCGAAATACAACGTTATTTTTCAATAATTTGGAGTGCGCCTTTGTTGTCCCGTCTCTAAATAAGCAGTTCATGTGAGTGAGTTCAAGCACCGTATTTTACTGGCATCCGCTCTCATCCCTAGTCCGGACTCACTCATTAGTCATTAACGCACAGCTAGAACGCTGAAAGCTGTGAGGCTTTTTCCCTCAATGACGTAAAAAACCAGTTCGTTTTTCCTCTGCTCGACTTTATTTATGTCTCATATGACTCAACATGTTATTAATTTAAGAGATTGTGTCGTAGAAACTTTGTACTTAAACTGAGTACAAAAACATATAGAACATGTTTGTCAAACAATAAATTGTATAGCTTAAACAGTTTGATTGCCAAACAGAATAGAATTTGAAATAAATGAATGATTTATTTGGCTCTGTGAAAATAAAATTTTATAACTTAATAAATTTGAATTAAATAAATTGCATTTTTGTTCATTTTATTAAACTAGTTGTCAATTGCTTAGTTTTAGTAGCTTAGAATGCATTTTTGACTGATCCAACAACCTTTTGGCAGCCTTTCTGCATGCTTTTTAATTTTCAAACAATTTACTCAATTTACAATTTTATGCTAAAATCTCTTTTTCTTTTTATTATCTCTTCCCCACAGGCAAAACCCGCACCAAGGACAAATATCGTGTGGTCTATACAGATTTCCAGCGCCTGGAGCTGGAAAAGGAATACTGCACTTCACGCTACATCACCATCCGTCGTAAAAGTGAATTGGCCCAATCACTGGCACTGTCCGAGCGGCAGGTGAAAATCTGGTTTCAGAATAGACGCGCCAAGGAGCGGAAACAGAACAAAAAGGGCAGTGATCCGAATGTTATGGGCGGAGTTCAGCACACCGACTACAGTCAGCTATTGGATGCCAAGAGCAAGTTGGAACCGGCTTTGCATTTGCAGCACACGTTACACTCCATGAATCCCATGGCAGCCATGAATATACCCGCCATGCGATTGCATCCGCATTTGGCCGCCCATAGTCACTCACTGGCCGCGGCTGCGGCGCACTCCCATCAACTCCAGCATAGTGCGCAAATGTCCGCTGCGGCGGCGGCTGGTGTGGGTTCTCTGTCGATGTGACAAGACTATGGAGACGAAGAGGCAGCGTTGAGCTATGGCAACCACCACGCAAGCAATTACCACATGGAGCAGCAGCAACAGCCACGCGTAGGATTTAGTGTTGCTCTCACAAAATGTCCTAGTGATTTGGCAGTGGATTTGGCTTAGGGTCTTTTAACTTTACCCCTTGGGTGGGTCCCAAAACAGTCAGACTGTTTGGAACCCCGCCCAAACCCGAAACGAAAGGCAGCGGCGACTTTGAATATTGCACGTTGTTAATTTTTGTGATTGTATATTCTAAGCGTTCTAGCGTTGCCCCCGCCATCTAACCATTAATCCAAAAAATCGAGTTTCCAGTATGCTGTATAAATATTTTATTTTGTATTTTATGTAAACAACACAACAACAACTTGTATGTATTATTTTTGTTTTTTAAGACTTAAGAATTAAACTTAGCCCCTAAGTTGCCCAGGAAAAACAAATTCACCTTAGCCGTCCCAACTAAACTAACAACAACAACAACAAGCAACAACCACAAATCTTGCACAAAACTTTGTTCCACCATGTAAATATTTGCAAAAACATAAGAAAAGTTTAACGTTTATTACATTTATATTGTAATAACAATTAGTTTTAAGTGTAAGCAATCAAAATGCATCTATGTAATACATCATTTGAGTACACAAAACACAACACTTTAAGTATAAATAAATATAATTATTACCATTTGCCTACACAGAAAAAAATGTATATGTACCATATATAGTTTTCTTAGTTCAATTATGGCGGCAATTGATTTATGTGAAATGTAGTTTGTGCTTAGCTATTTAAATAAAATATTTAATAAAAGAAAAAACCACAAAAAAAAAAAAAACAAAACACAAATTCCAAGATCAATTTTAATTATTCCTTTATAAAGGGTTTGTTGGAGTGGAATGATGATACAACAATTGAAATAATGAAGGAGGAGTTCCAAAAGCACTTATGTTATTACACTTATGGATATATCCACATAGATCGCCCATGTATACACCTATACTTATGACCAATTCTACAAACCGGTCTCTTAGGAGCCTCGAACAGGACCATAAACCGAACCATTTACGATTAGGACATCCCAAACCCAATCCGGACCTCATCTATTTAAAAGAAGGATAGGTTCAAAAACATGATTTAAGTTATTTTTAAAATGACACTCAGAAACAAGTTAAGAGGGGCAAATTCTAGTACAAATAATCCCCCAAAAGAACTAAGATTTAAATTTCCAAGTCAGAGAAAGAAATTCTCATTTCAAGTTTGTTTTGAAATGAAAATCCCCAAAACTTAACATAAAACCTACAATATATACATATTTCACAATAATATTATTACCTCTACAAAAAAGTTTTAACATTGTGCAAACTTTGTTACAGAAAACATTTTTTGCCACTACTTTTTTACATCTTTCTGGCCATTTTCGGACCATCTTGAAATATCGAAACCACGAATCGATCCAATTTTAAAGTTTTTCAAAAGAGCTAAAGTGCTGATCCTTAAGGGCACAGACAAATATAAGTCGGAAGGGGCAATGTTTGGGCTATACTGAATAGAACCTCCCTTTTCAGCGATTCAAGGTATGTTTTGACCGCACAAAGAAAAAAAGATCCCCGTAGAATGGATATTCAAATATCCACTTTAAGATCCATTTTTTCACATTTCTCAGCTCATTTGGATGAAGAATAAATTTCTATAAAATATTTTTTTCTGATAAATCCTTTTTAAGCGAAAATAAACCGACTTCGAAAATATCCAATGGATCCCAAAAAATGATTGTTAACTATCCAGTCCAAATGGATACCGAAATCATCCTGAGGATCATTAAAAACTATCCTTTTTTTCCTCAGTGCGACTGCGTTACAAATGGCCGAGCGTTGTCATGATGCAAAATTTACCTTGTCGTGCCTTTGCTCGGTTTTTGGTAATTTTAGCTTTAATACTCGACTGAAAGGCAGTAATTGAGTTCGATAAAATTTCCGTATGATGGTTTCACCCGGTTAGGCAGCTCATAGTTCACCACGCCCAATTGGTCCCACCAAATATAGAGCATGCCCTTGTCACCGTGAATATTTGATTTTGGCTTACCAAATTCCGATTCTAATGTGCCACAGAAATTTATTTTGGTTAGTTTCAAACCTCCCGTGTTTTGTTAGAAGGTTTAGCAAAGCTACCAGCTCAGTGGCTCCTTCTGTCAATAGTTTAGCCATCTATTCGACAGGCAGCGGATTAAGGTCTGCAAGTTATAGCTCTTGTTTGGCGCCATTTTATTTATGGAGAGTATGACTTAAATTTAAATTATAATTTAAAAATGAATCATTAAACATATAACACAATCAGTTAAACATCAAATTGACCCATAACTAAGAAAGCTAAAAATGTTTGGCTAGAGATTCAGCCCTGCTTACAGATTTCAAACTCTATTTCAAACATATGGTGCTCTAACTAGATTTTCTAATAAGAAAATAAAATCTCTTGAAGTTCGGTGGCACAGACGAATTTTTCGAGAGATTTTCAAACCAACCGTCGGCAAAATCTCTAGCGATTTCTGTGGTACACCCGATACTAAAAAAGAAAGTCTGGTGATAAGGCTTCAAAATAAAGTTTATTGCAACATTGTCCGATTCAATTTCATATTTGTGACGCCACATTTAAAAATCCTTTAAAAGTTTTTTATGGAAGTAATAATTCCTACTCTTAGCAAAATAATAAAACAAACTTAAAATTTTTAGATCTAATCGGTCCACATTTAAGCCAAAACATAAAATTATATTATTGTACCCCTGCGAAAGGAAATTTGCAACGCATAGAAATATTCATTTCCGACCCTTTAACCATATATGTAAATTTTTGATCAGGGCGACATGCTGAGTCGACTTCTCCTCCTTTCGCACAGAGTCTTCTTTATATGGTAAAAACTTTTCATTTAGGCGTTAGTATACCAACAGTTTGTGCGAAGGGTTAATTGACAAGTCACAGCTACGCTCCACCTACCTACACAAGTGATAATAATAATGGACTTGTCAATTTGTTGATTTTCCAACCATTGGCATCGTTTCTCTCAGCAGCTATTGCCTACTCTTTTGCTCACATTTGAAAGCGGGACTTGAAACTGCCCATAAAATAATCGCTCTGAACTCAGAGACTCCGCGTTTGTTGTAAAGTCTAAACCAATCCCAATTCTGGGCAGAAAAATTTTTCCAGCATGAACCTGCGGGAACCTGATACGTTTCAATACTTATTTGCACATTAGAAATAGATCGGCCACTACGAAAATTAAGCAAATAAAGGAATTAAATAAAATTACATTTACAGGAAAGAATACGAAATCAAATGCAATAGCATTTTAGTCTTTACTTCACATAGAAAATGTCATGTCATAACTAATGGCTAAACCAATAAACCTTGTCAAGTCCAAAGGACTTCTTACTGTTTATTTTCTTATGTGTTTTTAGCCCTGTAATTGATTACGCTTATTTATCATATTGAAAACATCAAGACTCACTAAGCGACAAATCAATATTTTTCCTTAGCCCCGGTTTAAACTTGAACCTAGGTTCAGCAAACTTTTGAATCTGCTGCGTTAACATTTACGGGTTCGAACCCCGGAGTGAACCCCTCCCGATTTTTAGGAGGACTATACTGTCATATGGAAAGTTAATTCTAGTTAATTAAGTTGGTGCCTGCTTATCTTTCGTTCCCAGACATACACAGTTCACACTGTGTTTTTTGACCACAGGATAGCGTCCTACGACTGCCTCTAAACCAGCGAAGAATTCCCGGACTAATTTGAATGCGGGAGCTCACGTTGAAGAACAGGGGTTCGTATGGTGAAGACAAAAAAACTTTTAAAATCATCCTGGACGGAGTCCGTATTTCTCCTAAGAGCACTGTTTAACTTTATCTGTTTATTCTTAGATTAACCTGACATGAGCTTATAAATTCAATCTTGTATTACAGAAGTAAATTCTACACTTAGAAAAAAACGACCAGGATATTTCTAGATCGATCGGAATAGAATTTATGCCGTTTTGTACTTGAAATTTCAAGTATGTTTTGTTCTTGAATGTACTTAAATTAAGTATGAAACATACTAGAATAGAAAAACGACTGTTGAAATTATTCAAATGAAAACAAACGTTCTTGAATCAAGTACATCTCGTACTTGCATAGACTTACTATGCAAGCTCCAAAAAGGGGGCTACGGAAACTGCGAACTATTTTACCTTGAATCTGTTCTTGAAATTCCCTCCTAGCTCTAACACTTTGGTAATGGAGTGTGGGTAGATTTCCAACCTACAGTATAAACATCTTGGTCTTTGGTAAATTAATTTCCTTTGGATTTTGATATTATATAGAGACCTTTATAGGCCTTGACCAAGAACATCTTTGTATTTTTTTTTTTGAAGTATTATTTTGCTTCAAACATGGTTTGGGGTTGACTTTTGAGAGTAAATCGGACTGTACTTAGGACCATAACAAATTAATAATATGACCAAAAGAAATATAATAATAGTTTGAAATGTACTTAAAATATCCCGAAACAGTCTTCAAACAGGTATTTTGGAAATGAAAAGATCGTTCTTGATAAAAGGATTTTGTACTTGAATCAATTATTTTCGTACTTACCGTACTATGGACACCGTTCGTACTTGATTCAAGTAAAAAGTACTTGGTTTTTTTCTGAGTGTATTTATATCAAGCGTTTGATTTTCAGCAGGCATTCTATTCGTCTTCAATGCAAGAATGTGGGTTCGATTTCAAAACCAGACTTCAGCTGATTATACACTTGTCATATATATCTAAAAAAAAGCAAATGGCTATTCAATATTTCGAAAATTTTGCACTGTATTTTAAAATACTACAGGTTCTATTTGATAAGTGATTCTATTTAGAGAATTTTGACAACAGACTATTTAGCCAAATTACCAACAAACATTTTAATATTTCTTTGTTTATCAGAAGACTTAAATTAACCAAATTTGGTGCGGGTCATCCAGAAACATCGAATAAACATGGGATTTCTATACAGATGTTTAATTAGTAGTTAGTGTTTAATTAGTTAAAGAAATCCAATTCACAATACTTATGATGTTTTTGTTTTTTTTTTTTTATTTTCAGAAAAATGAATCGAATTAGAGTTGACAAAACGTAAATTTATCAGTGAATAGTCCTTAATGTACTACAATCCTTTTTGCATCCATTTGAGAAAAGAAAAAGTTTTTGATAACAACAACCAACAAAACAACATGCAGTTACTTTTAGCGGTTGAAATGGCACTTCGTGAATTTTTGAATCCCTAGAACCCATCATTTTGCTTATTCAAGGATTCGGAGTGGTGGAAATATGCCTGCTCGTGGACGGTTTTAGCCTCTTTGCTAAAATTGTATCATCTTCCCAAAGGGTACTTCCGTTTGTGTCTAAGCCTGCAGACCTTCACTCAACAGAATACAAAGTAACACAATTTGTTCTTTTTTTTCTTTTCCTCAAGCTTTCTGCTAACCACTTCAAGTATCTCTTCCTCCCTCACTTAACTCTTTTCGATCGATTGATTTATGATATTTACTTTCCGATTTATAGCCGCTGACCAATTAATACATACATAGTGTATGAAACGAATCCACCAATCGATGGGGACGAATGCCAAGGCAAATAGACCCAAACGGAAAGAGTTAACTATGTGGAAAGAGGAGGATGGATGGCAAAATGTAAAAGTCAAATAAAAGTATAACGAAAAGAATTAACATTTTTTCACAGCAATAAATGCATAAAAGTCAAGCATATTGTAGGTATATACTATGGACATGGACGGTGTATGCCGATATGACATAAAATTTATAATCTTTTCCATTGGACGGGATGCTGCTGTCTCGTTGTCGTTCACTAATAGAGACATACCGAAGCCAGCATGACACAAGCGATGGCAATGGATCAAACACGGCAGAAAGTTCGAATTTCGGACGTTTCGTTAATTTTCATCTTCTTGGTGCCTGCTGCCACCATAAACTTTTATGGGCCATGCCGCGCCTCAAAGACGTCGGCGACGACGAGGACGGGGAGAACGAAGACGACAATGGGGCAGCTGTAAGCAGAAGTTACGATGATTGGGCATTATACTGGAGTCCGAAGAGTAAGAAGAGTGTTTTTAATGTCTCTAGGGGTCGCTTCTGCTGATCTGTTCCAATGGTGATCCTATGGGTGCCAATTAAGATACAGATACGCAGAGAAGCAGCACAGAAACAGAGAGAGGCCAGCAGCCATGCTTAAGTGCACTGGAAGAAAACATGTGATATCAACTTGGATTAAATGATTAATCCGCTGTTCCTGTGTCCTCTGTCTTTAGTGCAGACTACACATTACACTACCGAGTAATTCTGGGTTCAGGAAGATTCTCTTACTGCTTTAAAAAGCCTGGTTGTAAACCACACCCCTCGTTAGGTTGGGTATTATAGTCGACAGTCACGGTAAATAGTTAAAAAAAAACTTGCGAACCATTCATTCTATGGCTCCCAGCGTAGAGCCGAGAGCTATGGCTCACGAGCGTAGAGCCAGTTGATGGTTCACGGCTCACAACCTGTATCTCACAGCTCAGAGCCGAGAGCCGTTTGATAGCTCCCTGCTCACGAGCTCAGAGCCAGGAGCCGGGTGTCATGAGCTGAAAGCTGGCTCTCGAGAGCTGCGAGCAAAGAGCTATTCCCAGTCTCCGGCTTGAGGTCAGGTTGATTTTTGATAAATAAAATTTAAAATTAATACAAAAGAGTGTCAATGTGATTATCAGGTCCTGATATTTGATATTCTTAAAATATTATTGTAATACTTTCGAAAATATCAACTTGGTACTTGGATTATTAAAGAGAGTTTGATACCAAATAGTTTCAATTTGAAACTTTCAATATTTTAATGTTTATTTTTTTGGGTGTAACTTTTTGTCAGCAGAAACAGCTGGGCTTGCTGAAGAATGTCATCGCAGGATTCCAGCTCATGCTTCTGAAATTCCTTTCGGAATTTAAACTAACCCATTAAATAGTAATTTTCCCTAAATACTTTTATTTTGTTTGATTTATAAATTTTTTGTGCAGTGTAGTCCACATATCATAAAAGTTTTTCCGTTCGTGAGTGATCTTAAAAAGATCATTCCATACATTTTATTGCCCTCAATCCAAAGGGGCCAACTGCATTTGCTCATTTCGTACGTTTCTCTATTCACAAGAAAAATTACAGCACCCATAAATCACTTGGGGTATCATCCATTTTGGTTTTTATCCATTTTTGAGAATGTCCAAAATGCCCATCACAAAATGGCGGACAAGAAAAGCGACTTTCGTGCAAGGATGTGAATTCCCCGTAATTGGCATTGGCATGTGTAATGTGTAATGCCAGTAGCCGAGACAGCCGAGACAGCAGTATCTCAAAAGTCGGCAAAAAGTCAAACATTTCGTTGCAGCTGACTGACCAAAGGCCAGCGACTTTTGAACGGGTTGGTTGCTCAAACCAAAAGTAAATTCCAAAAATTGTGCCTAAATATCAAGAAAATTTGTGCATTTGGCGTATCGAACAAATGCAAACAGACGCGCAATGCAATCGCTGGTCTCTGTTGCCTACCCAAAATTCCCGTTTCTTATTTCGTTTTTTTTTTAGCATGTAGGTGTGAAAATGTAGCCGCTCACTTCCTTTATCTGGGTATTGCTTGTTTTTTGGTTTTTTTTGCATACGCACTCTTACATAAAAGTCAAAATATTGTCGGTACCGAATGCATACAAACAAAGCGTGGAGTGTTTTTAATCTTAAAACGTCTCGATTCGCTTCGATTTCGATTTGTGTGTCGTGTTTGTATCAAAAATCTGTACGGGTTGTATATTTTCCATGTTGGTTACTTTGACATTTCCGATTTTGCTAATCGTGTCCAATAATAAATCAACCGAGAACTTGAGATTCTCACTCAGTTGGTTACGGCGTGGCACTTCAGAACGTGCGATTAAGTAGGTAAGTAGGTAGCAACGCCATTGTCGCATCGATGGGGGATGAAGTTTTAAGTAGTCTTAGTTCATGTATATATGTAAAAATATAATAAAATATTGCAACTTATAGACACAAAAAACACATTCGGTCGCAGTTCCTATTTAAATAGAGAAAAACATTTTTTAGGAAATACGATGGGGTTAGAAAATTGCTACTGTACTGTTCATTTAATTTCAAACGTACAAATGTACCACGGTTTTTTTCATTTCAATTCATTTTTTTCGTATGAATTGTCATGCTATGAATGAACAGAGTAAATATTACATAAATTTAAAATAAAGTAAATATTATTAAGCAGGGAATCAAACCGAAACGAATCTCGGTTTCGGTATGTCGGTAAAAGGTTCTGTTTTGGTTCTGCTACTGTTTCGGTATTCGGTTCCGGTCCGGTACCCTTTTATTTCGGTATCATACCGGTACCGGTATGGACCGGTAAAACTAACAGAAATTTTAAAACTTAAGTCCAATCAAAGTGGGTAATCAGCAGTACACATGTATGTGTACATAAATGATCAATTTACTTTAAACTACTTTAAAATTAGTTAAAAGAAGGTAAATTAATGATTATTTCTTAGAAGCATGATAGCGGTCAATGTTTTTCCGTCCATCTGATTTCTTAGCGGAGTCATAATAAACTTCACGCCGGAAAATAAATGTTTCACGCAGCAAGAATAACTTCTGATAGTTCATACAATTCCGGAAACTTTGTCGAATTTTTTGACCACCATTTAAGAACATTATCTTTTTTTTAAAACTTTTTCAGCTCAGGAAAACCTTGATCAGTCATCATACGTTAAACTGTCTTGTGAAAATACTAAACCATTTTCATACCAAATTCATATATAAATCGACTTATTCTTCACAGAGCTTCAGAGCTACTTTCCTCAATTAGTTTCAATTGAATAGAAGTGGATAAAATTCTTGAAAATATACAAATCAGTCGAAGCAGTTACACTTGTACTTTTCTGTTCAGAGGTTAGCCTGACATAATAACGAGGGTCTAAGAAAATACCACATAGGAATGCATTCTTTTCAAAGGGACTGGTCTCGCGACTTTTTTTTATTTGAAAATAACAATTGCGTAAAAATCCGCCAAATCTAACTGCTCGTTTCGCAGTCTAGTGGTTGCACTCAGAACCGAAACCGCACCGGTACAACGTTTAGGTTCTTTTCGGTCTTTTTGGTTCCAAGAATATCGGTTCTCGGATACCGGTATACAAAAAATTAAAAGTATCGGTTCCGGTTCGGGTTCCGGTTTCGGTTTGATTCCCTGTTATTAAGTTTATTTATAAAACGACAAAGAAAAAGTGAGCACTTGTTTTCGCTCAAGTACCAAATCGAAAAGAAGAGTTAATTCATGTGAGGCCTGTGAAAACCCAGCTCAAGTTTATGAAAGTGAATTAGGTAACCCTAATCATCGAAAAGTAAACAAAAATAATCTTAGCGAAATTTTTATGAATACTGGTTTAAAAAAATGGATTTTCAAATGGCCGTAATTTTATAACTTGAAATCGCTTGTCTCAACGGTTAGCACGCAAACTTCTCAGATCAGATTAAAAACATTTAATATTAACCTACGACCATGATTGAGACCGGTAATATTGAGAAAAAACAGTTTTTTCATAAAACCCATTTTTCGACCGATCATTTGTATGGCAGCTACAAGAAGTAGTCATCCGATCCGGTTCCGACATATTAGCAGCGTGCAGACAAAAGAAGACTCTGTGCAAAATTTCAGCTCGCAGCTTCAAAACTGAGGGACTAGTTCGCGTAGAAACAGACAGACGGACAGACGGACAGACGGACGGACGGACAGACGGACGGACAAAGCTTAATCGACTCAGCTCGTCACGCTGATCAAGAATATATATACTTTATGTGGTCGGAGATGATTCCTTCTATGCGTTGCAAACTTCTGGGCAAAATTATAATACACTTTTCAAGTGTATAAAAAACTTAATGGACTTTTAATTTATTTGAATGTTTAAGTTGTGTAATTTACGTAACTACTTCACAAACTAACTAATTTCTCAAGAAAAATCTATGATTGTAGTTAACTGTTAAAACATGATCTCATCTGTTCTTTAAGCTTAAAAATTTTGAACTCTGTAACGTAAGAAACAAAATAAAAGCAAATATGTATATCAAAACTGTGGCTCCTTGACTTAATAATAACAAACGAATCTTGCTTAGGGTTTCGTAAAATTGAATATCGAAAATCTTAAATATTTGATATATTTTTGCTTTTATTTGGCATTTACATAAGTTGAGGGTCTGGTCAGTGGCGTTCCGAGGGGGGGCGGGGGGGGCGGCCCGCCCCGTGCGGCAAATTTTTAGGGGCGGCAATTTTTAAGGGCTGTGAGTTTCAGGGGCGGGAAGTTTTTGGCGCGGCAAATTTTAGGGGCAGCAAATTTCAGGGGCGGTAAATGATTACAAAATGTATATTGATTATTCTCTTAAATTAAGAAATAGTGGTATTTCTGAAAGTGATTTAGACTTTGCTGTCATTTTAATATGGAGAACGTTGCAAGATTCTGCAAGATTTATCATACTTCGCGTCCATCTATTTCGCGATATTTTCCGAATTTTTGGAGCTTACAATTCTATACTGCCATTGAGTTATGTTTCCAAAAAACGTAGTCCAACTCGTCCAATTATATCAGCCCCCAGTAAAAACCTCTGCAGGCACCCTACAAGGAACGTTTTTTTGGAGTAAAAAACTAATTTCGAAACGCATTTGCCATCAAACTAGAAAACCATCTTCGACCTCAAAACAATTTTTTTCGGCCCATCGAAGTCAATTTGTATTAAAATTTTGGTTAAGAAGATATGTAAAATACGTTTCCGCGGATTTTGCGAAAAATGTTTGCCTGCGGCGCACCTTTATTATACATCCCCAAGAATTTTTTCCAATAATGATAGCAACTTTTGCAAAATAATACTCCCCTCACAATTAAGGCCTTCGTCATTCCTAATCAAAATCCAGCGTACGTCCCTTTATGTTACAGAGAGGTTTTTGATGGAAAGAATTAGAAAAACTTAATTGTAATTATAGAAAAAAGGTTAAAATTTAGGACTATTTAAGGGGGAAGGGGGGCGGCAAAGTCGACTTCCGCCCCGGGCGGCATAACTACACGGTACGCCACTGGGTCTGGTATATGCGCCCATTGGTAAATTCTGCTCAGATAATCTCTATAATTTAACAAATTGTAAGTTTATTTAAAATGAGTGATTGTGAAAACTCTTCATGTACATGTTGCGAGGCAATGCAGTAATGCCTAAAGGGTAGTAAGTTGTTACAGCAAAAGACAGCTTCTCCGTATAGCCGCAGGTACAAGCCCCTGCCTTCCGTCAAAAATATTCGGCTCTGTTCCGAATTCCGAGTCGGTTTCCGTGTAAACGTCTTGTTTTCTTACTTGAAATTAATAAATCAATATAAAAGGTGCGAAGAATACTAGATTGGGTCGTCGCATTTTGTCGAATTCATTCCACTTGACATTAAGCAATCGGTTTCAACTACCAACTAAACCAGATCTAGTAGCTATAGAAATAATTGTCAACTTCCATGTAACATTGTTTAATTGGAATTCCTTTTGCAAACGTTTACACGAAAACCGACTCGGAATTCGGAACAGGGCCGTATATAATAATGTATTAAGTGTCCTCAGCGAAGGAAGATGAACCAGTGTGGTCAACTATGGAATCGCACTCTAACAAATTCTACTTGTTTTATAGTATTGGAAAAATATGTAACGTACGCAACTTAGAGTACGATCAAGTGTTATTAAACTTAACGGACTATGAACCACTCTATGGAGCTTACTAAGACTGTTTTAGGACCGTAAAATAATCCTCTTTTCTTTATGACTTAATAATTTTTTTGATTAACCTGCTAGAAGTCGCTAAAAAAAAGAAAATGTATGTCTATTTTAAATATGACTTTTTATTTGTGTAACGTACACACGACAACTTAAGCAATCAATATTTCAGACTGAACAAAATATTTTTCCATGAATTGAAAGTACTCTCCACTATGTTTAGGTTGAGAATCTATCGCTTAGATCGCCAAATATTAGCAAAACGATGCGTACGAATGTTTGAATTTGACTGCGATAGTATGTAAAGCTTTACACTTATTTGAACTGTTTGGTCAGAGAAAGGACGACTATTCTGGTTATCTGGCCAAATTTATTTTTCATAAATCGTATCACTCGCATCCTCAGAAGAACCACGAAATTATATACGCCATTGGGAGAAGGCATTTCCCAAGAATAGGAATTGTATTAAAGAAGACAATAACATCTTGGAGGTAATATTAAATAGCTAAAACGTTATTTTTAAATAAACGCAGAAAACAAATTTTCTTTTAAAAAGTGATTACTTTATACAGTAACTAAAGTATATAAGAATGAAGGCATTCGTTTCTTGGAGGTAAGAATTGTACTTGAGAAACATGCAGTTATAAATGAATTTTCCGATGCAAAAAGGAGGCTTAGAAAAGAGTTCATATTAGTAACAATAAGACGGGATTTACACGATGAAGCAAACTTCATGAAGTTATCTCAGTAGGCGAGACATACACGTGTGGTTTTATACATTTTGATTAACAAATCTAGTAGAATTCCTTTGATTTTAAAGCCTACTAAGAAAACTTCATGAAGTTTGCTTCATCGTGTAAATCCCGACTAAGTCTCAAGTTTTCCTCACTTTCACATTCAAATTCAAACAAATGTACGCCTTCTCACAATAGAATAAGTTATAGCCTCCAAAAAGGTCGAACAAGAAATAAACAATCAAAATATTTTGAATATTAGTAGTGGTTATAGTAAAAGTCAAAGTCTTCACAGAGGAAAAAAAATTATCAGAAACTGAGATCCGCCAACTAGTGGATAAGGACAAATGTTATAAATGATCTTGAAATGAAAAAGGTTCAAGTCAATAGAAGAAAAAATAATAGTGAGAAAATTGTACGAATAGTGGAAAAACCCACTCTTACACTCTTTTTGACAACGTTTCTGTTCATCATGAGTCCAAAGTTCTTATATTTTCCTCTGTCTACTAGAAGCTGTGTTTTTGTTTTCTCTTTTAATAATTATTTATTTTTCTTGATAATGTGGAAGGCACAGAACTTTCAGAAATGTACCAAAAGTAAAAAGATTTTAATGGGTTTGTCAAAAGGAATGTAACAGCCAGAAGAAAACGTCAACAACCATATTTTGGTCTCAAATCCCGTCCCGATCCCGAATTCAAAATTTTAATCAATCACGTTTGGCTTACACAGCGAATTTCAAGCATCCAGGAAATGTCCCTAAATGTTCACAAATTGCTAAAGCAAACCACCTAAATTCGTATTTACAGTAAGAGATTTGAGCTCAAAAATGTGTGCCCAATCTATGCTTATTTGCATAATGCATTCTCTCCTCTTTGTTTTAACACTCAGCTGACTTTTTAGCTTCAGTCACTTGATCCGGTTATTGTTTGTTTGTTTCAAGTTCAAATCGATCTCAACAGACGCCCGGAGACAGTTTGTGTCCATTGTGTGCGGGAGTTTGATTAACACAATTATAGGAGTTTTTTTTTCTTAAGTTATTTTAGCAACATGTTTTATTAGTGACCATGCACTAATTAAACTTTGTCGTTTTTTCTAGCATTTGTCACTCACCAAAAAAACAAAAGCAAAAACAAATTGCTGCTCTGTGGAGCAGTGGATCATAAAAGCCGCTAAAAGGTGTGGGCGATTTTTTGAAGGAAACAACAAAAATCAAACGGCGTTTGATTTGTTGATTGAATTGATTAGAGGCTCTGCGCGTAGCTTGAGATTTTTTGTGTGCGCTTGCGCCTGGGTTGAGGGTGTAATTAATCACAGCACTTCGAAAAAAAATTCGTCATTTAGCGCAAGTGCTAAATACGCTAATAAAATACATTGAAAGTGGAAAAATACGTTTTTCTAACATTAAAAACACAATATCTGAACCTTTAAAAATTCGTTAAGAGTAATTTTTCACCAACTTTTGCTCTGTTTGCCTTTTCAACGGTCCTTATCATTCTAAAAACCTTCTTCTTGGCTGTGTTCAGAATTTCTGAGGACAAACGGCACAGAACCTTACAAAACTTTATTCATATAAAACACTACCGTATAACATAAATTAACACACTTTAATCTTAAAACTAAGTTTTTGATGTCTAAATTATAAATACTTTTCCGAATAAAACATAAACTGAGTTCCTTAAGCTCCATTTACACGACCTGATCGCTCAGATGAGTTTTCGTCAGACGAACACTGTAACTCGATAAATGCCACTCAGATGAGTGCTCAGGGCAAATAGAACCGGTTCTATTTCGTCTGATCGATCATCTGAGTAGCTTCAAGTCTACTCAGACGCCTTTTTACACGGTCAGACAACAAATCAGACGAAAACTCAGATGAGTGATCAGGTAGTGTAAATGGAGCTTTAGCGAAGAACTTAAAACGCTCAAAATATGTACCAAATCAGAAATAAAATCTTCAAACAATTTCATTTGTAAAAAATGTTAAAAACCAGAGCATAACATTAACTTGCAATTTTATACTTAACTTTTAAATTCTAAAACTTAAAAGAGGCACGACAATTTAAGGGGATGTTCCTCATGTCGAGGCTGTTTTTTTGACCTTTTTTAAAAAAAAATCTTATTTGAAAGCGCAAAGAGATTTTTCAACTCTGTTTGTTTTTATTTTGTTACAAACAGATTAAAGTAAAAAACAAAATTTGTACTGCTTCGATGCGAGGGTTGTTCCAAAAGTTCTCGGCTTTCAAAGTGGGTGTCCCAAAAAAAGTTTTGGTGCTGGCGGTCATGATTCCAGGTCTCCAGGATGTCTGAAATGAAAAGTAAAAACATGGTTATAATCAGAATAGATGTAATTCTGGTTTGAACCTCGAAAAACCTCGGCCATGCCAGCTACATACAGCGGACCTTCCTCATTTTCAAACAAACTGTTTTCAGCAGCTCTCTTTGCTCTGCGTGCCATTCTACCTCTTTAGATGAGGCCGCAGCTCTAGTTTTTAAGCGATTTAGTCGGTGGTAGCGTTGCGTAGGATAGCCTTCGATAATTATTGATGAAAAGCCGATTAATAATCGATATCGATCTGGGCGACAATATCTTCCCATTCAAATTCAAGAACCAGCAGTTTTATTACAGTTTTATTGACTTGAAATTTATTTACTCAAGAATTTCCCTTTTTAGCGAAAACATAAGTCCTTTGGGGCGATATTCTCAATTATCCAAGCTATAAAAAAATTGCAAAAAAAAAATTTTAAAAAAAATTTTTCCACATGAGGAATACCCCTTAAATTTTAAAACGTAAGCATTAATTAGATATAAAAAACTTAATCTTAAGGATGATAAAAATAGTTAAATCTTCATAAAAATATTTTTTGAATCCAAAACTCTGATTTTTGAACAAAAACCACGATTTAGCACAAGAGTTGCTTCTCAATTCGTTAATAATGTTTTCAAATCAAAAGTTTAATCGTCGTGGGCTTTGACGGTTTTGTGTTAAAGCCCTCTTCTGGAATTTCTTATGCTACAGCGGTTGAATTTTACGTTTCTTTAAAACTTGTAATAACGAGAAATGATTATGTAGTTCGGTTTTTGGTAAAAAAAATTCTAAATTAAAAATGTGTGCGGGGGGCTTTTAAAAAGTTCTCGGCCTGGTTCTTAGCTTTCCGGGAGTCACCATTATCTCAAAGCAAAACGGGAAATTGTTTTGTATGTATGCCTTTATGTCCTGAAGCAAAATTATGAAGATAAATTTGAACTGTTATAAAAGTCAGATTTATCAAATGATAGAAAAACTAATAAAATTGTCTGTGTAATGGAATAATTAAAATATTATATTATAAATATGAGGCGCTACTACACACATTAATCCCAAGTAGGTAAAGCTTAAAAATTCAGTCACAGTACACAAATTGACTTCAAATTGTGCGCGCTTAAGTGTCATCTATCCCACTAACGATAACGTCATAACGATAGTCATAGTCCCTATTATCGACATAATTTGTATAACGTAACATAAATACGCAATAAACTTGTCCGTTTTCTTATTTCCCCAAGGCGGTCACACTGACCCGCTGGCTGAGTTTTGCTTGTCATTTCAACAACAAAATCTGAAAATTTCTTACATCTTATAAATTCTATACAAACTCAAAATGGTAAGTATTTGGATATTTGTAAATTCTATTACTATTATTACACTTTTGCGTATCAACCCCAAACAGCAACAGCAATCGTTGAAAGTTCAGCCCTCAGACATTGCCGTCCTCAGCGCCTCGGGCCGCGCCGCTTTGCCCACGGACTCTAATTGTTTTAACCAATTGGCTCATGTGCATCGTTTGCGCGATTCCGAAATGAATTACAATGAACATCAATACAACTTGGATATGCAAATGCTGCGTAATCGCGAAGGTTTGTGCGTGCCCTTAAGAATGGGTATGGAACGTTTTGCGGCTCGCCAAGTGGGACGTTTGCCATTCCTACAGTCTAGGTGAGAAATTGTAATTGTAGTAAATATATATAAAGATTCAAACGGTGCTTATGATTATCAATACAGCAATTTAATGGACGATGTACTGACCGGTCGCTGTGATACAATTGGCTTCGAGGACTTTATGAACTTACCCGAATACAATGAGCAAATGCGTCAACCCCATGCCGTGGTGGAAAAATCCATGGGCATCTACAATTAAAGTTAAGATACTTTTATCCATACAAATGCTAAGCGTTTACTACAGATTCAGCCTGTCATTTGAGCAAAATAAAACATTTTGGTGAAGTAAACTCTTTGGAAATGAAGACAGTTTAAAAATGAAAAACCTATTGGGCGACCACTTACTACAAATGATGTCAAAATAACTCCATGAACAATACACATTAATCGTTGAGTCTGAAAATGTTTGAAAAGTATTCTATGAAAAACAATTTGTGAGTTTATTTGATTAAAATATTAAAAAACTATGAAAAAAATTGACAATAGAACACCAAATCCTTTTGTACAAATTGTTAGGCCAGAAAATATGTGGTAATTGAATATGTATACTCATTATATGGGTTTGAGCAGGCTGTACCTTTGGTAAAGAGTAAATTAATTTTCAGCAAAAGTATCCCTTCAGTACGCTGCTCTACCACCAGTAAGTAACGTCCAATCCACATGCAATGGATTTCTTACTTGTTGCAGGGCTTGTCCTAGGGGGTAACAAATCGCCACCTCTTCGCTTTACATGTAAGTAGTGTGGTAAGTACCGAAAACTGTAATAGTGTAAGTACCCACCAGGTGGTAATACAAGAACCAAGCCCTCATAAAAGCGAGAGCGTAAGTTAAAGACGGCTCAAATCGACTTCGATATGCCAGTTACTCATGAGAAAAAAAAAGTTTTTTGGAATTAATAAAGTTAGAAATCTCTGGACTAAGAGCACTGTAGCCAATACTGCTACTGAGTTTATGACAGAAGAACGTTTATCGAACGATTATAGTAAGAAACAAAAGATTTTAGAACCATTGCTCAAAATGAAAAGCAAGAGAAATAATGGTAAATCCTGGACTTTTTAAGAAGTTTAATAAATTGTCTGCAGCAACAAACAGATGCTTAGACTACGTTCCATTCAAATGTTTTTAGTTGGAGCTTCTTTAAAGAACTCTGAATGCATAAATCCTTAAGAGTCCATCCCATCACACAGTCTAGCACTAGTTTTCTCAATTTTTTTAAAAGCAAAAGAATTTTTAGAGTCCTCCAGGGAATCAATTGAGGTAACATGGTCATCTCGTCCAAATCAAGAAATACTTTTGTTGCACATGAGCAACCTTCATCAACATTACATTCTTCATACTTGCAATTCTTTTCTGATGTGCAAAGTTCTCTCTCTCAGATAACAAGTAATTTCTATAATTCTCTGGAACGTTGTGGAAAAACTACTTAATTTGTTGAACCGAACCTAATTTCTAGAAAAAGTGATCCGGCTCGGGTTCAGGTTCGAGGAGTCAAAAATATTAGAGGTTCGGTTCAAGGTCCGGTTCGTCGGACCCAAAAAACCCGAACCGAACCGATTCTCTGAGGTTCGGTTCAGGACCAGTTTGCAGCCTTGGTTTTAACTGAATGCCGAGTATGTTCAATATCGACTGCAGGACAACTGAGATAAGACGCTTTTGCATTTATATGAAAATTAACCTGCAAAATGATATTGCGACATATTCTCATATCATATGGCAAGTAGAAAAGGTATCGCCTCGGTTGGTTTGAAAAATCCTCGTCGGTTATGTCCCAACTTCAAGAGATTTGATTTTCTTATTTGAAAATCGATTTTGTGGGTTTTTTCCTATAATTTCCAAATCTATAAACAGAGTTGTCCTTTCTTGAAAAAAAATTTCCCAATGGAATGGAATGGAAAATGGAATTATTTGATTATGTTACATTTTAGTTTTTTATAATTATAATTATATTTAATTTTTTTTTTTTAAAATTAAAATAAAAATATATTTTTTTTGGGTAAAAAATATAAATTTTTATAAAAATTAATTGGTTTTTGTTTTTAGAAGAAATAACAAAATTTAAAGGGCCCAAGTTTTATTTTTTTTTTATTTGGGGACTTAATTCAATAGCTGTCGTATTTTTCAAGCTATCGACATGAACTTTGGACTAAAGTTAAAGTGGGCGTGGCACCTTAAAGGGCGTAAAGTACGTAAAAACCAGAAAATTTTCACTTTTTTAACATACAATCCGCAATAAAAACAAGGAAAAATTTTTTTTTCAAAAAAGTGTCAGGTTAGTATTTTTTGTTCTGATTTTAGCCAATTTAAAAAATTTATTTTTTAAAATTAATCATGAAAAAAAAAATTTTTTTTTTTTAAATTTACGTCTTTTGTTAAATGTTCATGCTTTTGCTTGTAAGTTCAAAAGTATTGACCGTACAAATATAAATATGGATGCGTTTCAAAGGTAATTCATTTATTGAAAGAAAAAAGCGATTTCCATATTTTTCAGAATTTTTTTAATTAAAAAAAAACAACTCAAAGTTGATAAAAAGATTAGGCGAAATTTTTTTTGACAAATTTAATCAAAATCTGAATTTGAATCACAACTTTCTTCACTAGATTGATCAGAAAATAGTTTTATAGCTCTTTCGATGCGGTTTGAGGTTGAAGGCGCGACATCAATCCTATAGCATCGCCTTTTATTTTGCCCTGAAGCCAACTTGCATTATCGGTCATAATTCTGGACTTATCTCTCCTAGATTTAGTCCACCTCGACTCAAATTCATGGCACAATCTGTTATAAATGCAACATTAACTTTTTATTATCAATATCATTGCCAAAATGATCGCTGCGAGCTCTAGGAGTGATTTAAGCTTAACGGTTTTTGCGTTTCTTACCCAAACCTCGAAAAACTCTGCCCGTTTTATTTCACTCATTGCTTAATTGAAGGTCTTTGGGCAAAATATGGGCAACTTTTATTTCTGATCCTGATTCAGAATAGTTTTCTGCAAAATACGTATGTTTTGGTTGATTTGAATGTGATTGAATGTTGTTAGTTTTTTTCCACCAAAAACACAATATTGTAAAAAATATACCTCCTTTTTGGCACTTATTTCGAAAAAAATAACAAAAATGTTGTATGCCACTTATGAAGTCCCTTTATAGCGCTAAAAATCTATAATGCTTCCACAATTATGGGAAAAATAAGTTCAACCGCTCACAGTGGCCACACGATCCAATTGAGAACACTAAACTTTCTCAACTGATGCTTGTTGTGCAATGCAATTTTGAATGCATTTCAAATGCACCGGTTTAAGTACCGTTATCTTCTGAACAAAAATTTTTTGTTTTCTTTTGGGCTTGTTTGCGTAACATTTGAACATATCCAAATTGACTCCTAAAAGCTCATTGACCTTAAAAATAATTTTTTTTTTCAATTAAGTCCCCCTAGATTTTCAAAATTTTAAACTTTTTTTTTTTATTTATGTTTATTTTTGTTTTTTTTTTTAGATATGGGTTGGTTTTTTTGCGAACAACTATTAAAACGCAAATTTTAATATTAAAACAATTAAAATATTTAATTTACTTGATGCAACCTATGCAGAAAAATAATGTTGATTACATTTCCAATACCAATTTTACGTATCAAAATTGTTTTAGTTGGTAATTTCGCCAAATCTCCCAACAAAACACGAGAGATTTAAGACCAACCGAAAGAGATTTTTTTCTCAAAAAATTTTTTTTTAACCGAAAGAGATTTTTGTGACACCAAAAAATTTTTTTTGGTTGGAATTTGGTTGGAAGAGATTTCTGTGACACCGCTGTATATGGTCAGAAATGATTCCTTCTGCCTGTTACATTTTTAACCTACAAGTAAAGGGTGTACCTACTAATTTGGATAGATTTTCCCACCCATTTTACTTATTCGCTTTCCCTTCTCATGTTTCTTTTGAGCCAAGTGCTTATTTATTTGTGGTTTTCTCTTAGTCAGCAGGGGGATACATGAATATTTCGCTATACATTTTATTCAAAAACAAATTCTTTTGTTTTCTTCTTTCAACTAAAGACTACATGAAAAATATTGGCAGAGCTTGAAAAGTGATTGTACTCAAGAGATTCGTTAAATTATAGTTATAATAGATATGCATACATTTACGTGTAAAATAGAGTAAACAAAAAAAAGCAAATGAGGCATATAAATAAACATAAAACAGCTTGTAAAATGGACGAATTCGTTTTCATATAAAATTAGGCTTACATTTAAGGAAACCAAAATAGACGGAGGGAATTTCAAAATTATATGACAGTAAGAGATTAAACTGAATAAATTTAAGATCAAGATCCATTCCGATAATAAACAGCTGACTTGAGTTGCAGTTGAATATAGCAAAGCAGTTTATTTTCAGATATTTCGGTTTAAATTCAAGCATTTTAATCATTTACTGGCATAAGTTTCGCTCTTTTTGATGATTACAATGTTTTTTCGTTCTAGTAAATCCAATTTACGGGCACCCATTGGTCTTCATGACTCATCTGATCCAGGGTCTCAACCACTTGACGGAACGTCTCATCAAAATCCTCATTGACTATGACCATGTCAAAGTATTTTTCATATTTTCGTTGAACAAAACTTGATTCCTCCACCGTGGCCACAAGATCGTCGTCCTGTTTAAAAGATTGATATAAATCGTATGAATTAAGCAGGGATTGTGTATTCAAGCAAAGATCTAGAAGAGCTACTAGGGTGGCCTAGATGCAAAAAGCATGGAACATGGTTTCAGTCGCTAGATTTGCCATTTCTTTTTACACAACTTTACCTCATAGAGCGATGCTAGGGATTCAAGCGTACGTGCACGTCTGGAGCTGAAGCGTATGGAACTCTGACGATCAAACTGGAACAAAGGGTCAGGGGTTTCGATTAGGGTACAAAACAACACTAAAATTTCTAGCTAAAACCTACAGATAAATTTCGATTAGATCCCGTGGCACGACGATCCGCATAGATTGTCTTGAGCTGTTCCATGCCAGGTGCTGCTACAAAAATTACAAATGGCATCAATTCTTGGCTATTGTGCAATATCTTAAGTGCATTTGGTGCACAATCTAAAATACACATGCGCCCGCTATTGATGACATCTTTGATGGATTGCAAATGGGTGCCATAAAGATTGCCATTATGTTCGCCATATTCGAGGAATTCATTCTGTTTGACAGCCTCCTCCATTTCTTCTCGATCCATGAACCAATAGCTAACACCATTCTCTTCCAAAGCACGTTTCGGTCGACTTGTATCTGTAAGAAATAAATTTATTAATTTAATTTATCTAATTACAGAGAGAACAAATAAGAAAATCGGTCAAGTCGGACTGTTTACAAAATTTTTTAGAGATATTTCTTTACTTACGTGGAATTACAGCTCCAAACTTATCCACATCGCTATTGATCAGGCGATTTTTGAGCGTACGTCTGCCCACACCGGACACACCAATTAGCACAAGAGTTTTCCTACGGAATGGCGGCATACGAGTCACCTCCTCATAAAGCAAAAGTTCGGCCTTATCGAACTCACAATTGGCCACCGAACGATACATGGTTTTTCGCTTACGCTTGGATATCTAAAAGACAGCAAACCGATTCACTAAAGAAATAACGCAACTCAAGACCAAGACTTACCCTTGTGCCACAGATGCCAATTTTGTGCACATAATCCGCCTCAGGTGCCACAAAAGCTTTGCGGCGCTCTTCCAATTCCTGTGAGGGAATTAAACCAATTTTTTCCGATTCGGCGGTGATATTCTTGGCCTGCCACCAATTTGGGTCCTTAACATTGATGATCTACGGGAGGAGAGAGAGAGAGAGCAAGTAATGTCATATTCTTTAGTTAGGTGGCTTTTTCTTTTAAACGCACTTGCAAAATGTCACCCGATTTGAAGGCCAAACCAATATCTCTGCAAGGTAGCAGCGAATCCTCTGAGGGATTGTATGAGAACAGGGCACGCATATAACACTGGGAATGAAAAACAGAGCAGGTTAAATTATGTTGAAAGAAGAAGTGAGAGTTCATTTCGTTTAAATATTTTACCAAGATTTACTTACTTATTTGCAAGGACTATAATTTTGAGAGCACCTTTTTAAGCTAAATGAAACTCTACAAAGTTATACTTAACATTTCAACGTAGATGCAAAAATTCATTTCTAAAAATTATAATTCGATCATGATGTTTGTATAATAGAAACATTCGTGATTTATATATGATTGGTTAATATGTTGTACTCAGAACGATTTCAAAATACTTAAATGGATGAGTTTTATGATTAAAAAAGATATCACTCCGATTTGATATGGCTTTAAAAATATTTAAAAAAAAAATACTACTTTAATAGCACATCAAAAAAGGAATAGATATGACCTTTTTTTTGTCAGAAGTGGTAGGATGCTGATGGAAGTTTAACAACTATTTTATGTTATTTATAAAAAAAGGAAGATTATAAAAAAGAAAATATCTTCTATTCATTGTATTCAAAAAACCCATTGCCTCATTTTTGGCCGAAATTATGAGTCGTGGACCAGAAAAGACGAAGGTCATGACGTAGTAGGCCCTGCCTGTGTTAAATTCATGTTTGAAATGCATATAAAGACTGTCAAAATTTCAGATCCAGCACTTCCAAATCAGAACTGAATCAACTCTGACCTAAGAAATCTATTACTAAAGAATCGGCCCTGTTCCGAATTTCGATTTCTGTTTTCTTGTAGTAGGCTGGAGCTGATGGAATTTAAATCGAACAATGATACATGGAAGTTGACAAACATATCTATGGTGACTAGATCTAGTGTAAGGAAAATCGAAATTGCTTAAAAAGTTAAGTCCGATTGCTCAATGCCAAGTGAAATCGATTTGACATGAAATTAGAAATGACAACCTGAATTAGGAACCATAGATAAAGTTCGCAATAATCGATGTTGGACTTTCATTATTTTATTGGGAAAAACGTCCTACACAACAACTATTAGAGTAGTCTCATATATTTTATTTCAAAAAGTGAACGTAAACACAAAAGGAATTGGTTTTTAGTCGTTTGAATGATTTCATTTTATCGGAAAATATTGAAGGTGGCAAAATCTACAGAAATACAGGCAAAATTTTACAGAATTTTCTTCTATAATGTGTATATACTACTTCATAATGGCCCGGTCTCTACTACGCAAACGTCAACAATTTTTGCTCCAATGGGAAAACCGAGTCACAATGCATGGAGTAAAGCTTTCCTTAAAAGACCGTTTTAGTCTGGGGAAGTCAGGTGTATTAGACAGTGTACCAAAGGATTTGGGTAGCAGCGGTCGACAGACGGTTAGACACCAAATCGACTTTGGTCTAACTTCTTGTTTAAGGTTTAGTTTAGTTTTTAAACAATTAAAATCGCGCCAGACTCAAAGTTGATATGGAATTTCCCAAAACCGTGTACCCTCTGGCTTAGTCAGTTTGACGCAGAGGGAAAAAAACTATTCGGTTTCAGTGTTCGGTTTTCAACAGAGAGATATATAAGACCAGTAGGTTCTCTTTTTGATCTCTCTCTCGTCAGCCCAAGTAAAAGTAGCCCTCTAGATGTGAATCTGCAAATTTGAACAACGGCTAAATGTGCCCGCGCATCCTAAACGTTAAGTTCATAAGGTACCGGGTTCAATTCCCAGTCAAGTCGGTAAAATGTTTTCTGTTTTTTTTTTCTGAACAAAGAATCGTTAAATCAAACGAGTCAGATGGAGTAGGTGGGGTTGATGAAGTTTTGTTGTACAATGCGATGGCTCTGATCTTACGAAATTTATGAATAGGGAGAAACAGCAGAGTATATCCAGGAGCCACTTGCCTCCCTTTCAATGTCAAGAGGTGTCCACACGTTCCATATTTCTCCTAAATAGGAGAACTCTGCTCGCATAAAAAAATATTAACGCAAATCAAGTTCTCAAAAATGGAACAATATCAACTCAAATTTAGCTTTGCGTTTGCGTTTTTGGTAACATTTGTGCTCGTTTTGAGTCCAATGTTCTCGAATTTTTCCCTTTGTAAACCCCTTGACAAATTACAACTGTGGTACTTTTAATACAACATTACGGTTCTCTGTTCAGTTGAACTTTATCTAACCTTAATATATATTTTTCATTTCAGCTACTCAAAATTCATGCAAAAAAGCGGGCAAAATCTTTTAAATCTTCTTGAACTAACATTTAAGCATAAACTTTTACATAGACACAACTTACCGTCAATTTCTTGCCTGATTCAAGATTTGTGATCCCATTCTGTTTTACCTGACCACCACTGACCGTATATCGACCACTTTTGATCTCCTCATCCACATTGGGGCCAATTTTCAAAGTCAAATTCTCCTTGGCTCGCGACACTTCCACTTGTAGCTCATCTGGTGTACGAACTGGTGTGCCGTTCACCTCCAGTATAACATCGCCCACATGCAGCATACTTTGTTTATCGATTACACCACCAGCCAGGATGCGTGCCACTACCAACTGCTTGTACTCATCCAATTCAACGGTCAAACCCAAGGGTTGTTTGGGATCCCGTCGAAGACCAACCATTTTAATGGTTTCCACAGGCATTTTGCTGTTTAGAATATCCTCCGTATAAAGATAACCACCAGATTGACGTTGAGAAGTGACTTCAAGTTTGGTTAGAGAACCGCCAGCTGCCTTGAAACGTTGCTCGTAGAGGTGACCTATTTCATCGTGGGCGCGCAAAAGGGCCTGGAAAAGGAAAGAAGTGAGATAATAAAAGTGTCAAGAATTTTTTCTCCAAAATTGTAAGATCTCAAATGAATTCTTAGAGCTGAATAAAACGTGAAACTTCTGGAGGCATCAGATATGAAAGTGCATAAAATTGATTTTACTTACACGAAAATGAGGTTGGGCCAAAAGTTTGGCTAACTCTCGCGACTCCAATCGTCTTGAGGGCGAGAATTTACGAATAATATCGTCACAGATCGGTTTATTATTAAGATGAGCGGGCAGAAATGCTGGCACTGGCTGTGGCTCGGTTGGGTTTAGCTGCAAAAAAGAATGAGCGACATGTACATCTAATTATTATGATTATAATTTTTCTCTTTCGTTTTTTTTCTGGTCTGGGGCGTGTGCCTGCCCTAGGTCAAGTCAACTCATCGCATCTTATTTCTGCTCTAGCTCTTTTGTCAGCTTAATTGAGTGTGTCCCATTAATTGGTCCAAAAGCTTTTTCGGGCAGCTCTCATTTAACCCCTATGAACTCTTGTGACTGAGACTACGACATTCTTGGAGTCTTAGGTCAAAAATTGGGTTGTTCTTGAGGAATATTTGGGTCACCGCTTAAACCCATTTTAATTTTGTTAAAAGTGAATTTTTGTGCTTTAATTGCATTTACTCTTAATTTGTGTCTTCCGGCTTTGCGTTGTTTTCTTTCTGTTTGCGGAATCTTATTTACTTTCATCGTCGACTACGATGACGATGGCGTTGGCGCCTGTTGTACTCCAGATCCCCCTTCTCATTTCATGTCTGTGTTTATTATTTTGCCCTGCAATTTCCGCCCACATTGATGATGCAGAAGACAACACTCATGCAATATTTATGTGATGGAAAAAGTTTTCGTTCTATTTCTGATGACAAATTCAACAAAGCAGCTGGGAAAGAATTGCAGATGATTGGCATTAGCTAAGCATGAATTTTCGTAAGGGGGAGGAAAGAAAAAGTAAAGCAAATTAAAATGTCGAAAATGAAACTTACTCAGTCGGGTTCAAGGTTTTAAGGTTCTCTAAACGCAAACAATTTTTAACCAGGATTATTTCAAAGAATTCCCTGCCGGCATAGAAAATTTAACTGTTTTTACATAGATTTTTAAATCGAACTTTGTTTTCAAAAAGGAGAGAACGCTATGACTCTACAACGATTCGATTCTGATAGGTTCTGCTTAGAAGAGATATGTTGTATTTTCTAAATTCTCTAAGAGGGTTCTACAACTATAATTTCCACTTGATGAGATTACGTGTAACTTTTCAGACTAGGAAACAAGTGCTTGTCTACACACAGCGGGAGAAGACCTGACCAACAATATTGCTTACACGAGTTCTCCGAAGCCATTGTAAAATGGGTATGTACAATTATTGAAAGTAAATTTGAAAGTAATTACTAGATTAGTTTTTGTCAGAAATTATACGATTTACATACAAGCTCCGATTCACGGGCTCGATACAAAATAGTTACCAATGGGTAATGCTAAACATTTTGAATTAGGTACTGCGAAAATCTTCACTAAGATTTGGGTATGTGATGATTTAAAAAATCCGAAAGGAAAATTAATATTTATATTAATATCGTGCGTCAACATATCTGAAAATTCCTTTATCATCTTCTTTATCTTCGTCTTCTGACAGTAAGTTTAAAGTAGTCTATGAAAAACATTACCAATATGACGTTTAACTATTTGCTTTAGAGACTTGTACTCTATCTATCTGATAAAAAAAAATCGCTTTCCAGTACTTAAAATTTTTTTTAGGTATCATTTTTGTTAAACCGAACCGATAACCTGGGTTCAGAACAGGTTCTGATTCAAATATAAGTTCAGTTTAAGGTTTGGTTCCCTGTGAACTCCCTGTCAGATTTTCGGTATTAATTAATTCGGTTCGTTTCAAAACCAGTATGGAGCCCTTCTGTAAATAGAAGGTTTTTGAATTACTTCTTGACATGGTGGACAACACATCGTCGCACAGTGGCGCAAATAATCAAATGAACTTGCAAAAATTAACCATTTAAAGTGAGTTAATGATGTTTTGAATAAACTTATCTTATAAAACATTAACCAAAGATTTCAAATTTGATACCTTCAACAAATCCGATTTTTAGTTGAGAAGATACAATCCTTCAAAGTTGATCGATTTTCAGTTTTAAATATATAAAATAGTTTCAGGCTCAAGGTCGTGTATATTTTATATGCTTTATTATACCCTTGGAGAGGCCAGTTTCAACTGGCTAAAAAGTGAAGGAATTTAAGCTATGGACCTTAAATTTGTGTATAGATTGAAAATAGGAAGTTAAATATTTTTGCAGTTTAAGACCGGCTCCAAGCCAGCTAAATCTAGTGAAGCGATTTCCAGGTTCAATATCAAATATCAATACTTTTTTTTATCAAAACGTCATATTCACTCGAATTCAAACATCTTATAATATTTATGATTCGATATGGTTCGGGGAGTTGAACAGGTGAGTGCGAACGACCATGAAAACCCCAGCAGCAGCGGACTACCAAAACAAAGATGGGAAGACTAGGTGCGGCAAGTTATTGCCAAGCTTGGTGTGAACAACAGGAGCCAGCTTGCGGAAAACAGAAACGACTGGCGGGCACTAATTGCAGCGATCGAAATAGTTAACTCGAATTTGATATTGAAATGGCAGGCCAAAGAAGAAGATGTATAATTATATCGCTATTTCAACAGTTTGCACTGGCTAAGATGTCTTGCTTACGATAGCAAGGCAGCAAACCTCTTAAATTCTGCTTAAGGTTCGAACCTAAGGATTTGTTTCATTACATCTGAATTCTATGAGCTACAGCAAATCCAATATGCTTTAAATCATCTTGTCCTTAATTTTGTTAAAGAGGACGCATTTAATTTACAAAACTCTTTGATATGTCTATAATGTGGGATCGCACAAAGCGTTTAAAAATTCTAAGAAATGTTCACCAAGAAACTATGGGTCTAAAATCATTCTTTTCCACACTGGACTGGTTTATTGACTCACCATTTTTGATTTTAATATTTTTCGAAACTAGCTCACGTAATTTTCGTAAGAAAATTATTCGGGGGCCACGAAACCTCTCCAACCAATTCCAACCAACCACAGGGCCACAGCAATTCCGTTTGGGTCAACCTCACGTGTTTTGTAAGGAGATTTAGCAAAATTCACCACCCAACAATTAACAAGCAAAAAAATTTGGGGAATGTAAACACTTATTTCTAGGATAGATTGCATCAAACGATAAATTATTTAATTAGTAAACATTGAATAACGTCCAACAATTATTGGGAAAACAACCAAGTCTTTCATGTTAATCAAAACCACCCCACTATTCCTTTCGCACATTAACTTTAATGAAGTTTTAATAAATTTAAAAATATAAAATAAATCAAAATTTAATAAACATACCCACGAAATTTTTGGACGCGGCCACTCACAAGAAAGAACTCTCGACGGCACCGACGGTTTCGGAGATTTACAACCACCGTTTGCCCCGATTAAAAAATTGCCTTAAGTCGAATGAGCCACAGTTCTAAATGCTATCAATCTCTATACAAAAGTCCCTGAGCCTTTTAATAGATACTCTTTCATAGATTTAATTTGTATTTCCATTTGACTTTTGCTTTATGTCCCTTTTAATTGGATATTTGGTATACAAAACGGTTCTTCATTAATACAAATCATCAATCAACTCCAGAACTTAAAAAAATAGTATTTTCCAGCCAAAATAATACAAGGAAACTTCTCAACAAATTTATAGAAACAAATAAGGCCCGATTAGGGAGGTATTAAATTTAATGGTAAGGTCCATGGTCCGGTTCACTGGGACCCAAAAAATCAGAATCGAACCGGTTCTACGGTGTTTGGTTCCGGACCGCTTAGCAGCCTGGATCATAATACACTTGTTTCTGGTCTAGTTAGCAAAAATACGAAAAATCTGTGTGCAAAGCACGTTTTGTTATTTCCTTAGGGACCCAATGGACACCTTTTAATCTACCAGTCTAGCATTTCTTTTAAGTATAATTAAGTATAAGTCTTATAAACTGCTAATTTAAAGTAGTTGCCAACTGATCAGACATTTGTTTATTTACGTATTTCTGTTCTTTTCTACAAAGATTTCAAAAGCTCTTTTTTTGGATTCCCAGTTGCCTACCTCACAGACGATTGTTTATTTATTTACGTACTCGTACATTCATCACGGATATATCATGTTTCAGTGTTGATTCTGGATTTAGCTCTTCTTTCGTGTGAAAAGAAGGAAGCCCCACACAGAGAACCTAGACAGACAATTCCCACCCTCACACTTACATTATGGAAGACAATTGTTATTGATACTCGTGAGGGGGCTTAAAAGGGCTTTCACCTAACTTAGACAATAGAAACATTTCAAAACAACAATTTGCTTTAAAACCTTAACACGTAATTACTAATTAAGCAAATTGTTATTAAAAACACATACAAGAAAACGAGAAGAAACAAAAAAGAAAACAACGAAAATTATTTTCAACATAAGCGAAGGTTAAGCAGGTTAACCTAAAAATTTATGTTTTACAATAAAAGCTGCTTCAAATATGATAGCTTTTGTGTAAAATATTAAAATATATAGCGGAATTTGTTTACTTTTTAAAGTCAATAAAATTTCTATATATTTTTTCTTTTTTTCTTTTTTGGGGGAGCCACTCCCAAAACGCGGGAGCGTTTTAAGCCAAGCAGCGAGCGAAAGGTGTATCTGAGAGCGGGAGAGCGAGGGCTTGTCGCTTAATTCTGTGCGTGAGTATGTGTGTTGAGCATGCAACACAGTTTTTGGAAATGCCAAAACACAGTTAAGACAGTTGTTGGCCAGGTTACACAATTAAGCGATTCTTGACTCGAGGGGGGACGTAGACTACGTCATCAATAAACTTGGTTAAGAAAGAGCTTTTTTCCATTTGTTGTTTTTTTTTTTAGATGTTTTGGTGGAGTAACCAAGGTAATATACCCAAAGCACACTTGTTCCAGTTAGGTTTTTGGATTGGTTTCACAGAAATATTAATTTCCACTTTTTTGTTTCGACTTAAAACCGCGTTTTGTTTGCAGAGAGCGAGAGTCGACTAACTGTTGCATATGCCGCCCCGTTTAGGCCATACTAACACTGAACACACACACACACACACACACCCGATGTGTGTGCTCACTCAACAGAACGCCCGCACACGCTCCAATAAGACAACCTCACCTTTTGACTGCTCGCAAGTAACTGACTCACACCAGTTTGACAAAGCCAGAGCGAGGGCTAACTCTCACTAGCTGTTAGCAAGCCAACAAGCTCGCTCGGCAGCTTGTCCGAGCTTATTTCAACTGTACGCCGCCGCTGTAAACACAACTGTTAACTTTGCAGTGACTTAAGTCACTATCGCTCTCAGAAGCTTTTATGCATTAGTAGGCCAACAACTTGTGAGCTTTTTTTGTGTGCATCGTCGTCTTGGACCAGGTAACATAAAGTCATAATTAACACAGGTACACATATACACACACAAACACATAGGTGTTATTTACATTGAAAAACGTTTTCAAAAACAGAAACCGGTTATTTGCTTCTTTTAGGGCGTTTGCATGCTTTTGGGTTTTTTTTATATAATCTACATAAGGTGAACTGGGTGTGGAGTTTGACAATTTCATATTTGCTTATCTCGTGACCTGTAACTTTAATTACTTTCACTGCCTTTCTTAACTTACAGCAACACCGCAAACCTCAATCATTTTACAGCACACTTACTTACTACTTCATACTCTTGGCCTAGGCAAATGTTTGGTATACGAATTCTAATTATCTGCGTCACGCGATGTGTCGCTTTTGATTATTTCTTTGACTTCAAGATTGTTTTGGTTTCAAATACTCTTAAGCGAAAATGAACAAACTGGGAAGTTCAATTTCTGTTTTAAAAATGAAGAGATTATTTTATTTTATTTTTATAAACAGGCCTCTTCCGCTTTTGGACGAATGAACTGGAAATTAAAGATTTGATCTCATATTTGAAGGATTTTATAATCTAAAAACCTACTTGAAATAATACTATTTTGACTTAAAAATGTAAATTCCGATTTTAGGCTGCCTTCACACTGTTCGACCCATGACCCATGACATTCTAGTAGGCCCGCATTTCCCCATGAAATTCTATAAATTTGACAAGCTATTCAAATTTAAAACAGAACAAAAATCAGAACTACTAGACTATCATGTGCCATGTGTCGAACAGTGTGAAGGCAGCCTTAGTCAGTTTTTTAGATCGTTTTAGATTTGGCAAAAATTAGGGTGGACTTTCTATAACCACTAAATATATAAATCGAAAAAGGAATTTATACTGATGTCAGGTACATTTAGTCGACTGATGACAATTCCTGGAATTATTTGAATCAAATTTCTAGAAAGTCAATAAAATAATAATGCACAATGAGCTAAAACTTATTATACTATTAAGCTATATCTCACCAAAAGAAAACGCAGAGTACCGAAAACAGATACAATTTTAGAACCCAAATAATAACTTAAAAGAGGCACTCATGTTCAGATCTACAAGCGAGGACCCTAATACAAAATTATTTAAAACGATGACATTTCCTTTGATGTTATACTGACATCTTCCGATTTCAATGAAGTGAACTCGAATTTTTTACATGTTCTCTTTTCTATAAAAGAAAATCCGTACCAATCATTTAGTTTCTCTCTCTTCTTCTTGACAGATAGTCATCAATTTTACACCGTTATTTGTTAGTTTATGTGACAAATAGCTCTATGTAGAAGATGTGAAATCGGCTCTTAATCTTAATCTAATCATTTTATACAATAGCACATTTAAAAAAATTTGAATTCGACAATTTTTGTCGAAAGTAACAACCGGAACAGATCTGATAGTCATTCGATCTTTTCCTACTTTACGTAAAAACCAATCAACCCGTATCGTATTCAGGTGGTACGGGTTCCGATTCTGCTACGTACCTAAACTCATGTTTCTGTGAAAGGTTCGGTCGTATTTTAACATTATTTCGGTACCTGGATTCTTATTTCGGTACGTACCGAATTGGTTTTTTTTTAGAATATTAAATTAAAAAACTTTAATTGTTTTAGCGATGTAGAATTTTTGCAACTAACTCTTAAAGGACAGCAATCTAGCGGGTTACAGTTAGGTGTTTCAAAAACATATGATTTTGTTCATCTCATGCAATTGTCGTCTCTGTTTTAGTTTTCCATGCATCCTTCAAAGTTTCATATTGAAATTCCTGAATTTAGAACGTTCTTCAGTTGGTACTGTTTCAATTCGCTATAAGCGTTGGTATTCTCGGCTTATGAACTAGCTCGTACCTGCTTATGCAGCTACTGCATACCACCTCCCCAAGAAGTTCTGAAACGGCGTCGATATATCCGACTTTATAGTTGTGAACACGAATGTTAATGCCCGAACACTGAATGTGAACTACCGATCCGATCCTAAACCGTGTAATGCTTTCCAAAACCAAACCAGTCCTTATTCCTCATCAGTTTGCAACCCTGCATTATAATGAGGGTCTAAGAATATAGGATGCAATCTTTTTAAAGAGACTGTTATCGGGTTTTTCTTTTTCTCTAACAAAAAAAGATTTGCCAAGCCAGATTCTTTTTTTAAAGCTTACGATTGAACCAAATACGCAAGCTAAGTACCAGCCTTACAGTCTAGTTGTTGCACTCAGAACCAAAACATTACCGGTACAATGCAGAGGTGCTTTTCGATCTTTTCAGTTTTAACGAGAGCATAAGTTAAAGTCGGCTCTAACCGACTTCGATATACCCGTTACTCATGAAAAACATGTTTAACAGTGTTCCTGCGTTCCTTAGGGTAACCATCAGAAAAGTATGCAACATTTTTTTAGGGTGGGTAGCGGGGGGGCTCGGTTAACTTTTTTGCTTATAACTTGAGAACCGTTCATCCGATCTTCATCATTTCTTTGGCAAATCGATTCATTTTGCTAATTACTAACTATCTCTAGAAAAAACAAATCGTCTATCTTTAAAAATGTAGGAGATATAACGTTTTTTCCAAATTGCGGGGGCGGGAGGGGGCGTGGCCAAAATTTGAAACAAACTTGATCTGCGTGCAGAAAAAGAACATTTGTCCCATACATGTCAAACCTCTATCTCTTACCATCTCTGAGATCTAGGTGTTCATACAGACAGACGGACAGACGGACAGACGGACAGACGGACGGACGGACAGACGGACAGACGGACATAGCTATATCGACTCGGCTGTTGATGCTGATCAGAAATATATACTTTATATGGTCGGAAATGATTCCTTCTGCCTGTTACATACATTTGCACGACTTTAGTATACCCTTTTTACTCTACGAGTAACGGGTATAAAAATATCGGTACTCAGATAACGGTACCCAAAAAATGTTGGTTCTAGTTCAGGTTCTGAGTATTAATCGGTTCTTTTCGGTATACAGTTTCGGATCTGGTTCTGGTTTGATTTCCTGGTAGAAAAAATGGATCCAAACCGTTCTTGAACTGATACTGAAGCTTAAATATGAGCATGCATACCAAACCCCCCCCTGAACCAAACTAAAAGTTAAAAAATGGTAAGGTTAATTTAATCAACTAGCTTGCTGACCTTAAAACAAAGATATTTGTAATCATAGGGACTTATATCAGCAAATCGTTTTTGTCTTTCCCTTTTCTTTAAATTACAAAAGTTTTTACATATTTTTAAAAGGGATACCAATGCGTCGTTCGACCCGCAAGCAATAGACCAGAAGGATTTGGAGTCTTGCCAAAACAATGCTGGACACTTATGGACAGATTTCAACAAAAAAAATGTTTATTCCAAGAGACTACAAAATTTTTAAGGTATTTATGGTATTAAACGAGAAAGGCAAGGCTAACTTCGTCCGTGCCGAAGTTTTTATACACTTGAAATCGCTTGTCTCAACGGTTAGCGACTTCGACCAAACTTCGCAGATCAGCTTAAAAACATTTAATATTACCCACGACCGTGATTGAGAGCGGTAATATTGAGAAAAAAAAACAGTTTTTCTCATTAAAATCCATTTTTCGACCGATCATTTGTATGGCAGCAACAAGAAGTAGTTATCCGATCCGATCCGGTCGGTTCCGACATATTAGCAGCGTGCAGAGAAAAGAAGACTCTGTGCAAAATTTTAGCTCGATAGCTTCAAAACTGAGGGACTAGTTCGCGTAGAAACAAACAGACGGACGGACGGACGGACGGACAGACGGACGGACAAAGCTTAATCGACACAGCTCGTCACGCTGATCAAGAATATATATACTTTATGTGGTCGGAGATGATTCCTTCTATGCGTTGCAAACTTCTGGGCAAATTATAATACACTTTTCAAGTGTATAAAAATCCCTGGCTGGGTTTGGTCATATTGGCTAAGGAGCTTTTTTGTAATAGACTCCTAAAATTTTCAATGGATTTTTTAAAAAAAAGTTGATTTTATTCAAGTCAATCGGCCCGTTGTATGGAAGGCGACAAATATACCTCTGGCTACTATATCAGGTATAACAAAACTCGAAATTGTGGGAAGAGCTGAAACCGATTGCTTAATCCCAAATGAATTCAAATCGAGAGTAGCCTCAAATTAACTTGACACTTATGTTTAAATTTATATAAATTGAATTCGGAATTCAAATTTTTACACGAAAATCGACTCGGAATTCGGAACAGCGCCCTATATCTCATAAAATTTTTTGTAATTTTTCTTTATTCTCTTCAGCCATTTTGTAGCTCTTAACACTACTTTGGGCGGGCTCAAAAACATGACGTGTTCATGCTTAAAAGCACGAAAATGTAAGAAATCTTACCCTTTTCCATTGATTTTTTACAAGTTTTGCTTGTATCTTGAAAACCGCCACCAATTCACTATAGTATTTGTTCTGAGAATGTAGAGACGAAAAAAGCCAAAAACTTACTGAAGATAGAATCGGAAACTTATTGAAATCGAACGCTATTTTTGTAAATATTGATTTTATTATTTTGAACCGGTTAAGGACTCCACAGAATTATAAAACCAAATCAGCCCTACTTTCAAGCGGTTCCCTATACAAAGTTCTTACATATGTATATATTAATATACCCTGTCAAGTGTAAACGTAAAATACAACAAAAATTTGAATGTTAATATTTATTATTGTTGGGAAAAACCTGTATTTCCTATGGTACGGTGCAATGGTTTATTAACTTTTGTTAAGAGTATTCAAGCTTAGACTACATGAACATTAATAGGTTTTCTATTGTTTTTGTAGGCGATTCGCGTGTTTGCCACATTAAAAACCAAAATATTTATTATTTGATTAAGCCGTGGAGTTTTATGTAGATTTTTTCATTACAATTTGTGAATGGTTTCCTTTCTTTGGGTGGTGAAAGGAAAATCAATGATTTCTCTTATTGGGGTCAGGCGTGTCCACTGGTCATATTACGATGATATAACTATGATTGGACATTTCTTCTCATCTGCATAACATTGACAATGAGGTCAAGTTTAGTGAGAAAACAAAAAATAAATAACCAACTATTTATGTAGTGTTAATTGTGCCATAAAAAGCAGAACATAAAAGATTTGTCCCGTAAGCCAAGTACTTGCCACTTAATAAGAGAACAAAAGAACCGAAAATGATGGGACTAGCATTAAGCCAGCCACAGTTTCAAATCATTCACCACAATAAATGGCCCACAAAAATCAATGGTAAGTGATTTGCCAATGGTTTCCAGACTTGATGCAGCAAAATGATGTAATAAAGAAAAACGTAAGCACACAACATTTTTGGTCGTTGTAGGAAAAATCAGCATGCAAAGTAAACAAAGATTGCGATGGGTTATTTGTATGTATGTACATATGCATGTATGGGTGTGTGACTGGAAAATGTGAAAAACGTATAAGTAGTTTTTTCTTATTGAACAGATGCTTGCGGAGCACTTTGTAAACTGGGTCAGAAATGAAAACGTTTTTGTGTGTGTACGAACTGAACTACATACCATAAGCTCCTTGTGTGGTGTGGAGGGATTGCTAAGTAAGAGTCCTTTTAGGAAGATTTCATCGGTATCGGACAGATCTGCTGAATTGCGATAGGCAGCTGAAAAATAAATGTTTAATAGACAATTAAGATAGAAATTCTAGTTCACTTGAATAAGTAAGGTGCTCCATAGAGCGAATCGCTGACTTAACCCTTATACTGGACACTCTAAAATAAAATATTTTAGGAAAAATAAATAATTCAGTTGCGCAAAACTTCTTAACTTCAATTAAGCTTTATCCAATTCATGAACAATGTTATATTTTATTCGTATTTGCTACGCTTGTACGAACTATTTAAAGTACAATTTTTTTTATTATATTTTAATTACATTACGAAAAATTGAATGATCCTAAGCCAATTCCCATTTAAACCTAATTTAAAAAATTATTTATTTATTTATATATAATGGCTTTTTTTTTATAGAACCAAGCTTTTTTCAGGATTTAAGTCTTTATTATAAAAAACCGTTTACATATTTCTACACACAGAGAAAAAATGGGAAATTTTACACTTGCATCAAGAATATACGATGTCAATGATACTTTATTGATCCTAGAGCGAATTCCTTAATCCGAGAATGAATTTTTTATCCATTTGATTACTCGAACTCTCAGTTTTGAACTATAATTTTCCAAATTTGCCTGCTCTTTCCGTTTAGTTACGATTTTATACAGACAGACCTACGGAGTTGGCCGTTGAACCTTATCAAAAATTTACCCTCTATTTTTACCTGCTCCATGTGTACAATATTTTGAATGGGTATAGACTGTAAAAATTGCAAATAGCTAATTTATTAGGGCTCCCGAAAGGTCACCTGGTCCAAAAGTTAAAGTGGTTAAAACATTATTTTGATCTATTTTTATGGGAAACACCAATAAACAATGTAGCTAATCTTACTTTACTATAACCATTGATTTTCGGTTTCACGGCCGGCCGCTTTTTTCTCTTTTGACTTAAATTTGCTAAATTTTTTGGAAAAAGTACTTGTTACTGTTTTTCGCTTCTAAAATCTTTCTGTGGTACAAGGGCTTTACGATGTGACCCCGACTTGCTGTTACTTAGGTTTTAGCTTCCTCTGAAACCACAAAATATAATGATGGAAAAAACGTCCCGTGCGACATGTCCCGTGCGAAAATGCTTAAACTTACTTTTAAAAACTGTAAATTATTTTTGGGTGAAATAAAACCTTTTAAAATGACCTGCTACATTCTAATATTTATCGCTTAATATATTGCCTCAGGATTCGCTGAATTCGGCGTTTGAATGGTTTCCCGCGACAACCACTTCTTTTTTGTCCCGTGCGATGTCATGTTTTATTGCGATTATCTTGAAACCAAAATTTTTCAAAATCGATCTTTACATCAATTGTAGGGCTTTAAAGAGCTTAAGTTAAGCCTATTGTGTAATAAAAATCCGTTTTGTTCTGACTTGTTTGAATGTTTTAGTGCGTACGATTGTCCCGTTCAACGTCATGGAAATGCCCATATCCATATAGATTTGTTAACCTTATTCCTTAGAGTTCTAATGACAACAGTTTTAATTTCACTTAAAAACATCAAAGAAACGTTATCATATGAGAAATATGTTGTTTTTATACTCTGTACCAAAGGTACACAGAAGAAGAAGTGATAAAGATCGGATGAACGATTTTCAAGTTATGAGCAAAAAAAGACGAGTCCGTTTCGATACTCAAAATGAGCGAATGATACTTAACGTCGTGACGATATTTTCCGGTTGGCGTTTCAAAAATTTAAGATTAACTAAGATTAATTACTTATAAGTAGTAATTTCGCTACTTACAAACTAGTTCTCAGAACTAGAGGGAATAGAGGGGTTTCGCCTATAAGTGCCATCTTATATGAGTCCAGAAATCTTAAAGTTTGAGCGAGCGGACAGCACGTCATTCTGATCAAGAATAAATATAGTCATAAACATTCCTGATATGCTTTACAAACATTACAAAAATCTGAATACGTATTAAAAGGGCATAAAATTTGATAAAAACTTTCATTCAAGGTCAACACCCACATAAGTACCTACTTATTGATTCAGCCCAACCCCATACTTCCATTTTGGGATATTCCATTTTAACCCCAATCCAACACATGGGTTAAAGTCAAAACTAATTTTTTTTTTTAATTTTTCTCTTTATCAAAAAAAAACAGTTTAAAGTTCCGTTACATTTCATGTTCTTACCGTTATCGGATGTGTCATCCTCGCCCGCATTCACTTTGTTATTGCTGGCCAGCAGTTCAACTTTGTCCTGACGCGCCCGACGCGACCGTGCACTCCAACGCACCATTGTACTTAAATTGGCGCCGACCAACTCCAACTCCCAAGACAATATCCAAGATTCACTTAAATGTTGAAGGCCAAATACATATGAACGTAAGTTGGCAAGGAAACAGACAACTAGCACATTTTCAATCAATTTTGGCAAAAACTCAAAACATATGTCTTGTCTTACAATTTAAATCAATTATCATATTTTGTTTTGATTTTTTATACTTATGCACATACTCATACACAAACACACACCACGCCACAAACAGCCAACAACAAGTTGGAATCTACAATTTCACGAACAATCTCAACATTGATGCCAACGAACCATCCACGACGAAAAACAACCTCCAGCAGGGCCAGAAAGAGTTTAACTGAAAAGCCTCTCTGTATGTTGCATGCTGCCAATATAAAAGCTTTCTATCAACAAAAACTTTTGCCAAAGACAAAAAAAACGAGTTTTCCGCCTTTATCAGCAGAGTTGCGCGCCGATAAGTAAGTCTCAAAATATCGATAAGTTCGTAAATAACGGAAACTTCGCTTCGTTTGCTGACTTATAGCCTATTCACACTACATTCCATCTACCGTTTACCGTCTACCGTCATGCTGTTCTTGGCTCCACCACATAATAATTGATATATATTTTTTTTATATATTGAGATAGGAACATCCACAGCTGACGGTGGAATATTTTAAGAAAATATCTTACGTACCATCTTTGACGGTAGACGGTAAACGGTAGATGGAATGTAGTGTGAATAGCCTATTAAGAGACTTGAAACCGACCGTTCGGAGCCTAGAAGATTTATTTCGTAACTTACCGAAACTCTTCTTGTCACTTCAGAATGAAATTTATTAAAGCTTATACGAATATCTCCAGAATATTCCAGGACACACCTAAATGAGCTGTATTGTACATTGCAAGAAAGTTTGCTCTTCTTTTAAATTAATCGCAAGTCCCAAGAAACCGAAGGCAATTCGATAGGCAGTCACTGTTCCAGCTGCTGCTTCCATTTTAATTTTCAAAACACTCAGCAACCCTGCACAATTGTCTCATCTCTAGAAATCCAGTCGCATGAGCCACATAAGTATTTCAATTTCACTTCATTTTCCAAACGAATTTTAAAGATAAAACCGGTCAAAGCGTAGACAACATGCCGGACAAAGTGCAGCAGAGTTTTGTGCGTTCCTTCATTGACTACTTGAAGAAGCAAGTCGATGTGATGTCACCGGATCAAAGTGAATCCATTGAGGTGGCCATACAATGTTTGCAGGCGGCTTTCGATGTGGGTGACGAAGACTCAGAACAGCAAGAATCGTCATCGGATCAGGTTCAATCCACATCACAGAGCACTACAAGCACAGCCCCCGGAGGAGATGGAGCATCCGGGTCCACTGGTTCTGTGGTAAATACAAAAATATCGACATGTTCGAGCTCTTCCAATCTTTGTACATTGAACGCAACCCGGAATCCCTGGCCCTTGCCGAGTCCATTAAGAATGAGGGCAATCGCCTAATGAAGGACGGCAAATACAATGAGGCGCTTCTTCAATATAATCGGGCCATCACCTTTGATCCCAAGAATCCCATCTTCTATTGCAATCGTGCGGCCGCTCACATTCGTCTGGGTGACAATGAGCGGGCAGTAACCGATTGTAAATCGGCCCTACTCTACAATACCAACTACAGCAAGGCATATTCCCGCCTTGGAGTGGCGTACTCCAATCTGGGTAAATTCAATGAGGCCGAGCAGGCCTATGCCAAGGCCATTGAGCTGGAACCGGAGAATATCGACTACCGTAACAATCTGGAGGTGGCGCGCAACGCTCGCAATCAGCCGCCACAGCTATCGCATCTAACGGACGGTTTGAATGCCATGCTGGCCAATCCCACAGTGAGGAATCTGTTTAGCAGCGCCGAAATTGATTTGGAGCAGCTGCAATCGATGACACAGAATCCCATGGTCATGCAAACCATTGGTCAGTTGTTTGCCAATATGGGTGGACCAGGCGGACCAGCAGCGGCTGCTGCTGCTGGCGTCGGCGGGGGTGGTACAGGTGCCGGTGGCGCACCGCCTCAAATGCCACCCATGCCCAATGACATGCTGCAACTTTTCCAGACCTTTGCCAGCCAATTGGTGGGTGCCCAACAACAACCGGGTGGTGGCACTGATGGAGCTGGAGGAGCTGGCGGTCAACCCCAGCCTGGCAATCAACCCCCACCCAGGATCTAGTTGAGAGTCGTAGCCTTAGCGTGATTTCAGATTTCAGCCTCAAATACACAACTAAACAAAACGAGAAGATTTTTAAGCTGAAACAAACAAGAAATCAATAGTTATAATTGTTTGTTTAAAGTTGAACGAAAAAAAGGCTTCTATTACACGTATAAACACACATACATACATATATAAAATATATATTTTTATTAATGATAATAAATATATTAAAAATAAATTATGAAAATGCCGACAACAAATTTGGTAGGGAAAATTAAATGTATTTAAATACTTGTAGAGTTCCTCTGATGAATAAAAACAAATTGTAAGACTTTCAAAAGGAGGTCATACCCAAGCATTTCCAACAATCCTACACACATCTTCGGTATTAGGACCCCCCCAAGATCAGACCGATGAATCAAATTAACTTTATCGAGTGGAAGACAACTAAAACAATTAAGTATACCTAAAATCGGTAATCATCGCAAGGTGCTTTGCTTTATTGACTATAACATTGACGTCCAAAGATGACACCAAACAGTGGATTATTCAGACTGCATTTTAGCTTGGCAGCTCTTCAGACCAAAGGGTGTGTAAGGGTATAAAAACCCTATCTAGGTTTGGTCTGCAGTTTTCTTTGTATTGAACTTTGAACTTTTCAGCTTCTGAGTAAGATATACAATTCCATATCTCGTAAAATATTTCGAATTTTTGATTTTGTATCTCAAGCAAAGTTATTGCTCTAGACTCGCCCTTTTAAACATTTCTTTAAAGCACCCAAAAAAAATTACATCTTCGTACTGAAAATTATAAGTGTCCCCAAAAAACCAAGTTTTGACCACTTTTTTTTAAGTTTTTCAACTTTTATTGAAACTATTTTATAAATTTGGACTAGTAATACAGTACAAAGTAGAAGCTTATACCAATATATAAATTAGAACAAACGAGAATTATTAAATTACTACTTCATATGGTTCGAAGCCCAGAACCATGTACAACAGTCATAAAAATCATGAAAAATTTAATTTCTCTTATTTTTGTCATTTTTTAAAGGTTTACAAAAAATTAGATTTTCTTAAAAACCATAAGTGGTATTAAGAAACGGTTTTTTTCATTGGATAGTTAATCGGTTAAACTAAATTTAGTAATTTTTGTTGTTGTTGTACCTACGGTTGTTGTTGTATTTCTGTTCAAAGTTAACCAAAAATTTAAAACATAGGCCCATGGTTGCAAAAATTTTTTGAGAACGGATGATCTGAATTTAAAACTGAAGACAGGGTTTTGTTAAGAAATAATGTAATTCTGGTGTGAACTAGGATATTTTGGATCGGTCTATAAATGACGTAGTTATGGGGTTTCAAAGTCAAAATTTCGAAAATCGACAATTTTTCCCACTGTATTGGTCCTAGCTCCGTTATTTGTTGACCGATCAAAAATATCCTAGTTCACACCAGGAATGGTGGGTATTAGGAGCAATTTAAGGGAAAGAATTTGAAAATCGGTCAACAGGCATTCTTTAAATCTTTGCAACCATTTTGGAAAAAGTGGTTCCGAGATAATCGCATTTAAAGATTCGACATCTGTTTTCGATGAAATAAAAATTATATTTAATTGTTGCATTTGGGTGTTAACTTTCACCGAAAAAAAAGATTATCCAATCGGTTCTCCAAAAATTTGAGTCAAAGTGCGTCAAGACATGGTAAAAAATAAAATCTCCAAAAATTTCCAAGTAAAATTTTTTTTTTCAAAATTTTTTTTTTCCGTAATATCGAACATTTTACAAATATTTATAAAGTTTTTGACCAAAAAAGGGGAAAAAATACGAATTTCTAAAAATACAAGGGTCGATAAAAACAATTTTCATATAAAAGAGTCCGAAAAATAATGGTTTTTGTTTATATCTTTAAAACTGAGTTTCGGATCAGCTTGAAAGGTTTGCAGAATGTTTTTAAGATCCTAATAGAACGTTTAAGCAAATAAAAAAAAATCCAAAAAAAATTTTCTGAAGGTAAACAGTACCCTTAAGTCATGTTTTTACGATTTTTTACAAAACAATCGAAGTTTTTGACTGAGTCAGCCAATTGCTATCAAAAACTGTAATTTTTCCCAGTTTTACTGAAGGGCCCGTAACTATATGAAGGACCAATCGTATGAAGTTGGCAAGTTCTAAACGTTGGCTTACTTAAGACTAAGCTACGATTTTGTTAAGCATTGCTTAGTCAAATTCGAAACAGAAAATGAGGAGAAAAGTCGATGCTTTTACTGCATGCTTCTAATATTTTGTAAGGAGCAACAATTTCTTCTCAGACAATAAAGCGAATTTCCAATCAGCTTACGAGATATGGGGTTGCTAATCCTAATCAGAAGACTCAAACTCCAAGGTGCATTTATCTATTATCTTTTGTCAACACTGGTTTAAACAGCTCACGCACGTTTCGTGTTTTGTTTCACTGTCAAACATTTTCAGTTTGGTCTATAGTTTAACCATGAATCATAATTTAATTTAACCATGAACAACGCTTGCAAATTATTGAATTTTATTATCAAAATGCGTGCTCTGTTAAGAAAGTTTATCGCGCGCTTCTTCCATTTTATGGTCAGTTTCCATATGGAAAATATGTTACATATTATTTGATACGTGACAATATGTGAATATATGTACATTAGGGTGGACGCCGATAAAAAATATAACTGATACCATCTTAAACGATTACTTTTAGGGTGCACATAATGAATTAAAAAATCACAAAATTGTATATCATGTTTTAACCTCTGCGAAAAGCCTTCAAAGTTTCCACAAATATTACGTATACGACCCGTTCACCGAATCGAAATTCTATCGACGAATTCTTCGTATCATTTTAAAAGTTGTCAAATTTGAATTTATTCGAACAACAAATAAAAATGGAGCAGGAATCGAATGTATTTTTGGTTGGTAGACTAGGACCAAATTTTGACGAAGCGAGCCCATTTCCAACGAAGAGATGAGTTTTTTCCACGCTTTTATATGGGACTTAATTCTTAAGACTGCCCATTTCAGAAAGTGCGACTAGTGTGGCTCGCAAGTTAAAGTCAGCATGGTCCACGAGCGGGGTTTCAACAAGGGCCATATCCGTATGAGCGCACTGTCCTTCTAGTCAGATACTGCAGACATAACATTGAAAACCATTTTGAGTGTGCATTTTGGCTACTATGGACAATTCGCTAAACTCAAGAGATCGCTCCGTGGACACCGTTGAGAATCGATAAAGAGACAGAGCCCCAAACGAAGAAGAAATTAAAGACTACCAGAAGAAGACTTTGCAAAATGTTTTTAAAATTGTCCTACAAACACAAACAAAATTGTAAAAAACGTTGGCACAAGTGTAATCGTAGGGAGATTGCTTTCAGGGAATGAAATGAATTGACAATATTAAATAAAGAGTTTTTGATTTATGAATAATTTCCTTAATTTTTGCCCATAGTAGTATAGTAATCCGCATTATTTTTCGATCCTGAAAAAGCTTATTTATAAGCGGCCCAGTAAAAGTAGACTATTCACAGGAACGGCGCAACCGTGATGCGCAGCACTTCATTTCAGTGTGGGACCTGACTTCAAAGATATCTTGATAGCCTCTTAATAAACGGCTATGCAGTATGACGTTACATTTTTCCATATAAAAATGTCCGACCATATTTGCTGTAGTGGAAATAGGCTTTTATTTATTTTAAGTATATGAAGCAAAAACACATTTACATGTGCTAACAATAAAGTAATTAATCAGAAACACATTAATATAAATCTTTCAAGGTATTTTTAAAACTAGTGAGCAACCCAGCAACGATTTTATTCAACTTTAAATCTTTTCAGGAAAGATTTGGTGTTTTCGACAAAGATGCTATATGCGGATTATAAATTGTACCAAATACAAATTCTTCCAGAGCGAAACATTTTTTTGCGACTTTTTCGCCAAGCCGCATGGAATTGAGTGAGCGCTTGGAGATCGAAACTTAAATTGCGGTAAAAGGTTCTGTTTTGTTTTCAACAATAGTTTGGTTTTCGTTTCCGAATTGGTATCTGGACTTGCATATTGGTATACCGGTATGTACCAGTTTTTGGTCCATCCGATTTCTTAGCGAAGACATAATAATTACACCCCGGATATAACACGTTCTACGCATACTTGCTCATCTCAAAAACATACAATTGTGAAAACCATTTGTTTTTCTCCACCAAAGACTCCAACAATGCCAAAATCCTTTGGCGTCTCTTGGGCGTCCACACTCAAAACAAAAAGGCCCGTTAAATACCGATAAAATACTAGATCCGTGTTTTTGTATTTTTATCGATAGCTCCCTGAATAATTAATTTTAATTTTTCAAGAGGTATCGGACATTGCCGATACACAAATATGCGTAATCGGGGAAATTTGGATATTTTCCCACAATGATTGAGCGCAATATTCAAAGTAGGTACAAAACACCGTGAGACTTCAATCATACTAAACTGGGTTATAATTATGAATTTAATCATTGCAAAGTGTCATATCTGCTCATCAGGCCCAGTAGCCAGGGTTTGGCCATGAAGAACGCATGTTAATAACTTGTATTTATTGATTGTAAGACTTATAGTTTAAAATTAAACCAAAAGCTACGGTCTTGGCAAAGTGACCATTTTACATGCATACATCTTAATATCTGGTCACATTGTCCCAAAACAAAAGAATTGTCACTTTTGGTATTTTTGTTTTGGCGAGTCTTTGGTGGAAGTGTATACTAAGCTTTAAGCTCAGCAAAATTTATAATGACTGATGCCATTAAACTGTACTGAACGAATTAGATGTATTGTCCTGTTTCTGCTTATACAAAAACTTAGCCTACACTTTCAGCTGAAAGATTTGAAAGTTTATTTTACTTTAAAACTTTATTATTACTTAATAATTACTTTTCTTTTCCAAGCTTATCATGACTATATAATGAGAGTCTAAGGCCGGGTTTACATTGGGGCACAGCGCGGCACGTTTTAGTGTCACAGTGTCACAGCGCAATGTGAACGGCAAATGGCTTGTCACAGAAATCGTGTGTCACAGGAATGAGTACTTTTCAATGTGAACACCAGTACTCATTTGGCGTCACAGTGTTTCTGTGTCGGAGGGTGGCACGTTTGTGCCAAGAATATATTGAACAGCTGATTGCAATGAGTTAGCCCAAAACTAGCTCATTAGAACTATTTTTCCTGTGACAAGCATATCGATCAAGTTCGTTTTTAAGGCACACTGTGGCCATCTTGTTTTGTTTTTTTGCGAATTAAAAATTTTGGTAAATGTGAATATGGGTCATTTATTGATGATATTTATATTAAATTAAATTTTTTATCTGCAAGAAATGAATGCGCGAAGGGCGAAAGGGCTAGTGGCTCGAGCTGTTGTGGCGTTGTGGGTGCAGAACGAAGATACGAGGATGACAATGATGATGAACCAAGCCAAAGCGCTCTTGCTGGATCGACCAAATTAATTTGACTCGAAGGAAGGAAGGCATGTTTGCCAAATTTAAAAATTATGTGCGCATGGATGCAGCCACTTTTGATCAGCTCGTATGCCGGGTAACGCCACTTATCAGAAAGCAGACAACGTATTGCGCTATTCGGCTTCAGGATCCAGAGTTGGCATCCCTCTCAAACGAGTTTAGAATGTCAAAGGCAACAATTAGGCAATCCATTGCATGGGTGCTTTAGATAAAGAGCACCTTCTTATCCAAGAACCACAAGTCTGTTGTCTGCAAAAATGTGAATAAAAATACAATTTCATGACGGGTAGCTTTTTGTATTGAATTGTACACTCACTCGATGTGTGTTTCGCAAACTGTTCCATTTGTCGACAACGTGTTTCTAGTGACGGCAGCTGATCGAATCGCCTCATGGCACACGGCGATCGGTAATAGTTTATGACTTTTCTTTCTTTTTTTTAATTGTAACCGGTCTTGTTTACTTTTATGCGGTCTGCGAGCTCACAAACAGTTCAATGTTCTCTTTGTGAGGGGTGGGTCTGGAAAGAAAAAAGCTTAAAAAAAAAATTTTTTTTAAAGCCACAGCGCAGGGGGCGGCGCGGATTTCTTTTTGGCGAAAAAAAAATATTTTTTTTTAGTCTTTGTTCACAACAACACGTCACAGTGTGCCCCAATGTAAACCCGGCCTAAGAATAAAGGCTGCCATATTTTCTAAGAGACTGGACTCACGGTTTTCTTCATCACAGAATCTTTTTTTAACATACGATTTGAGCAACTTTCATAAAACTCCCCAAAACTAAGTGCTAGCTTTGCAGTTTAGTTGTTGCTTTCAGAACCGAAACTTTACCGGTACAATATTTAGGCTCTTTCGGTCTTTGGGCTTTCAAAAATGTCGGTACTATCATACCGATTTACAAAAACATACAGGAATATCGGTTCCGGTTTTGGTTCAGAAACTTAGTCGGCTCTTTTAGTTCGCATGGTCAATCGAACTAGTTCTGAACTCATTTTTTGGTATTTAGCTTTGAGACGGTCACACTGCGCATAGACACACCATTTTGTTTTTGCGTGAGTAGCTAGCGCTGTCTAAAGAAAATTTTTGTTAAAACTAACTGCACTATAACAAAAAATTTGGCAATTGAATAAATAATAAGATTTAAACAATGGACAACATTGAACGACTTTACAAATGCTATGAGATATTGTCTGAAGCGGGAGATAAAATTTCCGAGGTAGGTGCAGGCCAGGCCGCCATTAGCAATAACGAACGGTGAAAATGTGCACACGAGAGACACGACACACACGCCGGGCCATAAAAACATTTAATTTACTTTTTGTAATATTTTTTCAGCATGTGGATGAGTATAAGGAAATACTAAAAGCAGTGAAAGGCACCTCCAAGGAGAAACGTTTGGCCTCGCAGTTCATCGGCAACTTTTTTAAACATTTTCCCGATTTGGCAGATACGGCCATAGATGCTCAGTTTGATTTGTGTGAAGATGATGATACCCAGGTAAAGCGTAAACAGATAGATAGAAAGAGAGATACTCATTTGATTTTTGATTTAGATACGTCGGCAAGCCATCAAGGATTTGCCCAAGCTTTGCCAGGGCAATGCTGAGGCCACCATTCGAGTCGGTGACACTTTGGCCCAACTCTTAATATTGGATGATCCCACAGAGCTGCAGCAAGTCAATAATTCGCTATTGAGTATTATCAAGCTGGATACCAAGAGTGCAGTCACAGGATTGTTTCAACAAATCACCACGGGAGATGAGCCCACGCGAGAACGTTGCTTCAAATTTATTGCCACCAAACTATTGACCATGGGACCGAACATTATTACCAAGGAAATTGAAGATTATATTGTGGAGGAGATTAAGAAGGCATTACAGGATGTGACAGCGGATGAATTTCATTTGTGTATGACCATTTTGGGGGCCACTAAGCTGGGTAATACCATAACAGGACATGCGGAACTGGTGAAACTGGCCACAGAGCAAGCAGAACTGAGTACAACGGATGCGGACAGTATTGCAGTAGATGATGAAATTGTGGAGAGATTTTTACAATGTGCCACTGCAGCAGCGCCCTATTTTTCGGTAAGTTAAATTAATGGGTAAACTTTCTACAAAAATTGCTTATCACTTTTCCATTATTTTATATAGAAAACGATTAAATCGACGGCCTTTGTCAGCTATGTTTGTGACAAACTGTTGCCCATTAACACCTGGAATATGATTGCCACGGCAGTCTCACAAGATCAAATACAATTGCGCTTGCTGAAGGTATTTGCAGAGATGATAACCAATACGGACAAACTGGAGAATGCCAACGAACGCATAAATGCAGTCTACAATGTATTATTGGTGAGTTAAACACACAACTTAATTATACAAAAACCTGATATTGTTTTCCATTTTCAGGAGTACATGCCCCTGCCCAAACTGAGTGATGATGATTTAGGCGATTCAACACCGCCTTCATTTGAATTTTCCCATGCCGAATGTTTGCTTTATGCGTTGCACACCTTGGGCAAGAAACATCCAACAAACTTAAGTTTTGTGGAAGATGCGGAAAAGTTGAAAGATTTTCGTGCTAGATTGCAATATTTGGCAAGGGGTACACAGGGGTAGGTTCACAAGTCAAACTGAATAGAATGTTGTAATTATTATTATTTATTCACTTTAGTTACATCAAAAAGTTGGAGGAATCGCTTAAAGGAAAATCCGCGGAGGAACTGAAGACGGAGGAGAATCAATTGAAGCAAACCGCTTTGAAGACCACTTCAAATATAAATGTCTTGATACGTGATCTTTTCCATTCACCACCCATCTTTAAACATGATATTTTGTTATCGTGGATTTCACCCAAAAATGTAAGTTTTATTGTCAAATGTTTAAAACTTTTTTAACGTTTCAATCATGATTAACTAATTCCAGAGCAAACTGGGCAAACGCCATGCCCCCATCACATTTGGCGATAAAGTCGAAGCCAATGGCAAGGATAAGGAACAGGATCAGGAAAAGAAACAGCGTCCTTCCAATGAACAGAAATTTTATTCGCCACCATCTGGCAAATATTCAAATAAAGTTAATCAAAGTTATGGCAATAGGTCCAGACAACGAGGAGGCGGCGGAGGAGGCTACAGAAATCGACGTTATAACAGATATTAGGCTATCGAGAGCGAGAGAGCTACAAGAAACAACAATAAAATAACATTTTTCCTAGTCCTAAACAACTACAAAATGAGTAGAACTATACAGATGAAAACGCACGTACATATATCATCAAACCTTCAATTCGGTAAGTATTGATAATCACTAACCCTTCTCCCTTTTGGTATCTTTTCAGCCAACCATCAACAAGTAAATGCAATTTTTAACAAACAATTCTTTTCCTGAAGTTAATTTCAAGCCAAACATCTGGCATTTTACTACATTTCGTCATCATGTTGTTTCTCTTTTTGAATAACATTTTATCTGCATAAAAATGCTTAGTTTATATAAACATTAACCGAAACCTTAAAAGAATATTTATAAAAATCCATAAAATGAATTTCTATCAATTTTCAAAAAAACACATGTTCACGTAAATCGTCTATATTCTCACAATATAAAACAAAAAGGCATAAATAGTGTTTATTTTTAACATATATCCAACAATTGTACTACGCAAACGCGACAAAAACCAAAACAGAATAACCTAAACACAAATATTGCGAAAATATTTTCCGAATTCAATAAAAAGTTAAATTAATTAACAATAACTAAAAAGGGCTCAATTTATTGAAATGCAGGTGTGAAGATGCTGTCTACTGGACTCGCTGATGTTTGTCATGCCAATCAAGTGCATTTAAAAATTTAACACTTAAGGTCCATCTAGGCTCAAAGAGAAGAAGAAAAAATGTTTATAACATGTTCTAAAAATTTTTTGACAAAAATTTCTTAAGCCCCGTACGGAGAACGACAGAAAAGTGCTTTCGTCTCAGTATTTAATGTAATTAGAAACACCTTGGCCTTGCTTTGAGCAATGTGCAGTTAGAAAGTGTTTCTATTTATGTGAAATACTGTGACGAAAGGAATTTTCTGTCGTTCTCCGTACGAGGCTTTAAACGTGCTTAATTTAAGGTTAATCAACAATATCAAATATTTTTCTTAAATTAAAAGCATGTTTTCTACATGTTTTATAAAAAACTTAATTTTTACAGAGAAATTTAGTTAAAGCCAGTTTTGGAAAAAATAAAAAGGATGCAGAAGAAGGATAATAAAAAATAAATTAATAATGGATTTAACCTCCAGGCTTATGTATAAGCTCGAAAATACCTAACCGGATGGCGCTAATCATGTTTTCGAATTCTGAATCCGGTATTTTTGCCTATTCCTGAGAATTTCGAATCTCTTTAGTCGAGTTAAAATTTCGTCCGCCAGCGTAATCACGAGGTGCAAGGTTACCCCACATGTTTTCAATTGGATTAATGTCCGGAGAACGCGCAGGCCATACTACAAGCTGGATATTCTCAGTGAACTATCCACGACTGGCTCTTAAAAAGTGAAGGGGCGCATTATCTAACTGAAAGATGGTGTCCACTTGTCCCAAAAAGTTTCAATAGCCCTCTGTATTCGTGCGACCTCTAATCTTGGATATCGTGTGATAGATAAAAGCGATTCAAAACAGGAAGGAGCCGCCACTACAGTTTCAATAGGTCGAAATTCGTTCAGACCCCTTAATGTAGTGTAATTAGTAACTAAAACCATCTGACCCATTCAAGTTAACCTTTTTCTCATCTAAGAGTATCACATTATTCCACTCCTCCCTGCAAAACATTTGACGTTTAGTAATATTCCTTCTGGGTTGTTTATCAGATGTCGTCAATGCAGGCCTTAGTCTTCATTTTCTTTCAGATTATAGGTCGCATCAATTCAGAAGGTTACATAAACTAATTGGATGAACTCTTGGTAGATTTTTTGGCCAAGAGTAAAGCTCTAGTAGCTTTACACATTCCAAGGGTGCATAAGCCAAGCTTTTCTCAATCTCTACAGCCCTACACTTTAACGCCGAATCCGAACGGCAAAGTTTGAGAATTTTCTTTTTTCATGGGTAGATACTTCACAGCTGGCGCCAATAGCTGGTGAAGGTGACCGTAAAGCCGTGTAAAGCTATTTTTCTAAAGAAAGAAAAAATCTTTTTTTATTAGATGTTCAGAGGCGGGATTGTATCCACATATATATGTTAACAGTTCCTAAGTCCCACAGGCAAATAATTTTATTTGACTAAAAAGCCATTACTGTAGATTTAACGGGACTTAAAACTAGGATTCTATACGTAAATGATGTAATCATTTAAATGTCCGAAAAGTTCCCTAAATCGGCCAACTAAGCCAAATTTTCATAAAAATTTGAGCATATTTTTTCCCTGTGGGATCTTAATTTTAGTCTGAACAGATTAGTCTGCCAGATCACAGACATAAAAACTAGCAACTTGCCAGTGTGTGTGAACGCACCCTAATAGGCTATTTACACTGAGCACATCTAACGTCCAACATCCTGAGTTTAAATGCTTAATAACCTTTTGCTACGCCAACATTTTTAAACTTTTGTTTTGTAGAAATGTTAAGTGGGTCGATGTCTAATAAGTAAATGCTACAAAAATAGCAAATTCCGCCATGGGAAATATTTATGAATCAGGATGTTGGATGTTAGATGTGCTCAGTGTGGAAAGCCTATAACAATGATAAAACTAGTTTACAAATATAATTCAATTTTACGAAAACGGCCCCACTAAAAAATATTTGGACTGAATTTACATATGAAATGACTGCCGAATGGTCAGAAATACTGTAAACTAGTGTAATAGATATTTCAATCACGTTGATGTGACTTGAGAACCCGAATCAATTTCACTTCGAAAAATGTATAGGTAATATAAACGCTTAAATACTAGCAGAGACGAACTAGTTCCAGTCGGAACCAGCCGATTGGTAACTGTAAAACCTAAGCGGATAACCTGGCAATCCTGAAGATCACTTTAAGAACACGCGCTTAAAATTCGAAAAAAAACCTAAAACTGGAGCAACAATGAGAAGAAAAAGAAAAAGACAACCTTTAGATTCAAACATAGCACAACTGGCAACTATTGCTACCAAGTCCCAGGATATTCGGACTATGCAAGAAGCGCAGCAGCCAGTATTAAGGACTCGTAGCCTCGCAGCGGATCGCATAGTGGCCATGGTGACCATCGAGGGTCAACAATTTCTAGCCACAATCAACACTGGAGCCCCCAGGAGCTTTGTGAGTGAACGAGTTAGCAAATTGTTGGGTACCCAGGAAAACACACGGCTTGTTCGCATCCAGCTGAGCTTAGCGGAAGGTTCCCGCAGAGATATCACTCGGGCTTTGATAGTGAACGTATGTTTGGACAACCATTGTGTACGCCTCTTTACACTTGTAATGCCATCGATCATGGAGGATGCCATACTGGGCTTGGATTTCTTAACTGACAACTCGAGTCTACAGGGCGGCAAAATAAGTGCGCAGCTAAATTCAGCTGCCATGAAGCTGCCCAGGGCAAGCCTACACTTTCCAAGAACGCTTCAAGATACCACCAAAGGCTCCGATATCGCTCTAGGGAAAAGAAACACAGTCGACTCGTGCAGCAACTGGATATCAAGGAGGAACAAAACCAGAAAATATTCTCACACCGGGGAATCGAGATCAAGTAAGGTGGGTCAAGGCACCACCGGAGTGGCGGGTGTCTACCAAGAAGCGGCTTTTGCCTGAGACTGTCATAACGGAACTAAAGAATCGACTCCAGGAGGTCAAACCGCAGTGTGTGGGCTCCATTGAAGAGGCAGGAAAAATATTCAAATTTAAAATCATAGGGAATCAGATTAACATTTGGTGGCACTATCCCAAACCCATAAAGATGCCAAAGCAAGGGAAACCAGATGCCTTTAAGGACCAGGATGAGGAGCTGATACCATCTAAACGTTTTAAACCCTTGCCTTCGGAAGAGGTAAACACTTCTACTGCCGGAAAAGCCGGATCATTTGATTCACAAGGAACCAAAACGATGACAATGTGCACAGTCCCAGAATCTACCACAGGATCTAGTATCTCAGCAGCTGTTAATTCTTCATCAATCAAACTTGAGCCTTCTTCAAGCGCATCTACTGTCCTAGCAGACAACCTACCAATGGATCTTAGCTCAGATATAAAATCTTCGGAGTCAGCTGTGACACAATGTGAGATTCCAGACCAAGTCAATTGGGTCGAGGCACCACCGAAATGGCGGGTTTCTACCAAGAAGCGGCTTTTGCCTGAGACTACCGTAACGCAGCTTAAGACCTGGCTTCAGGAGAGCAATCCACAGAGTGTGGGCTTCATAAAAGAGGCAGGCAAGCTTTTTCGATTTAAAATAAAAGGAAATAGGATAAACATTTCCTTGCAAAATCCGCCACGAGCAAAAGTACAAGAAGACCAAATAAAGTGGGCAGAGGCACCACGTAATTGGCGGACACACACAAAGAGACGGCTATTACCAAAGACTCTCATAAAGCAGCTTGAGGACCTGCTCCAGGAGGTCAATGGAAAGAGGGAGGGCTTAGTAGAAGAAGCAGGATTTCAATTCCTATTTAAAATAAATCAAGAGAATCAGCTTAACATTTGGCGGCAGGATCGCTCACCAGTAACTTTTCCCAAACCAGGGAATCGTGATAACATAAATCCACAGGAACCTTTTTCAAAAAATAACAGTTTCACTTCGCTTGATGCACATACCTCATCAATAACAATATATAGAACGTCATTAGAAAACAAAGATTGGTTAAAGGCGCAGGCTAAGTTTAATAAAAGATTCAAGGCTTTCTCCAAATGCAGACTTAATCCTTTGTAGGTAACAAGACCAAGCCAATTAAGTCGGAGATCCACAGGTTTGGCTGGTTTTTGACCCCACTATCCGATATGCCAAGAAGAAAGCAATTAGTTTCTTTTCTAGAATAAAGTTCAAATTTGTAAAATTGTTATTTGGAGTTTTTTTAAGTTAAAAAAAATGTGTTTACTGAGTAGCTCGCTCTTGTTAACCACAATCTATTTGCTATAATGAAGAACCTTTAAGTATCAAACTTTGCTGAAAATTTCCGTATAATGCTACTGTTCACACAACCTGTACTCAAAGCAAAGCTTTCATTTCAATAAATTCCATTATTATGAAGATATTATACCTACTAATATTATACTAATTATATAAAGATATAAACTAAAACTATAAAAAATGAATGAAATATCTCTAAAAAATTCGAATCATCTATCCTCAAAGCTGGGTGTGGAAATATGACCAAATTTAAAATTGAAAATGAACTTTATCTGACTGAATACAAATTTTATTTCCCATGCATTTCAAACCATTATCTCTTACCAACTCTGAGATCTGTTTGTTGTCTTGTGGCTACATCGACCTGACTGTTCAAAAATGTATCGTGCCGAACTAAATTTTTATCTCACCCGTGTGGACCCTTAGAACTATTGAACCCGAATGGATACGTATAGCCGTGGATGAATTGCTGTGTAGGGACTCTTGAATACAATCTAATGATCAGGTTGGCCAAATGAAGGCTTCCAACATTTCGATCTGCGAAGAATGGCCGATTTGCAAGCAACTTTAATTATTTTGTACTTTTCATGAGCGAAAGTTAGGCTTTCATGTAAAACGTGATGCTCTCTTAATGGTATATAAATCAGCAAGGGCAATCTTTCGAAAGAAGAAAACTAACAGGGAATAGAAATACCAACAACAAGATCTCTTGCTACAGTGTTCTTTAATTTTTTTAGGAGGTCTTATATTGTGTTGTATTGTGCTGAACCATAGATAAATGATGATTTTTCACTCACCCAGATACTACCAAGGTGAGATCCCAGTTCGCACTCAAATCATTTCCGGATCCAACCAAGATATCATCCAGATCCCATCCATATCGCACCTAAATCTCACCCAGATCCCATCCAGATCCCACATACATCCCACTTAGATCCCAACCAGATCCTCCCCCAAATCCCTCTTAGATTCCGCCCAGATACCACCCAAATCCCACCCCTATCCAACACAGATCCTACCTAGAACCCAGCCACCTATATCCCACTCAGATCCCCAACCAGATACCCCCCAGATGCTACTATCTTCCCCAGTAGACCCAGAAAATCTCCCAAAAATATCAGCATCAGTTTCCTACACCTTTTCTTCTTCCATGTTTTTTGAATGTATATTAAAACAAATAGTGCCCAAGTTATGTGACGTGACCAATTGACCATGCCTTGTTCGAAATGAAATATGATAAAGGCATAGCAGAATAAGCATACAAAAAGTCTTAGATAGGAACCAAATTTAAATATTTGTTACCATAATGAGAAAATCGCTCTAGGTCCGACAAAAGTTGTGTTTGTTCACAACTAAAAACGAACTTATGAAGATTCATTCGGGAGAATGCTGAAACGGTACCATAGGCAACCAGCTCATTTTTGGTGTACAATAATGCAAGTTGTTTTTAGTTGTGGACCTAGAGCCTGCTAAACTCACTAATTTGTAAAACTGTTCATGTTTTAGTGGCATTCACTATGAAGATGATTCCCGTAAGAGCAAAAATTTTTACATTCTTAAGATTTCTTATTGAAAAAACAGGAAAAATTATTAGAGTTGAAATGAAATTATGATAAATTTATGTAAACTGATTCCAAAACTGTTTCCGGTTTAGCTCTATCAGCAATTGATTCCAAGATATTGAACTAAAATAACCTGATCTACAGCGTTCTTAATGTCATTTCGAAAGCATTTCCATAATACTATGTTATTTATTGTACTTTTTATAATTTAAGCAATTGCCTTCAAGGCCTGTTCAAAGTAATCCACCATCATGGGATAAACTTCATCGTATTGTTGGATATTTTTGCGCCGTGCATTGTCACGATATCTTTGCAATGCGCCCGATATTAGTTCCAATTTTTCACGTTCCGCCGTATGTCCGTCTAACCATTCAATCAGGCGTTCATTTGACCAATTCGCTGTCGTGTGCGGTGATTGCAGTTCGGCTCCAGCATGACCAAACAATAAAAGCAACACAATATAACTGGGCACTAGTGAATCTTCGCCAATTGTTTGCTTTATCAATTCCTGTGGAGTTTGGACTATGAGCAAGGACATGGCACGCAGTAGACGTGACGGTTTGCCCAGTTCGGCCAAATTTGAGCAGAGTGGTCTTAAAGCTTGCTCCATGTGCTGACAATCTTGTTTTAGACGCTGTCTCCCAGCCACGCTCAAGGGGCGAAGTATGCAGAGATTATGGAGAAATAGTTCAATGCAACGTTTGGCCAGCTCATGGCCACATTTGGTGGTCATCGGTTTGTCATCAAAGAGCTCAATGTGATGCGACCAGGAACGGTTAACGAATTCCTATAAAGAAATGGTAAACATTTTGATACCTTTTCCGGGAATTTTCAGATTTTTTATTTTGTAAGTTTAGAACCCACCTGCAGCTCCTTCATGTACATAGAAGGACCGGTTGTGGACAACCTTTCGGTATTCAAGCCAGGTTCCCGATGCATACTCAAGATGATTATACTAATTGTGGTTATTATGGATTCCATAATCTGTTGTAATATGGTCCCAATTAATAAATCTGCCTGCTCGAGCGATCTTCTGATATTCTCTCTAGCCTCTCCGACTGGTGACTTTTCGAACTGCATCTGCAAGTCGCTTAACATGCGACGCACTGAATCCTTGTAGTAATATAAAACATTGGCCAACTGGGTGTTCTGCTGCTGTTGCAGATTGGGCAAATCCACCACCTGCTTGGAGTCTGCACCCAATTTTATTTGAGCCTCCAGTTTGGTGCACAATTCCTTGCCGCAGGCTATAAAAACGTTGGCTATGGCATTAGTTAGACGCGAATCGATCAAGGCGGCACTTAACTCAGTGGAGGCCACACGTATAAAATTGTCCACAGTCTCGTTGCCTGGTAAATCCACTCCGGCAAGGCAGGCTTTCATATTGCTCGCACACTTGCTCACATAGCCCACCTCCAGAGGGGCAAAGAGTTCATTATCAAACTGGAATTCGCCATTCAAACGCTGCTCCAAGCCACGTGCCGAGGTCAACAGCTTGGAGAGACCTTCCTGCAGTGTTTGATTAACATGCTGACTGCATTCATCGAAGGATTTTCTAAGCAACTGCTGTACTTTTTGCCAGAATCGTTGGGGTATACACTGGTCCGAGGACTCGGAGGTGTAACCAAATTGATTGATCTGCTCTAGCGCTGTTTTCAACAGTTTAATCTGTGTACAGCTCTCGTATAGCTCATCATAGAGCAGCCAATGCAAAGATTTCCAAAATTTGGCGCGAAAATTTTGGGTTGTGGTCAATTGGGGTGTCTTGCCTGGTCCACGACTTGCTGTCAATTTGACGGCTCCGCCATGGGTGGGAGATTTGTTGAGCACAGAAATATCGTTGCCATTAAAGCATTCTTTAAGAGATTGTTCCATGTCCGTAATAAAAGTGGTCAAAAGATTATCCAAAGATTTTTCAAGGGTGTTAAAGTTCATGAAAATCTGCAAGACACATTAAAAAATAATAAAGTCGGTTAAGGGAGGGGGATGCGATGGTTAGACTACCTTTAAAGCATTGACCACTTGAATCTGGTTGCGTTCCTGGAGTCCAGTGACCAATTGCATTTGCGTTAAGTTTCTGATTTTCTGACCCGAGCTCAGCACATACGCCCGCTCCTGTTGTATAAACTCAATGTCCTTCAACTCCTTATCTTCAATTAGTTGACCCAGCTCAAAATGCAACTCCGCCTGCCTGAGCACATCTTTGGTATTCTTCAACTTGGCCGTCAGATTAAGCACTGTGCCCGCCGATCTTAGTAAATGGCTCACATCATGAAGACGACCCAGAACTTGAGTTTGATTCTCGACCAATTGATACTGGTTATCCACTTGGCTCTTTAGACGATGTCCAGTGGTACGGACACGTTGCACATCCTCGGCCAGAGTGTTAAGAGCGGCATCAAAGCGACCGGCATGCGTGGCCTGTTGCAAAAGAGCCACCGTACGGCCACGCACCTGCTGGTGCAGCTCCTCTGTGGTGTTTTGCAAGCGTTTGGACAGCTCTTTGATTTGCTGGCCTATGGTCAGATGAGACATAGACGAGGTGTAGTCTTCGTCATCATCTGTGGTAGGCGTAGCCTTAGTAGTGGACACAGGATCAGGTGAAACCATGATGACACAAAGTTAACAAATCCACAACAACAATACTTCGTGACGACTGCATAGTGTGACCGCGTTCGATTGTTTTGGGTATAAGAGGTACTCTAGCAACCGATTGAAATTTAATCTAACCGTAAAGCTAGATGCAAATTTGGTTAAATTGGCCAAATTGGCGAACTCCTTGGCCATGTTTGATTTAATAATAATTAATAATTATAACTGAATTGCTGCAAAATATGCAATCACGGCTTTTAAGTCAAATTTGCATTAAAATTTCCTAAGAATTTGTCAAAAATATTTGCCTGTATAAACTTAGCTTAAGCAACACAAAGTTTGCTAAAGACAAGCAGACCCATATCCAAAGGGGCGAAAAAGTCGCTTACATACTGAGTTTCAAATGGACAGTTGTCAATATAGGGAGCTTACCTCAGAAAATTAAAAAAAAAATTCCCTTCGATGGACCGCGAAGTATGAAGAATATTCATGCAAAAAACTGACGGGGGTCTTCTTAAATTAAAATTTAATGGATTTTTAATTTGTTATTCAATGTTTCTCATTAAAATGGACTGCACGAAATGAAATTTTACTGCGTACACGAAACTCAAAAAGAGCTGATTTGGCAACACTGTTTAAGCAACAGTTGTTCAGTGTGACCGTTAGTGGCAAGTTTAAAAAAGATGGTCTGAGCCAATTTCAATTTAGTTCAAGAGAACCAGCTAGAGGTATATTCCAAATGAAGAACAAAATTGTAGGTCTTATATATTTACCATTTGTGCTTGATTTTACTCAGAAAGGGTACGGTAGACTAGTCCTTTGCTTTTTCCGCCGCATTCGATTGCATTCGCATTCGATTGCGACAATCGATTTTAAAGGTGACCAAATGCGACTAAGGTGACCAGATGCGACTTAGCAGATTGTTTATAAAATGGCCATGAAGAGTTCGAAGTAGATTAAATGCGATCGTAGCGCAAACACTGTCCAGTGGAACTTAGACAAAGTAACGAAGGGCAAGCCCACACCGCAAGAATGAAAACGGATAACTTTCGTTTGATTAACGAAGTGAGCAAGCGGCAGGCACTCTGGGATACGAACATTTCATTGTCCACCCGGAAGGACAGCTGGACGTCACAATGGCAGGAAGTGTCCGCCATAATGCAGCTGGATGGTGAGTAGCTCTTGTTTCTGGCTCCACAAATACTCTAACCTCTTGCCTTTTGCAGTGGCCACATGCAAAAAACGCTTCAAGAGCTTGAGGGATAGCTACCGCTCTGAAATCAGGAAACTACAAATAAAGCGCTCGGGCTCATCCAGTTGGTGTTATTTTCGTTCGCTTGAGTTTCTGCGCCACATTTTTGATCCGGATGGACACGTACCATTTGCCCCCGAAGATTACGATGCAGCAAACGCTTGTACAGTTGATGAGTCAAACAATCTGGAGGATTTTATCATCGATTTGGATAATGATGAATCATATGATTTTGAAATAATGGATGATATATTCAAGCGGGATTCCTCGTCTGTGGGTCAGGATGCGGAGTCGGATAAATCGCTGAAGAAACGCCTTGAGATCAATACCTCAGAAGCCGAAACATCACCCACACTATTGTCACCCATGCAACTGCCTCCAAATCATTCGTTAATACCACGACCTCCGCCTGCCAAACGTGGACGCCCGTGTAGGACCTCATCCTCTTACGAAGGTTCCATAGCAGCCCCGGAGTGTTCCAATGGCACCATAGCGCCCCATAAAGAAGATTCCGATTATAGTTATCTTATCAGCCTCTTGCCGCACATGAAATCCCTCTCCGATATAGGCAATCTCAAGTTTCGTATGGAAACTAGTCGCATTCTGGTGTCCCTTAAGCAAGAAGAAAAGTCGGACTCCAGAGATTTGGGCATACCCCTACTGCCCAAGCTAACACCTGCTCCTGTTACGGGTCCTTCTGACTCCTCGTCTGTATATGCCATTTCTGAGTCCTATGTGGACAGTTCGATGATCGAGTGTGACGTTAAAATAGAGAATGAACCTTTAATCTAAAGTTTTAGGAGTAAAATGGTGCGGGCGTAGAGTAGAGAGTGACATAATGAATTGGCTGTATCCAAAACTAGCTTACGTTAACCATTTCTTTGATATTCAAGAATACTTATTTCTTTTTGCCTTTTTGATTTTCGATTATTTTGCGTCAGCTACAAATTCCTATAATTATTTTTAAGAGAAAAGTTATTATTTAATATAAGTATAAACCGTTTTCTATGGAGACAGAAAACACTATTAAGAACATTTTGTTTTAGTTCCAATTACAAGATAATTGTTATCCACACTTAAACGCGAAGTTCGGGTTGGTTTTTCATTACTTTTTGTGACCATCTAATTATTTGAATTAAAAAAGGAAAAACAAATTTCGTGATTTTAATTATTTTATTTTCATCTTTTAGGACAAACTCATGGAAATGGTTCGAGAAGCAGTGGCCTAAAAGTGTTTTAAAATAAAAAATTTTGCAAATTTTAGCTATTGGTTCTGGTTGTTAGTAACAAAGCCACAGCTGTTATAAGATGTATTAAATTTTCAAAATAATAAATTTTGGCGCCAACTGCCCGGCTAAGTAAATCTAGCTGTTTTCTAGCATTTTTTTGTAGTTGTTGGTACGGTAACACTCTACAACTTTTATTGATCTGGCAACTCTCAGGAACAAAACAAGCGTGCACTTTTTCCTGTAAAAATTCGTAAAATACTTTTAAGAAAATGAGCGACTCCGAGCAGGATGAGACTACCAAAATCAGCACGGAGCCTGTGGACAATGCTTGGTCTATGAAAATACCCACCTTCAAGCCTGATGACAATCCACATGGTATGGTTGAGGAGAGTTCGTTTGCCACTTTATTTCCCAAATACCGTGAGAAATACCTGAAAGAAGTGTGGCCTCTTGTGGAGCAATGTGTGGCCGAGCATCATTTACGTGCCGAACTCGATCTAGTCGAGGGCAGCATGGTGGTGAAGACCACTCGCAAAACCTGGGATCCGTATATCATCATCAAGTCCAGGGATATGATTAAACTCATGGCACGCAGTGTCCCCTTCGAGCAGGCCAAGCGTGTGCTGCAGGATGATATTGGTTGTGACATCATTAAGATTGGCAATCTGGTGCAAAAAAAGGAGAAATTTGTCAAGCGTCGCCAGCGCCTAATTGGTCCGAATGGAGCCACCTTGAAGTCCATTGAGCTGCTAACCGACTGTTATGTTCTGGTCCAGGGTAACACCGTTTCCGCTTTGGGTCCGTACAAGGGTCTGCAGCAGGTGCGTGACATTGTCCTTGAGACCATGAACAACGTTCATCCCATTTACAATATCAAAGCTCTGATGATTAAGCGAGAGCTCATGAAGGATCCCAAATTGGCCAATGAGGATTGGTCTCGCTTCCTGCCCAAATTCAAAAACAAAAACATTAGCAAGCGGAAACAACCCAAGACCAAAAAGCCTAAGAAAGAGTACACACCATTCCCGCCGGCCCAACCCGAAAGCAAAATTGACAAGCAACTCGCCTCCGGTGAATATTTCCTTAACAAGGAACAAAAACAGGCCAAGAAGCAGCAAGAGCGCCAGGCCAAACAGGCAGAGGCAGCGAAAAAGCAGGATGAGCGTCGTAACAAGGACTTTGTGCCACCTACAGAGGAGACTGGAAATCGTAAAAGAAAGACGGATGATGACAGTTCCAACAGCAAAGTGGATGTTAAAGCACTCAAAGCGAAACTGGTTAAAGCAAACAAGAAAACCAAAAGCTAAGAAAGTTGTTATTTTAGTTTTAGCTTAAGGAATTACTCTTCAAATATATGTAATGCTATGGCCTTAAGAATAGCACAAATATAAATCCTGACAATATATTCGAAAATTTACAGATTAAACGCTGTGGTACGGTGAAGACAGCCAGTATATTTCGCTTCCTGGTTTTGTCGGGCGCCCAGTATAAATGCTTCTGGGCAGTCAAAAGGAAAGTAACCGTGCGGCATTCTCTGTAAGCAAGCAACAGGGAAGGCGGTATAAACCAATCGCACCGGCGTTTGTATATACCATAAGAAAACTGTGGTAATATGCGTTTTATATTTATACCCAAGCAAAAGGGCGGGTTTGCGACGAGCGGAGTTTGCTTCTATGGTATCTACTCTGTCAGTTATAGAGCTTCCTTGTCTATCTAGACTTTGCACAAAGTCTGGAAATACATATGGGCACCACATATTTCAGAACCGCTAGGATCCTATATTTAAACTTATCAGTTTTATTATGCTTTTCATAATTCCACCAACATTGATCAAAATCGGAAAATTAAACTAAAAAAAAGTGGAAAATCGGTCAAGCCCGACTGTAACATACTCTGTACCTGGAGTAGAAGCTGAATGCAATGCTGGTGCTGCGCTCATCTGTGAGTCTCTCTTGTCTTTTTTTTTTCTTTTTTCTCCTCTCTTTTCTCTCCCCTTTTTTAAATTGATTGGTGGGGTGGGGGGGGGGGGCTTTACTTCGGATCATAACTTAAGAACCGCTCTTACTAACTATTTCTGGAAGAAACGAATCGTCTATCTTCTAAACTGTAGGAGATATAACGTTTTTCTAAACTGCAGGGGCGGGAGGGGCGTGGCAAAAATTTACAATAAACTTGATCTGCCTCCAAGAATAAGAAGTATTTGCTCCATACGTTTCAAACCTCTATCTCTTACAATCTCTGCGATCTGTTTGTTCATACGGACGGACGGACAGACAGACAGACAGACGGACAGACAGACAGACGGACATAGCTATATCGACTGGGCTGTTGATGCTGATCAAGAATATATGTATATACTTTATATAGTCGGAAACGATTCCTTCTCCCTGTTACATACTTTTGCACAAACTTAATATACTCTATGTACCTTTGGTAGACCCTTAATTTCTGATACAAGCAACCTCTGTAAGCATCACCTTTTATTCAGTTTTTCCTAGGCTGGCGTTCCATAGGTACTTTCGAACTTATAACACACAGCGACAAAAATTTTAAATTTCCTTTTAATGGTTCACGACAAAAATTCTCACAACTAAGCAAACAAGAACAGGTAACATAAACATGCAATATAAACAAGTAAGAAAGTCGGTCAAGCCCTACCCTAATATACTCCGTTCCTGCAGGAACAGCGCCGCGACAGCAAACTCTGTTTTACTCATATTTCGAGTATCGTTTAGCCAATTTATTATTCCGATTAAAGTTTCTTTTTGCCATAACTTGATTACAGTTCATCCGATCTTTATCATCAATAGAAAATCTTGATTAATAATTGTCTGTAAAAGTTTAGAAATTTTTTAAAGATATGAACTTTCTTTTAAAAATCCGGGGCGGGGGGGGGAAGGGGAAAAAAAAAATATATCTGCCTGCAAGTGGATCTGCCTGCAAGAAGAACTAGAATGATGATTTATCATTGAATTGAATGAATGAATTCAATAAATTCATTGAAATGAATGGTCAGGAAAGGGAGAAGGCAATAAATACACAAGGCAACAAAATTAGACTGATTTCAGTATATTGATGGGTGGGTGGTTATTTTCGTTTGTTTTCAATTCCTATTTAAAAAATGGTCCATCATCGATCTTTATAGTAATTTGAGCTTACACTTAATTTCCAATTTTGAACCTTTTTAGGCGTTCCTGGGAAATACGTTATATTATTTTAACTCTCTTTATCTTTACTGATAAGAAGTATTCTTTAACTTTAAAATAAACTATATAAAACAATTCTACGATTTTTTAACACATGGGCTAAAAATAATAAAAAAGTCTACTACCCAAAGGTAATAATGTCACATCTAGCATATGTATTCGAAATGGTGTCACTTCAATTCTTATAAAGCTAAAAGATAATATAATTCGATATTTTCAAAGAGAGTCGAAACAGCAACCAAAAAAGTTAATAAGGCATTCTAAGCAAAATTACAAATCATCTAGACGTCATGGAACATTTTAGAAATCAGATTCGAGTTTAACAGAAAAAAATCATCTAGAAACATCACCATCCGTTCAATATACTAGTTATTAAAGGTTTGTATCAAATGGAATATATGATTGGGATATGCATTTCAAAACCTCGCCATATTATGTGAATTTTCTCCTAGGTCCTGCCTGAGAAACTACGAGAGGTTAAATTATTAGAATCCATTACTTAGTTTTCGAATAAAAGCAGCAAAGAGAAAGAAAAATAAATTTTGCCAACTTATGAAGAGCAGATTGAGCCATCGTTATACTAACAGAAATGGGAATTTCTGAATGCAAAAATCAGGGAATCAACGCAAATAATAAAGTTTTCTGTAGTAAATATCTTTTTAAAAAATTTTTGAAATTAAAAATTAATATACTACATTTTCGATTACTAAGCTTAGATATTTTTCTGTTTCTAGCAACATTTTGTACAACTTAGCTTAAAAACCTAAAGCCGAACCAAACTCCGATCACTTTAAAGTAAGGTTCGGTTTAAAAATGTATATTTTATAAAGAACTTATGAAAATCCCTTCAATTGTAAAGTACTTAGCTGGTCCATCTTCTGGCTAAGATGCGTTTTTTAAAGTTAATCCTAGAAAAAACAGCAAAAGTCTAGTTTAATGCTCACTTATTTATATACTTCGAAAATCAGTGCTATATTCCAATTCGAGCAATTTTGGAAGCAGTAACAATATTGAATGAGGTCCATTCGACTACCGATGGACGTCGTTTTTACCAAAAGTAAAACCAAGTATATTTCAATGTTTACCGATTCGCTCAAACTAACCGAAAATAAAGACAAAATATTGTGAACCAAGGTTCATACCGAACGGTACGACCGAAATTTCTCGATTTCAATACTTTTTCTTTTAATATTTATTTTAATTTTATTTAAATATCAATACAAATTCCATTGCAATATTGCATTCTCTCACCTGGTCTCTCACACCTTCCGCTCTCCCTCTCTCGCACTCGCTCGCTCTCTCCCACTCTGTCTGTCTGTTGAACTCGCTTGGCGCTCTCTTAGCCCAAGCAAAACAAGTGGTTATGAATGTCGTTGTTGTTTCGTTTTTTGAGGCTTAGCTCTGGGCTAACGCTGATGGAGAGCAGCTAGAGCTAGCCAAGTTAGTACTTATTCTGGGTCTGGCCTGACATGTACACCGCACCGAAACGTTCGCGTGCGTTTTCTATTGTTATTTGTTCATTTAGTTTCCATATATAATAGAAAAAGAGAAATACGCTCCTACTCCGCCTCCTGCTACCAGTTCCCGTGTTGCAACGTTTGGAGGCGACAGTTTAAGAATTGAAAAAAATAAAGCAAAAAGAAAGAAAGAACGAAAGCCAGCAGCAGCAGGTAAAAGAGAAGTTTTGTGATGGGAAGCCCAATTACAGTTATAGTACACACATACATAGTTTTTTTTTGAATTAAAATAATAATTCAGTGCTTAAAGTGAGTGCCGCCGTGTGTCGAGATCGGAAACCAGTTGAACAAAAATGCTGGCAAAGCGAACGTGACAACGAAATTCGAATTCGTGCTAATTAGAAAAAGAATGCGCAAAGTGAGAGGATGAGTTGATGATGATATCTAACTAAAAATGCTAACGAGGTATACATATACCGATACCCATACATATGCATACCCACATATGTATGAATGTGGTTTGCGTAAATGTTATAAATATACACAAGTTAGATCGTATATCGGTATGAGGAAAATGCGGTCAATTAGAATACCCTCCCAATACCCATACAAAAGCCTCATAGATAGCGTATGAATTAGTGAATGAATTGAACAACAAAAAAACCATTGAAAATCAATACGAATACCGAAACCTGCCCGCCGCTCCCAGTTCGTATTTGCACACACACACACACTCCCATACAGTGGGACCATTGACTATGTAGTTGTGTGCAAGACTCATAAAAATATCAACAGAGAAAAAAAACAGGTGGAAAAGAAAGCTTAAAAAATGCGGTCGGTCAAAAGTAAAGTTGCACTCAGACTTACTGGCGAGGGGGACAGGGCAGTAAAATCAAAGTTACCTTTTCAAGACACACACACACACTTGCTTGCAGGCGCACGCGACCCCTCCACTCGACATACAGGTACACTGTGTTTACCTGCCACGCATGCGCTCGAAAGAGACGGCACTAGAGCTTGGCTCCGGGGTGTCGGTGTCTATGTCGTCTCCCCATTTGTAACTGAGCCGCCGTCTTAAGCTGGTTTTTCTGTTTCACACAAAAACGTTTGTTGTTTGCCTATTTCAGATAAAAATAAATATAAAGCAAAAGCAGGCAGCCTGGCCGCAAGACTTATCTAAATGTGTCCTGCTTTTGAGTATGAAAAATTAATCCTCAAATTCTTAAAGATAACTAAGTGTGTACACACACTCACTCATACATATGTACATATCTAGGCATGATATGTGCGCTTATCGCGCCTTAATTAATTATCTTTCAACTAAAATGAAGGCCGGGTTAGTTGAAAATTTATGACTCGTTGAAGATGATTTACCATCTGCATTCCACTTTCACTCTGTGTGGCTTTTTATGTGCGATCATTGTTTTTTTTTTTATCACCCTCGGCGCTTTCGTCATCCTAGTAGTGGCTGCTGTAAACAAACTGAAATCTCTGTCCAAATATTTTCACGATGATGCAATTCCACAAGTGCTCTGTGATATAAACATGACAAATATAACAGGCCCCCGCCAGGCCTGGTGTCAGTAGTTGACTCCTAAAATAAAAACATTAAAAATTATGAAAACCCAACGCGTTTTAATCTAAATGCAGGGACGGAGTCGGAATCCCATGGGTCGAGGTTGGGACGGGAAAGAGCCTAAAATCACAAATTCTTTTGCTGAAATTCACAGAGGGTCCTGATTTTTCGAAAAATTTGAAACTGAAGGCTTTTGGATTGAGTATATCGGAAATTACGCAAGCAATTTTGTTGTTGTCTTACTTTAAAAAATTTGTAGGTATTAGGCCTAGGGTATTATGAACTAAGGAACCCGAGGTTCTTACTTAAAAACAGTTTTTATACTCTGTTCCAAAGGTACACAGAGTATATTAAGTTTGTACAAAAGTATGTAACTGGGAGAAGAAATCATTTCCGATCCTATAGAGTATTTATGTTCTTGACCGCCGAGTTGATATAGTGGAAAAGTGTTCAAAGCCTAAAACAAACAAAGCCTGGACATGGCTAAATTAACTTGGAATATATTTACCTCATAGGGTTGGAAATGTTTGCTTCTGGTATCATTTTTAATTACTTCGAACCTTGCATAAAAAGCAAGAAAAGATTGACCATTAAATTTTGATTTTTGACAGCTGAATCAACGTCTAAAAAAGTTTAAAAATGTGTTAAAATCAGGAAATCAAACTTTATTGTACTTTGCTCTAGTAGGAACTTATGTTTCGGTAAAAGGTTCTGACCTAATAACGGCATTCGTTTCCTGGAACATAGGTTTTTATTTTAGTTCACCGATACGTACCGAAAAAATATAAAGAAAGATCGAACCGTGATTTTGTGCCTATCCGATTCTTATCAAATACTAGCGGAGACCCCAGAATATAAACGTTCTACGCTTATAGGCTGTTTACACTGAGTACATCTAAAATCTAGTCTGAATCATAAATATTTACCATGGCAAAATTTGTTATCTTTGTAGCGTTTACCTATTAGACATCGACCCACTTAGCATTTTTACAAAACAAAAGCTTAGCTTAAGCATTTAAAGTCAAGATGTTGGATATTAGATGTGCTCAGTGTAATAAGCTTATTACTTGGCCTTTCAAATGTATTTATGGGTTTTTTTTCGAGTTTTCTGACCACCATATAAGAACATGTTCTTTATTTTGTCAGGAAAGTTGATTATAATTGATGCCTTTTTTTTTAAGTTTTCCCTGGGATGTCTTAGTTTTCTGACGCCAAGAAGAGGTTCATCTTAAAATGTTTAACGAATTTTTTAGAAAGACTAATCTCCACTTCCGCCATTGAGTAAACCATATCCATGAATCGTGTGTTGTCGCAAATACCGAGGAAAAAAAACCAAGAAAATTGGACTTTTCCGTTTTTGATTTCGATCAAATCATGTGGAATCGGAATTTATAGCTGTTCGCGTTTCCGATAAACGATCAAACTATTCGGTTTTAAAAGTTTTACCTTTGAGTGAGTGAAATGAAAAGTAATTGACAATTTTCATGTCAACGGTTCTATTTTTTATCTATCAAATATTTTTATGTTAATAAGTTATATATTGAGAAGAATATTGAGCATTCAAATTAATTTAAAATTATTTTTTTCAAAGTTGTCCTCTACAAATTGCATGTAGACGAAATCAAGCAGTTCGCAATTCCGCATCAGCGCATGCGCAGTGTAGATCGAAATTGTTAATTTTACCATGCAGCTGAATTATAGTTCGAAAACGATTCGAACTTTCATTCGAAAAGAAAATCGATTTCAATTTCACTCGGAAACTGGAACATCAAATGAAATCGATTCGGAACTACAATCGTTTTACTTTTTAAATCCCCTCTGAAATGGGAACCGACCTGAATGTCAAAAAAGGTGTATGAAAGGGTTTACTCATTTACCTTAAAAACCATTTTTGTTGTGTAATTGAACTTACTTTTTTTTTTAAGAAATTCAAAACATGTGTCCTCATAAAATAAAATGAGCAGAATTCAGAATCACAGCAGATGTTTTTCTGGTTCCACGATAGTCAGTTCTTTGTTTCGTCCTGCAGAAGCGTGGCAAAGCTGTGATCTACTGATTGAAAAAGGAGATTGTCCTCGATAAATTCATTTTTTTCTTGCTTGGTAGCTTTTTATTTAGAACTCACATTAGAACTCAGAAAAAGCCAGTTAGTTAATTTAGAGATCAACCGAGTGTGACTATCAAGTTCTTTTGAAAAATGCTTCTTAGGGCAAATCTCTCCTTGGACTCCATACTCAAGACGTAGACGGTGGAAAAATAGGATGTTGTTCAACCCAAAAGTGAGAATGAAGTATGTACTCCCTTCAGAATCATTTGGCCAACCAGCCTTACCTCCATTTTACTAAAAGCGTGCCAGAATATTGACCGAATTTTTCCAGTTAATCGCAAAACGACGCGGCTCTCGTGATATTTAAATAGACTGCTCTAGTTGGAAGTAGGAAAAAAGAAGCCGAGACTCACAAGTCGAGTTAAGTTGGGTACAAAAGCGCGACATTGATCACATGAAACAAAATTTATAATTTAATATTCATTATGGATAAACAGTTTTTGATATCCTTTGGACGATTTTACGATATATTTAATAAATATCTTAAATCAATTTCACAAAGGTGTAAAGGTGTAAACCCTGACTCTAGCAAGTTTGCACAGAACAAAATGGAAACTTAAATCATTTTGATCTTTAGATTGAAATTTCTAAAACGAGTCGAATTTGATTGTACTTTAAACTATTTCCAAAAGCCTGTAACAATCCAAAGTCGACTGCGGGATAAAATTAATTCAACTTTTTTTTTTATCTGAGTGTGTGGGAATCAGTCGAGTTCGAATAAAAAGCTAAAATCAATCCCATATAGCCATAACGTATCCGCAGCATGGGTTTCTATGGCACTTCTTTATCATAAACTTAGACGAAACTTCACCGATTGATCATATCCAGTATAAGCACAAAAGTAAATCCAGTAAAACTTAACATAGGACCCATTTCTAATCCGTATATGATAAAGGACTAAGTCCAATTACAATGGATGACTTAGAACTACCTTTCTTTAGCAAGATAAAGTACCTAGAGAGTAAAGATGTGAGACACAATTCCTTAGCTCAGAGCTTAAGACACCATCTTGAACGGTATTATAGCTTTATGTCTGGTCATAGCTGTGCATTCCGATATTCCTAGTGCTATTAAGCGGTACCCTCCGGTACTGCACTCCGTCCCTGTATGACTTGCCTTGGTATGCAACGCTGACGTCGCCGTCTCAGTCGGCGCTGGAGCCCAGCCTAAGCCGTCAGCGGAAAAGTAGTTGCTGTCACTTAAAGTCGAGGGAGCGGCTGCGGCTTATGTGTTGGTGAGAGAGCGCGCGCTCAATCTCTGTGAGAGTGTGTGTGTGTGCGAGTATTTTGCAGGTGTGTTCATTTGCCAACTTGGCGGAGAGGTAGCAAGAGAATGAAAGAAACAACAATCAGTGGGGCGGTGGGGAGGGGGCAGGTGGAGGCGCGATTTTTGAATTCCAAAGCTGCGCAGCTGCGAACAAAATGTTAAAGTTTGAGAATAATTGCGATTGTGGTCGGCTTGGCCATGTGTGGAATGTGGGCCTGAGTCAGCGCAAGTTTGGCTGCGCAATAGCAAATCTCAGAAGGTTACATATTTGATCGAACATTCCCTACCTCTATTTTTCCAGGCGGAGGGCAGGACATGGTTAACCATCATTCAAATGGCGGCGGCAGCGCTGGCAATAGCAGTGGCAGCCTACGCGGTGGAGCGCATGGCGGTGGAGGCGATTACTCAGGCGATGATCGGAGTGGAGGCGGCGAAGAGCGTGAGAGATTAGACGGTGGTGATCATTTGCATGATAAGCCCACATATTTGCTGGAGCATCTGGCCACATTTACTGTCAACAAAGAGTCGGGCATAGTGTATCCGGCCGATGGCATGCGCCGCCTGCTGCAGCTGGAGAAGACCACAGGAATTTGGTCACAGAAGATGCAGCTGTGTCTGGACTACCAATGGGTGCTCATCATGGACTACGAGACGGGGGTAAGGTGTTGCCATTTCTTTGGATGGGGATTGGGTCATACTACATCTTGTGCTTACTTTGATCGACAGAATATCATTGAACGCTTCCCGGCTTCCCTGGTCCAGGAGCCAACAGCCTTCACCTCCAACGATGCCATGGAGCTGTACAACAATATACTTGTATTTATTGTCTCTGGCGGTGGAGGTTCCCGCTCAGAGATGCACATATTCCAGGTGAGCTCAACCTAAACCAAGCCTAGGCGTCTTATCATCCAACCTCTCTCTCTTTTAGTCACAAAGCGTTTCCGCCGTGCATTTGGTGGAGGATCTGAAGCAATTGCGCAGCGGGAAGATGATTACCCAACAACGTGGTGCCACACCCACCCAGGCGGGAGGTGCCTCCGGTATGGCCATGATGATGAGCAAGACCTCATCTTCGTCCTCGCACAGCCGAGCCGAACTGCATCAGCGTGAGCAGAGAGGAGGAGGCGGAGGAGAGCGCGATAGAGAACGCGAGCGGGAGAGTCATCATCATCATCTGCAGCATCAGCGAAGCAGTGTGGAACAATATGGCATGCGTGGCAGCGGCGGCGGTGGAGTTGTGGCCGAGGTGGACCTGGTGGGTCACAATGGAGAGACAGACTCGGAGCTGGGCGGCGGCAATGAAAGGGATGAGACGAGTTCTACGTCCAGCGAGAAATACGAACGTGATGTGGCAGTCTTAAATCACTGTTTCGATGATATTGAAAAGTTTATAGCGCGTCTCCAGCATGCGGCGGCTGCCTCCAGGGAGCTAGAGCGACGTCGACGTAATCGCAAGTCCAAGAAACGGGATCCTGGCGAGGGTTTGCTCACTCTGCGCACAAGACCGCCGCACGAAAAGGAATTCGTGGATATCTTTGCCAAGTTCAAGTTGTCTTTCAACTTGCTGGCCAAGCTGAAGGCCCACATTCACGACCCGAATGCGCCAGAGCTAGTGCACTTTCTGTTCACGCCGCTGGCCCTGATAGTGGAGGCCTCGAGCGACACGTACTACGAGTCTCAGTTGCCGGCCCGTGTCGTTAATCCCTTGCTGACACGCGAAGCCATCAATTTGCTGATCAACTGCGTCACCTCCAAGGAGACGGAGCTTTGGAGATCCCTGGGAGACGCGTGGGTTATACCCCGTGATCAGTGGAAGGACGATGTGGGTTCGTACCATCCCGTCTTTCTTGATGGTTGGTCACCCGATTACTTAGTCAACGATGAACTGGAGCCCACATCCCCAACGACGCATGTGAGCAAGCGTCGATTGGAGGTCCAGGCAGGTCCCAGTCGAGGACCACCCGGAGGAGTCAGCGGTGGCGGCGGGTATGATGATTACGATACTGGAAACGGCATGGGCATGGGCATTGAGAAGTACACCATACATCATGGCAACGATCGAGATAGAGATCGGGACAGGGGGGATCGTACCGACTTTAATACCCGCAGTGAGCTGTCCTTTGACTCCATTGAGCGGGGTGGTGCGGCGGCAAATGGCCCTGGCCCGGGCAATGGACCCACGCTAAGCTCTATAACAGCGGGTCTGCAAAATCTACACACACGCGAGTCCTCCAGAAATATGGGTGGAGAAGGAAGAGGCGGAGGAGGGGGAGGAGGGAGGGAGAGTGGTTATGGAGCGGGCGGCGCTTCTGAGTTGTCTACGGCTGGAGCACGGGCCAATGTCAGTGATGATCAAATGCTCGAGTCCTGGCTAGAGGATCTGCAAGCAACAGGAGCAAAAGTTGTACTGGTCACCTACCCGCGTACCGCAAACAATGACAAGGAGCTGAGTGTAATGCGGGGCGAGTACTTAGAGGTAAGTCAAAGACAGAGATTAAAACGTAAGCGACTTACGAAAATGGAACGATTAACAGTACATATTTGGTTGATCTCTTATTTTATTTGTCTAAGCTCCTGCATAGATGGGATCTCAATAATATAGATTCGGTCCAGTAGTTCGACCCATTGTAAAGGCTAAGGTGGTCCGGTTCTCAGAACCCCTGTACCCACGATTTTGGTTCGAACCTCGGCTCGCATGTCTGTAAAGCGCTGATTTGCTACTTTTTTATTGGTCTGAAGTTAACATAGTTGATAATCTTGGTGCTAAGCTTATTATAGAAAAGCGTTTATAGTATAAACTTTATACTTAGTAAGAAACGAAAGATTTCAGAACAATTACTCCAAATGAAAAGCAAGCGTAATAAAAATCACTTGGTAAAAAATTACGTACGGAGAAGTATGTGAATTTTACTAATTTAAAACTATACTTTACATTAGTAGACAGCAAACTTTAAATCTAAAATCCTTCAGGGAATCTATTGAGGTATCTTGGTCATCGTCCAAATCAAGAAATTTACATAAACAAGCTTCATTGACATTGCATTCATAGCTGCATTCCTTTTATGCTCTGCAGTTGCCATTGAAAAGTTCTCCTGCTCGATCCCTGTTCGCTTTATAATCGACGGTGGTAGTATAAATCTGACCTAGAGAAATTTAGAAGGATTGGAGAACTTCTTGAATGATAGCAGTCAGCTTACAGGGAATTTATATAATTCCCTATTAGTTGAACCGAATCAAATTTTTACGAAAAAGTGGTGCGGTGCTGGTTTAGGAGTCAAAAATATTAGTGGTTCGATGGATCCATAAAGGAACGATAACGATCGAATAAAAGATACTCAAGTTATGAGCAAAGAAAGAACAGTATTTTATTATTTGTTATAATTTAAAATTCAACTACACAAATTTTTTTGTTTTGCTGTTATTTTGTAATGAGACCAATTGAGAATTTTAAGTTATAGTTAAGCTTACAAAAGAGACAATTGAAATTTGCGCAGTTTGCTTATTGCAGCAGACCAAACAAAATGTACCACAGTGGGGGCCAAACATACTTGCCAATTCACACCGAATGCTTGCCGAAGTCACGCATCACTTAGAGAGAGAGAGAGAGAGAATACCATTTTCGCGCTCTTTTCTTGGGGACCCTGCTTTACGTTCAGGAAAGTCGATCAACTTTTTATACCCTGTTCCCATTAAAAATGGGAAAAAGGGGATCATGAAGTTGTGCAAATGTATGTAACAGGGAGAAGGAAGCACCTCCGACCCCATTAAGTATATATATTCTTGATCAGCATCAACAGCCGAGTCGATTTAGCCATGTCCGTCTGTCCGTCCGTCCGTCTGTCCGTCTGTCCGTCTGTCTGTCTGTATGAACGCGTCGATCTCAAAGACTGTAATAGATAGAGCCACAAGTTTCGAAAAATCCTCTCCCCCCCCAAAATAAATGGCATACTGTATATAGGTGTATCTACATACTGGTACGCACATCGCAAGAGGTATGTAGGGGTACACCGTACCCAGATTAAGTTTGCTCCAGGTTTGGCAAATTCCTCCTCCATCTTCTTCTAACCGCGAAAAACTGTCCGAGCTACAATTTTTAAGTTTGAACCTAGTGACTTAATATTTATTCAGTGAGGCCCAACATCTATCTATTCTGTGTACCACAATGAGATCCGAGCAAAAACACCGAAGATATGTACATAAGTGCGCCTGCCCATTTATTAAAATAAATTTAAAAATAAATAGAATTCGAAGCTAAAGGAACCACATTACTTGGAACAGGGTATTTTGCTGTCGGGGCACTCGACCGCAACACTCTTACTTGTTTCAAGTGATCTCGTATACAAAAAGTTTCAAATGTTCTACAAATTGCTTTCGACCCAATAAAGACACAATTCCAATACGATTCGGATACAAAGTCAAACAAAATCACTATACGATTTTTGGGAATATTCTTGAGATATTGTACTGATTGAATCCAACGGTAAAGAAGGTCTGAACTCTACTATTATTGTATTATTGTATGCACTTTGGTTTTATTGATTACGTGTCTGTTATGGTTTCATTGCGTATTTGTATTTTGATCCTATGATTTGCGGTAATCGAATTCGTATATAGTAAGATCTAAAGCGGCGATGGCCTCTGGTTCCGCCCAGGGGCGGAACGTATACACCCCGAACGCATGCCGATGCTGAAATCAAGAGAGCAGAAAGCCGTCATTTTCGATTAGGTCGAAGGCGCTTCATTTTCGCATACCAATACTCTCTTACTTGTTGGCCTCGCTCTCGCTGGCCATCGCTGATCTAAAGACTTGGCAGAGTTGAAGGGCAACCGAAATATATTAATTTTATATTACAAATCTTAACGCGGTCCCTGAAACAATGAATTGGTTCTCGGCTACAGGTTTTAAGGTTCTTAGTAATAAATATTTAATTTGTCTTTAAAATCATGTCTGAATAATCTCCAATTTCTTCTGTATTCTTACCTAGATACTGGATGACACACGCAAGTGGTGGAAGGCGCGTAATATGCGTGGTCAAGTGGCTCATGTACCACACACCATAGTCACGCCCTTCAATTATGGTGATGGCGATGGAGCGCAGTTCTATGGCCAGCAACAGGCGAACAAGTCACGTCACCCGGTAAGTAAATTTCTAAAGCCTTTTTTCCTAATCTAATCCATTCGATTTCAAACATTCAGCAGGACTCTCCGGGTATGGAGCAGAGATCACCGGATGCCACGGACATGATGCGTAGCAAGCATTTGGGAAAGAAAGGCGAGTTTCGTTACTTTTAGCAACGTTACCGTCCCGCAATTCCTAGTTGTAGGATCTATTTCTAAAATTCCGTTTTAAAATGTAACCATAAGACTAACTATAAGTGCGGATACGTACGCAGTGGAGTGGAGAGAAGCGGCAATAAATTGTTTCGATAAATCGATCAGAGAAATACAGAGTTGATTTATTGATTAAACAGGAGAAAAGTTAACTGGTGCACAAGGAACACAATCTCTACTAGGCAACAACTTCGCTCTACATCAACGACAGCTTCTCCACGCGTGCCAGCAAGGGAGAATCTGAATGGTACTCCAGGCTCCGGACGGCAAAGTCGCCCACCTCATTGGTAAAACATTTCAAAGTAGAAATGGAGAACGGACGTACGGGAAAGTTGTAGTAGGTGAAGTATTGGCCATTAACGGCAATCAGGAAAGCCCGATCGCCCAAACCAAATGCGATCTTAAAGAGCTTTCCCCGCACAAAGGGAAACTCGCCCTCGGTTTCCTCATCGTCACTGGCGAAACTGGAAAACATTAAGAATATGGGTTAGACAGGAGTTCCATATTTCAGCACAACGACTACCCACCTGTTGTCCTCGCGTTGATAGCTACGCGACACAGTGGTCTTGTCAAAGTTAACATGAAACTTGAGCACGGTTCGTCCCGTATCGTTGCACTGAAAACAAATGGAAAACTCTGTGCTGGGCGGTCCTTTGGCAATGCACTCCAAGGCCACCACAGTGCCCGTCTCATAGCGTTTGGGCACATCACTTTGGAATGCCACCCGGTCCGAGCACATCAGATTCCGTGGAAATACCAGAGGAAACAACATACGATGATGGAACTGACTGACCTTCTCGAAGTCCCCATACAAACGCACAAAGTTGATCTGTTTGGGAAACTTGACAAACTCAAAGGAACCATACAACTGGTCGTTGACGTAGATCTCGAAACAACGCTGCAAAACGGCCACACGGAAGGTGAAACACTGTCCGGGTATCAAAGGATTCTTGGGGCCATCGCATTTCCAATTCTTGGATATTTCCTCTTGCTGCCAGCCTTCTCCTGGCTGAAACATGCTGCGTATGATCTGACCCTCACGGAAGTTGGCTTCGATCTTGAGAAATACCGTTTCACTCTCATTCTGGGCATTCACATTGTCCGTCAGATCCAAGGAGATTCTAGAAAAAAAATAAGAACAAAAGGGAAACATTTATTTGATTTGATTTTTTCTTCTTTGAGCGAGTCGCCCAAAAAGTGTAGCATACTTATTGGGATGCGGCTTAACACGTCCAGAAACTATAAGCACATGCCCAAACGGCACTTCAGTTAGAACCCTTGCCTTCCACACGTTCATTGCCCAGCTAGCTAGCGTCTCAACAGCTCCAATGCAACTGACTTCAGGCATTCGGCCACCTCGAGCTTTTTGTTTTATGCGATGTTATGCTAATAGATTTGCCATTCATTGCTTTCTACATTTATTATGAAGCGGAATGAAATGAGGAATTACCTGCAGCCGCATGCAAACTTAACATGGACATGGTAAGGTTACCCCAGACGACGACGACAAGGTGAGTACCCACCCGCAAACCTTGCGCGCTTATTTATTTGATTCAATCCTTGCCTTTTTGGTATAACCCATAACTGTCATCCTGAAGTTCTTTTCACGGTTGTTCGTTCGTCCCCACCTCACGGACCACGCCACTGGCGACGCCTGCAAAGGGGTACTAAATGTAGGGGGCATTTTTAACCCTTCCCCAATATTCCCGTTTAAAGTTTTTAACAAAGCTTTATGTAAATCAGTTAACATGGCATTAACATCCCCTAAATCATCGTATGGTATGTCATTTGTTTGAATAAAAGATAGATAGATTTTTATTTGGGAATAATATTCAATATTCAAGCTTGGGATACTTCAACACAAACTTCACATATTTTAGTACGAGATTATAAGCATGGGATAGACTGAAAAGCAGTCAAAACTGTTGGGTTTAGTGTTGTTAGAAGGTCTAAAAGTCGATAAATTAAAAAAAAAATTTCAAGAAATAACTAAAAATTAAATAAGGTGCTAAATGTCAAAACCAAAAAATTTGTAGCTCAATGTTATTAGTTTTTCTAGTCGACTTCGTTTATAGTTTTAGATCGGAACACGCTTCTTGATTTTAAAGAAACTAACAAAAGTTTCAGAAACAACGCAAACGTTTTTTGCTTGCATTCAAAATTTAACGGCCAGTTCTAAGCTTTCTCAAAAGCTGCTTTAGCTTTGGTTTGAACTTTGAGCCTAAGCTAAGCTTTGTACACCAAAAGGTTGAAAGTTGTTAGCCTGACCTTTTTTACTCTTATTGTTTTTTGGGGTTCCCAACTGATTAAAACATTGATTGTATGGAAAGGCGGTGAAGGATGGTTTCGACAGCGATAAGCCTACTGAAGATTCATTCGGAGAATGATGCGGTACCGTATAGGCAACCAGCTCATTTTTGGTGTACAATAATGCATAAGTTGTTTTTAGTTGTGAACAAACACAACTTTTTCGACCTAGAGCCTGCTAAACTCACTAATCAAAAAATTTGTAGCAAACCTCAAAAGACTGAGGTTAGGTTCGCACACCAGTTTCTTAACTTATCATATAAATAAATGGTTCTAGTTCGAACTTTCGTTTATAGATTTTTAGATCGTTTAATAATTGCTTGGTTTCCCCCTCAGGAACACAGGAAAGCTATTAACTATTTATTCCCCTGAGTAACGGGTATTTCAACCAGGCTCAACTTTAGCTTACGCTTTCGATTATATATTTTTAGATTTAGTAAATTTTCTAATTTTCAAGCATTAATTAATTGACCAAATTTTTTGAATTGCCAAACTATCTTAATGCCATAAAACATAGAATTTTATTGTCGGAGGAACTATCACAATTTTTTTTAGCAGATAATACTTTATTTTTAGCAGAATCATGTAAAATGCACAAAAACTTGTACTAGGAATGACATTTATTTATTAAAACAATATATAGTAGAATCAGGGCAGCAAACCGGGTGAAGTTGAACCGCTCCGGAGTCAGAGACTCTAGCATTTTCGGAAAGTCTGGATGCTCTACCTCAAAACTGGGTTGTCCAAGCTGTATTTGGCAGACATGCATTTTAAGTATGTTCGAAAAGTCTTTGGTATGCCTGAACATAGGCCCGGTCTCTACTGCGCGAACGTCAGCAATTTTTCCTTGTTTGGGAAAAACAGCACGCACGGAGTGGCGCTTTACCTAATAGATAGATCATTCTAGCTGGGGATCCTGGGCGGAGCAAACTCTTGCTAAAATGGATGCAGCTTACAGGCAGACATGCATTGAGCAATCTCAAAGAAGCTCCGAACGGCTCATTTATAAAGAGTTGCATCATGACCTGGGAGCAAGGAACTATTTCAAAGACACCTTCAAGGCTAGAGGAGAGATTCTCGAATTAAACTTTGTTCCTAATATGGTTGGCAAAGACAAAACATGTTCATTGTGCAACTTGAGAGATAAAGAGAGCATTGTACACTTTATCGACGTCTGTCCCATTTTGAGCGAGCACCGATTGTTCCATTACTTCAAGGCTGGTCTACAACTGCACGATATAATAAAATATTTTAATGTCGAAAACTGGTCGGATTATTTAGTTTTATAAGTCAGTCTTTAAGATTCCGGAAACAAATTTTTGAAGGACAGTTTTAAAAACGGCAACACCGCTACTTGAATTCCTAACTACGCAGTTGAACGATCTGATATCTGGGGAAGACCTGTGAAATCAGGTGTATTAGACTGCGTAGCAAAGGATTTGGCAAAGGATTCGATAAGGATAAACTTCTGTTTAAAATTTTAGCCTATATCCTTAGATAAATGTAATAAGAAGGTGAAAAAATATTTTAAATAAAGAAGAATACTACTACTACTATTTGTTTTATTTAGCCAGAGAGTCAGTAATAGTGAAAGTTTTTTTAAGATTACCACGGTAGAAATTCATAATGATGATTTTATCAAGCCTCTATACATCCATATTAGAACAAAACTAGCTTTTCCGGCGCCCTCATTAGTATTTTTAACACAAAACGAAGAAGTTAAGCTTTCATTATAATTGCCAACTCATTAGAATATTGTTATTAATTTTGTAAACCGTTTGATCTAAACATCCTATTTACTCGTCGACAATTGCCAACTATTACAACTTTACGATAATCTAAACTCATAATAAAATACAATGATTTATGACAATCTAAACTAATTCAGGTCTGTTCTCAATTTCCCTTCGGTTTTCGTGTAAACGATTGAATTTGCCATTTTCCTTATACAAATTTAAATGGAAGGTGTAAGGGAAATCTGTGGCTTTCTTTTTCTACGAATTGAATCCACTTGACATTATGCTGTTGGTTTCAACTGATTGAGCAATTTCACTTTTTCTGAAACCGGATCTAGCAACCGTAAATATGAGTGTCAGCTTCCGTATATCCTTATTAACATAGAGTTCACCTTAAAAACGTTTATATGAAACAGAATTGGAATTGAGAACAGGCCTGATTATAACAGTTTGCATTTTTTTCTCGGCATGTTCGGATCGATTGATCTTCAATTCCCATTTACCCGTTTACAATTGCCATCTATGATTTGCCATCATATGCAAAAATTGCAAACTTGGACCATTTAAATACATTTTAATTGCTATTCTGCTATTCTTCAACAAATTGGAGATCACCAAAATCGGTCCAGCTGTTCTTGAGTTATGTTAAGATGTTTAAGTTTGTGCTAGCAATAGGAGGCTGCTGCTGGTTTGCTGTAGACAGGTAAGGAACAGGGATGATTATGAAACAGCTGTACGATCAAATAGCCTTGTTTATGGTGTTGCTGTTCACAGATATGCGCTAATTTGATTATCATAAAGTTTGTGAAACAGTTGAATATGTAAATTCAAAAGTCCTTTAGTTAAAAAATGAGACCGGACACATACCATAACAGCTGATTCAGTCGGTAGGGTTGTAAATCTCTTGTCACACTATTGCAGTGAGAGCAATCTATTGATATTAAGCAAAGTACTTAAACTCCGGTTAAGTGTTCCTACTTTACTCGAAGTTTAAAGAAATTCGTCATTTTTGTTTAACTCTCAACTTTTTCCACCTGCCCCCCTTAGCCATATCCTGCCTACGTCCCTGGCACCAGTTGTTGCGTGTCGAGCGGGTGGAGCGACATAAAACAAGGCAACAACAATTGATTCCCTGTCCAAAGTTTTTGCATTTGCAGCAAAAACAAAGTGCGACTAAAGGCGGCGGCGTCGGCGGCACTCATCATCTTCCTCGGCTGGTTCTCTAGGTCTAAGGCAGGTAATTCATTTCTTTTGACGTTTCGTCTACGTCTACGCCCCAGTGACATCTCAGCCCCTTCTTTTTTGGGTTGTTTCTACGTGGCGCGCTGAGTTGCCCTCGCTCTCGTCTGTCGCTGGCAGCTGATCAAATTGTTTTTGGCCAGTTTCAGTTTCAGTTTTACCTTGGTACCCAATTCCACGAGCTAATCCGTCGGTCCTGGTACCTGCTGCTGTCAATAAATTTGCTAATTGGATAGTTATGGCCCACCCTATTGAACTCCGATGACCTTGTCGACCTTAAACACACAGAGAACTAATGAAGTAATCATGTTGATTTCAACTTTAATTTCCGCTTGTCACTCCAAAAACTGATAACTCAAACATGGAGCAAGGTTTTTATTTTGTGTACGTTGCACAATCATCAGTCGTCGGGGAGCCGGGGGGGAAAAGAGTGTGCCACGTTGCGACGACCCCCAGAGTTCAGTGGGAGCTCTTAAAAGAGGTCTTATCGCAGTTCCAACAACACACTCTAACCGTGTCGAATCAGTTTGAGGCTAGCGACGACGACACGTCTACAAAAAATCAGTTTTTTACACTCGGAGCCCCCTATAACCGACGACCATCCGTCGAACCGCAGCGATAAGTGGAGTTTATGGCGCCCAGTAGCCGGGCTGGTAGCGTCTTATGGTCCCCATTATCTTTTCACAAGTTTGCAATTTATGATTGATTAGAAGGGTTAGCTTAGTACATCTTATCGGTGCACTTTCCCCAGGTGTCAAAGTTGCCTTTCAAAGTCTTGAAAATGATGACGTCCACATATCATCATTTGTCACGGAGTCGAGATACGTAGGTACACCCCAACCACGTGGCGCTTTATAACGAACATGAAAATAACTTAAGCCAAACGAACAAACTTCTTTGCTTTAACATTCACAGTTTGCATTCCCTTGGCCCAAGTAATTCGCTGTTCAGATTCTGGATCGACTGGGGATGCACACGTAGACAGACACAACTTCGCGATTCACAGCCACAACGATCGGTGGTTATGCACTTGTCGCGTATCGGTGGGTAACTGAATAGTTAGATTTGACGGTGAAGTTTAAAACGTCAACTCTGGTGGCCACGAAGTCACCACCATCAACCGGATCGCTAACCGAACCCCTACCTGATATCAATTGGCTCGGTGGAAGAGGAAGGAGCCCTGGTCTGAGAAACAGAGAACAAATATGAAAAAAATACCCAAATGATATATTGAACACCTGAATGTGGAGCAGAGCAGATAGAGCGCGAGGGTATGGGTGCGTTGGTGTCTTTGTATTGGCCATTCAATGATGACGGAAAGAAAATGAAATGGAATTGTTATCAGCAGAACGACCTGCACCGCTGTTGCATCTGTGTGTGGTGACAACTATTTGCTCAACATGACACCTCCCGTTCCACTCATCATTCACTTTGATGTTTACTCCGACGACCCAAGTGTCATTAATTGATTTATTGCTAAAGTTCTGTACAATATTTCGGGCAAGTTCAAGTAATTATATGGACAACTAATTAGGTAATGTGTTTGTCTTGATGTTTTCTGGCGAACATGAGGCTGGTCTCAGTTATACATGGGACCGAGAGGGTTTGAATTTATGAAGAGGAATGATATGAAATAGTCTTTTTAAGAAGCAACAATTGATATTTAAGCAATTGTTATTTCAACACGGGTTAATGGAATCGGCATGTGTCGGTTTATGGCTCTTCAACCAAATTATCTAATCCTATTTGGATGGATTATAAAAATATATTTGGCTTTACGGCCCAATAGGCCTAGTCAAGCTTCCCTCAATCTCTCGGCTTGTGTGCTTTTAATTTCCGCACGAGATAAGTTTTATTGCCAAATATTACAGGTGGCTCTAATAGCTTATGAAGCTTGTATAACGCTTTTTGAAGAAGCACTAGATGTTTTAAGACGGGATCGAACACAGGGCCTCTTGCATAGTAGGCGCACATTCTACCTTTTGATCTCAAAGAGCAATACTTCCCAAACTGCATCGCGTTTTTATTTGTCTCTTTTATAGAATTTGAATACGAATTGTAAAAACACGCCTTCTTTGAAAATTTTTCTAACAATTGCAAAAAGTTTATTTGAGTTTCAAAAAAGATTACATAAAAAATTATTTGCTGTAGAAAAAAAGTTTTAAATTATGGTCTTAATGCAATATTTCAGCCAACTTTATTTTAAAGCCTCATTATTAGTCTGTCTATTTGAGTATGTGTCGTCTCGCTAAAGTGTAAACGACATAGTTTTTGTATGCTGCGAATATGTCCACTTTTGCGGGAAAGTTTACTTTTCGTATTATGACGTGATAAAAACAGGTTCATTAGGGTGCCTTCACACTGTTCGACACATGAGACATATTATTCTAGTAGTTCTGGATTTCCCCATCAAGTTCTTCTAGTTTGATAAAAATACTTAAAGCAGGTCTACTAGACTATCATGTCTCATGTGTCGAACAGCGTGAAGGCAGCATTTCGATAAGCCAAAATCTCGTACGGTCGAATATGCTCTGTATTTGGTTCGACCAATTGGGCGTGGTATGGCCGAGAGAAGCTTGGAACCTTTGGAGCTGTATAGCCAGCTTTACATCTGGCATTTCCAAAAAAGGTCCACCTGGGCCAAAAAAATTTAAGTGGTTAAAAACACGAATTTTCATGGGAAAACAATCAATTTAAACTAATGTAAGCTAATCTTACATTTAAGGCCTATACTCAGATAAGATAAATTTTTAGTTTGCTACGATATTTCACATGAATAGAACACCTTTTCATAATCATTCAGATTTTAAAGCTATTTAAAACTGTTTCTATTCATGTGAAATATCATATAGCCCAATACGATATATTCAGTTTCACGGCCCTGCTAGGGCAATTTTTCTTTAAGACATTAAATTTACTTATTTTTTGCAAACAACTGGCTATAGATTACATGTACTTTCCATACTTTGTGATGGCACAAAGGTGGATATAAACATATGAAACTATAAGAAACATGCCAATGCAATCAACTTTAAGTTTTGTGTGGATTCACATAAATATGATGATGGGAAAAATGACGTTCAACATGTCACTTATCGACAGTGATAAATATTTTTTTTTACAAAATATGTACTCAAGATTTTTAAATCGAATAATATACATTTCAGAGAACTATTCATTCTTAGTTTAGTTATTGTGTTAGGTTTCGGTAAACGTTGTTTTTATATAGCTGCTCCTCAAAACCACTTCTGTTTTTGTCACGTTCGAATAGCTTCCAATTTTGTCATTATTTTGGAAACCGAATTTCACTCGCTATACACTTTAACACTTATTAAAGTGATTGCTAAGAGCTATATTATACAGTAA